>CM075489.1:7679166-9028333 GCA_037950665.1 Hypophthalmichthys nobilis | reverse complement strand
GAATATTTCAATGTAGCATCTTGCATGGAGCTTTACTTGTTGAGTCCTGCCTGCATTATCATGAGGGCCCAGTGCATGTACATGCTTGTCAAAGCAGAAAGTTGACGTAGAATGGACAGTCGCATAGAAGAGGAGTTGAATGTTGAATGAGGGCTTGAGAAATGTTGACGTGATATTTAGAAGGAAACTTTGGAATAGAGTTGGAAATGACTAGATGGACTACTTGATTGGCGCTACTCGATATTAGCAACCATCCATGGACTTTGGATTGCTGTTATTTTAATTTTGTAGTGTCTTCATGAAGTAGGAAGGTTTGATACACTGGTAACAAGCCAAGATGTTGTTTTGAGAAGAAAGAAAGATGAAAAGTATGTTTAGGAGAATGAACTGTTAAAGAAGGTTAAAGAATGTTATGACCACTTCAAAATGAAATGTCTGTAAAAAGTTTGTAACTGAGAAGAATAGATGTACAGTATTGAGAAGGACTGTGGTGGCCTGTATGTACAGTATGTGGTGTAAAAATCAACTATTAAGAACAATAAAGATCTGTGTAAGATTTGCATCTGACACCAGAGTTTCTTCTTTCTTCTGATGTGAATTGCTGTTCTGCACTACAAAGCATAAAGTTTTCCAAAGGCATTTCTGAGACGTTATGAAACCTAAATGTATAACACATGCCAGTGTGATTATGAGAAAGATATCATGGAATTCTTTCCATAAATTCCAGGTAGACAGGCACTCAATAAGCATAATAGACACAAATACACTCACACGCAGGTTAATTAGTTGAACAACTACTGTGTTTTTCTCCGTTGACAATGAATCACTCAAAAGCACTTTAAACAAATCCCCCAATGTGGGCGACATGCCTAAATCATCTTCCATTTTTAGCGTTTGGATGATTTTCATATACTGAATCTGTGTCTTATCCAGCTCCACTGCCCTAACCCCCCTCTCCATTTCATCTAGAACTTGGCAGCTGCATAAAGTCAGTCAGTCTGTATTAAACAAATACCTTCATTTATCTCCACGAACCCCCTTCACTGATGGTATTTGCCTCTGATAATCTCTTTAGTGGGAGGCCCAAAACAAATGGGCTGTCAGGAGTCACTTAGCACGTCCGCTGACGCGCTTTGGAGTCTGGATTCGAATAACACACGATCGCTTTTGTTTGTCTGATGATCAATCAGTGAGCTTGTGTATGAACACTGACGATGGGTCCCAAGAATGCGATCGGTTCTTGTTTAAAGCTAATCTCAGCCAATGAGTTCACAGCATGGATTGATTTTACGTGCATTAAGTCATTTGGCTCTTAAATGCTCAAAATGGCCTTTCTGTGCTTGGCAAGGCCACTTTTAGGAGGTTCAGGTTTTATGGAGAAATTGCCTCACGTCTGCCTTTTAGGGATAACGGAATTCTCCAAACATTCGTTCATTTTGCCCGGGGAGGCTGCCTGCTGTCGCCGATTTACTTTAATAAATGTTAATAATGTAGACACATGACCTTTCCGGGGTCAGAGAATGGTCGTACGCATTTACGAGCAATTTGTGTTAACATAAAGGGGGTTTGTATTGTGAAGCAACACTCCCGTACATTGTTCCTCACTGTACAGGAGGAAACGCAGCATTTATTGAGTCTACTGGGTGGAACTCAAACAAACAGATGATGATGGTCAGTTTACAACTGCGAACAGATGATTCATAAGGGGTTTGGGAAAGGATGATCTCATAAAACCTAATTTAACAACATTTCGATGTAATTTTGTGTGAAAACAGCCCAACGTTATGGCAACAAAGGTCTTGAAATGCACTAAATGTTGTCTAAACAGCCACTAAAACAGTCACTGAATTAGTACCTACCCCCTTGAGTGTCTAAACAAGTATAAGGACTCTTGGCTACAGAGTAAATCATTATGGTTACATAATCAAATGTATCTTCACTGTGTCTCTTAGATGATCGGGGTTATGTAACGTTTGCCAAAAAGACTAATGGAGACTAAATATTGCAATAAGTAGCTAATAGGTCAACGTCCTCACATTGTTATAGGTGGTGATTGAGTGACACAAACCTTGGGCGTAATAGATCTTCAGTTTGGATTACGTCTTCATGCATTCAGGAAATCAGACCTTGGTTGTGATTTCATGGAGGTGACGGTTATTTGATCACGAGTTTGAAGTACAGAGTATCACTTATATACAGAGTATCACTATTATTTACCTAAAGGCACAGCAGAACAAAAAAGGCTGATGAATCCATTAAAGCTCAGATGTGGTTTGGATGTCTTTTTTGTTGTCTTGCATACTAATAAGATGCCTTCATCTAGTCAGTTTTTGAACTTCAACCACCAACCTACATGCACAGGATTGTTGGATTCAAAAGGAAAAAAATGGTGTCTAATTGAGCGAATCATTTTTAAATCCAAAGCTTTGTTCAATTTCTATCAACAATAAGCATTGTAGATATTAAATATTTGCTTGGTTGCATCTTGCTGTATAAGGCCCTGTTTCCACCTGGTATTAAGATGCGTTTTGGTCGATCGGATCACAAGTGGATGAGGGAGAGACATACCCGTAAATGTATGGGCTTTTTCAGATCTTTCGATTTAATGGACAAAATAAGCTCTCACAATTCACATATAAACGTTCCCTGGAGATGACGGAAAAACATACGGAGAGCATCAGCTATCATTTCTGCTCTGATAGCCGCAATACCACACCAAACGCTGTGAAGAGATCAGGAATGGTGAGAGAACATTGTGCTTGGTACATTTTTCGTCTTTAAACCAAACTTGTGTCTTCAGCTGACAAAGTTTAAATCCGGTCTGGCTAGCGCACGCTTTCCATAATGTTTACACGTTAGGTTAGTAGGCATAGTGGCTGTTCAAACACATTTGATCACTTGAGCGCTTCCACTACGAAAGCATCGAAAGCGTTTTTGACTGCCTCTGGAAGTGGTCGAAAGTGGACAAGCTCAAAACGTTTTACACCCCGTTTACACCTGTATTTAGCGTCGTCCACTTGTGATCCGATCGACCAAAACGCATCTTAATACCAGGTGGAAACAGGGCCTACAGCTCACCTGAATTTGTTCTAGATCAGTAGCCACAGTGTTATGGTGACTTGGAAGCTTGTTTGAACCAGTTTCATTTGGCAGTACGATCATACACAAACACTGCATGTTGTCATTGACTGACTAGCCAGCTGCCTTCAGTTTTAGACACAAGCATAAACAAAAAGTTCTCAATATGTAGGACAAGCAGCACAACAGTCATCTTATTAACCTGAGTTGCTGATAAGACGAGAGTCAAAGACGGACTGACATAAGCTAGCGTGCACTTATTCAGCACTCAAATACCCACTGTGGGACACTTTGAATGGCTTATTTAGACAGAACATGACTTCATTCACCCAGAGGTGCTACAGAAAAGAATAGCATGATATACAAAACCTTAACTTCCGATCTAAAGCTGGAAACTGGTGTCAACTTCGTATTAATTCTATGAATCACACAGTACTTGTCAAAGTAACATCCTATTCATCCTTCCTGTTTCTTATATTGTTCACATGCTAGATCACATTCGGGAACAAAACCTTAAGCACAACCAACAAAACAGAGCAATGGCCCAATGTGGATATAGCGTACAGGCTTCACATGTTGGAGCCGTAGTGTTCATGCCTGTGACTCTCTCCAGTAATTTTCTCTTTCATATTAGACATAAAGAAGGGAAAAAAAATTGTTACAAATGTTTGTATGTGGACCCTTCAAATAATGTCCCATTAAGGCAAGTCAGTCTCTTGCTGGCCATCTTGGCAACACCTCTGTGTAGTATATATGCAGCCCACTTGTCAATCATACAACCAACATTATCCAAGACTGAGAGATGGGTCAAAGAAGGTGAACAAGTTTGATTGCCAAAGAGATCAAATCAAGATTTCTATCACTTGAATTCCCAAATTTCACTTATTTCATAAATTGTGATTTGTTTACAGGCCATGATGCCGTGACAAGTTATTTTGTTTGTGAAATTTTCAGCTTGTGCAAGAGGATCTATTCCTGACAGGAGTTACGGCCAAATTATGAGTCAGTTCTGTCAGTGAAGTGTACGCCGTTCCAGGGAATCTCCCATTTTTCATTTTTCTCTCTTCATGGGGGATTGCAACATAAGACCATCAGGATATATCGGTTTCCTTTCTGTGCTAAAGCTTTGTATAAAATTACATTTAGCAGACACAGTTTATACAGTTTTATACTTTTATATACACACAAGAGAAATATATTATATTTATCTTTAACTTCTCCTCCCAGGTTTCATCATTTAACTCTTACAGAGTTGTTTTTGTGTTGTAGAAACTACATCAATATCTGCAATTACCGCTGCTTACCGTTTTGTTGTCAATTGTCGTCAAATCTCAGGACCACACCTACTGTACTCTCAGCTTGAGACAATTACATAACAATGAACTGCAGAGCTCAGAGTTACAGTAAATGTGTGCATATCTTGCCAATACTTAGACAGCATAATGACTGAAGCACTTGTGGTCGATGAAAAATTTAAAAATGTATGAAACTGTGCAGTGCTTCTTGTAGGCGTGACATTTTTTAACCATTTTGTTTAAAATGTTTAGTTTAAAAATTTAATATTTGCAATTCAAAGTTTAAAGGGTTAGTTCACCCAAAAATGAAAATTCTGTCATTTATTACTCACCCTCATGCCGTTCCACACCCGTAAGACCTTTGTTAATCTTTGGAACGCAAATTAAGATATTTTTGTTGAAATCCGATGGCTCAGTGAGGCCTTCATAGCCAGCAATGACATTTCCTCTCTCAAGATCCATTAATGTACTAAAAACATATTTAAATCAGTTCATGTGAGTACAGTGGTTCAATATTAATATTATAAAGCGACAAGAATATTGACAGAGGATCTTGACAGAGGAAATGTCATTGCTGGCTATGCAGGCCTCACTGAGCCATCGGATTTCAACAGAAATATCTTAATTTGTGTTCCGAAGATGAATGAAGGTCTTACGGGTGTGGAACGGCATGAGGGTGAGTAATAAATGACAGAATTTTCATTTTTGGGTGAACTAACCCTTTAATTAACAGTGATAGCATCATCATAATATTTGCATATTGAGTTCTGATTGGCCTTTTTTGCGCATTTTTTTCCATACTGGATTGTGAGTATAGTCTTTCTGGAAGAATTACACTGAAAAGATGCAATAGCAAAATTTTAGCAAAGTCTAAAAATAATCTCCTGCTGCTTTGCAAGTATTTGTATTTCCTTCTGGAAATGCAAATCTAGTTTCATTAGAGGACTGCTGTCCAGTTGAAGCACACTGACAGATATGGAAAATGGAATGGTTAATATTACTATAATGGTTGGCTTTCTAGTGTACTAGAAGAAAAAATCTTGAGGTTTCATAGAGGTTATATGCGATTTTCACTCTTTCAGGATTATTGACATTCACAACTCAATTAGAGGATCACATTAAACCAGTATTATCTATTATTCTCTCTGCTCAAATAAATGGTGTTATATAACACTAACTGAAACATGTTGATGTAACTTATAATTTTAGTCTTTTGTTTTCCTTTAGTTAAGTAAAGTAAAATCAGCTCAAATTTGTGCATGTTTAGACTAAATTTAGTAGCATGACATCATTTGGTACACTACAAGGAAGGATTTTGATTTTGTAATACATCTTTCCCCACACACTATTGCACAAAACACAATGTTCTGTGGCTTCAGTCAAGTTGAATTATGCTTTTTATTACAAAAGAAACCAGAGTCTGCTTTACTTTAATTTCCTCCCTGAATACCTGATGGCTTAAAAAAACCTAAAGATGCAGCTTTAGTTTTGGGCTAGACCTTTGGCCTACGCTGTGTTTTCATCCACCATCAGTTATACAGTCACGAGAATAAGCCTTTCTATGTCCATACATAAACATTCAGAGTTCCATCTGGAATAACAAAACGTGCACGTAGCCCACGTCTTAAACACTATCTTCCCCTGAATGTTACCTTTGCCTTATGTAACATACTGCATGGATTTTGACTGCATCTTCGAGCGAATCCACTGTGTACAGGCTTGCGAGACTTTGTATGTATAGAGCTTTATCTTTTGATAAGTTTGTTTAGAATAACAAACACGTATTGGACCTATTGGTCTTCACTCACCTGTGCACCAGAGACTAGTGGGTAACTTAACATTAAACTTAGCAATTCTCCACAACTTTAAATTCAATGGACCTTTATGGAGAGAACAATGCTTTAAGCTCCTTGTTATCGGTTTGAACCATGATTCACTCACTCAGTGAATTGGTCTGTGATCTGAAATACAATCACAAGTTTTTACTTTCGGTCATGTTCAAGTCGAAATAAACCAAGATCTTTGTGTTACATGTACTTAAGGTTGGTGAGACTAAAATAGTTCTCATTGTTCATGTGACAAAAACCTTCAGAAAATCTTGTTACAAATATCTTTAAATGTATACTTCTCAAATAATACAAATATCACATTAAACTGATATAATTTAGAATATTATAAAAACTTGTTTGTATGTATGCACTGTAAACACTAATGCTCAAAATAATTCATTGATTTGAATTGGGTAAACTTAAATTAAATAAATTAGTTCAATCAAATTAACTTCTATGAGTAGTTGGAACTTTCTTTTTACTTTTGAGTTCACAAAACTGACACATTTAAGTAATCTGAATTGTTTCATTGTTTTGAGTTCTATGAACTTGTTTCTTTTAATGTAGACAAACTTAAATTTACCTGAAACTGGGCTATTTCCCAGCATGCTTTTGGCATGACACTTGAAAGGGAGAGTAAATGCTAAAATTAAGTGTTATATGTTTTTGTAATGTTAATTGCTATGCTAATGCTATTAAAGTATTGTGCCATCAATTAGCAAGTTAGCATTTACTGAATTAGCTAAAGCAGCTAAATTTCCATTACTAACAATATTCAAGTTGAGATTACATGATAATTTTAAGTTAAACGTATGAATTAGCTTACTCAAATATTTTAAGTTAAGAGCAATTAAAATGTATAAGTACAGAATAAAAATCGGCCAGTTCTGCTTACTTAAACTTTTAATATCTTAACTTAAATTTATGTAACTGATTACCTCAAATTTTTGGAGTTTTGCCAACTTATTAGGATTTACAGTGTGTAAGTATTTATAATTAAAAACATGAAATGCTGCAATTAAAGTGCAATAAAATGTGCAAAAGCAAATATGGCACAAAATGCTTTTATGTAAACTAAAAAAAAAACTAACAAAAATATGATTAGAACGGTTTCTTATTTATGCTCACATGTGTTCATTTTAATCGCAACATTTCATGATGCATTAATTTCATCATATGATGAAATATGCCTTGGAGTGTACAAAAATACATGCCTTTTTCCTCTCATATTTCAGTTTTCATTTCACATAAATAGATTTTATGTCTTATTTATGCTCCTATTACTGTAATTCTTTTAATTGATTAAATATATCATGAAATATTCTATGTTATATTCCCAGATAGAAAAAATAAGGAGGTTGGATAAACAGAAAACATGTGAATATTTTTATCTTGTGTAGAAAGAGTTTGATGTGAATAGTTTGTGTCAGTTTCATGATTGTGTAAGTGCACAGGCAGGGCTGACAACATCACCTCATAAACAACGGACATTCTGCTCCTTTTAAATGCACTTCTGGCATACAACATCTACCACAAAACAGACAAAAAAGATTTTACCGAAACTATGATCACTGCCAGACCACCCATTCCACTACCACAGCATCCTTAACCACTATAATCTAAAAATACAGCCATTAATTATGCAATTTCTTGAGAAGAAAGAAAAAGAGAGCCAAATTTAGAAGTTTCAGAGATGTTGCGATTGAAGTTGTAATTGTGTGTGGCGAGGAGGGGGGACTAAAGGTTTGGGTGGAGTCGGACAGTAGATGTCTGTTGACTGAACTGGGTCCAAATTAAACACACAGCACTTGGGGGTCTGTTTTCCTGTAAGAGAATCATTCTCTCTTCCTGTTGAAACAGATTTAGAGCTTTAGACAGTGATGAAGACCTTACACCATTGTTCTCATGTGACCTCAGCCTCCACCGACTCCAATCTGTCTGTTCTGAGGGCTCCAAGGGCCTTCAAAATACAGGAAAATGAAGAGAATCTCTGAGATTTACACAGTCAGGGATTTTTTTTCCAACAATGTAGACCGACAGCAACCTCAAAGGAATCTCTCTATCTCTCTCTCTCTCCCTCAAGAGTCTGAAGGTGTGTTACACAAGTGGTCCTAAGCTTCTTCCAGGCCAACACACTCAATCTCTCTCATGGAAAACATCAAAGGAGGAAGAAGCAGTCCTGAAGCTCAAATTATGTGTTCCTGACGTGACCACAATGCAAACACAGACAAGACTGAACAGATCTCAGCCATGTCAGCAGGTGCTCATCTCTCCCTTTGAATAGGTTTGGCTTTAGTGTCTGTATAAGCATGTATATATTATGTATAGCATCTTCCCATTCCAAAACAATCTAGTCTTTCACCTGATACTGAAACTAACCTTTTTATTTAAAATTTTAAATCAAACGCCCAACCAACTCAACAGAGCAGTTCTGGCTCAACCAATAGCGTGAGTTTAGGGTAGGACTATCTGTTTGTCTCACCAGTGGAACTGGAATCAAATACTTTTATTATACTTTTATGTTCACTTTAAGTGAAAATTTCGGTGTTACTTTAGTAGTTTTGTTGCTCAACAACTTAATTCTGGATACTCCTGGTTTCACAGACAAGGCTTAAGCCTAGTCCCAGACTAAAATGCAAGTTTGAGCTGTTTGAAATGAAAGCAAATTGCACTTAAAATATGTCAGTGCCATTGTTTTGTCTCAAGATTCACACCAGTAATGTATTTTTTTTTTCTAAGGCACATCTAAAAAAGCTACTTAAATGTCCTAATTGAACTAAGGCCTACTCCTGGCTTAATCTAAGCCCTGTCTGTGAAACCAGGCCCTAGTGACATAAAATGAATCAGATTTTTACATGTGCATTTTGTCATGAACTCAATTCTCTTTTTAAGATGTATTTTTGGCGTTTTTACCTTTATTATGACAGGACAGTAAGTTAACAGGAAGCAAAGTTGGAGAGAAAGAGAGGGGGACAGGGTTGGGAAAGGTCCACGAGCCTGAACTCAAACTCGGGACGCCTGAAGTGCAACTGCGCTATATGTCGGCATGCTGCCCACAAGGCTATTGGCGCCGACCCATAAACTCAGTTCTAAATAAATAAATGATGATGCTTTTATCCAGTGACTTGCACTGCATTCAAGGTACAAATTTTTGTCAGTCTTTATTTAAATTACAGCAACAGCGGTCCTAAACACACATTCTGGATGCTAATCTTGCGTCCTAACCCGACACTTCAACTAGAACTTACATCATTACTTATCCTTCTCAGAAACCTTCATGTAAACCCAGGAGCCCAAAGAGTCTGAAAGCTTTTTGGCCATTTGAACAGCAAATTCAACTATTTTTTTTTTTTTAAATGAAAGTGTGGCCATAAAGCAGGGATCTTAAACTCTTGGAGGCCACTAGCCAAGTGGAGTCTTAATAAAGGGTCAGTTGACCAGTCGCAACAAATACGACTGTTTTCACAACCACAGTTTTTAACAGTGATTCACACAAGTTATATTTATTCACACATGAACGGACCTTTTCAGAGTTTCAGACTCATTTTTTCCCTCATTCCTTGCATACTGCTCTGCATTAAGTGGATTAATGACACCTGAGATTGGGTTCCTTGAGAACAGCAATTTACTCGTATATCTGTAAACACAAGCTTTGTCCAAAAGCAGTCCTTATTCCCTATATAGTGCACTATGTAGGATCCATTCACTGTAGGGAATAGTAAGTAACCCTTTGGTCATCTCATTTGCCTGCAGAGTTTAACTGCCGGAACAGAGTGACAGTAATGCTATTTCCAAGAATTAAAGGTCTAATGTGTAATAAGATGATGCCATCTGAATTGTCATCAGGGATTGGTCAGCGTACTTCCTTTGAGAAAAAAAGAGGTTACGCTGAGCTGTCAGTGTGGTGTGGACTCATTCTCTGGTCGATGCTTGTGTTTGTGTGAAAGTAAGTGTTGTCTCTGTTTGAGGATGCGGTCAGCAGTCAGTGAGCTGAACTGCAGAGTCATCTGCTATGCTCTGAAATGTTTCGGCCTACAGCAGTGATTCCCAGAAAGTCTCCCATCATGCATTGCTGGGAAGGCAGATAGTTCTCCTGTCCATAAATTAGTGAAAACAGCAGAGCAGCGAGACAGATCAAAGAACACAGAGACACTAAAAGCAAACCAATAGAGGCAAAACAAGAGTTATCAAGCAGGACAGAGAGTGGAGGTCTGAGAGAGGCAAAAAGAGGACAAATCATTAAATTAAATAGTCAATAAAAATAGATATGTTGATGAAGAAAGAGGTGAGCTCACAAAACCTGTCAAGAACAAGCCATAATTCACAAAATAACAAAAATAAATGTAGATACATTTTGCATCTCAATTAAATGCAATAAAACAAAATGTAAAAATCATTTACACATATTGGTAGTATTTCTATTGTACTGCTTGTATATATTAAATATAAATATATAAATTAAAATTATTTCAGTGAAAAGTTCTAGATTTCATTTGCTAAATACTTACACATCACGATAGTATTTACTGTACTGCATTTAATTTATGATTACAGATTTTTATTGTGAAAAAAACAGTTACAAATTTTGTTGCATTTTAAATACGGTTGACAATAGAAAACAACAAAATGCAAAAATGGTTATTAGAATGACTTCTTTGACAATATAGTAATTTGAGTGAAAAAAAAAAGGTTTTGAGTGGAATTTGAGTCATAAAATGTGATTGTCATGAAAAAAAAAATCATAACGGTATTAAAATTTATTCATTTATTTCCAATGCAAGAAAAAAAAAGCTTTTTTATTTTGGGATTTAATGTGACCTCGATATGATGTTGACTTCCCATAACTGAATTGATGGTCAAAAATAAGCTGTATGAGTCAGACAATCAGTGAATGTCATGTATGACACCGTTTTGAACACTAAGCTGCAATGCAGGGTTTGCGTGTGAAAGGTTCCCCTCACTGGAACACTGCCATGGCTCGGGGCACAATCCTGCCTTACTCACCTGTTGAGTCAGCCAGTCACACATAATCTCCAATTTCACCTCACACAGACACCAGACAAAAAGACAAACAAAGAAAGACAAAGAGAGAGTGAATGAATGAGAGTTGAAAACTCAGAGAAAGAGTGACAAGACAAGACCAAAATCTGGGTATAGTTAGCAGATTAATCGCAGCAGAACTCCTCAATAGGGTTGTGTAACACCTTCAACGGCTCTCCTACCTGCACATGTGCCCGGGCGTACAAACAGTTAGCCTAAACTCTTCAGCATCTGTCCGCACAGTAGTACATTGCGAAGAGTAAACTACAGCAGAAGAGCCAGTTATCTAACCGCTCCTCAGAGCTGCTACAAAAACAATGTCCTCCCAGTTCTCCAGCTTTACAATAACACGACAGAGACCTTCTCAACAACCTTCAGATGTAAATGCAGCAGCCAAAACAGTCTGCAAGGCCACTAATTTCCATCTGTACCGTTCTGGTGAAAAACATGTTTGTGAAGACCTTTACCATGTCAGTGAGTTTCAGGCTTTTTTCAGATCATTTTATCTTCATTATAAGCCATATTCATAAGGGATAGTTCACCTTAAAAAAAAAAAAAAAAAAATCTAATTTGCAGAATGACACCCTCACTTATTTTTAGGCAAACTGCTTCAAACTAAAAATGGAGTGCAAGTCTGTATATACCAATGTCTAAGAGGAATTTCTCTTTCTCCTTCGGCCAAGCAATAAAATCAAAGATTATTGTTTTAGTAACACTGAAATATGGCGATTACATTTGATTACACTATAATATTATAACAGTCACATATTTGCCGCTGGTTTCCCTCCAACAGGGTAAACACACACAGCTTTGACAACTTATGTAAGTTAGAAACAGCTACTGCCTGCTAACTTCTGTTCTATCTAGTATATAACAGAGTCGGTTTCCATCCATTTTATGACCCCTAACCACATGCCAACCACAAAGTATTATCATTATATGTGTAAAATATCCAGATATGCAACAGGCGATGAATCGGTTCTGTCGCATCCTCAATTTGTAGACCTGGAAAGCTTATTATTCACCATTTTTTTTCCCTTTTGGTAGGATACAATTCATGACATAAAAGGGTTGTTGTGTTAACATTCCTTGAAGAGTCTGTTGAAAGTCTGTGAAGTTGTTAACAAGATGCTATATAAGGACTACAATGGACTCATAATTTATGTTGTGAAATGTTATATTACAAATACAATTTTGGTTACACTTTATTTTAAGGTGTCTTTGTTACACTGTAATTATACATTTAAGTACTGAGTAAGGGACTACATGTACTTACTATAGGGTTAGGACTAGGGTTTGGTTTAGGGTTAGTTGCATATAATTATGCATAATTTGTAATTATTACTATAGTAATTACATGTAACAATGACACAAAGTGTTACCATATATATATATATATATATATTTATATATTAAGTAGATTAAGTATATATGTATCTGCACCTTATATTTTATTTCAACTTTATTTCAATTAGCAGAAATTATTTTTAATCATTTTTTGCTAGTTTAGTTTTAGTTTTACATAACAATAACAACACATTCTAAAAGCCTGCTAGAAAATCATTAGTACCTTGTTTGGCTGGTTTGTGCTTATCAAATATATGGGACACGGTTATATAATGCCATAAGTTCCATCATAACGAAACATGCAGTCAAACTCTCAATATATCAATGGCTGTAAAGGTGTATCCTAAGAGAAATATTCCCACCTGTAGGTGTAATTTCATCCGAAGGGACTTTTGGCCTGCGTGTAAAGAGGGCTTTGCTCCCCATCGCAGAGAATAGACCTGGGATGCTGTGACCTGATTTCTCTGCTCTCAATTTCAAGTGTGATTGCTCAACTTCAGCTCTGTTTGCACTGCAAAGTGACCTCGGTGTCCTCACAATGCAACATCTGCAAGATCTCACAAACACCTTGTAAACAATTTTATTCTGTCAACAAGCCTCTGCGGGGATCTGATCATTTCAAGAAATTCAGATGAAAGAATTCCGCGTCTGAAATCAAAAGGCGTTTTCTGAGAAATATAACATGAGACCATGAAAAGAAAATACATAGTAAATGTGTTCTAGTTACAACGAATTTGTTGCTTTTAAAAAAAGATTATCTCTCCTTGTCGAAGACAATGAAACAAATATAGATCTATAATAGACCAAGGGAAGTTCCAACGAAATTAAACATTCCATTTATAGTGGTAACAAACCCAAAATAGATGTTTGCCTTTACTGTACTGATTACATCTAAACAGATATGCAGCTCTTTTCCTGTGTGTCCAAATCAATGTTTAAAACACAGTCAAATTAGCTTCTGTATTTACTCTCCCAAAATTAGACGTAAACAGAAAAATGGCTGGAGGCAGGGGAAATAATTTAGTCCATAATACCAAATTAGTCTATTTAGTTTATTAAAAGAAGTTAAACAGTAAAGGTGGGCAATGACCCAAAAGGGACTCTATGATATGAAAGGTTGCATGTTCAATCCCAATTTGTAGTGCATGGTGCTAGCAATGCCGAAGTCATGGGTTCGATCCCATACTGATTAAATGTACACCTTGAATGCACGCATGTCTGCTAAATGCAGAAATGTAGGTGACCCAAAAACTGTACAGTTGAACTGGAGCGTTGCACAAGGCTCTTAACCCCATTTTTAGTTGGAGAACTAGCTGTAAACAGCATATGGAAGATCACTTTTGGATGAAAAGCGTCTGTTAAATTGCAAACTTAAGATAAACCAACTAGACCCACTTCAGATAACACACTCTTCCTCTCTCTTGCTTTTCCTCTCATACATAAGTAAACACAGAACAATGTATTAGTCTTTCTGCATTGTGACTTATCAGAGTTTCAGTATCTCAAGCTTAAACAGACACACATACAATGAGCTTCCCACTGTCCTTGATGGGTGTAACACTTTGCCCTGTGCTGGTAGAATGAAAACAATAACAGTGTTGCCATGGACACCAAACTAACAATACTGTCCTTCATGAGTCATTCGAATTTTTAAAATGTCCCTACATTACCAAAACATTACAAGACTTCTGGGCAGGTACTGATAAGATGATAAGTGCTCAGCAACAAGATATTCAAAGACTCATCCCTCGATACCAGAATTATGTTTTCAATTTCAATATGTTAAGTCGAGGCCTGTAAAACAATGATACCAATTTTAATCCTGTTAATGAGCCTCTGTGGCACAATGACTATTAGAGTCTTCTTCAAAAGTAGAACAAAAGTGAATTGGGCCTCTTTAAATTCACACTATCACTGGTCTTAATTCCAGTCTATAGCTATTAGGTTACACTTTGTTTTAAGGTCTCCATGTTATGGTGTAATTATACATTTAAATACCAAGTATTAATTAACTACATGTACTATATATCATAATCAGAGCAGCAGCATGACCGCTATGAAAGTGAGGTTGTGAGGGATAGACTTGCCATGTTTTCAATGGCATCCACTGTAAAAAACTGTATAAAGCTATTAGATCACTTATGGTTTTCTACAGCTCATGTTGTCTGGAGTTTTTTGTCTATACTGAAATTTCTTGGAAAGATATTTTTGCAGTGTTTTGTCAGCATAACAATCCAAAAACACATTAAATAACAGTACAACCCACTGAAGAGATGCATATCCCTCACAACCCCGCTTTCATTCCCATTAAAAATCAAAGATGGCGCTGCTGTAAATAAGGTCTATAAGGTTAGGGTTGTGATTAGCGTTTGGTTTAGGGTTAATTGAATGTAATTATGCATAATTCATTGTTATTACTACAGCAACTACATGTAATGTGTAACAAGGACACTGTAAAATAAAGTTTTACCCTATATTATTATCATTTGAACATTGTAATATGAATTCACCTTCTTATTCATTATATTAAATATTGGTATCAGTGTTATTGTTAACTAAAACAAACCATTAAAATAGTTTATATTAATTGGAAAGGCTGGAATTAAATATAAATTACATGAAAAACGTAAACTATTTTATAGCAGCTTCTAATTTTTGTTTAAGTTGAAGGACTAAAATTACTAAAACTAAAAAAATAAATAAAAGCCAAACAGAAAAAAATAAACTAATAAAAATGGCATAAACACAAAAATGACTAAAACTTAAATTAAAATGGTAACTGAAAACATAATAAATACTATAATAGTATATAAATAATACTAAAATAACCCGGATTGGTATATTATTATACAAAAGTATATTTCTGTCAAAATCAATATATATTTAAACTGATTTAAAGAGATTTTAGTCATTTTGAATGTGCACTTATGAGTCATAATTCTTGAAGGACTGTTCAAATGAAATATTAATGATAATAATAACCACCGAAATAAATATGAAAACCCTCAAGCTTAAATCTCGGTACCCGGAAGGTTGCTGGTTCGAACCCCATATGGCATGAACCCTGAGTAATCATCATTTTGCCAGTCAGCAACACATTTAACCCTAAGATTGTTCCAGGTGGATCATCCCTGTCAGAAGTGTACTGGAGGTTTTTGTAATTAGTCATTTAATGGACACTTTTCACATGTAAACTTACTCCTGTGAACCTGATTTTAAGCTGCATTAGTGTCTCATTCATTAGCATTTAAGTCTGAAAGAATATGTAAAAGGAAACCTTTCCACTTTCTGTTTAACCTCCTGAAACTGGTTCAGCAAGAGAGCAGTTTCTCTGCTACCATCCTGGGTGTGTAAGAACACAAAACAAACCATTTTTCATCTTTTATCTTATATAAGCATACAATCTACCCTATATCTTTAGCTAAAACAACAAGACCGCAAGGCTTGTGTAAAACAAACAATCACGCACTCAGGAACAGATAATTATCATCATTACTACAGCAGAAGGCGGAATAAATGTAGTTTTAAAGATCAGTCTCAACAACCAGGCAGTCAGGTGCAGATCACTATCATTACTATTACAATGGAAAGATGAGTATTCTAGTTTTTAAGATCGAGGCGATAGAGAGCACTGTATGCCCCTATAGCAGTGGAGTTTTAACAGCTCAAGTCATTCACACACACTCACGTCTGGTTCCAGCTGTTATAGTAACAGCTGGTGAGTGCATTACTGCATCACAGACACAACAAGCCTCTCAGAGCGAGGAGCAAAGGAAGCCCTTGATTAAAGCACTTCCTGTCTCGCTGCCCGGAGCATTGTGGCATTTGCGGTGTTGTTTTTCTTCAAGTGTGAGAGCATATCGCCAGATTAACTTCCTGATGTAGTTTATTAAAGTAACATGAAACCAGTCCTGCTTAGACCACGTAGAAACATTGATGTAGAAACACGGGAAATATCAGCTCTTTAAGCCCAGTGCACAGACCAGGGTTATTGCTGTGTATGAAAACTAATAGGAAAACTATTGTTTAAAAATAAAATAAAATAAATGGTTTAAAAATAATAAATATTATCATTTTCATAGTCATGCACTCATCATGGCAGAATAATCTGATACATGTCAGATAACATCACATTGGTTGTAAAATGTGAGGCGCTAGTAAGGTTACTCATGTACTGATAACAGTTGGAGATAAATGAAATGTCAGTGGGAATCACGTGTATAAGTGTATAAGCATTTTCTGAAAATTAAACTGCTATTGTGTATTTAAAAGTTCTGACTTTCATGCAGCCTTGGTTCTGCATGAATAAATGTGTAATTTTAAGTCAGTTTATACTACAAAAATGCAAATTTGTGAAAACAGTGACGTCATGCGCATGCGTATTATGTGTTCAGTATATAGGCGAGTAGTGTTTCTTTACAAAGTGACATCGCCAACTACTGGCCTGACATGAACGATACGCATTTTTAGTCCGGATCCGTGTGAACGCGGATCGTTTTGACAAAAACACAAAGGAAAAACGTTTCCGTTTTTAGTACATCATTGTCGTGTAAATGTACCCTAAAACAAACTAAAATGATAAAATTGTAACCATTTTTTTTTTTGTAAATCAATCATTCAAATCAATCAATAAATAAACAAATGCACCTAAAAACATACTAAAAACTAAAAAATTTAAACTGCATTAAAATAAAAGCATATTTAAAAATGCTAAACTATAACCTTGCTGCAAACTGGAAGTGTTTATGGATAAGTTTTGATTAAAATTTTTGTGGAAAGAGCTGTGTCATTTGAAAATTGGGAAACAGTGAATTGGATTTCACAATTGCAATCTAAAAGGCGCCTGAACCACATAAATGTCACGTCATAATGTGGTGTTCTAGCAGTTGAATTGCAGCCAACGTCGTCTTTGTCTCGACTGCACGAGGAGCAGAACGTCTGGGGAGCCTCCGTCTACTTTAATAGTGGAGTCTGTTTTACAGATGTTATCACATTAGTGACTCAAAATCTATATCATTATGTCTGCCAGGCAGGAAACCTCTGTCATTGTTTTTACACAGAGGAATCACTGGTGTGATCAATTAAGTGACACTTCCCTGTCACACTCTCTTTTCCTTTCACAGTCTCACTCAATCCCACCCAATAGATAACTTTATAATTAGTCCAGCTTAATTCTTATTAACAAATATTAACATATTTGGGCTTTTCGCACTTAAGATCACAATCTTGCCAATGTTTTACATACTTCAACCCAGAGTTTATAAATGTGCTTTGATTCTGACTACCTAATGTTATTATTTGCGTACTCATAAAGGTCAAAAACATTGAGTAGACTAATATAGGTAACACTATTTCAATAGTCCAATTTAGACATTCTACTAAATAAATAACTTTGCAAGTACATATAATCTACCAGTCATTAGAGTATTATTAGACTGTCTGCTTATTATCTGCTAACACTTTATTTTGATGCTCCCTCAACAGGCATTCTACTGACTATAAGTAGGTTTGCAAGTACATGTCAGCTTATTCGACTAACCCTAATCTAACAGTCTACTAATACTCTAATGAGAGTTAGTTGACATGTAGATGCAATGTTACTTATAGTTAGTAGAATGTCTAAAGTGAACTATCGAAACAAAGTGTAACCCAAACATATGTATGTGAAAATGTTTCCACAAAAAGTTCACTCTGGTTGTGTTAAGTCTACTGAAATGCGCAAAAACAAATACGTTTGCATTTGGATATTTTCATTTCTGTCTCAGTCACTGAAATGAATTTGTGTTTCTGTGGCTTTACAAATCTCATGAATATTTAATAAGCTAAGTGCTGATGCAGTTTCTGATTGGTTGTCTAACCTCACTTTAAAGTCTGCAGCAAGGTTAAACGTGGTGAGAAAAACCTTGTAGGGACAAAGCCAGTTGATTCACTGTAAGTCTCAGTATTGACAATCCTAGGTCATGTTTATTCTATTTGAGGGAACGCGAAAGCCTTGCATTTTGTAACCAGACCGCATGTTATTGCTTTCCAGGACTCAAACACTGTTAAATAACAGATCTAACCCTGCAGGGAACAAAACACAGTGTACTATACCCGCTGTCAATACATAACAGCGACAGAGAACGAGACAAAGATATTGATGTATTGAAATTGCCTCATATTGGATATGAGGACACACTGATATATTTAGACAGGCATTACATGATCATGTCTAGATCTGTGCTAGGTTGCAGTGCCATAGGCCTAATTCTAGCCACCCGCTACAGCTGTTCCTGTAAAGTATGTCATCGAAGGTGAATCAGAAATATACTAGTCCTTAAAGGGTTAGTTCACCCAAAAATGAAAATAACGTCATTTATTACTCACCCTCATGTCGTTCCACACCCGTAAGACCTTCGTTAATCTTCGGAACGCAAATGAAGATATTTTTGTTGAGATCCGATGGCTCAGTGAGGCCTGCATAGCCAGCAATGACATTTCCTCTCTCAAGATCCATTAATGTACTAAAAACATATTTAAATCAGTTCATGTGAGTACAGTGGTTCAATATTAATATTATAAAGCGAAGAGAATATTTTTGGTGCGCCAAAAAAATAAAATAACGACATATAGTGATGGCCGATTTCAAAACACGCTGATTCAGAACGCTCCGAAGCTTCAGGAAGCAGTGTTTTGAAATCGGTCATCACTATATAAGTCGTTATTTTATTTTTTTGGCACACCAAAAATATTCTTGTTGCTTTATAATACTAATATTGAACTGCTGTACTCACATGAACTTATTTAAATAAGTTTTTAGTACATTAATGGATCTTGAGAGAGGAAATGTCATTGCTGGCTATAAAGGCCTCACTGAGCCATCGGATTTCAACAAAAATATCTTAATTTGTGTTCCGAAGATTAACGAAGGTCTTACGGGTGTGGAACGGCATGAGGGTGAGTAATAAATGACATTATTTTCATTTTTGGGTGAACTAACCTTTTAACTAATTCTAGCTCCCCATGAACCATATTTGGCATGTATATCAGAGCGATAGTCTACTAGGAAAAAAAACTATGAATGGATCTATTTAAAGTCAAGCAGGTGACTGAGACATGTGCACTTTATCTGTTTTGACAGTTTCACCGTCATGACATCATACTTTGTTCTCAGCCGGTTCGGTCACCTGACAGTATGCACCAATGGGTCTTCCCTCAAACTTTGAACGCCTTTCTCTGCATTTACTATCACTTAATCTTTGTGCCGTCTGGCAAACAACAATGAGCTGTTTTTTGTCTGCATTTTAGCACATACCGCTGGGGCCGGTTTACTTGTGGAGTGCTTTGTTCCAGGTTTAGCCCTCATCATTGAATGTTCAAAAAGATAGAGCAAACAATAGGGCTAGTGACAAAATACAGTTTAAGTTGTGTCAGTTCTGATCGAACAGACAAAATGGTTGTTAGCCAGTTTGATATTTGAACATGATGGTCAGATACGACACTTGTATATACAAAGGTTTACTGTTTGCTAACCCGCTTCTCCTGTTTGGAGTACAAACAAGATTTACAAGACTCAAGCAGCTAGCAATAGTCAAAGTTTGTGGATTGTGTTTGCTTTATCTGTTTTTTCCTATTCCCAGCAGGAACATAGGCTCATTGGAAAAACGTGCCTCTACCGATGTATACCTATAACTCCAAAAACACACCTACATACAATTCACTGCAGTGTACAACTGAAATGAAAAAGCCAGTCCATAAATTCCATAGTTAGGTTGAAAAAAAACTATTTTGATAAATATATGCTCTATTACATATTCATTATAATTTCTACTTAACCAGTGCTTCAATATTTAAAGGGTTAGTTCACCCAAAAATGAAACTTCTGTCATTAAGTGCTCACATTCATGTCACTGTTTACGTTCAGCGCTTCCAGGTTCTACGTCCGAACGCCGGCTCATTATTGGCCGGCTCGTCATCATCATGCGTCATGCTGCTCATGTGAACGGCGTCGGCCAATAGTGAGCCACTGTTTGGACATAGAACCAACAGCGTATGAGAATGACGGGGAGAGACGAATTTGTTCAATAAAGTCATTATTTTTGTATGGTTTTTGCGCACAAGAAGTATTCTCGTCACTTTCTCGTAATTATGTTGCTTTCTATGGGGGATTAAAAAAAAAACTCCTTGATTTCATCAAAAATATCTTAGTTTGTGTTCCAAAGATAAACGAAGGTCTTACGGGTTTGGAATGACATGAGGGTGAGTAATTAATGACAGAAATTTCATTTTTGGGTGAACTAACCCTTTAATATATATTTGAATAAATGCATCATGAAATCAAGTTTAATGACAGTCATCGTTTAAATGTTTATATAAAAAAACAAATTGGATTTGAAACAATGTTATCATAAAACCTGCTTTGTGTGCAGTTTAAATTTTTGTGAACAAATCAGTTGTTAAATTGAACTTTTAATATAATAATGTACTGACTGACAGTGTTCTCTAAATACTTACAGATTTAGTTAAGATTTTTTTTCCTTGAGAAAAATTGACATGTAGGCCTACTGTACCTGATATATATCCAAATGAATCAATATAGAATCAAACTGAATCGAGACCAGAAACAAACTCAATCACAAGCTTATGTATCGTGAAATTTGTTAATGCCCAGCTGTATTATCAATTAATAAATACGTTTTTTTTTTGCGAGGTTCCTTGCATAATATATGTTATGACCTCAAAACACAATTTCTTAAGTAATATTTGTATCACATAACCAGCTCCATATGTATGGCATTTTTGGTGTAGTAAACTTGCTTGGTAGCTCACCTGGTACAATTGACCGTTCGCAAAGACCCGCCTCCTTTAGTTACTGTTGCTATGTCCGTCAAGCCATGCCGCTCTCATGCCACACATCATGTTCTCACGCAGTGAAAAATATATCACGGAGCAAAGAGGACAATGACAACGTATCGACAGAGAAGACAGAGCAGGTAACTTTTGATATGAAACAAAGTCTCAAATTTCAAATTTTGTCATTTTTTAAGAAATTGATTGTTATGTGGCTCTTTAATGTGTCGTGACAGATTGCTGTAACGCCTCAGTTCAAGCGGCTCGTGAACCGATCATCTCTTCCTACTAGTTAATTTATAGCATCAAATAAACATGAATGAACATCAGAAGGAATGTTGTTTCAACCACGGAAAGACATCAGTACACATCATTTTTCAAGTTCAAGTCCACTAACATTAATCTACTAACTCCCATGACTGCTTTGTCGGACAAAATGGCGGATTCTGCGTTATGATTGGTTAGATCGCCTGTCAATCAAACTCCCGGCGAAGGGTCAATTGTGATGCAAAGCGCTAGGATATGAGTGCCGTGAAATATGAATTGCAATAGACTTGAATAAGCAAGATAAAATTACTTAATTGCTTCAGCAAATGTGTTCTCATGTTTGCTTTTGCTACTCGGTTAGGTTTAGGGTATAGGGTTTAGTGTATTTTTAAATGCAACTCGTACATTTCATTTCCGAACTGTTGCAATACTTACAAAAATCAACAAAAAACATTGTCATATTCATATTCTTCTGTTTCAAATAAAAATGAACGTGTTTTAGTACCACTCACTTGAGATTTGAAAAGTAATTGCGAAACATGCAAGAAGCAATGTAATATAATTTGACAGAAATGTTGGCACAGGCATGTTTTTCCAATGAGCATGGTAGTTAAGCAGCTAGCATTGAGCTTCCTCTTAGCTTTAGCACAAACATGGCTTCCTGGTCATGTGCTATGAAACACTATGGTTAAAGTGGAAGCGTATATTTTTTTTTTGCTACTAGTGCTAATTGCACTACTAACGAAAAACACATTTTATTTAGTTAACTATTCTCAATTAACTTCTTTGCTGTTAAATTATGGGTATATCGTCTTAGTCACATCTCTACCTGTGAGACATCTTCATTTAAACTAATGCTGCAAGATCCAACAGCTACACTGAATTTCTTTCTGCCTCTACCTGCATGTGACATCCAGTCTGAATGAAGCAATTACCACTGTAAACTATTACCAGCAGTCTATGTAAAAACAAACACAAACAAAAACACAAAGCAAAACTGAATTTGTTTTCATACAATACACTATAGCATACAACTGGAAAAAGGTATAGACCAGTAAGAGAGTACACAGCATCTGACAGACATAAACATGACAATGTAGAACAATTTAATTGCTGTTTGTTGTTAGTTCAGGTGACAGGAAGTGGACAAATAGACAATGATAAAGCAAAGCAGATGATCTTCTTCCACATTTCATATTGAACTTTACATGATTATGGAGTGGTGATAAGATATACAGAACATTAAGGAAGAGGACAGCTGTCCAACAGTTTGTTACATCCTGTTCATCGCCACATGACAGATGTGATAAGATCAGCGCTGGGAAGTAACTAACTACAATTATTAAAGCTACAAACTACATTTTCAATATCTTGCCAGTATCTGAATGGTTCTCAAATTAGTGTAGCTTTTTCAGGAAATAAACATGCTCTCCTAAAACATGTTGTTGGAAATTCAGATTTGCTTTAGTGAATCAGATTGTCCAGACGGTTTTGTGGCAAAATATGCTCTTTCCCTTTCAAGGAATGTCTGTTCACTCGGCGGCCATATTTGCAACGTCTCCAGGCAGCTGTTTCGGCCATCCAAGACCAAGTCCTATCTATTTGAATGGGGGAATCCTGAAATCTCAAAAACTCTTTGCCAAACTCACAATTAAATAACATATTCAAATCAGTAACAAAATCTGATATGAACTGTCCCATAAATGTTCTTTCTTATGCTCAAATAGTGTTAAAAAAAGCTAATTTTTAGGCTAGACGAGTCAATGCACATGTGCAAGACTTAATCGCGAGTCTCAGGTTTCAATGGGAACCGGAGCTTCTAACCGCAGTTGCAGTGACGCAATGACTTTACCAATCAGTGATTGGCTCTTTTACTTAGAAGGCGGGACGTTTTCTGCCATATTGCACGTTGCAGTTTCTCCCATTCATAAGTAATAGGAGTGAACCGTCTTTCTATATCTATAGTTTTTGTTATCACTATGTCGTCGACTAAATTATATCGCACGATTTGTTTTGTTGAATTTAGTGATTTTATTATCTGTGGAAAACGAATTATGCTATATTGGATTTTTTTTTATGTATTTTTACTTTAAAATGACAAACAATATAATTTAACAGCTATACATTTTAAAAATATATTGATTTAAATAGTTTTAAAGAAGTTAGCTATATTGTATTAGTAAGAGCTGAAAGTAGATCTGCAAACTGAAGTAATTTCCCCCACTAAACTGTGGTTTGTAAATGCAGACTTCATGCACATTTGTCTACTTTTTTGTGCGCACACACACACTCCAGCGGCACATAATCACACTAAAACCCCTCCAGTTCCCAGGCAAGGCCTTGGGAAACACATGCAGGCACACACACTAAAGCAGTCATTTACATTTAATTGAAATCGCCAATGCAAACTGATTGTATTTGCGGTCGGGCAGGACTTCCCTAACAGCGCTCATAACACACGTGTCTTTCTGTCACACGTGTTCCCCTCTCAGACACACTACAGCTACACAGATCAAGGCTTAAGTTTGGCCCGGTCACCACTGTCATCAGTAACCCAATAATGCTGCTGGTCTGCAAATGGAAAACACACATGCCAGTCTTCTGAATGTTTGCCTTTCATCTTTTGTGTGTGTGTGTTTGTGTGTGTGTTTGACGAGATGTTGTTAGATCTGTTCAAAGGTTTTTGTTTTATATTTGACTTGTTTGATTAAAGGGCATGCTTTCAGTTTCATGTATTTTAATATGTGTGTCTGTGTATATATGTTTAGAGTTTCATGCCTTCTTAAAGTATTGGAAGTCCTACTTGGGAACTATTTGTGAAAACAAAACAGCAAAATCAGGTGAAAGATGTCATATAACAGAAGAAAAAGTATTTCCCATTGAGTTACGGCTTCAGAGCATTGGGTCACATTCATGCACACACACCAAAAGAGTTTAATCCTGATTCGCTGTGGTCACACTCACAAGAGTGATGTCATTCACGTGTGGTGTGTGTGTTTGCTGGAACAAAGCCACTTTTGTGCTGCTGTGAACACTCGCTTACACAGCTCACGTGCGAAACGACCCAAATAAAGACATTTTCAAATTAGAATTGGATTTATGATGGTATATAATGAGCTACTTTTGTTTAGCTAAACAGCTAAATATGAGTTTTTTAATGAACTGAACAAAACCCAAAAGTTTCTGTGATCGTACATTATTATGATTACCTCCAAAGCCTTTTCATGACTGGATCCCTGATACACTATGATTATCAATGATGATAATAAAAATATTCACCATTACCTTGATAATAAAAGTTTTGATTAATTAAATGATTAATTAGGATATTAATAAGCACAATAATAAGTATAATAATAATATTAATAATAAGTACAATATTAATAAGTACAATAATAAGTACAACAAAAATAATAAGTATTATTATTATTATTATACTTATTATTATTGTAATTATAATTATTGTTGTACTTATTATTATTATTGTTGTTGCTGTACTTATAATAATAATAATAATAATTAGTACAACAACAACAACAATAACAAAATCATAAGTACAACAACAATAATAATAAGTACAAAAAAAATAAATACAATAATAATAAATACAACAATAAATAATATTAATATTAATAATAATAATAATTATTATTATTATTATGAGTAATTAGCATAAAATAACAACAAAAACAATACATATTATTTGGTTAATTCGCATATTAATAACATTATTATTATTACTGCCATGCTAATAATATTAAAATAACTACAACAACAAATTACTGTGATTATTATGGTAACACTTTACAATAAGGTCATATTTATTAATAATAGTTCATGCAATAACTAACATGAACTAATTAAAATTAACAAATACAACCTTTAAACCATTAAAAATGTATTAATACATGTTGAGATTAACATTAACTAAGATTAATAAATGCTGTAGAGGTATTGTTCATCCTTAACTAATGTATTTAGCTAATGTTAATAAATAAAACCATTTTGTAAAGTGTTACCATTATCATCATCATCATCATATTGATTGTTTTATAATTACACATATTTCTATAATGTCATATATATATATATACACACACACACATTAGTCTTTACTCTCAGTGCTGTTTCCTTGTTGCTATCTTGAAAACGTAAGTTCTCAAACAGTAACTGAGACCTTTGACCCAGTTACTCAGCCAGTGTGATTTGGTTTAGTGTTATCTCCATATCACAGAGAAACAGTGGATTATTATGGTCTACTCACAGGTACGTGCCATCAAGCACAGCGACAATAACTCGATGTGCCCTTGTACTTATGTTGACATTGATGCATTACTTTTTGTGTTTTGGGTTCTGTAAGTCACTTCAGATAAGTGCAGACAGAACATTGCGGAGCAGCCAGTCAATGCACATTCATCAGGACCCTTGTACACAAACCCTGAAAGAAAGACCCACGACTGTGAGAGACTCTTGATGATTACTAGAGGTTGATTCAATTATGATCTAAGACTCGTGAGTAGAGAAATTTAATTTAAAAGTATTTCACGCTTTAGTAAACACAAGAGGACATGAGGTTTGATTCTGCATTACCTTGTGAGGCCCTTGCAAGAAATAAGTCATGTCAGAGTTGTTTGGCTGGCTTCGGCAGGCCAAGACAGAGGTGGCGTCACTGTATGAGAATGTCTTGTGTGTGTGTGTATGCGTGTCAAAGTGTGTAAATAAAGAGATTATCCAGGCTCCATTACATGCTCATTTAACTTAACCTGCAGCTCAGGAGATGGACGTATGCAACAAAGAGAAAGCGGAAAGAGGGTTTCTCTTTCAACAATGTTTCAAGCTGTTTTGGATAGATGTTTTAAAGTGAAATCTGTATCATTCAACATGGTGAAGATGGAATAAAATGTGCTGGATTTGATGTCACAATGTAAGATTAAAAAGGGCAAGTTCAAACACCATCATGTGAGAAAGAAAAAGAACAATTGACGTCATTTGTCCTCGTTGGGCCAAAGTACAGTAGAATATCTATCTCTTTCCTGATGATGTCATCATTGCAGTACCCAAACAACCTCAAGCATTTGGCACTGAGATCATATTTGTTTACTGACTGATTGTTCATTAACTCAAGGAGCCCAATGCATTCACACCTTCATGCCCACAGTCACAAGCCACACAGATCAAGGAACCTAAAACCATAAATGTCACACATGCACTTATATTATGACCGGTGTGTCAATAACACTTTTCATTAGTGTCACAGTACTTGCAAATAAAAGATTTTTATATTTATGTTGGTTTAAAAGGCTTAAGTATTTTATAACTTTGGGTTGAGCAAAGCTACCCGAGGCTCAGAAAGTTCCCATCATGCCTGTACCTGAGTCTATGACAGGGTTGAAGGTTAATTGTTCTAAGAGGGAATGCTTCATTTCATAAATCATGGCTAATATGCAGCCAAATAATTTTTAAACAAAGAAAAATCATAAACACAGTATATATTTGTACATAAATAACATTATAAATAAATAAAAACATAAATAAAAGCAATAAAAACAAAGTATAAAAAGCTTAAAAATAAATAAAAGCATAAAGCAAAAAAGCATGAAAAATAAATGAATGAGCATAAATAAACAAATAAATGCATAAATAAGCAAATAAATAAGTGCATAAATAAACAAATAAATCAAATACATAAGTGCATAAATAAATAAATCATAAATAAAAGCATAAAAACATAAACAAAAGCATAACTAAATAAGAAGCATAAAAAATGTGCATAAATAAATAAGTATAAATAAATAATTGCATAAACACATAAATAAATGAAAAAATAAGCCTAACTAAATAAGTGCATAAATAAACAAATAAATGCATAAATAAGCATAAATAAGTGCATAAATAAATAAATGCATAAATAAGCATAACATATTGCATAAATAAATAAATAAACAAATAAATGCATAAATAAGCTTAAAATAAGTGCATAAATAAATAAAAAGCATAAATAAGTGCAAATAAAAGCATAAACAAAAGCATAAATGACTAAATAAATAAAAGCATAAATAACTAAATAAGAAGCACAAATAAATGTGCATAAATAAATAAGTATAAATAAATAAATAATTGCATAAATAAATGCAAAAATAAGCCTAAATAAATAAGTGCATAAATAAATGTATAAATAAATAAAGCATAAATACCTAAATAAATAAATAAATAAATAGTCAACTTAATAATTGGACAGAGTTTTCTAGATTAATGGGGCCAGCACAGCTTACCCACAAAGAGCTATTCTGAAGTGTTGGTTTGAGCTCTCTGTATTTTCAGCATGAGCTTTTGTCATGTGATTGGAAAAGATAGATAGAGAGATGTGGCCTTTTTGTTATGTGGGATAGTAATAGCACTGTACAGCCAACTGTGAGAGTCTAAATGCAGTAGCCACAGTGATAATGCCACATGACTGTGCTGTTAACTAAACATGGACACGTCCTGCGGCATCTCAGAGGAGAGTGGTTTGGCTTAAGGTGAGAGTACATAGTTACTAAATACCACACAAATCTAGAACCCACTTCGCCAAACACAGGATGACAAAAACAAATGGGTGACATCTCAAACAAATTTATCGCCACTTGCAGCAGGGAATTATGGGTGATGCTAAATGTATGATCTGTGCGTGTGATAGACTTTGCATGCTTGTTTAAGTGTGGTATCGTGTTGCTGTCACTTGCCCTTTTAGGGTTTCACCGCTGCTCTTCTTAAGCTCTCTCATTGTTATGTCTGGTCATGTCAACCCAAAAGGAACACCTCCTTCAGTCCTTCAAGTGTCTTGAGTCTAAACAGGGATGATATAAGGGGGAGAGAGACAAAAGGAGATTTTGGATGTTGAACTTGTGAAATCGAAGCTCCCCTGAGCACCAAACCCATGAGCTGCTGGCCTGAACTTAACCGGGTGCTCTGACTGAATTTAAACACAGCCAGAGTGCTTTAACAGACCTCATCAAGAACAAAGCCACCCATGAAGGATGGTTTGTTTTCATGGAGCTTTTAAACATGGCCAGTAGGAGAGTTTTATTTTTTAGTTTTTACCCTCTCCTGGTCACGAAACAGAGGCCACTGTCATAACAAGGGTTTCCCTCTTTCTCCTGCTTGGTCTCAAAAGCACCAGACAATTCACCACCCAACATGAATTTTACATTTGCAGATATGGGCAGATTAGTATTTGCATTATAAAATTAAATAAAATTGTTAAATCAATACATTAATTTGTATTTATAAATTAAATTTGTATAATAACAAAATTACATTTATATTTATAAGATTTGTATAATGAAATTATCAAAAAAAAGTAGCCTATTAATATTACTTGTAGCCTAAAAAAAATCATAAAGTGAACAAATTAAATTGTAAAGATGAATTTCTATTTATAAATACAATTTGTAAAGTTACATAAAATAATAAATGAGTATAAATCACAAAAAGTGGCAAAGAAATAAAATTTATATTTACAAATTAAATTGTAAAAGTGAATTTTGTTACACAAAACAAATTCTAAAAAAGTGGCAAATAAATAACATTTGTATTTACAAATTAAATTGCATAATAAATAAGTGAATTTGTATTTAAAAATAACATTTCTATAGTAATGTTATTCAATAAAATGATAAATTATAATAAAAACCATAAAAAGTGGCAAAGAAATAAAATTTGTATTTACAAATTAAATTGTATAAGTGAATTTCTATTTATAAATAAAATTTGTATAATAATGTTATACAATAAAATTATAAAAAGTGGCAAAGAAATAACATTTTAAATTGTATAATAAGTTAATTTGTATTTATAATATTTGTATAATGTTATACAATAAAATAATAAAACCATAAAAAGGTGGCAACAAAATAAAATGTGTATTTATAAATTAAATTGTATAATAAGTTTGCATTTACAAAATAGAATTTGCATGTTATAAAATTAAATTAAATAATTGTTTATAATATATATATTTTTAATAAATTCATACAATTCTAAATTATAATAAAATTATTTTTTTAAAAATGTATATAGTGAGCCACTCGCAAAGGGTCAGATGTCTTGTGTCCAGTGTTACCAAAGATGCAAACACAACATTATATTTCATTTTCTATTTCTGTAAAAACCTAACTGATCAAAAATCCTGCTACACAAATATATATTAAATAATAGATTATGTTCCGATTGGCTTTGATGTGTCACATTGCTGTAAATTTCATGCTTTATGCTGTTTTCTAATTATTGAAGTGCACTGATCTGGGTCAAATAAAAAAATAAAAAAAAAATAAATAAAAACCATGAAAAGAAAAAAAAAAGCTTCTATCCTATGACAGATGAAAATATAAACTTGCTGAATCCAAATGAGGGGAAAACTCAACCTCAGCACTCTTTCTCCTGTTCTCATACTCCCTTTATTCTTTATACTCCCTCCTTTATCTGTAGCAGGGAGTCATAGGTTTGTAGAAACGGTTAGCTGTGGAGTAACCTGTGGGCTGTGATCGCTCACCACAAGGTTCATTTGTGCTAGAGGCTGAGCTGACGAAGTCTTTGATGGGCGTTCATGAGGAAAGGCTGGTCCCTCTGCAACACATCTGTCATGGCCACTATTAACACTTCATCTCTGTCCATTGCCCTCATTTTTTCACTCTCTCATTCGATCTTTCCCTCAACTGAGCCGTTTCCTCAGGAAAGGAGGGGCGAGGAGGGTTTTCCCCCCTGTTTTTTTTTCCTGGCACGTTAATGAGGCTGAATGAGGCCCAGGACTGTTCTTAGATTTCACCGTTCCAGACAGAACCAATACTGGCTAGACCAGTCTCTTTTAAAACGCTAGAGACGAGAAACACTTCTAAAAGACTAATATCCCCTTCTCACTCATTTTTCCGCAATTAAACAACAATGACGACATCAATAATATCAAACAGTCTCCACTCAAAAATCACACCATTAGTTGACCCAGTGTCCCAGTGTTGGTCCTTTGACTGACTAACCTTTCACATGATATTTCATTTGTGGAGTCAAGGTTGTGAACTTTTGTGTATAGTCTTTCAATGGTGCCCGATTTATCTCTGCTCTGTTTAACGCTCATATTATTCTGAATGGTGTTAATTACAAAACATAGAACGAGGTTCCTCGGGCATAACAGGGCCTACCAGACCTGTAAAACGGGAACAGCGTCTGATCATAATGTCATTCTCTGCTCTGTCAGGCTTAAGTGTAATTACCTGTCATCAAACACCAAGCTCGGCTCAGTCTCGCTTAATCTCTCTCTAATACTCATACACGCTGCTCCACTTTTTTGATGGAAAGGCTAAAATTATGCGTTTTGAGTTTTTGTTTAGCGTGCAATTTCTGAAAGGAAACAGTTTGTGGCTTAAAAAGCTTGTGTGTGTATGTGCTAATGCAGTGCTTGCAATACTGAGTTACAACATGAGGCTGTATCAGTCCACTTTTCTTATCAGATTAATATGTGCTACATTACACCCTGGGCTTGCATCATAACTATCAGCTTATCCCTTATTATCTGTCTTAGCATTTAGCTGTCAAACTTGGCTGCATTTCATTTGACTTTTAGGCGAACTCTCCGCAAGTACAAATCATGCGTCACACCCACTAGTTAGAAAGACTTTGTGCCTATAGGGACAAAAAGTATCATCCTGGGATCACCATTGGCCAGATGGCAAAGCTATTAGTGAAGTTATTAATTACATTTCTAAGTAGCAAGGTGGTAGCATAGCTAGCTTGTAAATCAAGCTTTTCAGTAGTGAAGCTATTTTATAAAGATTGTGTTGGCACCATTACATTATCCTTGAGAAAATTTCAGCAATTAAGTAATGCATGGTGTACTTTCAGAACTATCATGCCTGATTTACAAATAAATCACTTTGAGCAAAAACAATCATTCACTATCAATATTTGAGCAAGGTTTAGCAAAAACAATGGTTGAATCATTCAGATAACTCACTTATACACTGAATCATTTGGAGCGATTTCTCACCCAGAAAAACACAGTTGGAAAATAAATAAAAATATGAAGTAATAAGTAAAATAAGTAATATGAAGCTGCTGAAATTGTCATAGGCCTATAGCTAGCATTGTAACTAGCCAGTTTTGCTAAGTGAAAGCAATAAATCAAACTTTATGTAACGAACATAGGCCGGTAAGAGCTGTGGGTGTAAACCTCACTCCCCTGACCTCAAGAGGCACTCTAGCGACTGACACCAGAGACTGCGGTCTTTAACCTCCTTGTTAGAGTGCCTGACTCCCATGCCAGCGGACTGGGGTTCGAGTCCCGCTTAGAGCGGGCGGATCGAACAGGAGGGGTTATATTGGTACCGTGACCCAGATGGGAGTGAGGTTTAGGGGGGTGAGTGTAATGAATGTAGGCCGGTAAGAGCTGCCGGTGTAAACCTCACTCCCGATCTCAAGAGGCACTCTAGCGACTAATGCTAAAGACCACAGTCTTTAACCTCCTTGTTAGAGCGCCCGACACCAATGCTGACGGACCCGGGTTTGAGTCCTGCTTAGAGCGGGCGGTTCGAACAGGAGGGGTTATATTGGTGCCGTGACCCAGATGGGAGTGAAGTTTAGGGGGGTGAGTGTAATGAACGTAGGCCGGTAAGAGCTGTGGGTGTAAACCTCACTCCCCTGATCTCAAGAGGCACTCTAGCGACTAATGCTAAAGACCACGGTCTTTAACCTCCTTGTTAGAGCGCCCGACTCCAATGCCAGCGGACCCGGGTTCGAGTCCTGCTTAGAGAGGGTGGTTCAAACAGAAGGGGTTACGTTTACAAAAAAGTATAATTATGAAATAAATAAATTTTAAAATATGTGTAATTCTAAAACAAATGTTGTATTCATAAATAATTTCATAATAAAATGTACTTATAAATAAAATTATAATAAAATTATAAAATATAGAGATAATGCACCCTGCCAATAGTTAGATGTCCCATTCAGCACTGGTCCTGACCAGATGTGAACAAGCACTTTATGTAAAATTTTTGGTTTCAAAATAAAGAAAGAAAGTAATACAACAAAGCAGCTGAAACAGTCAAATAGTTACTTTGGCTAGTTACTTAGCTTTTAACAGAGTACATCTCAATTAACTCCTTAGTTCAGTAGTCAGGGCACTGATCAGGGAGTCAGCCATTTTAAGGTCTGTCTCAATCGCAATGTGCGCTCCCTGAAAAGTCCCACAATGCACCGTGAAAACCAGGGAGCATCAATGCTCACTATGGCTGTGTCCGAAATCACCCCCATACCCTTCATTCACTATTCCCTGCATTAGTCCATTAATTTGGAGTAATAAATAATTAATTAAATTAAACAAACTGGCAGCTCCAGTAGTATTGAGAAGATTTATCTTGAACTCTTGTTATGGAAACTATGTATAAACCCTAATTAAAAGGAATTTATACCTGAATGATATTATGCTGTAGCCACATTGGACCAGCGGCTTGGAAAATGGATGGATGGATGATTCCCATCTTTTGGCCAAGTGCGGGAATTCATTTTGTGTGTGAATCTCACAGTGCATTATGGGTATTCCCTAGCCGTTGAGCGTACATCGTTGTACACTCGTTATTGCAGTGCATTGTGGGATTGAATGAGTGCACTCAATAATGTCTATGGTTTTGGACGCCACAACAAATGGCTGTCCCCTCAAATAGAGCCTTATTTCAGGGTATAGGGGGTGATTTTGGACACAGCCTGTGATCTCTTAATGAAAGTTCTGAAGCACACAACATAAATCGCATGAGCCAACTCACCACATATAATAACACGTGACAGATGTTTGAAAAACCAAACCATTATTTAATCATATTTCAGCATAAACATACATCTCTAGACAGGTACTGAACAATAGCTAACATTTATTTATGGCTAAAATGTTGCAGGTATATGTAACAATCAAAGTATTTATCATAATGTACTTTAAATAATAATAATAACAAAAAAAATGTCAGAAAATATCAGTTCTGCTGCTGTTCATAAATACCAGTATTTGACGTTGTAAAATGAGGATGTTGTCATGTCACCAAGAGTGTCTCAAGGTGTAGTGAGCCAGGATCCTTACTTTCCTTACCAGTGTCCAAATTAGTGTACATGATATATTGATTCATAAGGAGCTGATTGAGATGCACCCTTATTTTCTGAGTAACTGGTAGTTTTGCTAGCTGAATTTGTGCAGATTGCAAAGAAAGTTTCAAAAACAGGACAGGCCTACTAAAATAGTATTGCAACACTGTATGGCCACTGTGACTGCCAAGTAAGACATGTTCCTAGGTCAACATATTTTGTTGATCCTGAAACATTCTTGTCCAAAAATGTTGTCCTAACCCTATCCCTACCCCATAACTTAGCCCTAAAATCAGAGATTGTAAGCCAAAACTTGACAAACTGTAAACTTGTCCCTCAAATCTGATTGGTTGATTGCAATGTTGTTCCAGGATCAACAAAGATGTTGATCCAGGAACATGTTGCACTTGGTGAAATCACGTTCATCGCTTTTCAAGCAGTCTGCTTCTTCAGGATATGCAAAACTTGTTCATGTTTTCCCTTTTGCAACTATCTCCGTCAGTTTTGCTTTAACATTTCTTCATTCTGTGTATTCACACACCAGTAAAAAGTACACTCAACTACCGTTGGCCTGATTCCTACCCCCTGCAGTACAGTGAGTACCACTCATGGAAGAAACAACAATATCTGGCGCCCATCAATCCCGCTCTAGTTTGCTGGACGTGATGCTAACAGTAGGTAAAACGTCTCTAAGCGCTCCCAGCTGACTACTGTTTACTAGGCAGGAAATGGGAGATATGGGGTGAGAAGAAAGGAAAAATGGTCCAGCGGCCTCCTGCTGACACGACCAATGCTAATGGGCATTATGATCATGCTGGAGTGGAATTCACACTCTGGGCTTTATTGCACTTGGACTAGACAACAACAGTTTAACACCTCGACAGAAAGTGAAAGAAAGTGGCGATTAACTCTTAATTTTGTTTTGAAATGTCTTGAATCATTATGAATACAACATATCATGCACGCTCACGTGCACACTATAGTTCATGCACACTGTTAAGGTCAGTTCTGTGGGTACTGGGCTGCTAGGCTGGATTGGCGATTTGCCTGAGCGCTGGTCCCTGTTTGCTGCTGATGGCTGCAGTTTTTCCCAGTGCTCTTTGTTTTCTTTAGCACTGTGTCACTCGCTGTGCAAACAACACTAAAACGGCCCACTTTAATTACTCTTCATTTCCTCTGCTGCACCCGCAAAACAGATGATTATGCCAATTTATGGGCACGCACACAAGCTTGTACACGTGAGGACCTCCAATAGACTTCCCATATTGGAAAGAAAAAAGAAAAAAAAACACAAAAGAGAATCTAAAATGTTTCTTCTATAGACTGTGATGTGACTAAATGGAGATCAAATGGAGACTTTTGCCTCTCTCTCTTTTTTTTTTTGTGGGGGACCCTTACTTCCAAAACCAAATTAGTAGGACTATCTACTTTTATCATGAGTCTCTTATTTTTCCTGAGGAATTTTAGGAGAAATATCTTAAATAAAAATGATCCATAACTACTTTGTCTCCTGAGTTATGAAAAAGCAACTTTTGAGCAATAAAATGTTCCTTTGGGTTTGGTTTCCTCTCAAATTAAGCAAATTACAACAGCAACCACACCCAAACCATAAATCAGAGGTAATTAACAAACCGAGGTCTAGATCTAGACCCAAGATAGGCTTCACCGGGACCATAAATCATTTGTCATAAATTAATGTAATTATTTCTACACTGAAAGGTATTTCTATTTCTACACTGAAAAGGCAACACAAATAAAGTTAATAAAGTCCTTCTGAAGCGAAGAGATGCGTTTGTGTAAAAAAAAATACCCATATTTAACAAGTTATGAAGTAAAATATCTAGCTACCGCCTTCCGTATTTAACTTACGAAGAAAGTGTAAAACTCACGCAGTTCAAAAAGCATACACTATGTCCTACGCCTTCCCTATTCAACTTATGGAAAAAGCTTAACTGACGCAACGCTAGTTCCATTTTTTCCATAACTTACATATGGAAGACGGTCTGGCGGAAGCTAGATATTTTACTTTAAAACTTGTTAAATATGGATTCTATATTGTAATATATAATAATAATAATAATAGGTTGTAGTCATTTAATTAACATTAAAAATAATACCTAATATTAAGCATAAAAGAATTAATTCAGATGTAGATTTAACACACGTGTATGTCTGCACATTGAACGAGTCCAGGCTGAATGAGATTGTGGCAGCACTGAGTGAATCTGGCTGAAATGCTTCTAACAGATGTTTTTAAATTGTCAGAGAGGCCAGCCGCAGATGGTTTGGGCTTACGGGCTGACATTAAAAGAGCATTTTTTTTCCTAGGGAATGCTCGGTTTTCCGTCTGTTGGCTCACTGCTTCGGTACAGGCACAGACGTGTAATGGGTCTCTGTGCGCTGGCACAGCTGACCGGCTCGCTCCTATAACAGCAGCCCTCACACTCTCTTGCCATCAGTTTTTTTCCGAGAAGCGGTTAACCCCAGTCACTTGGCCCTGAAGTCTCTCTTCCTTTGAGCAGCTTGGATGTAGACCCTCGGGGCCTCATGTGCACTTTTCTGTGCTCAGCTAGTTAACAAAAGTGCTTTATTGCGCTAACGTTTCTAAAACTTCCATGTTTTTTCTTCATGCAAATGCTCCACTCTCCATATCATAAAGAGCAGCATGTATTTTGTCACAGTCAAGGTTGTTTTATATATATATATATATATATATATATAAATAGAAGAAAGCAAAAATACATCTACCACAACAAATTAAATTGTGAAATGGATTGTAGGTCAGCGATAGCTAAATCATACCTGTACTAGTATTTAACCACTAGACTTACCAGTTTCCTTCCTAAAGTTTTTCTCACAATCAAAACTTACACAGAAGAGCTGAAGAACAAAGTCAAAGAACCTGAGAATACTTTATGGCAGGCCTGTAGTCTGTGCTGATTTTTGTTTGAGACCAAAGACCGTCTGACAGTCAGAATTGAAAACTGATGTCACAGTGAAAGGCTTCTTTGTCTGAAAGTTGCCGACGTAGGAACCCGGACACGGAGTTTGGTCTGAGAGTGTGCGTGTGTGACGCAACAGCTGAAATTGAATGTCTAGCCACAGCAGATGTCAGGAGTAAAACCAAGGCAGGCTAGCCATTAATCCAACAAATTAGAGTCTGCTTGTATATTACAGCAAGCCAGCGGTACGGCCTCTGCCTCCTCACCACACCAGCAGAAATGCAGATTTATTTGGTGATTGTTAACTGGTCTCATAACCCATTTAGCCTTTAATAAATGGATAACATGTACAACTACATGTTATAATGCCAACTAGCTTATGAACACATAAGTATTGTTTCTGTGCCAGTAATGTTATGTAACAATTGGATATAATCATCCAGAGAAATCTGATCATATACTAGGGTAATTAATCAAGCTCAGTATGATCATGTCTAGATTTGGTTGGAGTAACAGGCTTATCTTGCTTATTACGGCATTTTCAAGTTAAACATCTTATTGGCTATACTGAATGTGTACCAGCAGTCTGATATGATTCACTCTGATATGATATGTGTCTTGTAAAAGACATGAAAATGCCAAAATCCAGATCTTCTGGTACTGCTAAAAAACAAGTATCATTAGGCGCAGGCAAATGCATGCTGGTAAGAGACAACTGCAACTGAATCAAAAGGGACTGATGGAAGACTCAAGGGTTCTTGGAGTACCCTCAAAAATATTTAAGTGCTCAGCCTTAATGAGAAGAACATAAGTGAGAAGAACATGGTGAATCACCGAAATTAACCAATTTCCCAATTATAAATTACTAAACAACTCAGAACATTTTCATCATCACTATAAATGATCTCCCAAAACAATATATCTACCTTCAGGGCATCTCTGGGCCAATTTACAATTTTCACAAAGCAAGTCTTTCAAAACATCTTTATATGTGCTATACACACGTACACATAATGCAACAATACTGACATTTTTCAATACTGGTCTCTTTTTTTTTCAATTTTTGAATTTGGAAAAGTTTAGAAAGTTTTCTGGTGTTTAACTATATAATGGGAGGTCTACATTTGCTTCTGGTCTGGCTAATCGGCTAACTAGCATAGCCATGCAATTCACCACACAAAAGAGCTAGTGAAGCTCAAACAACATCATGATAACGGTTTACAAAAGTGGTTTATCTAAAAGGTTATGATAGTTAATCTGCCTGAAGAGGAAAAAACCCAGTTGGATTAAACTGTAAAAAAAATATATATATATATATCTTGCTTCCGCCAGACCGCCTTCCGTATTCAACTTACGAAGAAAGTGTAAAACTCTCACAGTTTAAAACGCTTACGTTACGTCTTACGCCTTCCATATTCAAATTACAAAAAAAGCATAACTGCACTTTCTTCAGCTCATAGTCATTGGTCCCATTCACTGCTATTATAAAGCTTGAATGCGTTAGGATATTTATTAATATAACTCTGATTGTGTTCATCAGAAAGAAGAAAGTCATATACACCTAGGATGGCTTGAGGGTGAGTAAAGTTTGGGGTAATTTTCATTTTAAAGTGAACTAATCCTTTAACATATCAGCCACATTCTCCAATGGTAAATTGTACAGACAACTCTGTTAGGACAACATTTGAGGGCATATTGTAGTACACCTATGTGACTCAAATAACCCTTTTGCTGTAATTGTATTTTTACAGATTGGCCAGCTGTCAACATGAGAACTATAGCCTGCATGACAGGTACCAATCTAATTACTCGCTATGAATTGAATTATTTCAACCAAAACAACATCTGCTCAGTTCATGTAAAGTATCAGGTGAAACATCCACCCAACAGTAGACGACTACAGCTGGGACAGACTGACACCAAGTATGTTAATCAGGCTGGATACACTTAGACGTGTTTGATTAAGGGTCCATTATCTGGGTCTGACCTGAAATATGGACGGTTGGTTTGAAGGAGTGGAAACAGGGGGTTACATAAGAAGAAGACCAAAAGAGATTAAGTCAAGGGGAAAACAACATGGCATTCTCATCAGCTGTGAAATCTGAGATCAGAGCGTCAAAAAGCATCATTACCTTAAAGAACAGAAAGAACGGTGATGAATGGGGAGCGAGATTCATTGGCTTCGCTTATACAGCCTTACATACAAAACGCTTCACTGGTGGAAACAGACTGTAAAGGCATTAAAGTCATGTTAAAAGATTGTTTCCTGGAGATTAGACCTAGTCTAGACTGGTGCTGTTTTTTTTTTTTTTTTTTTTTTTTTTGAGTATACCGGCATGAGCAATGTATTTTTAAGATACCACATCAAGTTAATTTTAATTGTCAAAAGCACATTGAGACCCCATGCGTTCCGTCTCATTCCATGGAAAAGTGTTGATAGAAAGTACAACTCATTCATTCAGATGGTTCAAGATGCAAATTAACTGATTAAAAAATGTTAGTGACGGATTTGAGTGCCTGAGTGTTTTGAGTGCCATTTTGGTTTTTAGTTTATTGGCTGGTTTCACAGACAAGGCAAAGTGAAGCTTGACTGTAGTTTAACTGATTTAAATAAAAAGTTACTTGTAGCTTGCCAAGCTACATTTCCAAACAGTGATCCGATCAAAGATGAACCAGTTAAGAGCTTAAATTTTAGGCCTGAAGGTAAAGCCATCATCTGGACATAATGGTCAGAGGTCAATGCAGAAAGTGCAGTGTTTGCACCTTAAAACCTGCTGCTGAAATGGCCACACACCTGACTGCTTCATTCACAGCTCAGCCTCTGACCTCAGGTTACCGTTTCTGAAAGCATAAAGAGTCACACCTGCCCCTGTTTCAAGGTCATTCGCCCACCCGCATGAGCTCACACACACACAAAAACTATCTCTGTCATCAGTATCATTGTGTGAGTAAGCGTGCAAAACATTAAGGTGAAACCAGAAAACTCTCTGACTGCTCATATGGACACACATTTAATAGCAATCTGTCAGGAATATTTTAACAGTCTCTGTAAAATATTTACTTGAAACTTCCCACCAAAAAAAGAGTTTAGATTTAGCTGGGAACCCTCAGGCTAAGACAGCAAGCTTGTCAATGCTAACATGGCAGAAGTCTTAAAATATTTAAAAGATTAGTTCACTTTCAAATGAAAATTCCAAGCTTTACTCACCCTCAAGCCATCCTAGGTGTATATGACTTTCTTCTTTCTGATGAACACAATTGGAGATATATTAATAAATATTTATAATGGCAGTTAACAGGACAAACAAATATAAAGCTCAAGATAGTGCTTCCATCCACATCCATCCATCATAAACGTACTCCACACGGCTCTGGGGTGTTAATAAAGGCCTTCTGAAGCGAAGCAATGCGTTTGTGTAAAAAAAATATCCATATTTAACAAGTTATGATGTAAAATATCTAGCTTCTGCCAGATCGCCTTCCATATTCAACTTACGAAGAAAGTGTGAAACTCTCGCAGTTCAAAAAGCTTACACTACGTCCTACGCCTTCCCTATTCAACTTATGGAAAAAACTTAACTGACGCAACGCCAGTTAAATTTTTTCGTAAGTTGGATACGGAAGGCGGTATGGCAGAAGCTTGATATTTTACTTCATAACTTGTTAAATATGGATATTTTTCTTACACAAATGCATCACTTTGCTTCAGAAGACCTTTATTAACCTCCCGGCGCCGTGTGGAGTACGTTTATGATGGATGGATGTGGATGGAATCACTTTCTTGAGCTTTATATTTGTTGGTCCTTTTTACTGCCATTATAAAGCTCGGATGCGTCAGGATATTTATTAATATATCTCTGATTGTGCATCAGAAAGAAGAAAGTCATATACACCTAGGATGGCTTGAGGGTGAGTAAATCACGGGGTAATTTTCATTTGAAAGTGAACTAATCCTCACACACACACACACACACACACTTAACAGAATATCTACTTGCAGTTGTCTGGTTTCTGGTTTGCTTATAATGCTCAGTTGATGCAGGCAAAGTGCCTGCTATGGAAAAAGGAGAATCCTTTTTTATATTTTCACACTTTGGATCCAGAGAATATGATTCCTCTCATTAATATGACATTTATTTTCACAGAGGCAGCATATGTACATTTTCTCCCCAACCACAATGCAAGCAGCCCAGACATTACGCAAGTGTGTGCCTTGAAACCAGAAGAAGCCATGTTGTAAATCAGCCAACATGTCAGTCAGACCGCTAGTCTAAAACGCATTCAGTTAGTGATAGTGAGCCACGTTACATCTTTAGTTTATGAATTTGGAAAAATTTACAAAATGTGACAGACCTTTCCAATAGTATGCATAGTACGAGAGGTTTACATTTGCTAACAACTAACTTACAGATACAGATAAGTACTGGTCTGGCTAATCTGCTAACTAGCATAGCCATGCAATTCACCAATAAAAAAGCTCTAACAGCACGATCTTTCTGGTGATAACGGTTTACAAAAGTGGTTTATCCCACAGGTTATGATAGTTAAGATGCCTGAAGAGAAAATCCGCACATTAACATCTCATGCTAAGCGCTAATGGCCATTATTGTTGCATTAGAGTATTTACGACCAATGACACATGCTGTTTAAAGTCTTGTGTATTAAATCTTGAACAGTAATAAAAATTGAGCTTAATCCTTCAAATACAGATTTTATTAGGATCTTGTAAGGAGAGACTACAACAGTTTAACGTTAGCTCTTTGAAGATTATATTCCAGAGGGGAATATATGTTCAAAGCGAGAAGAAAAGCCACGGTTTGATCGTACCATATGTCCGCCTTTACGAGAAGGTTTTGAATTGATCTCAGGGTGCATGCATGCTAATGCTAAAGGGCTAACACATGGGGAAAGCAGGTTTACAAGGGTCATGTCCCCACGGTATGTTCTAGGTGACCTCTGGGCCACTGTGTGACATCAGAAATTAAAAGAATGTGGGGTGGTGTCCTATAGCGTGACGGGATGGCTAGTGATGGGCCCAGCAGCTGCATCAAGCAACCGCCCGTTCTTTTACTACACACAGGCTGTTTTTGTCAACGCATATCAGTAGATGCATCCCGGTTCGCTTACTTGTGCACTATTCTATGTGGTTTTGTTGTATAAACAATGTGAGTAGCATGTTCACAATGAAAATTTCAAAAAGAAAGTACACTTAATTAACCGAAAATAATGAAGTGTGGAATTTTGGACAATTCATGCTTTAAATATGTACCAGAGGGGGAGGGGCTATCAGACGCTGATGTTGAATGATAAAATAACCATATAAAATTCATACACGACACGGTTGAGAACATAATGCATAGCATAAATGTGTACAGTGTGTCACAAACTTTCAGTGGTACAAAAACACAGACAGGAGTCCCGGATTTCAGTTAAACTGACACAGGATTTGTAAGGACAGATGAAGTATGTGAGGTGTAAGGTCCTCTCTGGGTCAGTTTCGAGACAGAACAGATCCACAAAGCCTTAAAAGAGCACTGAATATTGCACTAAAAGCCATTCCAAAACCCACAATGCAAACAAAAGTAGAGACAAATGACTTATGACTCCATTAATGTGCATGCAGCACTTAAATAAAAGGCATATGCAGCAAACACGTGCCTTCTCTCTAACAAACCTGGAGAGCACCGACATACTCTCATAAAGCAGCCAAAGGACACAAATGCTTTATTTGCCTGCCCGCCAGTGATTCACACTAGTTGATTGTTTGATTTAGCTGACTTAAACTGTGCCAGAGAAAGAAGGTGAGCTGTGAGGAGAAGAATGGTTGTAATGAAATCTAGAATTACCATCTCTGAATACATGCAGCATTGGCTTATGCATGCAACACTAAAATACATACACACTATCACGCTGGCCTATTAGCTCACATAAAAAGCTTGCTGAGGTCCAGACTGAGAAAGCGGCATGGCCTTTCTCAGGTGGACTTATTTCTTGCCAGCTTGGCATCAAACAGCATTTTATAGATGTCTCTTATCTCAGTGCTAATCCAACCTTTAAACAACCCTGTGCCATGCACACAGCAGGACTTTGATTCATGCCGATTTGGTTTATGTTAAATCAACTTGTTGATGTGCATGTTTTGGCGGGCATGCCTGAAGTCCAATATAATACAAACATTGATAGCTCTATCTCTATTTCTGTCTGTCTGTCTTTTTAAATCATAAACAGTATCCTGTGGATGCCAAATGATCTATTTATTTTCAAGTTATTTGTTTAAGAATAAAATATCTCCATAACTACATAAAACTTTATAGGGTGGGATATGGGGGTCTGGTAATATTTACCTTGATTTGAAGTGGTACTGTGTTCATGCCAGACTTCATTAGTACGCTGAAACAGCAACCAACATCTTGCAACAAGTCTACAAAGTGCCATTTCCCCATAGACAACACAACACCTGATTCAAATTAGCTTGACCTGCTAATCTGCAGGCTAAATGATCTTGTGAAACTACAGCTATGTTCAGAATAAAATGCTAGCCCATTAAAAACAGAAGGTGAAACAGAAATTCTGAAAACATATACTACTGCTGTAGCTTTTATTTGTTGTTTTGTATTATGTATTTTAAAATATTTTTTTCTTTTGTAGGTTACAGCTCTTTGGTCAGCATCTGTGGAAGCTTGTTTCTGCCACCGAATAAAAACTACAAAAGGTAATTGCGACATTTTATATCACAATTCTGACTTTTTTTCTCAGAATTGCGTGACAAACTCACAATTGCGAGTTATAGTCAGAATTGTGAGATATAAACTCACTGAGAGAAAAGTCAGTCTTTTTTTCCTCAGAATTTGAACAGAAAAGAAGTCGCAATTGCAAGAAAAAAGTCAGAATTGTTCTTGAAATTACAAGTTTATATCCCGCAATTGTGTTTATAACTCGCGATTCTGACTTTATTTCTCGCAATTCACGTGACATAAACTCGCAATTGTGAGAAAAAGTCAGAATTCTGAGATAAAAAGTCGCAATAACCTTTTTTTATTGCTACTACTCCAATTTGATCCCTTAAAATGACTGGCTAACATCACCTCTCAAGAGGCAGATTTATAACACATTACATTCTGATCACATGATCTTAACCATCGCCAAATGTTTTCAAGTTAAACCAATAAAAATGATTGTGTCACTTATTTTTTAACATGTAGGCCTAGCAAAAGATGTTGCATAACCCTTTGTCTCACTTCCACCTTATCTTATTGATAAAAAGAAACGGGGGTGAACTTGAAAAGCCAGATCTGGAGGACATGGCTTAGGGCAAGAACGCAATCTCAAACCTGAAAACTACTCAACCTGCTGACACACCTTGTCATTACTGCGGAGGCTAAATGGCTAATTGTCGGTTTTGAGGGGTGAGAAGAAGCTACCTGGAGCACATAGTGTTCTTGTTTTGTATTTTGGCATGTGATCCACAATAAAAAACACAGTCCACAGTAACAGAGCCTGTGGCAAATATGACCTCAAAACTGCTTATACAACCAAATAGCTGTGCTCTGCAGTGGCACCAGAGTGCTAATATACTCTGCTATCATTCCTCAGCCATCACACAAAAATTTGCCTTCAAGCATCCAAACTTAAGCAGTTCAAATGACTGCATATGTTTTTTAAAAATCCTAGTTTACATTTTAATGTGTGCTAATTCACCTTGCGTGCATGGAGAACAAAATGTAAAACATGTAAGTGGCGAGGCATGCCTTTGTAGATGGTACTTGCGCTGCCTTTTCATGCCTCAAGAAAAGAAATCCCCAAAATATGCTGACTACAAAGCAAGCTTGTAATTGAGGGTTGATGCAAAAATGATAGACTGAGATGTAGGCCACAGAGTAAACAAGAACACAGACAAAAGCCATCAAGTCATACGCAGTGAAAAACAAGTTGGGGTGCAACACACAAATAATGAATAGCACACTATGGCAAATAATATTATAATGTAGTACAGATCAAATAAGAATGTGCAGTCAGGTGATTGCTGCCTTCAAATTATTTTAACCAGTTTAATTCATTTTCAGTGAAAGATCAAAAGAGAAATCATGCGCATGTGTCTATGTGAGGCCTTTGTTCTCAGTTTGACGTGTGCTGTGACCCGTGAAGCCATGAGGAAACGCTAAATCAGATTTATGTTATGGAGTCACAGTATTTTTCTTCAAAAGACAGTAACCACATCATAACCAACAATGTGTGTGATGTCAAAACATCACCATATCAGGAAAAAAAAAAGATTAGATGTATTATATAGGGCTGTCAGTCAATTAAAAGATTAAAGTAAGGATATAAAGATTAATTATTGGTTTAGAAGTCAATGTATTGTTCATTTTAAAATGTGAATCACTGGTATACAATCTATAAAACATGCAATTAAAATGAGTGGTAAAAAAATAAATAAATAAATAAATTAGATTAATTACTGGCTTAAGAAGTCAATATGTTCTTATTAAAAATGTGAATCACTGGTATACAATCTATAAAACATGCAATTGAAATGAGTGGTAAAAAAATAAAAAAATAAAATAAAATATAATAAAGTTAGATTAATTATTGGCTTAAGAACTCAATATGTTTTAATTAAAATGTGAATCACTGGTATACAATCCATAAAACATGCAATTGAAATGAGTGGTAAAAAAATAAATAAATAAATAAAATAAAATAAAATTAGATTAATTATTGGCTTAAGAAGTCAATATGTTCTTATTAAAATGTGAATCACTGGTATACAATCCATAAAACATGCAATTGAAATGAGTGGTAAAAAATAATAAAATAAAATAAAATAAAATAAAATAAAATAAAATAAATTATTGGCTTTAGAAGTCAATATATTGTTCTTATTAAAATGTGAATAACTGGTATATAATCTATAAAAAGCCATTGAAATGAGTGGTAAAAAAAAAAAAAAAGATAAAATAAAATAAAATAAATGGAGATTAATTATTGGCTTTAGAATATTCATTTTAAAATGTGAATCAGTGGTATAAAATCCATAAAATCAGCCAAGCAACAACCACTGAAATAAAATAAATAAATAACTATAAATAAAACAAAATAATAAAAATACTACAGACATTAATGAGTGGCTTTATAGGTCAGTATTGTTCATTTTAAAATGTGAATCACTGACATACAACACAGACACACACACACACACACACACACACACACTGTGTGTGCAACTGCCACTGAAATGAATGGGAATGCTAATGAATAAATACAATGATAAAACAAAATATTAAAAAATAAAAATACTTTTTTTTGAAGAAGAAGAAGAATTGGAGTGCATTTAAACATTCAATATCATATAGTGACAGAGAAGATAAAATGGAAAGTTGCTGAGGTCACCATGTTGTATGTTGCTTGAACATCCAATAGAGGGAGTCCCTTTAAAAAAAAGAAAGAAAAGAAAATCACATGCAGATGGTATGATCATTTCGAGGGAGAAGGGGAAAGAAAGACAGATGACGTGTATATGTGTGTAGTCTATGCTGCCTCTACTCAGCTGGACAGAAACACATTTTTCTGACTAGACATCTACAATGAGTTTTTGAGTGAGTCTTGTCTACTGTCCCAGCCCTGGACTGTTTTGTAGACAGTACATAAAAACAGATGAGTAGTCTAGTGGTTAAAGTCTGATTTTAGATAGGGGCAAGACAAACTCCAGGGTGAAGCACTTAACCCTGCGTTGCTCCAGGTGGGCTGTGTCTGCAATTACTGACTTGTAAGTCACTTTTTGCTAAATGACAAGCAACCAAGATAAAAAGTTTCAGGCAACAACCTTTTCTGTCCTATAGCCTTTTGGCTTTCTACAAATTAGCCTGTCATGCAATTTACTCCAATATGTAGCACAAAAGATGCTGAAAAGTTTTTCATTTTAAAATACAGTGATAGAATAGTAAGTAACAAAACTAGATCATGTAAACGTTGGGCACAAACAAGAACTTTGTCTTAACCAAGACTGCAGCTTGCAGTTTTCGAGCTGAGCTTGGCTTTCATGGCTGCTCTTCAGACACGCACATCTGTTTCTCATTGAGTCGGAATTCCTGAGTGGATCTGAGGTGATTTGTGCCTGGGAGCCTCTAAAGACAAGAAGCGGACCATCTCAGAACCAGAATCTGCTTCCTCTCTGCTTCCTCCAGCTTTAGGTTATGATCTATTTCTGCAAGTAGGTTTGTTTTTTTAACAACCTTCTAAAACCAGTCTCTGACAGCAGACCTTTGTTCCAGAACAAAAGCATCTCAGTTGTGTAATCAGGTGTGCTATTTTTCTTGAATGACAAGGTTCGGTGTCAACATGTAGTAGCACAACAGCAACCAGCAGAAGACGACATAATGAGGAGCTGACCAAGCTGTAAACCCTGTTGGGTGATGGTCTACTTCTTTTAAATGAACAGTCTACTTTAAATTATGTGATGCTCAAAAGTCAGTGAGACATTCACCAGAATGTTTTTAGGTACTTTTAATTAAAAAAAAAGCCTTCTTTCGGTCACAAAGAAGCAAGACTGTCTACAAACAAAGAAAAACAGACAAATGGCTCATATATAAAAGCTGCAGAGCCCCCTTGTGGCAACGAAGAGAAATGCAACTGAGGTGAAGTAACATGAAGTTAGATTATATTGTTAGATGTTCATGAGGACCAAAATCACAGATATTAAAATAGAATTAAAGGTAAGTTAACCCAAAAATGCAAATTCTGTATTTTGACTATATGTCTTTAGTACCTCTTGGACCTTGAAAGTGGTGGTTAGATTGCCATCTATGGAGGAGTCAGATCCCTCTCAGATTTCATCAAAAATATCTTAATTTGTCTTCCGAAGAAGAACAAAGGTGTTACGGGTGTGGAACGACATGAGGGTGAGTAATTAAAGACAGAATTTGCATTTTTGTGTGAACTAACCCTTTAAAACAATATCCTTGTCAGTTCTGTTGTTTTGTCAAAGAGGAACAATGATCATTTTTGTTTTAGAAAGAAATAAGGTCATAAAGCATTTATTTAAAAATAGAAATCTTTTGTAACATTACAAATGTTTTTACTGTTGCTTTTTATCAATTTAATGCATCCTTGCTTAATAAAAGTATTAATTTCTTTCAAAAACACAAGGAGAATCATATTAAAATAGGATTTAAACAATATTCTTGTTAGCAGCGTTGGGGGTAACGCATTACAAGTAACTTGAGTTATGTAATCAAATTACTTTTTCAAGTAACTAGTAAAGTAACTTTTGGAAAAAGCACCCCATGGCAGCAAAGCCGAAAGGCTTGTTTGTTTGAGCTGCGCCCTCTACTGTACAGGTGTGAATTTGCATTTCCTTCAGCCTGAGGCTTATTTATTTCACTTTGGTGTGAAAGGGCCTATACATTTGCCAGAAAAATATAACTTTTTTGTTGTTATAAAAACAAACAGTCCAGCCCAGATGAAGAAAAAGTAACACAAAAGTAACGTAACACACTACTTTACATAAAAAGTAATGCAATTAGTTACTTTTTTTAAGGGAGTAACGGATGCATTACTTTTAAAAGTAACTTTCCCAACACTGCTTGTTAGTTCTGTTGTCTTCTCAATAAGGAAGAATGATAATTGTTTTATGACTTCTTATTGAATATCCTGATGGAAAACAACAAATAAAACAATCAGGATCTTCCTGTAAATGTTTACTTCACAATAACTTAACTTAAATAAACATAACCAACATTATGCAAGATATTTTTGAACAGTATTAAAACCTTATAGCACCGAATACTTTAAGCATGTGTGAAAAGTGTTCCTGCCATGGAATAACCAGCCAAAAATCCAGGCAATGTTGGCATAGCCAAGCCTTTTAGGTTATCTAGAACAGAACACCCATGAATTATACAATCTACTTGAAACAGTTAAGACTGGTGAAGATAAAACAACAACCCTTTAAAGGCTGTTTTAAGATGAGAGTCAGATAAGAAGAAAAAGAGCAGCATTCTTTTAATAGCAGCTGCCCTGTCTCTATAAGCTTAATATCAGAATTAGCGCTCTAATAACAACATTCCTGCCCACCCTCCTGCTCGGGATATGTGCACAGGAAGAGGAACTCATTTCTCCAGTTCAGTGAGAAGAGCACAAGTACTTGGATCTTGTTCTATTTCTGGTCTGGCTGCTATTTATAGAACATTCTGTACTTTATAAGAGGAGGCCGGAGGAGGAAGGCGAGTTGTGAAGGGATCAAATGGATACAGAGAACTTGGAGAACTGTGGGTCAAACTCACAAAACTAATCCTGACATACTTTAAATTAATTAAGGGAAGGAACAGTTGAACGAGAAATGAATGAAACAAATCACCGAATCACTTAGCTTAAAATAAAACCATTTTGTTATGATAAATTGAAACTGTATAACGGTTTTCTCTCTCTCATAGTGACAACATGAAATCAGGCCTGACCCTACTTACTTTCATGTGCATTTTATATGTATGCACTACTGTTCAAAAGTTTGGGTTGAAAAGATTTTTATTTAATCTTTTTAGTAGTTTGGCCAGTAGTTGGCGATGTCGCTTTGTAAAGAGACACTACGCGCCTATAGACTGAACACGTAATACGCATGACGACACCATTTACACAAATTCACGTTTTTGTAGTTTACACGGAGACAATAACAGTATAGTTTTCAAAAACTTGCACTTTAAAACCCAGGCCACCAAAACGCTGTTGTCGTGCAAATGAACGGCCAAAGCATATAAAAAGTTTTCAGTTTTTAGTTTAAAATTGTGTCGTGTAAACTCCCCCTTTAAAAACGGAAATTGGTGAAAACGGTGGAGTCATGCGCATGCATATTATGTGTTCAGTCTATAGGCGCATAGTGTTTCTTTACAAAGTGACATCGCCAACTACTGGCCTGGCAGCATAATACAGCATTTGTAGTTGTTTTCACGGTATACAAAACATGCAAAGGAAAAAAAAATATGTTTTTAGAACATCATTGTTGTGTAAATGTACTCTAATATTTTTTTGGAAACCGTGATGCATTTTTTTCAGGATTCTCTGATGAATAGAAAGTTAAAAAAAACAGCATTTGTTTGAAATAGTAATCATTTGTAACATTATAAATGTCTTTAATGTCACTTTTGATCAATGTAATGCATCCTTGCAGAATTTAAGTATTAATTTCTTTCAACAAAAAATTACAGATCCCAAACTTTTGAACAGTATAGTACATGTAGTAGTTTAACTGCATATGCAATTCATAAGTGCAGGTTTGTTGTCATAATCTTTTATGAAAATATTACATCGTTTACCTCTGAAATAACTTAATTTTTTTTGGTGAGGTGTCCAAATTCAGGAAAAATATTAATAAATATATATATATATATTTACATTTCATGATCCAATCAAATTCTGATAGATCAAATCAATAATTCAATAGTCTTTATTATCTTTTCCTCACTTAAGACAAAATCTGACCTGTAAGAACAGCAATTAAGAATGGGAAACATATATACGGATTATAGCAAATCCTTTAGAGGAATTATAAAATATTATGACCGTTGTACTAATACAACAGTACTAAAGTCCAAGAAGTTGTAAACTGGTTTCTGTCAAGTGTCACTGTGGCGTCACTATAGCATAACACAGACAATGAATGTGGCAGAACGGTGGTATAAGTCAAGCTGCTCATGTCAAAATATGAATGCCCATGCTTCCCCTAGGCCTGTGCAATAACACTTTGTTTAAGCCGCTGTGATCCCCTATAATGAATCTCTAATGAGAGCATGAGGATGTTCACATGCTCATATCCAGCAATGTGTGTTGTGCCTGTGTGTTGTGCCTGTGCATAGCGACTAATGTGCTGCTGTTTCTCTAGACTTCATTTAGCAGTCAGAACAGTTCCTGAATGTAGACAGCTGCCAGATTAAGTGTTTCCTCTTTTTCTGTGTCTGTGTCTCTGTCTCCCGCTATTTGTCTCTGGCAATAACTAGTATGCATTTAATGGTTTACATCAGTCCTAAATTCACCTCTCACACAATAAGACAACATATTTTACAGCCAAAGTCAGAGTGTTCTGTTGAAAAGTGCTAAAATGAAGTTCTCCCTGTTTACTGTAATCTGCTGTGCTTCTGTTAACTAAGACGAGTGTCCACCCAAAAATGAAAATTCATTTACTCCCTTTCTTAGTGTTTTTTTTCCTCTCCATTCAATGAAAGTCAATGGGGAACCAACTGTATAGACAAAAACATCAACTTTTGTGAAAAAATAAAGTCATACGGTTTTGTAACGAAAAGTAAGTTAATAATGACAGAATTTTCATTTTTAAAGTGAACTGTTCTTTTACAGGGTGAAGTGTGTAATTTCTGTGCCAATAGTTGCACCGTACAAAATTGTAAGAATAATGATTAGGATACATTTTTAAAGTTGAAGTTGCGATAGTCTTTTCTTCCCTAATGTGACATATCTCAGTGAAACGGCTTCTCGAACAAGAAAAAAAGTAGGGCGGGACTTGATTTTGTCCATCGGGAAATGATTGGATCGATGGATGGTAGTGATTTGTTACAGGTTGTTACAGGTTGTTACAGGTTGTCCCACCCTCGTGCAAAAAACATCATCAGAGAAAAGATGAAATGTCGCTGCAATAGAGAGGGCACATGCATTGAAAACAAATGATGTGCACAGATAAATGATTTATAATAAATATTGCAATATAAATAAACAAAACAAGAATTGTTACTTTTGATTCCGTGGTGTCTTTAAGACTGAAAAATTACACACTTCACCTTTAATGCTCTACAGTGCGGATATAACTGATAAAGTTGTTGGAGAGATCTCATTGTTTCAAGTTTTTGTGCATTTGAGGTTAAAAGTCCTTGGAAGGAGTTCATTGGTATAAGAGATAACTGATAATACGGTTGGGAATATCCAGTTTGGTCACCACGTCCACAGCTTTGGTGCCCAGGACGGTCCTCAGGGTGATCCGGCTCAGCTGCTGCAGAGAAAGAGGGTTACCTGCAAAAACACACAATATAATGCAGCATTAAACATGTAAAACAATATAATTTCAATGCAATGCATTTACACATGAAGAAGGTTTTGAACAAAATGAGGGTGAGTAAATGATGACAGATCCTTTTTGGGTGAACATAGTTTTGGGTGGCCACCCTTTAACAAACATATAACATCCTCTGTATGTTGACATTGCCTTCCATAGAAACCAAATAAAAAGGGACAGATAAAAGAGAGCGTTCCAAAAGATAAAACCATGCTTGATAAAATGTAAAATATAAGCATTCAAGATCAGGACCTCCTGAGTCCTGTCATATCATTCAAAACAAAATCTGAATGTTTGCATTCTCAAATTCTTTTTTTTTTTTTCAGTCTCTGAATGGCCAGGAAAATATTTATAAGCTCCTAGGCCACGGTTTCTCATTAACATGGTTTACATTCTTAAGAGGGGCACTGGCATGTTGTGTATGGATTAGGTTGCGAATGTCCCTTGCAAATGAGACTAATGAAGGATTCCAGGCCAACACCAGAATCCAGCATCTCATAATCATAAACTTCATGTAATTTTTTACAACCTCACACCCAAAACATCCTGAGCAGCACCTAGGCAGCAGACCTGGCAGTGAATCGCTGCTATGAATCAGTGCTGCATGCACTGTAAAATACAACCAGCGCCAGCATACCCCTGTAACACTTAAGATTAACATATTTCATTTTAAAGAACATTTTAAATATCACTGAAAGCATAGAGAACATACCAAACTAATAAACTTTGAAATGATTCCTCATGCAACACAAAGCACACAGCTTTTGCTACAACAGCTTTTATAGTAAGCCATGAGCACCATCTGCTGGACACTTTTTTTTTTTTTTTAATTAATGGCCAAAACATTGCAGAATGTTTTGATTTGAACTCACTCTCATATAGCTGAAGGCAGTGCGCTGAGGGCGTATCTGGCTTCGTGTAGTCGACTGGCTTCCTATCGTATTTGTCTCTGGCGTAAATGTTGGCTCCGAACTCCACCAGCAGCTCAATCATGTCCACATTGTTGGACTTGGCGGCGTGATGCAGAGGCGTCTCGTGTAGCCTTGCGGCATTCACTCGCACACCTGCACACAGGCATATCACACAGGACTTCTCTTCTGACTTTATATAAAAGATTTCAACACACTGCATCACTGTTCATGAAAAGCTTCACTTTGGTGATTTCAGATTTAAACTACCTTCTATAGTAGCACATTCTCCAATGTTTTCAGTCTTACAGCTCATGGGATAGGGTTTTACCTGCATTCAGTAGCACCTTGACACACTCCAGGTGTCGGTTGGCACACGCCACATGTAGAGGAGTACCATAGTACAGGTCATAAGCCTCCAGACTGGCTCCTTTAGCAATCACTAACCTCACGCAATCTGCATTACCTGCAAAATATTCTTACATTTTATGATGGAAAAACAATTATTTCACTCAGAAAGTTTAGTTTAGTTTATCAAAATAATTCTTACTTGGTTAATATATAAAATTATCTTACTGATTCTTTGATACTACAGAAATAGTAAAAGTTCAATATAAAATGAAATTATTATTATATACATGATAAAAAATCATCAAAATAATGCTTATTCTATGAATTGACACTAATTAAAGTCTCTTATGCTCACCAAGGCTTATTTATTTGATCAAAAAATATATTTAAAACAGTAATATTGTGAAATATTGCTATAATTTTAAACAACTGTTGTTTATTTTAATATATTTTTAAATGCCATTAATTTCTGTGATGCCAAAGCTGATTTGTCATCAGCCATTACTCCAGTCTTCAGTGTCACATGATCCTTCAGAAACCTAATATAAGTCTTTTAACTACATTAAAAGTACTAATTATTCCAAAATTTTGATGGCTAGTGTTTAAAATTAACTTACACATTCAGTAATACTACATAAATTATAAAAGGTCAATAAAATACTATATATATATATATATATATATATATATATATATATATATATTATTTATTTATTTATTTATAATATAAAAAATCAACAAAAATAATTCTTACTTTATGAATTTATAGAATTAACTGACAAATTCTATAATACTACAGTAAAAACTTAATACAATCTAATATAAAATAAGTTGATAGTCTGAGAACTATACACTTTAAAATAAAATATAAATTAAATTAAATTAAATACACTACAATTGACACCAATCCACCACACCTCCCATGCAGGCCTCATGTAGAGGGGAGGTGGTACGTGAGGTAAGGGTGGGGTTGACTTTTGCTCCATACTCCAAAAGAAGCCTCACACACTCAAAGTTCCCAATAGAGCAAGCTTCACATAGAGGAGTGCTACCGTCCACGTTCCTTGCATCAACCTGCAACACAACCCCAGAGGGAACCATTTTAAAGCCAATGTCAGTTTTCAGATGTCAACACTTGTGTATGTCCCAGGCCTTTTTAAGAACTGTATGTGTGTGCATGGTACCTGAGCCCCTGCGTCCAGCAGCATTCTCACACACTGCGTCTGTCCGCGTGCAGCTGCCTCATGGAGGGGAGTGATGGAGTCCACAGCCACAATATTCACTGAAGCTCCACTCTGAATCAAACTCTGCAGCTCTGACACGTGACCCTGAAATGCAGCCTTATGAACCTCTGTCCTCTCTGCCCAGAAACCTAATAGATTCAAATGAAACCACAAATCACTCAAAATTCTTACTCTCATAATCTATTGATCAATAATATATTGTTAAAGTACTAATTTTAGTTTATGTATTAAAACTTAAATATTAAGCATAAATATATAGTTCAGAAATGGAGAGAACACCATGTTAGAAAAACATGACAGGTGGTGACATGGCTCAATAATCAAGATATTCATTCCTTAATTTCTTAATGTACATGATATATTGCTTAATGCTTATAAGTTGCGTGAAATTAATAACAATAACGGTCAACAGGACTGTACGCTGTATGGACATTGCGGCAAACACGCTTTCCTCGTGGACTTACCGATGTCACCGAAAAAATAAGGTCGTGCTGTTTCCACTTCCATCTCTGCTTTAGTAAACTGGTGGACAGTAAAATGTAAACTAACCACAATTCGCTAGATAACAAATTAAAGAAGCTGTGTTTAGAAATGCGGTATGTACATCACATGGTCTGTTCTGTTTTGGCACTTGCTATGACGTTTTACTGTGAATGCTGGGAGTTGTAGTTCATTGTGAATATACAGAGGCCCACAAAAGTATTTGGACACAAATATATGAATGTCACTGCTTTAGAACATGAGTTTTTAACTTTTACAGACCCAGGGACACAGCATACCAGATAACACTTGAGAATTTTAACAATAAATAATGATTTTACACTGTAAAAAGAATTGTTGGTTTAACTTTAAAATTTAAGTTACCTGGTTGCCTTAAAAATTTGAGTTCATTGAAATTAAAAATTTGAGTTAATACATTGAAGGCGATTGGTTTAATCAACAGAAACTTAAAATATTGTTATCTGAACCACATTAATTATCTAAGTTGATTTGACAAAAGAAAAAATGTTTTAACAAATCATGAAAATATTTTTTTACAGTGTAGACCAAGGGCAATATAAATATTAATAGTTATATTAATAGTACATTTACATTGCAAAATATTTCAAGGCAATATAGACAATTACACACACACATACAAATATATATTACACAAATTAAAAGGACATACACTCAGCAGTTGTACGTGCCACTCAGCTCACAAACTTACAAACTTAAGACTTTACAATTATAGTCCATTACAGGTTTCTAAACAAAATGGGTCTCTGGGGAACATATTCATGATTTATAAGTGAGGTAATCAATGATGCGCTGTGAAATGTCCAGTTTGGGGACCAGCTCCAGAGCTTTGGTGCCCAACACAGTCCTCAAAATGATACGACACAGCTGCTGCAGAGACAGAGGGTTACCTGCAGAAACACCGTGAACAGCAGATTAACAATAAGATATAACAACAGTCATATAGCACCTATGCAGATTGAAACATACTCTCATAGTGCAGCAGACAGAGATTAGCAGGAGATTCAGGTTTTGTGTAGTCTCTAGGTTTGTGATTCATGTTGTCGCTTATGTTGACATCTCCACCAAACTCCACCAGCAGCTCCACCAGGTCCTCTCTCTCGGCTCTCGCCGCATGATGCAGTGCCGTCTCATGGAACTTGGTGGCATTCACCTTTGCACCTTTAAGAGTTTAAAAATAACCATGCAGAATGATCTAAAATAGTGCAAAATACAATAAAACAATAAAGAAAAAGTGCCTCACCTGCATTTAGCAGCAGTAGGGCACAGTCAAAGTGAGCTTTAGCACAGGCAGCATGTAATGGTGTCCCAAAGTAAATGTCAAAGGCCTCCAGCAGAGCTCCCTTCGCTATCATAAGCTTCACACAGTCTGGGTTACCTGCAAAGAGATGCACTCTCCATAACAAAACAAAAGTCTAAACACAAAGCAATCCTCCTCCTGGCTGTCTCACCTCGTATACAGGCCTCATGGAGGGGGGAAGCTGTGAGGGCGGTCAAGGAAGGGTTGGCCGACGCTCCGTGATCCACCAGCAGCTTGACACTTTCTATGCTGCCAGCAGCGCAGGCATGACAGAGAGGAGTACTTCCATGGATTGTGCGAACATCCACCTGCACACACACACACACACACACACTTTTATGTGGCTGAGTACAGACATTCATTATTTTATAAAGTTCATTTTAATTACTATAAATGTATACCTAACACTAAAAGAAAACTTTTAGCATTGTAGAATTTAAATAAATAAATAAGCTAGCTTTATTTGAATTGTTCATGAATCGTTTTTCCAAATAAGGGCATGCCCAGATATAGGCGTTCATTAAAATACACCTGGTCCTAAACTATTAGCCTAAAAGTTAATGAATATAAATACATTTTGGACTGATATTAGGTGTTTTCTAGCACATTCGGTAAAAAACAAACAAACAAACAAAAAAACAACAGTTAATTTCCCACAAGTTAACCTTTTACTTCGCAGAACGGAAATCATTTGCCCAGCCAGAACACATTCTAACGTTCTCTGTTGGTTAGCCAGGAAAGTTTTCTTTACGTAAAAAGAACGTTCCCGGAACGTTCCCCTGACCTCTTTTTACTCCAAAATCATTTACCCTGCTGTATGTCAGTTATAATCCAGCACTCCCGCATCGCCACATCAATTGAGCATTAGTTTTTGTTTTTAAATCATTGGTGACATTTTAATTACTATATATGTATCCCTAAAAGACTAAAATAATTTTTAGAATGTAAATAAATAAAAAAAAAAGCTATATTTATTATTTGCGCTGATTACCTGGTGCCGTAACCCACCTGAGCTCCTGCCTCCAACAGTATTTGAACACAGTTTGGATGGGCTTGGATGCAGGCATCATGCAGAGGTGTGAAGTTATCCACAGTTACGATATTAACTGATGCTCCTGCTTCTATCAGCTGCTTTAACTGCAAAGCTCGACCCAGAGACGCAGCCTCATGTACCGGCGTACGGTCAGCCCAATGACCTAAAATGCACTTTATTGTCATTTATTTTCCCTTAGGTGTCAATAGATCTTATGGTAAATATAATTTCCCCCTCTATTACACAAGCAATTACAAGGACAAGAGTCTGGTATGTATCAGATGCAATATTATAGAACAAATAGGCTACTCACCGATGTCACCATAAAACGTTGATCTGGCAGCTGTAACCTCCATAATTGGATAAACCTACCTTACGTTCAACAAATATTATTTATATAGCACGCAAACAACATGCTGACAAGGTAAACATATTCTATATTTAGAGAAGCCGCCTGTGTGGTTTGTTATGATTTGCGACACTAGGACTGAATACGGCAAACAGGCAAAGGATTCGGGGAGATGTAGTTCCGCCACAGTTTGCCATAAAAATGGCACAAACTCACCATTAATAAACTTTTGAATGTCAAAACATAACTATGATATCAAAGCAGCACTAGTGTGTGTATAATAGCACACATTTTTTACTCTAATTACAGATAAAAGATAAACCTGCTGCAATGTATTTGTGATGTTAGCATGAAGAACATAGGCAAGGAAAGGGCACATAAAACCCCTCAATTTTCATATAATTATTCTTAAACCTTTAAAATATGGATTACAGTTAATATTTAATATTTTTATAAAATAAAACTATTAAAAGTTAATGAATATAAATGGATTTGGGAGTGATATGTATTTTGTATCATGATGCATTATGTAAAAAAAAACACACCAAACAATAAAAACACACAGCCAGTTTTCCACAAGTTAACATTTTTACTTCGCAGTACAGAAATCATTTGAGCCCCATCCGTTGAGCATTTGTTTTTTAAAACATTGGTGACATTTTGCACAGGGCCCCGGTCATGTCAATACTGCCATAGACATTTTGGTCCTTGCTAACATGTCAGAGCCGTTGAGAAGAACTCAGCAGACCCTGCTCCTCTCTCTGCTCTGAAGTGAGGAAGAAGGAGAGCTCCCTAACACACACTAGACAAGCAGATTCAAGACTTACAGTTAAGCAGCTTTTCCCGCTGATGTGTGATAACCTCCATGTAGTGGCCTTAGAATCACGCGTAACCCATCAGAAAAGAGATGCAAGGCAAAGCTGAAAGAAAACACGGGCCTTCCAACAAGTAGCACGATTTACAGCTAATAGGGGGGTCAGTTATGTCAAATCACATGAGCATATTGCGAAATGAATACTGTGTGGTTGGACACGGATTACATAAAAGATTATCTACACTGTGTGTGCTTGATACTTCCCGTCGATCTGTAAACACAGGAAATTGGAGAAATAGTGCCAACTCAGGATACTAATTTAAGCACCAGTTGTAATTTGTAGGAAAATAGAGTAATGAATAATCCCTGGAAGTTATCTTAGAAGTAGATAGTTTCTTTTGAAAATAAAAATGTGCTGTTAAACCTGCTCAAACTCTAAACTGATCCATTCGCTATTTTGCAAACCCGATCCCCCTCCGTTTTAAGGTTACCTTCTTTACAGCCAACACCAATACATTTTAAAAATATGCATTTCTTCATATCACTTGAATACATCTGATAATTTGGCATCTTTGGACTTTTCACATCCCATGTCTAAGCAGGTTGAGATAAAGATCACATGATGGAATCTAAATACAGGGCATTGATAAACAATCAGTGCAAAATGGATCTTGTTTCCTGATTATAAAAAGCAGACTGGCAGAACCTTTCCCCCCTTCTCCCCCCGAAAATGCTAAATTTGTTTACGGTTTACATGAAATTCCATTATGGGCAAAACATACACTTGTATAGCCAGCTCGCCCAATTTGGTTGCCATTTTTTCCTTTTCTTTTTTTTTTTTTTTAACATTAAGATTATGATCGTCTGAATATCTGATATTCAAGAGCAGCTGGAGCTAGTTTACTGGTCAGCACAGTCTCCGAAGATGTCATTCTTCTTGCGCTCCATTTCGGCAAAGTCAAACTCTGTGCCCGTCATTCGCTTGTAGATGTCTTTGATATCGTCGCAGGTTGTCTCGAAGTGGGTCGTGGCATCGTAGGAGCGAGAGATGAAGACCTGGGTGCAGATAAATACAAATGTATCTTCAAAGTACTGTAGTCACTCTTCAAATATCAAGTGGGCACAATGTAAACACTTACCTGGCTGTCAGATCCCAAGTCAGTTGGTGCATACTGATCACTAATGCTCACAAACCTGCAAAAAGATCACATTCAGCAAAATTAGTTTCTTTATCTGACGGCTTTCACATCAAAGTAATTTTTAGATGTCAGCGAGCGCATGCAAACACAAGCAAACTTACTTCTGCTCAACTGGTTCCAAAAGGTCCAAGGCTGGTTTGATCTCTTTCTCAGGGTCGTTGGTCTCCACAGTGGTGCTGACGATGGCTACGTATTTACCCTGGGCTGCCACGTTGTGTGCGTAAGAGATCATGCACACATAGATATCTAAAAGAACAAGAAGAATTTAATGTACAGAAATATACCTTTCAAAGTTTGAAGTCAGTAATATTTATGCTCACCAAGACTGCATTCGATCAGAAACACAGTAAAAACAGTAATAATGTGAAATATTACAATTTAAAGTTACTTTTCAATTTCATATATAGTTCAAAATGTAATTTAGTCCTGTGATGGCAAAACTGAATTTTCAGCATCTTCAGTGTCACATGATCCTTCAGAAATCATTCTAATATGCTGATTTGGTGCTAAAAAAAACTAAAAGAGCATTCACAAATATTTCTTTTTGTTGTGGGAACAAAATTGCTATCAAAAATACAGAAATTTCACTGATGTATTTTTTTTTTTATTGCCTACTGAAATTTTGGTTCCTGCCGACCCTAAAGGGTACCAAACTTTCTAACTCTAAACCAAAAAAAAAAAAACCAAACACATGAGATTAGAATCTGCTTGTAAAGAAGAGGCTATAAAACTACAGTGCTGTGGCTTCCTGTCAGACTAACCGTGCTTCCTGTTGACCTGGTTCTGAGGGATGATGATCTGGCAGGAGTTGGCATCGCTGGTGTTCTTGATGGGGTGGCTCATGATGCAGATGACCCGGATCACCTGACCCACCTTGTTGACTCGGTCCATGACATAGCTGGGGTCGCAAATCAGCTGCTTGCAGCGAGCGATCTGACCGTCAAGAACAAACAACATTAAGTCACAGCACATTTTAAAGATAAATCAGATTTCACACCATTCCACACTAATTGCAACACACTCACCTCTCCCTCGGATTTGACGCCCACCACTTTGCCGTTCTCTACGACAATTTCCTCAATGGGCTTGTTCAGCATGTAGGTTCCTCCATAAATGGCACTTAATCTGTGAGTGACAAAAATAAACTGCTAGTGCACTTACAGAGTACTGCAATCTAAGCAGACTACACACAGACATGTTTACAATAACGTGAAATGCTGAATTGCAGAGGAAGTAGTTGGGGAAACTCACCTGGCGAAGCCTTGGGGCAGCTCTCCCAGGCCATAGAGAGGGTACAGATATGGACTCTTTCCATACCTTGCCAAAGACTCACTGTACAACTTAATCCTGTTTATCGTCTCTATGCAGGGCTGATCCAGGTAGCTGGATGGGTAAGAAGCAAAAACACCACAGCTTTAACTTCAAGGGACAAACAAGCCTGCAAGGTTCTCGCAGTGTTTTAAGCGAACTTTCGCAAAAAAGTAAGACGAGGCTTCAACTCACTCGTCTGTGCGGTAGAGTGCGAGAGCGTGGCCGGTGAAGTCGACAACATCCTGTCCAAGGTCGAACTTTTTGTACACATCTCGCATGGTGGTCTTTTTAGGGTCCACTCCCTCCAAGGTCTTTGGGTCGTTTTCATCGAAGTTGGCAACGAACACGAGGAACTTCCTGAATCGCCTTTTCTCGAAAAGTCCCATGAGGCCTGAGAGAATTAAGCGTTAAAGATTTTATTAAAAGATTACAATTTTCCCCATAAGCTCCATGACAGCACACACTATGTTTGGGTGGATGTATCTTAGGAAAAAACATGCTAGCATCTCTCACTTAACTTGCAAAAATTAAACAGGAACTACAGAATTGTTTTACACGACAATTACATCATGGTACAAAATTAATGAAAAGGGAAGTAGGCCGAGACACCCAAAATTTGCACTTCACTATAATTCCTCTTGCACTTATAATAACAGATCTTGTCATCCATTCAGGCCAGGGTGGTTTTAGTATTATTTATATACTATTATATTTTTTATTAATATTTTGAACAAGTTTTTTTATTTTATTTTTAGTTTTAGTAAATGTGCCTGTGTCATTCTTTTTTATAAACATTACGATTTAGCTTTAATTTATTTTTATTTCAGTTTTAGTGTTATTGAATTCTGAATAATAATTTTAGTGCTTCAATCTAAACATTTCTATGGAAGCTTGTTTCCGCCAGTGAATAAAAAAAAAAAAGGTAACTGCGACTTCTCACAATTCTGACTGTTTTCTCGCAATTGCAAGTTCACATCTCGCAATTTTTACTTTTTTTCTCAGAATTGTGTGATATAAACTTGCAATTTCGAGTTATAAAATCAGAATTGGGAGATATAAACTCACAATTCTGTGAATAAGTCTTTTTTCACCTCAGAATTGGACTTTATAATCCGCAATTGCGAGTTTATATCTTGCAATTTTGAGAAAAAAAGTCAATTGCGAGAAAGTCACAATTATCATCATTTAAATTGTTTTATTCCATGGTGGAAACAAGCTTCAATACATTTCAATAGTTGCCAAGGTGCCATTTTTAATTTTCATTTAGTTAAGTTTTTAAACTAATATTTATATTTTACTTTATTTCAACATTATTTCAATCAGCAAAAATGTTTTATAGTTGTATAATAGTTTTAGACAACGATGCTATCCCTGGTTTAGACAATAACACACTCCAGCCTAGTTGGCTATTATCTCTGCCTCAGATGGCAGGATTATGGGCCACCCACAGCCTTTTCACTGACCATCGGATAAACATTGCATACAAAAATGGCAAGAGCTGGCTTAAAAATCACCAGTTTCAATCTGATCCTGTCGGCAGTCCAACAAAAAGAAAAAAAGAAAAACAGAAAAAAATCTCTGCCAAGTATGGGGCCTTAAATCTTATTTGTTCCTAACTTTAGATTATCAGAACCATATAAATGTCACTTACTGGATGCCAGAGCTTCAGTCTCGGTGGAGGGCACTTTGTAGATGCTGCCCTTTTTGTAGACAAAGCTGCCCTCAATCACTTTGAAGTCTAGGTAACGTGTCACCTGTGTGATCAGCAGCATACGCACCAGCTGACCTATGAATGCAAAAAAGACACAAACGGCAGAAAAAAACTGATCAAAACGCTATTGAACTTTGTTCTATCCATTGATGTTTTGTATTCTTGAGGCATTTCAAGAGTGACAAAACTGCTAAGCAACAGGATAAGTGCGAGGGATCCAGCAGCGCCTGACACAGAGCGATCCAGAACGTGCTGTGTATTTGGCCGAGATTACAGTTTCCAAGAAGTGATGATTGAAGTGTAAATGTAGAGTGGGATGTTGTTGCTTCTTACCGTTGGCCATTAGAAACTTGGGAATGAGGTCCACGTTCCAGTCACGGCCTTTTCCCATGGACTCAGGAGGGCTGCCAGGGAGGCTGAAACGCTTGTACAACTGTGATCAAACCAAGAGACAATGTTAGCATCTGTGGAGATTTAGAGAAGAGCTGTGGGGTCAAATGGTGACTTACATCCTCCAGAGGGGTGATGGAGGCACTTTCCCCTCCATAGTATGAGTTCCTGTCCATGTGCAGCACCTTCTTCCCCTTCACGGACATGATCCCGGACAGGATGCATTCCTAGAGGAAACACATGAATGCAGCTTCAGTACAACATATCTCAGACATGTGACCATGACGAACCCAGGCCATTCAAAATGTAGTCATGGTTTGTATAATATAATGAATGGCAGTATTCTAGTGGTTTTGAAACGGGTTGCAACTTCATATTAAATAAAAATATAAATCACCATTTCTTATTTTGACAAAGCTTGCATTATTGGTTTTACAGAACCAATCCAAGCAGGTTGACATGCAGTAGACATTCCTTTAAAACAAGCCCTAGCACATTTTTGACTTCTTTTCAATGGCAGTGTGGAGTAGGTCAAGGGGACAGAGGAACGTCCTGTAGGCTTTACAAGAATTCCGACTGGAACAGACAGCTTTACTCAACATTTACTGTAAATCACTGTTGCAAAAACAACTTAACCCAGTTACAGCAGTATAAATTACACAGAAGTGCAGAAATGAACTGAGCCGAGCCAGTAATAAAATTATGTGAAAACATTTTCAAGCCAACCGTGATCACGGTTAAACATGGAAGTTTAAAGAATTGCTGAAACATTTTTTTCCTCAAAGACCATAAACATTTAGAAGCAGCGAAACAACAGATCATGTGATGGTGTGGACTTTACACGCAACACAGGCCATTAAATGACAATTCACAATGACATTTACTCTCAAAACCATTAACAACAGTAACTCATTATCCAGCAAGCAACAACATAGTTTTCTTCATTACTAGCTATAAATAATTTGACTGTAAATGTTCTGATGATGTATGAGAGTAGCAACACCCATGCGAGTGGAGGCAAGCCAAGGCCTTAGCATTAAAAATACACAAGCAAATACCCAAACAAGACAACAGCTGCTTTGCATCATGCTGCTAAGCTAGGACAGGTTAGGATGGGATACACACAATAAGACCTACATTTCAGCTAATCCAAGTATTTGAATATAGAGGAGTTGAATTCACAGCACTACTAGAAGCAGAAAACATTTACGTTTACGTAACTTTTAATTCACAAAACCCTTACTTTATGAAGGAAAATGTATGCCCAACAAACCCTCACTAGCAAATATGTCTTCAGATTTCACCCAGTAGTGTTGTCACGATACTGGAATTTCCAACTTCGATACAATACCTTAAAAATATCGATATTCCATACCATTTTGGATACCACGGGGAAAACTGCAATATAATTGCCATTCAGATAATTTATCTCATATCTTTGACAATTTGGGTAATTTTGTTGCAATTGATTACAAGCAGAACAGGGAGGATTTATTTGAACTAAAGTCACAAAAAAAGGCTTTAAACACTTTCTAACAGTAGTATTCAGGTAAGAAGAAAAACTACAGAAATTAAAGTAATCAAATGTAAAATAACACTGGATAGTCTTCACTGTAAAACTTTTATTCAGATTAATGCTTACAATTAAAGTTATAAAAGTTATTCAGTCAAGAGCAGCAGTGATTTTCTCTTTGTCTTTTGTTCTTTGATTAACATGACAGATGGCAGCAGGTTTATTAGGCTGCTGTCACTTTAAGAGCTTATGTACAGATCCAACATACTGTTACACAACATGCGTTTTCTCTCAACTATTTACGTTACAAAGCTTACTGTATTTACCTGAATACTTGTGTAATAATTGTGTATGCATTTGACCATTTAGGTGCAATAATCCACGAAAAAAGTCAATTTGCTCAATTTCTGTTTGAGAGGCGGCTTTATGGGAGCGCCACTTATATACTGTAGATCAGTGGTTTGGGGGCTTTTGATGTGGGCGCGAAATCTGCAGGAATGAGTAAAATTATGCGCAATACAAGCACTATTCAACCGGAGCAAGTGAGACAGAAGAGTAGTATTGGAACCATTTCAGATATTTCAGTATCGATATTTTTTTTTGACAACACTATCACCCGGTCAGTGCACGTCAAGGTGATTGTTAAAAAGACTTGCTTTTCAGCTTTTTTTGGTCTTGGAGGGTAACAAAAATGCTGTTTTACACAAAAGGCAGTTTCTCATGCCCACAAAATCAATGTCCTCACCTCAAATGTCCATGACTCAACTGCTCTCAGCTCAAAGGATGAGTTCAATTAAAAAGGAAAATATTGAAACAAAATGACTCAGTACAAAATCCAGGGATCTTTTTAGCAGGAATAAGGGTTAAACGTTAACATCCACTGTAAAGTGTACGTTACAGCTGCACGAGTGAACACCACCTGCTTCTCCTTACTAAACAATCAGGCTGCAGTCATATGAAAGGCCCTAAGAAACGCTCATAACATTTGTATCCCTCTTTCATGGTGTTAAAACACCTGCTGGGATTCAGCGTTCTGGCTTTAGAGGACTCTGTCTGCGTATAATCATCATGCTCCAGTAAAACACTTCTCCCACTATTCCTGCAACAGCAAACTCAATCATCCAGCATTTGATGTCCCTTTTATTTGCCACTTTTGCCTGTCAATCCACTGTAGATGATTCATCACATTGATTATGTGGAGAAAGAGGCGTCTACACAATACAAGACAGTATAACTGCCATTACAATAAGATGCCAGTATAAGAATTCCTATTACTGCACGTGATAAAATGAACAAGACCCTCGTGACATTTGTTCTATTAAAACTCTGAGTAGTTTAAGCATCAACGTTCCTAACTTCCAGCCCCTACACCGGCCTGCTCAGGCTAAATGGATTATGCAATAAGCCATGTAATACCAGAGCTGTACTATGCTCAGAGAGACTGTGGCCTCAGGAACTGTGAGGAATTCTTTATAAAATATACTGTTGCTTATTTATCGCTTGCATGCCACCCTCAGCTTACCATTTTTGTCCAATTTGCAGAACTAAACATAAGACGTCAATCTCAGTTCCTCTATAAAGCAAACCAACGCCTTTCTGTTGCTCTACTGATAGCCTAAAGCACCTCTGCACAAAAACGACCTCTGTTCACTTCCCATACTTCCTGTTTTAGGGGAACCACTTTAAAGTCATTACACTAATCCAAACTAATAAAATGTGCATATTCAATATCCGCAATCAGTCATTCGGTTTTTGTGCACACTTGAGTCTGGCAGGATTAGTATCACTGTTCGAAATCAATACAAACTTTATTAGACTACAAATGAACTGAGAGTTTATGTATGTTTTAGGCTGAAAATGTAAGCATGAAACAGAAGACGCCTATTTTTTGGACTATTGTGATGTATATTCAAGTAAAACGGCTTATCGAACAAGAAAAAAAAAAAAGTAGGGGGGGACTTGATTTTGTTTATAGAGAATTGATTGGATGTTTGTGGCTGGCTTTTGCCGTGATCTCATGTGAGTGACAGGTTGTCCCCCCCTCACACCGAAAACACATCATTAGAAAAGAGATGTCTCTGTGAGAGTGAGAAAATGTTATTTTAATTAATGATTACAAGTGAACATGAATAATTAAAAAAAGATGTGCATAGATAAATCATTTAGAAATACTGCAATATTAATTAAAAAAAAATCTGAATTGCCTATTTTGATTTCATGGTGACTTTAAGAGGAGAAATAAACAAAACTGTTTACCTAATCCTGCTTAAACCACAAGGAAACAAATTATTCAGGTACAGTCCCAACAAACAAATGACTATGACCGAAAAGCATAGTACAGTAGAAGCCGGGAATCATTTTCTGCATGGGGTTTTTCCTGATTCATAATCTCTAGGTAAATAATTACAATAAAATATATTATAAATAGCGTAGTTGTGCAGATAAGAGCCCAGAGCATGTGTTTTATCATATGAACGTATCATGTCGTCTGTTTTAGAAGCATAAAATAACTTCCTGGCCGAATGAAAGCATTTAATGGAATATGCAATGAGGGTTTTCGTATGACTTGAGGGTGTGGTTGTTTACTGACCTATATTGACGCAATAAGTAATCTCAAAATCGGTTCATTCTGTCATTTCATTTTGAAGGAAAATATGAAATAACCCTCCACCCTTAAAATAACTATGAAGTCAACCTCTTGTAAAAATAACACCTCAACATTGGGAACATTATAATCTACGTTTTCTAAAATACTGCATGAAAATTGTCTACTAGCTTAAAGAATACTAAAATCACTTTGCATGAGTAATTAGTGGTCATTTATTAGCTAACTTAGACACAGAGCGCAAGCTGTCTTGTTGGCACTGTCAAAATATGAAAGCCTCAATTCAAGCGCGCTATCTGATCTCAAATATCACACTAAAAAAACAAAACACAAGAAAATTCTTTGTGCGTCATTAGCGTGATATTAAATGACATGAAAAGCGATATGAAATACTCGTGTAATCACAAACCACCGTCAAATTTGTAACCGAGGCCTGTGAGGCAGTGTTAGCCGCAGCTCTGAGCGCCAATGGACAGCTATAACTGATGCTAAGGTTAGCATAGAAGCAGATAAGCATATCCCGTACAGTTATAATGAATGCAGATTAGCTTGAGGCTAAAATTAGTTAGCAGTGTAGCTAATTAGCATATAAGAAATAGATTGGCTGCTGATTAGCAAGATGCTAATTTTAGCATGTTAGTAATTAGCCTCCTGAAGTGAGCGGTACATTGAGAGCACCGCCTAGCAAGATCGAAACAGCCTCTGATTGTGCCTTTTCTGCATATTTTTACATCAAGTAAGCGTGCGTATTTGGATTAGATAATATTCAGATACCGTCAGCCCGGTTCCCAACACGATAACGTCGTATTCTTCATTCATTTTTCCTCGTCTTTAATCCCCTTTTCCTATGCGTCGGCGCGAAGAAAATGGAGATCTTGCAAAGCTGGAAATGAAAGAAGTGCGCTGTCACGTCACCCACAGAGGGTGTGGCTGCAGTGGGCGGGGCGAGCGAGTTTGCGCGTTCCGAGATGCGATTGGTGGGCTGTGTTGTCAATCACCGAAGGTGACGACACCGCCCCTTATGATCACCAGTACGTTGGCTGCCACTCACCTGCATAATAGTGGTGATTCACCCCCGACTCGAATCTTTTAAATACGTTCACAAAAATACCAAATACATAAAGTTAAATATATGTAGACTACTATAGTATTAGATTGTTTTCCATTGACTTATGTTTCTCTAATTTCTATAAAGAATAACAATACAGCTAAGACAATAAATATACAACTGCTTTTTTTTTGTTGTTGTAAAATATAAGAGGCATATCTATTGGATTATATGGATGTATAATATGTTTTGTAAATGATTTCCTCTGTTGAAAAATTACTAACAATGACTAAAGTGACAGTTTCTGTAGTTTACATTGTTATGCCAGTAGGTGACGACTGTTAGTCATAAAATCGTTCATTCACCTAAACTATTCACGAAAAGCTAGGGATGCGTCCAAAATCGCATACTTTCTACTATAGAACTATATATTCTATATAGTATGAATATAATCCATATACTACATTCGCCATGTTGTCATTATCATGTGACCTACCAGCGTCAGTTGCCATTCACAAACGTAAATGAGAATGATTCATTTTAAAAGAAAAGCACAGATTTGTTCACATATTAAACAGAAGTTACCATAATGTGTACAAACAATTACCAAATAGCTGCAAAGCCAAGTTCATAGGGTTTCGTGTCATATGAAAAGGCACAAATAAATCATTTACCACACGACTTTCATAAAAAGCATTTATTTTGTAACTATGTATCTCCATATTTGCTTAATATTCATTCGAAGCAATTATTTATATATTTGACACAGTGATTACATTTCAAGACCTTCAAACACTTCTTTAATGCTAGTTTTTTTGGCATACTGTCTTGCTGTATTGCCTGTGTTGTCTTCAGTATCTGTGAGTCCCAGCTGCAGCAGCGTCTTAACGGCGTCCGCATGCTGGCCAATGCAGGCCATATGTAGAGCTGCAAACCATTAAAAATTATTTAACTTTGCTTTCTACTAAAAAGGTCCTTATTATGGCATCTCATTAAGGTGGCATGCAGTGAAATACACTGTAAAGTGTACTCCTCCTACCTGATCTTCCTTTTGTGTCTCTTGCATGAAGATCAGCGCCCAGAGAAAGCAGTGTTTTTATGGTGCTTGTGTGACCTTCCTGAAAAATGTGCATCGAGATTGAAGCTAGTTTAGAAGAGGAAGTTTTTTTGAAAGCATTATCTTATCTGCGCTTCACATTTAATGCAACAGATACAACCTTAGCAGCGTAGTGCAATGCAGTCAGATCCAGTTTTGTGGCTCTTGAGTTTATATCAATTCCAAGGTGACGCACAAGGAAAGAAAGTGCTTCTTCTTGAGCAGTAACAGAGGCCTGGTGCAGGGGCTGAGCTCCGAGAATATCTACTGCTGAGGGACATGCCTAAACCAGATAAACATGTACATGTTCACAATATAGAAAAAGAAAACAACATAAGATATGTGCAAATATGTGCTTACCTGGTGATTCTCAAGGAGCAATTTAGCAATAGCTATGTGTCCATTCCTAATGGCATCCATAAATGGTGTGACTCCACAACTGTCCTTCCCATCAGGCTCATAGCAACAACTGAATTAACATGCAAACCATGTGAGCTACAGTATATAATAAGGACCTGTGCTATTCACAAAACACACTCATACTCAATGTTACCTTTTAAGCAGAATCTTCACAGCATCCTCACAGCCATGCATTGCTTGGGTGAGAAAATGGCATGGAAGAAAGATACATAAATGCATCATATGGCAATCTGAAAACACATTAATTCATGTGCTTCCATACCAGCAGTGTGAAGGGGCGTCCTGCCGGTCTTGCTCTTTGTCTTCCAGACCTCAGGTTTGGCCAGTAGGAGGCGGTGTATGATGTCTGGATCTCCTTCTCTGCATGCAATGTGGAATGAGTTCCATCCATCCTTGTTCTGCAGCACTGGGTCAGCACCGTGATCCAGCAGCTCCAGGACCACCTCAAGGTTTCGTCGGGTACAGGCCATCATAAGAGGGGTCCTAGAGAGGTTAAAAGTCAGTTTTGTTAAAACTCAGCAAAGCTGAACAAGAACAAAGAGCAGTGTTGTTATTGTTAACTAAAATTAAAACTAAAACTTTTAAAAAATACTTGTAACTTTTTTGTTAGTTGAAATTAAGCTGAAAAATAAATAAAACATAAATATATTATTATTACAACTTAAAAATGAGAAACTGCTAAAACTTGAACTAAAATCAAAAATGAAAATATAAAACTAATATAATATAATATAATTATTATAATAGTAGCCTATATAAATAATACTAAAATAATACTGATGTACATGTAAAGAGTATGACAAAACTCACTCAAAAATAAACTTTACTGCTCATAAATATATGTTCTCCATGAATGTATGTACATATACACTATAGTTGTACAATTTATACTTTGAGCGCAAATTTACAAGAACACAATTTATTTTTTATTTATATTTATTTACTTTTAATTTTTGGACATATTGTAGCTATTTTTTTTTAAGTTAAAATCTGTATATTCCTTAAGTACATTTCATTTTTCATTTAATCCATTTAAAATTGAATAAAAAGCAAATAAAATGAAAAATGTATGTTCTACTATAGCATTTATTCAGATTTTTAATTAGCTTTAATTTTATTATAATTTTATTTCTATACATTTTAATTTTAAAATTTACATATTATATACTTTCCTTAAAGGTGCGATATGTAGGATTTTCTGTCACCAAGTTTGAGCGCGGAATCTTGGGACATGTGGTCTTCACAGCCGGTGGAAAAAAAAATCGGGATAGGACTCGGGAAGAAATCATGTTCATGGATGCGATCATTAACGTTACTGTAGTATGAAGCAGAGCAGGACCGAGTGTTGTGGGAGCTGAAAGGCCGCTGGAGCGCAACACGCTGCGAGCAGCGTTTTTATTATGCCACAGTCGCCGGCGCTGCTTCCGCTTTTCCGGTCAAGCGTATGAGGTAATGCAGCTCTGTTTGTCATATTAGATACATTTGAGTGTGTTGAAAATGTCATAACGTTACTCTGTGCGTTCGCTCGGAGACTGCTGTAAGACACTTGTTGCACACTGCAGTAAGATAGATCAATTTTAGAATATCATATTAAATGCTGGATGGCTTGTGTTGATAAATGGCATGCGATTAATTTTAAAACGTATTGTATGATGGAGAAAATTCTGTATTACTGTTACTAAAAATAAACCTGCATCTGATTATGCTATGTTAGCTACTTGACAAAATAGCGTTTTTCTCTGAGGCATGGTAAAGCATGGTACTCGCAAAAAATCAAGAAAATTAGATTTAAACAATAAGACTAAACGTGTTGAGCTATATAACAACAATTAGTTTTCTGTCTATAAACGTAACCAAACAGTTGTTACCTTGTCTATTAAAACATGTAATATATTAAAGCATCTTTGGTGTTTCCATGGTTTACACAAAATAAAACTGTAAACCGAGGGTAAAGCGGGTATGACGCAATTGACAGGCGACTCCTCACACGTCCCGGAGCCTTGGTTAAAATTGCAATTTTCTCACGATTTACAAATAGTTGGAAACATTTGGGATATTGTAAGTACTCAAGTGAACAAAATATATAACACTGGCCTGGTTTTTGGATATTTTACTGCATCTTACAAATTGCACCTTTAATCCTTAATAGTTTGAGTTAACTATAACAACACCGGTATTGCCTTACGTACACATGTATATAAACAGCAGCAGACGAACTGTATTTTGAATTAAGATAAAAACATTTCCTTCGAGCCGGATTCGAACCAGCGACCTAAGGATGACAGTGTTAAACCTCTACAGTCCTCCGCTCTACCAACTGAGCTATCGAAGGCGTTGAAAACTTGCTCGCTGCGACATTTGATATTCCATTCACTTCATGCAAATTCGAGCAGTCACTTCCATGTTTATGACGTACCAGTCTGCTTTCTTCAAACTGTCTATTTTCGCTCCCCTGCCAATTAGGTACCGCACACACTCACAATGACCCATGGAAGAAGCCTCATGCAGAGCTCTCTTGTAGTCGCTGTTGTACACATCAATATCCATGTTGAGCTCCTCTACTAAATAACGCAAAATGTCCATGTGTCCATGTCTGGCAGCAAAGTGTAGTAAAGTATCTCCAGATTTTCCAAAATGAGTATAGATGACAGACTGCTTGTTTACGTGCTCATTGAGTTGCTGTTTAACTGTGCACAGCTCTCCATGTTGAATTGCTTTGATTAAGTGTTTGAATGTGCTTTCTTCCTCCATTTGGCTCAATAAAATCCTGCTAAATAGACTGCTTTAAAGGTTAAAAATACACACAACAGTGATGCATTACTGGTGAAATGATAAGAACAGAGACCTCCAGTGTGATTACTGCATGGTCGGGTAAAATATGACGACACTAACATTTTATTCAAAATAAAAGTCCCAGTATTAGTATGTTTTAAATGTTATTTTTAATTTTGTAAAATATAATATTTGCACAGAACACATAAAACAAGAAAAAATGCAATAGTAAAGCATTATGACATTACCTCTCACGTTTCGATTTAGGAAAATAAAAAGATAAAAAAAAAAAAATAAAAAGATAAAGCTATGTATGCAGCTATTACTCATATCATAAAAATATTAGGCAATTAATAAAATATAATAAAAAATATAGGGCCTATCACTTATGTTATGCTGTTGCTTACTATTAGACATTGGGCAACAATATTCATTTTCTGTCCAACTAGCTTACATCACCAGACAGTAAAATGTGATTTTGTAACATAATGTAACTTTTTCTAAACGAACGTAATACCGATCACTTTAGTATTTTTACTGTAAAGTTGTGCAGTTTTGGGGGATTTATGGTATTTTTTATTATTTATTTGCCTCAATTTGTAATAATTTAAATATATACATTTATATAAAATAGCAAAATTTTATGTTAAATTCACTTTAAAAAAAGATCTACATTTCTCAATTTCATTCATAGTGACAGACATGAAAAATGTGCCTTGGTTTAGTGGACGACTGCTGCCATCTACTGGAAAGCAAACACTTTTAAAATTAAAATAATATGAATTTATAACTACAGCCACTAGATGGCTACAGAGGATTACTCAATGGTTCACATTATTAAATCAATATTATAAGTAAAAAAAATTACTTTATATCAAAGTTTAGCATTTTTTTAGCACTTAGATAGATAGGTTGGATGGATGGAAAAGTGGCTTACAAATGAATTCACCTCCAGAAGAATTGTACATATATCATTTATTATTTTGACTTGGGGCGTTAGCCTTTTATTACAGCACAATTTGCATAATTTATCAATACCGTTTGTGTACAACCACAAAAACCATGACAGTTGGATTTTTTTTCATCAGTTTACATTAAGTGGAAAACCAGACGGATTATACAAGCATATCTTTGTACAGTCAGCATACATATTTAGATTTGATTAATTTTTCATAATCTTTTTCTCTTTTTGTAAATAGAATCTGGACACAAAAATAGTATGAACAAACCACCAACAAAACATGCAACATCCAAAGTGAAAACACCATATGTTTCCTGATTCTACTTTGAGTCAGTAAGGTCAACATCTGTTCTATATTATACAGGGTTAAACTGGTGTCTGTTGTGCAGGTCAAGTCCAGTCCATCAGAGGCAAGCATGGGGAAAGCTTTTACCCTAGTGCATGTACAACATGTAACACACAGATCAAAACACAATCGCTCTGCTCCTTTCCCTCACACATGCTCTTCGTTGAACCAGAAAACTAATACAAGATCATATTTGTACAAAAAGAAAATTATTATTTTTATTTCTATTTACATGGCTTCTTTTTATTTATTTTTCATTGTTTTGCAGAGGTGAAAGAGTTAGTGTGGCGAAGTGAAATTTGAGCATGCACGGATTATTCAAAGGAGGCTGCGTATGAATTCATGTGACAATTTGTTATATGATGCTTTTTTCTCATCTAATTTGTAAACATAAAAAAAAAAAACAACACACATTCAGGGAGATCAGAATATATAATGAAAGCTGAGCATTGTATATAAAGCTGAGTGCCGTGAGATAGTTATGTTTCCAGACACTGTGTTTTGAAGGGACGGGAATGACGAACCAGTCTGCTATGATATTGTAAACACATATTTCGTTATGTACATAACTAGCAGTTAAATAGTTCAATAGGTTAATTACCCTACGTTTTTGCAAACTCATTGTTACATGACCTCAAAATAGCAATAAAAAATTAATAAAACAAGCATCAAGCAAAAGACATATATATATATAAAAACAAACATATTTACCATGTGAAAAAAAACATACAAAAATAAAAAAAGTCCTCATTCGTAATGCTTTATCTGTCCTCCGACCACTAAACAATAAGTACACCAGATGCATTTTCGGTTGCATAGAATAACATACACAGAAACTGCAGATTTTGGTAGTTTGGCTTGGCAAAAAAGGTTAAAGGTTGACTTAACCTTTAACGCTGGATGTTTGAGTGAAATATAAGTGCTTGACCTGTAAAATGGCTGGGTTTTGTGTTGTAAAGGTTGTATCCACACATCCGAAGTTTCAAGGCGTAAAAACATAAAAAAAAAACAACAACATATAAATAACACTAATGGCATTTGATTTAAGTGTCTGCATTGCGAGGTGGCCACACTTTTCTGAAAGTATGAGATGGTGCGCTCAGCATCTAAATGTCTCCTTTTAGACATGTAAACTGAGAATATAATTACAGTTAGCCAAAATGATCTGTAAAATTAAAAATGAACACATAGCGATGTCATGACCCTGATCCTCATTGTTATCGCCTTTCAGCTGAACCTGCTTGATCAAAGATCAGCCAATGAAGTTTAAGCAAGGCTTTTTCATCGAAACCTGAGTGTTTAGGAGTTTGTTTTTAATAAAACATAATATCAACATTGTATCAGCAATATGATGACTTCAAAATCTGGACAGACACTACATTGACCCATTCAAACTCAAATCCTCGAGTAATCAAGAGAGACCGAAGCGTACGTGTTTGTGTGGGGGGTTGACAGTGTTTGACTATTTTAAATGGCAGGATGTTCCGCTTTTTTGATAAACTCAGAAAAAAAAAATCAGCCTACATTCGTAAAATGCTAGACACAAAGTGCAAATCAAATAACAGTGCTGGATTTGACATTTTCAACTGATGCTGCTGCATATTGGATATTTCGTCTTGTCACATTCATCAAATGAGATAGCAAATCATAACAATCATCAAACACTTTCTATTCATTTCTGTGTGAGTCATTAGAGACTGGCAGTTTTCCTAAATGTTTAATTCTTTGTTATTATCCACTTCTTGATTCATAGAGTCTTAGGGCTCTGAAACTGTATCTCTGAATTCAGTATCGCACAGCGAAAGACAAAAGTGTTACTTCTGTGAGTGGAAATAACCGTACTGACACAACAAATCATCACAACACCCAATAAATCATATTTCATTCATTTCAATCTGTCTATAATATACCATAAAATACTCTTCTAATCCATTGATAATATGCTTTAAATATCAGTTCTTTCAACACATAATAACATCTGAGAGGGAATGTAAAATAACGATAAATATCTAAACTGAATTTGTCTCTATCATACAAAAATAATGTATATGATATATGTCTCTGTAAATAATCATAATGTTCTCATATATGAGTAATGCACAAACTGGAAATTTTCTCTCTATCATCTAACTGTCTGTTGTGGACCAATGTACACATATTATCATACATACACCAGTATAAATATGTGTCGATAAGTGTGAGTGATAGTGAAAGTGCATGTACACATACACGTATGAACATTGTGTGCTCAGTTTTTTGAGCCTTTCCCAATGTAGAGATCTGCATCTTGTTACTAAAGGTCAGATCTTTCCTGTAAACACCATTATACACCTGTTTCTCCATGGCTTGGGTTAACACAATCACACGTGCCAGTGCAGTCGGGAAGCTCCCTGTGTCGGCCCTCCAAATTCAGCTCAGTTTAGTCCCAAAGAGTGCGGCAGAGATGTGCGACTCCACTGCCTGGTCTGTCCTCGCGCCTCATCTGACCGCCGTCTTTAGGAATGGATCTGAGCTGTGCTGGCCAGCAGCTTGTGCCAACTCACTACCCGTTTCCGCAGGTCTACCTTATCCAGCCACACATAGGCTTCACCAATTAGGGTCTTCTTCACGAACTTGCCTCCATTTGAAACAAGAAAAAGCTGCAAGGATTGGAATAAATATGAATCACTACTTTAAGTTGGATCAAATTTTATGCACCCTGTGCACATCGATTTCATACCTGAATGGAATGACCTGCGGGGTTCATGCAGAAGCGGAAAGTTTCGTTGAAAGACGGTTCGCGATCATGACGACACACTCTGGTCTTCTTCTTGATGATTCTTTTCTGAGTGGCCACATTCACCACATAGAGTTTCACATACAGGTCTGTAAAAGAACATCAACAGTAAGTACTGAGCTTTCATTACATCTATGAATGTTTATTTCTTTATTATAAAGTGGTAATTTATAATTATAATGCATTGTGACATCTCTGGAAGTGCAAGGGGAACTGTCTTTAGAACGTAAAGGATAAGTCCAAACAATTTCAACACAAAATATAAGAAACAGCTGATTGTGTATATTGTATAATTGTGCAAATGATACTTTGGTCACACTTTAGTTTAGGGTCAAGTTCTCACAATTAACTATGACTTTGCTTCAATAAACTCCTAATTACTGCGAATTAATAGTTAGTAAGGTAGTTGTTAAGTTTAGGATTAAGGGATGTAGAATATGGTCATGCAGAATAAGGCATTTATATGTGCTTTATAAGTACTAAAAAACAGCCAATATCCTAGTAATGTATGCAAATAAGCAACTAGTTAATAGTGAGAATTGGACCCTAAACTAAAGTGTTACCAATACTTTAAGATTAAACAAATACCTGCAGGACTGCATTAAAACTTGCATAAGACATAAATTTACTCAAAACTACAGAAATTGGGTTAATTGTGACAGAAATTAAATTCCTTTGAGGCTAATGCTAGTATATAGCATCATGCTAGTATGAGACATGCTAGTATATTCCTAAACATTGACAAAATAAATATTTTGTAAATATACACAGGAAAAATGGGCCAAAAATACTAATGACTTATGTTACACCATTGGACAATTATTTTGTCCAATCAAATGCCTGCTAGGATTAGCAATTAGCTCTCTCCCCCTAATGCCATCTGCCATTGATAAGCAATAGCAAATCTAGTTTTTGCCGGGCTATATTGTAAACTAAAGCCGGATGGTTATTTGAATAAAAACCCCTTGGATATCTCCCATCCCAACTTTCTGTTTAAACAGGAAATATGTCAAAACAAATTGTATGTACCACATTTCTGTAAGAACATTTGGTAAGTTTATATCAATGAAGCAATGTGTTTATCAATTCGACTCGTGTTATAATAAGCGTGAGTGATTGCGTTTGCAGTCACGTGTCTTGTTACCCGGGAGGTGGTCAGGAGACTTGAATTTGTAGGTGATGTTTCTGCACTGGAGGATCTCAAGCACCAGGTGTTCACCCTCTGTCTTCATCTCCTTCTTCAGGGCTATCTTTATCTCCCCCATCACCTGAGTCTTACCTAAGCGCACACATACACAACCATGTCAATATCTCAGTTCTTCTTCCTATTTCTTATCTCTGTATCTCTTCCTCCCGCATTCTGTGAATCTCTGATTCACACAGTGATGATAAATAACACGACACAGGAAATAGATTAATCCATAACTATATTATTCCACCCTTAGACAAGGCACAGATAAAAGTATAATACAATATAATATAATATAATATAACATAATATAATATAATATAATTCAAAAGGTTGGGGCTAGTAAGATTTTTTTTTTTAATTAATAAATTAATAATTTTGTTTAGCAAGGATCCAATAAATTAATCAAAAGTGCCAGTAAAGCATTTATAATGCTACAAAAGTTTACAAAAAGTGTAAATTCTGTGCTCATCACAGTAATAAATTATATTTTAAACACATTAAAATAGAAAACATCTATTTTGACAGTCATTTAAGATTATTCTGATCAAATAAATACAGCCTTGGTGCGCATAAGAGGCTTCATTTAAAAAAATGTACAGACCCCAAACTTTTGAGCTGTAGTTTACATAAAACTATAATCTAATATTGTTTATAATCTAATAAATTATAATTAAATATCCTTGTGCAGTATTATACTCTCAAATACATTGCTATTGACACAAACATGCACAAATAATCACAGAACCACACAACATCCCATGCAAACATTACCCTCTGTATCTCCATGAGCGGATTTCACAGCTTCTGTGCCGTTTGGAATCTTTCCACTGAATAATAAACAACATCAGGTCAGAGTACACATGGAGTGCCAAGAAAAGGGAGGGATTTACATAAATCATAAATAAAAGAGTGTTCTAGATATACTACCAAATAAAACCAAGAAATTAGATTATTTAAAACAAAACATGATTGATTAGCAATTATTATGAGAGTCATACGGAAAAGCACTCACAATCTGGGAACCTGGAAGATAGCACTATCCACCGCATTGGTCCCGCCCTCTTCATCTAATAGGCTAAAGGCACTGCCACTCAGACCGCTGTCCAATGAGGCTGCAGTAACAGGAGCATCACCAGATCTATGGCTGCGGGATGCTGTTTTTGAAGTGGACTATGTGAGTTGCACAAGTCACATACACTACTTATGACTGGCAACTATCAGTTATGGGGTAGATGTCCACATATCCACTCCCAACACATACACACAAATATATACTGGTACTGCTGGCAACATTTAAAGAAAGCATGACAGCACTCCATAAATGAAAGGAAATATCACAGACATAGATATGCTAAGCAGACATCAGTTGACAGAAGCCAAAGCACAGACAGAACAAATTAAACTGTTCATTAGTAAACTGTGTGTTTGAGTTTTGCACATTAAGTGTTTTGCCAGAGTAATTACATTATGCTAATTCGGTTAACATTATGCTAAGTTTATTTTATTAGTGGTTACTTACATTTAATTAAATTTGAGTTTTTTTTTTATGTAGATGCATTTCGGAGTGTTTAACTGAGAGTGATGGCGATGGTGTGACGTGGGATGCATGGTTTTGGCACGTAATTCATGCACACAGTCTTTTTCACACAGATTCAGCAACGGTAACGCTAACACCAGGCATCTTATGAGACTCTCTTGGGATGGTCAGGGGATTACGCTCCCTTCTAGGGTTTCCTATCACAGTCGAGGGCTACTGATTTGTCCCCTGGTTTTAGAGAAGCACGTTGCTGGACTGTTGAATGAGACTGAGACTCGCTGCATGAATTTTCTGTGAAGTGGCAAAGGGCGAATTCCAGTCGGAAGTGAGCATCACTAGGCCCTACTCACTTAAAAAAACTGAGCACTTTGAAGGTTGCATGGATTTTGAGCAATATGTGTCACTGTTACTCTACTCAGCAAAGTTAAGGCCTGTTCACACCAACACAAAAGTTTGGTACAAAAATTTGGTCAGGTTTTTATATGCGATTTGTCTATTCAGACAAATGTTGCCAAGTCTGCGGTTTTCCTGCAGAACTGGGCTTCCTTTAAGTTGTTGTCATGGGTTAATTTTTTCCTGTGGATTAATTTCCATCCCCGTACGTATCATTTTAGCACTCCAACACCCCCAAAACACCCCCCAGACATACAAAATAGGTGGAGAATTCAATGGAGAAAATCGCACTGGCCTATTTTTGGACCACTTTTGACTGGGTATTGGGCTACTTTTGTTGCACAGACCTGCCAACCCTGGTTCAGGCTGAATGAAACTGCAGTTTCACTCTCTGGCAGTAGGTGGCACTTACGGAAAAGCTTTTTTTTTATTAATATCCTTATGTTTGTCTCAGTATTTTATTTGCTATTTGCAACTTTCCATTTCTGACACCCACTTATCACAGAGAAGAAACAAGTCAAACAGCAGTAACTTGTTTTCAAACAGCCGTTCAGATTTTTGTTATTCACTATGATGTTTTTAAACAGCAAATATGAAAGTAAAGAGAGGGGGGTATGAATTCTTCCATAGCTATTCACTGTCACTTAGCAATAGTCTGTTTTTAAATGCCACCAAGTCACCAAATTTTACGTAACAGCAGAGTCTCCAAGCACATGACAAAATTATAACTCTTATTGGTTAACCAGTTTTCTTCACAGTGCAATGGAAAAGAGATTAGAACACCTCTCCATAAAAAAAGTTGCAGGTGAATGTTTGTGATGGTCTGAAGAGATGCATTAACTTCTGTTTACTGAAATGAATTTCCGCAACATTCATCTTGGTGTGAACAGACATTTAACTTCCTGCTTAAACAATTCATGCTAATGTCTGTTAAGATTGCTGATAAAAACCTCAAATATTGTCTTTTTGTGTCTTTAATTCAAATGTTTTTTTTTAACTTGTGTGCTGTAAAACTACTTAAATATGTAATATTTATTCCTGGGGTGTCTGAGAGCAACTGAGGGCTTTAAAATAAAAAACATTTCTTCAGGTTTCAAAACAAATCATGAAGATGCACCAGCCAGGTTGACATGATCATAAACTGCTTCTTGACCATCTTCTTTAAAAGGTGTTGTGTAAAGGGATCCAGTTGCTCACTTTCGTTCGGAACGACCCTTCGGATAGCGTTCCCTTCCCATATTGATGCAAATACACTCTTTGCAATTCACCCAGAGTGTCCTCAGCTAGTTCCGCTAGTTAGATGTGCGTTAGTAACTCAACATCCTCTCGCTCTCTCTCTCTTGCTGTCATCGGCAATCATACGAGACAACTCTCACCTCCGTCCGGCTGCGGCCTCTCTTCAGACATGGCTTTCCTGAGGGTCAGGTGTCGGCCGTCAGGGATCTCACTGGCCGGCGACTCGGACGGGGTTCTCTGAATGGTGAGCACACCAACTACGCTGTGCCGGTGGTGCCTCGGGTCGAGGCGGCCATTTTGGGCTGGGGCCATATATCAGCCACGAGGTGGGGGGGCGAGAAGGAGGGGAGGTTTGGAGAGGGGAGAAGGGGGGCGAGATGGAGACTCAGAGTATGAACTCGTCACAACATGGACACCACCAGCTTTTACTGTAGGTCATAGTCACATGCAGCCACAGTGCGCGCGGCCCGGCTTGGCTCGGGCTTACAGCGTCGACTGAGGTGCAGTGTAGGCCAGCGAGGGACGCAGAGAGAGTGGAGGCAGGGTGGGATGGTGCTTTACGGCCACATGCACGGCCGTCTTGGTGGAGTGGGGTAGCTGCTGAAAAGCCGGCCGTCTGGGACAGAAAACAACTCAATGGGATAAATAAAAGAGGAGTTAAAAGAAAGTCAGGGCTGTCGTGAAGGGCTCAATTGGGCAAAACGTGGTGTTGATTATTTGCTCTCTAACTTTAATAAAGTGGTAAGTTAAGTCAGTTTTACCTAAAATAACCTCAAAAGCAAGGTTCCAGCATGTCCCTTTGGGGTAAAAGGACAGGTCTGCATTACTAGATGCCTGATGTGTGCAGTCAGATCTCCTCACAGTGATTGACAGGTCTTAGTAATCTTAGTTAGCATCCTGTGGAAGGCTGATGGGCGGCAAAGGGCCTGACTAAGTCTAAGTCACAAATTGTTTTTGTTCCTTCACATTATTTTATGCATGTGCATATTGTGTTCCCTGGGAATCAAACCCATGACCTTGGCTAGCGACATGCTAGCTGCACTGCAGGAACACTTTCAAATTATGATATAATGATATACCTTTATTTATTATTTTATTATTTTTATGAATTATTTATTGTCCAGTCTAATCATAAAAACACTAAATTAAAATGTTTTCTGAGTTATTAAACTGTTAAAAAATAATAATACTGTTCCTGTATGTGTGTGTGTACGACGTGACCTGTTCCCAACACACTGGTGAGAACACACAGACGAGGAGGTGAAGTGACAGACTGTGACCACAAGGGGACCAGAAAAAAAACGGGAGAAACCAGAAAACAACAACGGGAAGAAAAAAACAAAAGAGGGCAGTGAAAAAGAACAGGAGAAGGAACAGATGAGTGCGAAGGCAGCCATGCTGTGGAGGTTTTATTTGCGTCGTTTACTTGGTTGGAGACGGGGCTGCTGGCCGGCAGCTTCGGCCGTTGTTGCGGCATCGTCAAGGTGTGCCCGGGCCGTGCCACTTTTGCCATGAGCACGGGAGCCTCCGTGGGGGCGGGCTTGGCCCTCGGAGAGGGACGGCTTCGACGTGCCGGGGCTACTGTGAGATTTCTCAATAGTGGGGACCTGCGTGTCTAAAACAATCAGAACCAAATTACCACAAGGGCCGATTCATTCCCTACTTTTGCCTATTTATTCATTTTAATTCTTCAAAATCCCATTCTTATTTATTTTCTACATGAACTACAATTATTATTTTGTTAGTTTACTTGAAATAATTGAGTCTCCTTCTTACACAACTTATGTGATACTTAAGGTCCAACTATTGTGCCCTAGTTAGCATCCTGTCTGAGTGGCCCTGTCACACCCTGCGTGAGGTGGCTGGAGTGAAGCGCTGGTGAGCTCAGCGCCGTTGTGAACTGAACACACATATATGGAGAGCGAGAAGCCAAAGCTTGGAAGCTCGAGAAATACAGGATGGAGAGATCAAGTGAAAGCAAGAACAATACAGAGAGAGGTAGAGAAGACAGAATGCCTAGAAATGACAGCAATAGAAGGATGGAAAAGAGGAAGACATCACGACTGGAAATGTGAAAGAAGTGGCAGAAGTGGCATGCGACTTGCGGTCCTACCCTTGGCAGGGTCAGGGAAGATTCCGTGACTACGGCTCTTGATGACCGAGGATTTGGGCGAGTCCTCCTTGCTGTGGCCGGAGGTCTTTGGGGAATGCTGGGTCCCGTGTCCTCCGTGGGGTTTGGGCGAGTGCTGGCGGCCCTGTCCCGAGTGAGAACGCCGGTGATGCTCACCCTCGCTCTGCTCCTTCAGAGGCAGCCAGCGTGGGACGTTGTCCAGTTGGGCCGTGTTGGACAGGTCGATTAGTACCTAGCCCCATACATGCACATTTCATAATTATTCAGTGATAGTAGTGCGCATATGTGTGGATTGTAGTCCATCTTTTTGGCCCTGAATATATATATATATATTTCTGGTTATTTATTTATTTATTTATTTATTTTTGCACACTAAATGTGTGTGTATAGATAGATAGATAGATAGAGATATGTACACACACACTTCTGTATCGTTTAGACTTTAAATTTTCAAAGTGTGTTTAAAGAACTTGTAGCTCCTCACCTCTCCCAAGAAGTCATTGGCAGAGCTCTTGTCGTAGTCCCACACGCTGACCTCCAGTGTCTTCTTTCTTAGCTAAACACACACCACACAAACACAGAGCAGAAGATTAGATTGAGCAGATTCAATGCCAAGATGATTTATTTTGTGAGTCTATCGCTATACATTATCTTAATATTGTCATTCTATGGAACTCTGCAACTGAATTGTATTCCATTGATCTCTAAATGAGGTGAAAGAAACAGTTAATTTAAACTGCAATAATATTTCTGAAGTAATAATGCTTCTGAAGTAAATTTTTACTGGAAAGCAAGACTGATTAATAAAATATCTCTTTTCTGTTAAACCAGCAAACATCTCAAACACGACATGCGGCACTGGAGCATTTAATCCAGATGGTTTTCTATACAAGCCTCACCTACTACATTCTGCCTTTCTTTCTCAATTAAGAGCTGTTTGCCTCACTTCAATAGTCCAGTAAAAAAAAATCTCAATCACATCTGTCAGCAGCTGCCTCGACAGAAGCTCTTTGGTCTTAATTAGACTAAAGTACTTCTGGGAGACAACAGACTTTTCCCTGTTTGCACCTAAAGACTGAGATTCTCTCTGAAGAGCTTTCATATAATTGAAACCTCAAAACTGACATGGGATGTTGAAACTAAAAAAGTATATTCCATCAAAGTAAAATCAGATATTTCTTTTGGTTTTTCAGACATCTGATGTATGCAAATTCCTGTGTGTTTGTAGTTCACCTGTTCCAGGTGGATATTTTTGTAGATGACAGTCTGGTTCCACTCTGGGTTCAGGCTCTTCTGAACGTGTTTGGACCTTCTTTTGTTTTCAGCACTACAATTAGATAACATACCATAAGAGGTCACCATGAGGTACAGTTAGATCAATGTGGCACAAACCATCAGTAACCGAAGCATGAAACACCCCACACTGGTTTGCACAATGGACGACATCTAGTATAGGCACACTTGTGTTGGTGCAGGGACCATATACTACATTGAGAAAATGATCAAATGAGCAACAATGATAAAAATGTAAAAAGAGCAAAACCCTACATTATTAAGCCATTCATGTCCAAGCATGGCCAAGTCTTGTATAATGAGCTATAGGAAAGAATCACATACCTGGCATTCTGCACAACCATGACCTGACTGTGAAGATCCAGCATGCAGCAAAAACAGACAACAATCAGTGATGAGTGGAAAAGTGACTGCAAAAGTGTGTGTGTGTGTGTGTGTGTGTGTGTGTGCATGGGTGTTTGTGTTTTTGCAGTAGCTCATGCATTCATGCCCATATGGAGCAGAGAAATGGAGAGCTCCTGTTTCTGTAGGTTCAATCCAAGTACAGCATGATCAGATGAGAGCCAGAAATGATCCGATGCACACATACACAAACATACACCCCAACCTACAAACATCAATCAGAGCTATCATTTTACACACAAATTGAACTGCCATTGATTTTCCTCTTTTGCTGAGTCACTTACTGCACTCATAAACACACACACTCACTCACTCACACACTCACATCATTTAAAAAAACAGCTAAAAACTAGGGCTTACACAATATGCATAATCCTTTCCAGGTCTTTCCCATGGACCTGGTGCTAATAACATCCGGTTAAGTGATTTTCAGTTTCGTTAACTCTTTGAAAGTAGCAGCTAGGATTTAATAACAGCTCCGGGAGTCTTAATTTCCAGTGCCAAGGGTGAAACAGGTGTATTTATCTGGTTTAAGTCAAGAATCCAGATATTAAATTAAGACTTTCTGTAGTCTCACATAGCTATTTTGGCAGGCCGTCCAACCGACATGTAAAGTGACCAACAACAGTCGTTCACACCATAGGCGCCGATTTATGTTTCTGCCAGTGGGTGCCCACACTTCATACCTCCACCCCCTCCCCCACCCGCTTTTGCGCAATGAGAAATGCATGTATGTCTTTCATTTTTTTAGTACAAAATTGTGGGGCAAATCAATTACTAACCAAATATAATACACATTTTTATTTATTTGTCAACGTGACTACAGTGGTTCAACCTTAATGTTATGAAGCGACAAGAATACTTTTTGTGCGCTAAAACAAAACAAAAATAACTACTTTATTCAACAATTTTTCCTCTTCCCTGTCAGTCTCCTAAGCAGTTGGAGCATTGAACGCAGTGCAGAACTTCCGTGTCTGAATAAAGTTGAATAAAGTCATTATTTTTGTTTTGTTTTTGCGTACAAAAAGTATTCTCGTCGCTTCATAACATTAAGATTGAACCACTGTAGTCACATTGGCTATTTTAACGATGTCTTTACTACTTTTCTGGACCTTAAATGACAGTAGTTACATTGCTTTCTATGGGGGATAAAAAAAATCACTTGGATTTCATCAAAAATATCTTAATTTGTGTTCCGAAGATGAACAAAGGTCTTACGGGTTTAAAACGACATGAGGGTGAGTACTTAATGACAGAAATTTCATTTTTGGGTGAACTAACCCACATTAAAACATTTTAACATTCTCATTACTCAGTAGTGAATTATACTTGGTGTTAGTCTTTTAAGAGTACTGTCTTTTTCTCCGTTCAGTGGTGTGCATGATGAATTCATTACACAAAAGTCATTTGTCTTTCTCGAAGAGAAACACACGAACTGCAAATACATTGCCAACCAAACAAAAACACATTGTTTCCATGAGTGTTTTCTCGAGTCACTCTCTCGCTGATATACCTGATGATCAGTAGTGGTTCACTAAATAAAATAATTTAATAAATGCCTATTTACAATAAGCACTTAACTTAAATAACTATTAAATAATAAATAAATGACTAGAGAACTGGCTGACTAAAATCAGCTTGAAAATGCTATCTCATGAAAATTGCACATGGAATTATTCAACATACATTGATTTTTTTTTATTTATTGGTTAAAATGAATAGAGAATATCTTGTTTTTTTCTGTGGGTGCTCGACCATTTCGAGCCCCCAAGCACCCACAGGATCAGCGCCTAATCGTTCACACTGAGGCTGAAACCATGAGACACAACTCAGTTCCAGTTAGTTTAGTTTTACAATGTACTTACCCTCTACCCGGCAGCAAGTAAACTTTAACGAATGGATCCGAGTAGCCGTTATTGTCCCGTGGTGCCAGATTCCGCGCTTGAAGAACATGGACTATGAGATTGCCAAGCTGTTTGTCGTAATTTATTTGAAGCTGCAAAATTGAAAGAAATGGTTGTTCTACTTTCTACTAGTGAAAAGATGAATGAATATGGCATAATTATATTTTGTTGATTAATAAGCAGGGTTTTGACCAGTGAATTCACACAACTTTGCCAGATTGTTATCTTTTAAATATTTTAGAGCTGAGTATAAGTAGAAAAGTTATACTGACTATAGAAATTTCCACATTTGCAGGTCTGTAAATCGCAATTTTAAAATTCCATGTTTTCCAGGTTTCCCATGGCCTGAATAAGCTACTCATATAGCTGAGTTAATGAGAGCTGAAATCTACCTGGATCTCTCCTGACACTAGGTGGGACTGAGTTTTTGCAGCCTCAGAGGTCTAGAAAACAAAAAAATCAGCAGTAAGAAAAGACATAGTTTTGCATTTGCCTCGTGTACACAAAATAATAGTGTGTGTATGGCATTCGCATACCTTGCTGTGACGTTTCTTGCTGACAGAGGGTGAGCCAGGCTGGCCAGGGCTGGGAACTGCACTGGAACCAGCGGACGCTGAGGATTTATCCAGTGCTGACGCAGAAGAGGACGGCACCTGCTGCTGGGACACTTTCTGCAGCTCCGCAGCCAGCTGCTTAGGGTCCACACCTGGTGACCGCGGAGGTCTGTCTCCTGTATATTTATAAATGCAAGTTAGTGGTCAAGTGCCATTGAGGTTAATTAAGACATGATTATTTGATTGTCTTCTCCACTGACTGATGGTTCCCACCTTTACTCTGATCTTGAAGGTCTAGGTGGGAGCTTTCAGAATCAGACAGCATATTGAGGTCTCTGAAAATGACAAAGAGATAAATTATGGTCAAAGGACAAAAAGTTCAGTTAAGCCAGCATGGAATCAAAGTGTACCCCATTTGCTTGCTTAATGTACGTTCCTGGTCTTAATGTTCATTCAAACAGAAATAATATACTTTTTTTGGCTCTCAAATTACTTTCCTTTTTGGTTGAAGTCACAATCCTTCCTACTTTTTCAACCCTTTTCCCTCTAACCATCAGGCTCCATTCTGATATATAACCACAATTAATTTCCAAATTAATTTCCATTATTCTTATTAAATTTCATGTTTCATTCAGAAATATGTCAGAATACTGAAATAAAATGTCTCATGTTGACTTATGAGCACTTTTAAATGTTGAATAACATTTAAAAGTGCTCTAATTTTTCAAACAAGTACTAATAATTTTTTTAGTTGTACATTAGGGTTATAACTTTTTCAAATTAAAGACTCTGTATCAAAAATCGATGAACTTTTGTTTAAAAACATTGAAAAAGGCCCTAATTCCTCTAAATTAAAAAAGGTGACCCCAGTTAAAAAATTGGAACAACCATATAACAAATGTTACTGCTTATAAATAAGTAGCACTTCCTAAAACTTTCTAGAACTGTTTTTCTAGAACAATCAAAATCTTGGTATACATATAGAGGAATTCGGGGTTTTTTCATTGTTTTAAGCAAAAGTTAATTGATTTATGATACAGGAAATCTTTTATTTGACAAATAGTCAAAACAGTTATAACCCTATTGTACATCTTTCTTAGATAGAAAATAAAAATTTCCTAAAGCAAATTTTAAATAATTAGTAGCTATGCAAATCTGGCACTCACAGTCTGATACATAACTCCGCCTCTCCAACCTGGTGACCAACCAGACCCTGCACCTCCTCGTACGTCTTACCAGTCAAGCTAATGCTGTTCCACTCCAGAACCTGCATTCCTATGAAAACACACACACACACCCACATAAAATCAGCCATTGGAAACATTTTATTCACTATCTGGGAAATCAAATATGCTGTAAACAGCACTGCAACGGCACACGTCAATTAAACAAACCACACTGTAGAAACCCTGTGAGAAAGGAAAGGGAACACACACAGCAGAGTGCACTCCAAGTCACAGCAAACTGAAACCACTCTGTTGGTGCACTTACACAGATGAAAGCGTGTCTTCAGGTAGGCCAGGTATGCCCTCTTTGGGCGTTTCGAAGCTCCCACATTACGGTGGATGCTTGGGGTCCCTGGAGGTGAATGTGTACTCGATCATGTCATGTACTGTATATGTACACACATTTTATACTTTAATGTGAGAGGCTGAACAGCAGGCTCGCATTACTCCACTGCTTAACACCAGCATGTCACATTGCTGTTGTAACCATGCCGACCGCATACATAATCACACTTATGCCAAGTAGAGACATTTGACATTTCAGCCTTAAGAAGCTTTATCTGCTACTGGGTCATTACATGGGAAAGAGGCAATACAATATGGTACAATACGATACGATACAATACGATACAATACGGTACAATACGATACAATATGAGAAGAGAAGAGAAGTAAAGAGAGGAAGAGATGAGACGAGACAAAATGAGATGAGACTATGAGACAGGAAGAGATGAGAAGAGACAAGATGAGATGAGGAGACAAAATGCGAGATGAGAAAAGAGTAGAGACCAAATAAGATGAAATGAAATGAAAGAGTAGATACAGAAAGAAACAAGATCAGAAGAGATTAGATGAGACAAGGTGAGACAAGTAAAGGAAAGACAAGAAGATGAGACTAAATTAAATGAGATGAGATGGGTTGATATGAGAAGAGATAAAATCGTGAATAGTGAAAAGAAGGGACAAGATGAGATGAAAAGAGACAAGATGAGAAGAGAAGAGAAAAAGTGAGCTGAGCTGAGAAAAAAAGCATGGAGAAGAGACAAGAAAAGGGGAAATGAGAGTAGATACAAGAAGAAATAAGATCAGAAGAGAAGAGACAAGGAGAGATGAGACAAGATGAGGCTAGAAGACATTAAATTTGATGAGACTTAAGATTAGATGAGAAGAGAAAAGATGAGATGAGACAAAACAAGAAAAAGATACGTTAAGATGAAACGAGAGAGTAGATACAAGATCAGAAGAGAAGAGAAGAGAAGAGAAGAGAAGAGAAGAGAAGAGAAGAGAAGAGAAGAGAAGAGAAGAGGACACAGTTAAGGAATCAGATGTCTAAATACAAAGTGATATTTGATCGAGTGTGAGAGGAGGAGGAAGAAGACAGATGTGAAGTGTCAGACCCAGTCAAAGCTCAGAATGTTCTTTCACAAAGCCCAGCTGTTGTATATAGCCTCATAAATAAGCCTGAGCACAGACAGATCCACTCCCTCCAGCTTCACTTTCCCCCTCACCACCTATCCCGGCCCCTCGTAAATTATGACCGGGAGAAAGCAGCACAAAAGCCGGAGCCCAAGCAGACCTAATTTACAATGTTCTGTGCTCACCCTCAGCCCTGGATAAAGAGAAAGCATTAACATCTCAGTCACAACTGAGATCAATAGAGCTTGTAAAATTCAGCTCCATCAAATTGGCTGAAATTATCCATCAAGACATTCCACAGCAGCCATAAAAGTCTGATTTCAATCTGTGTTTTATTCCAAAAGTCTGTGAGGATTCTTCCAAGTCAATGAGAAACTCTAGCCGTCAGCAATCACTGGGCGAATCTGTCACAATGAGGTCAATTCTGATTTCTAAAGTGCACATTTACATAACAGCATTGTAAAAAACAGTGTTAAAGCAGTAACTTTTTTCAGCTGAACTCTCCAGAGTTTCCATATAAATTTAACATTCAACTCTCATTTGATCTGCACAACACCTACGCTGCCGATGTACACCGCAGAGGAAACACTGTCATGAACCTGAAACTTCAACTTAATTTTCTCCTTTTCTATCTTTATCTCTCACATCAAGAATGAGTCATTCCCAGAGCCTGGAGGTGAAGAATCGTGCAGATTAACATCATTTGTTTTTTCTGTCTCCCATCACGTCATTTTGTGCCCTTTAACGTCAACAGATGTGCTTCTCTCAGACAGTGAACATTGATACACCTCTTCATCTTAACCAAACCAGTGAACCCAGAGACGGGTCTTAAAGCAGTAACAGCCCTTCATTCAAGTGCCTACCTTCCACAATCTTCCCCGTCTGTTCTGCAGCTCCTCCAGGTAATACTTTGGCAACATACGCACCAATGTCCCCATTGCTTCCCGGGACCTCTTTTCCTCCAACCACACGGATGCCCAGTCCATTTCCTGAAAGGAAAGAGTATTGCATAAACATAACTGGCTCATTTTATTTAAATTTACTATATATATATATATATATATATATATATTTTATCAATAAATAAATATATTACCAATCTTTGGACTGGGGCTAGTTGTCACATAGGATATATCCCAGTAAGATTTTGACTTTATCATATTGTTTTTCCAACTTCTACTGTTGTTGAAAACCCTTTTATATTACACTCTTAAAACATTTGGGGTTTTTCAGTGAACAGTTCTTAAAAGAAACTATTTTTATTTTCTTACATTTTAAGAACTTCTGAAGAAAGATTTTTCCTCTAAAAACTTTTTGTGCAATGGAAAGGTTCCATGGATGTTAAAAGATCTTCTTGGAACCAAAGATGCCAATAAGGACCTTTGATTTTAAGAGTGTAAAATAATCTAAAATACCAGTATTATCACATTCTGCTATAGCTGTTGGGTAGAAAAGTCAGTACAAACAAACAAACAAAACAACACTTCAAGCTGTTATGGTGTCTATACAGAAACTGACATTCAAAAATAAAACTGCTCTGAGAAATATTAACTGACAAAATGTGACAACTAGACCCTCTATAATAACCAATAAACTTCAATAGCTTTTTAAAAGGATAGTTTACCTGAAAATTAAAAATAAAAATCATTTTTGAGTGAACTATCCCTTTAAGACTGTATTCATTTTCATTGCAACTCCCAATTTTAAATTTCCTTAAATTTCCATTCTTTCCAGGACAGCACATCAGACTAATTATTACCAATGTACACATTACCTTAATTACAGTGCAACAATTCCACCAGTCACACCACAGTACACCCGTTATAGCCTTATTCATTGTCTTTTTTTAAGTTGCTTGTTTGTTCATCAGCTTCTAATTAAGAAGATAATCCAATTTGTGCATTACACGCCATTTTGAGCTTTGATGACTGATGGAAGAGGGATGCCAATCTGCCACATTGCTGTGTAATGTCTGCCCTGTTCTAATACTTAAAGGAACAGTGACACTGGAAATCGAGGAGAATCAACCACACCTTTATATACCAAAGCATGAGGAGAGGCTAGACCGCTGATGTGCTTTTGCTCAGCAGTTTTGTCTGTTGACATTTTGTGTGCAATGATGTGGCAAAATAGAGCACCACAAGAGGACGCTAAAGGGAAATTGGAGGGGAGCTAATGTGTTGTTTAGTAGTAGGCATAAAATAAAACTGTGCCAATGCAGTCTCAGCATGGTGAAACTAATGTTTGCATAGACATAAGCCTCGGGCATCTCTCCATGATGGCCTGGTAGGCGAACAGATCCTATTTTACCAGGGGCAGCTGTCCTAAACGTCTGTTTACATTGTTGGAGCATGTCAGGAAGCCAAGCAGCACAGCACTGAGTATTTGACAGGTAGCACATCTTACCTGATACACTACGATCTTTGGGATCCCTCTGTAGCTTTATCCTAATATGAGGAAACGGGTAGTGCGCCGACTTCCCCTAAAGGGACACAAAACGAGCACAATCAGAATTCATTTTCATAACACTCTAACATGCAATGATATGTTTCTCTCTGAAATACTGTGATATGCATACAACATACCTGTCTTCTGTCCACCCCTTGTCCATTTTCTGCGCGTCCGTCTCGTGGTTTATCAAACCAGTCAGTTTCCTCCCGTCGCAGGTGGTACGCTTCAGATAAACAGATGGAAATTAAAACATTAAAGTCTTGCTTGCCAGTCTGTTACAACAAACCCCCAAAAACACTCTGGTAATATCATGTACTACAGACAGCTAAGGTACATATGCAGTCTCAAATTTAAACAATATAGAGCCATCTGGGGCAGAAAAGGAAATGGTTATACAAAAGTAGAGCAGTTATTTTTACATGCAAACCTAAAACTAAAACAAACCCTGAGGACACAATATTTTAGATTTTTTTTTCTACATAATTCACCATAAGAATTCTGTAAAAAAGATTTAGAGCAAGTCTGCTTGCTACTGTACCTACCCCCAGAACAAGTTTTCATGAATAGGGGTTAAAGACAGACAGGGATAGGAAATATTTTATCTTGCATTGGTGTTGGGTCTTTCAGCTACAGTGTGAAAAGGTGAGTTTTATAGGGAGCATGGGAACATATAAAGGCAATATTAGATGTATTTTGTCATGGACTAACTGACCTGAGGTTATCAAGAAGAATCAACATTTAACAGAAGACAATTCTGGTGTTTACAGACCTGACATTCAGATGTAAAATGATATGACAGATGCAGACCCTGTTACATGCTAAAATGCTCACTAACACGGAGTTCTATTATTGTGTATATCTGGGGTCATTTTGCCAGCTTTATGAGCGTGACCAGTTTTTATCAGGAAGTCAATACTTTTCAATAGATTTGATATGCAAACTATTACTAGTATTACATGAATGATGTTTTGTTCACCAAATTGGTGAAACTGCAGCAGCTAAAAATGAGTTATTTTTGGAGAGAAAGGAGTGTGAAATTCCAATTTAATCACAGATGCAAGAGCTGTATACACTAACACAGCATTACATTTTTGTGTGAATTCGTCATACTTCCTGTAACATGTTGTTATGGAGATGAATCTGTGGTCGATTTGGTTGCCTAACAGCTCATGGGTGATTGGCAGGTGGGTGGTCATGGTAGCGGGGGAGTGGGGGAGACGGGAGACGTGGAGGAGTCTAAGGTGGTTATACTCTACCGTTTGTGACATTCTCATGTGAGTTTCCTGGATCGTCTCTGCACAAACCCACCAGGGATTCACTTAGTGCTGCAACCAAGGCAAATGCATTTACTTCCAGATGGCACATATGATGAACACATCATATGCTGTTACATGTATGGGGTTAGTTATTACATAGATAAAAAAAAAAAAAAAAAAAAACACTATAAAATTGGTGAGTATTTTGGGTTTGAGCTTCAGGTTTTGTGGTTGTGTGATGGTTGAACCCTATATTGTGTAAAAATGACAATATTCATGTTTTTTTGTAATGTACAGTGCAGTTAAGTTAATGTAATTTCATGCATTTTGCAGTTAATGAGGGGAAGGGGCATGCAATGCATATCAACTACTATGTTTTGATCTCATCAGTCTTAAAACTATACTTTAATTTTCATTATAAGTAGAAATCAAAAGACAAATATTAACACAAAGCTTAGAAAGAAAAAGCATAGCCCTTTCTAGTTGAAGGCATTTATTAGTTCCTGGCATGCAAAAGAAAGCAGATGAACATGCAGGAAAGTGAAAGAGTTTATTCAAAACCAGAAAGGAAGAGACATGCAAATCACTTGTGCTATTTATTAAATGAACATCAAACATGCAAACACAAACTGGCTTGATAATTACTCCAGGAAATGCTAGCAACATGCATGAAGAGTATCATCTATCACAGAGAAATGTATGTATGAGCTATGACATTTGTATATAGGCTTAGAGGTTATAACATTTTCTCTATGGAAGGAAACTAAAACTTTTTAAAAATAAATTGAAAAATGAATGCCTGACCTTATACAGAACAAAATCAAAAAATCTCATTAATACAGTTTGTTGTGGTTGAAGTTTTAAATATAATTCAATATATCTATAAAGCAAACTAGAGGAAGTGAGATTCTGTGTATATTATATTTTAGATGAATAATGCTGAGAAGAGTTTCCTAGAAGGCACTTTAAGATAACTAAACATTGACTAAATCAAGAACATACGCAGCTCAATTGTTAACAAGCAGCTTAATTAAAATTTTGAGGGTCATAAGGCTATTCCTCTGCTACGGAAAAGAGAGATTTATAATAGGTCCCACCAGTTTACGTGTAATTTTTCTTATTCATCCCATTCAGAGAGCAAATGTACATATTAACTGAATGTAAGTATTCAGACAGAAACAAAAAGTCAGTCTGCGAAGAAATCACATGCAAAATGTTCACTTCAACTAGATATGTTATTATAGAAAGCCAATTGGGACATTGTGATTCTTTTATTAGTTAGGCATAGGGCAATGAAGCTTGAACAAAACAGAAAAACATATATATTCAGAGAACTGATGCCTTCATATAGACAGGAACGAGCACTTACAGAATGAGACACAGATAAATAAAAAGCTGGAACTGTGTATGAAATGTTACTCCAAGAGGACAGTCTGTGGACAAACAAATTACCTTCACTATCAGACATGGTGCCCTGAAGATCATCCATTAGTACATAGCCACGTCCTCTTGAAGGATCTTCTCGGAGATGTTGCTGTTGAGGGTCTTGGAGGGACATGCATGACCCAAACTGATCACGGGAGTCAGCAGATATTGGTGGGAGCGGACCTGCAGATGCCCGTGCCATACCCATTGGCTGACCTACGGGACTCAGTGGGCTCTCTTCCTCTGAGTTCTGTGCCACAATAGGGATGCGTCCACGCCCACCCTGTACAATGGGCAGGCTTGTAGGTTTTGCCCTGCCTGATGGAGTCTGGAAAGCTGAGGTCTCTGAGGAGGGGTCACCTTCTGCTTTGAGCCTCAGAGAAGAACTTGAGATGTCCCTTTTAATGGACAGGTCAAGGCCATAAACAGAGGAGGGTCTAGAAGAAGGCCGTGACCTGCTTCCACTGGGGTAAGCAGAGTCTTCACCCAAAGAGGACCTCATGCCTGGGCTCAGATTCAGGCTTTGGCCCAGATTAAGTGAACCTGCCAAATTGGCCCCAAGTGTGGAGCCCAGATATTTCTGCTGTTCGGCAATGTTTTTGCGAAGCCCAAAGGTGATCTCATCCTGCAGAAGTCTGCTTGACCTGGGAGAAGAACTACTGGACCCCAAGTAGCTACTATAGTCTGTTTCTAGACCCTGCAATCCTGGATTGAGGAATACTTGCCAATGTTGCTGGTGTTTTTGTGTTTCTGGTAGAGCATAGATGTTGGGAGTTGCTTGGCAGCCTGTTTCTCTAAGGTAAGTCTACTGATGCTGTACTTCTCAGTTTTAGGGTAGGCCCTGTAGCCTCCACTAGACACTCCAGTGCTGGGGGTATAGTGATGTGAGAGTCCAGCAAGCTGCTCTAAGCTTTCGGTGCCCCCTGTGCTTCTCCTGAACTCCTGTTTCAGTTGCTGTTTTAAAAGCTTCAGTTCAAACGGCTCTTCCATTGGGTCCTCTTCATCTTGGGCCTTACCATAGGAATGAAGTCTGGAGGAACTTCCCAAGTAGTCTGTACTAACATCTGCAGCAGCATGTCTCAGAAGACGCTCTGCTTTGGCCAGCTCCCTCTCAGCAATACCATAGCTGGTGGATGAAAGGCTACCAGTGCTCTTTGCAAGTTCTGCTGCATCTTCTAAAAGCATGTAGCTCCTTGGTGTTTGATGTTGATCTAAGTCTGAATAGAAGGAGTCAGCAGATACATTGGACATTGGACTTACTGCCATGCTGCCAGCACGCTCTTCTAGGCTATGCAAGTCAAGGTGGTTGCCATATTTTCCTCCCAAGTAAGATGAGGTGTCATAGTTAGTGGCAATTTTGGTAGAATCTAATTCAGAGAGGAGAGCAGCTTGTTGTCTGGCTTTCTGCTGGAGCAAGAGCATTTGGTGGTAGCTCTGTTGTTGTGAGGCAGTCAGAGAAGGAACAGAAGAGTAGATGGACTGGGACTGGTATGGCGACTGAGGCTGGTACAGGGACTGCTGGTACTGTGGGTACTGGTACTGGGAATACTTTCCATACTGGTCGTGCTTGGTCTGTGGAGGAACAAACTCATCAAGTTCTGACTGTGGTGCAGTACGTGGTCTCTCAAGCCCATGTCCACTGACCTCCTCTCCACTTCTTGTCTCACGAATGTTACTCACCTCACTGTCAGACATGTAGTCACGGTCCTCTGCAACACTCTGCAGATAGGCCCTTTCCCTCTTCTCCCTTTCTTTGAGCAATGCCTCCTTTCGTCGGTTAATGCCCATCTCCAGGTATCGCAGCTTGGCATCAATCTCCTTTTCTTCCTCATCCAGTTCAGCTTGCTTTTTACGCAGTTTGGAGGACTCTCTCTCAACCAGGTCTAGCTCACGATCAATGTCCTGCAGAATTTTTGCCCGTGCCATGTTAGTGCTCCGGCAGAGACGACGACGAGCTGAGCCAGTGCTGTAGGCTGTTTGTCCAGCATTGACAGCTTCTTCCTCTGAAGGTGGGTTAGGAAGGGTTCTTTTAACTTTCTTTTGGGTGCCAGATGGAGTTCCACTTGGAGATCCCTTTGCCTTTGGAGGACAAATAAAAATAGCAATATCAGTGATAAAATGACAAAACAGTATATTATTAAAAAAATAATTTTTAAGCTGAATTGTTCATTGGAACAAAAATAATGCATTAAATGCTTTAAAGGTGGTTTCATAGAAGCACTTTAAAAACAAGCAAAAACACTTGTGTTTTCCAGTTCGACTGAGAATAAAGGAGAATGGTAAAAAAAAAAAAAAAAAGTCTCTGGAGGATTTTGTTCACTCATGACAGATATGCCTTGAGGATGGAAAAACAAACACATACTCTATATCTGCTGTGCTGCTGCAATGCCTTCAAAAGGGCATTCAATAAACACTGAAAATAATAAATAAGACAGCTAGCATGTCAATGACAATCAGGCCTGACAATAGGGCAATAACACTATCAATCAAAATCAATTGAGAACTGAAGAATAGCAAGATATTATAATTTTTTTTTATCAAACTGCTTCATGGCATTCAAAATTTGAAACCATAGATTAAAAAAAAAATTGATTAGAAAAAGCAAGTAAACATTCAATGAAATATCAGCATTTTTTCAGAGTTGAGATGAAGCAGTGACGAGTCTTATAAAAATCATGTATACTCACAGAATAACCATCAGAATACTGGAAATTTGCTGCTGCCCTCTCTTCTGCAGTTGGGCTCATGGGTTTGGGGTCAGACATTGACCTTTGTATGACTTTGGGTGCCCTAGGACTTGTTGGTGGACCTTTGGATAGATCAGTGGCAGAGCGTATTCTCTGTGGGCTTGTGTCTCCAAGGGATTTCTCATAGGACAAATACTCAAGGGATTTGCTAGGGGATACACAAGGGGAAATTGGGGAGTACAGAACTTTTGGGGATTTGGGAGGACCTGGGGCAACCTGGAGAGTGGAAGCATCTGCTTTGAGGTGAGGGGACTGGCCTATATCAAGTGGAGTGGGGCGTCTCTTTGGAGAGGAAGTTCTATCAGAGTCAGGATAGTCTACTCTAGCATCTAGCTGCACAGAGTGTCCCCTTAGTGTTCCAGAGGAGTCTGTTTGTACAGAGATTTCAGTTAGGGCCTGAACTGAAACAGCTCCTCTTTCACCCATGCCATTTTTACCACCACGTGGTCTACTGCGCCTGCCTCGAGCAGGAACTTCCCATTCATCCTGGTCTTCATCATCTGTCTGTACACAGCTGTCAACACTTTTCTTTGTACTTTTCTTCTTCCTTCCTGCAGTGTAGGCCTTTTCAGTATTATCCTCTTCATCAGTCTGACAGCCACTGTCCATCTTTCTTTCTCCCACCACAACAAGAGCCTCTGGCAGGACTTCACCTGGATACATTTGCCTGAACTTCTGTTCCTCCAACTGCTGTCTGAGCTGTTCTTGGAGTCTTTGGATCTGCTCTAACTGCTCCTGTTGCTGAGCATAAGTCTCCTTTTGCATCAGAAGGTGGGCCTGTCTCTCCTCTTCTTGCTGACATAGTATATGCTGTTTCATGGCCTGGAGTTCTTCCAGTTCCTTCTGCACAAGAAGCTGCTCCTGCTCACGGAAACGCTGTATCTCCTGCCTCTCCCACTCAAGTTCTTCAGCCAAGCGCTGCTGCTTCATCTTCTCTAGCTCAAGAAGCTCACGTTCCATCTGGTACTGTCCATCTCCTGGAACCATTGGTGAAGACAGAGCTTCTAAAGAGGCTGCAATTGCCTCAAGTGAAGCATTTGTGTAGGTGTCCAGTGCTGCCACTGTAGTGACTGTAGAAACTACATCTGAGAGAGTTGTAGAAACACCAGTCTCCAGATTTAAGGGTAAGTCGCTTTGCTCTTCTGCTGTGGTTACAGCAATAGTTGAAAGAAAGCTGTGCGATCTAGTAAGAGGTTGATTCTGTAGAGTTGACAATGATGGCATAGTATCACTTGTGTGCATGCCTGATAGAGTATTGTAGGATGTGCTGAAGATAGAACCAGGCTGGGTGGTTATGGCATATGTAGAAGGAACTGGTGCTGCTACAGAAGAATAAACAATGCCATTGGAAGATCTTAGGACACTAGAAACCCCATAGTGGGTTCCAACTGCTGAAGTAATCCTGGCTTGTGTGTACTGTGGAACTGTCATTCCAGTGCACACTCCTGTTGATTTGCTTGAATAGTCCACAGCTTCACCTGTTAAAAGTTCATTTTGTTAGATTTAAGCTCAGCACATTAAAATAGTGCAATGGTAACAGCATCAAGGCACCCATGCACCATCCAAAGGATGAAAATGAAAACAGCAAAATGTATATTGAATAGCATGCAGAAACATGCAGAAACACCCAAAAAAGAAAGCATGCAAAGTTACATCCCAAAAAAAAAAAAAAAAAAAAAAAAATCAGCTGGGAATAAGTAGAGGTAACTCAAAATGATAACGAGAAGAAAGATCTTCAATCTCGTACTGACCTTTCACTAACATTTTTCCAGATGTCAGGTCTACAGCACCTTCAGTAGCCTCCTTGTAATCAAAGCTATGCTTACTTTTATATAGGAAGAGACCAGCCTCTGCCAAGTTTGTATCAGACATTGAGGGTTTAATGCCACCAAGACCTCTCATACCATAAGGAGTACGATCGTATTGATAATGGTCATCTCTGTAGCCAAAACGATCCTCTGGTAATGGAGCTGAGGGCTGCTGAGTTGTACAGCTACTTGCAAAAGGAAGCTTATAGACTACATCACAGCAGACTGCTCTTCTTCCAGCAGTAAGATCAACTGGTTTTCCATCATCCTCTGTAATTAATGCAGTGACCACCTCTGCAGTGGACCCATTCATTGCAACCATGGTCTGTGCAGGTTTTACTGTGGTGAGATCAACTGCACCTGATAAACCTGTTTCTAGACGGGGAGGTATAGTTGCACCAATGCTATTGTTTGCAATCGTAGGAGCTATTGTTACAGGGACAGAGTGAGTTTTACCCATTGTTGTTGAGAGATTTATGGGTTTTTCTGGCTGAGAATCCACAGGCCTGTAAATAATTTGAGTCACAGGCTCAAAGGATTTAGCTGTTGTAAGTTGGAGAGGCATTGATGTAGACAGAGATACATCACTACCATAAGCTACAGTGGCTGTGCATGTGAGAATGGTGATGTTGTCAGTAACCATTGAGACTGAGGAAGTATCAGTGCTTAGGTTTACTATAGATGACTGCACAGCACTTTGCTGTCGTCCACCACTATCAACAGCAAGGGACTGTCGTCTTGACTCAGAGGAAGACAGATCCACACCTTTCATGGATGTCTCTGCATCTATCTTTGGGGTTCGAAGATCCACCACCTCACCAGGATGGTAGGCATGGCCATTCAGTACTTGAACTGGTTCAGGTTTTGTTTTTTCTTGAACAATAGAGATGCCAGTGGCTCTTGAAATGGGATGTGGAGGTGGTGTTCTTTCATGCACAACAGACACTGTGGTTCTTTGGACTTCAGTGGTAACTACCTGAACACCAACATTTGGAATAATTGACTGAGGCTGTGTTGAGGCTGAAATAGCCTCATAGACGTGACTCATGCTAGAAACTACCTTCTCTGGACCACATATTTCTTGACTTTCAATAGATTCAGTAATTCGTGTGAATGCCAATGGTACTCTAGTTGTTTGTGACTGTGGAGGTGGTTGAGGTGGTGAAGGAGGCGGTTTCTGAGGTGATTCTTGGCTAGGACTTATTAAGGCTTGGGTTGTGATACCTTCTGTAGGTGAACCAGGCTGAGATGGCAAAGTAATAACAACATATGTGTCACGTAAAACCTTTCCAAACCTGGGCGATGTAGGGGACTTGAGGGGAGATGTGGTTCCCGTTCTACTCTCAGCAGAAGGACTCAGATTAAGGACACTGTCTGCACTGCTTGTACTCAGTATGGTAGGTCTTGAAGGAATGTGGACCGTAAAAGGTGGCTGAACACCAGCTATGGGTTTAGGAGCTATGGGAGGTTTAATAGTCTCTCCTGGTTTGTGACTGAAGGTTAGGCCTGCAGGGATTGAGGATGGCTTTGGTGGTACAGGAGGAGGAACATGAGGCTTGTAGGCTGGAGCAAGCGGCTGTCTTACTGGTACACTGTCCCCTGTGGTTGGCATGCCAACTGGAGTAGTTCTTGGGGGGACCTGAGGTGGAGTCTTTCTGGGATACACAGAGGGTTTGGGCAGTGTTGGAGGGGGAAGGGGTGGAGGAACTGGGATGTCTGCTTTTTCCAGAGATGCAGCTCTGCGCGGTACTACTGGTTTGGGAGGAACTGGTGGAGCAGTTGATACGACACTAGGTATAGTAGATACTATATATTGTGGTACAGTGGACAAGGGTGATACACTTACAACTACTGGGGCTGATGCCCTTGCAATTACACTAGGAACTGGTGATGTAAAAGAGTCAATTTGAGTAGGGGCTGATGACTTGGACAAGTCAACAACACCTGTCTGCTCAATTTCTACATCTTTCTCTGTGGCATCCTGTGAGTCAATTGATGCTGCAGGCGATGCTGCTTCTCTTTGTAGTGACAAATCTTCTACAACTGGCTCTGAGAATGATGTTTTCTGGAAAGCCTCATCCACAAGTGGTTCTGGTTCAGTCTTTGTAGCTGAAACTGTAACTTTCTCAGAGTCCGGTGTTTGATCAGAAATGCTCTCTTCACCAGATTCCTCTTCACCTGATGAACACTGTGTCACTCTCAGATCAGGTATAGCCAGTATTCTTCGTAGGGGTACTGTCTCAGTTTTCTCAACTTGGGCTACTGTTGACCCTTGTGCAATGCCACTCAGATCAGGACCTGCTTGAGTTGGACTGGTTCCTGGAGTCAGCACTGCTCTTTGCTTTTTCATAAGTTCTTCATAGGCTGCCTCTGCATCTAATAATGGTCTTCCATCTTTCCTAGACTGACCTGTGTTGCTTGACGACATAGTCTCTTTGCTTGAGTCAGTATCGGGGAACACAGTTTCTGGTTTAGGAATATCTTCTTCTGGCTTTTTTTGTGTTAGTTCCTGTTCCTTAAGCATTATCTCTTTCTTTCTTTGCATCATGTCCTCATAAACCTCATCAGGTGATCTCAGAGTTTTTTTGGGTTTCTCCGACACAAAAAGCTTGTCAGGTTCTTGCTCACAGGATGCATCATCAACAAGTGACCTATACGCATAATCCTCTATCAGCATGCCTCCATAAAGAGATTCCTTACCAGGTGGGGGTTCGTTTCCCTCATTAGTTGGAGATTTGGCTTTAAGCATTATCTCTTCATATGTCTCATCTGCACTTCTTAATGAATGCTTTCCTTTGAACTGATTATCAACATGTTGCTCATCTGTTGGAGAATACAGCGAGACTGAAGTTGGTAACTGATACACTTTTTGGACAGCAACAATCTTCTCTGGGAGTATCTCAAAGCTCTCTGGTTCTGACTCCATGCTTGGGGAGATGTCTGAGCAGGAAGACCTGCGGAATTCCTCCATCTCTGCTTCCTGTCGTAGCTCTTCTGTGGGAGAAGCATCCTCAATTGGTGAGAGGTTGCTTGGCGGAGTTTTGGGTCTTTCTCTCCTTCTCTGTGCGCGTATCTCTTCTTTGTCTTTCTTTGACTTTTTTCCTGTGCCCTTCTGCTTCTCCTGTTCTCTTAGAAGTTCCTCTTCTTCTCGCAGCTCCTCTTCCTCTGATGAATCCTCAATTGTAGGAAGCACCTGACCTGGCTGCCGGTGCTTTGCTTTCCTCTGCTGCTTGCCCTCACCACTAGATCGAACATGACTTGGGCTGCTGCTGTCACTGTCTTCATCAAGAGAAGACAAAGATGTTGGAGATGTTCCTGGGGTAAAACTGGATGCATGTAAACTGGAAGAGCCTTCGCCTCTTGACCTGTCATCAGGAGAGTCTGTAAGGCTCTCTAGCTCACCGTCATCTGATGTCTGACGTACAGTTGCTGTACTGTTAAGCTCAATTGTTTTGAAATGCCGTATGCCAGCTCCACTGTCTACTGAAGGTTGTTCTCCTTTAGCTAATTCTTCAATTTTAGTTACAGAGATAATACTCTTCCGTTCAGGCTCATCTTCTGGACTGATACTGCTCTTTTTGAGAAGACGTCTGGCCTTCCCTGATTCACTTTTGTCCTTTTCATCTTTTTTTGCATTCTGTTCTGTTTGCTTCTTCTCTTGATCTTTGATTTTACGTCTGTTTAGGTTTTCTTCATCAGACGGTGATGCATCTTCGTCTGCGCTCATCTCTATGATCTGCTTCCGGATAAAATCCTCTTCATCCATTGGACTCTCCATTTCTACTTCCTTATCTCCAAAAGTGTTTTTGCTTTGTAGTTTAGGTGAAGGTTCTCCCTCACTACTGTCCTCAAAAGAATCACCTTGGATGTCAGTTGGAACCAGAAGCTTTTTACTGTCTTTTTTTACGGCATCATTCCTTTGCTCTTCAGATTCTCCATGCTGGTCATCCTCCGAGCTGGGTTCTGGAGACATTGGCAACACCTCCAGTCGACGCTTGACCTTTGGAGTTTCAGTTTGTGATTCCTCTTTAGATGATGACTGAGCCTCTAGTATTGGAAGGACAGTACTTTCCAACTTGGCCAGGTCTGAAGGACTTGTGGGGCTGCTCTCTCTATCTTTCTCGCTAGGCTCCTTCAGTAGCTCATTGTCTTTTATTGAGACAGCAGCCTCTTCTTTGTTCTACAAAACAGAAAAAAATAATTAGATTTTGAGCTGTTTTCGAGACATAATAAAAACATACATTATTTTAAAAAAGTGAAATGAAAAATAACTACATTAAAATAAACTTTGGCATACTATCTAGACAATGATCCTAGAGTATGTACAATAAATACCTCTACAGCTACATCTACAGTTACCTCTTCAGATTCATCAATTTTATTAGGCTTTATCAATGGCTGTAGCACATCATCCTGTTTCTCTTGTGCTTCAGAAGTCAACTTCCCCTCCTCTGATTTGTTTCTTTCCTGTTGGCTAAATGTAGAGGATGGGGAGGCTAGTTCTACATCATGGTCTAGGCTATGGGGAACACATTCAGTTGTATATTCAAGTTTAGTTTTTTGGGTGATTTCCTGGTCAGTTACAACCAGTGCTTTTTTCATCAGCTCCTCACTGAGTAATTTATCTTTCTCACAAGATATGGTAGATGTTACAGCAGGGGTTTGGGCTTGTTGTGTATATTGCACCTTTTCAGGCTTAATCTCAATTACTGCTTTTATGTCTTCCTTCTTACTAAACACAGGGGATGAGAGAACTTCTATTTTATGGTCAGTAAGACCCTTTGGTATGGCAGACTGTTCTGGAGCCTTTTCAATCACAGCATCTGGAATCTGCCCAATATCATTCTGTTCTGGCAATAATCTTTCTACCATCTCAGTTACAGAAAGGGTTTGGGCTTGTTGTGTAGGCTGCACCCCTTCATGCTTAATCTCAATTACTGCTTCTGCGTCTTCACTCTTGCTAACCAGAGGAGATGAGGGGGCTTCTATTTGCTGGTCAATAAGACCACTTGGGATGGCAGACTGTTCTAGATCCGTTTTTGTCACAGTGTATGGAATCTGCCTAATTGCCTTCTCTTCTGGCAATAATTGTTCTACCATCTCTGAAACATTTTTATTATTAACAGAGGGCAGTTCATCTCTAATGACTATATATTCTTTCTCATTCTCTGTAATAACAGCATCTGGTTTTTCCTCATAGACTTTATCTCTTTCTGATATTTTTTTCTCTGATTTGGGATCAGCCTCTTGAAGGGCTGGAGGGCATGTATCCCCCATCTTTTCCTCCTCTCTGTTTTTATCTGGACAAATCCCTTGTTCAGAGAAAGTGCTTTCAGGACCAAATTCAAAATTTTTGTTGTCAGAAACAGTCTTAATAGTGACTTTCTGCTCTGTGTTCTCGAGTATCTCTAAATCTCCACCTGCTTGATCCAGCATACATTTTTCCAGCTTTGTTTTATCTGTGCTCATCTGTTCCTTTTCCAGTGGCGTATCCTCTTTTTCCTCACATAGCTCTTTAGTGCACTGCTCCTTTGGATTATATTTGCTAACATTTACAAATTCATCTAACTGTGTCTGTGATGTGTCCTCTACCTCTATCTTGTCTTCTGTTAGACTTTTTTCAGAGATTTCATCATTTTTATCTACAAAAATATAATTTTCCACAAGACTAGAATCTTTGCTAGTGACTTCTGACTTCTCGAATGGGTCTTTCATCTCTCGCATTTGTACAATAAGCTCTTCTGTGTCACATACATTTAAATTGTTTTGGGGGGTTAACTCCTCCGCTGGTAATTTGTTTTCTAAAATGCCCTCCACTATGACACCATTTTCCACAATTTTAAGTTGATCTGCTTTATTTTCTGGCTCTGCAGATTCTTCTTGATCAGTAACATTATGAGATAGCTGATCATCACTGGACTCAATTTGTACAGAGGCCTCAGGTTTCCTCTCTGGCACATTCACTATGCTACTCTGATCAGGATCAGTAGTTGCTGTCTCGATAGAGCTTTCCTTTACAGACATGTTATCTACTGCATCTAGATTTGAGGGTAGTGTGAGCTCTTCAGATTGTTTCTCTGTAGTCTGACTGTGTGGTTCCTTGCTTATTGGAGAGCAGGCATTGAGCTCTGTCATTTCAATTTGTGTGGCTAGCTCTGATGTCTCAGTGGATTGTGTCTCTATGTCTTTCTCTAGAACAGCTTCCATGTCACTAACCAGAAGGGTCTGAGTATCATTATTAAATATAGGGGTTTCCTGGCTGCTTTCAGGCTCCATTTCAACTCTGTTAGCGTATTCTGGCTCTTGGACCTGGCACTGTTCTGGCTCACTTTTCTCTGCTTTTTGTACCTCTGCAGGGGCCTCAATTTGTTCTACAGTTTCAGCTTGTTCTACATCTGCCCCTTTAACATCTGCTGTCTCTTCTGAAACAAGATGTAAGGGAGGGGCATCTTCCCTAACTATTTGCTCAGGTGGAGTCTTTATACTCTCTGTGTTTTTAGTCAGGGTACCAAGTGCTTGTTTTTTGCTCTCTTCTGGTACTACCTGTGTACTTTTTGGTACTGGCTCTGCTGTAACCTCTTGTTCTGTATCTGTATTTTTGACATCTTTAGCATCAACTTTGGCTGAGACTGGCTCAGACTTGTCATCCAGGGCCTGAGTTATGCTGGGCATCCGTGTTAGCCCTTTGGCAGGGGTGGCAGTGGCAGTGGGTGCAGGAGAGGAAGGGGTAGAGGACACTGCATGGGCTGGGGAGGAGGGAGGGGTGGGTTCATGTTTGGCTGGTAGCTTGGATGGAGAAGGCAGAGGTGGCATATCCCCAAGTTGCCCGGAGAGAGCCCTTTGTGTCTGGCAGTTTAAGCAGAGCCATTCTTTCTGTAAAAAAAAGAAGGAATAATAGCATATTTGAGATGAAGTATTGAAGGTTGAAATGCTATTTCCATCCTCTGTGATTTTCCATTCAGTGATTTTTCCATGTTGCACAACACAGTTAACTAATAAAATTCTAATGCTACAGCAAAAGGATAACTTATTCTATTTCTGGAGTGCTTTTTAAATTTATGTAACTTAAGAGATTGTCCATTTATTATTAATAGTAATGGGATGAAGCTTTATCTTAGCTCAATGTCAGAAAAACTTGTTCAGCAAAAAACTGAACCACAACTACAGTTAAAAAATTATGCTAATGTATGTGTGGGGTGTATTTGTCTTTCTGTTTAGGCGAATGCCCATTGCTAATCGTGAAATAAAACAAGCAAAGAGATTAAGCAGGTTTAGGCGGTGCTTTGGGGATATATGGTATTTCTCCAACTTAAAAACATAGGATAGAGAAAGTTGATGTTTCTGATAAGAAAGACTTAAAGTAAATGTGTCTATTTGAAGCTAATTAAATCTTCTAGAAGACACATTTGAAAATGCAATAAAGGAAATGGGGTCTATAGTTGTTTATGGAAACTAGCATCCTTTAAGCTTAATTTACTTTGAGAGACCACAAGGGAAAAAATTCCATCCCCCACTTAAGCCGTGACTGTGATTTGAACACAGCTCAATTAAAACTAAACAACTGTTTATAATGGCTGTTTCCCCAAAATTATTGCAGCCCACACAAATTCAGAAAGATTTAAAAGATATATTTTCTAGAGAAAAACCCTGGAGCTAATGAGTGCTACAAAAAGAACAACTCTTGAACTGAACCTTGTGGCATCAAGAAGAGCACTCCTTGACACTGGACGCACCACCGACAGTAACGTCAGAGATGAATATTACATGTTCGTGGGGGATGTAGATGCCACATGCAGGCAGTCCTCTCATGAGGAATCATGCCCCACTGGCTGACGTAAATCCAGAGCGATCTATGTTAGGCTTCAGTGCTGAGGCATGCTTAGCTACGTTGTGGTTCTCCAATGGCTTAGCTGCGGGGTTTAGTCTAATTCTAGAGGAGGTCTGGGATCCCTGTGCCATGTGAGGGCAGAGACACTCTGAGAAAAGGATATTTCATTCCACACACAATGGGTTGTATGGCAAGGACTAATACTGTGCAGTATGTAGTGTACAAAGACAGTTCAAGGACAAAGACACACAATCCTAATGAAACCATATGAAAGATAGATGTGATTGTAACCTTATGAAAGTACTTGTATTTCAGCATTATGTGGTAAGGTACATCAGAAGAAAAGGAAATATTATTCTTCCTATCTAAGGAAACAATGACCAATAATTAAAGAGCTAGGAGATAAAATGTTGAGAGTCATAATTTTTTTTTTCCACTGCTGATGTAGATAAAATAACATGAAACCCCTCAGGGTTTAAAATAAGGAAGAAAACAAAAACAAACAAATGTAAAGACTTTCAAACAGTCAGGTCAACACTGCAGTAATGTTCCCTGAATCACATCATTGCCAATCATAATAATGAAGAGCAAAAACAGATGTCTGCACTCACTTCTAATGCAGCTTGAAAATAAAACATGAACTTGAAAATGAAAATGAAACAAGTTGCGCTCAACTCCTTTTCATGTAATCTCCCTATGTGCCAAATTACAAATTACAGATCAGATGGGGGCAATGTACTGGAGACTTGGATCTGAATGGAAACATCTGTTTGACTTGCAGGTCACAGACTTCAGTTATGAAACATCAATTTTGAGTCATTTTGTTCAATCTCTGGCCCCTAACAGCTAATCACCTCTGCATGATCTGGCTAGCATACTCAACTAGCCTCATAAACTGAGGCATTAAATCCAGCAGCCTTAGAGGTGAAGAGACTGTGACTGATGCAAAATAACGAGAGCTTAGGCAGTCACATGATTTGTGGCTTGGGCTGAAAACACTGCTTGTCTCCTCACCACTCATTCTTTCATATTTGCTGAGTTTGCAGACAGGGATATCAGATACAGCTACAATGATACAGAGTTTTTATGAGGACCTATATAATCTATGTCAGCATTCTTTAGAGCACCTCAGGCTGCTGATAAGGGATTGTGTCTCAGATTTATTACAAATTATTTGGAAGGGAAATTTATCACATAGGATGTACAGAGAAAAATAGGTATGAAAAAAATGGCACATCACAATTTTTTAATTTTTTTAAAAGTGGAAATATATCCCATGAAGTTTAAATTTAAAAAATGCAACCACAGCACAGGACAATTTGATAAAACAACTACTACAACAGAGCAGTATTCATGAAAATTCAAAATTCAAAAAGTACAGTGAGAAAAAGGAAAAAAAAAAAAAAACTGTGAAAAAATCAATTTCTCTTTTTTTAATGTGGTGCCACTTCAAGAGAGCTGCTTGGTTACAGAATCTGCAAAAAAATCTTCCCACATAAATGTAGGCTATTCCTATTCAGAAAAACTGTACTTGAAAATCCTTATCCAATTAGCACAGGAGAGGTGGGTGTGTTCACTCTCAAAGCCAGAATGTGTGTATGTGTGAAATCTGTCAATAAAGGTGTGAAACTGAGCTAAATTTACTAAAAGCCCAGAGTAAAACAGGCTTATTTTGCTAATGTAATACACTCCCATACAAAATGTACCATGTCAATTAAAGTTTCCTTCAAAATTGTTCTTTACAGTCATTTTTTACAACTGTAAAAATAAATAAATAAATAAATAAATAAATAAATAAATAGTTATCAGTACACATAAAGCATGGCTACTCCAGTTATACTGTAAGTATATCTTGACTTGGATATAAAGAATAAGCCTTTTTTAATTTATATATTTAAATGTGACCATATTAAGTATTCAAGTCAATTTGTTTGTACTTCTGTTGTACACAGAAAAAGCAAACAGATATGAAGTCACATTTTCTCAATAACCTTTCCACACACTTCCTCCTCCAAACTCTAATATCATTCGCCGCCTCCTCTCTCACTCTCAACTCTCTTTCTTTCTCTCCTCCTCTCACATCCGCTACCCCTCTTCCTCTCCTTATTAGCTACAGTAGGTCTGTGTGTGAGGTTCATACTTCCTGTAAGACTCTGTGTAACCATACTGATTTCCTGGTGCTGCCTGCATGGTTTAAATGTGCCACGCCAGTTTTCATTATACTAAACATATGATGAATGCTGAGACTAATGCCTTAACAACACAAAAATACAACAAAAAATAAAAGAAACACTCTAGATAACTCACTGTATCTGTGGACTACAAGGTAATTGTTAAAGACCCCATTAAATAAAAAAAACCCGAAGTTTTATATCTATTAGTTTTGAAGTCAACTTAAAGCTAGTGTAGTCCTAAAAAAAGTAAGTTTGAGGAGATACACACATTAAAATTTGTGTCTCTCTTCCTCGGAAAATAAAATAATATAATATAAATGCTAACTAATTAAATAAAAAATATTTATTTATGCCCCAGAGCACATATACAAATGTAGCAATTTGTTTATGCACATGCACACATTCACTGCTACGCACATACCTGTTACAAATGGCCAGCATGACATATGAAACATAAATGTATTTCTCAGTGGCAAGATTGCTGTCTTTGTACACCAAGAGCTTTGTTTAATGGACGGAGTGCCTAGTGGCTGTATCTCCGTCATGCACACACACACAAAACACCTTCACATCTAAAAATACAACTGCTTTCAAATCATCAGGGAGAGGATGGCACATGGTGGACACTGCAGGAATGCATCTGGCCTAAAAGAGAGCCTTTCAAGCTCAAAGGAAAACACACACAGTCACATACACGGCAATAAAAACTTGCTGCCACAAAGAGCACCATCTCCCATAATGCTCTGCAGTCATTCTTGGCTCTGCCTCTACCACTCTTTTGCCACTCTGGCTATTTTTGCCTCAGTGTACTGGAAAGTACAGAGGCACAGCTTTTTCTGTGAGGCAGACAGACAGACAAGTGGAATAAGGGACAGATAGACAGGACTGAGAAAACATACAATTTAAGTCACACAGTATGATTAAACCAAGAATAAATAATGAATATTTGAAACTCCAGAAAGATATGAGGAATACAAATATTTGGTCCCTCAGTGACAGGACATTCACATGGACACGTCGTCCTGTAGATTAAGAGAACCAGAGGAAATGCACGCTAGAAATCAGAAGAAAGCTAAAGATAAACAAAGCAAACATCATAATCAAACAGACAAGCGGACAGATCTCCATGGCGATGGAAGGCACACAGACACACACGTCTGTACACATTATATAAAGTGATCAAATAGACAGATAGGGAGATGGAGCTGTAGCTATGGGAACAGAACAACCAGACAGAGGAAGGCTGAGCAGCTCTTTAAGGTGGATATTATGAAGCATTCAAGTTGAAGTCTTTCAAGGCAGGATGTTTAACTTCTCATTTCTAGACAAAAAAAAAAAAATCACGCCCAATCACAGCCAAAACCGCGGAATTGGCAACACTGCATATCTTCGTCATTTATTTTTTTATATTTTTCAAATCCGTTTTAAAGATAGATTTAGATTTTATTGGTTTTATCACATTTTATCATTTTACACAAACATTGACCGTTCCTTAGTTGTGGTGCATTTTCACCACAATCAACAATTATGTCACTAATAAAATATAAAAATACTGAAATATTATGTGAAAATATTTAGGATATATAAAATGATAGCTCTAAAACTGGCCTTTGCAATTTGTCTGCCCTTTTAGTCCAAAAGTGTTGAATTTAATTTCCACCAAAGAAAACTATTAAACATAATGCATAATTTGAAATGTGTTCAAAATGACAGAGTGGTGTAAATTCATTAAGTTTGACATTTTAGAAAAATTACAAAAATTAAAGTTGTTTTAGAGGCAGAGCAAGTTATCAATTTTGATGAAAGATTACGAAGAGAAACTTTTTTTTTTGAATAATGTGCAATGATGAATAATTCACAATAAGACCAGAACACATTAAGAAAGTAATGTATGATTTCACGTTGACTTATTGTATTAAACTCGATAAATGCATATTTTAACATTTTAAGATGTGTAGTGACAATATTATTCTCTGCTGAAATGCATCCTTTTTAATCAAGCCTGAATCAAATCAGGTCAAATACAGAATGCGATCAATCACGCCTGCAGCTATGAGAGACAGCACAATAGCATAAAGCAGTTCTGGCTGTTGGATGCTCAGATTCAGGGAGGTGGTGGATTATGTAAAACTGGAGTTCTGCTCTGTCTGAGGGAGACCATGCAGTGCTGTATCTGACCCCAGGGTGGAAATACTGAAGAAGGGGAGTCAGCTAATTCTTCTAGGCTGCTGGAGTGGGAGGTGGATGGGTCACAGTAAGCGTGAGCATGTGGGCATAGCCCTGGAGGATAGAGGAATGGAAAAACCAGAAACAAGATCTTACAAGATCTCAGAAAAACAACATGCACTTGATTTTATTTTAAACAGAGCTGTCTGTGACTGTATACATGGAATGAATGGGTTATCTTTGAGGTGGGGGCGCACTGTGGGGAGGGATGACACATCAGGTGGCTGGCAACTGACTCAAAGCCTAAGGCAGATGGCCAACCCAAAAAAAAAAAAAAAAAAAAAAAAACACCCAAGAGTGTGAAATCTAATCCCTGGTCCAGTTCTCTGTGGGACCGTTGTGAAACTGTCAACACTGTGCCACATGGAATAAATGTCATACCTGATTTGTCCAACAATACCTACATCATTAACCATAAAAGCACAATGTTATATAGCTCATTAGCTAAAAGGACATGTGCAATTAGGCGCAGATCTGCCAATTATGAGTTTGGGCCACTAAAAACACTGATATAATATATATAGACAACAGAATCTATATACTGTCAGTGGATACACCCGGGTTAAATACAATCAAGTTAAAGGAGTATTTCAGGTTCAAAACAAAACTTCTGCTGAACACAAAAGAAGATATCTTGAAGAATGTCAGCAACCAAACAGTGGACCATCAACTGTTTTGTAAAACAGATAAACACATTTTTGTGTGTTCAGCAGAAGAAAGACATTCATACAGGTTTGGAACAACTTGAGGGTGAGTAAATGATGACAAAATTTTCATTTTTTTTTAATTGACATTTCACATTTTATCACTGTTTTAGGGTTTAAGGTGTCACATTGTCATGCAAAAAAGTCTGGACACTTAAAAGCTTAGTAAGTGAATTTTTCACAATAAAAGATGCATATTGTTTCCATCTTGTGGTTATAGTTTTGCAACAGTCAGTACTTTAATATCAATGGATTGGCCCCATTCACTTCCATTGTGCCTCAATGTAACCCTGATATTTGCTTTTTTTAAAGAAAAGGACAAAATTAGTCAAAATTACTTCAGTGGTAGTCACCATTATGCCATTATTAAGTGTTGGCAGTTGATTTCAACTTGTATTGAACTTCTAATATTACTGTAAGACATGAGCAAAATGTTAGTTTAGTTAAACAAGGCATGTTAGATTCTGTGTAGATTCTTAAATGCTTGTTTTGTTTTATATTTTACATAGACTGTGATGCCTAGGGAACATTTCCAACCTTCTTCAAAACAACCAGCAAGAAATGCCAAGAATGAGAATGAAGAAAGAAGAGAGATGAAATGGGAGTAATAAGAGATTCTAATTCAATTCATATGACTCTATAGAGGAGGGTGGAATGAGGCAGAGGAGCAGCGCCAGGAATTACAGTCATATGAATAAGTGAAAAACCCGATGGAGAAGGTGTGTTGCCACTGGAGAGACAGAGGAAAGAGAAATAATGAACAAAAACAGAGATAATCTTTGAAAGCCAAAGTGTTTCATATTAAAATCTTGTGCATATTGAGAGAACGTGGCCCTTAAGTGGCCTTCAGAAAAACTCAGCTGTTGCCCTTTAAATCCTGTTAGCCAAAACAGATTACTACGCACACTTGCACACAAACTCTCATATGCACACTCGCCCCACATTGTCACAGCAAAAGTAGTGTTGAAACCAGGAAGAGAGAGAGACTAAATCTAATCTCAAGTGAGGATGTTATTTAAATGGAAGCGCTTCAGCACTGATCCTGATAAAGCAATTTTGTACAGCCTTGAGCCTTTTTGATCAGAACAATCTGGCGAATAAACAACACACAGCAAAGGCATGTAGTCACATGCATAAATGTCTACGATAATAAGGCCAGTCTACAGATAAAAAGGACAGGACTCTCTTTGCTTTCAGTTCTGGTCTTAGCTAAACTGGGATCAGTGTTGTCAGCCATCTTGGTAGGGTACTCTTCACAGAATAATGATGAGCAAAGTCATTAGCTGTACAATGTGAGGTGGAACCAGACACACATGCTCTGGCTAATCTGTTTGGAAAACCTGAAATAGTCTCACGGGATTACAGAGAGCTTGAGCAACCTGGTGTACAAACCCACGATCAAACACGCTGGGTGGTTTACACGTGAGAGCCATCAAAGGCCATGGTGCGCAGGTCAGAGCATGTCAGATTAGCATAACCTGTTCATAAGGACAGAGGAACATGTGAAGTTCCTTTGAGGAATGTTAAAATTTGTTTAAAGACGCTCTCTCGCTTGGAATACCAATTATTGTTGTGTTTTATTACAAAAAAAAAAAAAACTATAAAAAATTAGTAATTATTTACCACAGTATGGAGAAAATTTAACTTCACGCAAAGGAAACAATGCACTAAGTACAATAAAATGAATAATGACACAAAATGTACCAGGGTATACCTGATAAGCCTTATTGTGCAACAGTCGATTTGGTTACCAGATCAATTCAGTGGCTTCTTTCCATATGGAAAAGTAAGTATGTCAGATAGCAAACCTTGAAGTGAATGAATTTAAATAAATACATTTAAAGAAATAATTTAAGTGTAGAAATAAGACCAAAAAAGCACTGCGAGATTTGATATAGCTTGAGGAAGTCAACTTTGTGTCCCTTAGGAGACAATTATTAGCTCTGAGTCACACAAGCAGTTACCCTAACAGGACAGACCGATGTTGACACACTGGTTTGTGTGCAAGTGTTATTCTACACAATCAAATCACACAGTGTCAAAGTATTTTTGTGACTTTACCAAGTCTGGGAATCAAATCTCCCTGATTTCCAGGCATTCAATGAAAGCGGGAACCCTGTAATTAGCTACTGTAATTATCTACTATATAATATAATTCAGTAGTTAATTATAGAACATATAGTAGCTAATTATAGAACCTATTAATCAACAAAGGTCCCAGAGGTCTGATGTTAACATGGAACATAAAATGACAGCAAAATTATTTCATAAAATTAAAATATAGTATTAGAAATATAGTTAACCTAAAAATAAAAATTCATTCAACATGAGGGGAGTAAATGTTGATAGAATTTTTTATTTTTATGTGTACTATTCCTTTAAATATATCCCCTTGCTCATTTTAAAAAAAAAACATTCCAGTCTAGTAAAATACAGAAAGTGATTTACAAATAAGCTACAGCTTTTTACCTTCCAACCTTCTATGTTCACTAAAAAGCAAAGGCTAATTTCCAAACAGGAAGCGAGATGGTGAGTCATCTGAGATGGGATCAGACTATGACTCTCCCTGTCCTTAGTGCACACACATTCACTCAAAGAGGCTCAGGGTGCATTGAATTACATAGTCAAGCTTTTTAGGTAAACAGGGACAAGAATGATGAGACTTATGCATATTGTATAATGCAACAGAACAATCAAATCTTCAAAGAGCAACAGCAAAATGCCATTCTCCAGAGGAATACATGAACTGTAGCTCACCCAAACCCATTTTAAAGCACACCTCTGGTCACCAGAGGTGATCTAACAATGAGTTGCCTGTTAGCTTTTATGCTGTCTATATCTAATTTACTTCAAGAAGTGAACAAAAATCTCACTTTAGCACATTTACACACTTAAAGACTTTCTCTTCCTTGAAAATGGACCAAAAAAACTGATGACTCATCTTGTTCACAGGCACATACACAAATTCTTGTCCAATAAAATGCCCTCTAGAATAAGAATGTCCCATCCTCCTAAATTATAAATACCACCTGCCTACGACAAGCAAAATAAAGTAGCAAAAGTAGTCTTTTGGTGTTGCCGGCTGTGATGAAAAACTAAAAAGCTCCTGCCAGCTAAAAACAGAACAATCCCTTTGAGGTGTTCTGCCCGAACTTTCTGTTTCAATAGGAAATCCAAAACAAACAACCTCTTACTCAAACACTTTAACAAGGTGTTGCCGCAAATCTCTTACCTCTGAGAGATGTGGAGTAGGGTTAAATCCACACAAGTTGCACACAGTCTTCTGGCACTCTGTACATGTGCTGTAGTTGGGCGACTCTCCTGATCCCACATTCAGCTTCACTTTACAGAGAGGACAGCAGGATTGGGCGTCAGAGCCTGAATCTTGAATCGGAGGCTCCTCTCTTTCTCTAGATTTTGGAGGGGATGTGTCCGCTGATGCTTTTCCTTCACCAGTTGAAGGTTTTGGAGATACTGGGTCTTTGGAATAAGCAGGTGGCGTGTCGGGAGGTGACTCTGAGCCTGAGTCGGGGAGGGATCCAGGAGGGGAGTCTACGTCGGACCCAATGGGGGAATCAGGGGGCGATCCAGGAGGAGATTCGGGGGGAGACTTTGATTCCTCCCCAGAGATGAGACTGGTGGCAGAGCTCAGAATGGAAGAGCCAAAACCAAACATCTTTCCAGAAACACTCTCGGCAGCCTGAGAAGTTGCTGCTGGAGGCTTTGCTGACTCAGTGAGCCCGCTGAACCCACTAAAGAGTTTTCCGGTGACCGACTCGCTAGCCTGAGCTGTGGAGCCAGCCTGAGGTTTGGATGACCCACCAAAACCACTAAAGAGTTTCCCTGTGACTGACTCGGTAGCCTGGGCACCTGCAGAAGGTTTTGTCACCTCTGTCAATCCTCCAAGACCAAATCCCCCAAAAAAGCCTCCCCCATCCTGTTTCGGGGTAGTTTTTGCTGGAGAAGGCTGGGGACTACCTTTTGGGCTCTGTGAAGGTTTTTGAAGAGGAGGAGGCTGCCCACGCTTGGCCCCTAGTTGTTCAGGATGAGGTCCCTGATGTGGTCCTGATTTTGGTGTTGTTGGAGGTGTACTTCCTTTCCCCGTATCTGCAATACTCTGTTGTTTAGTCAGCATTGGGGGCTTCTTCCCTGGCTCACCCTTTGAGGGAGACCCAGAAGGTGGCTCTTTCCTTTGTGGGGAAGGAGGTGCTGAGCCCTGCTTGGGGGGCTGTTTCATCATTGGAGGTCCAGGAGGCTCCATACCCCCCACCGCCCGCTGCATCTGACAGTTCAGACACAACCATTCTTTACCCTGTGGAAACAAGCAGAAAAGGCACGTGAGCACAATATTATTTCTGTAAGAATATTGATTTGCAGTTGTGGTTTCCTCACACTTATTGTACATAAAAAAATACCTCAAAATATTTTCATTTATACAGCCAGCGACTGAACAAACATCCAGTATACAACATTTTCATTTGCAGCAAACTTTCTGTTATTAAAAGCTCTTCATACTTTTTGGATATGTTAGTAATCCCTGAAAGCCACGACTTTATGATTTAATTACATTAATTTTGTTTCATTTATTGTTAATTTGGAGTCATTTATTGTAATGCACACTTTAAAATCCTTTAAAAAAACTGTACACTCAACACTGTGTGGCTAATAGTGTTGTTCCCTCTAACATGGACCAGGAATAATGCCAAATGTCTGTATAATCACTGCCTTTATAACTCATGAATATTGTTTCTAAACACAGTGAAAAACAACTTCCTCCACTTCCTGTCTGGGTGATGTAAGTAACCTTGATAATCTTCCACCTACTGTGCAAATACTTGATACTAAACTCAAGATGAGAGGAATTAGTGCAGGGTGAATCGCAAGCTGAACCAAATAAGTGTTATTAAAACAAACCCAGCACAGCTTCAATTACCAAGTATAACTGAATTAAGTCTTCAATGAAAGTCTCAAAAAATTTAATCTTCTGTATGAAAAAATGTCTCTACATATCATTCCTTTTATCTATATTTTGATAATAATTTAGACCAGTGTATAATCTATGTCACTGATGTACCAAGGACAGCAGATACTGTATTGTCTCTTACCGCTGAATCTGGTGGACTGAAGCCGCACAGGCTGCACACCTGCTGTTTGCACTGAGTGCAGGTGTTGTAGTTGGGTGGCTGGTCTTTGGCCTTCACATTCAGCTCTGTAGACTTACAAAGAGGACACATTTCTTTCCCCTGAGCAGGCCCAGTTTTACCAGGCCCTTCTGATTGAGCCCCTGGCCCAGGTTTGCCCGGCTGTTGAGGTCCACTGGGTTTTCCTGCGACCCCTGGACCAGGTTTCACAGGCCCTTGTTGTTGGGTTCCTGGTCCCCCAGGCCTGGGTCCCTGTTGGGGTCCTGGTCCACCAGCTTTAGGTCCCTGCTGTTGGGGTCCTGGTCCCCCAGGCCTGGGTCCCTGCTGGGGTCCTGGTCCACCAGGTTTAGGCCCCTGCTGTTGGGCTCCTGGTCCCCCAGGCCTGGGTCCTTGTTGGGGTCCTGGTCCACCAGGTTTGGGTCCTTGTGGTTGGGGACCAGGACCTCCAGGCTTGCTTTCAGGCCCCTGTCTTTGCTGAGAAGGTCCCTGTCCTTTAGGAGGACCTTGCTGAGGTGGCTTACCCCCTTGCTGCGGAGGACCCTTTCCCGCTGCACTCTGTGGTCCAGGAGGCTTTCCTTCCTGCTTTGTAGGCTCCTCCTCCTCATCATCACCAAACAAGCTAAACTTTGGGATACTGGCAGAGGAGACAGCAGAAGAGACTGCACTCAGGGGATTGGCCCCACTCAGGAAGCCAGACGAGAACATGCCTGTTCGTGGTTGTTCTGGGTCTTTCGGCTCCTGCCGGAAACGTGACTCAAGGAGGCTGAGGGAGGAGGGGCTCCGTCCAGGCTTTGGCTTGGGAGGCGGCCCCTCTCCAAATGCATCTACAGTCCGACTCTTACTGAGACCGGCTGAAACTCTGGTGCCACCAGATTGAGTCTCTGGTGGTCTGTGGAGTGAACAGACATAAGGTTATTTAAGGATATTTAGCAAAATCTGTGATAAACAGAGAGGTGCTTTATTTACTTAATAGCTATTCTGGATAAATTCCAAAACTACATTGCAAAAGGCATTGCAAATTATTCAGACAATCAATCAATAAAATGAAAATCAAAATTCATAAAGCAGAAAAATGTAAATCTAAAAGGGCACCATGGTCACAGTATCAGCTAACTAAACAAGAACGACACATATCTGATAACATATAGTTTATTATTGATGTCAATAAATAATGTAAATTATTCCTTCAGAAAACTGCAGCAACAAAAACTAGTAAAAAAATAAGCAGTTCTTTTGCTACAATTTTTAATAAGAAAGATAAGAATTTAAAATGCTAACTAAGGACTTTTAGGCCATCAAAAAAAAAAAAAAAAAGAAAGAAAGAAAAAAAGAAGAAGAAGCCAAAAGTCTAAATTATATTGTTTAATATTAACCAAAATATACTGTTAAATATTCTCAGAGTTTCCCAGTGCATTAATAATCAGAATTTTCCTGCAATTGGGTTATGAGGATTTTAATGGAATATCTGCATTTTGTCCTTTTGTGCATTTCTAACAAGATACAGATGTATTTATATAAGCCAGAAGTACATTTTTACATCTGTAAAGGTGTAAGACTTTTTCCTCTCAATATTTAAAAATATTATACAATATTATAAAAGTTGTTCTAGCCTATATGTGTAATAATTTTAGAAAAATATGATCATATTAATATTAAACTATTTATTCCAAACAAAAGCTAATTTAAAATTCATTTAAAATAATTTTCCGTTTTTGGCACATTGTTACAATCATTTCATGTCAGTGCGTTACTACTATTAATCCAATGGCTGTTCAGCACAGCAACCTAAACTGCTGGTTGTTCTCGTGGGCGTTATTTTACATATATTTTGAGTGTTCTGTCATTCAGCCACCCAAAGATCATCATCACTCCACGTCCAAGATGCGTATTGTTTCCAAGCGAGTGGCGCTCTTCCCTGTGCGCGTTTCAGCACCATGGACAGCGAACAAAATATAATAATCGCTTAAACTGTAACGCGGTCCTTGTTCTCAGGTGTAATACTACACGCACGCTCCCCAAAATAAGCAAAGCGATCAATGAGCATGATGGCATTTATGCTTGCGGTGCTATATTTAGTCATATTAATATTTATCCCCCCTCCCCCCATTTGCACTTGGGTAAAAATAACACATATACGCCTAAGCAACTTTAAAGACACAATTCAATTAGCTTACGAATGAGATCATGTCAAAGGGGATGTCGATCGCGTGCTTTCAAGTGATCGAATTTTCATAGACTTGTGTTATTCTCAGGCAGTGTTTTCCAAACCAGCTCATGACATCACCTACACAGCCCATAGGAGGAAGATGGAGTGTGCATAGAGAACGCAACGGCGATCTGGGTACACAGAGGACGGATATTTGTTAGAGAGGATCATTCATATTTTTCAAGGAAATGTTTATTTTTAATACAGTGTATCATGGACTGAATAAAGCGGTTTACAGAAAACTACATTCATTAAAACACTATACACATCAATTGTGCTGTGTTCACACAGTGACCCACCATATTAACGATGATGAGACCAATTATGAAAAAAAATAAATAAATAATAATAATAAAAACGTTTTGTTTAAAGCGAAGGTAATTTTATCTATAGGCTGTATAGCTGTAAAACAGTAGTTGACTAAGAAGGCATTGAATTGCAATCATATGCATGTCGGAAAATTGGGCTGGAATAAATATCTCCTTATAAATCGACCGTAAACATGCAGCAAGAGCGTGAATGGGTGTGATCATGTTTTGCATCGGTGATGCTGTCGTGATTGTGCCAACCTGCAGTGCCCTGATCAAAACACAAGCCCATCATTGAAGCGTTCAACACAAGTGCTCGGTCACTGGAGGGATGGACATCATCATCGTTACGGCATACATTTATAGACACTTCAACTTGCCTGGACTGCGCTTTGGCCATAGCGGCCACAAGCTGCTTTCTTTCCTCCTCAGACAGATTGCTGAGGTCTGCCTCCACCCCTGCGGGCATCTGGATGAAGCCACCCTTTCCGTCAGGTGCGAGTCCCGCTGGTAATCCAGCGAGCGCCCCTTCGCCGCCTTCCAGGCTCGCTTCGTTCCCCATGATCGACCCCCTTTCCTTTTAATCCCCCTCCCTCCAGCTAATTACGCGGCGATACGGGTCTTAATGTCCGGAATAAGGCGACAGCGTCGGTATCCGCAGTTGTTTTGGATGCATGGCGTTTTATTTCTCCATTTCACTCGAGGGTCTCTGTGGCGTTAACGCACATCCCGAGATCAGAGCATCTCCGTGCGGGTGTAGGTCTAGAGTTGTGCGCCTCCCTCCTCTATCCATGCATCCAACGCGCATGTCCCGCCCCTCACAGGTGATCATAAGACGTCGCCGTAGGAAAAAACGGAATTAAAGGGACAAAGCGCTTTCAAGTCGAGCCAATAATTCCTAATTAGCGAACTGATTTGGTGGAGAGCAACTGGTTTTGTAGCAACAAGACGTGCACTAAAGCAAGCATGTTACACACTGTTATTTGTAAATATTGTTAATTGAATGGTTGACAGATTACATGTCCAAAAACTTTTGTTTTCAATATTAAGATTATGTTTTTATTATTTATAAAAGGGGAAAATGGAGGTTGTTTACTGGCATGTTCCTTTATGACAACAAACTAGAAAAAAGCACAATCTATAAGAAAATAAGATCAGTATACCGTGGCTAACATGTTATGGTCTTAAATGAGTCTTCACTTTAGGCTACTGTTACTTTCAAATTATCAGTACTGTATTTGATATTGTAGCATTATTATAAGTGTCCCTTTGGTTCTTAATTCTTAGCCCTCAGCTCTATTACTTTGACAGTTGCACCCTTTTAAAGTTGCTTCGAGAAGAAGATAAAATAGTTGCGTTAGTGACAGCTGCAGATACAAAGTTGTAAAATAAAGTTTAAACAGCACTTTATCTTTATCATTAATATGGTGCAAAAGATTAAATCAATTGCCATAAGGTTTAGCCATCCCACCACTGCATAGATCACACACTCACGAACACATCCATTCAGGCTCAGTCATCCTGCTCGCAGATCTCCTCCTGAATAGGAATCATGAGTCACTGCATCAATATGTCCATAAGTCATCAATATGTCCTTGGCTCATAGCTTTGCCAAGGGCCTGAAGACAGAAGGAGACACTGAAGGAGCTCGTCACCAATGACTTTGACAGAGTCAGAGGGAGAATCTGCGGGAACACACTGCACACTTTATAGGGGGCTGTATGTCGTGTCAGTGGCATTTGTTCTCAAAAGCAAACGACTGAGAACATAAAACTTAATGGTTTCACAGAGAAACAACACTGTAGACAGGAAGAAGGCTGTAGGATTTTCATTTTGCACCAGCAATAGAACGTTATATAAATTGAAACCCAGAAAGCCCCAGACGTGCAACTTAATATTAGTAAGTCTGAGCAGCCTTGAGGAGTGACGGAAGAAAATCCTGTCTCCATTAGCAACCTTTATTGATTCCCACTTTTGTGCAGAGATGAAGCTGACTGCAGGATCACTCACACCAGTGTAACCAGATCAACAAAGCACTGAACAAATCCTGAACAAAACACTATGAGATAAAACATTAGGGTGTTATCCAGGGCTGCATTCATGCATTTCTTAAAGTTACAGTTCTTAAACTGTTCATATCAAATACTGCAATTAAACTTGCAGCAGTCAAATTAAATGCAGAAACACATATATTGAGTCATTCTGAACTTGTGAGAAGACCAAAAACAGATCATATTTTACAGGAAGCATCCATTTTCATTGCTCAATCTGATACGGAGATGTGATAACCCTAGAATCACTGCTGAAATTTAAACCAGAGGTGCTTCAAACACTGTCTGAACCACAGTCTAGCAGGTCCAGACGTTTTGAGCCGTGGTGATTTCCTGATCCTGTTGCCCCCTCCTCTCCCAATCATTTTAAGTGCTTTCTATAGCACTTTGGCAAAAAGACCACAGGGAAAAACCTGAACCATGCAGCTAATTAAGATCTTCCGGATCTCTTGAAAAAAGAAAAAAAAAAAAAAATCACAGACAGGTGTGTAACAGCAGGGTTGGAACCAAACGCAGCAGGAAGGAAGATCTCCAGGAGCAGGACTGAGCATCGATTTATTTTCAGCTAGTTTTAACAATACAACATCTCTATGGCTGAAACTGATTAGGCAAAGAAAATAAACACTTCCTGTAAAATTCATATCTATAATTTGTTCATTCACAGACTTACACAAACCAACACACTTAATCACTGACTTTACCCCAATGTGTTATTTTAGTATTTATTTATAAATTATTTTCACTTTTCATTTTCATTTAAGATTTAGTAATTTTGTTATGCACTTTTTTTTTTTTTTTTTTTTTAAATATAACTATTTAGGTTTAATTTATATTTATTTTACTTTTAGCATTTTTAGTAATTCACCTTAAACCTAATTAATTTATATATATTAAGTTACGACTGTAAAACCGAACAGTGAAATTAATTAAATGAAATGAGTTTGTTTCACTCAAATAATAATGAAAGTTCATTGTACATAATAAAAAAAAGTAGCATGAACTCAAAATTTCATTGTAGTAAGCTGAACTTTGCAGCAGATTTCTAATTCCCAGCATGCTTTGCGTCAGACTGTATAAGGAAAATAAACGTTAAAATTAAGTGTTATTTTGTGTGTTTTTGCACAAGATTAGCATAGGGAGACATATGTTGTGTTATGTTGGGATTTACAGGGGTTCTGTTATGTTTTGTAGGGTTACCATTGTGGTGAAGAGTAGAGCCTGTGGTTAGGTTGAGGATGGCCTGCAAAACTTTTAAGACCACATATACTGAATGTTGTTTGATTATATACATGCAATATAATGACAGTCTCTTTGATAGTTATAATAGCATGTGTTATTTGCTATCTAACATTTAACCATGATCTGAATATGATGTTTATGTAAATGAACTTTATGTAAGTATGAGTGGGGCGAGGCTGAGAACTGTGGGAGTGAAGGGATGCCGGTGACATGATTGTTAATGAGAGACACCGGTGCACCACACTGGCCTTGCTCCGCCCTGCCCCACTTGTCACAAAAATATGAAGTTCTACTTAATTAAAAAAAAAAAAAACTTAAAAAAATGAATTAGTTTACTTAAATGTTTTGAGTATTCTGAACTTATAGAGTTTTACAGTGTAATATTTATATTTTAATTATTTTAGCTTCATTTCAAGTAACAAAAAAAGTTAATTAAAATAGTTTTAGATTATATAGTATTAGTTTTAGTAAAAAAACAACACTGTGGTACCCCACTTCCACATACATCACTACTAATGAAAATAAAACAACATTTTGGCCTTTTCATTCAATGCTCAGACACAGAATCAGTCATGCTATGCATGCATCTCATTCCTATAAGAATATCAGATTCCTTTAATTCCGTTTCCAGCTTCCTTATAACCGTTACGTGTTATCCTCTCCACCCTGCTTAACATCAGAGTGAAGGCTGCATGATGTGACAGGGGGGCTTATTCAGCCCAGTCCAGAGCTCCGGGGGGAATTCGTCCTCTGTGCGACCAGCTGTTGTCCCTGGGCTATATCGAGGAGATGGACTCTTATCAAGATCCACAGATGCTCTAACGATCTCCACACATCAATTAATGAGATCAAAGAGCATTAGCGGTAAGTTAAGCTCTCTATCACGACTATCTGCTGTTGGCACCACAATCAGGATAAATACAATGACAGGAGAGTCACAGATTACGATTATTTTTGTTAGGGTGTTGTTCTGCCCTTATTCCCTCTTTTTCTGGCCCTCTTGTCTACAGTGATGAACGGCGGCCCAGAACAGATAGCCTTTCCCACACAGGGCTGATCACTGGAGCGTACACTAATGACCTTAACGCTCTGAAGCGGAAGTACACACACATACATACACCACACAGTCCTGTAAATATAGCTACAAAACCTGGACAAACTATAAATATATACAGTGCTATTCAAAAGTTTTTTTTTTTGTTTGTTTGTTTTTGAAAGAAGTCATGCTCACCAAGACTACAATTATTTAATCAAAAATACAATAAAAAAAAAACAGTAATATTATGTAATATTATTATAAAATTAAAATAAATGTTAATTTTTTTTTTTATTCCTGTGTTGGTAAAGTTGAATTTTCAGCATCATTACTCCAGTCTTCAGTGTTACATGATCCTTCAGGATTCATTTTAATATGCTGATTTGATGCTCAAGAAATATTTTTAATATTATTAATGTTAATACTAAATGTTTTTGTTTAAACTGTGATATCAGTAGTGCATCGGTAGGGCATCTCCTATATATATAGCCACATATGCTCACCCACCTGTTTTTGACTTCTTGTAGCCCTGTCTCTCTTATGAATACACATACACACTCATATACAAACATTGAAGTCATTGATTATGCTTTACAATGTGCAAGTGTGTGTTGCTGTGCGACATGTATTGTATGTATGCCGGTGAATATGGGTGACTTACAGAGCACAGAGAAGCAGAAAACTGTAACTGAAGCCTGAAACCTAATCACGCACACAGTGCGTTGCTCATTAAAATTGAATATGGGCTTACAGAAAATATGGCTGGCATGACCCTTCAGATGAATATAAAATAGATAAAGCATCACCAATAAAAGTTACATACAGGTTATGAGATTCATATGAGCCATGACTAATCTACAAAACAAGACAGTGTTGTGGTTTTGATACATACATGAACAATAATTTCTACCTATGACATGTATTCATGTCAAGACAATATATAGTGCATACATATACACTCACTGAAAAACACAAAAACAAGACAGGTGTCAAGAGTTATAAGTGCTGCTGAGTTACAAGAGGAAGTGAGAAAAGAGTGACAAAGAGATTTAAAAACTGGATCCAGAGCAAAGGGTCACATACCTGCACTACCAGCTGACTGTCTGTTGTTGGCTGTAGTACTTGTGAGTGGACAGGTCCTTGTGCACTTTGTTCCCTGGGGACGACGCTTCATTTGTGGTATTTTAGCCTTCTTGATCTCCACATCCTTCTTAAGACAGTCTGCATGTGCCTAATTCCACCCTTAACACCCCGTTTTCCCTCCCAATGAGCACTAATAAATGCCTGGCTAAAAATACACTCTTAAAGGGACGGTGTATCTCACCTCTCAGGCTGCACCCTGCATCAGCCTTGGCAGAAAGCACACCCCTTTAATTTACACACACCTCTAATCAGCTTTCTTACGAGACATCGGCCAATCACAGCGTCTGGGATAAGACACACTCACAGAATAAGACATGGGAACATGCACTTACAAGCACATGTGTGTATACTGGGGTCAAGGCCACATTGGAAATCTGTGATTCTAAATATAATTTAAATAACTGAAGACACATTAGTATAGTAAAATGAATAAGGAATAATGAAGATCAAATTGATATGATGATAATATAATTTGTAATTATTTAAAAATGACACTGATATGTAAGTATTATACCAGTCTTCAGTGTCACATGATCCTTCAGAAATCATTCTAATATGCTGATTTGCTGCACAAGAAACATTTCTTATTATTATCAATGTTAAAAACTGTGCGCTGCTTCACATTTTTGTGGAAACCAATATTTTTTTCATAATTCTTTAATGACTAGAAAGTAAAAGAAAAAACAGCATTTATTTTCAGCAATTTATTTAATGCATTTATTTAATGTGCCTTTACTGAATGCAAGTATTAGTTTCTTTCTTTCTTCTTCTTCTTTTTAAAGCTTACTTAACCCAAACTTTTTAATGGCAGTGTATCATGATTTCCACAAAAAAAAAAAAAAAGAAAAAGAAAGAAAGCAAAAGAAAATCAGCAAAAACTGTTTTCAACATTGATAATAATAAGAAATGATCTTAGAATGATTTCTGAAGGATCATGTGACACTGAAGACTGGAGTAATGATGCTGAAAATTCAGCTTTGATCACAGGAATAAATTATATTTTAACATATAATCACACAGAAACGAGTTATTTTAAATGGTAATAATATCTCACAATATTACTGTTTTTACTGTATTTTTGATTAAATAAATGCAGCCTTGGTGAGCAGACAAGACTTCTTTTAAAATCATTAAAAACCTTAATGTCCAAACATTTGAACGGTACTGTGTGTGTGTGTGTGTGTGTGTGTGTGTCTGTGTGTATATATATATATAAAACTGTTTTCGGTTTGAATATATTTTATAAAGTAATTTATTCCTGTGATCAAAGCTGAATTTTCAGCATCATTACTCCAGTCTTCAGTGTCACATGATCCTTCAGAAATCATTCTAATATGCTGATCTGCTGCATATATACACACACACACACACACACACACATATACATGTATAAACATTTACATCTTATAAACAAAAGGGAAAAAAATAAAATTATATTTCGCATTAAAGCTGCTGTCCGTAACTTTTTTTGTGTTCAAAATTTACAAAAATTATATAATGAGAATGTACAACACGAATCTATTTTCCAAACCGTGTTTATGTCTTACCCTGAATCATTATGGTACACTTATAATAAGTGTTTATATTCGGACTATTTCAGACCGGACTGGTAGAACCCGCCGCAGAGTATCACAGTAACTGCGTGACTCGCCATAGACGTACACGGAGAAAAGTAGCTCCGGCTACAATGTTCTTCCGCAAGACGCGTGCAGTTCTGTTTATTAACCGCTAGAGGGCCAAAAATCGAGGACTGCAGCTTTAAGGAAATTCAGCATATCCAATTGATTAATTTTCTTAATACAAAATATAATTTCTGTTTTTTTCCCATTTGATTATCGTAAAACCATTAAGATTGTGCCATTACTCTTTACTGCAATACAATTTTTTTTTAAATATTTTAATAGTGAAGCAATAATATATTATTTGTTGTACACTCATTCACTTATGCTGATTTAAATTTTTTAAAAATTTGTTTGTATTACAGTAATACAAATCAAATAAAAATGACTGTTTTACACAGTGAATATTGCTATAAATGTCTTACCTTGAAACAATGACACAGACATGAGTTGTTGTACTGCTGGACTTCTGTAAAACCAATATTGTCATGTTATTAAACAATTGTCAGCATAAACTGACATTGTTAAAAGACATTATCAATGACAGTTTAACCTCTCTAGGCTTACGTTTAAGTTTAACAACACAGCTTTGCCAAATCATTACATAATAAGGCTCAGAGTAGCTCTTATTCCCTGTGTGTGAGTTAGGAGGTGAACTGGGGTGGGCGTTTTCTTCAGTCCAGAGTCAGATTAAGGTAAACGTCTATTGTTTGTGAAGGACACACTGTCACTTTCTCTTTTAATGGGATCTTCAGGTTGTTTCTGCACATGCACCAATGAGATTTTAAGTGAATAATGATTGTGATTTTGGTCTGTTTCATGCACAAAATTCATATGGGCTACTTTTCAGATTCTTTTATGGTGCAGTTTGTTCTTTTTGCAACTTGACAGTCCCTAGTCCCTAGTTACTGCAGCATAAACATTCCTAAAAATGTCTGCTTTTATGCACCATGGAATAAAGAAAGTCATGTATGATTTCAAACATGAGGGTGAGAAAATTAAGCTTCCTTTTTCTTTCAGACTTGGGTTCCTAAAAATGAAAAGCAAATCTGTGACCAAAGGTTTGTAACAAATGGGACCAAGAAGATTATGAAGTGAAAATTATTCAGGCTGTTGAAAAGTAAAAAGGCATCATATTCTAACGAATGCAAATTGTAGGTGATATCGCCTCGATCGTGCTCTAAGGGTGCCTCGAAGCTGTAAATGAGAGCAACAGAGAAGGATATAAGGAGGAAGGAAGGGATGTAAAGAGCGGGTGAAGGAAGGAAGGAGGGGGAGGGAGATAGGGAAATTCATTAGGTGTGGTGAAGTGTACCATTCTCATCAAGGGCAAAGCTCATTTTAACTCCATAATGAGCCTGAGATTAGGGGCTAAGGGGGGTTATGCCTGGTGACTGACTGCTGACTTCATCACTTGTGCCGTGATGCTAAATATAAATGCACTGTTTTGAACCGAGGCAGCAGGGAGTCTTTTTTATTATGTAATAAAAATAAAATGTACCTTCTTGTCAGAAACACTTTATGGCTGCCGTTCTGACTCTGATGATCAGGCCACTAGGGTATATCGTTTCCATAGTTACCTTGCATATCTGTTCACCTGGGGGAAATGTAATTGATGGCTGTTTAAGACACTATTCAGATGCTGTATTGTTCATGCCAGGCCAGTAGTTGGCGATGTCACTTTGTAAAGAAAAACTATAGACCTATAAACCTAGAGACTGAACACATAATACCGCACCGTTTTCACAAATTCACATTTTTGTAGTTTACATGGAGACGATAACGGTATAGATTTCAAAACCTCGCACTTTGAATCCTATTTCAAATGTTTGCGTTTTCAGGCCCCCAAAACGTTGTTGTCCTGTAAATGTAAATGAACGGCCAAAACGCATAAAACGTTTTCTGTTTTTAGTTGAAAACTGTGTTGTGTACACAGCCCCTTAACTTATTTGTATTTCAGTTGTAGTTTTAGTGAGGGGGTGTTTCCATGACACCATTTTCAATTAAAAACAGAAAACTTTTTATGTGTTTTGGCCATTCATTTACACGACAATGGCATTTTGGGGGCCTGAAAATGCGAACGTTTGAAAACGGGATTCAAAGTGCAAGGTTTTGAAAATGATATCGTTATTGTCTCCATGTAAACTACAAAAATGCAAATTTGTGAAAACGGTGGCGTCATGCACATGCATATTACATGTTCAGTCTATAGGCGCATGATGTTCTTTACAATGTGATATCGCCAACTACTGGCCTGGCATGAATAATACAGCATTTTTAGTCATTTTTCGCAGATCCGTGTGAACGGGATTGTTTTGACAATGTTGTCGTCTGTATGCGAAAAATGCAAAGGAAAAACATTTCTGTTTTTAGCACATCAATGTCGTGTAAACGTACCCTAACTTTAGTATTTCAAATTAAACATATCCTATTTATATCAGTTAGCTTCCAAGACAACATTTCTAATTTTTGTTTAAGCTTTTATAGTTATTATCTGATATTTATATTTTATCTCAGCTTTATTTAATTTACTGAAAACAATTTTTAATTGTTTTAGCTTTAATTTATCTTAATAACACTGATTCAGACAACTGTAGATGTGTGTAGGCAGAATTTACTAAGCTAAACTAATTTTCCAGCAATAAATCCATGACAGAATGTGCACTAGTAATTCCATTTACTTACAGAGAGCAAGAGAGAGACTTTTTCTTTTTGCCTTGGCTCTGACCTGAATCTCCTTTCTACCCAGAATCCTCAGGGCTATGGTGTATGTGTGTGAGTCAGACAATGTGAAGAGACCTCTGATTCATGAGTAGGCAAACACTTACGCACACACACCTTGTGTGCTCATAAATGTGTGCTTATGACACACAGACCCCCCAACCCCCCCCCCCCCAAACACACACACACACACACACAAATCTCCAGGATACAGAGTGACACACTTGCTTTCTGAGGACACTTTCAATGAGGCAGAGATGATGGATGTGTCGAGGGCAGCTTCATTCCCATTGCTCTCCCGTGAGTCACAAACACTTACATGCGCACACTCATTTCAGGTCAAGCCCTGGACACAGAATAAATAAACAGTGCTTAGTGTTTTGATTGAGTTTGGTCATTTAAAGCAATTTTCCTCCTTTAATGGTAGAGATTTTTAAGAACACAGTAAACGAACTACAAGATATAGAGCTTTATGTTATTTAGAGTATCTTACAGTACACATTTAATAAAATCCATTCCGAATTCATTGACTGAGAATTAATTCTGAAGTTTTGACTTATTACCATCTAGTGGTAATAAGTACGAACTGCAACCTTAAATAACTACATTATGCAGATAAGAAAGCTTAAGTTATAAAAAAAAATTCAAAAGAACAGCATTTATTTGAAATATAATCTTTTGTAACATTATAAACGTCTTTACTGTCACTTTTGATCAATTTAATGCACCCTGGCTGAATAAAAGTATTAATTTCTTTTCAAAAAAAAAAAAAAATTCTTACTGACCCCAAACTTTTGAACGGTAGTGTATAATGTTTCAAAAGCTTTGTATTCATCAAGGAATCCTGAAAAAAAAAGTACACAACTGTTTTCAACATTGATAATAATCATAAATGTTTCTTGAGCAGCAAATCAACATATTAGAATGATTTCTGAAGGATCATGTGACACTGAAGACTGGAGTAATGATGCTGAAAATTCAGCTTTGATCACAGGAATAAATTACTTTATAAAATATATTCAAACAGAAAACAGTTATTTTAAATTGTAATAATATTTCACAATATTACTGTTTTTACTGTATTTTTAATTAAATAAATGCAGCCTTGGTGAGCAGACGAAACTTCTTTTAAAAACATTAAAAATCTTACCGTGTCCAAACTTTTGACTGGTAGTGTGTGTATATATATATATATATTAGTAATATTGACAAACGAAATTGGGAATATTGACAAATAGCTTATGACTTTATGAACAAGATGTTTAACTAGCTGTCTTATTTGTGTTCTGCAAGGCATATTTACAAAACAAAATGATCAAAACCTATTAAATGTGCTGTATTGTTATTTCACAACAGTCACACTTTATAATAAACAGTGGAAAAAAAGCTAAACATCTCCTCTAAATGAGACATTAAAATAAACATTTAGGAACAACACTGTGTAAACGTGAAATTTCTGTTATGGTCTGTCTCACCCTCATGTCACGCGCACGTCTCTTCTTCGTGCTCCACAAAAGTGTCATAATTAAATGTAGTCCGCTATATTTAAGGTCTTATGATAGTCATATGATAGCTTTGTATTAGAAACAGGCCGAAATTTAAGTCTTTATTTACAGAAAACAACTTCTTTCGTCCAACTTCCGTATATGAGCTACGCCAGAACAAATTAAATTTGAGCATATTTTCTTTCGCCCCGCCTACTTTTCCTAATATGGTTGCAAACGGACGCTGTGTATGTCCCAAATCTTTCACTCATTCATTCGCTATTTCCAGTAGCCTACAGTAGCCACTCACAATTTGGATAACACAAAATGGCTGAAAACTGGGTTTAGGGAGCGATTTCGGACACAAAACTTGGGATGAGAGAAACGAAGCTGTCTGAATCTTCGAAACAGCTGAATCAATTGCTTCGTAAAATAGTTCATTGAACAGACTCGAAACCAAAGATTCTGTAGTAGCTACTACAATAGCACAAAACACTTGGAAAATATGAAAATATTGCCACATACTACTCAAATAGTATTAAGAATTTATATAGCCTAAATTGGATATATTTATAATCTATCATTAGATTCAAAATCTATCACTTCATACAGTATACAAGATCTTGGACTAGATCGTTCTGGGATCTGACAGGCTATTTCGTTACACCTTTAATTTATTAGGCTATTAATCTACAAAAATGTTGATACTGGAAAGGTGATGCAGAAGAACCTTCGGTAAACTTCAGTTTATCAAGCCAAAAAAAAAAAAAGATCAGCTAGATCTTTCTGGAGATACAGAGATTATAAGATGCTTTTAAAATGAGCAAATTAGTCTTTTTCTGTTGGCATACATTGGTTATATTTATTAAATTTTCTATCATTTCCACATGGGCATATCTGAGACGCTTCACAAAGGTCAAGTCCAGCTTGGGTTATTGTAGCTTCCATCAGGCAACAGGTTTTTTTTTTTTTTAAATCTGACTAAATAACTAAAAATGTATAGTTAAAGATTAAAAGCACCTAGAATATGCTGCAACATTACATTAAAAAAAAAAAAAAAAAAAAAAAAAAAAAAATCAGAATACACACCAGTTAACACCTCTGTTATACGCCTCCAAGCTCAGGTACCTTTTGAAAACTTGCCAATGCCCCAAAATTGGCAACTCAAGTAATTATTGTGATTATTTAAAAAATGAGACTGTAAACTACGTGATGTGTTAACCTCACCTCTCACCAAACACAATATGAGAGTCAACAACATTCACAGATAGGCTACATGTCTTTTCCAAATACCGCCAAAAACATATCAAAGAAATATACAAATAATCCACCCACGACCACCCTGAAATTATAGAGGAAATATTTATTTAGACAACCAAATGCATGCCAGAAACACCAATTTTACATAACTGACAGCTCCCTTCTCCTCCCTTGCTGCACCAGCCAGCTCCAAATCAACTCCATCTGGGGCAGGGAGTGGACGGGAGAGCCATCTGGTGGATATACCTCTGTATTGCATTGAAATGACAATTGCAGAAAAGTGGGGGGAAACCTGTATGCGTGAAAAGACCATGGACTTATAATACATAAAAAGGGACAGAGTATGTCTAGATGGTGTAATCTTTGCAAATGGCAAAAATATTCACATCTTGTACATCTTGCATGGCACAGAAATGACCTCTCGCACGACACACTGACAATAAAAATAAAGATGCACAAAGGCAGAATTCACATGCAGTGAAACGGCATCTAACCAGACCTAACCCACACATTTTTTTAGGGAGATTCACAGCTAATCATTGGACATGATTTATTATTTCTTGTTAGTTTTGCACAATGAATGAAGTTAATACAAGAAAGACCTAAAGATAACCTTAAGAGACAGAAAAAAGAAAGAAGAGAACACAAGAAAAATGTAAAAATGAGTTAAAAAGATACAGAGAAGATCTGAAAACATCCTCATCTGCAAACACTCAACAAGAATCTTAGCCTAAAAACAAATAATTGGTCCGTCTATGGGTACTGTGGCCCATCAGCCACATTTACAACTGAATAGAAAAAAATAATATCAAAAATAAATGCAACCCTTTGAACAATAAACAATAACCAGCAATAAATAATCAAGTGGTGTTCCGCTGTATATATATGTACATATACTAGGGTCACTCAGCATTCAGCCTAACATAGACTGATTTAGCAAATTAATGACGTAAACGTATGAAATATGAGTAATAATAATTTAGAAATACACTACAGACATTATGGAAATATCTAAAAACATCTTTAAAAAGATGTTCTTTCATTTTTACGCAACCGACATTTAGAACGATCATCTATACGGCTGTAATCTGCAGATAGTTTGACTACGCAACTGGATTGGAAGAGCTTATTCATTCAACTCATGCACATTTTATTTGAAACCTAAATTTTGGCAGAAATGGTCACCGCAGTTAGGCTTTTTTTTAGTCAGTCAGGCCCACTTGATTATCTGCAACAATTAACACGAACATCAAAACGCTTCTGAGGATCAGAGGTTAGACAAGCTGTTACTAAGGCATGCCTTATTTTCACCTTTGACCAACTGTGTCCATAATTACTAAGTGTTGTTTTATGTACAGTACAATGCTTGCTCATATATTACAGTCTTTACAAATCAGAGCAACTGGCTTCCAGTTTTCCAGGTGCCAAATTCGCTCCACCACGTCTTTTTTTTTTTCACAATCACAGACCGTATTTTGTCATATCGACAAATAAGTTTGCATCTTCTTTTCCCGTTGGCACTATCCCTTCTTATCACAAAGGTTTTTTGGCAAACGACTGTCTTAGATGAAAACCATCACATGTATGACATCGGATCTGTAACACTAGTAGTGTAAAAGGTCTTTGCTGTCACATCACAACAACAAGGTGAATGTGCTTTCCCTGGTGAACAAGTGACATGAGCAGGATTCCAGTTGAGTTCACCGTTTTTGAGTTTTGTGCTATCGATTATGGCTGCACTGCACGTATGTCTGTTGTATGAGTGACTGATGCAGATGTTTACAAGTGTATGGTTGACCGAGTGTGCGTGTGTGCATCTCACACGCTGCGGGGTGGTCTCTGCTGTTCGTGGGTCCTGCGGTTGCGCCCCCTCTTGTTCTCCTGGAGCTGTTTCCACTTGGCTGTGTTAGGAGGTCCTCTCTGAGGGGTCTGGGTACCTCTTTTCCCCTGGTTCGGCTGTGCTCTTTGGCTCTCGGGAGCACTCTGGACCTTCTGAGTGTCCGGTTTGGTGCTATGGCTCTCTGTGCTCACGGTACTTCCCGGGACTTGGCTTCTCTGCAAGCCGGTGGACTTGGGAAGAATCTGAACACTCGGGTTGTTCGGCACTTTGGGTGTGTTTTGGGCTCTCTGCGTTGGGTTTTGCAAGCCCTGAGCCGTAGTTTGAGAGGTTTTCTCTGTTTTTATACCCACACCTGCTCCGGAGTTGACTTTGGGGGCTTTTTTCCCCTTTGGCTTCTTCTCTCGCTTCCAAACCCGCTCGCAGAACTCGTCCACGCTGTTGAGATCTGGGTGCTCTAGAAGGCTCATGAAATCCCGGTACCAGAGTTTGTGTTTTGGAGAGGGATCCTTATCGTTGGCTCCCGCCCGGAGAAGCAGCTCACCCACGCGCTGAGATGGGATGACCTGGAGATTAATACGCCGCAGGGGCTGGATGAAGCCGTGCTCTACGGCGTGGCAGTGGTACACTCCTGAATCAGCCTGGGTTAGACTTCGGATCAGCAAACCTTGGCCCGTAAGACTCACTCTTTCATCAATCACAATCTGACATGGAGAAAAAGAGATTAAAGGATTAGTTCACTTCAGAATTAAAATTTCCTGATAATTTACTCAGCCCCATGTCATCCAAGATGTTCATGTCTTTCTTTCTTCAGTGGAAAAGAGATTATGGTTTTTGAGGAAAACATTAGAGGATTTTTCTTCATATAGTGGACTTCAATAGGGTAGGTCCAAATTGCATTTTAAATGCAGCTTCAAAAGGCTCTACATGATCCCAGACGAGGAATAAGGGTCTTATCTAGCGAAACAATCAGTCATTTTCTAAAAAAATAAAAAAATATATATACTTTTCAACCACAAATGCTCATCTTGCACTAGCTCTGCGATGCGCCACGCATTACGTAATCATGTTGGAAAGGTCACGCGTGACGTAGGTGGAAATACCGACCTAGTGTTTCAAAAAACATCCAGGATAAGCACACGAAAGGACCATTTTAAACAATAAACTAACACAAAGACATATAAATATGTGTCATTCAACATACAACAACTTTTGAACGGCCCTCCTTCTCCTTCTTGTAAACACTGGGTCGGTACTTCCACCTACTTCCACGTGAGCTTTCCAACGTGATTACGATATTGGAGCTAGTATATATACTTTTTTTTTTTTTTTTTAGAAAATGGCAGATCGTTTTGCTAGATAAGACACTTATTCCTGTAGAACCCTTTGAAGCTGCATTGAAACTGCAATTTGGACCTTCAACCTGCTGAACCCCGTTGAAGTCCACTATATGGAGAAAAATCCTGGAATGTTTTCCTCAAAAAACTTAATTCCTTTTCGACTGAAGAAATAAAGACATGAGCATCTTGGAGTTGGAGTAAAGTTAAGTTTCATTTTAAAAAACTTTTTCACTTATTTTGACCTCAAAAAAATCTTAAACGCTGAGGTCACATCTGGGGTGCAAGGATAAGCTACAGCACAGTTAGGGGATTTTCTTACACAGCAGGAAGGCTGAAATTTGACCGTTATTATATTAGCACGATGCCTGTCTGGGGTGAGGTGTTACTTTAGCGCTATTTTTTGCCTGATCATATCTGAAAGAGAAACACAGCTGGTGTATGTGTGGTGGTGGGTGGTAAGGGGGGTCATATCCTGTTCATTAAAATCCCTTAATTTCACAACATTCCCCATTACCTTTGTAAAACAGCAACATTTTACTTAATGCTAATTACAATTTTTGGGGTCAGTAAGATTAAAAAAAAGAAAGAAATTAATACTTTTATTCAGCAAGGACACATTAAATTGATCAAAAATGACAGTAAAGAATAAATATTTCTATTTCAAATAAATGCTGTTCTTTTGAACTTTCTATTCATCAAAGAATCCTGAAAAAATGTATTATGGTTACACAAAAATATTAAGCAGCCCAACTGTTTTCAACATTGATAATAAAAAGAAATGTTTCTTGAGCAGCAAATCACCATCATCGACACTAAAGACTGAAGTAATGGATGCTCAAAATTCAGCTTCACAACCACAGGAATTAATAGCATTTTAGAATAGAAAAGTTATTTCATATTGTAATAATGTTTCAAAATATTACTGTTTTACTGTATTTTTGATCAAATTAATGCAGCCTTGGTGAGATTGTAACACAACAATGGTGTGAGTTGGGGGGCGGGGCTTTCCGAGCAATGGCAGACCGAAGTGATTTCTATTTGGAGACAGAAATGATCTTTAAAGTGCATTTTTAAGTTATGAAAATTAAAATTAATTCCTATGTTTTTAAATAATGACTGCTACATTAGACAGAATATAGCAATAACCTTTAAATGAATTCAACAAGCAGTGTTAGACTGTTAAAACTGTTAGACTGCCAATATCAGGGAGCTTGTAATATAATATGTGAAGAATCTGGAAACTGACCACAGCAAGATGAACTGAGAAAAATGGTTCAAATATATTTACATATTAGACAGAGAAATATCAGAGATGCATTAAGATTACAATGATAACCCATCATTTAAGTGCATGCCTTGCTGGCTTATGTTATTCTTTATTAAGTGTGTGTACCTCATGTTTTCGCTCATCATTGGGTCTCTGTAGCTGCCAGTAGATTAGAGCTCTCTGAGACTTCGGGCTGCATTCCAGAAACATACTGCTGTTCTCTACACCATACACACTTCTCTCCTCCACACTGCTGTAACCTTCCAGATCATCTAACACACACACAGACACATGAGGAGGTAATGTTCAGTAATGCCCAGGGTACTGAAATAGAAGGGTGTATCAGTGGCATCTACACAAATGAAAGATTATAAAATGAGTTCAGATTTAATTCTAATGTGTTGCTGATTGTCTGTATTAAAGCATACCATTCATTTCATTAATCAACTACTGGATGTTGCGTTTTGGTACAATTGTAGTCAATCACAATTGCATAATATTCAGTACATTATATTATAAAATATATGTAAGATAATATGCACAATCTTAGGCCAACCGATCATTGTTAATGTTTTTCTTGAATGAGGTGACTTTGGACAGCTGAATTGCAACTGATTGATTATGCCTGATCAGAAATAAATATTCAGAGATGCCACTGCTATGTACATGTACTGTATGTGTTTATTCTTACCATTGTGGTGCAGATCAGAGCACTGGGAAAGAGGATCCCCATTTCTGATGTCCTGACGTCTTGTTCTCCTGTTAAATAAAAATGATTGGATAAGATGCATGTGATGTGATGTAGATCTTCCCAGCCAACAAAATATGTTCTTAGAATGTTTTGCTAGTTCAAATGAATGTTCTCTGAACGAACATTCTGTTAACATTACAGGAAGAATGTTTGTTCATTACTTTGAGAGAACCTTGCCAGAACATTAAGTTCTGAGAACATTGCCTTTTGGCTGGTTTTGTTTAAACTTCGCATTTAGCATTTGCAACACTTCTACACTCAGGCCACTAGAGTGCACTGTTGTTTCAATCATTCACCTACATTGTACCATATTGCCTTCTAGACTTAAAGATGATGTGTGATTTTTTTTATATATGGTAAAATACTTTATACTATTCCAGGTTAATGCACAGAGACAATAATTAAAATAAAATAAGCCTCTGCGGCACCTTTAACATTGCCCAACACAGCAACACTGATTCATCCAATGGGACAGCATCTGTTTGTCTCCACAAAGGCAGATGGGGAAAGTGTTTGGGAAAACTTGCAAATCCATGTGGTTCCGCTAACAACACAGTAATTTAGGTGCATGAAGGAAGGGCATATGGGTACATGTGCTTGATGTGTTGGTGCCCTAGTTTATTTCATAATGTTCATTATTGAATTCTAAACTTCAGAACCTTCAAATATATTGTAATAACAGTCTTTCAGTTTCCATCAGAGTGTTTACAACAGTTTTCAAGAGAGCAGCTTCACCTCTTAAATGCTAACATGGGCCAGGGACTGACCTTATCCATTCAAAACTGTACTGAAAGGCTGAGAAGATTTCCTGTGTCGAAACTGAAAACATTCAGAATCTGGTGTGAGGTTTAGCTGCAGTAGATCTTGGGGAATGATAAGTGAAATATGAAAACCTGCTGAGATTCTGTGTAAAATGTGCTTGAAACAGCCTCTTTGTCATTTTCCCATGATCTGTCATTTTCTTAATGTTCTTTTCCTGCTCTGCTCTTGTATTTCAGTGTATAGTTCTTTGTGTCTCCTCGTTTCTGTGACATGTTTTGCTAAGGCGTGCACACACACACATTCCTTGACTTGGGCTGTCTCGGCACGTGCGGGAGGTGCGGTAAGGACGTCTGTTTTGCATTTTAGGCACACTGAAAATATTTGTAATGGCGTGGACCATAGTGCCACGAGGGTGTGTCGAGACCAAAGCCATGGCCCTCTTCTTCCTCTGCGAAGGTGTAGCTGGCACAGAGTGTGTGTGTGCGTGTGTGTGTTTTACTATAAATATATTAACAGTGGTACATGCTGTATCGTGAGCATGTGTTTATAGTGTGTTTAAATAGCAGCCTGAATACTTGGATCCTGGTGTTGTGCTTGTCTATGCATGTGCGTGGTGTGTGGAGATGCAGAATTTGAAGTGCACTAAACACCTGAACAGTGAATATGGTGCCATAATTTGTGTTAAAATGTCATTGACTTGACTTGGGAAGGGATAATTCACCAAAAAAAAAAATAACGTTTTGTCATTTACTCAGCTAAATATTTTGTTGTCTATACAATGAAAGTCAACAAAGGTCCAATGCAATTGTTTTGGACCCCATTGACTTTCATTGTATGGACAAAAACAAAATATATGGTCAAATATCAAAATATATGGTCAAAATATCTTCTTTTGTGTTCCACATAAGTCATACAGGTTTAGAATGACACAAAGATAAGTAAATAATGACAAAAAAATATTTTTGGGTGTACTGTCCCTTTAAGAATATGTAATTTGATCCAGATACTAAAATTAAAGCAATAAAATGTTCAATAAATTCATCAATATGTGCTTACCTCTTAGCAGTGGGAAAATATCGAGAGCATTCGGTCCCATCCCAGGCACAATATGGATCTCTTGCCAGGCAGCACTCGGCACAGGCCTTCCCGTAGACCTCACAACGGTGCAGGGGCATCTGGGAAATCCCTAAATCTGACCCGAGGTACAGCTGTTGCTGTTGACAGATGAACATATAAGTCTATTAGGACACGGTTTACTCTCTGCTAATGGCTGGTGAAGAGTAATTTCAAGCAGACGTACTTGTTTAGTAGAGAGCTCCATGGCAGTAATCGGTGTTGGCTCCTTAAAGAGAAAACAGAGCATTTTAAGATTCGAGGATATTTGTTTGATGACATGCTGTGGCTGTGCAGACAGATTTATGGGGGAGCAATTAAATGTACTAAGGTGAAAATTATAGTTGGAGGATTTTGATTCCAATAACAAGCAGAAACGCACAGCTCTCTGGGTAATGAACAGTTGGAGCTCCTACCCTAAACACCGTCATCTCTTCCAGCACCACTTCCTCCAGATCATGCCAGCTTTCCCTCGGAATGGTCACCACCTTCAACACTGTTCCTAAATCTGATTTGGGATTAGAATATATTTAATATCCATTATGTTTTGCACAATATCTCTTAAGTAATTGTAACTTTGTAACTAACAGACTAACTCAAAAAAATCACATAGGTCTGAAACAACATGAGGGTGAATAAAAAAATGAAAATATAAAACATTATTAGTTTTGTGTGAACTAAGGGGGGTCAGCAAACATTCAAGGGGACATCGAAATGACTTAAAATATTTTAAAATCAGACAATGCAATCACTAAATTAAGCTAAAACAATTAAAAATCAAGATATTCCTTATTTTAGTCTTGGAAAACCTGGATTATATGATGGAATGCATCTGTGTAAATGGCCCCTAAGAATTGAGTGATTTCCTGGATTAAGGCTTTGTTTTGTTTATACAGCAGTTATATTTCTGTATTGACGTGTTGGTTGGTTTTACTAGCCTGTGCCAATGAACATGACATCGTACTGGCCGTCTTCAGCTTCCACACGGTCCACCACCAGCTGAGTGAACTGGTACTCCACATTCGTGCGCACCACTATGGGCTTCCCACCCATCGGTTGCACGGGGTTATACATGGCCGGGTGCAGGCGTGCAAATGTTATTACATCATCTGGAAGGTCTTTGGTGGAGTCAAAGCCTCCGAATGTTTTGCTGGGACACTACAGTGGGTAAGAGAGGGGAGATGAAGGGTTAAATGTTCTTATTCATGCAGAGGTTCAGCTTTCAATATGGCATTCTGAATAATGTAGTGTGGTTTCAGAGTATTTTTGCAAGAATGAATATTCAGATAAATTCTGGTAAATGCGCTTTCAAATAGGCTAATAAGGTACAGTATATTACTAGTTGGAAGAATAGTTTATAGTGATTATTATTATTCTGTATGCAAACATTTATTTGAACAAAAGTACACAGATATAAAGCTGTAATTTGTCAGAAAACATTTTTTATTTAATGCCAAATATATTGGCCAGTACTCACTGTGCCAGGACGGGGGTATGGCACTCTGCCCTGGAAGGGAACCCACTGGTAGTTTGGCCCGTCCCTGTGGGCATATGGACCTAGAAATACCCTTCGGATGTCTGCCATACTATACATGCATATAGCTGATCCACGGAAGATATTACTGAGGAAAGAAGAGGGGAGAAAGGGAGAAAATGGAGGTTAAATCATTAACAGAACACAAAAGCTTACATTTCCAGAAGTGTGTTTATGAGAAGTGAATGATCTATTTTAATTCGACAAACAAAAAAAAAAATGTTGGGCAGGACAAATGACATAAATCATTACTATTGTCCACCCTTTATGTCTGTCTGTGGGTTTTGCAAATATTTAACTGATGAAAAGTATTAAAAAGAGCTTGTGTACATTGAATCCACAAACTGTCTGTAAAACCTTATAACTCCACCCTACTTAAATCTTGAAAGAACTGCCGCACACATTTTTGACCGTCTATGTTTTTCCATTTCCTGAAAAGTAGCAATTTTGGACATACAAGGTTTCAGCCGGACAGTGACAATATTCAAAAATAAATTCAGCACAATAAGACCAGAAAGGGTTGATTCTAATTTCATGTGTACTTTAATGTGTTAGTTGATGTACAAAATTAGCATTTGTATTGCTGTGTATATGTGTGTATCCAAGCCCTCATCCCCCCCTAAACAGCCATGAAACCAAACACACTGTGGCGATCAGCCCTTAGCATTTGTAAAATGTTAATTAGTGAGAAAATCAATTAACCACAGGGCACATGAATAAACTAATTCCCTATCACTCAGTCAGGGTCCCAGACATAAAAATGCACACACACATACATGTGCTTACACACTCTTAACACACATACACATACCAAGATAGAGCGAGAGATAAAATACTGATCCATCACAGCAGAGTTCAGGCCTCATTAAGTGGCAATATTAAAAGCAAGTCCCTAGAATGCACTTCTATTCATCTCAGAAACGGGGCACTTAGAAAACCAATTAAAGCAGTCTAATTCTTTAAAGCCTGTAATTGAATTTTTGAGTGTTGTGTTCCCTGCATACATTAGGAAATCAGTGAGGTGGGAACACATGAACAGGATGTGTACGGTTTGGACGATCGCTTTTGCTTCTCTCGCTTTTTGACAATGATTAATCGTGATATGTTTGTCCTCTTCCTCATCTCATGTTTACATGCACGCACATCTCCGTACACGCACACAGTGTGCTCATCCATCATCTTAAAAGTCTTCCCCTCTTTCGAAAATCGTTTATCAGCTTTTGTTACTGCCTTTACCCCTCCCCAGCCCTCCGCTCCACACCAGCAGGCCCAGAGAAGAAAGTGTCTAGCTGGGGAGTGAGATTCAGGTTACCACCTTAATCATATTTCCTCTGAGCTGCACTGAGCCCAGGCTGAATGGTGAAACGGGTAAGAGGGGGCAGAGACCAGGATAAGAAGGAAATTCCCATCCAGAGTGCAACGATGTGAAGCGCCTGTCTGAGTTTAACCAGATTACTGAACTGCAAAGCTTCTAAAGGGCCAAACATATCATGCATCATAAAATCACAGCCATCTCATAAAAGAGAAGAGAAAATTGGAAGGAAAGAAGGAAGGGAGAAAGAAAAAGATTGAAGGAAAAAAGCAAGGAAGGAAGAAAAGGAAAGAAAGAAAGAAAGAAAGTAAAGAAAAAGGAAGGAAGGAAGGAAGGAAATGAAAAGAAAAGAAAGGAAAGGAAAATAGGAAATAAACAAAGTAAAGAATAAGTAAGGAAGGAAGGGAGGAAAGAAAGAAGGGATGAAGAAAAGTAACGAAAAAAGCAAAGAAATGAAGGAAGTAAGCAAGGAAAGGAATGGAAAAACAAAGGAAATAAAGAAGAAAAGGAAAGGAAACGTAAGGAGGAAAGGAAAAAGAAAAAGTGAAGGAAGGAAAAGAAATGAAAAGGGAAAGAAATAAAGTAAAGGAAGGAAGGAAGGAAAATAGAAAATAAAGGCAAAGGAAGGAAGGAAGGAAGGAAGGAAGGAAGGGAAAAAGAAAATTAAGAAATAGAGTAAAAAAAAGTAAATGAAGGAAGGCAGGAAGGAAAAGAAAGCAAATTAGTAAATAAAGTAAAGACAAAGTAAGTAAATGAAGGAAGGAAGGGAAAAAAGAAAATTAGGAAATAAAGTAAAGACAAAAAAGTAAATGAAGGAAGGAAGGAAGGAAGGAAAAGAAAGCAAATTAGTAAATAAAGTAAAGACAAAGTAAGTAAATGAAGGAAGGAAGGGAAAAAAGAAAATTAGGAAATAAAGTAAAGACAAAAAAGTAAATGAAGGAAGGAAGGAAGGAAGGAAAAGAAAGCAAATTAGTAAATAAAGTAAAGACAAAGTAAGTAAGTAAATGAAGGAAGGAAGGAAGGAAGGAAGGTAAACAGAAAAGCAAAGAAATGAAGGAAGTAAGCAAGGAAACGAAGGGAAAAACAAAGAAAATAAAGAAGGCAAGGCAAGGCAAGGCAAGGCAAGGCAAGGAAAGGAAAGGAAAGGAAGTCCTCTGTAAATTCTTATCAATTTTTTATTATTACCTGGATGTAGTAAACACAGCATAGATCACTGGATTCTTTGGGTCTTTAGCACTCATCAGAAACACGTCCTCTGGAAGTTAAATCAAGTATTGTAGTGTTACAAATTTAGAGTTATTAAAATGTGCCTTAAACTTTATTGACAGCATCTGGAATGTAGCAATGGAAATGTATGTGCCAATTGTTGTAAGTTTGCCCCATACACTTCCATTGTGTTTTACAGGTAATTTACCCACAACATTTCTAGACATTGCAACGTTCATAGACATTACTTACGCAGCTCATCAAAATGTGTGTCTATGCCATTGAGACCGGGCACTGAGCAGGTCAGCTTGGCTTTCAAGAAGGTCGTCCATTTGTTCACGAGACTCCTGTGTCCACCCATGTCATTCTAGAAAAAATGAAAGCAGTTTAGCCACATGTTCTTTAAAAAAAAAAAAAACACAATTTTTTTTAAACAGACATTATTATATGTTAAATCTGTGTGTACAAAGGCACTGGAAAAGTTTGCATATCCATGTGCGTGTTTTATGTTTCTGTATGTGATGATACCTTACACAGTTGTCCTATCCTGGAGATAGTAGCTTTGCCTGTATGTTCACCGTCCATGGCATTCTCTTTGAAGAACAGGAAGATCTTGTCATCTTCAGGATTATCGCTTTCTGGGATTAGGTGTATTCCTAGAAACCTGGGGTCTGGAATACACACAATGCATCAGAAGAAGATACAGAAGGAATTGAGCTGTTTAAATCAGGGAAGTTCAAACACACAGAAATGATTGCATACTTCATTGAATCCATTTTAGCTTTTCCAAAATGAGCCAAGACCTCAGTATCGCCAGTTACAAGGGGAACCACTCTTACCCAGCCGTGACCGCTCGCTCGCTCTCAGAAGCGAAACGTAACACATCCCCCACCCACGCTGGCGGCACACGCACATAGCGACATGCAGTGCTGCATTACAGTGCAACAGGCCCAACAGGATGTAAAGCTTAAACAGCGGAACAAACATTTACCGAAGACCGACTCCGTTCATGCACTGTGAGTGCATATGTGTCCGCAGAGATGCCAATAATACAGTTCCGCCCATGTCATTCAATACACTGTTTCCCAAAGACATTAAACTTGTTCCAGCCTCCCAAACTTTCTCTAACCGAATGTTTGCTCTATAAAGGCTGATCCTCTTTGAAGTGCAGGAAGAATAACCATCAACAGCCACTGGCCACATTGTCTGAAGATAGCAAGAGGCCCTTGTCTCTATTGATAAGGGCTTGATAGAATATCCATGTGACTAATCCTCTAAACGACACTGGCTCTTTTGTGCGAGAGAGACAGCTTTCAGAGCGAGCGAAATGGAAGTAACGTCCGACGTATCCGTGGTAACAGACGGCGAGGATTAAGGTGAGATGAGCGTTTTCAAAAGCACCTTTCCTCGTGAATATAGGGGGGTATTGATAGCGTGGACGTTGACCCCGTATGAGGACTGAAACGAGAGCCACTCGCAGGAACAGCTGAGACAGGATTAACTTCATGGGAAAACCCTGACCGACTCTACTATCTTGATATTGACCTTTTGTGTTCCATAAGTCTGCAAAAATGCAGGCGGGATGTTAGAGGAAACACTCAACACCCCGGATGAGCTAATCTCTCCTGCAGACGTTCACAAAGAGTTTCTTTCTTTCTCTCACACACATACGGACACATACACACTCACGTGCAGGGACATAAACTCATGGACACAAAAGAAAACCCATAAATTTACATTTATTTCACACATTTGCTCTTGGCGGACACATGCTTAGCAAAGTAACATATACTCTGTGATGACTTCAGCAGCAAGCTAAGGATAGAAATTGAGGGCTAGGACAAAAATCCCCAAAAATGCACGGACAGACACATATATGTCAGCACATGTAAAAGCAGTGTTTCATTCATGGTGTTTAATTCCTGAATGAATCAATGTTGTTGAACAAAATGGTTACATGATTAATTCTGTGACTCACTCGTAAAGACAGTCAATTGATTAATTCCTGAATTTATCAGCATTTTTGAACAAATCAGTTGAATGAATGATTCAATGACTCACTCAAAGTGACTCACAATGTGATTCGTTCCTGAATGAGCATCAGTATTTCTAAACAAATTAATTGAATGAATCATGCAGTGACTTACTCATAAAAACAGTCACTTGATTAATATCACAGCAAAGGTCCTTCTACACTGAACCCAAAATTTTCGCATGTTAAAAAATAAATATGACCTCACGTTGAGTCAATCATATTTACACGTTGCCTCCGAAACGTCTGTCCGTTATTAAAAAACTTCAGGTTCAATTTTCTGCATTTTTCGCATACATAGCAAGCATTTTGTGAGGTGTTTTGACAATTCAGAGCCACCATACAAGCGAACGCCAAAATCCAGAATGGGGTCTGACAAGTTGATCCACTTCATCTCGCAGCACAAAGCACTGTATGACAAACAAAGTGTGGAATACAAAGAGACGGATTATACTATATAGGATTGGAAGGACCAATGAACTTCTTTCTTTTTCTCTTTTTAAGAAGAGAGAGGACAACAAAATCTTCCTCACTGCTTGAATACTCCATTTTGTATTGTTTTGCAAATTTTTTCACAAAGGATTAATTAATACGCATTCGACTCAGTGTGCAAGGACTTTAACTGTATACATCACAAAACTAATGTTTTTGCTGGAAAGCCTTTCAGAAATTTTGTCCAGTCAGAATATCTACCATTCAGCCATCTGGAATCATGCTGCTCAGTTCTAATTGGATGCTGTGACCCGAGTGTTCGGAAAATGGCAAAGTCTCGTCCCATGAAGTCTGCTGATGTTCCAGAGTATAGTTCTCCATCTGACAAACAGATAAGAGCATAAAATCTCCAATCAGACCACATATAACACTGTGAGAACAATTTAAAGTCAAAACAACAACATCTCTGACTGGCTCACCAATCAGGAGGGATGATGACTGCATCTTTGGATCATAGGGACTTTTCCCACGTCCATTCTCAAAGTAGTTGGCATCCAGTCTGAAGATGTTGTCCTGAGGAAAGGGATAATGAATTAACCAACCACAGCAAGGCATGAATAGTAATAGGATGAGATAATGGAGAGGTGAATGTCAAAAAGTGCCATTAGGATCTTGTTCAGGCGACACAAGTCTCTCAATATTGAAACAAGTTACACTGTTTTTGAAGAAAAACATTCATAAAATCCTACTAAACTCCTACTTTAGATTTGGATCTCTCTAAACTCAACTTATCTTCCGTTACGTCAAAGCGTTCAGTGCACTCAGGCCATGATTAATTTGCGTGGATCAAATCGTGAAATTCACTGACATTTTTCTACCATGTAAAGGCCATCTCATTTCCCACAGTTGAGGCACTTTTAAATAACACACTCGCTGCTTTGTGATGCTCTCATTTTCTACTTCACTGGGCTGAAATTGTTAACAGGTTAAACCATCAATTTCCTTTTCATTCCTTTAAACAGTTTGGTGAATGTGCCTTTGAGATATGTATATGCACATAAGCACATGAGTATGTTTTAGTGCCGCTACTTTGCTGAGACTGAGCTAAAGGGAATTACTTTTTTTCCAATTATCGATGTAGAGATGGTGTGTATGTGTGTGAGTGTGCTGTGTACCTCTGCTCGTTTCCCCATCTCCAGGTAAGAACAGACAGGATGGAAGGCTCCGGTGCCACATATGTAAATATGCGTCTGGTTATACGACTGCAGCACACGCACAAAGTTTGAGCATTCTTTCTGAAAAAAGCATAACATAAAATATCTGTTAACCAACCAAATAATATAAAACATGCCTATTAAAATATAAACTGACACCAAACATTTGTTTTGCTAAAGATACTACATTCCGGAAATGTTGGGACATTTTTTGAATAAAATTTGAATAAAATGAAAACTAAAAGACTTTCAAATCACATGAGCCAATATTTTATTCGCCTCGCATGCCAGCAGCGATCGGGCAGCGGTTCGAGTCCGACTCGGAGCAGGGTGGTTAGAATTGGAGTGTGAGTTTTGGAGGCGGAGCAACGAAGAGAGGGGTGTGTTTGTTTGGGTTGATTTCAAATATCAACAATGTCCAACAGCGTAGTTCAAATACCACTTATTGCACCTTTAAACGTTGAAATTTTACACTTTTATCCACTAAATGAGCTCATTTCAAATTTGATGCCTGATACAGGTCTCAAAAAAGGTGGCACGGGGGCAACAAATGGCTGAAAAAGCAAGACATTTTGAAAAGATTCGGCTGGGAGAACATCTAGCAACTAATTAAGTTAATTGATATCAGGTCTGTAACATGATTAGCTATAAAAGAGATGTCTTAGAGAGGCAGAGTCTCTCAGAAGTAAAGATGGGCAGAGCTGTGAAAGAGTGCGTAAAAAGATTGTGGAATACTTTAAAAGCAATGTTCCTCAACGTCAAATTGCAAAGGCTTTGCAAATCTCATCATCTACAGTGCATAACATCATCAAAAGATTCAGAGAAACTGGAGAAATCTCTGTGCGTAAGGGACAAGGCCAAAGACCTTTATTGGATGCCCGTGGTCTTCGGGCCCTCAGACGACACTGCATCACTCATCGGCATGATTGTGTCAATGACATTACTAAATGGGCCCAGGAATATTTCCAGAAACCTCTGTCGGCAACCACAATCCACCGTGCCATCTGCAGATGCCAACTAAAGCTCTATCATGCAAAAAGGAAGCCATATGTGAACATGGTCCAGAAGCGCCGTCGTGTCCTGTGGGCCAAGGCTCATTTAAAATGGACTGTTTCAAAGTGGAAAAGTGTTCTATGGTCAGATGAGTCCAAATTTGACATTCTTGTTGGAAATCACGGACGCCGTGTCCTCCAGGCTAAAGAGGAGGGAGACCTTCCAGCGTGTTAAAAAACGTCCCAACATTTATGTATATATATATATATATATATATACATACTTACACACACACGTAAATATTTCTTAAATATATACATGCATGTGTGTATTTATATATACATAATAAATATACACAGTTCACACATGTAAACACAAACTTTTATTTTGGATGCGATTAATCGTTATTAATTGTTTGACAGCACTATCACAGAGTGGTCAAATCATTTCTCATTTTCAGAGTCCCTGGCTCTGTATAACTCCTCTAATGCAGTTATGTTACATTTATAATTTATGATGAAAGATTATACCACAAGTACAATTTGAGAATGCATCTAAATTGACACAAGATCTGTAATAAATATGTAAACGAGAGATTTAAATTCTCTGCAAGCCTAATATTTAAGCTTTTAATGTCATTAAAATGCCTTTGAGTTCCTGCTGGTTGACTGATGACGATCCCACCTGTTTTATCCATCTCAATATCCTGTCAGCCAACTCTCATTAGTGCTGAAAGTGTTCGTTTGTGTCTGGGTTTGATGAAAGGTAAATGTATTGCACATGTCTTTGGGCTGTCTGAATGATTTGGTGAAAGCCAATGAGTGAATTGTTTCATGCGAATGAATGCTCTTTGACTCCTTTTCAACTGCAAAATATGCGAGGACTAGGTTCAACAATAATAAATCGACACATTATAAACACACTGCACGCGCAAACACACACCTATGCGCATACACACACCTTTCCACAGCTATTGAGAAAATAAAGCAGGTCCATCTGTGTAAACACTGATGGTCTTGGGCCGATGTGTGCCGTCTGAACGCGAGTTGTCATTTAAGAGCACAGGAAAGGGTGTTGCCATCTCTCTGTGTGTGTTTTCACCACAAAAAGACATACACACTCTTATTTACTCTATGCATGTGTGTGTGATCAAAGCAAAGCAGAAGAATAGATAAATGCAGGCCTGTTTCCCTCGATTACATCCAGTTCAGTTCAGTTTGTACAGGCTATTCAAAGCACATAATAAATGCTTGTATAGAACTCAGCATCAGCAGATTTTGTGGCAACACATTCAGTTCTCTTATAAAACCAAAGACCTACCTCACCTGCAACTTCCATACAGCAGCCACTCAGATCACTCCTTCACACATATGTGTGACCCATCTCCATCAACCCACACAAAGGCACTTTAGTGTGTCAGTGTAATGGCTTTTCCGAGCTAAAGGAAATGTGTATATTCCTAACATAATCATTCCATGTGTGCTATAAAATTAATCTCTTCCTGCACCGGGCGGAACGTTTGAAATTTCCCATGGCCATTATTGTTTTTAAGGCCCTCGCCTGCTCTGATAGAGCCAAGTGCAGCATTCACGTGAGACAGAGGTGGCTGATCTGGCACTCTTTGCAGTTTACTATGTATACAAACCTCAAGTTGTAATAACTGGGTGGTGCACTGTAATTACAGTGTAACTACTGTGTAATTAGACACATATAACCCTGCTGTTTTATCTTCAAGGTCCATAAAGAAGCGGCCAAAGCTGCGACGAAGAGAAGTGAGTTTGCCTTCCTAAGAGTGAAGAATATATGATACCCTTTCAGATAAGAGAAGAGTGTCGGAGATTATGATTTAGACACATCTGTAATTATGTACAATACTAACAACACAGTAGTGACTAATTTCATTCACACATGAGTGAAGTCATGAAAAGATAATAACAGTATAGAGCTTGTCAATGTCAAAACTAATGCACAGTTTTTAAAAAAGTACAGATAGATTCACCCATGCGAATCTTGCAAACAGAATGAAATATTGCCAGGATTCTACAAGATTTATTAGTAATTTTTTTTAGTACCATGGGTGCAAGCTATATTATTTCTTGTTCTTTCTATGTTATTTTCTTTATAACAGAAAAGATGCCTATTAAACATAGCCATGTTGTGTTGCATTTTGAGATGATTATAGTGATTTGTGTTCCCTTTGCCTCAGACATTTTATAATGAATTCAGAATAAATATACTGAATGTATTTATTTAAAAGTAAGAACTTAAACTACAAAATGCCAAAGTTCCACAAAAATACAGTTTGGTAAATGGCAAAGCAAATTTCAAGATATCAAGATATAATTACACAACAAATGTAGACAAAAAACTATTACAGTGATATAAATATTAAACAAGTAAAGCAGCAGTCCATCCATCCATCCATCCACTAACCAACCAACCAATCAATCCATCCACCCATCCACCCATCCATCCATCCATCCATCCAACCAACCAACCAAACAATCCATCCATCCATCCATCCATCCATCCATCCACTAACCAACCAACCAACCCATCCATCCATCCATCCATCCAATAACCAACCAACCAATCCATCCATCCATCCATCCATCCACCCACTAACCAACCAACCAACCAACCAATCCATCCATCCATCCATCCATCCACTAACCAACCAACCAACCAATCCATCCACCCATCCATCCATCCATCCATCCAACCAACCAACCAAACAATCCATCCATCCTTCCATCCACTAACCAACCAACCAACCCATCTATCCATCCATCCATCCATCCAATAACCAACCAACCAATCCATCCATCCATCCACCCACTAACCAACCAACCAATCAATCCATCCATCCAACCAACCAATCCATCCATCCATCCATCCACCCATCCATCCAACCAATCCATCTATCCATCCATCCATTAGTAACTTAAAAATGACAAAAATAGGAGGCAGCATCAAAATAAACCAGCAAATAGTACAATAATTATATAAAAATATTCATTAATCAACCAATCAATCAATAACCCAAACAACCAACCAACGAATCCATCCATTCATCCATCCATCCACCCCTCAACCAACCAACCAACCAACCAATCAATTAAATAAACAAACAAACAATATTTATTTCTCTGTGCATGCTGGGGAAGTGCTAACAGAATATAGTACTATAGCACTGGGAAACTATTCCAATGAATATACAAAAAAGACTTAACTTACTCTAGCTAATCATAGTGATTCTACAGCACAATGTATATACTGTATCATTCCTGTCTGCTGTGAAGACACAGTATTCAGTTGTCATTTAATTATAAAAATTAGTAGACAGCAACTACTGTGAAATTACTATGAAAATACAGCAACTAGTAGCCTGGAATATATTGTAAATTCTCACTAAACTTTTTTGTACAGTATCACTGCCATAAATATTCATGGCATGAAGTAAATCTTAACCCTAGGTATCTGATAACATCAAACAGTATGTTTGTAAATTATGTATTTAAATGTATAGCATTGAGACTTGAATGAACAGTAATAAAATGTGCTGCTGAGATGTTTAACCCTCATCTCACATGAAACACACCAAGAGTTTAGACCGAGCAGCAAGGCAGTTGTACCAGCTGTCGTTCTGGGCTTGTTTTTGCCTCGTCTGCCCAAGCCAATTGTAAGAATGAAGAGCTTTATGTTTGCGGAGAGGGAAATGCACTGGTAATACCCTAATCAAGCTTTCAACAACTCTGTATCCAGAACAAACATTTTCACAGCACGCAAACGCCATTATTCTGAACCGCTGAATTTGTGTGTATGTAACGCCAAATAAACCCCTCACAGCCAGTGCCAAAATCTGTAATACTTTCAGGATGCATGTGGTAAACGTGATTCCTGCACCTCATTGCAATATCAGGTGACTTTATTTATGGGTGTACGTCTCAGAAGTAGGTCTGGTGAGTTATCTGTAATAATCCTGCTCCCCTTCTGCCCCTCATCTCAGCGGGAACCCAGCCGTGAAATTACCATCAGATACAGCACACACACGTACAGAGGGAACGAGAGCCGAGTTGATAAATAAACCATTTCTGTTGTATAGAAAGGCCAAGGGTTGCTGGAGCCAAACACAGAATATAAACTCTCAAGAGGAAGAAAAGAGCATGTGCACAAGCAAAACTCCATTGCTAACAGCAACCGTGATCAATCAAGCCAAAGCGCACACGCAACACCCGGCCTGAGTAATGCAGGTCATGAGGTACACATACACTAAAGGTTCTTCAGTGAGCACTTTTCTTATCATGAACCATTTTTCATGTTCATGGCAATTTGGAAATTAAAGAAAGTTCTTGACAAAGGTTGTCCAAATCAGTGTATTGGTTCTAGCTATAGGCCTAGATAAAATCTACCAAATTTTCATCCATTTTTGGTAAAAAATAACATGAAGAATTCAGAATATTTTTCCATCAACAGAACTGAATAAAAATGTATTTATATAATATAGTATTTATTTATTTATACACAGTTCAAAATGTGTCAATTTTTGAAAAAAGTTACTTTCACAGTAGTAAAGAATTTATTTAATAAAAATACTGTAAAAACAGTAATATTTCCTCGCTATTGACAGAATTTTCTGTCATTTATAAGACAACGCTTCCCCAGCATTGACGGAATTTTCTGGCCCTTCATGTTTTCACTGTTATATGATAGGTGGCGCTATTACGCAACTCCTAAAAGAGTAAAGAATCCCCGGATCAAAACACAGGAAAAAAAGGAGCAGAAACAAGCGATAAAAGCATTGCTTATCCATGCTGTAGTCTTTGAAAAAACATGATTTTCTCATCTTTTAGTTCAGAATGTTGCTTTTTTAATGAAACATACCCACATTCAAGTGTTGATAAAAAAAAGAATGCATGAAGCTAGAATAAAACGTTTTTTGTTTTTTAAATCAGAGGCTGTGTTCTTTTGATACAGTATATTGCATGTTCAAATATTCATAGAACAAAATATTCTGGGGGCCATGAAAGTTTTGTGAAAATTATTTTAAAAAAGCTGGTGGTGGCTAGCAAGAAAAAAAAATGCTGGCAGGGAATGAGTTAATATATTTTAAAGTGTAATTTATTCCTGTTATTTTCAGTAGCCATTACTCCAGTCTTCAGTGTCACATGACACTTCAGAAATCATTCTAATATACTGATTTTCAAAAAACATTTCTTATTATTATCAATGTTGAAAAAAGTTAATATTTTCTTGGAAATTGTGATACTTTTATTTAGGATTCTATTATAACTCAAAAGTTCAAAAGAACAGAATTTATTTGAAATAACATATTTTTGTAACATACAGTAAATGTCTTCTGAACATCCTGACCCCAAACTTTTGAATGGTAGTGTATTTTTAATATGTCACATCCAAAATATACCCAAATGTTCATTGCAGTTCGATGTAGTTTTAAGGTAAAAGGAAGTTGTTGCCCCACACTTACTCCAAGGTCTTTTCCAGCCCACTTGCATTCATCTCGTTTGGAAGGTGTGGCGGGCCAGGCGATCTATAAAACAGTGAAAGAGAGAAGGTGTGAGAATGTGAGCGGAGCAAACACAATGAACTGCAAATGACTGACTAAGGCGCTCGGCATGAAACCTGGCTGTAAAATAATCAACGACTGCTGCCTGCCGTCCTTCTGCCACCTCCATCTGTGACGACGATGAAATAAACTACAATTCGTCTTATCCTGCGAGCACGAGAGACAATCGCACATTCATGCACACACAGGCCTGCACAGAAAATGTTTTTATCCTACCATATCTTCCTCTAAGATCTAGGTATTCTGTCTGCAAAAGTAATTTGGTTAATTACGATAATTTGCCAAGTTCTTATCTTTAAACGATGGCATTGCTGAAGTATGCATGTTGTGTGAGTTTTCAATAAGAGCCAGCTTTAACCCTTATGATGACTGAATATAAAGCAAATGGTCTGAAGCTTCCAGGACAAAGAAAGAATAAAAGCATGAGAAAGAAAGAGGAAATCAAAGTAATGGAATCCAGAGAGAGAAAGAAAGAGCGATTGAGAGAGAGAAAGAGAAGCATTATGCTGCAGATATGATCTGGGAATGAAAAACAGAGGGAGACAGGCTGAGATCAAATGGGCAGATGGAAAGAAGGAGAAAGTGAATGCAGATCTAGGTTGTGCAGCTAATAGGAGCGAGATGGGCGTCTCTGATGACCCTGGGTTTCGCTGACACACTCTATATAATCCCTCACTGACCTTTCTAGCTAAATGTAGACGGAGGGAAACAGCATGAATTATCAATCCCAACCTATTTTACTGCTAAAATGTGAAGCAGTCAAGCAGGATATTCAACTAGAACAATTGTTTGGATCTTGAAAAATGGGCTTTCCATATCAAGTTTGCTTAAAATATGGCTGAATTTATATATTGATTAATATCATTTAACAGCAGCCTAAGTGACATCAGCAGAATGAGGAAGATTTTGATTTATTCATTTAATGTTTTCGTTGAAATAGCATGCACCAATGAATCGTTCACAGTAAGTCCAGGAACATAGCATTCATTCAAATTGACTTTAAAATGACCTAGTGTTGTGTGTCACCTGTTTGACGTCTCTGTTGATGTTGACCAGGTCAAAAGAGAAGACATGATCCTCCGCTCCAACCAGTAATCTCCCTCTCTCCTCATCCATCAAGAATGTGTCGTAACCTGAACTGTTTGCCAATCCAGTGAAAGTCACTAGATTACTGGATTCCAGCATTTCTGAAAGAGGGAAAAAGAAAAAGAAGGCAAACATAAGTCTAGAATAAAAAAATACATTCTTTTTTCCTTCATTAAACAGAGTAAACAGCTTGTGTCATTTTAGCAGAAAGTTCAACAAGAAGGTCATAAAATGCACACCTGTATTAAAAGTTATTCTTGGCACTTTCTGCATCTTTGAGAAACAACACTAGTCATGTGTTTAGTTACAATTTCTTTAAAATCACCTCAATGGTTAGTGGACCACATCTGTATCTTTTCAACCATAGCATGAAAATTGCTGAGGAAAACACTGCGTGATTCAATCACAAGGATCTAATCAGGTGTATGACTGGCTGAACCACATAATAATTTATATAAGTTTAAGGCATGGCTGGATAACCCACACTTTTGTGTGTGAGCTGGGTTTAAAGGGATAGTTTATCTAAAAATTGAAATTCACTGTTAATTTATTCCCCGTCAGGCCATACAAGATGTAGGTGACTTTTAATCTTCAGTAGAACAGTAAAGAAGATTTTTAGCTGAAACCATGCTCCTCTGTGATTCATATAATGGAAGTCAATGGGTGCCGTCAATGTGAGATTCAAAAAAACATATGCATATAAAAACAAAATTAATACCAGCGGCTCCTGACGATACATTGAGGTCTTAAAGGGTTAGTTCTGAATTCTGTCATTAATTACTCACCCTCACGTTGTTCCAAACTCGTAAGACCTTCCTTCATCTTCGGAACACAAATTAAGATATTTTTGATAAAATCCGATGGCTCAGTGAGGCCTCCATTGCCAGCAAGACATTTCCTTTTTCAATGCCCAGAAAGCTACTAAAGACATGAAAACAGTTTATGTGGGTAGAGTGGTTCAACCTTAATATTATAAAGTGAAAAGAATAATTTTTGTGCGCCAAAAAACAAAATAGCGACTTTATTCAACAATATCTAGTGATGGGCGATTTCAAAATACTGCTTCATGAAGCTTCAAAGCTTTACGAATCTTTTGTTTTCGAATCAGTGGTTCGAGCGCGTATCAAACTGCCAAGGTCACATAAACTATTGAAATTTCGAAATATTTACGATGTAACCAAGCCTTGTTTACTGATTTTAGTGCTCCGAACCACTGATTCGAAACAAAAGATTGGTAAAGCGTTGAAGCTTCATGAAGCAGTCTGTACTTTTGAAATCGCCCATCATTAGATATTGTTGAATAAAGTCGTTATTTTGTTTTTTTGGCGCACAAAAAGTATTCTCGCCGCTTCATAACATTCAGGTTGAACCACTGTAGAACCTTTCTGGGCATTGAAAAAGGAAATGATCTTGCTGGCGATGCAGACCTCACTGAGCCATCGGATTTTATCAAAAATATCTTAATGTGTGTTCCGAAGATGAACAAAGGTCTTACAGGTTTGGAACGACATGAGGGTGAGTGATTAATGACTGAATTTTCATTTTTGAGTGAACTTTAAGAAGCGATAATCGGTCTATGCAAGAAACTGAACATTATTTACAACATTTTTACCTCTAATCCACAGCCTTGGCAAACTGTCCTGAAGCTTGTGCCGCAGACAGTTTGCTGAGGCTGTGGATTACAGGTAAAAATGTGAATAATGTTCAGTTTCTTGCATAGACTGATCGTTTCGCTTTTTAAGGCCTCAATGTATCGTCAGGAGCCACGGGTAATAATTTTGTTTTGTCTGCATATGTTTTTTTCAATCTCAAAGTGACGGCACCCATTGACTTCCATTATATGAATCAAAGAGGACCATGGTTTCAGCTAAAAATCTTCTTTACTGTTCTACTGAAGAAAAAAAGTCACCTACATTTTGGATGGCGAGTGTGAGTAAATTAACAGCAAATTTACATTTTTGGGTGAATTATCCCTTTAAGGTGGTAGCAGAACAGCTCTTAAACATCTTGTTTTATACAATATATTTTATAGTTCTTATTGCATTTGGCACTTAATCTACATCTCATAGTCTATATGAAGCCAGTGGGCCTGATTTAATAGTTGCATGTATAAAAACTGTGTAACATCTTAGTACAAGAATCTGATCTACTACTGTAGTTTGCTGAGAAATACATCTTTCAGCACCAGCACTAAAAGCCTTCTTTAAATATGGGTGTGTCCGACTTATTTGCACAATTATTTTGAGCAATACACTCACAAAGCGACCACACGCAGTTTGTTAGATTGCACAAGCAAATTAGTACAGCTTTATTTGGAATCTTAGTAACTTGGGTCAGAGGAATAACTAATCAAGTAAAACTGCTGTTGTTATGGCAGTTCTCTTGATAGATACAGCCAAAGAAACTATCTGTTCGACAGCACTAGACCAGACACTGTGAAAATATAATGACCTGAGACACAAATTCTGCCAAATTTGTCACTCTCCCAGTGAGCAAGGAAACAAGGTTTGATAAAAGTAAAGGAAAAGCAGAAGGAAAAAAAATCCAAGTGAAGAGGAGATGAAGTGAGAATGATAAGAAAGAGGTGAAAGAGAGAAATGACTTTGGAAAGAGCTGGCAGGAGCCACGGGCCAGAACATCTGCTCATGGGAGAGGGTGAGGTCAACATCTCTGCAACGTTTCTGCAACAAGCACACGAATCATAATCAACAGTGACATGCAAAGACTGCAGCCCCTCTCCAGAGCCCAGATCAATCCGCTCATAGTAGCCATCTGCGTTTCTCCCCGCTAAGATTCTGGACATCTGTGTGGTGGTGGGAGAGGAAGAGAGCGAGCAAGGAAAAGCGTTAAGGAGAAACAGACCATCTTTCCTTTGCCTGTGTCAATAACACTGCATATCAAATGTAGAACAGCATTCCCACAGGACCGAATTCAGAACGGGCGCAGTTCAGTTCGTCCATTCTTTCTGAATTCATTCTCTGCTTCTAACACAAGAGTTTCATTAACCAATCACAAGTAATTTCCAGATTTATATACAGATGCCAGGCCTGTCTGATAAACTCCGGCTGAGTCAGAATATTGAGTATGTTCTCTTTTATGTAAGGGAAAACATACAGAAGGGTTTTCTCTCACTTTGAAGGGGTTTAAAGGGACAGTTTACCCCCCCAAAAAAAAAAAAAAAAAAATTGTCATCATTTACTCATCCTCGTGTTGTTCCAAACCTGAATGAATTTCTTTCTTCTATTGAACACAAAAGAAGACATTTTAAACAATGCTGATAACCAGACAGTTGATGGTAGCCATTGACTTCCATAGTTTTTTTTTTTTTTTTTTTTTCCTATTTAAGTCAATGGTTACCATCAACTGTTTGATTATCAATATTTTCTTTTGTGTTCAATAGAAGAAAGAAACTCGTACAGGTTTGGAACAACTTAAGGGTGAGTAAGTGATCACAAAATTTTCATTTTTGGGTGAACTATCCCTTTAAGAAATAGTACACAAGCAAAAAAAGAGTTGCTGTACTAAATATCAGCATGGATGATTGCTTTTATAAAGAAACATTTCATATTGGTTAACATATATAACACCATTCAAAAGTGTTTCAAAATTCAGTTTTTAGTGTTTCAAAAAATGTCTATTATAAAACTCCTGAAAACATCCATCACTGTTTCCACAAAAATATTAAGCAGCACTAAATGTTTTTAACATTGATAATAATAAGATATGTTTACTGAGCACCAAATCAGCATATTACACTGATTTCAAAAGGATCATGTGACACTGAAGACTGGAGTAATGATGCTGAAAATTTTGTTTTGCCATCACAGGAATAAAATTCATTTTTAAATATATTAAAACAGAAAACAGTTATTTTAAATTGTAATAATATTTCACAATTTTGCTGTTTTTAAAGTATTTTTATCAAATAAATGCAGCCTTGGTGAGCATAAATTTACCTAACCCAAACTTCTGAAAGGTAGTGTACTTGTCAAACAGAAGAGCCAAAGACAGGCAGCGGAGTGATATAAGAGATATGAAACTAGCACAGCTATGTAAGATATCAATTCTCTGGGTCAACAATCTGTACTAAATGCTGCAAAACTGTATACAAAAAAGCATTTAAAAGCAGAATGCTGCAACTGACCAATCAGAATAAAGTATCTCAGAGAGCTGTTTAATAATTGATACCAAGTATTCTTCATAGGTCAGTAAGATACAAAGCACTGGCTATTCAGAAAACCATCTACCATCTTAAAAAAAAGAAAGAAAAAAAATGTATGCATGGCTAAATTATTCACAATAAGATCAATAACATGCATTTAAACTTTCAAACTGATCTTTAGAACCAATAATGTATCATCAATAACTTTTTTTTTAACCTCCAAAGGTTTAGAACACTTTCTCCTTTATCATAGACTGTAATAATTCTAAATCCGTCTATTTTTAACCAATGTCAAATGGGAGAGTGTTTGAGAAAGCAGTTTGAAAACTATTTTTTGCAATTCACCTGGTGACACTTGTGGCTAAAACATCCAATAAGAAATATTAATAGTCAAAAATAGTGCATATTCAGGAAACAAAAGAAAGCCACACTGATTTCCTCATGCAAGACTTCAGGGGAGGCCTGAGAGAACATAAGATGACATCCTGGAAAGAGACTTCATCTCATCATTCTTTTTTCTCTCCCCTGGCTCATTATATTAACTCATCTAGTCTTTGCATCTCTACATGTGCCAAATATTCTTATTCTTAGCTTCCTTTTTCTCTGCCAGTCTCTGTATTACTCCCATTAGGTGAAGTTCTCCAAAGCCTCACTCTCCTGCCATTCTGGCTCAAGATCTGACGGCCATGTCTGTCAGTTTCACTATTCCCCAGCTCAAAGTGAGCGACTGGTGCATGAACTCTGAAGACAATGCATTTTTTTCTTAAAATGCTGCCTTGGCAAGACCATCAAAAAAGGTAGTCATCATATAATCCGTGAACACACAAAAACACACACACACTTTATCAGGGGATACATCAACCTGAATAGGAGCTCTGAGTAAATGAAGTGTGAGTTTTAGAGGTGAAAGAAGCTTAAAAAGTTTCTCCCTCTTTCTCAGTCTCTCTCTGTCCTGCAGAATGAGAAGTGGGCTGTCAACACTTATCAAAGTCTGTCATACAATTTATTTATTCACTGCAATGTTGCAACAGATTTAAGATGTAACAAATGAAACCCCAAGATGAAAACCAAATAGAAATATAAAGCAAAACTAACAACTTTCAATTGAAAATTCTAAATAAAAAAAACGTTGAAAATGTACAACTTGGGGCTGTGGAAAGTAATCGAACATGTTGAGCTGCGATGCATTTTACGATAATTTACTCACCCCTATGATATCCAAGATGTTTATGTCTTTCTTTCTTCATTCAAAAAGAAATTAAGGCTTTTGAGGAAAACATTCCAGGATTTTTCTCCATGTAGTAGACTTTACTGGGGTACAACGGGTCCAAATTCCTGTTTCAATGCAGCTTCAAAGAGCTCTACACGATCCCAGACGAGGAATAAGGGTCTTATCTAGCAAAATGATTTGTCATTTTCTAAAAAAAATAAATAAATGTATTTAGTTGAGTACTTTTTAACCACAAATTCTCGTCCTGCACTAGCTCTGCGATACGCCACGCATTACGTAATCATGCTGGAAAGGTCACGCATGACGTAGGCGGAAGTACCGATCCAGTGTCTACAAAGCAAATGTGTAAAGACTAAGTCAAATGCCCTTTACAAAAAAAGGTAAGACAGCGATATCGGACGATTTTGAAGCTGGAAGAGAAAATGACATGGAGTTTTTCACCCTACCGCGGTACTTCCACCTACGTTACGCGTGACCTTTCCAATGTCATTACGTAATGTGTGTCGCATTGCAGAGCTAGTCCAAGATGAGCATTTGTGGTTAAATTTTTTTTTTAGAAAATGACCGATCATTTCACTATACAAGACCCTTATTCCTCGTCTGGGATCTTGTAGAGCCCTTTGAAGCTGCATTGAAACTGCAATTTGGACCTTCAACCCGTTCACCCAAGTCCTCTATATGGAGAAAAATCCTGGATTGTTTTCCTCAAAAACCATAATTTCTTTTTGACTGAAGAAAGAAAGACATAAACATCTTGGATGACATAGGGGTGAGTAAATTATCAGGAAATTTGAATTCTGAGGTGAACTAATCCTTTGAGTTTGGCTATGGCTCGCTTTTTTTCATCCTGCACCAATAAAGTAAAATTTTGCAGAACTATGCATTTTAAAAACTTGCGTTAAAAAACAGCTAGACAAAGAGCAAAGGAAAGAAACTATCCATTTATATATATATATATATATATATAAAAAAAATCTAACTTGACAAACTGCTCCAAAAACACCAAAAAAACAAGGACTGGTCCAGACATGAAGGAACTTAATTAAATACATAATACATGCTGTGTATTAAGGACAAAAAATGTAAAAGAAAAGCATGACCTACATATGACATAAGAGAGAACCAACCTATGTTGGTTTAGGAGGCAAAATGAGTGGAAATACACAAAGTCTAAAGGATATAAACCAGTTTTGAACTTTGGCGAGGGTGTATAGTTATGCATCTCTGCATCTCTGAGTCTAGGTGTGTGGTACTGAATGTGTATTTGAGGGATGGGAAAGTATGTGTGTGCGTATGCTGCAGCCACTGTGCTTTAGGTCTGCCTCGGGCTACCAGCCACCCCAGGAGAGCGAGGGAAGTGAGGAAAGAAGGAATAAAAAGTGAAAGAGTGCTGCAGATGGTTTTGGGCGCTACCTGTTTATTTAAGCCAGAACAATGGCGTGCTTCAAAACACACGTCGTCGATCCTGACACGGTTTTGGCAAAAGTTCTCCTTCTCTCTGTTCTCTCAATGGACTAAGTGTGTGGTTCGGTCTTGTCGGTTTTGTGCTTGAGAGAACCTAGATTTTAGAAATGGAGATTTGCTTAACACGCTGTTTTGCATATTGCTTTAAGCTCTGGGATATGAATTAGTCTGTAGTTTCGCTTCATTTTAACTTGCTCTCGCATGCAACCCGTCGCAGGTTTTGGTAAGTTGCCCCGGTAACCGTGCTGGATCTCGGCCTATGAGAGCTGAGTCTGCTCGATTGACAGCTAGTGGAGGGCTGCCGAGAGCGGTCCGACACCCGCGGGCCAACATTTGATTCCTGTGACACCAACAGGAAACATAATCACTGTGTCAAATCTCTTTATGCACATTAGTTTTAATAAAAGACGCCTCTGTACGAACCGATGATTTATGTCATGGCCAACTGCCTCAAATTTCCATTAACAAAGCCAAACGGTGAGGAAAAGACAGATGTCTGCTTTTGTGCAAGACACACGTGGCAATTACAAAGATGAATTTGTTTAGCTTAAAGGAATAATTCAACCAAAAATGAAAATGGTGTCATTATTTACTCAACCTCATGTCCTTCCAAAACCAAAAATCGAATATTTTAAGAATTTCTTGGCAACTCTTTTCTTTGTGAATGAGGATTGGGACTGTTATTCTCGAAGATGACAAAAAGCAGGCAACTTGTACATGAAATTCTGAAGGCTTATGAAATCCAGGAACAATCCATAATTTAAGTCATCATTCACTAAAAAATCTTGACACACTGTGTCATAAGAGTGTGTTCATAAGAGTTTAATGCCCAGTTCTTTTGAGTCAAATTCTTTCCAGTTCATTCATTTTACATTCAATTATCAGATTCACAAAACCGGTCTAACTGATTCATTCACACTTCCTGATTTAATGATCCAGTCACAGTGTTTAACAGAAGATTATCATTGAATAAAGACTTACATTTCGGTTTGTTCGTTAAACAAATTTTTTGTACGGCTTCATATAGTTCATATAGACTTCGAATAAAGTTTAAGTGTCATATGGACAACTATTAGAACACATTTATTGTGCTTTTGTGCTATTTATTTATATTCATTTTAATTTAATGTAAAAAAAAACGACCATTATTCTATTAAAAATCTCTGTTTTTTATCTTCCACAAAAGAAAAATCATACACGACTGAAACAACATAAAGCTGAGAAAATAATGACTAATGTTTCTCATTTTTCTGTGAGCTATTCCTTTAAAATTATCTCTATATTGTAGTTATAATTTATAAAAACAATAATACAAGGTCTAATTAAACTGAATGAATTTTGAGCTTAAAAACATAAGCATCTATAGCGCTAAAAATGTAAATGTCACATTGGCAGTGGTGTTACATTTATGCATGTTCGTGATTTCTTCTGTTGTAATCTAAGTCTGGAAGTCTGTCTATGCACGCCACAAAAAATCCTTATGGATCTCCTCCATTGTAGACTGCAACACAGAATTTGTGTGCGACCGCATGGGATTCCTGTGTTGCCCTGATCCACAGAGAGAGGGGAGAGTATGTGGAACCGTTTAATTACCCCTGAATCTGCTCGCGACATGACGGGTGAACCGCAGAGTCTGTTTAAAACTGGCCTCCGGCCACAGACCGTGCAGAGAAAGCACAATCCACTCTCCACAGCTCCAGATGACATACAAAACAGCACGTGTACAGAGAGCGAGAGTGACAGCCAAAGATAATGTGACATTAAAATAAATAGCCGAGAGAGGAGTTTGACAAGAGGGAATACAAGAGGTAAAGTGCTGAAAGATGACTCATATACGGATCCTTTATTTACTTCTAGTCTTCTTAAAAATGATGTAATTTGTTAGATGATGAAATTCTTACTCCATTTGTAGGTTCATTATGAAAATTGACAGAAACTGACAGAAATATCACAGGCAGGGCTTCCAGATTACTACTAAAAGGTCCCATATGCAACAAAAATACTTTAAAATGTAGTTGCCATTGGTGACAGTCAAGCTTTGTGTTTCCTGCAGGCTCACAACAATAAAAAACATAGCTTGAGACATGATGTTCATTTTGTGAACAAGTGACTCTTATGAACTGGTTCTTTTTAATGAGTCAGTTAAAAAATGATTCACGAAACAGCTTCAAACTCATTCATAAATTAGTTGGAATCAGACTCACTCTGTTACTGAGTTCACAACTTACTCCTTCACTGAACCGCGAGTCATTTTTCGGTCCAATTCGAAAGGATCCAGACACCTTTTCTGTGATATACTAAACTTTAGGTTTGTGAGATTTATTTATGACTGGTTGTTATTATGACAACATGTAAATATGTGGCACAAATTAGTAGAGCTGGGACAATAAATCGAGAAATGATTATGGATCGATTCTAAGATTTTCCAAATGCATCACGATTCTGTCTATCCATACTCTGCTTGATTCCAATTCCTTACACACACTTGAACCTTCTATAAAATAATCATTCATAAAGTTCAAATTACAAGGGTGTTTGCAGTGGGCTGTTTACATTAATCTCGCATCATAAAAGCATTCTGAGGTGCAAGTACATTTCCAGACTCAGCCGAAAGCACGAGTGCTCTTCTTCGTGAGCATTTGAGTGTACAGTTAAAAACTAGCCAAGAGCGCCATCTGCTGTTAAAAACTAAGCTCAGAATCGTTTTGAAAGAGAATCACGATGCATTTGGAAAATATCAGAATCGATCCAGGATCGCGATGCATAGATATATTGTCCCAGCCCTACAAATTAGTCTGACAACTTAAAATTGGAACAAAATTATACTATATTCAACTAGAAAAATGTTTAAATGAGTATTAAAAAAAAATTAAAAGCTAAAGTTAAAAGTTCTTCTGAACTACCATCGACTGATTCTGGAATTTGTATAGAAACTGAACCATGCACAAGCAAACGCACACACACGAACAAGCAAACACGCACACACACAGTAATACACACAGCCACTTACTCAAGACTTTCGAAATGTGACTCGATTGGAAACGCTTGTCTAATGACACCACTGAAATTCAATAACAGGTGCACCACTTCCCAACACACTACACTCAGTATCTAGTCAGTAATCTAATACACAACATATGACACACAGGTATAAACACACACACACACACACTGTATGAATAATCAAGCACACTCTTTATTAATAATGTTATGAAGAGGAAGCTAAATGTGCAAATCCCTCAGCCAAGTGGGTGCTGAGAGTCATTAAAGGAGTCTAACATCTAATAGGGCCAACAGAACACTGAACAGGACAGGATACGTAAAAAGGTCAATAAGGACGAAGTCCTTCCACTGCCACAGAGTAAATAATTCATTCAACAGAAAGACTTCAGGTGACCTTCAAGTTCCTTACAGCAGTCTGAACAGAAGGAAAGAGCAAAATAGAGGGAGAGAGTGAATGAGAGGAAGGACATGAACTATAAAAGAAAAACACAAAGATAGCAGCTTTTCCATTAACAAGCTACTTTTTCCAATAAGCAGAGCACAACACAAATGATATTGTGCTGGGTTTTTTTTTCCTTCCACTTTTAAAATTGAGGTAATAATCAAATATATGACCCTCGACCACAAAACCAGTTGCAAGGGTGTATTTGTAGCAATAGCCAACAATACATTGTATGGGTCCAAATTATCGATTTTTCTTTTATGACAAAAATCATTAGGATATTAAGTAAAGATCATGTTCCATGAAGATATTTTGTAAATTTCCTTCCAACTTTAAAGGCGATTTTCTCAATATTTAGATTTTTTTGCACCGTCAGATTCCAGATATTCAAATAGTTGTATCTCAGCCAAATATTGTTCTATCCTAACAAACCATACATCAACGGAAAGCTTATTTATTTTGATGTATAAATCTCAATTTCAAAAAATTGACCCTCATGACTGGTTTTGTGGTCCAGGGTCACATATTTGGTTAAAATGTGTCTCTCTCTTATAATGTGTGTCTCTATTATATTGAGTTAATTTTAGCGAATCAGTTCATTCGGACCTTTCACTTTGAAAAAAAAAGTAAAAAATAAAAAAAATGTCCAATTCACAAAATTATATTCTAATATTCATAACTATTGTTTTAAAACAGATGTGTGATAGTGTTAACAGATAAATTAGAAATACTTAAGTTAGAAAAGATAAAAATGCAGCTGTTCATTATGGCCACATTTTATAAATTTCTTCACTAATTTTAGTGAACATTGACATTAAATTGTTATGGCTACATGGCTACTAATGTGTTCTCTCGTTTTAATGTAGTTATATAGTGGCCACAAAATTTAACTACATTTAATGAAACTAAAACAAGGGAACAATTTAGAACAATGTGACCATTAATGAAAATGAGGGAAATAATAAATTGTGGGAACTAATTCTCAATTCATGGCCATGATATTTAGTTTGACTACATGTCACATGCAGAGCTCCGTACTTCATCACTATGTTAGTTACTGTTAATAAATAACGGCCCGGTTTCACAGACAGGGCTTAGCCTAAGCCAGGATTAAGCCTTAGGATATTTAAGTAGCTTTTATAAAAGTACACAAGATAAAAACATTGCTGGTGTGCATCTTGAGACAAAGCAATGACACTGACATATTTTAAGATATGTCAGTACAAGTTGCTTTCAGTTCAAAACAGCTCAAACATGCATTTTAGTCCAGGACTAGCTTAAACCGGGGGAATGATTTTAAATTGAAGCATCTTATATATAATATAATATAATATAATATAATATAACAGATTTAAAGAAAGTTAATTTTAAATGGGGTAATTCTGTTATAAAATAATATAATTATATAAATTATATAATACAATTTTTATATATAAAAATATACAGTTTAACTGTAACTTAAGTAGCTTGTAGCTTGACAAACTCCAGTTTAAAAGTAGCTTCATCATGTGAAAATGAGAGAGAGAAAGAGAGAGAGAGAGAGAAATCTACTTCTGGTGAAGAGGGTTAAAAGAGACAGGCAAGAGACGGATGCAGATGAGGCCGTGAGAGAAAGAGAAACCAGCATCATTCCCAGCCTCTCCATATAATCATTCCCATCCAGCCCAAAATCCTGGCTCGACGCCAGCTTGCACTTCACCCGGCAGCCAGTGAACAGCCCGCTATTATAGGATGCCTCCAGTCTGCGTCCAGTGCGGTCGGGCGCGGAGTGTCTATTTCGGAAGATTTAGGCTGAATTCCGACGACTCACAGTCTCTCGTCGTCCCAGTGTCGCCCATCCCAATCAATCCCAGGAGGCCATGGGGCAGGGTAATGAAATGGGAAGCCTGGTAATTATGCTGTAGTGAGTAATTATCAGGTTGTTTCACAAGCACTTTAAAGTCCCAGATGCACAATTTTATCAGTGTGTGACGGCAGGATAGCCTTTTTTATGAAGGGACCCCCCTATCAGAGGCAAGAGCCCACACATTGCCACCTGCAGGGGGCAGTGTCTTCATATGCACCGACCACCTCCACCCTAATCTGGCATCTCAGATGGTATTTATGCAGGGTTTTGGGCACACATGGGCCCTGTAACCCACCACTAATCCTATAGTGTGAATTCACAACCTCGTAACCACAAGTTTGAGATCCGAAAGGCAACCCGACAGCATCTGACAAGCATGTGAAGGCCTATCCCACAAGCCTCCTCAAGTACTGACAGATGAACGGGCCGCTGATAGCCCTGACAAGAGCAATTTTCACTGACGGTAGTTTAAAACATACAAGGGGAATTGAGAGAAGACATAGCTCTGGTATAATTACAGGGAGGAGAAACGAAGAGGAAAATCTATCACTCGGCCATCATTTAACAACTAAGATGGATCTCTCCGTCTGTGATCGTCTGACTGGCCTCCCCGGAGGCGGTATGACTGTGAGCGGCCCTGAATTGCAAACTCTATGTGCAACTCATGATAAATCTGTGTGTGAGAAAGCGATATCCGTCCCCCCTTCCCGGCGCTTGTTCAAGTGTGCGTCTCTGGAGAGCATGTCTGCGCGTTTATTTGGCTTAATTACTATGCTGCATTCACAGGGGGAGTGAGAATGAATGACACTTCACTTAACGACTATCCTCTCCTGGCCAACTACTGTCTGCCCACCGCCTTCATTAAAACAGCCGCTCTCTTCCCTTCCCGCTCCCTCTTTGCCACTCTTCCTCCATCCTTTCCTCTCTTCCTCTCTCTCGTTTTAACACTCAGACACTGTGTGGGTGTGAACAGCGATCTGTCATACTGCAGAGCATCAAAAGAGCCATCAAGCACCTGTGGACTATGTCTCTCCGTTACACACACACACACACACACACACAAACAGCTCTATCACCATGGCCAGGTGTCTAATTATCTAAGCCTGCCTCCATTCTCACACATCTTGCTGGCCAAAAACACATCAGACACATTTTCTGTCTCGCACACACAAACAGACACACACACACATAATGTCTCACTCACAATTATCCAATAAGAAAACAACTTATTGTACAATATATGGAGCCGATAAGTCAACAATATGTTTTTTTTACTGATACTGATCTTAAAAGCAGATACATGTGTATAATACATATACATAGAGGCTATATATATATATATATATATATATAGACCACCTGTCATAATAAAAACTAAAAATGTTATTGTCATTTATCAGGCAATAACAAACTAATACAACTAAATAGCCTTTATTCACACATAAGAACAAAAAAAAATCATATATTTTGTTTTTTATTTTGTATGGCCTCCTTTGGTCCTTGATAGCAGTTTGAATTCTTGCTGGCATTGTTTTTCTGTACTTTTCCACAGTCTCTTTTGTTATTGACTTCCAAATAGTTTCTAGTTGTTCCCAAAGACAAGCTTTTGATTAAACTTTTGTGCGATCTATCTTTGAATCCATTAAATCCCAACAATAATTATATTTTGGCATTAGAAACACTACTGTGACTAAAGAGCTTACACATACTGATGTGGATTAACCATTACAGAAACATAAAAAATGATTTTGGTAATCACCAATACTGTTAGTTTAGGGCAGCTGTGGCACAAATTGGGTGGTGGTCTAATAAATTTGTTAAGCACTAGTGCCAGCTCAACATCGTGATGTCTGTCAGTCATCAGCAATGGACGATGGCATCATCTATCGGCCAGTGGAAACTAATTCCATGTTTTCTAATAATATGACCAAGTTAGCAACATGTATATTGAAAATAGCAGAGGGCCTAAAACAGACCCTTGCAGCACTCCATAATTTACTTTTGTTAACTTGGATAATTCTCCGTTTAAATAAGCAAAATGGTAACCTGATTTTACGATCTAGACCACCTTAATGCCTGTCCCTAATTACCAGTGTAATTTTGTAATCAATCTAAGAGTATGTCATGATCTATAGTGTCGAACGCAGCACTAAGATCAAGTGAAACTAGTATTAAGATTCAGCCTTGGTCAGAAGCTAGAAGTCATTTGGATTTTTAATGAGCGCAGTTTCTGTGATGACTAATGAATGATATGTTACTAGTCTTAGCGGTGAAGCTATGTGTATTTGTGTGTGCTTTTTGTTGTTAAGACAGTATCCATGGATCAAATGACATCTTAACACGCCTGAATGAAATATTTAACACTGTTTCCTAACACGGCATAAAGCGATAAAATGACAAGAGATAAAAGTTATCGTTTTGTCCGTAGCAAGCGACAGGACATTTTGTCAAATGCTTAGTTACGGATTTCTGTAGCGTCGCACTGGGTAGCTGCCCTGTTTATATAAAAATATCAGTGGTTCAAAATCCTGTTCCACAAGTGTCCAGTAAACATCAGTTATCATCTGATTGATCACGGGGGTCGGGGGTCAGGACCTACCCCATCTGTGGGTTGTCCAATCCAGGGTTGTTTTTTAAAATGTATCTGTCAATCAAACTAAATCCAAATCCATTACGACATAAGAAAGACTAACATGAATCAGAGAAAACATAGCCATAAAGTGCACAGGTGGCATAAGTTTAGAAAGCATTGTGGTGACGCAATGTGAGACTGTTTTCCCACAATGCTTTGGGCCATCCAAGTACAACAGTATTAACTCAAAGAAGCATGTGATTGATTACAGGTGGACCTGCATCTTTTTTATATTTAGGTCTCCTTTCCTCTTAAAGTTAAACAGCAGATGCTGATGCTCAGAGCAACAATTGGTTTCTTAAATCCTCTCTCTCTCTCTCTCTCCAATCTGCATGCTCTCTCTTTCTTAACAACACATTCTCAGACAAAAATAAATGGTCTTTTTCACTCCTCCTTCATTCTCTGTCTCTATAAAAGAAATGAGAGGGCGTTAAACGGACCCTGGTGGGGTAAACCCATGCCACACACAGACCTTACAATCAACACACCAGAAGCACAGATTCACAGACAGAACAAGGCTATATTTATCAAATGAGGGAGAGAGATCACCGCCACACATTGATGTGTATACTTTTGGTCATGTTCCTGAACAAAGAACCACAGCAAGCCCGCTAAGCGTACATTAAAAAGGGAAACAGCCCAAAATATGACAAAAATGTTGCCGCTTATTTCCGTGAGAGATGAAAGCTCTGGGTTACAAAGAGGCTGCTATAGTCTGGATCTCTCCGCTGTCTCCTATAAAATAGCACAGCCCGGAGAATAACATGTTTGCTGTTACCAACATTCACGCATAGCGGCCAGCATCACCAGAGCACTTCAAATGCAACATGTAGAGTATAGTAACAGAGAATAATGCTTCAAAATATACAGTGTGTGAGTCCTTGCTGGAGTGTGTCCACATGACAATATAGGATTGAGGATTGTGAGAAAGCTAGTAAACGCAGAGAAGTATTCCAGCTTAAGCTGAATTGACAGCATTTGTGTCATGTGTTTATTAACACCAAAAAATGTTCCACTTGTTCCTCCTTTTCTTTTAACAAGCCAAAAATCTGGGTTACAATGAGAAACTTATGAAAACGGGGCCAATCCATGAGCGTTAAAAAACTGTTTTAATAGTATAGCCACAAAGCAAACACAATACATATTTTAACATAATTTCAGTGTGAAAAAGCAGCTTTTCTGTATAGTTGCATCTAATTTTACAACTTTGTTGCCATGATGATAGAGTGCAATAAATCCTAAAATGACTGTGAAAATTATTTCAACAGCTTTACAGTACAAAAAATACAGGAGAATTAATGTCAGTGCTTTTATAAAATTAGAAGCTTTACATTATTGCTTCAAAAATTGTCCCCCATTCACTTACATTTTAAGTGCTTCACTGTAACCTTGGTTTATTCTTTTTTCCCCCCAAAGAAAACACTGAGTGTATCAAAATAATGTTTCAGTGCTAATCAACATGTTGTAGACTGAGTTTAACTTGTACTGAACCCGCAATATTTCTTTAAAGGATTGCTGTAAAATCAATTTGGAGGCATGAGAAATTAGATTTCTGGCCACAACTGCAGTGTCATTACCCACGATACCTCATTCAGAGTTCACAAACCATAAGACTGGGTACCAGTGCAGAGTTTAGAGCTATAGGACAGTGTACTGGAAAAAATATGTAGAAGAGCCAAAACATGCAGAAACACCACATGGAAACAATCTGTCAGTGCAAAATGAATATAAATTTTATGCAGGAGAGTGAGAGAGACTAGAAAGAAATTAAACAACAGAAGAAAGTCAAATATATATAATGTCATAGACATAAAAAAGAGTCAAGTTTGAGAGTATAAATAGGTATAAGATGGGTAATAAGAATAAAAAAGGTAATAAAGCTTGTGTCCATTACGAAATAGAGATGGGTCTCGTTGCAAAACTTACCCTTGTAAGAGAGCTTGAGTCTGGGCACATTATCTTTGGTGTGCTGGGGTGCAACTCTTCCAGGTAAAGCCACCCCACACAACAGCAGAAAAATCCCAACTAGGTAATCCATGGTGCTGGAGCGCTGGCCTCCAGCCCAGGGGGGCTTGCAGCCCACAGTGCCCAGAGCAAAGTGCTTCCCTCTGGGATAGCCGAGATCTTCGGAGTCCCTCCTTACTTCAAAAGATCCAGCGCCTGGAGCTTCTCCCCAAGGAGGCAATCCGAAATCAGATCCCAAGTGAGACAGGAGACGGGGGTTCACATGGCTCCATGTGGGGGGCGTTTCACCAGTCGTGGGGGTAAAGGTGTACTCCTCTGGGATGCGTTCTTGGACACTGGTGGGGAGGACTGTAGAGTGGGGTTCTGTGTTTGTGGGAGAGGTAGAGTTTCAGTAAGGGATCCAGCAGACCCTCTCTCCGCTCCGGCTTCACGCACACACACTCTCACACACACTCTCACAGACTGCTTCTGCTTGTGTCCACGGCTCAGCCTGAATGAGAAGGAGAGGGAGAGAGAGAAGTACACCATCCACCGGAGCGCAGGAGGGGAGGGGAGGAGAGAGAGGGAGGGAGGGGGAGCAGCTGAAGGGGGAGGAGGAGGTTGAACGAGGGAGCGGAGCTGAAAGGAGAGGTATGCGAAAGACTCTTCTGCAAAGGTTTGCTTGCTCTGTCTGTGTCCTTCTTTTCTGTATTGCTTATACGCTGCACCTTCAATGCATTGTCTTCCCAGCTGCTCTCTCCTTTTTGGCTTTCTGACAGACCATCATATTTCATCACATTCCTATCCTCTAAAATATTTCTGTCTGTCCAGTATGTTTGCCTAGATTGAAGTGTTTTTGAGAAATAATAAATATATATAAAATAGTGCTAAATAAAAATATATAAAAGATTAGCTATACCTAGATTCACAACTCAAGGTTTGGGTAATATAGTATCTATTAATAAATATTAGTAAAATAATGATGAATACAATAATAAAATTGTAAAAAAAAAAAAAAAATCTATCTATCTATCTGTCTATATATCAGATTTGAGTACTAATATATTAATAAAACAAAATATCTATAAAGGTAATTGCAACTTTTTATCTCGCAATTCTGACTTCTTTTCTCAGAATTGTGAGATACAAACTCACAATGGCAAGAAATAAAGTCGGAATTGCAAGATATAAATTCACAATTACAAAAAAGTTAGAATTGCGAGTTATACACTCAAAATTGCTAGAAATAAAGTCAGAATTCAATTTTTCTCGCAATTCTGACTTTTCTCAGAATTGTGAGATATAAACTTGAAACTGCAAGTTATAAAATCCATATCTGAGGAACAATTGTGTTATACTTGCAATCGTGTGTTATAAAGTCAGAATTGCGAGATATAAACACAATTCTGATTAAAAAAATGCAATTGCGATTTTATATTACGCAATTCTGACTTTATAACTCACGATTGCTTGTTTATATCACACAATTCAGACTTTATAATTTGAAGTTGTGAGTTTATATCACGCAATTCTGAGATAAAAAGTCGCAATTACCTTTTTTATTTTTTTTTCAGTGGCGGAAACAAGCTTCCATATGTTTCTCTTTTTGTCATTGTGAGAAATATGTTCCTCTTTTCCAATTTCACTAAAATATGAGGCAAGTAAATCAGATGTACTGATAATCCTAAAAACAAATCAAAAAGTGAAACATCGAGCCAGTCTACAGCTAGACTATCCTGCATTCTTACCTCTCACTCACTCTCTGCTTGTTGTAACAAAGCCTCTGATAGACAGAGGTGTTAATGTGTGATTTTTCACCCGAGTGCTAAAGACAAAAGTGCCTCACAAACACCAGCTGAGTGTGTGAAGGTATTTCACAACCTTGCAAATGTGTTAAAAAAAAAGCACAGATCTCTCAATGCCTTTAGCATGTCCGTATATGTAAGTGTTTCCTGCTTTCATGAGCGGGTCTGTGCCAATACCTCATCACCTTTACTATCAAACATGCTCTTTAGGTGTTTACACCACATTGTGGGGATGATGGACAGACCCTACAACCTCCACACCTCCTTATATCAGAAGGCTAAAAAACACCCACCTGCAGCCTGGTCTCCATCAACCCACAGCAGAGACCGTATCCCAGTTCGATCCGCTGGCATGTCGAAATTTTCTTCTGGTTGTTGCTCTCTCGTACAGCAGCTATGTGAAGGAGATTTATCAGGGTGCTTTGACTAATGATGTCTTAATGAATTGCAACTCGCAGTGCACTAAAATGAGATAACTCATTGACAACCAGTTTCCAGAAGCCTGTCAGTAGCAAAGTGGTAAATATAGCCTCCGAAACATGAGATCCACAGAGCGGCCTCCTCTAAACACAGCGAATGAATCCTGTCAGTCAGAGAGGCTTTGATAAACAGGGCATTTATGTTGGGATATAAGCTTGTAAAGTGTTCCTATAATTATTAGTGCAAATGCAAAGGTGTCAATGACCTGCTGGTTTGGAATGATTTGTGCAATCTACTATATAAATAACAAATGTAAATAATTATCTGTCTGTCACTTACGACTAGGCCTATAGGCAAATGTTCCCATTTTTGGCATGTATATACCTGCAAGATCACACATGTGCATGCAAAAATCAATGATATGTAGGTGTCTCCCTGCATTCACCCTTTCGTTCCTCTTAAGGAGTGACTGAAGGTGATATGAGCAATGGTTGGTGACAACAAATGAGTTTGTCATCTAATTTTCCAAGTAAAATATCCAAAAAACCAAGAAACAAAATAAAAAATTAACGTGAGAAGGATCAGTAGTTTCAACCAGGATCATCAAAATACCACACAATGTTAAAATGTATTAATCAAAATGAATAAGTGATATCACAATCTAAATAAATAAAGTTTTTTGTTAAACTTTAATTATGATTTTTCAGTTTTTGTCATAATTGTGCAGCATTTCAGCAATTTTACCTCACCTCTTTACCTTCACCTCTTTACCATTACATCTCATTGAACTAGCCTTTCCCTTCCTGTATTCTGTTCTTTAGAGGTCATTGTCATGACTATCACGGTAACTGCCGGCCACGTTCAAGGTTCCACTCTGCCGGAAGGAACTTCCTGTTTGAGAGGTCACACTTCCTGTCTGAGTAACACACAGCAGTGACGTCTCTCCAAACCATGTGCACCAAGTCAGCAGATATTACTAAACCACACGCACATGCACTTACCCTCCTGAAGGAGTTTTGGTTTAGGTGAGAGGGGAATGATGGGAGTGGAGGAGAGGAAGGAAGGATGGAAAAAGAAAGAGAGGAGAGATGTAATGTTTGCGTGGCATACGAAGTCAGTCTCCACTCTACCCACATCCTCCACTCGCAGTGATGACAGATCGGACGTCTTGGTCTGCTCAATCAACACATGGCCCAGCGAAAGAGAGAGAAACAGAGAGAGAGAGAGGGAGCAGTAAAAAAAACACAAATCACATCTGTTCATGAACAACAAGCCTGTAGATTGGAATTCTGTGTAGTGAACAACACAAGTGAAGTGATTTAGTGTTGTTGTAAGAGATAGATTAGACAGACAGACAGATATAGATAGATAGATAGATAGATAGATAGATCTATCCATTTTATCTCTGTAAGGCCCTGTTTCCTGGTATTAAGATGTGTTATTAAGAAGCAATCCTGGTATTAAGATGCATTAAGATGCCACAAGTGGACGACACTAAATACAGGTGTAAATGGGGTGTAAAATGTTTTGAGCTTGTCCACTTTCGTCCACTTCCAGAGGTAGTTGAATACGCATTTGCTTTCGTAGTGGAAACGCTCGTGGTCGAATGCGTTCGAACAACGCAAAAGTCCGTCTATTCTCCGCCCACTGACCTAATGCAAACATTATGGGAAGTGCGCTAGCCAGACGGGATTTAAACTTTGTCGACTGATGACCCAAGTTTGGTTTGAAGACGAAAAGCGTAGCCTGATTCTTGAATGAATGATTCTTCTTTTTAGTGACTCAAAGACATACAGCACACACAGTGTAGTCTGATTCCTGAAAAAATGAACCAGTTTTATTTAGTACATCAAAACATACAGTACAGTGCATTCAGTTCAGTCTGATTCCCAAATGAATGACTCTTATAAACAGATGCTAAATCCAGGTGTAAATGGGGTGTAAAACGTTTTAAGCTTCGACCACTTCCAGAGGTAGTCAAGAACACATTTGACAGGATTGCTTTCATAGTGTAAACGCTCATATGGTTGAATGCGTTCGAACAACCTAACGTGTAAATATTATGGGAAGCGCGCTAGCCAGACGGGATTTAAACTTTGTTGGCCGAAGACCCAAGTTTGGTTTAAAGATGAAAAACATACCACGCACGATGTTCTCACACCATTCCTGATTTCTAACACGCACTCACCGTGTTTGGTGTGGTCTTGCGGCTATTAGAGCAGAAACAAAAGCTGATGCTCTCCATGTTTTTCCTTCCTCTCTGGGTGCCCTCATATGTAAATTGCGTGAGCATATTTTGTCCATTAGATCGAAAGATCTGAAAAACCCCATACATTTACCCGCCCATAGACCCTCCCCTCGAAGAAATCAGGACAGAAGTGGTTGAAAGTGGACAAAAGAGAAAGTACCAGGTGTAAACGGGTATGTGTCTTACTCTTCCACTTGTGATCCGATCGACAAAAACGGATCTTAATATCAGGTGTAAACAGAGCCTAAGGGGAAAGAGATGTCAAAAAAGAACTCATTGTTGTATCACTCACAATTTCATGAGATGACACAGAATTTGCATGGCAATGACAGCTATAAAGCAGAAATACCAAAGCAGACAGGGCCAAAAACAAGCCTTTCTCTCTCTCTCAAGAGAGTAGGCAAGTAACCCTAGGGCTTCATCACACTCCAAAAAAAGAGAGGGAGCTGAGAACGTAATCACTTTACCAGAGATTCCTGCTGGAACAGCAAAGCTCCCTGGAACATGTACTCTATTACTTGATGTAATAGAGAGGTGTTACACCAGCAGAAGACAGGAGGTGATGAGAGAGAGTGAGCGCTGATGACGTTGTGTGCTAAGATACTTTGAAATGTTTAAATCTGACTTTTTTATGATAGATGAAAAAATGCAAACAATCCTTTTAATACTTGGAATATATTAAAAATGTGTCACACTTTAGATTAGGGTCCAATTCTCACTATTATCTAACTTTTAAATATGACTTTTGCGTCAATAAACCCCTAATTACTGCTTATTAATAGTTAGTTAGGTAGTTGTTAGGTTTAGGTATTGGGTAGGATGCAGAATATGGTCATGCTAATAAACAACTAGTTAATAGTGAGAATTGGACCCTAAACTAAAGTGTTACCAAAATCTTTTCTACTTGTTTCATTACAGCACTGTGAACTTACAGCACACAGATCCCTGAATTCATCAGATTTCCTCAGAACTTGAGGGTGTGTTTGACTCAGTTAGTACCTCCTGTCCACTTCCATTTCGGAAAAGGGGTGTTTCCGCTGTTTCATCAGAGGGGCAAGGGTCAGAGGTCAGCTTTCATTTTACAAAAGAGGTCACAGTTCTTACCATGCAGGCGACGGAAGTTTCATAATCTACCGTTCCATCCGCCACATGCCCCTACCTTGACACCCTCCCCCTCATGAAAGCTTTTGATATTAAATCTATTTGTTTGTAAACAGAATGTAAATAAACAGTGATGAAGCACATTATGATGTATGGGTGAAACGGCACCCTCATAAAAACATCAAAGAAAGAGTGTTGGGGTTGAGAAACCGGGCTGAATATTTTTTTATCAGTAATTTGTTCCCATCTATCACAGTGGAGGAAGCATCCCGCAGTGTCTTTGCCACAGATCCATCCGTTCCAGCGGTGCATCAACGGGGTCTTCAAATTTCAGAAGTGATTTACAGAGCAGAACTGAAGAAGAAAAAAAAAAACTCTGATTCATAATGTCTGACAGTGTCTGGGCTTGTCTTACAGGTGATGTAATGTGAGTGGCAGACAGCAGGATGAGATGGAGATATATCGGCGTGTGGTTTGCCATGGGAGAATCTCAAGTTAAAATGAGTGCAAATGGAAAGATTTTTTGAGTTGTCAGTTAACCAAGTAAAATATTCAAGCCACAATTTTAGTGCATCAAAAACATAGTGCAACCAGTGTAGTCTGATTCCTAAACGAATGACTTTTGTATTGGTTCTATTTAGTGAATCAAAACATACGGTGCATCCAGTGTCTAATTCCCAAACAAATGATTCTTCTCCGAAATTCAAACGGTTCTTTTTTTTGTGGATCAAAAACACAGCATTACAAGTATAGTCTGATTCCTGAACAAATGACTCTTATAAACCAGTTTTTTTAGTGAATCAAAAACATCCAGTGCAAACAGTGTCGGATTCCCTAACAAATTACCCTTATGAATGGTTCTCTTTAGTCAAACAAAATCAGTGCAACAAGTATAGACTGGTTGTTTTAATACGTAGTAGTTTAAAAAGTTGTCTAACGAATCCTACACTAAACCGAATACATCAGAGTGGTTACTGAATCAACATCTGACTCACTTACTGAAAACACATACATATAATATAGTAGCCTACTAACAACAAAGTTTTTGGTACTTTTTTGTTAGTGAAAAGATTAATTATAGCCCTATTACTTGCTTTAATAGACTCTGTACCTAAATAGAATCACTGTTAAACTGTTACTGAAGTATTCAGATCAGAACAAACAACACTAGTTCCAGGGTAGATATTGAAATGGCTTTGAATGGATGTGCAGGTCTCCGCTCCGGATCACAGGATCTTATTGTCCATTGGAGTGCTCCTAAAAAGCACTAGTGATGTGGAAAGGCCTAGTCAAGTTTGTGAGGAAGCTGAACTAATCCAGGAGGCAAAAGGTCTTTTTAAATCTCATGTATATGTAAATGTTGTGTGGCGTCAGTGAATGGCTCGGTCCGAAGAGCTTAACTCCAGATCGGCTGAGACAACAGAAAAGCGCTCATTATTCCATTTGTGTAACCCAATCAGAAGGCTTAAGCTGGCAGAAAATCCCCCCTGCAGCCCCCAGTCAAGGTGAATTGGGGTTAAGAAGGACACAGAAAGGGCATTAGCTTCTTTGCATGGATGCTGAAATTAAAATGTAACCAAATCAAATGGAGAGTTTCAGCTACAGAGGTCAATTACTGTATTGGGACCAATAAACAAAGCTTGTTTGGAAATGGTAAGTGGGCTTCACGAAGCTCACAAAAGTTTAAAAATCAACCAAAAACATACAAAGTACTGGTGTGAGTCTAAGCGAACTGTTCAGATGGAGAGATGGAGATCTTTGGCCACAGCGTCGCATCTCATTACTATTTTCAGTGCCTCGCACCATGAACACAGCATTTTTAAGTTGTGTCAAGTGAAAAAACAGTTTATAACGTTTTAAACTTTTACAGTTGACTCAAAACTTAGTTCCATTCAGCTGACCTCTGGACTGAAGGTACATTTTTGACACTAATATTGTTGAAAATGATGCTATACCCAATCCCCAAAATAAAAGCCGTCCCTTTTGGGGATGATATGTTTGTGTATACTAAACAAAAATTTCAAATGTAATAAAATTAAATGTAAAACACTTTTAAAATATATTAATCACACAATTTCCATATAAATAAAATAAAATAAATAAAAAATAATAAAATAATAAATAAAAACTTTTTTTTACTATTCATTTCTTTAGGGATAAAACTTTTTTAATGAGGGAATTTTTTTTTTTTTTTTTTTTTTTTGTGAAACAAAGGGCACCAAAGGCTTATATAAATCTGACCTGCATGTCATGAATCTCTAGTCTTGGATATCATTGTTGTCAGGCACTGGGCTCTGCAGCTTGGGAAAACTGTCAGTGACATTGCAGTCCAGCCTGCATCTCTATTAAACATTTACACGCTTGTGAAACGAATAAAAACTAACCACCAGCACTCACGTTACAGCCAAGCAGAGGAGTCATATTTAATATGAAGCTGAAGTGCTGCCAAAAAATATCAGGGTAAAAGAGAGAAAGGGAGAGAGAACAGCAACTGTAATCCTCTTTCGAATGAAACCTGATGATCTGCGGTAAAATCCATTTATATGGGGTGTTTTTGGTGTAGCGCTTAATTCGATTTGCTTTATTATGCACCGTTCTTGTGTTTAAGCAAAAATATAATGAGTCAGTCTGTGACTTGGTAACCTTATGTGACTGTCTATGAACTTGAAACGCTTACATCACACATTAACACGACAGTGCCACCGGGGAAAAGGCCTTGTGACAGAAGCATGAGGGTGGATGATTGCACAAATAACCGGATGCTCTTCAACGTAGGTGCTTCTCTTGGACATTGAATGTTTCCTGTGAAAGCGCAGTTAACACAATGTGGCGTTGTGATGAGTCACAGAATGTTTGCTGCTAGTGACGAAATCCAGCTGTGAGCATCTTCATTCAAAGAGCGAGAAACATGTTTTTCACGACAATGACGCATGACACAAAAAGAAAAGTATCCATATTTATATCTTTATAGACTATAATCACTAGCTTCCATGTTCGTCAATACATCATGCGTCAGGTCAAAGTTCACTCTTCCGCCAGAATCGACTCGTGGACGGAAGGTAGTGATTCTAGATTATAAAGTTATAAATATGGATATTTTTTCTTACAAAAACGCATTGCTTCACTTCAGAAGGCCTTTATTAACAGCCTGGAGCCATATGGATTACTTTTATGATGGATGGATGCACTTTTTTTGGCCTTGAAAATCGCGGTTACTATTCACTCCCATTATAAAGCTTGGAAGAGACAGAATATTTTTTAATATAACTTTGATTGTGTTTGACTGAAAGAAGAAAGTAACATACACCTAGGATGGCTTGAGGGAGAGTAAATTATGGGATAATTTTCATTTTTTGGGTGAACTAGCCCTTTAAGTGTCCATACAATGAATGTCAACGGGGTTGTTATGGACCTCATTGTGTTTCATTGTATGGACAAAAAAAGTTCTTAAATTCTTCAAAATATCTTCTTTTGTGTTCCAAAGAAGAAATGAAGTCATACAGGTTTGGAACGACATGAGGGTGAGTAAATGATAACAGAATTTTTGTGTGAGGTACCCTTTTAAAACGTTCTTCCAGGATTGACAGTCTGTGATAGTTTTCACCTGTGCTGGAACAGGATAATGGACACATTTCCATGTTACCCAGAGGAAATCTTCATATGCAATGCGGGACACGTTTTGGAAAGCACACATGCTTTTGTTAAATGCTGCCCGCAATTGGGCTACGTACACATTACTGAATAAGGCAAGTCAAGAGCTATTCAGGAAATAATGGAGGGCAAGACAAAATTGTTCAGTTGCCATTTAGGATAATGAAGGGATATTTGTACATGCAAATGAAACGCTGACATGCGCTCGTCCACACTACCACTGTCCTGCTGTCCTGCTTTCATTCCTCACTCCCCAAAGCAATTGAGCTCTCAAAAAAAAAAAAAAAGCTTCACAACCTAATTGTACATCAAACACAAATGACAGGCCCACAAGATATAATGCAGATCCCCTCAATAAACTTTCATTTAAAAATTCTGTGTGGCCAATTACTTCAAAGAGAGGCTCTTTTTATGTGACTGTCATAGATTGAAAATGTAGCAGCATATCTAATTTCAAACAACTTTCAGAAAAAATAAATAGTGTTTCCCCAGCCAACAAATCTGTCACTTGCAAGATTTGAGTTGAAATGAAAAAAAAAGCATTGGTAGCACACTTATTTGTTCATATCTGGGATAAGGAAAAAATTAAATTGAAGAACAAGCGTGAATTCGAATTAAACTGACTCCAAATGACTTTGAATTAGAATCTGATTTGGGATAACAGGAAGTGAATTTTACTAAATTGCATTTCAAAGAAATTCAATATAGCTAATGCATTTACCAACAGCCTGAGCCAGCGCAAACCCGTTAAAAAACTACTGTAAGGATTTACTAAAGTCACGCAGTGAAAAATTAGTGCTGAAAAGGCGTGGACAGTTATTTTTGTGGCTGACCTTATTATATGCATTTGTAGAAGTTTCCCCTTCAGACGCAATATGGGAGGAGAGTATTTAAAATGAATCATGCAATGTGATAAACTAAGGTAGTCAATTTATTGGTATTTGCGCCATTATTTAACACCCAAAAAGCATGTCTTAAAGGTATAGTTCCCTCCAAATATGAAAATTTTGTCATCATTTAAAAGAAGATATTTTAAAGAATGTTGGTAACCAGACAGTTGACGGTAGCCATTGACTTCCATAGTATTTTTTCCCTACTATTCCTATTCCTACTACTTCCTACTTTCGTGTTCTTTAATGTGTGCATTCATTGAATTGTCAGTAAAAAAAAAGGCATTCTCAATTCAGTCTTGACACAAGAAAACCATCCATGCAACAATTCATGCTGCTCAAATTATCAGTTTTTTTTTTTTCCTGTTTAATTTGACAAACATTAAATGAAGTTTGATGAAATTGTGATCTGCTCACCAACTACTGTAACATTTTTATATTACAATTTATTACCACAATTAAAACACTCCATTATCTTTTATTGTCAAATAATAAGCATGTTTAGGGCATTTCCCCACAGCAGGAGGGGTCAAGTGATTAGAATGAGGCCAGCATTGATTTACGCTGTGGGAATTCTTCAGTTAACTGAGATTCATAATTGAAATGAGATGTTTTCTGTCCTTGGTATGCATTTCACTGGGTCTGCAGGCTTTGTACATAAATAAGCCTTCTTTCAGTCCTCATTCCATTATGACATGCCATCCATCAGGGACGTCTAGTGTGCATTCTGTGGTTGCTTTAGGGAAACACTAATAGGCTATTCAACTGTTGGCACTGGTGTTCATGACAATAACTTTTGGCTCAAGAAATAAAGACTTGGCTGGGAGCTGACATCTCTTTGAGATATTAATGTACATGCTGATCAGACAAGTACACTACTGTCATAAAGATGGACAGTTAATCAAATACATAAAACCCACATTTATAATAATTATAATTGTGACCAAAAACTGACAATCTCATAAACGCTTCTGTACAGAAAAGTGTTCCAATATTGTTATCAATTATGTGCTGTTTAAAATATTTTGGAAATAGTTATCGGTTGGACAAGGCTCTTCTGGATGTAACCGCAGAAGAAATTCCCTGGCAGAAGATCAGTCTCATTCATTCCTTTCCAGACAATATCATCCTCTCGCTCCCATCAGCGAGACACTTCAGAAAACTGACGTGTTCCACTTTGAAAACAACCCCTTGTCCTGCTGGTGGGAACAGAGCTAAAGGATCAGCTAATGACCATGAATTATACCTCATCAGATCCACATACACACACATGCACACCGCCTAGGCTCTTATATAAAGTCACTGATAACAGCTGTGTGTGAACCTTGCAGCTACTAGTAGGAATGGGTGATTTGTTGAATTAAAACTACTTCAGTAGCAAAAATGCTAATACAGTTGGTAAGATCAGTTAACTTCTGACTCACAAACTGTCAATTTGAAAAAATCAATTCAAAACTCTGATTCAACGATTTATGTCATCACTTTGAACTAAACACAAAAGCTTCCACAAGCTTTTAATTAATTAAAATGTAAAAAAAAAAAAAAAAAAAAAAAAAAAAAAATATATATATATATATATATATATATATGTGTGTGTGTGTGTGTAGGTAAATAGGTGTAGGTTCATTAATTGGCACATATAAGCAAATTATTAAATATAATTTACAATGCTCATTTAGTGTAAAACCGTTCTGAAAACATCTGATGCATGTGTATTTTACACACAATATTGTCTGCTTTTGTGCAATTTTCCCAACAAAAATATTACCTGTAAAGCCAGAGTAGAACTGTTGTGTATGCAGAGCAACACACAGTGGTGTTTACTTTTTGAATTAATCTGTGTTTTGAATGAATCAATTAGGTGTTTCAATGATACAATGACCCATTCATAAAGAGAACCATTTATACTTAATTCCTGAATGAATCAGCTGTTTGAATGAATCGAATGAATGAATGAATGAATGAATGAATGACTCAATGACTTACTCATTTAGACATTTACCCTCGCCTACTGGCAGTTTTAGTTTCTTATTTAGAGTATCATTTCATAAAATATACATTTAAAAAAATTATTTTTCCATATTAATAAAAATAAAAAATAAAAACATTAAAAGGTATAGTTCACCCAAAAATGGAAATTCTGTCATCATTTACTCACCCTCATGGCCGTTGAAGCCTAAAAGTTTATGTGTAATAAATTCTATGTTGAATCAAATAATTTTTTTTTCTAAAGCTACTTTTTTGTAATGTCTATTTGATGCTTTTCTCATTTAACACAATAATGACTTTAAATTATCTTTTGGGGGTTATTTCTCAGTCAGATTTGTTGTGCAATTAATATGCAATTAATTAGATTAATTAAATTAAAAATGTTAATCACTTGACAGCCCTAAAATTTATATACAGGGAATTTTTCCCAGCCCTAGCCAGTGTTATTTTAGTATTACTGATATACTATTAGAGTTTTGTTAATGAAAGTTTTGAATTTGATTATATTTTTATTTTTCTCATTTTTATTAGTTTTACATTTTTTAATATGTCTGCATAGTTTTAGTTTTAAGTTTTAGATTTAGTTATTTTTTAGAACTTCATCTTTAAATGAAAATGAGAAAAATTTCTTTGGCAACAAGCAGCTAATGCTTGTTTTATTTCAAGTAATGATTTTTATGGTTTAATTTTAGATAACAATAATAACTCTATCTACCATAACAAAAAAGAGGTACTGCTGGATAAAGTGTGGCTTTTAGGGAGGAGCGTCACTTTGATGTGACTCCTGTGCCGATTGTAAAGTTAGACATGGGGGCTGGTGGTGGGAAAGCCACATCAATAACCTTTTCAGTTAGAACTATGACTGTCAACCTTTACTGTACCTGGAGGAATGCATACCTTAAGTCTCCTGCCCACTTAGTCTAAATATCATACCACCCCCTTTCAAAGAGCGTGCTGCATTCATCAGGTCATCTCCGTCACTTACAATGCCGCATCCGGGCCAACTTTTCATCCATTACCTGTCATTGTATTCGACAATGTGGCAAAACACACCCCTTTTCACTCACAACACAACAAGCAGAGATTCAGCAGTATCCTAGGGCAACGAAACCAAACAAGCATTCAGAGCCGCATCTGTCACTTTAGCTGCTCTGTGTTTGTCTTTGTGAGTTTGCACTCCCATCATGCTCTGTCTCTGATGTTTTTGTGCGATTATCTGTTGGCCCAGTGGTGTTTTTGGCGAGATTAGCCCCTGACTCACTGTTGTTTCGGTAGCTTTTGAATGAGCCCTGTTCTTCTATCATACCCAGATCAGAGAATCCCTGTTAGCATTGTTAGTTTTGGACGAGGTGACTTTTTAGAGTTATGGGAAACTGTTATTTGAAAACTGTCATTTGACTTCCAGCTATTGTGGTTACATCACCTAGAACTTGTAAAATCTTATGTAATTCCTTTATACTGATATTAAAGCACATGTATGAAGTCTCAGAAAATGAGGCAACATTTTGGAGTATACTTTAACAGTTACTCACAAATAAATTTAATTGTATGACACAACATTTTCCCCTCATACATGTTTCGTTAAAAAGAAAGAAAACCTGATGTGTCTCTCAAGTTACAACTTGAACAGTCAGATTTGGAAAAACGCAGACAGACCTTCGCGTTTGTTGGCTTGCAACTGTAATCCCTTAAATAGGGTTTAGGCACCCAAAGAAAACGTTTTTGTAAACGTTGCTTGTGCTGAGGAGAAGTTTCACCTTTTTGGCTAATTCCTTTATGATTACAGTGGCTTTGCGACATACATGCAAGATTTACCCTAAAACAACATTTGTCAGGGAAATATGTCATACAATCAGCAGTGCAACGAGCAGACTTGCCCTTCATCTATACATATCTGTCAGCGTGCGATCACAAATAAAGCGAATCGACTCAAAAAATACATACGTATATATTTCATGCGATACTCTTCAGAAAATGCACACACACACCTGCCTGTCTAATTCTCTGTTTAAGGAGACCACCCTAAGTCAATATCTCTTCCTGACAACCAGACATACATGAGATCAAGGGATATGACTCATTTGAACGAGAATATCTACTGTATCAACAAACTTGTGGTTACGGACATTGAGTTTATGCATGTAGCAACACATTGCATTAATAACAATCAGAAAGTTTTTTGCATGCTTGATGAGTCACAGAAGCAAATAAACTTACACATGCAATAATCCGTAATATTCAGACTTTGGCCACATGTTTGAGTAGGTCAGGGGGGTCTTGTTGGGTGGTGGCCCAGAGGGTGAGAGATTAACTCAAGCTGCACAGGCAAAACACTCCAGGGCCCTCCAGAAAAGACCAGCTCCAGGCCCCCAACCCGTCGGCTAATCCAGTCCCAGCTGCACCCAATCCGTCTGGGTTTGTAGAGCTACGTCGCTGCAGCCCTGCGGCGCTAAGCCTCCTATGAGAGGCTTGGACAAGTCTGACAACCTGTCAAGCTGAGGACTTAATTAACCATCTAAAGTCAACCTGACTAATAGGAAAGAAAAAGATCCACTCAAGTAGTGCCACAAAAGAAGAGGGGGTCAATTCCTACTCTCCTTGCTGTTATTATGAATGGCGGGCACTCTACTAAATTGTCTTGGACGTTTTTGCATGCCTTAGAGTCATTCCTGTTATGGAGCACCATATGAACTCTGTAACGGAGCACCATACGAACTCTGTAACTTTTAAAAAAGTGAATAATTTAAAGTCATTTAAGTACTCTATAAAAAGGCAGGGCTCGAAATTAACTTTTTTAACTTGGAAGCACTGGTGCTCCCAACATCAAAAATTTAGGAGCACAACAACTACATTTATATATGTATGTATATATATATATATATATATATATATACACACACACACTATATTGCCAAAAGTTTAGGGATGCCTTTACATGCACATGAACTTTGTTCACATCCCATTCTTAATCCGTAGGGTTTGGCCCAATCTTTGGAGCTATAACAGCCTCAACTCTTCTGGGAAGGCTTTCCACAAGGTTTAGGAGTGTGTTTATGGGAATTTTTGACCATTCTTCTAGAAGCGCATTTGTTAGGTCAGGCACTGATGTTGGACAAGAAGACCTGGGTCGCAGTCTCCGCTCTAATTCATCCCAAAGGTGTTCTATCGGGTTGAGGTCAGGACTCTGTGCAGGCCAGTCAAGTTCCTCCACACCAAACTCGCTCATCCATGTCTCTATGGACCTTGCTTTGTGCACTGGTGCGCAGTCATGTTGGAACAGGTAGGGGCCATCCCCAAACTGTTCCCACAAAGTTGGGAGCATGAAATTGTCCAAAATGTCTTGGTATGCTGAAGCATTAAGAGTTCCTTTCACTGGAACTAAGGGTCCAAGCCCAACCCCTGAAAAACAACCCCACACCATAATCCCCCTCCACCAAACTTTACACTTGGCACAATGCAGTCAGGCAAGTACCATTCTCCTAGCAACCACCAAACCCAGATTCATCCATCGGATTGCCAGACAGAGAAGCATGATTCGTCACTCCAGAAAACACATCTCCACTGCTCTAGAGTCCAGTGGCGGCGTGCTTTACACCACTGCATCTGACGCTTTGCATTGCACTTGGTGATGTAAGGCTTGGATGCAGCTGCTCGCCCATGGAAACACATACTTCCACTTTCCCAATTGCTTCCACTTTATTATGATACCACTAACAGTTGACCGTGGCATATTTAGTAGTGAGGAAATTTCACGAATGGAATTATTGCACAGGTGGCAACCTATCACGGTACCACGCTTGAATTCACTGAGCTCCTGAGAGCGACCCATTCTTTCACAAATGTTTGTAGAAGCAGTCTGCATGCCTAGGTGCTTGATCTTATACACCTGTGGCCATGGAAGTGATTGGAATGCCTGAATTCAATGATTTGGAGGGGTGTCCCAATACTTTTGGCAATATAGTGTATGTATATATATATATATATATATACAGGGCTTGAAGTTAACACCCATCAACCCCCCAAATGCAGTTGGATTTCAGCAGTGGCATGTAATGCAGTCACTCCTACTAGTATACTATATACTAGTATACCTTTTCACTGACCCTTTGAGGCATGGACTCGACTAGACCCCTGAAGGTGTGCTGTGGTATCTGGCACCAAGATGTTAGCAGCAGATTCTTTAAGTCCTGTAAGTTGTGAGGTGGGGCCTCCATTTGTTCAGCACATCCCACAGATGCTCGATTGAATTGAGATCTGGGGAATTTGGAGGCCCAGTCAACACCTCAAACTCGTCGTTGTGCTCCTCAAACCATTCCTGAACCATTTTTGCTTTGTGGCGGGATGCATTATCCTGCTGAAAGAGGCCACAGCCACCAGGGAATACCATTTCCATGAAAAGATGTACATGGTCTGCAACAATGCTTAGGAAGGTGATAAGTGACAAAGTAACATCCACATGGATGGCAGGACCCAAGGTTTCTCAGCCGAACATTGCCTCAAGCATTACACTGCCTCTGCCGGCTTGCCTTCTTCCCATAGTGCATCCTGGTGCCATGTGTTCCCAAGTAACCGACGCACACGCACCCGACCATCCACGTGATGTAAGAAAACGTGATTCATGAGACCAGGCCACCTTCTTCCATTGCTCTGTGGTCCAGTTCTGATACTCACATGCCCACTGTTGGTGCTTTCGGTGGTGGACAGGGGTCAGCATGGACATCCTGACTGGTCTGCGGCTATGCAGCCCCATACGCAACAAACTGTGATGCATTGTGTATTCTGACACCTTTCTATCAGAACCAGCTCCCCATGTGCATCAATGAGCCTTGGCTGCCCATGATGCCGGTTCACCACTGTTCCTTCCTTGGACCACTTTTGATAGATACTGACCACTGCAGACCGGGAACTCCCCACAAGAGCTGCAGTTTTGGAGATGCCATCTAACTGTCTAGCCATCACAATTTGGCCCTTGTCAAACTCATTCAAATCCTTACGCTTGCCCATTTTTCCTGCTTCTAACTCATCAACCTTGAGGACAAAATGTTCACTTGCTGCCTAATATATCCCACCCACTAACAGGGGAGAGAAGAGATAATCAGTGTTATTCACTTCACCTGACAGTGGTCACAATGTTATGCCTTATATTATACTATGCCTTAGAATATATTTATATTCAAAAGTTTGGGGTCGGTAAGATTTTTAAAAATGTCTTCGAAAGAAGTCTCTTATGCTCATCAAGGCTGCTATATCTGCTATTTCCAAATTCGCACAAAGACTCTGCACCATCACACATCCCCCAACAGGAAGAACAAGAGACACCGTAGAAGACGGCAATCAACTGCGCATAACTTGTTTGTTTGCACAAGGTAAGGCTGTGTCAAAACTCAGTCAGCACTGAAGAGTCTAGAGGCACGACGCTAGCTCGCTAACTTGTCTGAGTTAAAACAGAGTCTCACTTGACCTTCCTCTCTCCCTCCTCTCCATCACCGTTGAGTGTTTAAGCACACCATCTCCTTTCCGCCATAATGTGTTTAGAAATGTCACTCGCACCCCCTCCCTTTCAATCACTGTAATGTGTTTGACTGCGCTAACCCTCTTCCCTCTGGCTATAATGTGTGTAAAACTGTCATACATTCAGGCAACACTCTATCAAGGTAATGTGTTTGATTATTCCAGTCCCGGGCCTACTTTACAAAACGTGCCTGAGTGTACCAGCAGCCCTTTTCCTGACCGTGCCGGCATGCTAAACAGGGACGGACCGACAATATGAAGCAACAGAACCTGTCCGTGTTCAAATGAAATCTAAACCACACTGGATGCAGTATTTGAAATCAGTGTACTATGTAATCTGAGTCAGTGTAATGTGTAATCTGTCTCTGTGACCTCCAGCTGAATGACTGTCTGAGAGCTTCCAGGTGTATCATCAGATTTTCCACTTCTCTGCTCCCTTAAATCTCATTCTTTCTTTCCTGGCACCTTCCGCCATTTCACCCTAAGCCACTTGATTCTTTTTTCCCCCATCAACTCTCACTTCTTTCCTTGCTTAACCCACTTCAGTCCTTTTTTTCCTTCGACTACAAAACACATTGCATTGCCTCTTGAACTTTTTGTTATTCTGTCCCTTTTGCCAACATTCTTCCCCCCCAAATCTTCTCATTTTCCGTCAACAAACTGTCTCTTTCCCGCTGACTCGCTCTCTGTGCGCTACTGTTCCGAGAGCCAGAGGTTGCTGAAGAAAAGCACACTGCGCCACGGCAGTAATAGCAGTGTTCCAGTGCGGTACAGCTAATGATGTGTAGCTGTTAACCTCCGAGGTGTGGACTCTGGCTGTGGAGAGATCACCCACGGAGAGGTAGCCCCAACTCTACAAACGCCCCTAACTCACACCACATCTTAAAGCCTTTGTGTGCTCCTTAATACTGTATCCAACTTGTTAACATGCTTATTTGAATCTCAAACTGTTGTCTAAGGAATTACACACTCAGTGACTATTTATTCTTTTTTTGTTCTTTTTTCCCCTCATTTAAACTTGACAGCTTTTAGTCCCTATCCATTTTCATTCCATGGAAAGAGAGCAGTGTGAACATACTTTGCAACTTCTCCTTTTATGTTCCACGGAAGAAAGATTCATATGGCTTTGGGATCACCAGTGTTATTTTTAGTATTATTTATATACTATTAAATGTATATATTAATATTTTGAATGTGCTTTTATTTTAGTTTAAGTTTCAGTTTACAATAATAACACCAGGGATCACATGAGGGTGAGTAAATGATAATGGAATTTTTATTTTTGGATGAACTAATCCTTTAAGTTCACAGTAATTCCGAGCAGCACGTCTAAATCCCTTGGCACCTATTTCCTTATTAGCCAATAATGCTGGTCTGTTTAACATCAAATTAAATTCTTAAGGAGTCAGTCGGGAGTAATTTAATCAATTAACCTTTTTCCATTGGAAATGACTTCAGGAATGTGGTCTGGCCTGAAGTCCAGTGCAACCCACCTTGGTAACCAACTAGGAGCTCTGAGTGGAGCCCACATGAAGCATGTGAGTGTTCTTGAGTGTGTGAGTGGATGAAACCCGTGTGGTCGGGTAAAACATAAAGAGACTGACATTAATAAATCCTAAATCAGGCTGCGCTCACATAAACACTCTATTGTTCTTTGAAGTTTCTCTGTAGTCTTGCAGACAGCGAGTCATACATCACACACAGACAAACACCGGGGTCCTGGGGGCCACGGCTCCAGCTTGTCCCTGCACCCTCAACAACTCACCAACCCTTCGGCCTCATACAGCCTGTGTGTCCCCGAAAAATTATCTTTCTCAAGGGCTCAACCCCCAGGTTAACAATGGCTGGCTGTGTGAATGGAGTCTACGGATGATCAATTGACCTTCCCACATATCACAGCAGATAAAGTTGATGCCAAATCACCAAAAAATGACAAACACCATTAATATGGTCATGTACTAAACTGACAGTGATATTCCAGAATACCAAATGCCAAGACATTCAGTTGCGTCCAAAAAGTCAGAATCTACTAAAGACAACTTCTATTGGGTCTATTTTGGTCCTACTTATTAATATATTCAAAATTACATAAAAAATGCAATTCTTACATATATTGACTTAAATTAAAAACGTTCATCACAAAAGAAGTGCATTCATGTATTAAAGATAATTTTGATACTATTTTAAAATAGTAGTCTTAAAATCTACTCTTAAAATAGTAGATATGTTGACCTTTTTATGACACGGCAAGGTTAGTTTAGGGTGTAAAAATGTCATGTGGTATGACACCCCAAAATAATATTTATTAATTAATAATTCATAATGTAGGTGTAAGGAAAATATCTTATTACTTTTTACACCATATGACATTTTTAGAGTCATTCATTTGAAACCTTTCTTGAAAATGTTTTTTAAAACAAACATGAATAAACATTTCTACAAACTTGGCAGATGTTTTTAAAGATTTTTCTTTATCATCAGCAGCTTTACAGTATTAAACATCTCGCTTTCAATTAGAATTACAAATATAATTTGTACTATAAAGCGGATCTCCAGTGTGTTTATGTTTTTACTCATGGAAGTCTGACCTTGATGGACTGAACAGATTACATTAACCTGTCAAAGTGGGCGGAGCCTTAGTGCACACCTAACTATTACATAATTGACGTGGACCAGTGGCTACTTCAAAGATGTCTACCAGCCGATATTTCTGGAAATTTCACTTTGGCAAGCTCATTTGAACTCCTGAAACTTAATTTTGGCCTGATTTTGTTCGAAATGATGCCACACTAATTCGCTCTTCAATTTCGCTTAAAGTATACTGAGGCTTTAAAAGTTTGCTGTACACCAACCCATGTCTAAGCAGTCCAGGTGTGTCAGCTCCCAGCAGCCAATTATTTCCCATTTGAGTAAGAGCAGAGCAGCCATACTGAAACTACATTCTCCCTCGAACCCTTTGGCACTGTTTGAACAGGGGTCACCAGTTTAACACAAAGTCCCTTAATGGACGCGGGCAAGAGAACGAGGGTCAAAGTGTCATGTTTGCCGTGCCTGGGGCATATCACAACACACAGGGCCAATGGCAGCCGAAGAAAGAGTTGAAAGAGCCAACGTTTGGACAAGCCGAAGCTTATCTACATATAAGAGGGACAGAGAGGAACAGATTGTGATGGAGGAGGGAGAAGAGGAAAGGCACAAAACTAAAGACAAAAAAGAATACAGGTACACTTCTGAAACCGAGCCAGGAAGAGAGGGGAGGATAAAGACAAACAGGAGCTGCATGCGGACAGGTTGCTGCTTATCAGGGCATGTGATGGAGAAGATAATAGAGTGATGACAGTCGTGACTGGTATCCAGTTCAATCAATCACAGCATGCTGTCTGTCACAGCACTGACGCTTTATTCACAGTGTCAGCCTGTCCGATACCATTAACCCCCCATTCACAGCCAGACTAACCTACAACACAAACTAATGTGTGTTGTTGACAACAGATGCCTTTGAACCAGATCAATAACGGCACGGGTTTGTCGAGAACGGTCAGGGTCAGCGCTTAAATTCAAGGGCCAGAAGAGTCGACTATACAATAAAGATCCTGAGTGGGTTTTCTTACAGTTTTGATCAAAATAAGATGAAGTATTTTGCCATGACATGACATCACAGCTCAATAACAACTTTGTTTTTGTGCTGACTGTGAAGAACTGCAAGAAAATTGTCCGTTTAATCATTTGACCTCTGCATGACTGAACTTTAATGCTTCACAGGTTCCATTAAAACCCAGGATCACACGTCGATAAGAACCAGCCCGACATTGACCTAAACCCTGAAGCCTGTATTAGCCGACATGTCAATGTCATTGATGAGCCATTCGTTCCGGTTCGAACTGATACGAGACAAAACTGCATGTGCAGCTCATTACCCATAATGCTGCAGTGGCCAACACTATATCTATCCAATTTCCCCAATAGCTTTTTTCCTTCATTCTCTTAGCATTCTCCTGACTCAAAGTCTGCAATTAATTCAGATTGAACCACTAAAGTGCTAATATATATTATACACATTCACACACAACTATATAATGTATAGACATATTATATATGTGTGTGTATATATATATGTATACAGGTTCTTATTTTAATTTTTGAGCATTGTGCTGGTTAGCCCACATCTCTTTCTTTTCAAACCTGCATCTAAACTGTTTCTGTTGTCTATTTTGGCCACAAATTTCCCTCTGTTTTTGCTTCTCTCTCTCTCTCTCCCAATCCTCACACTCCTCTGGCACAGTTACACACACACCGCTCTTTGGACCGGGCTCGCGGGAGAAGCTGAAAACAGACAGGACCAATTTTCTGCTAATTGGAGCTCAGGAAATTGCTCCTCATTTTAATTTACTGCCACACAGCCAGATAGACATGTGATCCTCCGCCATCCTCCACTAGTTCCCACCACAGGTGTGTCTGTGTGTGTGTGAGAGAGAGAAACAGACGGAGACGGAAAAATACACTATCCATCGCCCATACTCTTCTAGTCCACAGGTGCAGAGGTCACACCTCTGGATATTAATTTGACTTAAATACAACATGAACTCTCACAGAGGTCAGACGCATCGGGAGAAACACTCAAGCCCTTTGACTTCCACTGCAGTCTGACTTTAAAGCTGCCACGGTAATTCAATTGATTTCATATTTTTCTTAAAAGCCCATGAGGGATGCGGTCAGTTGATTTATGGTGACTGTAATAATATTTCAATAGCCGCAAGACACTTTTTTGAGCCCGAAAACAGACATGCGGTATAATCAGATCAGTGTTATTTTAGTATTGTTTATATACTAATATAGTATTTAGTAATATTTTTAATTATAGTCTTATTTCTATTTTTAAGTTTCAGTTTATTTGTTTAAATTTTAAGTAATTTTATTGTGCTTTTGTCATTTTTAGTAGTTGTTTATTTCTATATAGCTTTATATAGGCTTATAATTTTCGTTTACATTTTTCATCTAATATTTTATTTTATTTTATTTTATTTTAGCTGTATGTCAGTTACCGAAAATTATTTTAATAGCTTTAGTTTTAGTTTTACTTAACAATAACAACATGCTGTACAACATGAAATCTATGAAGATGTATCTGATCATAATTCATAACAGCAGATTGTCAGATCTCCCGTGTCAGAGGGCATCAGGTGCTGACCTAAGCAAACGAGATAAAATCTTGATAAACAATGAAACAATAACCCTTATAAGGAGATTAGATTATTACCCATGACCCAGACCCTCTTTAGGGAAATGTACTTCCTGATTGGATCTCCCACATAATGGATAGGAAATGAATGACTTTAGTAGTATATCGCTTTAAAATATCACTTGTTTCTGCTTTGTCTACCTCCTCTCCACCCCAGCAGCCCCCCCAAAACTATTTCCTGTAACATTCTCCCGTCTGTGTTCGCACTGCATGTCTGGATCTCTCTCCCTGAATTCATTCTCTCTCTGGTTGTTTCTCCGTTGGCTCTTATTTGTTGTTTTAGAGCAGCAGGGTGAGATCCCGCTGCAGAGACGTCAAGAATGTTTATTTGGGATATGCGAGGTTCGCCACATCTTTGACAGTTTATGTGCTTATGGAGACAATAACATCACTTTTTGATGGATTCAGCGGTTCGGTACAGTTCCATTTTAATGGCAGTGAATGGAACTTTTGAATGAGCACAAACGCTTCCCCCCCTGGACCGAATCCAAGCCTTGGATGACAAGAATCCAGCATATTGAGTTTATTTACTGTGGGACTGGAGTAAAAACAAGACCACGACTCCTAATGAGAGGGAAATAACTCTGAGAATGCAGATTTCAGCGTCAAAAGTGCCGTATACACAGTCACAAATACGCTTTTGGCGAGTATATCTGACCTTGCCTGACATTTACTGTTGGTCATTCGTATCCGAGAGGCTTGCTTTGACCCCGGCCTGAGCTGATCGATACAGAGATACATGTTTTAACACAGAATCGCTTACTAATCAATAGCGCGACATTGCCAAACAGAGACGTCTATCAGATGCGTATCACTCAATAAGACAAGAGCACAATCGATGAATACTTTGCGAAAAGCTCATCCATCCCGCACTGACATGTTTTCCAACAACTGACACTGTCATTTATCTGTGTGTGAAAGCACGGGTGGGATTGGACATCGTGTTGCACATATAGGCTGTTTTAATGAGAGTGTGACCTTTTCTTCACAGAGCAGCAGGCCGTGTTCTCTGAACTTGAATAAATCCTCTTTTCCTGTCAAATTACCCAGCCATGCTAGTGGCATTTCAGTCTATCGATCTCTGGCGTATACACATGCACAAACACGTTTTAAGAGCATACGCATAAATATTTATACATAGACTGCATTTTAAAACCGTCGATCCTGTCATTCATTCATATTCATCATTAGTACTGCTGCTCATAGCCTGAAAACAGTATGTCTCACCACTTCTGATTCTGAAAGTGATCAGACAAATTATGATTTCTGCCAGGTGGATGATAAAACAAGTGAAAAAAATCCCATAGACTTACACTGAAGGAGAGACCTGAGACCTTAAAATGCATTAAAAAGGCACACTGAAAAGATTCAAATTGCCTTTTCAGTTTTATCTCTACTGAAGATAAAATTGAAAAAAGAAAAATACACTACTATTCAAAAATTTGGGGCAGTAGTATTTTTTTTTTTTAAAGAAATTAATACTTTTATTCACCAAGAGTGCATTAAATTGATCAAAAGTGACAAAGACATTTGTAATGTTATAAAAGATTTCTATTTCAAACAAATGCTGTTCTTTTGAACTTGCTATTCATCAATAAATAAATAAATAAATAAATATTAAGGAGCACAGTTTTCAACTGATAATAATAAGAAATGTCATCACAAGAATAAATGACATCTTAAAATATAGTAAATTGTATTTTAAATTGTAATAATATTTCACAATGTTACTGTTTTAACCGTATTTTTGATCAAAAACGTTAAAAAAAAAAACTTCAGTCTTAAATCTCAAATCACTTAAATCTTAAAAAGACTTAAAAAATCTTACAGACCCTAAACTTTTGAGTGGTAGTGTAAATGCTGAATATAATATTTCAAAATGAAAAAAGAGAGAAAAAAATATATATATTATTATTTATTTTATTTTTTCTTTTTAACATTTTTTCCCGACCATTCATACCTACAGAGCCCCGCACATGAAATGCAAGAAAAAAAAGAATCGTGCTCATGATTTACTAATTTGTTCCCTTGATTTACTAAATTGTGTGCACGATTTACTATTTCGATCCCTCGATTTGCTAAACCGTGCAGACGACTGACTAATTTGTTCCCTCGATTCATAAATTGTGCGCATGATTTAGCCTACTATTTTTTCCTACATGTCATGGGCTTCTTACATACCAAATGTATTGGTGTGGTATTTGTTATTTTAATCACCAAATATAATTCTTTGTCTTGTTACAGAATTAGTCTTAAAATTTGCAATACAAAATCTCAAAAAAAAAAATGATAGGTATGCCAGTAAGCAACTACTTAGCAACCACCCAGAAGACACAAGTCACAAGCAAACACAACTCACGCTGTCTTCCAAAAATGTAAAAAATCTAGTTTTCTCTATCTAAACATCTCCACTCATGGCATTTCTTCTCACATTTTCTTCAGTAAAACACTCATTTGTGCTGCTCTACTGACTCTTCAAGGGTCTGTTAGGGATGAAATGTCACTATATGAAAACTCAGTGTGTGTGTGTGTGTGTACAGGGGGCTGTAATTTTAGCACTCAAAGTACCTCTATATCCAGTCCCACCAGCTCATTAGGAAATGTCATCTTGTGTCAACAACAACACTTGACTGGCTCTCAACACTTATGTAGCCTCTGCAATCCCTTGTCTCTCTTCCTCTCTTGCTCTTACTCTTTTCTCCACCTTTTATGAGTCATTATGATCAGTTCAAAATTTTGAACATCTCTACAAGATTTGGGGGCTGCGTTTTTCCTCCATGAATAATTCGCCCTACACCCTTCTACCTTTCTGTCTCCCTATCATATGTTGCAGTGGGTCTATTAAAACAGGAGCCTCTGACAGTAAAAGTGAGTGGTCCGTTGTGACTGATACAACCATCCATCATAACATTCGGTATGTGCCTCCCGAGGGTCTTTCTCCACTTCTGGCCGTCCCCTTAATGAACTGCTGCCATCACTCACTCACACACCTGCAGTCAAGCCAGCATGTGTGGGCTTAGACTCAATAAAACTATTATGTCCTGGCTGTGGTTTCCAAATAATTATAGTGTAAGGGGAAGCAATGGGAAAAAACAACAACTGTTTAACTGTATTCTGCATGCACATTACGACATAAGCAATGTCCATCTGCAGTATGCTGTCACACCGGGTGGGCGACGTGACCACAATTTCAAATGGCATGAGTTATTTTATATCACAATACAGTATATGTACTTGGAATTTAACCCCCAAATATTTTATAATAGTATATTTACTTGGAATTTAACCTCCAAATGTTTTATAATTTTTTTATTATTTATTATTAAACTAATAAATTAATTATTTTTAATTAATGCCTATTTTTCTATCCTTTAGAGACTTAAAAAAAAAATCTAATTTACCCCTTTCATTTAATTCAAGTATTTATTTTATTATATTATTTTTTATTATTCTTATTTTATTTTATTTCATTTCATTTCATTTCATTTCATTTCATTTCATTTCATTTCATTTTATTTTATTTTATTTTATTTTATTTTTTATTTTATTTGGAACTTGATGGACCTGCATTTCAGTTAAAAGCAAAGGTAGGACTTTACAATAAAGTATAATATAAAATATTGTTCACTGTTATTTCAAGCTTGCCCATACTACCTTAATATTAATTTATACAACTTGAAATTTTAAAAATATATCAGTATATGTACATAAACCTAATTAAGATCAGTAAATTCTACTTATTCTGTTAAAAAAAAACAATTGTTCATTGCTAGTTCATGATACGTAATGCATTGAATAATGTTAGCCAACCTTATTGTGAAGAGTTACCAAAGTGAAAGACTCAAAAACAAATCAGTAATATGTGAAAAATCATTGCATTTTTTAATCTACTGTACAATAGCTAATATGCAAACTCACACACCTGTGACATTGTTACAATGTAGCTCAAAACCATAGACGACCTACAGTTACAGTAGACTTACATCAGACAAATGTGTGAAGCATTAAAACTAAAATCAACAAAACTGTCTTGTCTACAAAAAAAAAGTTACATTGCATGTTTAAAACTATCCAGGGCTGAATATTTAATCATACAGACAGTCTCTGCATCTCAGAATGCACAAATAAATGTGGTGCACGATATGAGGCAGAGAAAACCGCAGACACAAACATACAGAGACGCTGCTGTTGCAGCAAACAGGCTGATGCAGCAATGCAGTGGCTGATTATAGAACGCTGCAGCAGTCGGGCAGACTACAAACCACAGAGAGACGCACAACAAAGCAGCGTTGCAGCAGCAGCAATGCAGCCAGAGCAATTAATGCCAGAGCTGCAGAAAAGAACAGAGAGGCAGCTGACAGTTCTGTTATTAGGGTCAGAGAGTTCATCGCTGACGGCTCGACTTCCCCTCTGCTTTTAAAACAAGGAATGTATATGACACCTATGGACTCTACCTGGGTGGCAATAAAAAGAAGGTGTTACACAACTCTCAGAGTAAATTTTAAAAATTAAACATCAAAAACGCAATTTTAAATGATATGGAAACAGTGCAGTGGGGGGTGATAGATGTGGGTTTGTGGGTTTGGCTTTGTGAAAGTTATATATGTGCTTTACTTAAATAACCATTAGTCCACTCTCAAAGTTTACTCCATTAGGAGGGTGAAAGATAGAGCGCAGAGGCACAAAGGAATATACAGTGCCACATATGCTTACAAAGAGTTTTTCCTCAAAAACCATGTTTAAACTCTGAGCCCTTACTTCTATCTTTAATCTTCAATACAGAAATACAAAAATATATGCAAACTTCCTAAATTTAAAGGGTTAGTTCACCCAAAAATGAAAATTCTGTCATTAATTACTCACCCTCATGTCGTTCCACACCCGTAAGACTTTCGTTCATCTTCGGAACACAAATTAAGATATTTTTTATAAAATCCAATGGCTCAGTAAGGCCTGCATTGCCAGCAAGACACTTAACATTTTTAATGCCCAGAAAGCTAAAGACGTATTTAAAACAGTTCATGTGACTACAGTGGTTCAACCTTAATGTTATGAAGCGACGAGAATACTTTTTGCGTGCCAAAAAAACAAAATAACGACTTTATTCAACAATATCTTGTGATGGGCGATTTCAAAACACTGCTTCATGAAGCTTCGAAGCTTTACCAATCTTTTGTTTCGAATCAGAGCGTGTATCAAACTGCCAAAGTCACATGATTTCAGTAAACGAGGCTTCGTTACATCACAAGTGTTTCGAAATTTCAATGGTTCACCACTGGGGGGTGTGACTTTGGCAGTTTGATACGCGCTCCGAACCACTGATTCAAAACAAAAGATTCATAAAGCTTCGAAGCTTTATGAATCGAAGATGAACGAAGGTCTTATAGGTGTGGAACGACATGAGGGTGAGTAATTAATGACAGAATTTTCATTTTTGGGTGAACTAACCCTTTAAGTTGTAAAAAGTTGCTCCAGTGTATATGGCTTACCAAAGGAACCATGCAAAATGAATCAATTATCACTTTTTTGCTAGTAATGCAACTTAGTAATGCAAAAAAAAAAAAAAACCTAAATTTAAGTTAATTTTTACAGAAAATCTTGAAATCCATCGTAGTTTACTTCAGCATGTTCATCAGATTTCATGAAAGAAATGTAGCTATGTCTGATGCATGAACAAATCATTGTTTTGAGTCAGATCTGTTCAATGAATCAGCTAATCCCATTTACAAAAACAGTGAATGATTTATTCATGAATCAGACTCATTTGGTTCTGTCCAACTCAGTGACTCAATGATCCAGTCACATTGCTAAACAACTCACTGGAGAGAAATGCTTTTACAACCTTTTTTAAAGGATAGTTCACTCAAAAATGAAATTCCGTCATCATTTACTCAACATCATGTCATTCCAAAACTTTATGACTGTCTTTATTGTGTGGAACATACTTTGAGAAATGTGTCATTTAGAGGCTTTTTTTGGTCCATAAAATGGAAGTCAATTGACATTATTTTGTTCACGACAACAATCTTCAAAATATCTTGTTTTTTGGGTGAACTGTCCCTTCGAAGCTTAAAAACACTCTACTCATTGTCACTGCATGGTGAGTACAATTATTAAAAATTTCTCCTTTTGTCTTCCATCAAAGAAAGTCATACGAGTTTTGGAACAACATGAAGGTGAGTAACTAATGTCAGAATTTTCATTTTGGGAACTAATCCTTCAAGTATTCCAGTTCCTTCACATCTTACAGGTGACATTTACAGGTGACCCTTCAAACAGGCAAATCCATTGGCCCTTAAATAGCCCTAGGGATCCTTGTGGTTGGGCGACCTCTGACCCCTGACCTCAGAAGCTGCTGACTTATTACTCAACGCCTCATGCAATTCTGGAATGTTTCGAGCCAATGGCAGGAAAGCTGGAGGGTTAGCCATCATCTTGATTCACTAATTGATCTCTGAGTGCAAGAGCGCTGAAATGAGTGTGCGATCGGGATCAAGCTGGCAAGACAAGAGGAAAAACAGACAGAAAGAATATCTTTCCATTATTTAGAGATATTGAAAAATGGGGTCAGAGCCCTTTGGCCCTGTGGGTTGAAATAGCACCCGGAGCTTATTGACTATAAACACAGAGAGATGAGTGAGCTACTTGTGGAGAGCACTTCTATCTTGATGCTTTTTTTTACCCCAATGCAGGTCTAAACCATTGAAGAAACACTTAAACTCACTTACTGTCAGAATGAAACACAATATTGTGTGCTAAAAGGCATTTATTGGCTTTTAATGGATGAAATGTCAACCAATCACACACATTCCCAGTCCCTATCATATCCAGTAGGATGTTCTGAGGTATATGGCTTTCCAAATGAATCATCTATCACTTTTTTCCTAGTAATGCAACTTTAAGACAACAAAATTCAATATGCTTGATGATTATGGACAACAAGCTTGCAAATTTTAAAAGCATATTAATTTGACATTCCTCAACTCACCATCGCACAGAGGTCCGGAGAGGACGTATCGCTCATAAACACCAATCAAAACAATGTCAAACAATTTGAATTATTATTCAGCCAGATGAGTGGATATCTCTTGAAGCACATTATGTTAAAACAAACATTTAATCAATGGTAGTACAGTAGAATGGGTTGACGTTTTTATAAAAGGCTATTGTGAGCAGCTGAGGAGGTAGAAAATAATAGAAGGTCTAGAAATTTGAACCAGATGTGTGTGTGGAGAGAAAAAGAGCATTTAATTGGCTGGACAAAGACTGGATGGTGATTTTTAAGGGGCGTGTGGTTTTTGAAACATGTTTAGTCGGCGCAATTAAGAAATAAATAAAGAGAGGGTAACACGGGAAGCATGAACATGGTTTGAGGATTTGCAGGCCATTTTGTGTCCTTTTATTATGAGAAGAAAGAGAAAATGAGACGGAGAAAGTGAAAAAAAGGTGAAAGAAAGAACAGTGGGTAGAGGTGAGAATAAGAAAGACTTATTTACATAAAAGACTTGAAACAGAGTTGCATAAGTTATATCTCTTTAATATCTCAATTGTTTCAGCAGTGAGATGGAGGAGGAGTTTGCTTAAAGGATTAGTTCACTTCAGAATTAAAATTTCCTGATAATTTACTCAGCCCCATGTCATCCAAGTTGAAAAGAAATTAAGGTTTTTGAGGAAAACATTCCAGGATTTTTCTCCATATAGTGGACATGAACGGCTACCAACAGGTTGAAGGTCCAAATTGCAGTTTAAATGCAGCTTCAAAGTGCTCTACAGCCGAGGAATAAGGGTCTTATCTAGCGAAATGATCAGTCATTTTGTAAAAAAAATTAAAATGTATATACTTTTTAACCACAAATGCTCATCCTGGACTAGCTCTGCAATGCACCATGCATTATGTAATCACATTGGAAATACCGCGGTAGGGCAAAAAACTCCATCTCATTTTCGTCTCCAACTTCAAAATTGTCCGACATCGTTGTTTTCCCTTTATTTTTATTTGTAAAGGACATTTGACTTAGTCTTTGTACGTTCGCTTTGTAAACACTTGCGCGGTACTTCCGCCTACGTCTCGCATGGTCTTTCCAACGTTATTACGTAATACATGGCGCTAGAGCTAGTGCAAGATGAGCATTTGTGGTTAAAAAGCATATAATTTTAATTTTTTCAGAAAATGACCAATCGTTTTGCTAGACAAGACCCTTATTCTCCAGCTGGGATCGTGTAGAACCCTTTGAAGCTGCATTGAAACTGCAATTTGGACCTTTAACCTGTTGTACCCCATTGAAGTCCACTATATGGAGAAAAATCCTGCAATGTTTTCCTCAAAAACCTTAATTTCTTTTCAACTGAAGAAAGAAAGACATAAACATCTTGGATGATATGGGGGTGAGTAAATGATCAGGAAATTTTAAGTGAACTATTCCTTTAAGGTGTCCAGCTTTAATTACATAGCGGAGGGGGAGGGGGTGTCGGACTCCATTGTTAAATAACAAAATAACCATATACAATTCACGCACTACATGGATGAGTGCATAAGTACATAGTGCATAGTGCGTCATTTGGGACGCAACTAATGTGGATAGCATAGCTCATGTTTTTTAATTTAGAAGAATTTAAGAAATATTATATTGAACATATATATATAAATATTTGGTATCTCAATATATTATTATCAATTTATTTAATTAAAAACAATTGTATTTTTATATAATTTTCTTTAATTTTACTTATATATTTTTGGGGGAAATTTCTGACTTATTACATATTTCTGACATATTATTATTATCACATTCTTGCTAGACTAAAATATTTGAGTTAATATGTTTTCTTTTTACAGCTCTATATTTTTATTTCTGTTTAGGAGAAACTAAGTTGACACTTTAACTAAATGATAAAGAACTCTATTCAATCTCCTGAGATAGGAAAGAGCAACCACTGAGCAATAAAAAAGCAGAGAGATGAAGCAATAAAGAGAAAGAGTGAAGTGGGCTGATGGAAACATGAGTATTTATAACCGAGAGGCCGTGACACAGCAGAATGCTGGGCCATGTTTGGTGTGGACTGTCACATCGTGACATCCCGACTTCACATCACACTAACGAGGAGAGGTCTCAACTTCAGCTCTTATAACTCATCCTGAACACTGACCTTATAACCCAGACGCTTCGCCACATACTCTCAGCTTCAAAACTTCCACTCTACACACTCCGGCTCAATGTATCCGTCGGTTAGAGCCGACGAAACCATTTCCACTTCACTAGGACAACAATCAGACAAGTTGACAGACGTCTTCAACAACAACAACAAAAAAAAAAACGACTTCAACTGGAGGAAGCTGAACTGCTTTTACATGCTAAAAGCTGATACTTTTGGGGGGTCAAATTTTGATCTCAAACCATTTAAAAGAAAACCATTCTTCCAGATTTGCAAACCAAACATGTCCCAGGTGTGTGTGAGTGTCTGAATGCAAGCAGTGGCAGTGTGAAAACCAAAGCAAAGCTCGGAGCTGTAAACAGGAGGTGCAAATTCATGTAGAGTTTATAACGGCTTCAAGTGCCCCCTATAAAGAACATATGTCACCCCTCTCTGCCTATCAGTTTTTATTGACAGGTGTCAGTTGTACTGATTGTTCTGACATACGTTTCATAAACCCAGAGAGACTGTAAATCAATGGACGACCATTACTAATATATGAACAGGACAAAGGACCAATGGCCTTCAACTATGACTCAGTTCAGAACAGCTTTGCTCAGAAAGCCACCCAAACTGAACAAAGTGAAACGCTTTATTTAGTTCAGCTCAAAACAAAACTGTCTACCGAACTGTTCGATACTGCACTGAAAAGTCAGATAATGCACAGAGAGGCAATAACAAACTCTATGGCACTAAACACAAAATCACACAAGCAAAACATTGACTGAATGAAATATCGGCCACTTTAGATTAATGACCAACTCACTGTATTGGCCACTGTAATTTATTGACAGCTGTTAGGTGATTGTGGCCCACCAGAGTGTAGAATGGCAAGTAGTCTGGGAAATCGACCTCCATTAAATACTGTCCAGATCAAGCCATTCAGCGTGAGATTGCTTTGTGACATATTACCCCTGCTGATACTTCACATAACAGTCCATGAAGCTGAGCACACAATATGCCACTGACGACTTGTTCATTGCACCTCCTCACATCATTTACAGCGATAAGCCCTTTCCAGATTTGAGATTTACTCTGTTATGTTTGATTAACATGTTGATTTTGATTAAAGTCGTTAAAGGGACGTCTTTTTCAAAGTATTAAATCAAGAGTGAACCGCTATGATTTAAATTGGATTGGTTTGCATTTAAAATAATGAGAGCTATCCTTCAAACTTTGTTTTCTATTACAACAGAGTTATGGTTCTTTAATCATGTATACAGTTTTTTAAAAAATAAAAAAATAAGATTTACACCTGAGTGATTTCTTTATTACTGTTCCTATATAATGAAACAATTTCAATAAATCGCCATTTTAATTTCCTCTCAGTGGGAGGCTGCGTCGATGGTTGATGCCAGGGAGAGGGCGAGAGGAAATGAAACACAAATGCCCTTCACAAGCGAAGTTAACATGTCTGTGACTACAGGAGCTGGCAGAGACTCCTTCCAGTGCTTAATGTGTTCCCTGGAATGGAACAACAGAACGGTCTGGATGACCTTCAGCACAAGCACACATCCAGTGAGACGCGCAAGATCTGTGACTACTGTGGACAGCAGCCAGAACCTCCCTAAAAGAGAGAGAAATGCAAGAAAATTAATAAGGAATAAGGGAAATAAGGGGGAAAAGGCAGGTTCTTCTAATATAGAATAAATAGAGCTTCCAATATATATAATATATATTAGAGCAGTCAAAATTAACACTCATGCAATGTTCATCCAATATTATTTAAGAATGTTCATTTAAAAAATAAAGAGAAATAAAAAATAAGCATGGACATTAATAGAGGATTAATGTCCAGATAGATAAACCCATCTATGGATTTATCTATGAATGTAACCATCTATCCATCCATGTATTAATCTATATCTACCCATCTATCCATCCATCCATCCTTCCATCCATCCATCCATGTATCAATCTACGTATGTATCTACCCATCCATCCATCCATCCATCCATCCACCCATCAATGTATCATCTATCCATGTATCAATCTATGTATCTACCCATCTATGTATCTACCCATCCATCCATTTATCTAGCCATCTATCTATGAATGTAAACATTCATCCATCCATCCATCCATCCATGTATCAATCTATGTATCTACCCATCTACCGATCTATGCATCCATCCATCCATGTATCAATCTATGTATTTACCTATCCATGCATCCATCCATCCATCCATCCATGTATCTACCCATCTATCTATGAATCCATCCATCCATCCATCCATCCATGTATTAATACATGTATCTACCCATCTATGTATCTACCCATCTATACATCCACCCATGTATCAATCTATGTATCTACCCATCCATCCATGCATCCATCCATTCATCCATCAATCTATGTATCTACCCATCTATGCATCCATCCATGTTTCTAACCATCTATCTATGAATGTAAACATCTATCCAGCCATCCATGTATAAATATGTATCTACCATCTATGCATCCATCCATCCACCCATCCATGTATTAAATCTACTGTATGTATCTACCCATTAATGTATCCCATCCATCCTCCATGTACCAATCTATGTATCCATCCATCCATCTATGAATGTAAACATCCATCCATCTACCATTTATGTATCTACCATCAATGTATCCCATCCATCCATGTATCAATCTATGTATCTACCATCCATCCATCCATGTATGTATCTACCCATCTATGAATGTAAACATCCATCCATCAATCCATCCATCCATCTATCCAATCTATGTATCTACCCATCTATGCTTCCATTCAATCTACTGTATGTATCTACCCATCAGTGTATTTATCCATCCATCCATCCATCTACTTCTCAACTTTCAAAATGTATTTCATGTTAATTCTACATCCTAACAATTCTGCATCCTATTGCTTCCTGAATTAAAACTCAAACACTGAACTGGTATCTTAAAAGGCATTCTCAAATGAATTGTGAATGGTGCACAACCCCATTATAACCCTGTCTTCTGCGTAGGCTTTCCACCAGATGTTACAACATGGCTGTGAGGATTCACTCTCATTCATACACAAGCATCAGTGAGGTCAGGCCATGATGTTGGGTGATGGGGTCCAGCTTGCAATCTGCATTCAAATGTATCCCAAAAGGTGTTCAGGTCTGGGCTTTGTGTAGGCCAGTCAAATTCTTTCACACCAGACTCTGTAAATTATTTCTTTATCTACATCACTTTGTGCACAGGGCCATTGTGATTCTGGGCCCCATTCTTTTAAAAATGTTTGTCTAAGGAGATTACATGGCTGTATGGTTGATTTTATGCACCTGCTTGGGTGATGTAGCTGAAATAGTCAAACCCCTTAATTAGAAGTTCACATACCTTCAGCTACATAATGTATAACTAATTTATATATATATATATATATATATATATATATATATATATATATATATATATATATATATATATATATATATTATTTATATATATATATATATATATATATATATATATATATATATATTTAATCTGTAGATCTTTGAAAAGGCATCATAGTTTCTACACTTTTCACTGTCTTCTTCAAAAAGTTCCTGCATCAACAATCTTCTGGTAAATTTTCTTTGCAAATCAGCATAGTAATCAAAACTGAGCAAATCCATCATTGTCTCCTGAAGTCCGACTCATAAATACCACAAGGACACGATCTGCACGCTGTACAGAATTGTGGGTGATTGTGTTAGTGGCTCCATGGACTAGTGGTCCAAATGAAGGCGGTCTTTAACGCTGGCTCAGCAGAGAGGGCTGCGTCTCATTCACCACTCTGATTACCTTACATCAGCCGCCTGTCTTCAGTTGGATTGATCTTGCAACCCAGCCTTGCATTTTCAAAAATCTATTTCATTCTCTGTTCCCTCTCACTTGTAGTATTAAGCTCTCCCAACCCACACAGGTTTTTCCATTTTCTCCACCCTTCAAACTAATTTATTAGCCAGTTGTCTTTTCTTCTCTCATTTCCTTTACGCTTCTGGGTTTTTTTTTTTTTTCAAACAGCTTAAAGATGCCCCTCCAGAGGTCAAAGCACTCGAACCTTCAACTTGATATTTCTAAGATAGCAGAGTTTTCCCCGCCTTTCTTCATCTAACTACCGTTTTTCCTGGTTGCCAGCACCTTGGCATAATCTTCTGTGACAGATCCGGCCCTCCTCTGGCATTCCCGTCGCCATGGAGAGAACCAAACACAGAGGCGTTTTTATTCAGCTCGAAAGAAAAGCTCTTGACATGATAAATACAGCTCTGTCATGTCTTCTGAACTCATCTGCACGCGTTTAAAAGCGTGGAACAAGACACCAGACTCTAAAGGTGGGAATCCTGCTCATCTAGCGCATCCACACAACACAAAGGCAAACCTCTGGCCCATCTTTACAGATCCAGAACATTTGGAGGGATTGTCTCTAAGATCTTCCATGATGAATGATCAAGTAGAGGTGAAATAGAGGTGTGTTGGTTTGTCTTTAATCAAAAACTTGTTCCTTAGTTACTTAGATCCTAGTCTCAGCCTCAGACGGTGCACCCACGTACCGCCCACAACCCGCTTAATGACCGATGATACATAATGTACTGGATGAAATCAAGGGTTTCAATCTGATCATCGACTTTACACAACTTTCATACTAAGGTTTTTTATCAGTCTGCCTGGAAACAGTATTTAGAGTAGGATGAAATAATCATTGGATTTTCCAGGTTAGTGCAATCAAATCTGTTGAATTATGGCATTAACCGTAAATAAATAAAATTAAATGTCAGAAAAATAATAATTGTTTATTAAAATTCAGATCACTATGCACATTTATTTTACACACTGTTTTCATGCATAATTTATTCATGTTAATTCATTTTCTAAAATAATATATTTATTAATTTTATATTTTTCATTCATATTTAACTCTTTTTATTCATTTAATCAATTTTTCCAGTTTTATTAATTTCATTATAACATTATAATATTAAAATTCATTTTTACATTTTTATTCATTCCATTATAAGTTTGTAAAATTCATATGTTTGAATATTTTATACATATTAGAATTCATTTTCCCCACGTCAGCGTATTATTGTGATATAATCTCTGATAAAGTCACAGGCAGTAAGTGAGGCATTACTTGTTCATCAACTTACTTGTTTTAAAGTTTATTGTAGCTATGTGGATGCTCAGTTTTTTCTGATATTTGCCCAAAATATCATGTTATAAAAGATGAAGTGCTGCGCACAGGCTATTTAAGCGTGCGTTCACACTTGAAGTTCAGTTTGTTTGGTTCGTTTGGTCTGGACCAAAAAAACAACAACAACATAGTCCTGATCTGATTAGCGTTCAGATTGGAAATTTTATCACCGAACCAAAAGATACCAAACCTAAAGTCATAGGGATACGTTCACAACCTGATTGGTCGGATTTTATGACATATTGCCTATTTTGAGACGGAACTTACTGAACATCCAAAACAATGCTGTGTGCTGAGATAAATGCGCTTGTTGTGTGTGCGTAGCCTGCATATGATGGTATTTTGGCCAGCTGGGAACTCGTGAAGAGCTTATAAAATGTGTAAAGGAGTCAAAACAACGGCGGGAATCCCTCCGTCACACACAAACGATCAGCTGCATGGAGACGCACGTCTGATGCCTGTGATGGGCAAACTCGCGACTATGACGAGAAAAAACAATATGCGTGAGGATTCTGTCCTTTTTAGCATCTCATCTTCCTGTTTTTGGTTCGTTTACTTGTCTTTGGTCCGTGTTGCGTTCATATATCATTCGAACTGCACCATTTGGAAGCGGACTGAGACCCATCTTTTCAGCGGTCTCGGTCCACTTGTTTGGTGCGCACAAGGGTTCGGATGGCAGTGTTCACACATGTTCAAATGAACCGCACTAACAGAGCAATCGCACCAGGGTTCGTTTTAATCGAAACAAACATGACAAGTGTGAACACACCCTAAGACAGTACTGGCTATGACTCAAAGACAAATGCTTGACTAAGATTAAAACAAAGACCGAACAGTGTGCGACACTTTATTCACTAAAGAGGCATGGTGGAGTAATGAGGTTTTACAGACAGTTCAAGGATCCAGTGGAGGTACGAGGTTTAGTCACTCTTTTTAATACTTTTCAGTGGTAAAATATTTGCAAAAAACACAGACAGATGTAAAGGGTAACCAATAGTAATGATCAGGGATGCACCGAAACTTCAGCCGCCGAAAATGGCATTTTCAGTTTTTCGCTGTAAAAGAAAAACGGGCAAAAACATGAGCCGAAAATATATGCCGCCTCGCCCCACAGTGTTCAGTGCTCAGGTTTCACTCTTGGTCTAGCCGTTATCACTGTAAGCTCAATATTCTGCTCTATGCTATAGGTTAAACAGATTGTAGTTGATCCATGATCCGTGCGGACCAGGCCCATATATATATATACATATATATATATATATATATATATATATATATATATATATATATATATATATACACACACACACACACACACACATACATACATACATATATATATAGTTTCGGCACGGCAGTGACAAAACTGTGGTTGCGTTATGTCAGTCAGGCAATTTCTTCCCCCAGTTCTTCACCAAAATAAGAGCACACAATCAAAAGTCTTGCTACATGAGACAACCTAGATCCAAACCTGTGAAATAACTATGAGATAAATAATTTAAAAAAAGAATTCATCCTCAGGAGAAATGGAGAATGCATCTAAAACAAATTCACTCCCACAAGCTATGCAACACCCTAACAAAAATCAATACAGTAATTTTCTACTTAGATAACCCAATTCCTCAAGAGTGATTTTTTAATTTCCTCCAAGAGCATCTTCGATTATTCAATTAGGAAGTCCATTCAAGGGCTGAACAAGCAATGAGGTGACAGTTTTCAAATCTGTTTCTCTTGTTCTCGATTAAAACCGATCTGTCTGCAGCACATGCGTGCCGCATGCAGGTTTTATTAGATATCGGCTTAAGCTCTGCCAAATGTGAGGCAGAAACAATCATGCACAGCAGCGGCCGCAACAGAAAAGACAAGTGCAGACGCGTACGACAATTTATATGCCTGAACCTGGGGATTTGAGGTTGGCTTGCAACCACACTGTAAATGTATATCCTACACGTATGTGGTCTGAAGCCTGGGTGGTGCGTTTCGGGATAAGTTTGTGGTTTATTAAACTACGAAAGAGGAAAAGGAGATGAGGAAACAGCCGACGGGTGACTTTGAGGCAATGGTGTGGTAAACGAGTGGGCGGTAGGGCGAAAAACAGCAGACGTGTCGTTTTATCCGAGGGGTTCAGACTGAAGCGTAATCTTCGTGGCGCAGGAGATCAGTCTGAATGTGAACAATTAAGACGATGAGACAAAATCATTTATCAAGCTTCCTAAGACAAACCCCCCCTGCCTTTTCCAAAAGGGAAAGACAGAATGAATTCATTTCCTTTATCTCCTCAAGTCGTTAGTTCCAGCAGTCATTGTGGATCACAATGGAAACCACACAGACTGGCGGCAAATGAGTATTCATTAGGACGTACAGATGGACGGGCACAAACATTCATTCACACACAAACAGACAGACAGTCCGCACACACACACAGGGAATTTTCTGCATGCTCGAGCCTGGGATATTGCAGATTTTACTCTGCTTATTCGCCGAATGAGGTAAGTGTGAAGTGATGTTGTCCAACAGCTGGACAGTACTTTGCTCCCTTGGAGTTTGGATCATCTTTCTATTCCAGCTCTACTACAATTCCCTTCTTTTTTTGTGCCATGAGCGAGCGGCCCTCGCTAACCATAACCAGGCTCAGTGAGAGATCAAACGGACCCCCGCAGCACATCTGGATCAGATAAGAGATTTATAGGGCCAGTGTCTAGGTACCAGTCTCCCATGACTGACCCTTACCAGACAGTCATGAGGACTGACCTGATTTGGTAAGATTAAGTTTAACACGTTAAACACAGGTACAGTACATACAGTAACTGAACACAGGCACAGGAAAAAAAAACATTTCATACTATTTTAAAATAAGATGTTTTTATGGTACTTTTTAGTCCTTTTGGAGTTTCTAAATCACTATTACTGTCAGCTTGGACATTCTGTAAAATATCTCTTTTTGCGTTCTATGGCAGAAAAAAATCATACAGATTTCAAATTACATGATAAAAAAAACCCCGACAGTTCTGAATGGTAGTAAGTCTATATTTTCATACTTTTTACTACTAAAATATTTTCAAATTATTATTCTAATAATTTATTTGAATATTACTTACGCAGTGTATCGTTTTCATTAGAGTTGTCAAAAGTACCGACTTTGGTACCAAGTCGTTACTGAAATTTTAAAAATGTGACTCTTTGAGCGCTGTTGAGCGAATTCGTAAACATCTCTGATTGGACATTGTGTTCACAGCTCATCGGATATGTCTGTGATTGGCTACAATGATCAACGCTGTAAAAACGTTGTAAATAGTCATCAATGAAGCTCTTCACTAAGTGCTTACACAGATACACACAGGAGTGTTTGAAAGCAGGCGTCTATCACGGACCAGTCTGCTTTCATACGCTCCCGCTCCCGCTTTCAAAACGTTTTCAAATGCAAACACTTCCGTGTGCTTTCAAATGCTGCCGTGCATTGATCATTGAAGCCAATCATAGTCATATCTGATCAGTGTGTCAACACAATGGCCAATCAGAGGTGTTTATGAATCCACTCAACAGTGCTCAAAGCGTCACATTTTTTAAATTTCAGTACCGATAGGTACCGAAGTCGGTACTTTTGACAAGTCTAGCTGTCATTAAAGGGTTAGTTCACCCAAAAATGAAATTTCTGTCATTAAGTACATTGAGTTTTTTATCTCCCACAGAAAGCAACGAAATTACCACATTCAAGGTCCAGAGAAGTAGTAAAGACATTGTTAAACTAGTCAACGTGACTATAGTGGTTCAACCTTACTATAAAGATAAAAAACCTCTTGGATTTCAACAAAAAATTCGTAATTTGTGTTCAGAAGATGAACGAAGGACTTGCGGGTTTGGAACGACATGAGGGTGAGTAATTAATGACAGAAATTTCCTTTTTGGGTGAACTAACCCTTTAAGCCTTGACTAGATCAAGATGGTATAGATATAACCATTGGTCTACCAGGTCGAAACCAAGTTCCACCAACTGTTAGTCCAGCTGATCAAACATCCAGACCAGTTTGGACCAGTAAAAGACTATTAGGTTCCACATTCGCTGCATTTTCCAACAGGGTGAGATCCCTGATTTCCATCCTCACAGCTGCCCAGACAGGACTAATCTCTGGCACGACACACATGCCTACTTAGAACAAGGGCACAAACATAAGCGTGCCTGCAAAGTTTCGGAAATGACTGAGGCATCTTGGGAGTCAATGGAAACACCTTCCCCGTGTGTGGTGTACGAGTGGTTAACAGCATGTTCAGAGCATTATTCCCAGCCAGTGGAAACACTCGAGCTGATATTACATCCCCACTGTAATAATAAACCTGTTTCATCTAGGGTGAGATGGATCGAGAGTTCCAAATGTACAGAGTCCTGAAATTACATCCTTGATGCTGAGGGCATCTCTCCAGAAATGAAATGAAATCCTATAGCTTGAGCCAGGGCAGTGTGGGGAGCTAGATTAAACATACACTAGTATTAAAGTCAGCTTTAAATAAAGAGAATTCACACATGGTCACAGACTCTCTCCCTGACCTCCCATAGATCACTCTCAGAGTAACAGACGCTCTCGTGTAACTCCCATATTGAAGTAATGAAAAAATGAAAATGTTGTGACAGTAAAAATGGAGACTGGAGTAGAACAATAGCCCCCTTTGTGCCACGGGAAATAAATGCTTTTAATGACTTGTTAGGAAACTCCAAGGAAGTTGCCTGGATGTGTTTTTGCACAAGAGGAATTCACTAAATCACATTAAACCCATGTTGCATAAAACACTGTCGAACAGCTGTAGATAAACCGAAATGAATACAAGATGAAGCAATGCAGCATCCGAGTCACTGCCAGTGTCGTCATCTGTTTCTCGTAATTCCTAATTAATGTATTCCTGGAGGAACCGAGCCCCCACTTGCCATTAAACCTGACATACCTGATAACACAGCGGGCAGGTCAGTACAGCACCAACGTGACCTTTCACCTTACAGAGAGGGACAGGGGAAAACAGGAAAACCGCACGCAACTGAATTGTTTGTAAGCAGAATCTGACAAGCTATTCAAAGACATACAAACTGTCTGCTAATGAAAACATCCGCTGTGATTCTTCTAATGGCTTTTATATTAGTGGAAAATTTGCCATCATTCGTTTATCTAGAACACACAGATTGTTACTTGTTTTTAGCATAAATCTAACTAAATTTAGAGAAGTTTATGCTTAAAACAAGAAAAATGATTCGGCAATGGGGTAAGAATAATAAACTGAGTTTTAGATATACTCTCTGAAAACAAGTCTTATTATTCAACACATTTTTGGCTCTCAAGTATATTTACATTGTTTTTTATGGATGTTTAAATAGAAAGATAAAAATACTGATTAAATATTTTTTTTTTTTTTGCAGAGCTCCAAAACTTTGTGTGAAGACACATATGTGGATTATTCCTCGCATTAAACCATAATAATAATAATAATAATAAATAATTTTCATAGAATATTTTAAACAAAAATATAATTTCCTGGCCAGTCAGGAATATTTATGGCAAATTAATTAGTAAAACATCAAAAGAAGACATTTTTTAACAATATAGAAACAGTAAAAGTGTAATTAATCATAAAAAATCTCATTGTCAATGAATTAAATTATTAATAAAACTATTTTAAGATAAAACGCTCAATTTTACAATTTTACAATAAAAATAAAATATTTGGCTGGTAAGAAATATTTACGGCCAGTGACAGTGAACAAAACTTATTTTTATTTTTATTTTATTTTATGTTATAGCAACAAAATATTTTAAATAAAATAATTTCAAATATTTTTAAATAAAAATATGGTAATTTTTCCCATGTCACTGAAGGTCATTAAACTAAATCTAAAGCATAGACATTTACTTTAACACTTTAACAAATTTATTTTAACAAATGTAGGCATTTAACAAATTATTGAGACACATTTTAAGATTAGATTGACAGATTAGGCTGTTATCAGTGTGGGTGAACAAATCACAAAGCACTATTCCTCTCTCGGGAGTTTCTTGCCTTTTCCTCTCTTGCTCTATCTCCCTTTTCTCAGTCAACAAAAAGTCAGTTCATAAAGTTACCGCTATCTCCCAGCACTATCCGTCATCTGAATATTCTTCACTTTGCCTGTCCTCCCTGCGCTCATTTCTTTCTCTCGCACACAGACAGCTCACGCCAGCATCGGCACGGAGCGATACAGGCGCCCCTCAGCTGGTTTTCATTTCTCTACAGCCAGGTCAGGGTTTAACAGTCTCACAGTCTATCACACACACATCAGAGCCTGATACCTGAGTGGCGTCCCCCTGGAGCTCCACCATATAACCCTCAGCATGCTCAAATACCCTCAACATGTCAACAGCACCTTGAGAGAAGAAGTGTGAGGATCATGAACCAAACACCTTGTGCTCCAGCCTTCAGGAGCTCCTCCTGAGGCAGCAGGAGACGGATATGAATGCATTCCTGTCTGAATTAACTGATTTTCACCTTAAGTCAATCACAGCTTCCTTCAGGGGCCTTCTGTGCTTCTGAAAGGGTCATATGGGGGCCATATTAAGGGTGTAGAATTGCGTGTAGAATCCTAAATTAGGATTTGGTGCATAAACGGCTCTAATCCCAGGTAAATCTCATGGGATAGCCCTTGTCTTCTGTGGAAGGGGTGAAAAGATTAACCTGATTCGTTCAAGCTAGACTAATGGCGACTCAACACGCTAATGCGCCATAAACAAACCCTTCAGACTGCTGATCTTCTCTGTATGGCCACACATTCCTACATAGCTGATACAAGCCATCCTGACCTTTAAAACTATTGTGGATCTTATACATTTGAACCTATTTTGTGTTCTAAGATTTGCCATGTGTTTAAGACTAGGGGAAGCTTAGCCACGATGTCCGCATATGCATATAGTTAAATAAAAATAATAGCGAGAGGTCTGATGGTGGAATTACTCATATGTCATTCAATCTACTGCCTGCTGCTTATGATTGGTGTTCTGGGATAAAACTGACAATAATTCTTTCTTACTTCTACCCAAATTCAAACCTCAACTAAAAATAAGTGAAATAATAAAAATAAATAATTATAATAAAAACCTTTTACATTTTTTTAATTAGAATATATAAATAACAATTTAATAATTTAATAATTAATAAAATAATGTCTGTACATAAAAAAAAATTAATTCAATGAAGAAAAATATTCATTAAGTTATGGTAGCATTAAAATTAAAATTTGAATAAAAAAATATGAAATGTAGTTTAGATGGACAAACTAAAATCTCACCTTATATGCTCAAGTCACTTGTGTTTTTCTACCCAAATGCAAGCTTCACTAATAAAAATAATAAATAAAATATTGAAATTATAATAAATAATAATAAAAATAAATAGCAATAATAAAATTATATATATATAATGTAACTTAAAATATTATTAAATTAAAAATATTGTAATTTAATATTTTAATGTATATATTAATATTAATTTTATTTAATATTTGTATTTAATATTTTAATATTTTATTAAAAATATTTTAATTTAACTTTTAAATTAAAAAATATTTTACATATGTGTAATTCATTAAATAAAAATATTTATTGAATTATCGAAGCAAACGTTCTCATTATTATAATTTAAAAAAGGAATAAATTATGAACTGAGGTTTAGATCCTATTCACGCAAAATCACACATTATAGGCTCTCAAGTCGCTTAAATAATTTTCAGTCTGAAGTGAAAAGGCTTATAGATATATTACTGTAGTTTACTAAGCATTACCTTCTCATACACTTCAATGAAGTTCTGCGAGTTTCTGGAAAACGATGCTGTAAATTTAGACCAGAATACCATAAGTGCACCCGCTAGAGACTGAGGAACTGTAACCTCTACTTACACATATAACCGTCCACTCACTCCCACAGAGGTTGATTTGTGCCCGTATTGAATTCTATACAGGTATTTAGAATGATTAAATACCCAAAAAAGAATGTTTATGTTTGTAGCGAAACACATTCCTTTCCCGCTTATTCCCAGAGGTCTGCCATCCAGGTTTATGTATGTTAGCAAAAATGTAAAACTGTACCACATTTTTTACACTCTCTGGGACACCATAAAGTACTTTCGGTGAATGGCGCTGTTCATATTTTTATGATCTACATAAGTTTCATTTCCAACAATTGATTATGCCTGCATAGTCACAGTCCAGTGGTTTCAGGCTCGCTTTTAACTCATTAATGATGCCAAGAGCTCCACCACCAAGCAGCACCCGGTTTGCCACATGCCAAGCTTCTCACCTTCCTCTCATTCTCCGCCACATATTCAGTCCTATTCTCCTCACCTCGCCATTCCAGTCACTCTGGCTCGCTTTACTACTCTTGTTAACTGCTGGAGCACATACAGAAAGCTGCCCCAAACTTAATGAGATGTGACTGGCTATATGGTGTGGCTTGAAAATGAAACGTGGTGCTGCCGGCCTAAGCAATCTCAAACCAGAGCACACATCGCTATAAATATGTCACTTTGGAGAGCGTTGGAGAAATCTGACAGTAAGCAGCGCAGAGGGTCGTTTGTACCAAAAACCCCACAGTGTACTGAAATAAGCAAACTTTCCCTTTTTCAAAACGCGCTTCACTAAAGCCCCACCACCTCCCCTCCGCTTTCCTGGCAGGATTACGCGAAGGTCTCTCCCCAGTGACGGAGCCCAATGGCATCCAGATGCGGCACTGCACTTGCTCAGGTTGGGGGGAAAATGGATTGGCATGCGGCACGCTCTGGAAGGCTCTGAGTAAACATGACCCTATGGTGACCCCCACTGCTCATGGCCCCTGCAGGTCTCAAACAGGTCCATTAAGCCTGTTCAGATACCCTGGGGCTGACCTGCTCCATTTCAAACTCAATCACCATCCCCAACAGCCCAATCACGCCGCACCGGCTGACGCTGCATTCAGGGAACTGCAAAAGCCACTACAATCGCATGGCGTACACATCATAACAAGACAGGAAAAGAGGTCTAGAAGGATTCGCTGAACTGAATAGGAGAAACAATAGCATTTTTCCTTATTTACAAATAGAAGAGTGCAAAAAAAAGAGTTTTGTTTAGCTACCACAAACACATGGCTGACAATCACCATTTGTTTTCCCTAAACGCAGTTCCTTTACACTCTGCTTAAGGGTCTTGGCAGTCGCGCTCAGTTAGCAAAAACACACAGCCTTGGGAGAATCTTTAGTTTCTTGAATGCTTGTGGTTTGCACTGTCATTTAGAAAGAAAACTCATGTATGCACAGTAAACATACTGAGCCGCTGTTGTGCAGATCATACCAAGGAACACCAGTCAAAAAAATGATTTTACGATAATGTTCATTTAACATCATTGTATTAGGTTTCTCATTCAAACAACTGCATTATTAAAATGACTTGAAACAGTTGCGTTTTGGCTCAACTCAGTATTTTCATTTTGAAAGAACGTTTCAATTAAGTAGAGTTGTCAAAAGTACCGACTTTGGTACTTAGTCGCTACTGAAACTTTAAAAATGTGACGCTTTGAGCGCTGTTGAGTGGATTCGTAAACATCTCTGATTGGCCATTGTGTTCACGGCTCATCGGATATGTCTGTGATTGGCTTCAATGATCAACGCTGTAAAAACATTGTAAATAGTCAACAATGAAGCTCTTCACCAAGCGCTTACACAGATACACACGGGAGCGTTTTAAAGCAGGCGTCTATCGTAGACTAGTCCCAGAAAGCTCCCGCTTCAAAACGCTTTTAAATTCAAACGCTTCCATGTGTTTTCAAACACTGCCGTGTGTTGATCATTGTAGCCAATCACAGATATATCCGATAAGCATGTGGACACAATGGCCAATCAGAAGTGTTTACGAATCCACTCAACAGCGCTCAAAGCGTTACTTGGTACCAAGTCGGTACTTTTGACTGTACAATTAAGTAGGCTAAAAATAACATTTGATGCTTGTTCAATTTACTCAAGTAAATGAAGTTAATCTAACACAATTCTTTTCAACCACTTAACCCATTTGAGTTGAGAGTACATAAATGATTTTAGTTGTGTGAAAATAGCATTATAGAAACTAGGAACAGGATTTCCCATTCCCATCATGCTTTGCACAGGGCTGGATAGAGAGAATAAAGGATGATTTTATGCATTTTTTTAAATCAAAATGATAAAATTGGGAGACTTGTTAATGTTTAATGTTCTTTTATGTTTGTATTTAAAAGGATTTCTAGTATGTTAGTGTTTTTAGAGGTTACAATTGTGGTGAAGTGTAGAGCATGTGCTTGGGTTGAGGACCTGCTAACAAGAATTAAAGTTGCTGTAATAATTAAAAAACAACTACTTTGGGCATGCCATGGATGTAACAAAACCATCTTCTGGCTAATGTCTAACAATTAAAGTATTTACAGAGTAAAGATCTTGCAAAAACTATTCTTGTAAAATTGTAAAGTTGTAAAAATTGTTATTGAATGCATTCAGTAAATAAACTAATCGGTTAAAATGGATTACTTGTTTTAATTTTTGTTTGATGTTAAAGGTGCAATATGTAAGATTTTTGCAGTAAAATATCCAAAAACCACTAGACCAGTGTTATATATTTTGTTCAGTTGAGTACTTACAATATCCCAAATGTTTCCAACTATTTGTAAATTGTGAGAAAACTGCAATTTTAACCAAGGCTCCAGGACGTGTGAGGAGTCGCCTGTCAATTGCGTCATACCCGTGTTACCCTCGGTTTCCGGTTTTATTTTGTGTAAACCATGGAAACACCAAAGATGCTTTAATATATTACATGTTTTAATAGACAAGGGAACAACTGTTTGGTTACATTTATAGACAGAAAACTAATTATTGTTATATAGCTCAACACGTTTAGTCTTATTGTTTAAATCTAATTTTCTTGATTTTTTGCGAGTACCATGCTTTACCATGCCTCAGAGAAAAACACTATTTCGTGAAGTAGCTAACATAGCATAATCAGATGCAGCTTTATTTTTAGTAACAGTAATACAGAATTTACTCCATCATACAATACGTTTTAAAATTAATTGCATGCCATTTATCAACACAAGCCATCCAGCATTTATTAATATGATATTCTAAAATCGATCTATCTTACTGCAGTGTGTCTCAAGCAAGAGTCTCACAGCAGCCGCCGAGCGAACGCACAGAGTAACGTTATAACATTTTCAACACACTCAAATGTATCTAATATGATAAACAGAGCTGTGTTACCTCATACTCATGACCGGAAAAGCGGAAGCGGCGCCGGCGGCATAATAAAAGTTCCACTGCTCGTGAGGCGTGTGTTGCGCAATCGCTCCAGCGGCCTCGTTCAGCTCCCACAACACTCGGTCCTGCTCTGCTTCATACTACAGTAACATTAATAATCACATCCATGAACATGATTTCTTCCTGAGTCCTATCCCGATTGTTTCCACCGGCTGTGATGTGAAGACCACATGTCCCAAGATTCCACGCTCAAACTTGCCGTCATAAAGCTACGCCTTTGTTTTGAATAGGCCTCTAGCGGACAGAAATATTACATATTGCACCTTTAATTTTAGGATAATTGAACGTTTGGACAAAATTAAGAATGTTAACCTGATTCAACTAAATGGCATTGAATATACTTAAGTTTACTAAAAGAAATAATGTTAATTAGCATAACCCAGTTACGTGGAACCTGTTGACATAAAAAAGTTAAGTAAATCCAACGTATCATTTTTTTGAGTGCAGTGTCATTGTCTCCAAAGAAACTGTGTTAAGTACAGCTTTAACAAATGATTAATTAGAAGTGTGTCGGCCAAAAGAAAAGACTAATTTTTTATCCATTGAAAGGTCAATGATCCAAATCCTCTGTAAGCCTTTGATTCTGGATTCAAAGGAAAACAAGACAAACGCATAAATCAACACTGTCGTCAAAGCCAATAGGTTAAGAACGTGTGAATATAGGCTGGCAGCCTTCTTTTCCACATTTACAACTTCAGCTCCTAATCATATAACTTCAAACATCGTCCAATAAATCTGGCACCAGCCTACTTTCTCAACACTGTAGCTCTGGATCAGCGTGCAGCATTGGGGTTTTTCGTTTCTAAACAGCATTAGGGATTCAACACCAGCCATTCTAAAGGCATGCTGAAGTGTAATTACCTCACTCTGCAACCACTGTAATTATCTATTCAACCCATGAACATATTAATTCCAGCTGTGTAAGAGCTCTTAGCTTATTCACTTACCTAAAGGAATTCCTCTTCTCAGTTCAATCTCATCTGCTGGGTGGCCAACAGCAGTTCTTCTGCATCACAAGACAAACTTTGTGACATCTCTGTTGTCAAAGAAAACAGGAAAAGTGATGTTAGCCTATACTGAAAGAATGACAAGTAATGACAACTCATTATTAAGCATTTTAAGCTAAATTAAAGATGAATTACGACCATGATTTGCAAACATGTTCCTGTTTTTAAAGGCATGCCATTACTAAAAACATAATTACTTCCATAAAGCTGATGTCTTTTAGTTTTTCTATACTTAAGCATTCAATTACATTGTAGCAATTAGCTGTGATTACCTGAGAGAGCTTTTTAATTAACACGCAATAGCATGCCAAGCTAAAAATGACAAAGTGAATGAGCGACTTTGAGTTACTTTCCATTGTATAAGTTTATTTACATATTTTATACCACAGAATGTTGACCAAAGTCTCTTAGCCCAGTATTTAGTAATGCAAACAATAGCTAATGAGCCGAGAAAGCTTTTGTCTCATCTCACTCTTTGACCTAACTGCAGAAGTGAATGAGTAATTCTGAATTTCTTTCCATGTTTATTTAAATATTTTATACCACATAATGTTGACTACCCTTGTGAAAATGACATGCAGTCAACTGTATTGAATGTGCACTTGTAGTGTAGCTCAAATCTTAAAAGTAAATTTAAAAAAAAAACTGTACTTGCAGATAATATATTAATGAAATTAGTGAGTTTCTGATTGGTCAATAGCTGTGTTTTATTCACGATAAAACACGGCTATGACCGCTTCACCCAACGGCTCTGTGTATCACTACACAACACCCTTAGCAACCAGTCTTAGCAACGTAAACTATTTGTTCTCGATTGATATTGTTCATTGAAGCTTACTGTATTATGAAGAGTATTGTGAGAAAAAGATCAAGTGAGCGAGTTTATTACCTGCATTCAGATTTAGCATTTTCCTTCAGGTCAGTCCTATGTTCATAATAAAAAAATCTGTTTAAATGTCCGATGTATTATCTTGTCCTTTTAACAGTTAAGGGGTTTTCCCGTGACTGACAGCGCTAGTCAAAGCATTTGTCAGTTGCGTCTTGTTCCGTGTTCACAACAATTCAGTCTTTTTAATATAAAAGTCTTCGCTACTGACTGACACATTCATAAAGACAGTCTTTGTCACAATCTAATGGCGTGAAAATGTAAGTTCTGTTGCTGTTCACGGTCAGGGACTATTTTTTTCCGGCGGAAGGAAGGCTTTTAGAAAAAGTTTACTTCATGAAAGTTGCATATTTTTTATATTTATATTGTGTGGTAACCATTTTATAAAAGCAATAAGGTACTCGAGACTAGTGCTGTATCGTGAATAAGTCACGGCTGAAGGGGTCCGCTTCGCCGTGCCTAACAATGCCCTTCAGCCGTGACTTATTCACGATACAGCACTAGTCTCGTAACTTATTGCTTACTTAAAGTACTGTATATTATTTCCGTACTGACTACTCTTTTTATAAGTATGCTTAAGTGTACTTTTCACATGGGTACAGTCTTTTAGCCTAGCATTTAGCAATGAAAACAATAGCTAATGAACCGAGAAAGCTTTTGTCTCATCTCACTCAACCAATACTGAATTAGCAGAAGCCAAAATCTCATAAAGGGAACTTCACTGGAAGTGTTTACCTTTCCCATGGTTCAACACTAGCCTCAATTGCTTAACCATGCGGCAAGGAAATCAATGGAAGGACATCTTCTCTCCCTACATACCAGGTTTCACTAGTGTGGAAGTTATTCTGAGGCCGCCGCAAGATTGTTTGGATGCTCGTCAAGAACTCCAAATTAAAAACCACAAACATTTCGGAGCACTTAACCCGAAAACATTCTCCTCAATCAAGCTGAAGACTTAAGGGAATGGATGCGTTGTTCTCACAGGTATTGGGAGGGCCAGAGGGACCACCAGGGGCCCCCCAACTTCAAAACATTGTGGGGTTCAATGATGTATTGTTTGGGGCATCTCCCAAAAGGCATTTCACTCACCATAAACAGCCTCTTAAAAGAATGCCGCTCTCCATGGTTCGGTAAAAGTCCTGTCCGAGGCTTGCTGCTGTAACTACATGACTGCATAATTACACTAGCGTGTGATAAAAAGAAAATGGCCCTATTTTAAGATCCTTCACGTCCAGGCATTCACGCAAGCCACTAGAGTCTTAGCAGTTACCCTTAAATAGTTCAATAATATCTGTGAAACCATAAATAGATCATGTCAGCTCTCATAAACACGCAAACGAGTTATTTTAAATCACCACACTAGGCTTTAATATGAGTTTTGATGGTTTTCGGTAGAGACTAGCAGTCTTGGAACAAACAGTGTTGGAGTATCAGACCAAGGGATCATTTCTTGGAAGCTTTAATCATCTGGCTCCTGCTTTGCACTGGGGGGCCGACAATTAAAAGTTTAGAGGGATAATATAAATATGTGTTGCTCTCAGCCTTGTTTACGTCCCTTTTCGCACCAAATGAATGGCTTTATATTGGCATTGTAAATTATGCAAGCTTTAGCTTCACAATAGGTAATCCTATATGAATTTTTTGACAGGGTTGGACACATAATGACAGGATAAACAAATGTAGTCCAGATGAGAGATCTAATTCTGTTTATCCCTATTGTGTCAGAGCCATTCAGTAAAAAGCTTGATCAAGCAAACATTATTTACTGCATTGTTTTGCCAACACTTCAAGCTCAACTGTGACAGGCCTTAGATCACACATATTGTGTGTTATTTATGGCTGTCTCACACATAAAAAATATGTAGCTTTAAATTACGATCACAGCCATAAGAGGCCAGCTCTAAAACCCTCAGGAGTTGCTCTTACATAACAAGACAAAGTGCAACCAGGTACAATGCCTTATTTAGATGCATATCGAGGGCCCCAGTGGACTGGAAAACATCGTCTCTGTGGGTTCAGTATAAGTTAAGCTCAATCATGTTGATAACCACAAAAATGTTTTTGGCACATCTCATTGTCTTCAGAAAAATCAAAAACCAAGGTTACAGTACAAATGGAAGTGAATGGGGCAAATTTTTAGAGAATATAACAGCAGAAGCTTATTTTATAGAAGCACTTGCATTTACACATTTGGCAGATGCATTCAAGGTACACTTTTTGGTAACACTTTATTTTACAGTGTCATTGTTACACGTTACATGTAGTTACTGTAGTAATAACTATAAATTATGCATAATTACATGCAATTAACCCTAAACCAAAACCTCATCTTAACCCCAAAGTAAGTACATGTAGTTAATTATTATTACTCAGTACTTAAATGTATAATTACACTGTAATACTGACACCTTAAAATAAAGTGTAATCCACTTTTTTATCAGTTCTTGCTTTCCCTAGGAATTGAACCCATGAGTTTGGCGTTTGCAGAGCAAATCTGACATTACTATTTAGTGAGTATGAACAATTCGTGCTACCTAGAAATTATTTCTTACACCACAATTGCTGTTTACTGCATTTCTTTATTTATGTCTAAATATCACTAATCAATTTCTTTAGGACTGCAGGACTCCTGGAATGAGAGGTCGCATATGAGAGCTATTATCCAGCATGCTTTGCTATCTACCCCATATGGAAGAAACACTAACACAAGTCCGCCGAAGCCCAGCTGACTGTTTATTATTACAGGCTTAGGCCTAATCAATGTTTTAGAAACTGGACCTAACCCAAGCCAAGCTCTGATGGACAGACAATGACAACCACCTGAAAGCCAGGAGAGTGAAGGGAAGGATAGCCAGCAAATCAGACCACACTGTTTGGGGGAAGGATCCCTGTTATGGCGTCCCACAGAGTACAAAGGCAGTTTAAAGGTCTTTGACTCTTTGGCCTTTTATTCAACCTACAAGTCTGATGTTAGTTTAGGGACACTGACTCAGGCTGCTTCTATTCTCTAGTTCTGTTTCTCCATAATAGCCAAACAATGACTCCGATGTGTTGGCTCACTATTCTCCGACTCACATGAATGGGTTAGATTTAAAGATTTGGCAGATGTTCTGACTAAGTTTTGTCGTCATTCTCGGCTCGACCCACTCAAATTGTTTTCCGTGGCCCGTGCATGTAACAACTAATAAAATACACAGCAGACAGATGGCAGTCCAGGAAAGAGCTTACACCATTAAACTGACTGGCAATATTAGATGCCATGCTGACATGCAGGGAATAGAGTTGTCATGGAAAATTTTTCAGCCATGATGACAGATTTGAAATTGGGTTTTCTAGCTCCTGTATGTCTGTAAACAGCATTATGACTGTGAACGGTTACAATTTCCCATTATAAATGGGGAAAGTATCCATTAGCACAGTACAGTAGTATGCAATCACAAGGCATCATGACATGTCGGATAATGTACGCATGATTATGAACTACTAAAAAATCATTACATTCTCCTAAAAAGCCATGCTTGAAAGCTCTCCTGATGTAGATATGACAGATAATGGGGGAAAAAAATCTTCTAAATTCAAGATTCAAAGTACATTTTGGATGGTGCCGACATATTGATTGACAGTGGTATGCCCACCTGTTTGGAAAGACTCAGCAGGTGTTCAAATCTCCATGACAACCGTACCATCAATTTACTTTTACTGTCAGTCTTCCACAAAAATACAGGAGCCAGTGAATTCCTGGTCTGCTGGGCTCGCAAACTACAATAATTAAGTGGTAAAAACAATGGTTTGATTTGGTTTGTGTCCTCTTGCTAATACCACAATATATACATTTACAATTAGCCTGGTAAGAAAGCAATTTACTACCTTACTTTTTGGGTGATGAACAGGGCTGAACATTAACACTTGCCAACCACGGTTGGATTTCACTTCACTAGCCACTTTGGCAGGTTGAATTTTATATAGATTATATACATTTTTTAACTGTAGTATTTTAAAAAAGCATCTGAAGTAATAAACTAAGTGCAATGTAGTGTTGTCAAAATATAGATTTCTCAATACGTATTGATACTGAAATATCTGAAACACTTCCAATACTCATTTTCCACGAAATAGATATACAATACCAGCTGTGCTTTCCCACTCTCTCATCTCTCCAACAGCGAGTTGACACACAAACCCGCCTCCCCTCACTCACTTGGTTCATTTGCTCCGAATGAATATTGTTGGTGTTACAAGGCTTGAATTTCGTAATGAGATTTACTTTTAATCATTTCCGCAGATTTTGTGCTCACACCCAAAGTTCGCACACATAAAGCCGCCACTCAGTATTAAATGGAGTTCTTTTTCACTGCTTGTTGCACTTAAACAGTCAAATACATACAAAATAATGTCAAAATGCCAGTCTTGGTGAGTATTCATATAAACACAGTCAGTTATGCTTTAAGTGAATGTAAACAGTTAAGAAAACGCATGTGTAACAGTACAATGGATCCATGCGTCAGGTTTTAAAGTGACAGCAGTTAATGCTGTCAAATTATGAGATAATATTAAAAATATCTATATGGCACTTTTTCTCCCTGGTATCAATGTCAAAATTGTGGCCAGTGAAAATGCTGAGTGACAAGTAACTTTGGAAAACTACTTGCCACAGTGGCTGGTGAGCAAAAAAGTTAATAGTGGTGAACCCAAGTAGTTCTGACCTGGACTAGTATACGTTTTAAACCCTAGAGGGGGTGAACCATGAACAATCACCATTGTGCCCTTGAGCAAAACACTTAACCTTAGGTTGCTCCAGGGGGACTGTCCCTGTAATAAGTGTATTTCAAGTTGATTTGGATACAAGGGTCATTTAATTAGTACTTTGTCGACTTAAAAAGCACTAGCATGCCCAGAAAATGAAATATAGTTGTACTAGTATATCAAAAATGTAATAAAAGTACACTCATTAGAGTGCAAGAGTATATAGAGCCTGGAAACAAAGGGAACACACTATTGAACAGTCACAAATGGTTGAGCGATCACAGACCAGGACATCAAATGGTCTTTACAGCAGCACTTTTATGCAGGTCATCCATCTAACTAGTCCCAGACACATCAACACAGGACTTAAAAGAACTAAGATCCATTCGATACACACACGCAAGCAGAAAGTAGTAACCCCCTCTGGAAAGCAAGACCTGGACGTTCCTAATTTGTCATCTGGTCAATGCATTAGGACTTTCTTCCACCAGATCCACCCATAACTCCTTTAATAGCCACAGAGAACGCAGACGTAAGCTTGAGCAATCTGTCTTGAGTTTGACACTCACTTTCAAACTTCACACTTTTAACAGGGGCAACTCAACACCTTTCAGCTCAATGAGCTGCACAAAGGAGCCAATTAGATCCTGGGCTTCAGTGACCAGGGATCCCACGCTCAACTCTATTACACTGACTGCTCAAGTGAGGGGATGAAGCTTTTTTTAACTCAACACTTCAAGTACTCTTCCCTTTTCAAAATCCAAACCACTAGTCATTAGCAGTCTGACTCATATCAATCAGTGCACATGATGTTTGTTAACAATGTCAGTTAAATCAAGGATGGTTCAGATCATATCAGGACAACAATGAAATAATCTAATTAAAGCAAGTTCAACTGGGAACAGCCTAGGCCCCACTTTGCAACAATGGGTTTCGTACATCTTCTGAAAAAGTGGGATGAAGCAATTTTATGAAGTTGTTTGTACAGTTTGTTGGCTCTAATCGGACAGGGTGATGAGAGATTGGCCTCATTCGTCTCTGAGATGCATCTTTGGGATGTATTCAGGCGAACAAAATCCGCCCTGCTCTGCTAGCCAGGAGATCACAAGGTTGTAGCACTGGCTCCAAGGTAACCAAACAACCCTTAGATTATGGACACAACTGATGTAAGTTACACAGAGAGAGGAATATCAAGTAGAGTATCTATATTTAGTAAGTTACTTGTCACTTTGCAATTTACAGTATGGGTTGGGAATGAAATTTCTGTTCTTATTCAGAACCGGTTCCATCTTCAAAAGCCAAATGACATTCGGTTTGGTTCAACACCACTACCGAATCTTCAGCACGAAAAAGACAGTGAGACCAATGTAGTCAGATTCCCAAACAAATTATGCTAACTAATCGATTCTTTTTAAGTGAATCAAAGTACCCAAATGAAGTGAAATCAAACTCATACCATGTGACCAGAGTAGACTGATTCTAAATCAAAATAAAACTAGTGAGGTTTTTTAGTGATTCAAAAACATTCAACATACAAATTGTGAAATCAAACATATAGTGCACAATCAGTGTAGTCTGATTCCCAAACCAATTAGTCTAATCGAGTCAATTTTTTTAAAGGAACATAAAGCATGGCCAGTGTAGACCGATTCTGGGTCAAAAAAATTCATAGATTCAAAAACACACAACATAAAGTGCAATTCTTTGTAAGTGAATCAAACTTGTACAGCACAACCACTGTAATCTGATTTCCAAACAAATTACTCTAATGAGTCAATTCTTTTTAAATGAATCAAAAACACACAGTATGACCAGTGTAGGCCAATTCTGGAGCATTCAATTCTGGTTCTTTTTAATGATAAAAAATAATAATAATAATCATAATAATAAAACACAACATTCATTCAAATACTTGGAAATGGAACCACTAAGGAACACGTACACTAAGGAATCAACAAGAACCACACCACAAAAATTAAGAGTAGAACAAGCATCATTCTGTCAGCATTACGTTAGTGAGTATGTATGTTCAAATAAGGCAACAGAATCTCTCCTTTAACAAGATAGAATGTGAGAATATGTGCTGAAAATAGTGATCCTAGCCTGCTCTTTGTCCTTAGCTTGTCCTTAACTCATATGACCATCATTTGTCGCCTGCCATTCTAACACAATAAAAGTTAAATGAGGCCGTCGGGGCAGGAGTCAAGTCTTTTGGCATTGCGTTTGCAGCATTGACTCATGGCTTTGGATAAAACCGAGCCCTGACGTGACCGCAAGAGGGCACGGCACAAGAGGTTTATCGTAACAACTCCATCCTCTGGCAAAATCAGGCATCACGTCACAAAGAATAACATCATTACCTTAATAGCACTTAAAATGACTGATCTACGTCTCACTAAGTGTTTTATCTGCCTGTCTAGATGAAAGCAGGTTTAAGAGAAGCGGAGAAGAGAGCATCTTGGGGGTGGGGATGGATCCGGGTGCACAAAGACAGGCCGAATTACAGCCTGTCACAAGAAAAACACAACTGTCTGAAATATGACAGATATTAATGAATGCTAATGAGAGGGAGAGAGACAGAGATAAGGCACAAGGAGAGATAAAAAAGAATGGAATAAGATGAAGCTGTGCAAGCGTTTGATGGTTGGACACACATACCTCCAGACCAGGTTCCCCAGGGAACTACCAGAAAAGGGATCTAAATATGGAGCCTGGGACTTAGGCAAGGTCAAAGTTCAGAGGGTCAGGAGGCCTACCGTCAGTCCACACGGTGACCTCACTCTCTACTAACGTCTTCATCAGATGTCCGGTTACATTATACCTTTTACAAGAACAGCTAGAGGCCCCACTGTCCACAAACACAGTGTCCACAATGCACAAACAAAGCTTGATAAGAAGTCAGTTCTGACAGATGGAAAGAGGCACATAGATTAGACCCAATTTAGGGGGATTCAGCACCCTTCTTTCATCTCAGAACCCTTAAAATGTAGATTTATTCATACAATTGTATATAAATAATATAATATTCAATAACAATAATATAAAATAAATTCCTAAAACCTTAAGTATATTTCAAAATCTAAGGATTCATTATCATTTATTTTGAATGTGGGCTTTTAGACCCCACTGTACATATACATTCAAACATTTAAATAAACACAAATAAAATAAAATAACCAATCCCAAACCTAAAAAGGAAGCCCTGTTTACTAATCATAAAATAAAACTAAAAAATAAACTAAAATAAATAAAATAAAATAAAATAAAAGCAATTAGAGTCCAAGAGTATATAGGGCCTGGAAACAAATGGGACACACTATTGAATAAAAAAATAAAATAAAATAAAAGTAATTAGAGTGCAAGAGTACATAGGGCCTGGAAACAAATGGGACACACTATTGAATAAAAAAATAAAAATAAAAATAAAGTAAAATAAAATAAAATAAAAAATAAATCCCAAATAACAATAAAATCCCAGAACCCTTATAAAATAAATCCCAAATAATAATAAAATCCCAGAACCCTTAAGATTATCTGATTAAGTGGTCTCTTCATAATATTAGAGATATCGTCATTTTATCATATCGGTCGATACTGGATACTTAAATATGCCTGTTCATTTTGAAATTACCTTAGCCATCATCAAACACTGAAAGTTAAACTTTAAAAACATTAATAATTTACTAGCATTGCTACAATGCAATCTTTATCAAATACCAAAATGAATGTCCATTTTCCATACTGTGCATTATAATGTTATAATGCCTAAATTCACTTGTAGCATTTAAAATGATGGATTTTAGATTTTATTGTTTTTTAATGTATTTAAACAAAAGTGTATTTAAAAAATAAATGCATTCTAATATCGGTCATTTATCAGTTATTGGCCATAACATGAAAATATATCAGTTTATCGGTATAACAACTGTGCATTAATTATTTTAAAAAGTTGTCTATCAAGCTAAATTCAAACTCATGACCTCTCGCACTTAATATTTTCTCTGAGCCACATCTACTCACACTCACGTTGGGCTGAGATGCCCTGAGACTGAAAGTCCCCTGCTGAGGTGTCATACATACACCCTATACAGTGTCACAGCCCTAATGATTTTATGTAGTCAGGTGCTGATGTGAGAGTAATGATTTATTAATAGAGCGAGATTTAAGTATAGCTGTCTGATTACTCTAGCAGAGGCTCAGTTTATGCGTGCTGAGATTTTCTCAACTATTTCCGGGTGACGCGTGGAGACGGGCCGTAGATGGGGGTCCCCTTTCAAGCTTGCTCGGATTCTTTCCCTGTTCATGTGACTCGACCCTTGGCCTTTGTCTCGCTGATGCACACATCACAGTACATCACCATGGCGGCACTCGAGGTCGCGACCCAGCGCGGAACACGGGGTGCACACGAGAATCAGCCTGAGAACTGACATATCCACCTGTACAGAGAAGTTCATCTGTCCTTTTCATGCGCTCTTACTTTCTGTTTTTCCACTCACTTCATGTTTCCAATTAGCTAAGTAGCTTTACATTGCCATAGCATTTATAACATTATATATACACAGTGAGAAAAAAGTCTGAGACCACTAATGAAAATCCTTAAATAAAATAAAATAAAATAAAAACCTAGCAGGTTCGTGAATCTGTCCTGTGATTTCACTTTCTCCCCTCTCTCTCTCTCTTTCTCTCTCTTCTGCCTCAAAGCGAGATCCCTTTATTACAGGAATCACACATTGCATTAGAGCAGTCTGTAATTAAACATGTCCAGTGGCGGTCATTACCAAATACCAGCTCTAATTGCCCCTTATCTGGGGTTATTACTGCCTAGTAGGAGAAAATGACTCCATATCATGTGGAGAGAGGCTGATGTGGTACTGGTGTGTGTATGTGTGTGTGAAGAGGTGGGTAATTGTGTTAAATTTATGTTGAGATGGAACGAGAGCTGTAAGAGTTGGGGGAGGTGAGAACGGACTGTAAAACAGAGATGACGGCTTAGCAGGTGCATTAATGCTCAAAATACACACCCATACTGGCAGCATGTGAAAAGTAAAGAGGGGATCAGTAAAGTTAATATGATACTATTATTATTTTAAATAAATTATAAATGCTACTACTACCAATAATGAAAATTAGTCCATTAATTAGTCCATAAAAGTAATTTAATATAATATAATAATAATAATGTTAAATATTTCAATATAATAAAAGAATTTGTTCTTATATATTATAATAGTTTAATGATATAATAATTATAATAAAACTTTTAGGCAAAGGCTAAGTGCAAATAGTGTTAAATTTAATTTTAAGTTTAATAGTGCAAATAGTGGCAGATACTATTTCAGTGTATTGTAGTACATAATAAAACAGTATGCAATAATAACATATTCAGTGTATAGTATTATATTTATTAAAATCATAAATGGATGCCGCTTAATTGGGACATTACTCTTAACCCTTGCTCTACCCAATAAACACTTTATTCCCACTATTAAATACCCGCACTTTATTTCCACTTTTCAAATATTTTCTTTACTTTTTCTTAAAATAAATGCCTCTATGAACGTATATGCAATGGGAAAAGGGAGAATAATGAGTTTGGGAAAAGGTATATTCTGGTCGAAAAAGGCATATTCCGGTCGGTCGCTTCAAAAGCTAGCGCCACCCGCCTTCAGGTATTTGTACACTGAGTCCGAAATTTTCATGTGTTTTTTTTCAGTATTCGTCATCCTAAAATTCGTCATGCACAGAAACCTTGCATACTGAGTCAGATGCGTATTAATTAGGCCTAATCCGTAGCGAAAAACTACGCTAAACAATACAAAATGGAGTCTTCAATCAGCGAGGATGATTTTGTTGTTCTCTCTCTTCTTAAAAAGAAAAGAAAGAGGAAATATTGGGTCCATCCAATCCTGATATTGCGCAGAGAGGAAGGAGAGTTCCACCTGCTTATGAAGGAGCTGTGGGATTATCCCAAAATAATCACTATTGGTGTAGGAAATACTGGTGTTACACATTGTCATAAAAACTTTTATATTCCGTCTCTTTGTATTCCGCACTTTGTTTGTCATACAGTGCTTTGTGTTGCGAGACGAAGTGGATCAATGTCAGACGCCATTCTGGATTCGTTTATACGGTGGCTCTGAATTGTCAAAACACCTCTCAAAATGATTGCTACGGATGCAAAAAACACATAAAATTGAATCAGAATCAGAAAGTTTCTGAGGCAGTGGGTAAACGCGATTGACACAACATGAGGTCATATTTATTTTTTTAACATGCGAAAATTTCAGACACGAATTTCGGACTCAGTGTGCAAGAACCTTTACTAATAGCATCTGACAACAAAGAGGGCTACTTGCTATTGTTGTAAATAGACACTCTTTTGGGTCCGGGACATAAATTGACCCAGACTGTGCATGGGTCCCACTTCTAATACTGGACAATGGAGATTCAACAGGGAAGTGGGACAGAGAGAGGAATGGGTCCGAAACATGAACTGACCCAGACTGGACCTGGGTCCCACTGCTTAACAGTTAGCTGAAAAAAACGATAGGTACTTTGCTCTGTAATATTTTGACAGGGGTTGTGAGAGAAAAACACACTTAAAAATCACAAAAATAAGTCTGTGAAACACCAATTTACCTGACCTCCTCTGGGAAACCCAGTCCCATCCTAATAGGGCTTTATTGTCACTGTGGCGGCACTAGCAGCACTGCAGGTTTTGTGCGGGGTGTTGGCAGGCTACTTCAGGTCTACTGAGACATTCTTTTTACCCTGCAGCATGAAGCAATGTTTTATCCATACATGAGTGTGCACTCTCACTGTCTCAGCGATTTTGAGTCCTCTGCAGCTCTCAGCACATACCCCTAACCTCAGAGTATGTGTGTGTGTACTGAGGATCAGGGGTGCCACAACTGGATCGATGGCTCACTATGTCTGACACGACTGTGTCGATTCAGCACACTCTGTGAACAAAGACAAATCAGCACACACACACATACAACTCCAAATTCCTGAAATCCAGCACAAGGTCATTGCATTCAGATGGGGGTCCCGAGGGACATGTGTTGAGCGTCCTGCTCTAACAGTGCTGTCTAAATCTGAAGAGCACTGAGGTTGCTGTACAGGAGAGAGTCCCACGAAGCAAATCTGAACGTGCCAAAAAACTACACATTTAAATTTTTCCTAATTTGCCGTTAAGAAATCAATTTATTAATTTGAAAAATAAATGAAACTAGTAAAAATAAATAGACATTATCTTACTATAAAATGTCTAACAATAAATAAGACACATCATGCTCAAGTTAGGCTGAATCATTGAAGGTATCATAGAAAATAATAACTTTATCATTAATATTTATAATTAGACATTTTACAATTAAAGGGAATTTATTATATTTATTTAAAATTACAGAAATAAAAGATAAAACTTATTTAGACTACTTCATGTTTTATAGTACATATTAATTATTCCAAATAAATCATTACCTTTGGTAAATGGATAAAGAATTTAACCATTTTAATTTGCTATTTAAATGAACCAAAATAAAAAGTCAAAATTTCAAAAAAAAAAAAATCAATTTATTAATTTGAAAATAAAAGCATTAATCACTAGACATCACTAGAAACTTTAAAATAAATTAAAAATAGAGATTCTCATTATAAAATGTTTAATTTTAATTATGGTTTTATCATTAATATTTATAATTTGTCAAATTTTTATAATTATTTTTATATTTATTTTAATTAGTATTTAAATATGTATTATATAATTGTTATTAAAATTTCATAATGATAGAATTATAAGTAAATTAATATTTTAAAATAAAATAGAGTTTTAAAATAAAATAATATACCTTACCTTGGCAAATAGATAAGTAATTAATTTAGCATTTAATTGTATAATGCATACATGCATAAAGGTCTATTTATTTGTCAAATATGTCATATTATTTATTTGTATTTTTATTTTTAAATTAACAATATTTGTAATAAATTTCTTAATTTGATTATCATCAAATTTAACTTATTTTATAATCTTATAATTTTATAAGTTTGTTTTGTCTCTCCCACAGTTAGTAATCTGCTAAGATTGTGCATAATGAACAAAACATAATATATCAAATAATTGGAATTATAGATGTGCACAGAAAACAGCAACACTTAGAGCACATCTGTCATAATCACCTCAGATAATGGTCTTCCATTGCAGAAGAGTGATTAAATAACAGTCTATGCAGCACATTTCCTGTCTGTGCACTACTAAGATTAAACATATTGCAAAAAGCAGAGTATGCGAGGTACACGGTATACAGTTGCATCTTTCAAAGTGAGCATGTGTGTGTTAATGATTAAACTGTGTTGGCTCTCTGTTCATCTCTGATTGATAACTCGTATCCCTGTCTCCCAATGGGCCCATTAAGAATCTCTTGTCTGTGTTCCTGTCACAGCTCATGCTTCGAAAGAGTACATCACACTTCCTCCCCAGCAAATGTCGGAATGGGATTAAACGATCGCCTGTCCCCAGTGAGCGCAAATGAAACCAGAGAGCTGATCCTCTCCGGTGTGGTAAAAATTGCTCCACCTCAGCAAAACACTTGGCATTTCTCAAATCAGTATCAGCTTTCATTTTCAGCATCACTTTTGGCTTCCAGACAACTGTGACCCATAAATCCTTTTCAATGAAGGTTTTTCATAATACTCATGCCATACAAGTGTATATGATGCGCATCGAAAGATCTCACAGAGAGGAAGTGGAGATGACGAGATGTTTCTCAGTCTCTTAAAAGATTTCAAGGTGTCTTACAGCTAATCGTTTGTCCGTGGACTTCAAAAATCAAGGATTTATTAAACACAAAGAGATCATGGGAAAAAGGACACATGTCAGTGTGAAGAATTCATAAGTGTAATTCTAAATGGTAACACTGTAAAATTAATATGCCTCTAAGGGTATTTTCACGCTTTTGGCGCAGAACTGATTCACTCAGACTTCAGAGTTCAGTTCATTTGGTTGGTGTGAAAATCAGAGAGAGAGAAAAAAAGTGTTCAAAAGATGGCTCTAAGCACAACTAAACACAATAATATATAAATTATCCATTTGTGATGAGATTTAGGATAGTGTCTAGTGAACACAAGCTCTCTCCTCATAAAAAATAGATCCACAAAAAAACTACTGAGCCAAAATCAAACCTCATTCTTGATCCATTAAATATATCTAACATTTGATACCATGGATGGCTGACAGGAGTTCAGTCTTCTATCTAAACTTCATGGAGTTTCTATGGAAAAAGTCAGTCATACTCTCTAATCAAATTATAGCATGTAAAAATGGATCTCTTCATAGCGCCAAAGACAAAAACCTCACTACAGTTACTACAAAACAGAAAAACAATTCACCCAATCATCACTGCATATGTCCAACTCTAACTCAGACACACAAAAAAAAACATTGCTCTGTTTGTTTGAGCATCTTGACCAGGCCAGTATAGCAACAATGGCTCAACCAATAGTGTGTGTTTAGGGCAGAACCATCTGTTTGTTTGACCAATGAGACTGGGAGGAGTGTTCAGGAGACCTGTTTGGTCTGCCAACAAATTCAGTTATTGTTTTTGCTACAGTGTTGCAAAAATGACATAAATCCAATCCAATAAAGTTAACTTTAGGATGACACTAAAAGAAATTATTTGGTAAAACGACACCACAAATGTGATAAAAGTGTGCAACCATAACTTAATTTCAACTCCATGTGTCTCCATTTAGACACGAATGCGCTCGCGTAAACAGCTGCATCAGTAATGACGATGAATAGCATCTCTCAGCACTGTCTAGGGGCATTGATCATGAACATTAAGCACGGAGGTCTGCGGTCTGGGAGAAAGCTGTTCACATGCTTAAATCTGTGACTAATCCATTCTAATTTGGCTCCTTCTCTTGATAACCTTCAATACTGGGCGCTTTGTAGAAACAAATGGCCTTTAACAATGTACGCCAACATCTATTTTCCAGAAAATGTGTCTTATAATCAGAGATTAATTTATATACAATTTAACCCTCTTTATTAAAGTGATAGTTCACCCAAAAATGAAAATTCTATTTTACTCACCCTCATTTCATTTCAAACCTGTTTGAATTTCTTTCTTCTGTGGAACACAAATGAAGATATATATGAAGTCAGTGGGGTCCAATGTTGTTTAGACCCTGCAGCTTTCTTCAAAACTACTTCTTTTGGGTTTCACAGAAGAAAGTAATACGTAAGCCATAAGTTTGTAAATGAGGGTAAATAAATGAGGGCTAGACTTTAATTTTTGGCCAAGTGCTTTTTGGGCTGGTGCTTTTTCTGCGGTTGGGGCATGATGTTATGTCTGTAGACATAATGGTCTAAAAATTGCTCGAGGTTTTTGATGCTCTCCACACTTACTGCAAACCGGCTGCACTGTATTTAATCACTAATGAAATAAAAAAATTTAGGGGAATACATTTATCCTGTGTTTAGAAAGAGTTATCTACTTGGATGTTTACAGCAACGACGCCGCCATCTTTGATCACGTCCGAAGTCACACGAGAGTCATCACCCCACCTGGGTTAACAATCCTTTTAAGTGGAAAAAAAACACAATTGTTTCAGTCCAACAACAGAGAAGATAGTGGTTAAGTGTCTAAATTTGAAAGATAAATTACTCAATTAAGTTGCATTAATAGCTGGTTGGTCCTCAAGTTCCACATCAATGGTATTGATCAGATCCAATGGAAGAAAATGAAAGTGAAGTGAATTCCAATGCAACGTTGAGTGTTTCATCTTCATCATCAAGTACGGATGGACCGTGTTCTTTCTTATAAACGTCATCTACGGTACCCATTCTAGACATTAAAGGGTTAATTCACCCAAAAATGAAAATTCTGTCACTAATTACTCACCTTCTTGTCATTCCAAACCTGTAGGACTTTTGTTCATCTTCGGATTACAAATGAAGACCTTTTTGATGAAATCTGAGACCTTTCTGTCCCTCCGTTGACAGCTATGCAACTACCACTTTGATGCTTCAAAAGGTTCACAAAGAGATTGTAAAATTAATATGAACTGAGCGGTTTAGTCCAAATTTCCTGAAGAGACTCAATCGCTTTATATGATGAACAGATTGAATTTAGGCTTTTATTCACATATAAACATGAATCAACTCACACATCACTTGTGGTAAACGGAAAGCAGCACGTTTGAGCTTCTGCAAGAGGTTTGTTCTCGCGCATCAAGCAGGTTCGGTTGAGCTTTAAGTTTGCTGATCAATGTTTATATGTGAATAAAAGTCTAAATTAAATCTGTTCATCATATAAAGCGATCAAGTCTCTTCAGGAAATTTGGAATAAACCGCTCAATTCATATTGGATTAGTTTTACGAGCTCTTTATGAACTTTTTGAAGCGTCAAAATGGTAGTTGCGGAGCTGTCATTGGAGGGACAGAAAGTTCTCAGATTTCATCAAAAAGATCTTCATTTGTGTTCTGAAGATGAACGAAAGTCTTACGGGTGTGGAACGGCATGAGGGTGAGTAATTAATGACAGAATTTTCATTTTTGGGTAAACTATCCCTTTAATTTCTATTAGGCCTCCTTCAGGGACTTAATTTCATAGGGTGTGCTGGCTTACGCCCCACCAGACCAGGGTTGGCATGGTTTGAGGTAGTGTGTGTGTGCGGCCGTTTTTATTTGACCGGACTGCAGCAGCAGCAGGGGTACGAGTGGGAAAACAGGAAAGGATTTTATGGTCGGATCTATAGCTGCCACTGGAATCAAAGACACACAGACAGAGGAAACATGGACACATGGACACAAAGGGCAGACGCGCATTACTAGCTGAGAAAGCCCAATCAAGCAAATCTAGTCTCAGAGAGAGCGAGTTCGCGCATGGTAGCACACCAGTGTGATATAAATGGCAACCTACTGGGCCATTTGTGCTCCTACATTTGATATCTAATAAACAAGAACAAATGAGACTGTCCTTCACACTCGAGGAACGAAATCTGACATCAGCGCACAAACAGCCCATTGACAACTGGGCTTGAATGCAGCATAGAAGCATGCTAGGAACTGTGTGAAAAGGTTGATCTGCGGGCGAGATGATATCGGTTACGTCCTAATGGGTTCTTGTTGTATTTTCCATGTCTTGAAGTTGGCCAACTATGCAAGAATTACCACTGCATAATTCCATCCTTGAATTTGAGGTTTGAGTGACAAGGCTGACGACCAGTGACGTTGCTTGTGACAATCTGATTGGCTGAAAGCACCAAGGGAACGAGTTTGACCCTTGGCCGAGAAACCATCAAATGCCAAGGTAATTTCCATTGCTGCTAAGTTTAAGTTTTAACTGGTTTACAGGTCTTTATTTTGAGCACACAGCTGAAGTAACAAAAGGCAACAGCGTTGGCGAACATAATCGGGTTTGTGAGGCCATGAAAAAGAAATACTGTTATGTCAAGTCTTAAATGTATGCTTAGACACAATAAAACCCTAAAAAGCTTCTCTAAATATGACCCCCCCACCACCACCACCACCACTTCTGTATTCATGTTATATACACAGATCTATTCATAATGATAATTCAATTGACAGCAAGATAAATCTGTACCTCTAGCACATCAATAAAGCTCTTAAAATCGCCATCACTTTTAAAGAAGGAAAATACAATGGGCAAATCATTCAGTAGCGCTGTGACCATAGCAACGGCAGAACCATCTAGCCTCCTAAACGAAACATTGACCCCATACTTTCATTTTCTGTCACCAGAGGCAGTGAATGCTGAATACAGTAAGAACATGTCCATGTCATATTTTAGCACAAAAGGAGAAGAGAATGAAGCATATTTTCAAGGTCATTAAGACTTTATTACACATTTTAATTTTTATTTTCATGACAATTAAGCACACCAAATATCTATCTATCTATCTATATATCTATATATATATATATATATATATATATAAATAATGGATATGCATCCTGAGGAAGGCTTTTTAATTTTTTAATGATTTAGTCCAATTTGTTAAAGGCCTTTTAAGCTTAACCATGTGAGTGCCTTGGAATATTTGGTTGTTTTCAAATAAAATAGAGTAAATAAATGAAGACACAACTGTCAAAGGTTTGGGATGAGTAAGATTTTTAAAATGTTTTTTTTTTTTTTTTTATAAGAGGCTCTGATGCTTAACAAGGCTGAAATTATTTGTACAAATATATATTACAAATAGAAATTATTAATATAATATTGCATCCTTGCTGAACAAAAGTACTAATTTTTTTTTTTTTTTAAATTGTACTTAAAGAATTAGTTCATTTTCAAATGAAAATTATCACATGATTTACTCACCTTCAAGCCATCCTAGGTGTATATGACTTTCTTCTTTCTGATGAACACAATCGGAGTTATATTAATAAATATCCTGACACATTTGAGCTTTATAATGGCAGTGAGCGGGATCAACATCCATCCATCATAAACGTACTTAACACGACTCTGGGGGAGGGTTAATAAAGGCCTTCTGAAGCGAAGCGATGCATTTGTGTAAAAAAAAAATCCATATTTAACAAGTTATGAAGTAAAATATCTAGCTTCCACCAGACCGCGTTCCGTATTCAACATACGAAGAAAGTGTAAAACTCTTGCAGTTCAAAAAGCTTATGCTACTTCCTACGCCTTCTCTATTCAAAAAGCTTAAATGACGTGACGCCAGTTCCGTTTTTTTCATAATTTGAATATGGAAGTCAGTCTGGCGGAAGCTAGATATTTTACTTCATTTTTTACACAAACACATCGCTTCGTATCAAAAGGCCTTAATTAACGCCCCGGAGCCATGTGAAGTACGTTTATGATGGATAGATGTGGATGGAGGCACTTTCTTCAACTCATACTCGTTTGTATTGCTCTGCCATAATAAAGCTTGGATGTATAACTGAGATAACTGAAAAATACACACACTTACACAGACACACACACAAAATAAAAAACACTGACCATGAACTATGCAGGATGTGCCAAACTGCTAACTGTCATGAAATTAATGTCACAATGCAAACAAAATATACTTCATATTCTTATGAAAAATATAATTTCTTGTTTCATCATTTCTCTTAAGAATTTAGACTGAAATGCAGCCCGGACTGTTTTTGTGAGATTCACCCAGGACTGCTGGTGAGATTTGGGTGGGAGGAATGGTGGGATTTGAAACAGGAGAGGATATCAGCTCAGTAGATGTAATCTCTTGTGCTGACTTATCAGAAACACATTTGCTGAAATAAATCGGTAAGCGCGTGCAATACAGAATAGGGCAACGGGCCAAAAAGCCCCTCTCAGACTGGATGAAGCATCTCTGGGTCTCCTTTCAACCCGGGACCCCCATCTCATTTTCATTCGCTTTTTCTTCACCTGTCCTTCTCCGCGTCTCTCTGTATCCTCACAGAAAATAATAAGGCTTCCTCCTGATCCCTGAGGGCTGTGCTTGCGAGAGGGGTCAGAGCGGACCCCGCGCGCACAAAATTCAGCCTCTCTCTCCTTAGCGGGCTGTCAAGAATTTAAAAAATGGAGACAGGCTGAGAGAGGCTGAGGCAATTACTCATTTACAGTCTGTATAGACGTTACTGAAAGCTGCCTTCCCTCGGCTGCGGAGCAGCAAATGTGTTTCCAATTAAAACTTGTGTTTACATATTCTGCATTTTCTATTGTGTAATTGCAAGATTTATTGCAGGCCTCTTGTGTTTCCTCTGGGGCAGAAAATATGGTTGTGAGGCGTTAATATGTCACATGATTGGTGCCAAGCACAGAACTCTCTTAAAATTCGATCAGCGAGGCCACGGAAGCAGGACGGAGCAGTCCGCGTTGGGCCATATGGGATTTCTAGTCATAAGATATAAATGAGAGGTTTTGGACTGAGCGAGAACCAGTCGGTTAATGCTGAACGTGATCCAGTTATGGACGTCCGTTGAGGTCCGCTGCACTGGCACCCCTAACACGCTGTACATATGGCCATACGTAACTTACTGAACAACAACACGACACATGGAAGGCATGCGATCTGGCCTTTGAAACGAACACCAACTCTAAATCTATTTAATGACACAAGAGATATGAATAATTGCAATAATGTCCTTGCAGTTTCCGTCCGCCTCCGTCCCCCAGATCCCTCATGATGCATGCTGTTGTCCAAAACGAAGGCACGCTCATGGCTTAGATGTTTCGGAGCGGAACTTGGCAAGCGTCATTTGGATCCACGCACTTAAAGGCTTGTCGTCATGGTGATTTGTCTTAATGCCCATGCGACCTAGACCCCTGCATCTGTTTTCCTTTCTCTTCCCTCTCTCATAATCTGCTTAATTATTTAACATTAATCATTTATCATTCAGAACTGGCTTACTGAAGCATTTAGCAACATATTTAGAAACTTTGGGAATTTAACACTCATTTTTCAGGGCCATCTCACTTTAAGTGCACAAAATAAATAGTAACAATCCATAGGTATAAGAATGAACTTAAGGCATAAAGAGATAGTATTTATACTTCCCTCAATTTAGAAAAAGAGAAACTCACACAATAATGGCTCTTGAATGCACTTTGAACGATTTTGGACTAACAGTGCCCTCTGCTGGATGGTGGGAGCATTATGATTGGCTCACCACTCGAAATCAGCCATTTTGTAGTTTTAACATGTGGCCACAACCACTAAAACTCACACTGACGTTAAGCAGACTTTCCAAGAAGTGGATTATTCCGACCCCTGTACAATCACCGCTGTATCACATACAGACACATGCAGCGAACGGTGAAGACGCCAGTCGTAATGTGAGGCATGTGTGTGAGAGACAGGTCTGAGGGTCTTGCAATGCTCGGCACGACTGCGGTGCAATGGGAAAAGGATCTGTGTGTGTTACGGTATGCGGAGCTGCGAGTCAGCCAGAGTTCCACAGACACACACCCACAAACAAACTAACACACACATACACTTCTACTGTTCCCTAGAGAGAATGAAAGTGATATGCCAACAAAACTCCACCACAGTTCTCAGTAAGGGGTGAAAAGACATATGACGGATCAAGTATGAGGATATGAAGAGGTTCACCTCTGTCTGCAGGCCTTTCTGTTGCAACTGCTCACACAAATGATAGGACAAGACTTCTTAAAATGTTAATTCACCCAAAAATGAAAATTCTGTCATTAATTATTCACCATCATTTCGTTCCAAACACGTAAGACCTTTGTTCATCTTCGGAACACAAATTAAGATATTTTTGATGAAATCCGAGAGCTTTCTTACCTCCCCATAGACTGCAACATAATTACCACTTTCAAGGCCCAGAAAGGTAGTAAAGACATCGTTAAAATAGTTCATGTGACTACAGTGGTTCAACCTTAATGTTATGAAGCGACGAGAATTGTGCACCAAAAAAAAAATAATAATAATAATGACTTTATTCAACAATATCTAGTGAAGGGCGATTTCAAAACACTGCTTCATGAAGCTTTGAAGCTTTACGAGTCTTTTGTTTCGAATCAGTAGTTTGTTGCGCATATCAAACTGCTAAAGTCATGTGATTTCAGTAAACGAGGCTTCGTTACATCATAAGTGTTTCGAAATTTTAATGGTTCACGTGACTTTGGCAGTTTGATACACACTCCGAACCACTGATTCGAAACAAAAGATTCGTAAAGCTTTGAAGCTTCATGAAGCAGTGTTTTGAAATCGCCCATCACTAGATATTGTTCAATAAAGTCGTTATTTTGTTTTTTGGGGCACAAAAAGTATTCTCATCGCTTCATAACATTAAGGTTGAACCACTATAGTCACATGAACTGTTTTAAAAATATCTTTAGTACCTTTCTGGGCATTTGAAAGTGTAAATTAACCTGCTGTCAATGCAGGCCTCATTGAGCCATCAGATATCATCAAAAATATCTTAATTTGTGTTCCGAAGATGAACGAATGTCTCACGGGTGTGGATAGACATGAGGGTGAGTAATTAATGACAGAATATTCATTTTTGTGTAAACAAACCCTTTAAAGGTGAAGTGTGTCATTTCTGAGCGACCAACAGAATTGTGCAAAAATTATATGATGGCCCCCTTTGTCAACTAGCTGTACCTACTGTAAAACAGAGGAATTCAACTTAAAGAAATGCACTTTATTACAAAATAGTAATAATAATAATCTTAACTCAACCCTTACTTTTTTTAACTAAACAAAAAAAGCTACAATTAAGGTTACAGTGAGGCACTTATTGAAGTAATTGAGAAATATGAATCTTATAATTTTATTAAAGCACTTACATTAATATTTTTATTAAAGCTTACTGTATTATTTGAGCTTTAAAGTTGTTCTTGTCATTTTTATGGTTGTTTTATGGTGCTCAGCACCCTATTGGATATACCTAATTGGATATAACACAACAAAATTTTATATAACTTTACACAGAAAAACAAAGACACCCCTTTTACTTCCGTTGTAAGTGCCTCACTGTAGAGAAATTTTGTGCCAATTTTAGAAAGAAAAAAAAGGCTAAAAAAGGTCAAGGTCACTTTCAAACCAAGCACCTGTCTGTTAGTCAACACAGAAGTCCTGATTGTGTGGATTCCTAGTATAATTCAAAGTCAAGTGGATTCCTATTGAAATTCAAGTCAAAATTAATTTAGGTAGTAATCAACATTAAGCCCCAAATGCTGTCAAATGAGTTTAACTTGAGTTCAAATATTCAAAACCTTGAATATTATAGACATGTACTCCACAACAATACTTGAAATATTCAAGGGGAAACACCTGCATATAACAATAAAAACGTTTAACAATGACAGTATGCAATAAAAGATCTCAAAACATCAGACTTCACATGATATACTCTGTTTTAACCTGAAAGGCCTCCAGTGAAAATACAACCATCCCACCTTTTCTGTATTCACATACTTTGGATTGAACTGAGGAAATTCCTCCTAAGCTGACAAGAGAATTGTTATGTAACGCTCTATTGTGCTGTAAATAACATTTACACTTTACAGATACTTCAATCCAAAGCGACTTACAAATAACCTAGATATGTCATATATCTTACAAATAACCTAGATATGTCATATATCCTCAGGTGCATGACACCCTAAACTTATTTGAATATATTTATGTTAATAAAAGCAATAGTTGTTCCAGCACCATAAGTGTTACTCTCACAAACAGGCTCAAGTTTCCTTTGAACAGCAAACTGTTTAGCTCACAGAAAATCCATTCCAGGTGTTCATGTCAATATAGTTTTTCTGCAGTCTTGTTGTGTGCTGTTTGACATGAGATCACACAGCTTTGAGATGTTTGAATCATCTCATTAAAATGTTAGATTTTCTCAAAGACCAGCTAAGCTGAATTTCGACATGTGCTCTTTGACATTTTACCAATGATTCTGTCCCGTTTCTTTGTTTGTATGTCAAGTCAACTGATAATTTGCACTTCCAATGAAAATATTTTTCAGTCAGGATACAAACCAAGAGACAAACAACTGTCAAAATCGATCATACAGTGATATTCCACTGGAGGAAAAAAAATTGCTTCCACAGGACACTCAAGAACAAGGATTTCTGCGTTTAAAAAATATAGACATAAATAATATAAAGTGAATTTATCGAAGTTGATAACTGAAAGAGGGTTAAGAATGGGTGATGGTTGTTTCAATAAAAATTAATCACCTTTTTAAGTTGAAATGATTCATTTGGAACAATTGCTCCACTGCATATTAAAAATGTCCTTGGCTTTGCTTTTATAATCAGACATAGAAAGAGAGAAGAGCAATGTCTGATTTTTTTTCTGATGCAATCCAAATTTGGAGAGTGTGTCAAGGACATATACCTGACTGAACCGTGACATTTGAACAAATACATAATAAATGTTGACAGCAGATTCAACATAAAGCACAAGCAACACCCATCAGTTTAAATGAAAAGCAGGGCCACAGACACACAACAAAGCAAATAATATACAAACAATAAACCAATCATGTAGTGCATTGCCATTCTTGCTTTTTCACATACATAATTGAACAGTAATCAGATATGTTTTTATCCAGGTTAATAAAGCTTCTTAACCTGAAACAATAAACAGCTGAATATCTCATATCATTGTACACCTATTGCTTTTGTGCATACTTCTGATAAGCTTTTCACACTTTAAATTAACTATGGATTAATGTAATCCTTTTTATCTAGTTCGACTTCTCACATTAATCATACTTTACCATGAGTTGAAATGAATCCTCCAGATTTTACGAATTCATACTGTACGTTTGTAAACACTGGGCCGTTTAGCGTTCTTATTTGCATATTTAGGCGACCTGTTTTAATAACACCACAATTGTCGTAATGTAAATTCGCTCTGGTTGTCTTTTGACACATAAACCAAAACATTAACTTGTCTTTATCACTCCAGTTAACGGTTTCTGAGTCGTTCAAAATTTTTAACAATAAATTACACAGCGAGATAAAGTTCCTCAGACTGTAGAACGCACATGAATATTTAATGAGGTAAGCGCCGAGGCTGTTTATGATTGGTTGGCAGGTTAAAACAGGAATTTATACGGGGGTTTAAAAGGCGTCAAACAATTAAGGTAAAACGTCTACCGCTATAAAATAATAATAATAAAGTTTATAGTTTGGGGTATTTTACAGTATTGCATGAACATTATGATGCGTGTGATTGTTTTGTAAATACATTTTATTGTTTAGTTAGCCGTCTGTTCTGTTTTGATTTTTCTCCATAATATATCTTGTTGCCTGTTTTTGCTCAGAGTTTGTTCTGAAAGTTATAACAACTCATGTAAATAATTAGAGAAGAGATTAATAAATTATGGCAAGGCAGCACATTAAACAATAGAATCTTTCTCTCTCATTTCATTCCAATGCTGGAAAGGCCAAAATATCTAAATAAACAAAGCATTTGCTGATGGGTCTGTGTAAGTTTGCATCAATAATATGTTTTACAAAAAACTGCATTATGTAAAGGCAAAGGGTCATATTGTACAATGTGAGACTGTATAAGCAAATAATTGTACACATTTTAAAGTAGGCTACTCAGTTTCCTAAAGCAGCATTAATGCTTGTCAATCACAATAACAAACATGTTTTCATTTAATTCATTTAGAACATTGAAGAACTGACAGATGTAAAACATTCAGTCATCTGACTTAACTTTGATTGAAAGCTCTTCTCCCTGGACGTCTGGAGGCCATCTTTCCAGGCTCCGATCCAAGAAGCAACATCTGGCACTATTCATCTCTTGCTGTGATTGCTTTGGTTCTGACACATGTCCGCATGCTGACAGAAACACACTCTACAGTTTCAGCCTGTGTGACGGGCCTCTGGTCCTGGTCCCGCTGACACTCGCGGCTTTTGTTGTGTAAACGGCCATCTTACCCGAGCTTTGATCATGGCACTGAAACATTCCAGCATGTTTACTGCAAAGAACAATGCAGCTTAAATATTCATGTCAGGTCAGTTTCAGTTCCACTGTAAGCCATTCTTTAAAGGGTTAGTTCACCCAGTCAGTAATGTCGTTCCAAACCCGTGAGAGCTTCATTCATCTTCATAAGATATTTTTGATGAAGTCCGAGGGTTTCTGAACCACACATAGGCAGCAATGTCATTGCACATTTTGAGGTCGAAAAAGGTAGTAAAGACATTGTTAAAACAGTTCATGTGACTACAGTGGTTCAATCTTAATGTTATGAAGTGACAAGAATACTTTTTGTATGCAAAAACAAAACAAAAATAACAACTTTATTTAAAAATTACGCAGTTGACGTAGTGAACCCAGTGCAGGCTTCCGTGTTTACGTTTTTGTGCACAAAAAGTATTCTTGTCGCGTCATAACATTAGGGTTGAACCACTGTAGTCACATGGACTGTTTTAATGATGCTTTAATACGTTTTTCGACCTCAAAAGGTGCAGTTATGTTGGTGCCTACGTGTGGTTCAGAAATCCTTGGATTTTATCAAAAATATTTGTGTTCTGAAGATGAACGAAGGTTTTTAAGTTGTTTTTCCTAGGATCACAACAGCTCAGGCTGTTTTTATTTTTCATCTCAGGGTGTTCACTATTTTTGGGTGAACTAACCCTTTGAGATGGATGGATGGATGGATGGATTGAAAGAGAGAGAGATACATAGACAGACAGACAGATAGAGATAGATAGAAAGATGGTTGGTTGATTGGTTGATTGATTGATTGATTGATTGATTGATTGATTGATCAATGTGATTTCACCATGTATAACATGTTCCTGGATCAGCATCTTTGTTGATCCTGGAACAACGTTTCAATCAACCAATCAGATTTGAGGGACAAGTTTACAGTTTATGTCAAATTTCAGCTTACAACCAGGGTTAGGTGCTTCTACATTAGTGTTATTCACCTATCATTTCCCTCTGATTTTAGGGATAAGAACATTTTCAGGACAGGAATGTTGTTCCAGGATCAATAAAATTATGTTCAACCAGGAACATGTCTTTCATGGGAAAATTATGGGTGGATGGATGGATGGATGGTTGGATGGATAGATAGATAGATAGATAGATTTGATTGATTGATTGATTGATTGATGCATAGATTTTCCACTTTCCATAACTCATTGGTGCAGTCATGGTATTACTCAGGTTTGAGCTCAGGGTGTGTATGTGTGTGAGGAGCATTATGTATCACCAGCTGTCTTCCATTCACTCTCACTTGTTGGTAATGTTAAACAGGGGTATGGAGTGGGGGGTGCTAAGCTCGCTCATATGCTTCACTTGGTTATGTATGGTTTCCTGAGGAAACGACAGGAGTGGAGGGGGGATTTTGGCCACAATAATCCACTTTATTGGTTTTGGAGTGATCAGATAGATGCTTGACAGTGTAACTACATCTATGGATTGCTCAAAGCACAGTGAAAAGTTCTTTAAAACACATTGAGCATGTGGGTGAGCTGAAAACATCTGTTTATTTAGGTTGCATAAGTCATCATTACTTCACCCTAATTGAATTTGTCAGTAACTTGCTCATAATGGATGACAGAACAGATAAAAATGTGTGCGGTTGCTATGCCAGCACAAGATTACTCTTAAATAGGCAGAAAAGCACAAGACAACAACAATAACTCAAAGTCTTATTTCAAAGCACACAAATCCATATAACAATGACATTCTGTGGCATCATCACAAAAAGGCACCAGGAAATTAGCTTCCTCAGTTTTGTTTGCAACAAGGGAAAAGCATTACAGATCGAATTTGTATCTGACAGCAACAGAAAACAGAGACAAATTTATGTGGTCAAATATAAAGACAATCTGGATCTGGATATTATCCGGATATTAAAGTTATTATCCGGATATGAGTGGCTGCATGTCAATGGGTCTTTGCTAAAAGAAAAGCACATGAGAACCAGGTGGATTTTCAATTTAAAGTTGAAGACGAGTTCTTGTCCTTGAGGCAAGCTTATCCACTTGTATTTGTCTCCATCTACTGGCTGAATTGTGTCAGTACAAGCAGTCAACCAGAATACGTCAATAAAATACGTTTATTAGAAGTACATTTTTAAAAACATTCAGTAAACATACAGCTGTTTCAGATAGAGCTCTACTGCCCACAAAAGGATGCAATAGTCTTAAGGCAAATAATTTATGAAGTGAACCCATTGTTATCAGAGCAAATGGTGATATAACATAAATACACATTCAATCTACAAAACACATAACAGTATTCAAATAAAAGATTAGTACAGCTATTATACAGCTATTAAATCACAATCTACAGACTTTCTTTCAGCCCTGATGAGAGATTGCTAATTTGCACAATGTTTAACTAACATTTTAAAATATGCATCTGTCATTAGCATAAAGCAATTGGATTATATGCTAATCAGTACAACAACAAAAAACAAGAATGTTACATTAAATCTTTTTCTTTTTCCTAACCATTTTTTCCCCCAAATGACACTGAATTTCAATAAGGCTTATGTTGCTGTGGCAACTACATTAAGATTTTGCAGCTGTGATTTGTATTGCAATGCAATGCAATATTGCTCATTCTTTTCCTTCAATCACCCGGGAGTTCATCAATTCAATGAAAGCTCTTATAAAATCCAGTAAGCATAATATATTCAGCCAATCCATCTGAAGGATAACATTAAGGTTCAAAAAGCACCTTAATTTTTTTGTAACTGATTTGAAGTGTGGCACAATTGGCAGAATTTGCATTAAATTATTTAGAACTTGCAAACTGATCTACAATTCAGGAACAAATAATGAACAGATCCATATATTTGAAATAAGACAATTGCTTCCTGTTTGGTATATATATATATGACATACACTGTAGAAATGACTGTAGACATACACTTTCTAGTCTGTTTTAGGAAATAATGACATTTGTCCTCAGAATATGAATACCTACACTACCTGAAACTTGCTAAACAGTGATCTTTCCACATATATATTTTTAGGAAAATATAATAATAAATGGACAACCCATTTTTGATGTTGGTCCAATGTATTTTTGAGCCCATAAGGAGGTTCCCACACCTGTTTGAGTTCGAGCAGCACATTACATACATTTAATATGAGCAATTAAAACAAATATGTTTCATAAAAATATATTTTGATATATGATATTATAATTTACTCAAAGTAAAAAATAAACGTCAATTCTAACTGCCTCCTTGACATCTAAATGACCACAGGGCGATATACCACAACTATTAGGATCATAAGGAGGCAACAACAATAGCAACATTTGTCTAAAAATGTGGCAAATGAAAGATAATAAAGCCCTTATATTGATGTAAGTGCATTTGGTCATGCAGTTTTAAATGGGCACAGTAGTAAGGCCATGTATGTGTGTGTTGGAGTGTCAGGAAAGGCATATACGTTTCCGAGCATCAGTACGGGTCCAGTTTAATTCGCCTGTGTAGGCAACAGGTGAACACCATTCCACATATCTGAAACACACACAGAAAATCAAATGTCACATTAAAATGATGAAGTTTGGTCCTCCTAGATAAGATGGCCCTGAGCCACGTTTTCAGGTCATCTGTCTGGTCAAATACTCATAATAATTTGAACAGAATGAGATACTGGCAGGCATCAAGCAGCAGCGCATTTCATAAAAAGAGCCCCAACAATATTAGAGTGGATAATGAAACAAGTCTTGATGTTTAGTATTTCTTTTTTCAGTTGTTTCAAGAGCAGGTATGGTCCGATGTGGCCTTGTGGCAATTGTTGAAACTCTCTTTATAAAAGGCTTGAAGAAAGAGGGAAGCGGTGTACAGTTACTATGGAAACTGAGGTGTAAGGCAGCCGGTAGCAGTGTTGTTGTAATTGGGTCAATTAGCATGTGTGGGAGTGTGTGTGTTTGTGTGCACGTGTCTGTATGAAGGCTACAGTGTGTAGGCAGAATCAGACCAGTGGTAACTCTCATAATGAAGAGAGCATAAACATTCATTTTCACATTTCCATTTTTCAAAACAGCATTTTGCTTTTTTTAAGTGCTGCCATGGTGGCAGAATAATTCACAGCAACAATCTTGAGATTCACACAGGTGAGACTGAAAGAGCATTTCTCGTTGTAAAGTTTGTGACTGCATAAAAACAGCCTGAGATGTTCTTCTAGCTGTTGTAATCCTGGGGAAAACAACATAAAAACCTGTTTAAAATATCTTTAGGTGATAAAAATACATGGCTGCAATCCTCTACAAACTCAGTCTGCACGTTACAAAACACAATCTAAAAATATATAGTGTTTCAACATCTCGCCAGGCGTTTATTTTTCTATATCTCTGGAAAAAGCAAATCCGAAGACAAATCAGAAGCCAGGTCCTGGGAGGGCTTGTGGTGGGCGATTATTTCTACAAAAATGATGGAGCCTCATCCTACCCACAAACACAGAAATAAACCAGAGCTGGAAGTGCAGCTCAACTCAATTTTTTTTCCTTCCCTTAATAATGTTCTACTTTCATAGGAAAAACCATAAACTTTAAATTGGTTAATCTGTAGTGAATTGTAGGGTAAATGAGCATTTATGGCACATGCAAGTAAGGATCTCTGGTTTATGAGTGTTTTTTGAGGTTTAAAATGAACCTCTGGGAAATGTAACGTTTGTGTCAATGTGTGGTAGTTTATGAAGTAAAAATGGGGTACATTCATGTGTTAGTTTATAACCAAAACAGACTCAAATATATTAAAGTTAAGATTTAGTAATATAGGTTTTTCACCTTTTCTAATTAAACCCTACAAAAGACCATATAATCACTTAAAAAGTGAAAATTATGTTATTTACACACCCTAATCCTATACCAATACAATCATTTTTCTTTTGAAGATATTTCGCAGAATGTCAAAGCTGCTCTTTTTCATACAAAGAAAACAAATATGGACTTATTTTCTGAAAGCTTGTTTCTGCCATGAAATAAAAAATAAAATCTTACAATTCTGACTTTTTTTCTTGCAATTGCGAGTTCATATCATGTAATTCTGACTTTATAACTCGCAATTGTGAGTTTATATCTCGTAATTCTGAGAAAAAAGTCAGAATTGCATGATAAAAACTAAAGACTACAATGCGCGATTCTGACTTTATATCACACAGTTCTTACTTTAAATCTCACAATTCTGAGAAAAAAAGGATTGTGAGATGCAAACTCACAATTGCAAGAAAAAAAGTCAGAATTGTGAGATAAAAAGTCGCAAATTACCTTTTTAATTTTTTTTTATTTAGTGGTGGATTCAAGCTTCCATACTTATTTGTCTTTGGGGTCAATTTAAAAAAATGTGTTCAAGTCATTGACAAAAGAACCATTGACGTTTGATGTCAATGGGGTCAAAATTGAATGTTTAATAATGCAAATATGCAAAATACAGCTGAGATTTTAAAAATACAACAAAAAGAACAGCAAATAATGACTAGTGTTCAAAAGTTTGGGATTGATACATTTTTTTTTTTTAAGTTTTTGAAAGAAGTCTTTATGCTGACAAAAGCTGCATTTATTTGGTCAAAAATACAGTAAAAACAGTAATATTGTGGAATATAATTACAATTAAAAATATATGTTTTCTATTTTAATTTGTAATTTATTCTTGTAATGAATTTTCAGCATCATCTTCAGTGTCACATGATACTTCAGAAGTCATTCTAATATGCTAATTTGGTTTAAAAGTTTACAAGAACAACATTTATTTGAATTAGAACTTTTTTGTAACATAAATGTCATTACTGTCACATTTGATCAATTTAAGCATCCTTGCGGAGTAAAAAAATATAAATATGTTTCAGAAAAAAAAATATAACTGGCCCCAAACAATTGAATGGTAGTGTAAATACATCTTTAAAACTTTTAAACTAAGCTATCATGTGACATTAGCATAGTGCACAAAATGTTATTTATTAGACTATTTCATGGTGCTTTTATGCCTTTTGTCATTTTGAGAGCCAAAATACCAAAATAAATTTCCTTGTGTGGAAAAGAGCACCTAGAAAATAGATAAAATATCTTCCTTTGTGTCCATTATTTTTTTAATTTTCAGCTTTAATAAGCTTGGTCTTTCATGCGACTCTCCTCCATGTCATAAAGCACTGAGTGAGAAGCAGTATTATTGCTCTCTGCCATGACTTCTAATGATACTCTAGAGGAAAATAAATCCGGATGAAAAGTGGGATTAACTGCACCGGAGAAAGGCACGGCAGACAACAAACTGAGAGATGAGACTTATATGCAATCAGCAGACCTATACAAAAACCAAAAGAAAAACTCTTTTTTTCTGAGCAGATATGTTGACACCTTTGAAACTTCTCCTTTCCAACAGTCTGGGTCCGCGGGGAGGGATACAATAGACAGGAAGAGAGCCTGAAATAGATCGGACACACTGGGAGTCTCACAGCAGGTTGCGGGTTGAAGGTTATATCAGGTCTGCACAGTCCAAGATGAGAGGTGCTGATTCACAAAAACGTATTTGTCTTAAAAAAAATTGTTTTAAAATACAAATTATTAAAATAAAAAGCTATTCAGTGCCATTAGTTTTGTTCCCTTTTGCCATGCAGCATTCAACATGTGTGGTTTAAGAGTGCTGGTGTCATGCCAAACACATACACATAAAGCATGAGGTGGACATGAGGTGACAGGAACAACGCACATCAACATGCACACACACACACAGACGCGAGCATAAACTCAAACAGCCGACCTTCTCATCGCACATCGGTTCAGGAGTCAAATATTGGCACTAGCCAATCAAACGTCAGAAAAGTCCTCTTCCTCTTCTTTATAAAGCAGATAAATAAAGCAGGCAGTCAGCACTGCTCCTATTAGCTACAGGACACACACACACACAGATACACACACACACAGATACAGACAAAAAGAAAGAGACAGAGAGAAAAACAAACAAAACCAAGACAAAACAGAGACACACGCTGTAATTTAAAACAAACATTACAAATCCCTGAAATACAGTGTTCGCTTCAGACAATCTAAGGAAAAGATGTTTGGGCAAGATACATAAAATATCAAATAAACAATGCACTGATTCTTTTCAACCCCGGCATGTTCTTTTCTAAAGTGAAATAATAAGTTAAATGCTTTATATGTATGTATTAACTCAGTTACACAATTCAGTGTGTTTTCTAGTTTTATTGGTTGTATTATTGCAAAATTCAGCTCAATTAAAGGCTTTCACACTAAATAAGATGTTTTTATATTAGATAAATACTGTAATTACAGAATTAAAAAGTATCATCTCATAGTTACACATTTATAAAATATTGACCCCTTGATTTTGTTAGTAACTTCTGTTAGCAGCTTGACTAGTTTACTACTATAATACTACAAATAATGAGTAGCTTGTAGCTTAGCAAGCTACAATTTTAAAGTAGTTTCTTCAACACAAACAATTTGTTATGTTATGAATGTGAACTGTAATGCTGTAGACCCCTGCGGAGCAGCACTGTTTACTGCCATAATGACAGTAATAATGAAAGATCATTGAAGAGGATCAATTTAATTAGCGCTCCCAAAAGAGAGCTGCTTCAAACCACTTTGAGGCTTTTTACAGTAAAATCATTACATTAAATTTAACACAGGACTTATTTTTAGTCTTCTAATCACTCCAGAGCTTCACATTTCCTGGATGAAATAATCACATGACCAGCAGCTGAGACTTTGATGCTGGAAACGCTGCTTTAACACTGCTCATCGTGACGTCCTTACATATGATTACAGTTTTAGGCATCCACTTAAAAGTTGACAGTTTTTACTGGAATTTATTATTATTTTTTTTTTATATAGTGAGACTGACATCCAGTATACTATCTAGTATGCAGTACACAGTACAGACTGCATCCTATGCATTACATCCCATACACTACGTAGTGCGTAATTCTCACTAAAAGCTTTTTAGAAGAACACAGAGTTCTAATGGCTTGTTAGAACCAAAACTAATGAAATTACATTGATTTTATCACTGATTTTGCCACGTCTGGTTAGGCAACTTTAACACATAATAGTGCCAGTTGTTGTATTTCAGATGAATACATGTCTGACAACAAACATTAAGATTCACATACAGACTAAACAACATATCAAAATATATACTACCCACTAAAAAGTGAAGAAAAGGGATAAACTTCTTAAAAACATAATCTATGGTCATTATACATCACTCCCAGCTCAGAGAATCAATATGAGGTCTGAGCTGGAGTCACATTTCAGTGGTGTTTATATACAGAGTTTATTCAAAGGAAACAGATCAATGGCCCTCTGCACCCCTGCAGTGAATGCAGCAGGCTCACTGTGAGATCTGCACTTAAAGCTGAGAGCTCTTATCTCTCTTTCTTTCATTTTGTCAAGCCTGCATGTAGTCTCCACCTATTTTTACCTAGCGGGCAGAGCTCCGTGTGACTACCGTGCACATTACCGGTCGAGGGCAAAAGCAGAGTCCATTAAACGATTGCCCTCTGGTCACTGCATCAGCTATTTTAGTGAAGGCTTTCATGTTATTGAACCACATCAGAAGACCTCAATGATCCATGTTCCTACTGTTTCTCTGAAGTATGCCTCATAGTAATTGGACATAAACATCACTGGTAAGTATGCAAGTTCTAAATGTTATAATTTTTTAAAAAAAGAGTATATAATTTTTTTTTTTTAGAAAATGACCAATCGTTTCACTAGATAAGACCCTTATTCCTCGGCTGGAATCGTGTAGAGCCCTTTGAAGCTGCATTGAAACTGCAACTTTGGACCTTCAACCTGAGAAAAATCCTGGAATGTTTTCCTCTTTTTTTTTCTTTTTTGTATTCCACAGGAAAAACAGATTACATAAAATCATATGGTTTTGGAACATGATGGTAAGAAAATAAATGTACGTTTTGTGTGAACTATCCCTTTAATTGCACATTCCACCTGAGGAGGAGGGAGGGGCTTACCTGTAAACAGGCCACACCTATCCCTACAGCTCCAATGATGAGCAAGTGATCAGCCAGGAACTGCTCCAGTTTAGTGATACAGCCGCCCTGTGAGAGACCACAGCATTATAAACTACTTCAGCTCATAAATGTATATCATGTGCTTGTCTTTTCAGTGTCAGCGCACATATGTGGATTTGTAAATTGATTTATTTTGCAGAATGATAACTGCAGAGTTTCAGATACATGGATCTGAAATGGGAGATTTTTTTTTAATTGTGTGATTTACAAGACATAATTGTGAATACTGCAACAACATAACGCATATAAAATAAAACTAATGGCTCATGAAAGGCCCGTAAAACAAGTGTTTTAATGTATTATTTATCACACCGGAGGTCTGTTCCCAAAGAATACATACAGAGAGCTTGGCAGCAGCTCACTGTAGTGTTACCTCACACTTCACAAGCTCATATATGTTACCAGTCGCACCTGTCTCGCTCACAGCTGTGATTTCATAGTCTAAATTACACCCAAGGGGCGTACCAAACACTTCATGATGATATGTTTTACAGGCGCATTGTAGTTCCCACAGACAATGATGAAGCATCTAAGGCTAAGCATGCATACCACAACAGAACTAACATCCATACCACAACAGAACATTAACAAAGTTCTGTGTTTTGTAAAGGAAATTAAGTACAGATGAATATACAAGTATGATCAAGTTGAATACATTTTATGTGGAGGATGATTTGAGGTTAACAGTGTCAGACCCACCTCCACCTTGTAGATATTGGAGGGGTGGTCTCTCTTTCCACACTGATGGGTGATGGTCTTACAGCAGCTGTCAGGGACCAACCTTGACTCCGCCGCCTGGGACATGATGTACACACTTTGCATCCAGTCAAAAGAGTTGTTGCTCCCACAGCACTTGAACTGCAGGGTGAAGGTGAGGGAGTTATGGTTATTTTACAATTAGGATTCGTGCGCAAAGTGGTCTGGTATTTAAAAGGCACGGAGTACCTGTATTTCTGCACTATTTTGTTCACATTTTACATTACTTTTTTTTGTTTTTAAGATTTATTTTTTGGCATTTTTGCCTTTATTATGATAGGACAAGTAAGCAGACACAAAGTGAAGTGGGAGAAAGAGAAAAGGGGACGGGATCGGGAAAGGTCCGCAAGCCGGGACATGTCGCGTGCTGCCCACGAGGCTATTGGCGCCAACTTTACATGACGTTTAGGGGCAGTATATTTGTTTAGTGCATTCAGTTTAAATTAAATTAAAGAGCAAATAAAATAAAATAAAATAAAATAAAATAATAAAATAAAAACAAATGTAATTGAAAAACTAAAATAAAGAATGTTAAATAAAAATATTAAATTAAAACAAAATAAAAAATATTAAGTAAAAACAAAATATTTCTAAAATAAAATAAAATACTTAAAAAAAAAAAGCTACTGGCACTGAATTTTCCACTTCTAGCACTGATTAGGATCATTCATATTCAGTTACCATCTCACAAAAATTGCAAAAATGTAATACAATATAAAAATCATTTGCCCTAACCACATACTCTTGCCTTTAATCTCTAATCTAACCAGATAAAATGCTAGGATTTGGAGTTTCTCACATCCTGCTGTAGTCTGTCCACAGATTGAGTGATGCTGTCTTTTCCAGGTTGGGCATAGTTCTCTGTCATCGTCTTTCTCAAGTGCTGCTTCAGCTCTTCACTCAGCTGTGAAAGACAGAGAGCAGAGAAAGAAAGAGAGAAATGAACAAAAATAAACAGAGTGTGAGCAGTAGGCAGTGTCATCACTCAAATGTCTCATCTGTTTCAGTCGGGTATGGTCCTACAACTAGATCCATCATAAAAGCAATTGGGAGTTAGTCCTTTAGAGCTTTGTTCTATAGCAATACTGTCTAAAATTTCACTCACCGCCTGGTAATAAACATAGGCCAGAACACCAGCCACCAGCTCAATGAGGAAGATCAGAAGCAGACAGGAGAAGTACTGTGAGAAGACAGGAAACAATGAGCAATAAAGATAATGCAAACGAAATTATCTTTATATCAGAAAGCAAGAAGTCCATTTATTGCCGCTCTAGATATGCTATACAAATGATAAAATGCTGATGTCATAATAATCCATGGAAAGCACATATAAAATATCATAATTCCTATTGTTCTTACTATTTCTGGAAGCCATGAATGTCAAGGAGACGTTTGTGGTTCCACAACAAAAAACATATTAATGAAAAAATTAATTAATAGAAAAATGAACTGTAAAAAAAAGTCATTTGAATTTGTTAACTTAATGCTATAATGTCACCTACAAGCAATAAACTTTCAATAACTACAGATCTTTTGTTCAGAAAATCTTCATTTAGCTATAGTTTCATTTGCCTTTGTCTTTTATTCAAGCAAGTTTAAATGGCTTCTCTAAAAGAAACAGTATCTAACAACAAGGATGTTTTATACACACATCAACACTCAAAATGCTTCAAAATGTAACAATATTTGCACTGTCATGGGGATAAAGTAAATAAAATTGGTTTCTCAGAATTTTCTTGCTCAGAGCTGCCAGAGCTAGAGACGCCTGACAAATGAAAATAAAAGACAGTGACATTTTCCTCAGAGGAAAATAAAACAATAAATGACTAAACTGAATAAGCTGTCACAGTTTACTGTGGGGGGAGAGCGTGTGGGTGATAACAACCACAAATCTGCCTTTGAACATGTTTTCAGGAAAATATTTTTCATGGCATAATTATTAAAAACAAACCGACCAACAAACAAAACATTGCTTTCAAGATTACACATAACTCACAATGTCTTTCTATGAATGCACTGATTTCTATTTTAATTGCAAAGTGAGTACTGAAGTTGAACCGAACAGTCTGTTTCCATTGCTAATCTACATAAGCTTGTTTCTGCCACTGAATAAAAAATAAAAAAGGTAATTGCTACTTTTTATCTCACAATTCTGCAATTGCGTTATAAAGTCAGAATTGTGTGATATAAACTCTGAACTGCGAGTTATAAAGTCAGAATTGTGTGATATAAACTCTGAATTGCGAGTTATGAAGTCAGAAATGTGTGATATAGTTGCAATTGCGTTATAAAGTCAGAATTGTGAAAGTCCATCTTTTTTCCTCAGAATTGGAATTTATAATTCGTAAGTGCAAGTTTATAACGCACAATTTTGAGTTTATAACTCGCAATTCTGACTTTATTGCTCGCAATTGTGTTTATATCTCACAATTCTGACATTATAACTTGGAATTGTGAACTTATATCTCACGATTTTAAGAAAAGAAGTCAGAACTGTGAAATGTAAACTGCAATTGTGAGGAAAAAAAGTCAGGTGGACGTGTGAGAGAGATTAATAAATTAGGGCAAAAAACACACATACTGTATAAGCCTATACACATCCACGCATCACTTCTCTTCTAGAGGTCGAAAGAAAGGACAGGAAGTCCAATTTAATTTATATAAACACCAACAAGAGCACTGAAGCAAATTAAATGAACCGATTCAAGGTTATTCAAACAAAACAGTTCACTGAACAGCTGTTAACCTTACGGCAGCTGTCGCATGTTGACATTTATGCGCATATATGTTTTTTCCCATAATGCAATGCATTCAGATCAGACCAGAAAGGCAGTATCCTCATTACTAATTCCTGCCGAGGTTGGCGCTCCTCTGTAGATTCATACATCTAAGCGAGAGTGGGCTATAAATAGGACTGCTGCAGTGGCAGTCACAACCTTGCTTGTCTCTTTCACTCCCTCGAACAAACACAAGGTACTATCTTTTTTTTTAAAAATGGTGAGAAAGCAGATGCCTGTCAGCTAATTTGTCATAGCTGCCATGGAGCCTGTTCTACTTTGTCTTTGGACACACAGTGCCGCCCTCCTCAACTTACAGGCGACAATAACTGAGTTGACCAGAAAGAGACTGGGATCTAAAGCAATTACATCTAATGAGTGGAGCACAATGGAGAAATTGGCGCAAATGGCAAAATTACGACCTCTCAGTGTGGCCTTTCACATTCATCTCCTTCCTCTCACCGTGGATAGACAGCTCCTCTGCTCACGTATGACGGCACAGCAACCCAAGAACCCAGTGACCATCACCAGCCCCCCGGCCAGGATCAGGATATAGGCAGACACAGCGAATGTACTGGAGGCCAGCAGGCTCAGGTACTCTCCTTTATCGACCAGCGTCCAGATCCCAACCCCCATTACCACCCCACCGCCCATCTGAAAAAGAAAAATACATCACAGGATATCATAGTGCACAGAGTTTAAAGGGGTCAAATAAAATGAAATCAAACTTTTAGAACTCAAAAATTGTAAGCCAAAAAAATGGTTCGTTCCAAACATCCAGAACCTAATGATGAATATGAATTCATCAATACATGACAGCCTACATTTTGAACCTCTCATTATGAAAGGTTTGCTTACTGAAGAATGGGGCAGCACAAAAAATGGCCTGTTTAATTCTAAGGGGCAGGGAGAGAGTAAAAAAGACAAACAATGCCTACTCTACTTCTTGTCGACAAGTAGAGAAGAAGCTGTTTTCTGCAAAGATTTGACCAGATTTATTAGGCATCTGGGACACAGGAAGTCCTAGGGTTATTAATTACCACTTTAATTATTATTTTGAACTAATTTATTAAGGTGTTAGTACATTCTGATGGGCATATTGAGTCTGTAAAGATACGCCACCCCTTTTTTGACCAGCTTTATTAAAGGGTTAATTCACCCAAAAATTAAATTTGTCATTAATTACTCACCCTCATTTCGTTCCACATCTGTAAGACTTTCATTCATCTTCAGAACACAAATTAAGATATTTTTGATGCAATCCGTACCACATTCAAGGTCCAGAAAAGTAGTAAAGACATCAACAACCTTTATTCAACAATTTCATCTCTCCCCTGTCAGTTTTCTTTCGCTGTTAATGTTGTATTGACAGTGCAGGCTTCCGTGTACTACGTCAGAATGCCGATTCATTATTGGCCGGCTCCTGCGTCAGCATTACACGCATGCGTTGTGCTGCTCATGTGAACAGCGTCGACCAATAATGAGCCAGAGTTCTGAGTCTGACATAGAACCTGGAAGTGCTGAACGTAAACAGCGTACGAGAACGACACAGAAGAGAAGATATTGTTGAATAAAGTCGTTATTTTTGTTTTGTTTTTGCGCACAAAAATTATTCTCTTCGCTTCATAAAATTAAGGTTGAACCACTGTAGTCACATGGACTATTTTAATGATGTCTTTAGTACCTTTCTGGACCTTGAAAGTGGTAAAATAATGCAGTTAATTATAGATATAAAACTGAAACTCCTGTTTCAACTGATAAACAACTATTTCATAGTTTGACAGGCTTGTCATTATTTAACAAACTCAAATAATCATTAATTTACCCTGAGATTTCAGCACAGGTTAATTATCCACCTGTGTGGTGCTGTGCAAAGTAAACACTCCATTAATCTATACACACACACACACACACACACACTCATTTAACCGTTTTTCAGATTGATCCAAGTCAGAAGCAGAGGAAATTCTAACAAGGCTCTTCCCTTCAACACTCCCTGCTCTTTCCTTGACACTCTCCGGTGCCAAACTCAAACAACAGCTGTCCTAGAGTCCCATTGTCTTTCATGCCTCCTGAGCAGCTTGCATACCACACACAGTGAGGACTTTGAGTTTGAGCAAGAAACTGTCTTTACAAAAGCTCTGCATTGAAGGAATCACTAGATTATATACTGAATATGTATTTCAGAGGTTATGCTTTAAATAGTTCACCCGAAAATGAGTCATTACTTACTCACCCATGTTGTTTCAAACCCATGTGACTCTTTTTTCCATGGAACACAAAATGTTATATATAAAGTGTGTGAGATACAGACAGAAATATGTATGGACCACTTTTATGATGCTTTTGAAGCTCTGAAGCATTGTAATTGCATTAAAAAGAAAAACAACCAGTACATAATCCAGAATTTCTCTTTTTGTGTTCTACAGAAGAAAGATATACAGGTTTGGAGCAACATGAGGGAGAGTAAATGATGACGGAATTTTATTTTGGTGGACTATCCCTTTAAATCAATGGATAAATGCACAGGATTGTGCATTCTGGTTGAAGGTGTGGTTTATGACTCATTTCCTGACCTCTTTCTCATCCAGGATTTATAAAAACCTAATGCAGAGAAGTACCTACAAAGATACATTTGATCAAAGAATACTTTAAACTGAGGGATGCTTTTGTTCAGAGAGGTTTATTTATCTCTATTCAGATTTACTTTTGTTTAAAAAAAACAAATTCAACCCTAGAGGGCGCTGTACTTGTTGAGCTCAGACACAGGTGGGTGGGAAGAGGAAGAGAGAGGGGGAAGAGAATGGAGATGAGAGAGGAGATGATGGGAGATTTAAATTATGAAATCCTCCCATGTCACTGCCCTTTTTCATTCACATACACACTTCAATCCATTTGTCATTCGGCTCTCATCGCATCTGATATTTCATAAGAACAGCTTGAAATCAACACAAAACGCCATTCAAAACCATTTTTACTTCTGTAAAGCAACTTTTTCCCCCCTCTGAACAACATGCATCAATGAATTATTCATTATAAGACCAGAAATGTGTATTGAGAATGTAAATTTTGATTTCATGCTGATGTTTCATGTTAAACACAACACATTTTGCATGTAGCATGATAGCAAAGGTTATCCAAAGGGGTTTAAATAGCAAAGTGGAACACAGACTCACCCAGAACAGGAAGTTGAAAACAAAAAGGAGGTACTTGAGACACACTGTTATCCAGTCGTCCTGCTCATCCTTATACAAGCTGCCCATTGCTCCTGTTGGAGAGAAGAGAAAAAAGTAATGAAACAGAAAAGGAGTTCTCATAAAGTGGTGGATGTTCACTCTTTGTTAAGAGACAAAATGGGAAAAGGACAAAGAGGAGGAGGTGGGCAGGAGCGTAAAAAGGCTTTTGGAAAGACGGCAGTCAAACACTGTTTTTTTCCATGACATGTTAATTAACAGCTGTGGCCTATGGGTTTCTGCCACAGACAGACGACACGCTCTATCTCAGGGCCTAGTGTGGAGGCGTCGCGTGTCAAAACAGCAGCCATGCATGGGTGCTAAAATGAAGGCGTTTGGTTTGAAATGATTGAAAAGGCAACAAAACTACACACAATCCAACCCATAGCTGGTTTTAGAAATCTCGAGGACACTGAATGGAGCACCGGATTAGAAAGGTGACTTACACATTCTGTTTCAAAACACAACATTAGACTGCAGACTTTGGTTTATAAAAAAAAAAATGATTTTTGTGCCTAGATTTTCAATGTAAGAAACATTGATTTCTTTTGGATATTGAGGTATAAAGAAGTTGTTCAGAATGACTGCTGCGGGGACATATTGATTTTCTGATCACGTGTTGTAAACGTATGGAGAAAGCCCTCACTGTGTGTCAGTATAGTAATCACTTTAAGTGCTTTTTCTTAAAGGGTTATCTACCTGTATTGAGCAGTAAATACAGTTTATTTATGATGCTGATGGACTCCAAATGCAAACCTAAGTATACCACTAAGTTTGGAATTATGATTTAGTAGAAAATAATGTTTTATTCATTGCATTTGCATTTATTATTTACCTCATTCTGAAGGTCTGCCTGATAAACATAAACATCTTATCCACTCTGCTGACAGACCAGTGGCTTTGCCTGGGCTTTAAGACATTTGGAGGCTTTGTGTTGTTATGGGATACCTCGAGTATTCAACGAAGTGTTTCAAGAATTTTAAGGAAGCCTGGTCTTCTTATTTACTCCATATACTAATTTATTTAAAAATACTGCATTATTAAACTATACAATGTCACTTTAAAAAAAGTTTAATTATTGAAAGATTTAAAAGACAATTAAATTTTAAACCATACCAACACCATTTATTTATTTATTTTGAAAAAAATATATAAAATAAAATTGCAGTAAAATCTTACAGCAACATACCTGAAATCTGCTTGTACCATAAAATATACTGTTAACCAAATAATACAAGGGTAGAGAAAACATAACATAAAACACATATTATCAAATGCAATGTGTCATGCAGTCTTTTTAACGTCCTTTTATTATTTTGCAGCAAATTTTAAGGTGACATTTTAATATTTTAGTTTTGGTGGTCTCTGACTGGTTGTAGAAGGGGTTTCGGCACAAGCCTAGATGTCTAGGCTAACTTAAGTGTGTGTTTTTCTTACAGCAGGGTATACTGTGTTCTTGAATATAATGTAGACATTCACTGTAAATTATGTGGTAATAAAACGTTTTACTTAAAAAAAAAAAAAACATTTAAACCGTTTTTTACCCCCAAAAATTACATATATTGTCCCATTGGCCAACATTTTTTTTCTGTAAGGTAACAGTATATTATAGTAAGGTAATCTTTTTCGTTCAAACTACCATTTTTAAAGATAGCATCAGGTATATTTAACGGTTAAAGTTGAAAACCTTTCTTAGGTCTATTCCTATGTTTCACTTTCGCTCTGTTCCCTCTCACTGTGTTCAGAAGACTTTGTTGTGGTTTCCTCGTCAACAACTGACAACGTCAATCGATTAAAAAAGCCACGGATGCGGTGTGACTAAATACCGTGTGAGCATTTACTCCTCTGAGCATTAAATTAATTAAAATTCACGTTATTATGCTCCTCCTTCAATACCCAACATACAATGAAAGCAATGGTGGTTGTCCCGAAAAAAGAGGACATGTTGATTCAACGCAGACGATTCTTTCTTTCCTCCCCCGGACTTTGAACACTTTCAGCAAAGCGCATCTGTCGCGCAGTTACATTTATCCTGCGACACTCTATGCACTCATGAACATAAACAAACCAAAACTGCGTGGTGTGATGTACACTTTATTTTTTTAATAGAACCTCCTGCTCTTATTCCATGTTTGGGACAAGCACCAAAGTCACTTTCCATTGTATAAAGAGAAAACATAGATCGTGTTTAAACTTACCTTAACAGCAGATAAAGGTCGTTTTCCCCAGCGAGGCTTGTTGCTCCGGAGGCGTGTGTCCAGTCGGCGGGGAGATCGGTGGGTCAGCGCAGGAGGATGTGAGGAGGAAATCCAACTACAGCCCGCCCCTTCATTTCATGAGATTAAATACAGCGAGCTGTTCATCTTCAAAGGCTGCTCGGGGACTAAGTAACTGTTATTAGTGCTTTTAAGTTAGTTGCCTTGTCTCATTCTCTGAAAAAAAATCAATTATTTTCCCTCCTGGAATTGGATGTGAACTGTTGTCTGCAAAACAATGCTGTTGAATACTGTAAATAGCTAATCGTAGACATTTTAAAAGAATTCTGTAAAACCGGTTGACTCTAAAAATATTTAGATCTAAATGAAAGGCTTATTTATTTGCATCCATTTGGATTACTTAGTTCTAACATAAACAAACTAATAAACAATAATCTTTTTCTTAGATTATTATCTCAGTAGAATGCAAACTCGGACTATTAGCCTACGCAAAACTAAATGCAATAATTAAATATGTTAAATAATAGCCTACAAATATACTTTATGTACTTAATCTCACTTTATTAACCAGCGCCTTTGCTGCTGACCATGGATGATACAATTGCGCCGTACTAATAAGCAAAAATGACTTTAAATAAACATCACGTGTTTTATTTGTTGTTTTTATTGCTTAAGTAAAAGTGTTGGGCTGCATCCAAAATCACAAACTTCTCTACTATATAGTAGGCAAAAAACAGTATGTGACAAAAGAAGTATGTCCGAATTCACAGTATTAATAAAAGTGTAGGCAATAAGTACCCGGATGACCAACTTCTTCCGGCCAGATTCTTAAGTGTACATACGATCAGGGGTTAAACTGGGCCGGGGCCGTCCGGGGCTGAGCCCGGCACATAGGCTTACGAGGGCTCGACATACGCTTGTCCCAGACTGCGGGACAAGTGGATTTTTTGAAGTGAAAGAGAATTTTTACTTGCCTGACCAGATAAGTAGCTTGATTAAAATGTAAATAACAACCAAAACGCGAGAATGATTAATTTAGCTTAAGTGGCGATTGATAGTGGATACTAGTAATGTACTGGCGGTGATATTGCGCTGTTGAGGCTCATGTAACTTCTTGAGGAGAATTCAAAACAAATGAGCTCTGTTCACACAATGAAACTCACACTGTAAAAAATAAAAACGGAAAATGTACTGGTAATTTTCTGCCAGGACTTTATCCGTAATTTTACGGAATTTTCCGTTAATCATCAAAACACAACCTAATGCAAACCTTAATTCAAAATACAGGTAAATCACCTGTAAAATACAAATACGGAAAATTCCTTCATATTTATACAGTACATTGTGCCTTATTTTTACGGACTTTTTTTTACAGTTTAGTTATCATGTTGCAATAAAAATTCAATATGTGGGGTTTTTTATAGCTTGCTATTTACGACATATGATAAAGTTAAGCATCACACAACCTAAAGTGCTGAATTCCTGAATATCACCTCGATTGAAATTGACACTAATTTCATACAACAGTCCAATAAACAAGTAGTTAATATTAATCACTTACGTTTCAGGTGCAATACTGCCTGTTTTTTGTTCTATTGTGGCAGCGAAAATAGTTCCAAACAAAGCAGAACCAGCGCGTCTTGCAGCTACGCTCAGCCGTTTTGAATGATTAAGCGTTCTGAACGAATCGGTTGAGTGAAGATTCAATGGCCCAATCATAAACAACTGCTTCATTCTTGATTCAGCCTTTTGAATGAATCGTTTGAATAAATGACTCAGTGGCTCACTCATTAAGACGGTCACTTGCCGCCATCTACTGGCGGTTTAATTTCATGTTTAAAAGTATTAATTTCCCTACCAACATTTCTTATTTGTATATTCAAAAATATTTAAAGAATCTCATAACATTATTGAATGCTGTTGTACTTTTTCAGTGTAAATTATTTAATTTGGTAACAGCCCTATAGTGTCTTACTTGCCCTTTATAAAGGTTAATAAAATTCCCCCAGGGTAAATATCAAAAATATGCAGATTTAAATATGTCACTGCTGATAAAACACTGATGAGAAATGTTGCTTGTTTTAGAATAAATTATATTTACAACAAACAGACACGCACACACACACAAAATCCTATTTTTTTTTTTTCAGACAAGCTACTTTTTTACTCTGACAAGTAAATGACCAATTTAGTTGTCCAAGGGACAAGCACAAAACAAGGCTTAATGTGTCGAGCACTGTATTTTGTATTTATATTCTCTCCTTTAATGGTAGCATCACTCTTATATTTGATACTGACACAAAGGAGAAGGCAAAGGCCTACAGAAAGATTTTATTGTTATCAGATGTAGCTTTGCACACTACCAGCATCTATAGATGATTTTGATCAGCATTTTATTGTTCATAGCAGAGGGCTTTCTCAACTTGTTATATTTTACAGTTTGTCAAATGATATGATTTTGTAGTCTTTGCATACACATGCACCCCTTGAAAGCCTGAAACCACAGAGCCCCCCCCACATAACAAATCCCAATTTAACCCCTGCATACGATGGACACTTTACTATCCCATGAGGCCACGGGAGAGGATTTGTGAATGGCAGTGAAGCAATGTATCTGACGCTGGTAGGTCACATGATAAGGGTGACATGGTGGATGTAGTAAACCCAGATTACATTCATACTACACACAATCATACTATATAGAACATACTTTATTAGTGGTGGTAAAGTAATTACGTATTCAAAATAAGTACCTACTCAAGACAGTATGCAATTTCGGACGCAGCCTTGAACTTTCTTTTCCTGTGTCCTATTCTTCTGCAGTTCAGAATGGCATCACAGCTGAAAGGTTTGTCTGAGCTGCGCCCCTATTATACAGGTGTGAATTTGCATTTCCTTCAGGCTTTGTCATTTTACTTTTGGTGTGAAAGGTCCTTTACATTAGCCAAAAATATTTTTTTAAAAATGATATTAAAAATAAACAAGCAAGCCCAGGTGAAAAAAGTAACTCAAAAGAAATTTAACGCTTTACTTTCCATAAATAGTAACAACACAATTAGTTACTTTTTTAGGAAGCGACCCAATATTTGTAATGAATTACTTTTAGTAAGTAACTTTCCCTAACACTGTAAATATATATATACAAAACATGCTATATTACTCTAAATTTATATTAAAAAAAAGTAGAAAGAATAAAAGACCTGATAATTTGCATGGAGAAAGTGTATATTATATTATATTACATTACATTATATTATATTATATTAAAGGTTAAAAGCATTATATAACAATGGCCATTCCCAGAATTCCCTGCGTGAACAATCACATTTTTCTTATTTTTGTAAACATTTATGTCTAGTTGGGTTTTTTTACATTGCATATGTTGTTTTGTTCATGTTTATAGCATTATTTTTACAGTCATGTGTGCTTTGAGAAAGCATAGATTTGTCATGCTTCTTCTTATAATTATTTTAAGAACCTACATCTGTCAGTTTCCCCCAGTTGTGCAGGCAATGCAGGGACAAAGTAAATTACGCTTCCCAATGCATCTCAATAATTCACTTTCACAAAATCTTTCCCGATATGAAAATAATACTGACAGTTTCTCAATGCATGCTGCATGACTTTCAGTTGACTCTCCGTTTGAACTCAAACACAAGCTTCAGACTTGCTCTCTGCCCTTTTGCACACAGAAGTTCCCCTGTGCGCCTTTGTCTTTCAAACCTCAATCCCAGTAACCTAATAAAGTCAAAACCCCATTAGGAGAACACACGCCGCCATAGGCAGCGGATATGAGCCGCAGTCACCTGCCTGTGACACAGTTTTCCAGCTGAAACAGCATTAGAGAGCAAAATGTTATCCATCATGCCTGAATTAATGGAAGGAGTCTACTGAGAGAGCAACAAAGCCACTTAAAGTGAGAAATGTCATTGCTAATCTGTATTCTGGCTCTGTTAGGGCTCCTAATGGAAATGAACACAATCTCATTGAATTTGAGATTAGAGTTCTGCATCTGTCTTTTTTCCTGATAAAACGTCTGTTGATTGACAATAGACTGCAGAGTTTTCATTAAGGGACTCAAATCAGATGGAAATCCAGGTACAAGCGGAGACATCAGGGACAACAAGCATGCAAGCATCGGGAAGATGGAAAGAAAAGATGACATTAACAATGCAGCAGATGACAGAGAACTTCGAAAAGGAACTCAGCCTATTGAACTGTTGTTTATCCTTTTGAATTTGACTCATTGTGATTCCCGCCTGGTTCTGTCTGGTTTTCTCTGCCGCTCCCCTGTTATTTTATTGTTGTGTCCTCCTGTCGTCCTCAGTTTAAGCTAGTAAATGGCACCTTCATGGTGGACGGTACGAGTTTGTGTGTACATGTGCGAACAGACGCATGAAAATGACTTACCGGATAGTGAAAAGGACCAAAAGAAGGACAAAAGAAACCCACTGACTCACACACACACAGTCTCAGAAAAGGCTTTCATTTAGCAGAGCGACAACAAGGCCAAGGACGATCCTGCTGTTTCAGGACCATTTCAGCTCACAGATAAAGACTTGCGACCAAAAAACAAACCGTTTCTGTTTGGTCATAAAAACATTTTTTCTCAGAGTGAGATAACACAACTGAGAGCAAAAATGTGTCCGATTCAAGGATATTTACTTGACAAAAACACTCTCAATGCAAGAAACAAAGCATTGGGCTTCTGGAAATTCAGAAAATAATTAGTGTTTTGCTGTCCGCTGCCCACATTTTCTCCTGGATATGTTTTAAGCCTGTGTGTGTGTGATTGACAGTGTATGGTGTTGTGGTGCCGAGCGCGAGTGTGTGGTATTACTCAGCATGCGTGGGCATCCGTCCTTCAGTGTTATACATGAGCAGCCCATGTGTTGGAAGCCCTCTCAGCAGGATACAATGGAGCGTACCTTTATTTCGGTCTGGTAGATCACACCACAAGCTCCATTACCGAGAGTGCTCTACTGATTGAGTTTGTTTATCGTGTTGACATTTTCAATACTGGGAAAATATGATTTTCATTGCTGACTCTTGCTATTTCCACACGTTTTCGAATATTTGGATGGATGGAGAGGATATTGGCCTTTAAACTCATAAACGTGTGTGTGTGTGACAGAAAGAGAGTATGTTCTGGCCAGGACTGCCTCCCACATTAGCTCCAGGGATTACACAAGCAGATGAGTGGGTGGCATGTAAAAACAATGAGGGGGCCGCCGTTCGACTCCAAAACTAGAATCCCACACATTATAGACACGTGAATTCAAGCCACATGTGAGCTTAGATTGGCACAGACAACAGCTGTTGGTAAAGATGTGTCTGTGCTTACCAAATAAAGATATTCTCCAAATTTTATTGGGAAAGGGTTTTGTGCTGCAGTCTAAAAACAAATGAAATGCAAACATAAGACAAATTACCATAAATCAATGAATGTGTAATTATAATGAAAATAATTAAAACAATAATCTCTATTTTACCTTCAAATTCTTTTCATATGTTCATCTGACTTAATCTATACACTGTAAAAAATTGGCAAAACTAAAAAAAAATTGAGGTAATCAGTTACATTTTTTTAAGTTAAGAAATTCAAAGTTTAAGTAAGCAGAACTGGCAGATTTTAATTTTGTACTCATATATTTTAATTACTCCTAGTATTTTGAGTATTAGCGCTTAATTTTAATATTTATTCTCCCTTGGAAAAGCATGCTGGGAAATAGAAATCCCAGCTGTTTCAGGTAAATTTAAGTTTGTCTAATTTAAAAGAAACAAGTTCATAAAACTCAAAACAATTCAGATTACTTAAAATGTGTCTGTTTCATGAACTCAAAAGAAAAAGAACGTTCTAAATACTCATAAAATTTAATTTGATTGAATTAATTTGTTTAATTTGAGTTTGCCCTACTCAAAGCAATTAATTATTGTGAGCGTTAGGGTTTACAGTGGCATAATATTATTGGACATTTAACCTTCCATAAAAATAGACCTGCACTAATCTGATATGACTGTTTTCCAATATAGCACAGTATAAAGTTTGGAGTCTATTTGAAGCCAAAAAATAAGAAGCCAAGAAATAAATTTCACAATGTACTGTAAAAAGGAATTGTTGGTTTAACTTAAAAAAGTAAGTTACCTGGTTGCCTTAAAATGTTGAGTTCACTGAAATTAAAAATTTGAGTTAATACAATGAAGGCCCTTATTTGTGTGTTTAAGGTTTAATCAACACAAACTCTGAACCACATTAATTATTAAGTTGATTTGACAAAAGAAAAAATGTGATAACAAATCATGAAAATATATATATATATATATATTTTACAGTGCAGAAATACTATTAAGCAAATCTGAATAGGATAAAATGTTAAACATTTTGTTTATCAGTTCTCATATAAGGTAAGCTTAAATCATGAAATATCAAAAATAATTTTATGACTACTTTGTGACTTTAAGAGGGATGGCTGAAATTGTCGACAAATTAAATATGGAAGCAAGATATTGTACTTTGTGAATCTATGCTTTGAAAGTCTTGAAAGTTCATTGCATTTAGTTTTAAATCTTGGGTCTCAGAGACCCTTCAACATAGATATTCATTTAACATTAATCACGTTATTAAGTTGAATTTTTGTTGAAAATTTGGGTTGAAAACGAGGAATATTTATGAACAATCAATCTGAATACGATTCAGATTCGATTCCTATAGGCAATAAACTAAGATGCCCTATACTTTGAATGTAATGTAATAGCTTTGGATAAAAGCGTCTGTAAAAAGCAAACGTACATGTTTGTGTTGAAAAGTTCCAGCTTTGAAATGGATTAAAATGTAGTCGGCCTTGTGTTCTTTATTTTGAGAAAGTGGAGGTGCGATACTTGTGTGGGAGGCACTAATTCAGCTACTGATATCGCTCCAGTTCTGCACTCGCTGCGCTCGAGTTCAGTCAGCACAGTCTTTCAACTCCAACTTTCCGCGTGATCCAGACGCACTTGACTGACCGCAACGCGTCGAAGTGGACAACTAGGATTCGATGACTTATTACGAACTGAATAATAATGGATTATCATTTTAAACTGAAATAAAATATGCGTTCTGATCTGTTAGACTATAGGTAAAGCGGCGATGCGCAGCGGCAGGTGATGTGGATGCTGACGCGCCGTGGCTCAACTGGTCTCCAAGTGGCGCTTAGAACCTCTGGAAGAACTTTTGCGCGATGGACTTTCAGTAGGACCCGGAATCATGGAGTTAAGGGACTACCTAAGAAGTCTTAATGACATATTCCCTATTAGTTTCCTTTTAGGCATTTATTGTTTATTTACCACAGCTGTGCAAATTAACAAATGGGTCGTTTTAAAGCGCAAACCGAGTATTGCTCACTGCAGTACATTTTAAAACTTTTGTAGGACATTTAGTGACAACACTTGCCCTTATCTAGTTAATCCGGATCCCGTTGGCTCGCATGGGACTGAGGCACTCATCGCGGTGCCTGCTCCTGCGGAGAAAAATGGCGGATGCGGAGAGCTCGGAGGTAAGTCAAAGATTCCTTAAGTCATGCATAATGCATCAATGCTCGTCCAAACATTCATATATACGCTTGTAAACCGCAGGTGATTCATTCTAGTCGCTTATTTGTGTGTTTAAGTGCATGATCGCGTAAAATGACGCGCTGGTTTGGAGGTCATACAAAAATCAGTGCCCGGTGATGTGTGACTATGCAGGCGAAAGAACAGCGAGATCCAGAGCAGAAAGCAGAGCAGAACACGTCCAGTTCCCTCGTCCTGAAAGATTCGCGATCACACACATCACACCGAAAGCTAAATTGAGAGGTTTAGCCTGTATTAATATTTATGGTGCGCGTAGGTTGCGTAAAGATTAAGCAGATATATCTGATGCAAAATGCCTCTTAGAAACCTCGAACACAACAAATTAGCCTAAATTTGTGCCTATACGATAAAGTAAAACTATAAAGTTAGTCGTGTGCGTGCTGAATAGCACTCGGTTCCTCTTTTATGTAGTCTATTGGGTCATCGCGAGACGGCTGAGCGCTGTCCTTGGTGCTGCAGTATTTTACCCCCCTCCCCGGCTAATTAGCATATTCACCTTTGTATACCTGATTTAAACGTTGACGTAGTTAATTGGTGCACTAAATACTGTATTAGAAGCCCTGAAAAGCAAGGTGAAAAAAGGTGAAACACAAAACCAAAAAGTCGCACGGGTATATTTGTAGCAATAGCCAGCAATACATTGTATTTTTGAGAAAGTCAAAATGATCGATTTTTTTTTATGCCAAAAATCATTAGGATTTTAAGTAAAGATCATGTTCCATTAAGATATTTCGTAAATTTCCTACCTAAATATATCAAAAAATTATTTTTGTGAGTGGATATGCGTTGCTAAGGACTTCATTTGGACAACTTTAAAGGTGATTTTCTCAATATTTTGATTTTTTTTTTTTTTTTGCACCCTCAGATTCCAGATGTTCAAATATCTCGGCTAAATATTGTCCTATCCAAACAAATCATCATATGGAAAGCTTATTTATTCAGCTTTCAGATGATGTATAAATCTCAATTTCAAAAAATTGACCCTTATGGTTTTGTGGTCCAAGGTCACATTTATGTTCCTGAGTCCATCTGCTTTAAATGTTTTCTACACATATTTTTACAAAACTTTTTTCACATAATGTATTCGTTTTTGACATTATTTATTTATTCATCACATGAAAAAAATACCTTGGAAAAAGGTCAAATCTAAAAAAAAACATTTACAGAAAATATAAGGATTTATGATATTTTGTTTTATTCAATGTCAATATTTTTTTTCATGGCATTTTTTTCTTTAATTTTATTTTAAATAAATAAATAAATTGCTTGTATAGCTGAAAAAGTGGGATATAGCAATACCAAGGTCATGGGTTTGACTCCCGACGAGTGTATAAACTGATTCACTGTATACTTTGAACACAGTATGAGTTAATTTAGATAAAACTGTCTTCCAAATGCATAATCACACTCATTGAATCCAATAAGTGTTGATGTAGGATAGTGAGCCTTTTCAGAATATTTTACTGTTGACTTTACCAGCAGCGCCAGCAGCAGAAGCAGCAGCATATTTCCAGTGTGCCCTCGTCCCAGTCCTTGCAACCTTCTCCGCTACCAAAGCCAGTGACTTGCGTTCATCATGTTCCACACCCCCCACACACACCACATGTCTCTGCACTGTCTGCCTGTCCGGGACGAGGCAAGATGGCCAAGCTACTCAACCCAGAGGAGATGACATCACGGGACTACTACTTCGATTCCTATGCCCACTTTGGAATTCATGAGGTAATCGAAGGTCCAGTTTGGATGGTTTTACCATCTAGTGTGGGTCTAGTCAAAGATGAAAATGCTATCTTGTTCACTGTCAAGGACAAGAAGTTGTTTCTGCTATAGAACTTTTATCACATGCAGCTGATGATAAGAACATACTTAAATGTGTCACTGAAACCATCTTCTAACCTCATTCAAGAAGAACTGAGAGAACACCTTTGATACCGGCACATTTAGAGCATGAGGGTCAAATTGGATCTGTCTGCAGATAAAAGAACAGTTCTTAATAACACACAGAAAAAGAAGGACAAGAGTAAGATAGCGAGATGGAGAAAGAGAGAAAGAAAAAGGAAAGAGAATTAGAGTGGGGGAAGGGGTGCTTGGAAAGATGTGTATCAGTTAATCCCAGCAGGCTAAATGGAGACCTGTCTCTATAAAAAGAATCCTGGAGACACTGCGCTTTGTGTCCTATATATTGTCCTCCATAGCACAGTCCAAGAGGAAAAGGTCCAGAAAATGAGAGATAAAAGTACCCTGATTTTAGCCCTCTTATTTGAACGCTCTGTTCTCAATGCTTTCATCGTAACTAATAGTGCAAACTTGATGTAACTAAGAGATTCGTTAAATAAAACAGGAGTTTTGGCACGAGTCCAGAACTCAGTCACTGATAAACTCGTGCTGTTTGATTGACAGCTCTAGTGATTGTAAAGGGAGCGTTCTTTGATTGCTTTCTATATATAATTTAATCACTGTTTAAATAACAGATTATTTTCATCCTACTGAGAGAAACAACGTAAAGTTGAGCGTTTAGTCACTGGTTTGATTTACTGACACAGACAAAGAACATCTGACTGTACATCAATCATTACATATCAGATCAGGCATTAGAATTAACACAACTACTTACATGTTGTTGCATTACTGTCGAGTCCATATGGCATTGCAAAGCCTGCGCCGAAATGACCCCTGCTAATAAAATGTTGCTATAGTCTGACTAAAAGTTGTTGTTTTTTCCTCTCAATAGGAAATGCTAAAGGATGAGGTGAGGACGCTGACTTATAGGAACTCCATGTACCACAATAAACACATCTTTAAGGATAAGATTGTTCTAGATGTGGGCAGCGGAACGGGAATCCTCTCCATGTTTGCTGCTAAGGCAGGAGCCAAGCATGTGTATGGGGTGAGGACTCAAATTACACATTACAAGCGTGTTTCTGTAATATACAATAGGTTTAAGTTAGAGGGAAACATGCAGGCATTGCTGCTGAAATTCCGCTTTTTTTACACTCCCAAACTATATCTATGTATATCTGGAGAGACAGAGTGGGAGAGCATGTTGATAATATCAGTACCGTTACTGTGCTTCTGGTCTGTAGTTAGATAACACTCCATTGATCCACCCACTAGGTCCAGTTCTAGCCGCTTTTTTATCTTTTCTATGCCACAATAAGCAAAAGAGGTTTCTGTTTGTGTCCAAAGCACAGATACAAATAAGAAGAAAGGGTTCACACAGGTTCATAGACATTTAAAATGCACATTTATGCATTTGCCAAATAAAAATAACATTTATCTTAATCATTTTAAACTGAAAATGTTCTAGCAGGCTTGCATAGGACATAAATGCAAGCATATGAACATGCAATATGCATAATATCAGCAAAAAACTGGAGCAGATGGCCGTGCTGATATTTAAACATCATTATTGTGATTTAGATAAATTATTGCCAGTTACTTTGTCTTTGTTTTGCTTCACCAATAAAAATAGTTCCAAACAAAGCCAAAAAAGTGACTCCGAGCAAAAAAAGTAAGTGGCATTCCTTAATCAGTCAGTGGTTTTGAATCAGTTGAGTGAATGATTCAATGACTCATGCATAGAGACAGTAGTCGTTAGGCTTGTTCGAGATGCATCGGCGCTGCACAGAATGATCGGCATATGACAGCAAGAATGTTTGGAGAAAATATAAGACTCCTTATGCTTTTGAATCGCTCTTGCGGTACTTTGATGTCATACGCCGATCGGTTTGCGCAGTGCCGATACATCTCAAACAAGCCTATTGTTTCATTCCTGTATGAATCATTTTTTGAAAAAAATCGGTTGAATGAACGAATCATTGATTCACTCATTAAGACAGTCGCTTGTCGCCACCTACTGGCAAAGCAATGTAACTTGCAGAAAGAGTCAGTGAAACATGGCCACTAATACACAGTCTGGAATGGCCAAACAAAGAAAAGCAGAGTGATACAAACGGTATATTTCAAAAAAAATATTTTTGCAATATTTTATAATAATTACTTTTTTTCTTAAAATACAAACCCAAAACCAATCAAACTTGAAGTTATGCATGAAAAAGCATTCCATCTGGCTCGATTCTGCTAACATACCTCTAATACGGTTCATGTAATTATCTGGCTAATTATGCTAATATAATTAAGCTAATTTTCATTTTGTTTTGTAGATCGAATGTTCCAGTATATCAGAGTATTCCGAAAAAATCATCAAATCAAACCACCTGGACAATGGTGAGAAAATCTGCTGTTAGGACACAGCACAGTGTTTAGGTCTGATCTGAATTCTCGTGTGGAATAGAAGAGTCATATATTTCCTGTCGGCAAGTGGAGTTCCATAACACAGGAAGCAGTATATTCACTTCCTGTAGCTAACACCCTTCTCTTGTGGTGTGATGACAGAAGTTGTTTAGTTGTCCACAGCAGCTCTCATTAACACTGGAGAGCAGCAGGCGGGTGAGAAGCCTGAGTCAGTGTGAGAAAGGAGTCACTGCACGCACACACACGGAAATTGGAGATTGGCAAGCTGCCTTTTGAAAAATGGGAATAATGGTGAGGACAGGAGAAAAGAAGAGGGAGCGAGAGAAAACCATGAATAACCCCATCAATCAAATGTAACTTTATATTGTCATTCTTGTGACATTCTTATCATTCTTGTGACTAAATGCTGGGTTTGTAACCCATTTGATTTCTGTAATGTGACTTATTTATGAATGAAACAAAACATTTCGGGTGAGACTTGATTTTATCTTTGAGACTTATATAATTGTAAATTATATAGAATAAAATCAGCTCAATGCAAGCCTCGCTGTCTCTTAATCTATTTTTTGTGCATCTTGTAGTTATTACCATTATTAAAGGGAAGGTGGAGGAGACTGAACTGCCCGTGGATCAGGTGGACATCATCATTTCAGAGTGGATGGGCTACTGTCTTTTCTATGAGTCTATGCTCAATACTGTCATCTACGCCAGGGACAAATGGCTGGTCAGTGTGTGTGTTGGCTGTCTCAAGGCCAAGGTTATTTGACTAATTAGAATGTGAAGCATGTGTCCATGCTGAAAATTATCATTTATAATGGGAATGAGTGGCTAGTCATTGGACTGCTGATGAATGTCTACCACTGAATGACAATTTGGTCCAGAGGACAAGTGGCTTGTTAGAGATTTTTTATAGAACCATTGTGTTGGTGCCAACACATTGTTTTACCCTAGAGTTATTTTTATAGTGCACTGAACAGGAAGGAAAAAAAATGAATGATGTGAAGTCACTGGAATAATAGGAATATAATCACGCATATGCCAGGAATGCATTTTATGAGGGTATGTTTTATGAGGGTAGTTGACCTTAAATTTCAAGCAGTTTCAGCAGTGTCTATTATATACATATACATATATATATATTATAAATAATTATCTAATTTAGATAATAATTGTATTATATTATATTATGGTGTTTTATGACTTATGACTTACACTTCTACTATTAATAATAATATTTGAACTTTTACAAAAATTGAGAGGGACATTATTTTTTTTCATAGATGATATCTGAGAGTTCTCTTTTCTGTCGTTTTTTAGAAACCTGGCGGTTTCATGTTTCCAGACAGAGCGACATTGTATGTGGTCGCCATTGAGGATCGACAATACAAAGACTTCAAAATCCACTGTGAGTATATACACACACACACACACACACTACATGTACTGTATTAAATTACCATTTAAAACTGAATCTCTTTCTTGTTCTAAACTGAGGTTTTGGATCCCTCACATGTATTTATCTTAAAAAAAAAAGAAATGAAAAACATTAGGAAAAATTCCTGTTGAGCTCAATTACTCCCCCGCAGCAAAACGTTTGCTTTTCCTCCATCCCTTTCACTCCCTCCTTCATGTTTTGGATGGAAGTGTGAGATTCGCCTCGGCCTGAAGCACATGAGGGGATGTAATCAAATGCTGCCAGACACAGAGGAGGCAGCAGTCTATTTTAGGGCCAAATGAAGGCAACCAGACATAGCCACACAGATTTCCCAATTTTCAGACACATACGAGTTTTAAAATGTCTTGAAATATATTTTCTCTGTGCTTGCAGGGTGGGAGAACGTCTATGGTTTTGACATGACGTGCATTCGGAACGTTGCTATGATGGAGCCCCTGGTGGACATAGTAGACCCTAAACAAGTCGTGACCAACTCCTGCCTCATTAAGGTACAAGTATGTGCTTGCCTCTCTATGTATATATACGTGAGCAAGATCTGATTTGAATCATAGTACTGACTGACTGTGCAATAGGCCACTTTGGAACACATGTAGCGTGGGTGTTACATAACAGAATAATTTGCAGTAAAGAGCCGCCTGATGACAATGTGGTAATGTGTTCATTTCAACACATACACAAACACCAATCATTCATTTAAATTAGCCAACAGAAATACATCCTCATAGGATATAATACTAATAATATCATCATGTAGGTCATTTGAAGCCTTATACATCCTAATACTTCATTAAAATGGTCTTATCCCATACAGTAGGAAAGATAATATATTATATTAAGTTGATAATATATTTAAAAAAATTATGATCAAAATGAGATAATATTAACTCTCAAAGTATCTGAGCTATGCTATCTATATTTCCATGTCCATAACTCTACAGTCTTACTGTATTTCAACAATTTCCTAATTTTGTGATGATACTTAAAGGGAAAGTTAGTAAGATAGAAAATGATCCCATGATTTACTCACCCTCAAGCCATCCTAGACTATCTTCTTTCAGATGAACACAATCGGGGCTATATTTAAAAGATATACTTGCAGGGTGTAAGAGTATCGTAAGCTTAGACACCTTTCGCGGTTCAAAGAAATATGGCTGGGGAACAAACTCAAGCTCCTCTTCTCTTATGTCAAAATCCTTCGACATTTCTCTTTAAAAATGATCATTTTAGACTTTTAATTTGTGACCGGTGTTTTGTTTTGCTCTATCCTCTGTGCTTCCGCGTTCGCCATTGCGTCACACGTGGGGTCAGAGGTCACTCTTGCACCACAAATCGATGCATTTTTGGGTGAACTATCCCTTTAAGTGAGAGAGAACTGAGATCTCATTTAAATCTCCTGAACTCTTAAATAGCAACCTATGAGCAATGGGCTTCATTTTTCATGGGCAAAAAAAAGGTTTATGATATGCTTGTCAGTGAAGGCATATTGAATGTCAAGAATGTCAAAAGAAAGAGACAATGTAGAGGACAGAGAGAGCTGGATTACCACGAAAGAAAGAAAGAAAGAAAGAAAGAAAGAAAGAGAGGATTTGAGAATGATTTCGGCCTCTTTGTGGGGTTTATTAAATGAAAAGCTCAATGCTGCCACTGATCTGTTGTTTGCACAAAGAGTAAGAGGATCTTTGTTCACCAAGGCTGATACTTGTGCCAACATCTCTGCTCATACAGGCACCAATATAGCCACAGCCAAACAATATAGTCTTTGAAACTGGATCTGTCATGATGTGTGGGTTAAGGCAATATGACATAAACCACATTACACTTCAAGCTTAGATCACAGCCAAAGCATCTCATGGCCGATCATCAAAAGACTCTGTTAGTGCAAGTATGCGGGTCATCATAATCTCTATTTAAACATAATCATAATTAAAAGTGTGACATATCGCTTTCAGGAGGTGGACATCTACACGGTGAAGCCGGAGGACCTGACGTTCACCTCAGCCTTCTGCCTGCAGATTCAGAGGAATGACTATGTTCATGCTCTCGTCACGTACTTCAACATTGAGTTCACCAAGTGTCACAAGAAGACAGGCTTTTCTACAGGTTCAGTCTTCACTTATTCCATACCTTATTATCTCTTACATATAAATTTGTTACTGAGCCAATGTACGTTCCCTTCCAGCCCCTGACGCTCCCAGCACTCACTGGAAGCAGACGGTGTTTTATCTGGAGGATTATTTAACGGTGCGGAGAGGAGAGGAAATCCTGGGCAGCATCACCGTGAAGCCCAACGAGAATAATGAGGTGAGGCTGTAAGTGTATGTGGGGGTGGGAAATGGATATGGAGAGAAAACAGTGGTTCTCAACATTTCTGACTACAAGACAATATTTGAAGGCCCACCCAAGATATTTCTGGTAGGCCTACTTCTACTGTTATAACAAAGCTTCTCATTTTTAAACTTATTTTCAGAAACTATTAATGGAAATTTATCAAAATAATAAAATAATTAAATTTCAGAATTCCTTAATTTTCAATAACTGAATGTTCTCCAGGGTTTACATTTTTCATTACCAGTGAATTTTCTAGTTATTACATTTTTAAAAATTAGTTTTTAAAATTGTATTTTACTTAAAACTAGTAATTTCTACCTGATAAAATATTTTAGAGCTTGACAAAACTAGAAAAAATTATATTTATTACAAAATAAAAAAGATATTTTATTAACTTCCATGACTTTTTCCAGGTCTAGAAATCACACTTTTAAATTCCCTCATAAAATAAATAAATAAATAAAATAAATCTTCATTTTAGCTGTTTAACCATTGTCTTATTTTAAATCATTTAAATTTAAATCACTATAACTAGTGATTCTAGTTTATAAAGTTAAAAATATGGATATTTTTCTTACAAAAATGCATCGTTTTGCTTCAGAAGGCCTTTATTAACCTCCTAGAGCCGTATGGATTACTTTTAGGGAGGATGGGAGGATTTTTTTTGGCTTCAAAATCTAGGGTACCATTCACTCCCATTATAAAGCTTGGAAGAGCCAGTATATTTTTTTATATAACTCCGTGTGTTTGGCTGAAAGAAGAAAGTCATATACACCTATGATGGCTTGAGGGTGAGAATGGTATAGTTTTCTTTTTTAGGCAAACTAACTCTTTAAGCCATCTTGGAAGTGTGCTGAGGCCCCCTAGTGGTTCTTGCCCCCCTTGTTGAAAATCACTGGTTTATAAACAAGTATGAGGCAGATTTCAAAGAAATAAAGTACTTGATTTCTTTCAGCGTGACTTGGACTTCACCTTTGAGCTGGATTTCAAAGGGCAGCTCTGCGACGCAGCCATCTCCCATGACTACAAGATGCGGTAAAACTCAAGCAACATCTCGAGTCGGGGCACCGTTTCCCAGGAGATTCGGCAGAGAGATGGACTGTGTCTCTCCTCTGCCTCTGTCTGGATAAGAGAGGCTGCCGAACTGCAGGACCCTTCTATGATGTCATCAGTGAAAGTCCAGCACTAAAAGCAATAGTGTCATCGCGTGTCATGTTCTTAAATGCACATAAAGAATAGACTGTGAAAACATCACTCTGAATGTAACCGTTAACGAGTCTGAGAATGTCAACGTTTGTGTTTATTTACCTTATAAGATAGGAAAGTGTTAATGAACAGTATATGCCAATGTGAAATCGTACAATGGTGCCTCATAGAACAAAGTTTGGATGCATAAATGAAAAGAGTTTTGCTTATGTTTAAGTACATTTTATTGTGTTATATTTATTGGGTTAGTGTTGAATTGTTTAATATAGTGACCACTGGCATGTTTTCTACCTTTACTTTTATTTTAATTCATTCAGGTTTTACTAAGATTTTTCTAAAGAACCTCAGAGCAGCTAAACTATTTTAAATCATTCTTACTGAATACAAGATTTGTTATTTTAGAGTAACTTAATGTGACAGTTTTAACTTACTAACAGTTTCACTTTTTTTGTGTTCATTTAAATGTCAGGTCACTGTCGCATACAACCTGTTTGAACCACATGTTTGCTCCTTTGTGTAAAACAAGATGGTCACAGAGCAGTTCAGATGAAGGCAACGAACGAGGGATGACATGTTCAACACTGACTCCAGCCAATATTCTTCCCTCAATAACATACTGAAGATTTTAGTGCTTATTGATGTTGTCATCAACTGAACTGTCTCTTCAAATGGTAACTGAAAACACTTCTTGTTCTAGTAGAGAGGTTTTACTGGCCATTTTGAAATCTAGGTTTCATGATGCTAGTAAGACTTCAGATGGATTGAATGAGGCTATTGAAATACTAAATAAATGGGAAGTAACAAACAATCACATTTTGTCCTAAATTACTTTGTTCTCACTCACCTGGTTGTATGTGAACCACATGTATCACATGCAGCTTAAGTGAACACATTTTCCCCATAAAAATAATGGGTACTGTGATTAACAAATAGAATATGTACAAATATCATTTTAAATGAGGTGTGAGACTACAACACACATCAGTTGAGCACAGATATACAACGGGCATGAAAAATATTCCTACAATTTACACTATCCATTTTTGATTCAGGTAGAATTTGCCCTCTTTTAGCCTACATTACCTAAATTATTTACATTGAGTATAAGGTTGTTTGATGAGGATACATAAAGCACAGAGTGATTTCACCCATCAGTGTGTGTATATATGTGTGTGGTCACTTGCAGCAGGCTTTCTTCTTCATTGGTTGATCCACCAGTCTGACCGCATTCACGCATACTCGGTCTTCTTGTTCCCTCAGTACTCTACAAACATATCAGAGTTCATTAAAATACTTATAAAATAGAAAATAAAATACTGATATTAATATTAAAATAAATAATAATAATGAACGTATGCAGGGTTTTTTTAATAGATGTCTATGAAGCAGAGGCTTCACTACGCTGAATAAACTACTTTTGTGGGAAAACACCTTAACATTTAATGAATTGACATGTTTGTTCTTAAACATTGGTTTTGGATTGATCTATTTTTAGAGTTTACGCTGAAAACAAATGCTGTTTTATAAGAGAAGACAACTGCACGACAGGTACTCATTCATTTCTATGGTATCCGCAAACAGTGATTAACTGTCACACAACGAAATTTAATGACGTCAAGGCTGTAATGTAAATGGTTCTTCAATGCACACCTGATTCAAGTTGGCTGTTACGCTTTCTCTAATGGAAGAACCACAAACCTCGTATCTCCCAATAATAAGACCATCTCTGTTAATAGTATTGGGACATGTGGTCTCAAAATGGCCACCACACACGCATTTAAGTCCACTTTTTTATGTCCTTCGCTCTCTTCATTTGGATGTACATCATTGCTTACGTTGCATGAGTGCCCACTACTGGTGGAACCATTGCAATGGGTTTGAATTAAATGCCCTTGAAATGAAAAGCTCTTGATCATGTGTGGGTAAATTAAGTGCAAGAACTGCAATCGTGTCTCTAAGGATCTGCCCAAAGTGTACATTTGAGTAGAGGTGTACAAAATCAAGGGATCAAGGGTCTGTCCAAATAATAAAACTATACAAGGTTCACATAGTCTGAAAAAAGTATGACTGATGAGACAAGCATCATCATGAGTGCATTTTGAAGATAAAAAGAAAACCGCAAGCTTTCCGTTTGACATCTGATAATGTTTGCTGACAGCTGGCAGTCTCACAGTTTTATACATGTCTCTTTTTTTGTGGGTTGCAGCACTGGGTGAGGTGTTATAAAAAATCACAGCTAAAAAAAATATTACAACAACGTCTGGTAACATTGTATTTGAGTGCTTTCAGTTCTTACCTGGCCAAATGTGTCATGGCCTCCAGCACATTAGCTCCAGTATAAGCACTGCACTCGTAGAACATCAGGTTTGTTTCCTACCAAATATATCAAAATACTATTAATTTATTCATAATGTGTTAGAGATAGTGATGTAAACTTGTGAAAGCAAAGCATATTTAGTGATGTAAATATTTTACTAGGATATACTCTGTGTGTGTGTGTGCGTTTTTGTGACATCAGGACACAAATTTGTATAATGACATGGGTATGACATAGGTATTACAAGGAGAGGGTGACTTATGAGGACATTACCCCATGTCCCCATTTTTCAAAAGGCTTATAAATCATACAGAATGAGTTTTTTTGCCTATGGAATATCCCCACAATTCACAAAAACAAACGTGTGTGTGGGTGAGTGTGTGTGTGAACCGTACATACCTCTGCTAACATATCGGCCTCCTTTGTCTGCACTTCCCTCTCATTCTCCTTGTCTGATTTGTTGCCAAGGAGCATGACAGGGATAGGGTCGCCTACGGCCTCCTGAATGCTAGTCAGCCAGGGACGGACTGATCTGAAGCTGTCCACCATTGTGATGTCGTAGATGACCACCACACCATCCGCCTTACGGAAAAACTGCTTGGTAATGCTGCGATACCTGCAAGACACAGTGACAGTGCATTTTTTAATGCTAGATGTTTATCATCAGTGACAAGTGGGTTCATGTTTTGGTTGCGCAATAGATTACTCTAGACTACAAGCTTTTTAGAGATGCTTAAAAGGATAACAGCACAGACTGAGGAACAAAAATAAACAAACTGAAGCTGAATGTAAATGTCCTAAATAGGAAGATGATAACGCAAAACTCTATCCCATATGTAGGCATCAGTGCCTCACCTTTCTTGGCCTGCAGTGTCCCATAACTGAAGAGCAACGTGACTGTCCCCCAAATTCAGTGTCCGCACACTATAGTCAATGCCTGTACAGCACAACACAACTGAAGTTATATATACATATATATATATATACACACACACAAAAAAAATAAAGGCTGCTGAAAACTGAAATCAAAACATACAACAAACCATTACTGCAGTGAGGGCTAATGGCCACTAGAGGGTATTGTTGAGTAATATTTCTGTGTGGAATATACAAGCGTTTTGAAAACATAGACACATGCTTATGATTGTCATTGAATTATAAAGCAAAATATTGAACCAAGTTGTATATATTCTAAAGAAAGACAACAAAATACCAGTGACTAAAAATTAACTTGGGACCAGCTGGTTGAAAGTAATTAAAATTATGGCTAAGAAAAGTCCAGTGTTATTCATTTTGTTTTTGATTTTCAAGTGTCCAGATTGTTTATGGGCCACTAGAGTCCAGGGGTGAAAGGCTAGAAACTTTGAATAAAGTGAATTGATAGTGTTTGACATAATCTGCTGCGCTATGTGCAGCAGGGTTTAAATGCAGGGAGTGTGACTTCCCAAGCCCTTTCATGTGATGTTGCCTGCTTTGAGAAATCCATCTGATATAGTAGAGTAGGTTTTAAATAAGATATTTTAAAGAATGTTGGTAACCAGACAGTTGATGGCACCCATTGAGTTCTATAGAATTTTTTTTTCTACTATGGAAGTCAATGGGTGCCGTCAACTGTCTGGTTACGAACAAGTTTTAAAATATCTTATTTTGTGTTCAACAGAAGAAAGAAACTAGTACAGGTTTGGAACAAATTGAGGGTAAGTAAGTAATGACAATTTTCATTTTTGGGTGAACTCTCCCTTTAAATTGTAAACTGCACATGGAGGGGGAGAGCAACTTACCCACAGTGGCTGAGGTGGCAGAATGAAACCGTCCATCACAGAAGCGTCGCAGCAGTGCGGTTTTGCCAACACTGGAATTTCCCACCAGAATGACTTTAAAGAGACGTTGAGGCGATGCAACAGCACCTTCTGCAGGACCCTGTAGCCAGAAATACCCACAGTGACATTTTTAAAGCAAAGCTAAAAGTTGTGTTGATAAGTGCACATAGTAAAAAACACTATTACACTTTAAATGGGCCATATTCTAGACCTGTTTCTTTCAGTCCACATTTAAAGTCTCTTGCACTTACAATTTTTCACTCTCTCTCTCTGACATTTAAATTAAACAAGAATTATTGTTACTGTACCTTTAAGACTTTAATATTTAAATCTCTTAGCATATGAAATGAGGTACTCTATGATATGTCCCTGTCACTTACCTGCTGGGTCTCCTTTCCGACAGGTTGACCCCGTGCAGATGAGGGAATGTTTCCTCTGATCCATTTCTTCTTAGACGGCTTCTTCACCCTAACCGGTGGTGGAGAGTCAGCAGAGGCCAGAGATGCATTGGACGGGTAGAGGGAGCTCGTCTCCAGATCCCCCTGACCTTCTTCCTCTCCAGCTCGTTCTTCTTCTTCCTCACTTAGCTGATGCAGAAGAAGGTGAGGGTCTCCTTGCAACAGGTGGGGGAGGTGGTCCTCCTCGATGGATATGACTCTGCGTAGAGGCCAACCATCCGGTGGCGCATCCTCCACATCCACCCCGACATTTACAGCTTCTGAGTCCCCAGCCACCTTCTGCTTCCCATCATCCCCTGTGGTGAAGGGTGAACCGTTTGCTAAAGTGGTGGTCTTCCTGTTAGAGCGCTGAGTCACTTCCTCCTTATCAACTTCTCTGAAATGACAGAGAGGTTAGAGTAAATGTTTGTGTCATTAAATCATGCATGTAGGTATTCACATGAAAATATATGTGAAGATGTCTCACTTTTTGACAGATGGTTTCCTGTCAGTGTATTTTATTGACGCTGTGCTCAGTCTGTGCTTGTGTAAGGATTTCTTCATTGAATTGCTGCGTTTCTATTGTAAATTACAAGAAAATATTGTATTTTTAATTGCTCTTATTAATCAAACGTTGGAACACACCCACTCATTTTCTATTATTAATATTTTCCACATTTTAGATAATAGTAAAGTCATCGAATCTATGAAAAAACACAAAAAAGAGAAATATGGGAATTATTTTGTGACCAAATAATGCACAAACTGTCCATTTGAGCTTCTTCAAACTAAACTAAAAACATTAAATATAAAATATAAACAATTAAATAAAATATTATATACACACATACAAATTATAATAAAATTAATTGTCTAAGCTTTAGAAAAAAAGTTTTATTATGAGAAGCATCAATCAGTGTTATTAACCAAAAATAAAAATTAAAAATAATATTTACGTTAATTGAAATAAAATAAATGTTAACTGACAAACTTACACACACAAATTATAATAAAATTAAAGTTTAGTTTCATAGAGAATTTCATATGTAGGCATAATTATTTGTCTGCAAAATAAATTTTTAGTGTCTAAGCTTTAGATAAAATGTTTTTAAGATCATGAGAAGCATAAATCAGTGTTATCATTAACTAAAAATATTTAAAAAAAAAAAAAACTCGCATTAATTGAAATAAAATAAATGTTAACTGAAATAAAATATAATATTTTAGTAAAACTAAAATAAAAATGAATAAAAACTAAATAGACATATTTTAAAATAACTAATAAAACTTATAAAAATTCAACACCAAATTAAAAACTTTAACTAAAATTAAAATGAAACAGAAAATATAAAAATAAAAACTAATTTAAAATGGTAAACTTACCAGAAAGCTAATGTCTTGCTCATCTCGTAGATGTTTATTCATTTCTCTGAAAGAACAGCAATTAATTTAAGATTTTTGTTGTTTGTCTTTGTCTACTGTGAGGCTGTACCAATCTCACCTGAGTAGATCTAACTGTTTCATCAAGCTCTGTTTTTCTCTCTGCAAGCCTTCAGTGATTCTGTACATCTCCCTGTGAGAGTAAAAGGTATTTGTATGTAAGTGAGACTCAAAGATACTGGTGGGACATCTGTGTACACATAATAAATGCACAGACTGACATCTCTCTCTCCTGCTGTAGTCGAGAGGCCTGCTCCTGCAGAATGCCCAGCTGCTCCTGAGCCAACACCAGCTCTTGGCAGGTGTGCTCAAGTTCACGAGACAGCTCCTCATTGGTCATTTTGAGTTTAACATTCTCCAGTCGACTCTCCTGGTGTTCGCTATGAAGGTCACAACATTGTCGCTCTAGCTGAAAAAAATAATATACAAAGACGTGAGTTGGAAAAGGTATACTTTGTATGATTCTTCGTGTTCAGTTGTGGCACTAACCCTCCTCTGTTTTTGGAAAAGCTGCTCTAATTCCTGTTCTTTACTGCGGAGTCGCTGCTGTAGGTCCTGACTGCGCAACTGCATATTTTCAGAGTCCTGAAAGAGAGAATTTACATACTAGTCGATTTCAATTAATACATTTTAATTTCTCTGATTTTTTTTTTTAAATCTTACTGATCCCAAACTCAAATGTATAGTGTAAATGCACAGGTAACAGTTCAAAAGAATGGTTTTACCTTCAGAATTGCTTGGTCTTTTTCATTAATTATTTGTTGCTCCATTTCTTCATATAATCTGCGTATTTCAGTGTCATGTGTGGCTGCTTTCCTGTGCAATGAGACAATGGCATTCAATGTTAAAACAATCAAAAGAAAAAACACAAACAGGTCTTATAATATTATATCCAGTATTTACAGTATTTACATTCCAAAACACTGGCTCAGACCTGCACATCCAGTTAGGTAATAATTAAAGGATCATAAGATTTCATAAGTGTGTATGTGTATTTTTAAACAATGCATGTTGCAAATCTCATCGTTCTGACCTAGATTTGATCAAAATGCATTTTATTCCCACCAAAAAGTTCTGTAAAAACCTGGTTAACGGTCACTGGACATGGATAAAACAGCATTCTATAGAGAATTACATTAAGCCTCTAAACAGGGATTATTCACAAGTAACATTGGGGGAAATTAAGAAAACAAAGCAGATTATTGGCTCATAAACATGGGCGACTTTAGATGGCACTGCTCTAAATTCATTCTCATTTCATGTTGCATATAGAGAACCAACATGTCACCTTCTGAGGGCGCTCTCCATCTCCTTCCTCTCTAGTTGTGCCTCTTTGATTTGATGTGTGACACGGGCCAGGAACTCTTCAAAGTTGGACAAGAGGTGAGGCTCATCTTTCCTGAGCTGAGCCCACAGGCTGCGGACCTCACTCGGGCTGAATTGAAGAGAAAACAGTTACTGCTGGTAGCAATATAAAGCTAATGTTTTATTGCAATGCAATGTGTCAAGTGTAAAACATCAGTACTGACTCCTCAAACACATTGCTAGCACCCAAGCTCTCCATCAACATGCTGAAATGTCTCTCTTCATCATCCTCGTTCCCTGACAGCTCTTCATCTCCTGAGCTCTGAGAAGGTGTATTCATTAGTTCCTCCATCTTGGAGACTCTCCGTCCATGTAGAAAGTTACCTTGGGAACAGTTACACCTTGTAAAAGCGTAATTTGATGTGCTATAAATATGCAGATTTTTTGAGAGTTACTCTTGACAGGAAGGAGAAAATAAACTCACTGAATCCGGAGGAAAACTCTCCCAGCGTCAGGTATCCATTTTTGTCAAGGTCAAGCGAGTCAAAAACATTCTCAAGTTCCTCAGCAGTGAGTGGCAATTCTTTGTGTAGTCTCTGAGATAGAGATAATGATGGTATATGATTGAATACAAAAGAAACAAATCTAGATATTCTGATTTGCCTATTTTGTACTAACAGAACATTGTAAATAAAAAAAAAACTTTTTAAATAGTAGGGAAAATAATGTAATGGTTCTGTTCTGTTTGTGGACTTCCTGTTTGCTTGTCCTTTGTTACTATGGTTACTCATTGGTTAATTGATTATGTTCACCTGTGTCTTATTTGCTTCCTCATTTAGCCTGTGTATTTAAGATTGATTAAGTTCATTGTCTTGTGTTGTATTTGAGTAGAAGCAAAAACTGTTAGGTTTATCTATTCCTGCAATTCCAGTGTTTTGGATTATCTTTGTTTTAATTTTTGTAAATAAAAGTAAGACTGTTACAATTTAGGTCCTCTGTTCCTCTTCCCTTGCCTGAACTATAACAGCAACATCCTAAATATTTTGAAATAAAAAAAACTGGCCATAGAAAGCTAAAAAAAAATACAAGAACAACATTTGAATACAGAGCTGTATAATTATACTGAAGCCATGGCAGATGTAAAAATAAATAAAATGACAATAACAAATGGATAAAAATATCAAGTGGTGAAGGACCCCTACTTTACCCTCATATCAGTGCGTGTGATGAAGCCCTTTCCCTCGCTGTCACAGATCTGAAAGAAGTCCTCTATTTTGTCTAACATTGCAATGTGTCCCCATCCTGCATTCTTCTTCTTCAGACTTTTCCTTGGCTGCGGCTTCGGCTGCTTCTCATCCTGGTCTGAGCCACTGCTGGTGATCCGTGTGTCTCTAACGTGTCCGATCTCTGACATGATTCCAGCGCTGCTGACCTTCACCGTCTCTGAACAGGTCAGGATACAATGTAGGCGAGAGATGTGACAGCACAAATGGGACGGAATCCAAAGCTAGATCCAATATAGGGAATTATCCTGATTAATTCAGGAGACATCATTTATTATTGTCTTGTGCTAAATCCCTGCTGTGGGTCCCAGCTGGAAGAAAACAGGAAGAGTGCATCACATCTCCTGTGTTAATAGGAATGTTAAGACTCTGAGAAGTGAAATGCAGATTACTGGTGAATGTGTGTTTGTGTGTGCAGAAGAGCAGATTTAGTCATGCACTTATACTTTCCAGGCTCAGTTCAGCTTTTTAGAGTGAGAAAACTTTTAAAATTTAACTAAACACTTAAATAGTTTAACTTTATGTCTGTCTAAAACCGTGGAATTCTCGTCACTCCAATACATAGGCCTGTTTCAAAGAATGTGAGTGGAAACTGATTAAAGTAACTAGCTATAAACAAAAAAGAATACAATATGGGAAAGTAAGGAAAGATTAAGTGACAAGAAAAAAAAACTTAATAGAGTTTAGTTAGATCATAAAAGTGATTAAAAGTTGTCAATACACATCATGCACATCTTATCATCATCATTGCTGACGTCATCAGTAAGCAGACCTGTCACTTTGATGATGTCACACCAGCACAATGTCAAGAGGGAACAGGAAGAGGTTTCTGTGCTGAAATTTCCTGTTTGATCACAGGATGAACTAAGGTTTTGATGAGGGGGTATCAAGTATTTTGCATTTTTATTTAAAAATAACTTTTACATGATAAAGGTTGACACATTGTGCTAAATAAGAGTTAACTGCCAGGGCTCTGTGTAATTTGTGACATGATTAAACTAAATACATAATGAAATGCTTAAGTCTCAAACTAAACCTATATGCAAACTAAATTATCACACAGAGAAATTGTTATAATTAAAATGCAGAATAACAGCTCTTACCTGCACAATAAAACAAGTTCTTTAGTCTTCCAGGTCTATTCCTACAAAAAATAAAGCTGGTATAAACGTGTTTAATTAAATCCAGTAAATGAGTGAGTTTGTGGAGAGCGACCGTTACTCTGGTTTAAATGCTCTGCTGAGAGAGAGTGCGAGCGGAGTGCGCGGTCACTTAGGAGGAGGAGCTTGTTCAGCTCGCTCTCAGAACATGATGTTTCTATGGTGACAGACGCTGCGCATCCTCGATTCTTGCAACACATCTTAAAAACTGTTTTGTTTTTTTTTTTCTGTTCATTGGTGAAACTTTTTTATGCTGAAAATATATTTTACTATTACGAGGAACAAAGCTGCATCTATATTGAATTTTTGTTCTTCTTGAAACTACTTTATAAAAGGAAACTATTTATTGCTATGTAATACTAAATGTTTCTATTTTTCTTCTAATAGAATGAAGCATCAAACTCAAATGAAAAGGCCAAATATTTAAGATTACAGGGCAAATTTAAAAGTTTGTCAGTGAAAAACCTGATATTAAATCACTCTTGCTAAATAGTGTGATTACTGTCACTCTGTGCATAGACTATAGGTTGTTACAACAGAAGATAGCCTAAAGTGTAATTGTGTAGTTAATGTGCAGTGAAATGAGCTCTACATGAAACAAGTTACTTATAAATATTGCTATAATAAGAGAAGAAAAAACATTGATTTCTGTCCTGAAACATGTTCACAGCTCCTTCATGCTCAACACAGGGACAAGATCCTTGTAGTCTTCAATAAGAGGTGTTTTGCTGCCATCTGCTGGACAAATACAGCATTGCAGCATTAAACATGTTTATTGCTGTCCATTATTATTCTCTAAGGTTTACTTATTTATGTAGATAATATTTAATTTATTTAATAAAAAACTTATCTGAATTGCTTAGCAAAAATATAGTTTATACTATGGTGTAATCAAATTTTATTTTTAGAATAAAAGAACAAAGCAGTAAAATCCATATATAGTAATATTACGCATAATTTATCCAAAAATAATAAGATTAAAATGTTACATTTTTAAAGATAATTAATGAAAAAAGTTCTACTTCTACTAAGTTTTCCACTAAGTTACAAGTGTTTGAAGTGATCAGACTTACAGAAATCAGTCATCAGTGTTGTATGTTGTGTGTGCAGATACAGGCTTTGATGCTGAATATAACCTGCAGTGTTTCTCTATCAATCTCTTTAAGTTTAGTGTGACTTTATCTCCACGCTGACATATGACTGACACGAGTCTGTCCTCAGTGAAGTGTCTCTTCACGCTGGAGGAGGAGTCCCGCTCATCAGCGCTCACACTTTATTGATATATATGGAGAAAATAAAAATGCTGCTTTCTGATTTGTCAGTGATTGTGTTTGATGATTTCCTCTGTTGTGTCTAATAAGGTAACAGTGAGTGTCATTGGCAGCTGTGAGAGTCTCTCTCTCTTTAGGGGACTGACAGGAGCCAGTTTCTTCAGTGTGTTTGAGGGAGCAGAAGGAGAAACAGAGTCAAACAAACAGTGTGACGAGCAGAAGAAGATGGAGGGATGTCTGACACTCGTTTTACTCTCCTCTATAGTCACTCTAACAACATCTGGTAAGTACAAAATAACTGTAAAAAGGGGAAAGGATACATGTTAAATGAGCAGTTTTATTTATGATGGCCTCATATCACTAGAAACTGAATACAGGCCTGTGTATAGATGTATAAATTGAGATCTTGTGACACTAGATCACTGATTATCCAATACTATTTTTTTTTTTTTTTTTGAGCTTTTATAGGCAGCCAATTTAATGATGCCAAGATGATTTTTAATATGTTCTTGTCCAGGTTCAGTTTTCCAGCTTGGAATATCTTTGTGTGTGATAACTTCTCTCTATATATGAATATATATTCCTCAACTTTATATTATACTGCAGATGATTATAAGCTGTTCTATTACTGCTGTGGCCAAATTTCTGTCTTTCGCTTTCATGTACAGATTTTGAGAATGTTAGGTTGGTCAGTGATAAAAGTACCTGTGCTGGTCGAGTGGAGGTTCATCATGCTGGTCAGTGGGGAACAGTGTGTCGTGATGACTGGGATATGACTGATGCTGCAGTGGTGTGTAGAGAGCTGGGATGTGGAGAGGCTGTAGAGGCTGTGAGTAATGTTCAATTTGGACCAGGATCAGGACCAATCTGGATGGATGATGTCGCCTGTAGTGGATCAGAGTCAACACTGAAGAACTGTAGATCAAGAGAATGGGGTGTTAGTAACTGTGGTCATGATGAAGATGCTGGAGTCAGATGCTCAGGTGAGCTGCTCCATGTCAGCATGTTCTCCCTATACATTGTACATGCAATTTAAAATTATTCAGTGTAATTTATTTTCAGAGCAAGCCATAAACAATTAATTGATGATGAGCATATTTTATGGTCTAAACTATTCACTTTAATCCATTACTAAAATCCATTATTAATTAAAAGACTTACTACTGCCCTATGTCGATATAATCATAGTAACAGATGGTCTTCTCTGTTGTGTAAATATAATTAGAAACCAAAAACTACAGAATGTCAAGACTTGTGGATGGGTCTCACCTGTGTTCTGGGAGAGTGGAGATGTATTTTGGAGGACAGTGGGTTTCAGTGTGTGCTGCTGCCTTTGACCAGCAGGATGCAGAGGTTGTGTGTAGAGAGCTGAACTGTGGGGCTCCTGTACAGGTGCTGGGAGAAGATGCTTTTGGAAAAGGAAAGGATCAGATTGGATCAAAAGAGATTTATGCAAAGGAGATGAATCACACATTCAACACTGTCCATCATCAACCTCACGTAATATAAACTGCACCCATGACAACCATGTGGGACTGAGTTGTTCTGGTAAAATATCAAAGTTCAGCCTTTCTATAGATAAATCTAATTGTTTAACTAAAAATGTTTTAACTAAATAATGTTAAACTAATTGATTATTTTTTTTTATTTTAATTATTTTTTCTAAACATATTTTATTTGCATGTTTCTTACTGTTTAACTAAACTCTGTTCTTTGTCCAGGTTACACTGATCTCAGACTGGTCAATGGTCCTGACATCTGTTCTGGTCGAGTTGAACGTCAGTACTTCAGTAAATGGGGCACAGTGTGTGATGCATGCTGGGATATGAGAGCTGCCAGTGTCCTCTGTAGACAGCTGAATTGTGGGATTGCTGTGTCTGTTGTGGGATCAGACTGGTTTGGAGAGGGAAGTGGTGAAATCTGGGCTGATGTGTTTGATTGTGACGGGAATGAAACAAAACTCTCAGAATGTTCCATCTCTTCATGGAGTCGAGCTGAATGTTCTCATAGACGAGATGTTGGAGTCATCTGCTCTAGTGAGGGGATTTTATTGAACTTTGTTTTTATAAATTACCTATATAAATTATCTTGCAATATTTTAATAAAATGTCACATCTTTCACTCAGATTCCTCTCTGGCTGTTCATGATGGTCTGGTGCGGTTGTCTGGAGAGAGACAGTGTGAGGGGGAGGTGGAAGTTTCCATCCATCAGGTCTGGAGGAGAGTTCTGCTGGACTCCTGGAGTCTCACTGAATCCTCTGTGGTCTGCAGACAGCTGGGCTGTGGCTCTGTGCTGAACTTCTCCGGCTCCTCTTCATCCAGTCCTGAACACAGTCATGAGTGTGTGACGGGCTTCCAGTGCTCTGGGAGTGAAGCTCATCTGGGGAACTGCAGCTCTCCACAAACTCTCAACTGCAGCTCCACACAACAGCTGTCAATCACCTGCCTTGGTGAGAAGAGCAACATCTGGGCAGAGTCTTCAGTTGTTAGTGATCACTAATGTGTTTTCTTTCTCTGAATATCAGATCATGGATCCATCAGGCTGGTGGGTTCTGGGGAGACTGTGCAGGGAGGCTGGAGGTTTTTCACAGCGGCTCATGGGGACAGTGTGTGATGACTCCTGGGATATTAAAGATGCCCATGTGGTGTGCAGACAGCTGCAGTGTGGAGTGGCCCTCAGTAACCAGCAGGTACCAGCCTGGTTTGGTCCTGGTTCTGGACCCATATGGCTGGATGAGGTGGAGTGTGAGGGGAATGAGACGTCCCTGTGGAGCTGCTCTTCTCCAGGCTGGGGAAAACATGACTGTCAACACAAGGAGGATGTAGGAGTCGTGTGCTCAGGTAAACTGTTAAAAATAATTTAAATAATAACATTTCAATAATGTATGTGACTGATAATATCCAGTATACTTGTATAATGCACATTAACAGCAGTGTTGGGAACTGAGAATAGGTTCTTATTCAGAAAATATTTAGAAAATATTAGAACCACTTCCATTAACGGTTCTTTCATTTGCGCTTTTCAATGTGGATGGAGTACTGTACTAAAATACTCTGACAGAGTTTTCTGAAGTTCTTTCTTATCGATACTGCAACACAACATTACTGAATCTACAGCAAGAAACGTTGTGCGACTAATGTAGTCCGATTGCCTAATGAATGACTTTAGTGAGTCAGTTCTTTTAGTGAATTAAAAGCGAACAGCATAACTAGTAATTCCTGAACAAATGAGTCAGTTCTGTTCTGTGAATCGAAGACATACAGTTTAGAACCAAAGTTGAGACTGAAATCAGTGTAGTTACTGACTGGATGCTCGTACAACAAAATGTAGCTAAATAATATACTGTACATGTTGTGCATTTGGCCAGTAGCATTTTATAAATATGAATAAATTACATTTTTTTCACATTTTTGTTTGTTTAAAAATTGTGTAATACTAATATATATTGCCTCTTAATATAAAGTCTGTGTAAACACTCTTTGCATGAATTGTTTTAAATGTTTTAAATATATTTATTATTACAATTATCTCATCCTTTGGAAATGGATCTGAATTTTGTTTTTCCAAGTATTTATTCCTTAAAAGCACTAAAAGAATCATCAATTGATTTAATCGTCAAATTCTTTTATTTCCATCCCAAATGAACAGACTTAAGTCACATGAGAGCTGAAGTTGATTCTCATCCTTTTCCATCTAGAGTTTAAAGAGATCAGGTTAACTGAGGGCTGTGAAGGGAATGTGGAGGTTTTCTACAATGGATCCTGGGGTAATGTGTGTTACAATAAGATGGACAGAGACACAGCGAGTCTGATCTGTCAAGAGCTGAACTGTGGAAGATCTGGCAGTGAACCCAGTAATTCAGAGGGACTGAAGTCTCATAATTGGCTTGATTATTTTAAATGTCGACGTCATGATTTCACTCTATGGCAGTGTCCATCTTCACCCTGGGGACCGAATGACTGTGATAATGAAGTGGCCAAAATCACCTGCTCAAGAAAGATGATATTTTACTCATTTTAAATAATATGAAATGGCATTTTTTTTTCTTTTTAAAATTGTTCTTTTCAGTATTGAATGAAATTTTAACATTTTAATATTAGAGGAGCAGACTCATGAATCTCCTCAGAGTCTTCTGACATGTTCAAACTCACCATCTCCTCACCAGAGACAGTGTTCAAGTAAGTTTATTTTGAGTTCATTATTAGTACAACTTTAAATAGTTATAAAATTAGGATGTATTTTTTCTATATATATATATCTATTAAAATCTATGCACTTGAACACTAATAATTTATAATAACTTTAAATAGTTATAAAATGCATTGTAAATGTGTTTTTGTAAATGTTGTGCTGAAGTTGGTCAGTGATGTTGATGTGTGTGATTTAGAGCATGTTCCTCTCAGACTGAGTGGAGGGGAGGGCCGGTGCTCTGGGAGGCTGGAGGTGTATCATAACGCTGTGTGGGGCTCAGTCTGTGATGATCTGTGGGACATCAGCGATGCTCAGGTGGTCTGCAGGCAGCTGGGTTGTGGAGCAGCACTGAGGGCTGATGGGAATTCAGTCTTTGGTGCTGGTGAAGGTGTTGTGTGGCTGAACGGAGTCAAGTGCAGAGGGAATGAGATTCACCTGTGGGACTGTCCTCTCTCCCTGAAGAACCACACTGACTGCTCCAACAAAGATCACGCTGGACTCACCTGTACAGGTCACAGAAAAACATTAAGGAATGTTAAATCAATTATTTGCTTTGATTTTGAATGTGTTTGTGTCGTTTTCAACAGATTTGCCAGATTGGCCGGTGTCCGCTACTCCTGCCACACCAACATCATCTTCTCCTCCAGTTTCTCAGACAGTGAGCTCAACATCATCTTCTCCTCCAGTTTCTCAGACAGTGAGCTCAACATCATCTTCTTCTCCAGTTTCTCAGACAGTGAGCTCAACATCAGTCTCTCCTCCACAAACTCCTCCACCAGCGTCTCTCTCTGTGCTTGTGATTGTACTGGGAGTTGTGCTCTTACTGCTCTTAGTGCCACTGCTTATACTGATTCAGCAGAACAGAGTGATGAGGAGAGGTAGGAGAGATCCAGAGACTGTCATATTGTGTCTTATTCAGTGTGTGATCAGTCATGTGTTGTGAACTGACAGCAGGTTTGTCTCTCTACACTCACAGCTCTCTCTAAGAGGAGACACAGGAGCACGACTGAGGCCGTTTATGAGGAGATTCATCACAGACACAATCACTTCACTCAGAGGGGTGAGACATGAGCCGTGAATCTTATTTAATATGATTAATTAATAAGAGAGTCTGTCAGAGACTTGATGTTCATCTATTATTAGTCCTGTTAAACCTCCTGCAGAAAACCACAGAGCTGCAGGTGCATGTGTGTGTGTGTGTGTGTGTGTGTGAGTGAGTGTTTCTTCCTGTGTGTATTTTTAGAGAGTAATAAGGAGAGGTTCTGATGTTTGTACATGTAGGTGCAGGTGTGTGTGTGTGTGTGTGTGTGTGCGTGTGTGTGCGTGTGTGTTTGTCTCTTCCTGTGTGTATTTCTGGAAGGCAGTGAGGAATGGGTTCATGTGAGGATACATGTGTGTTTACTAATAGGCCTCTAAAACATGAGATTTTTGCCTCTAATGCTTTTAAAATGTAAGTTATTAATATTTGTGTTGTGTTGTAAGTAACAAAATTCTTTATGATCCAAAGGAAATGAGGAATCAGTCTGTTTGTAATGATGAACATGTTTCTGACTGTTCTGCTCCTTTAACAGGGAATCTCATCTCTGAAGAACTGCATTCTGGGTATGAAGATGCTGATGAGCTTCTCTCAGGTTAGAGAGCTGAAGTATATTCAAAACAACACATAAAATAAATTATTTACAAACTAACTGAAATATGTGCCAATAATTCAGTTGTTCACAATAATAAAACTTTTCTCTTATTAGAAAAAGAGTTCAAGACTGTATATTATGATGATGTCACCAATGGCAGTGGCCTGAAAGGTCAGTAATTGATCACATGATTCATTCATTACCAGATGATTAAAAAAGCTGAATGGTCTCAAGAACTGCAACAGTATATTTTGCATTTATGTTATTTCCCAAAATATTAAAAACACTCAAAATATACAACATGTTTTGATACAGAAGAAATGATGAAGGAAATCACACCGGGATACTATGATGATGTCATCACTGATGGACTGAAACCAGATCGTGAGACAGGTGTCGCTCTGTTATTATATAATAAGGATGCCGTATTTAAAATATATTTAAAAATATATATATAAAATATATTTTGTATGTGTGTCTCATGTTCAATTTGTAGAAGACACACCTGAGAGCTATGATGATGTCATGACGAGTGGACAGAACTTTAATATTAAAAAAGGTGTTTTTTACTTTTTATTCTTTTTTTTGTTTGTGATTGTTTAAGATAATACCTCTGAAGTGATGCACAGTACTGATATGATGATGTATCATTTGTTCTGTTTATATCTTCATGTTTATGTAGTGGACACACCGGAGCATTATGATGATGTCATCATTAATGGACAGAACATTCAAGGTGTAACAGGTGAGTCACACAGAACTGTATTTTATTATCACCCACTAATATTGAACATGTGTTTCTACCATTAATGAATCATCATGACTTCATCAGGAGTAAATCTAATAGTCTCAGACAGTCATGAGGAGAAAGAGATCAATGACATCATCAATGACACAAGCTGTATTAAAATCACAATGTGAGGTTTTATTTCACATGTGTATCAGAGGGAGATCAGGAGGAGTATGATGATGTGAAGAACAGCAATGAAGATGAGAGAAACCTGTTGGGTCGGTTATTGTCACATTTCTATAGCCTAACTATCTATTTTTATTTATCATGTTGCTCAATTTAAACTAAATCTTGATGCATTTATAACAATGAAAATATGAATTTGCTTTTGTTTTTAAAAACAGACAATGATGATGTGGGGAGGAGCCAAATAAAGAGGAGGAGCCATATGACTCACTGACCACACCCACTGCCTCTGATCATCAAATCATATTACAGTTACTGGAGATACTGGGAGTTTCTTATGTTGCTACTAATGATTCAGTGTTTTATGTTTTTATGTTATTTTAAATATTTTGTAAATGAAAGGTTACATGCTGTGCAAAATTCAGTAACAAATTTTAGTATTTGTTCTATTTTTATTTTGATAACATGCTTTTCACCTAATAAAAATAACATTCATTCATCATGTCACAAAAATATTTTTTGGAAGAAAATTATTTTTTTAGGAGAAAATTATGCAAAATACTATAAATGTTAAATGATGAAAATAGATTTACCACTTAATAGCCTAGATATTATAAGTTATCGTGTTTTCCCATAAACTTACTACCAGCATTAGTTCTTGTGTATGTCAGCTTGAATTAACTTAAATAGAGCACAATTTAATATTTTATTTACAAGAATGTCATGTTTCTGGGAGAGACAAAGGTATGCAAATTTATTATGTATATCTATGGTTGCTGTTGCAGCACGGACTGTATTCAGTGTGACACCAGTCGTCTTATGTTGTTTATAAATGATAGTACAGGCCGGGTTTGTTGTGTTTAATAAAGTTAAATGTACGCAACTATGACCGTCCATTCTATTTATAATAGAGGATAGAATGAAACAGAGAGCGCGCGAGCAGAGGAGGAGGAACTTGTTCAGCTCGCAGCAGAACATGTTTCTATGGTGACAGACGCTGCTCATCCTCGATTCTTGCAACACATCTTAAAAACTTTTTTTTTTTTTTGTTCTTTTATTCTGTTCATTGGTGAAACTTTTTTTATGCTGAAAATATATTTTACTATTACTAGGAACAAACCTGCACCTATATTGAGTTTTTTTTTTTTTGTTATGTAATACTAAATGTTTCCATTTTTCTTCTAATAGAATGAAGCCTCAAACTCATATGAAAAGGCCAAATATTGAAGATTACAGGGCAAATTTAAAGTTTGTCCGTGAAAAACCTGATATTAAAATCACTCTTGCTAAAGATTACATTCTGTCCCTCTGTGCATAGACTATAGGCTGTTACAACAGCAGATAAAGTGTAAAATTAATGTGCAGTGAAAATGAGCTCTACATGAAACAAGTTACTTATAAATGTTGCTATAAGAGAAGAAAAACCATTGATTTCTGTCCTGAAACATGTTCACAGCTCCTTCATGCTCAACACAGGGACAAGACCCTTCTAGTCTTCAATAAGAGGTGTTTTGCTGCCATCTGCTGGACAAATACAGCATTGCAGCATTAAACATGTTTATTGCTGTTGTTTATTATTCTCTAAGGTTTACTTATTTATGTAGATGATATTTAATTTATTTAATAAAAAAGCACATCTGAAATATAGTTTATACTATGGTGTAATCAAATTTTAATTTTACAACAAAAGAACAAAGCAGTAAAATCCATGTATAGAAATATTACGCATAATTTACCCAGAAACAATAAGATTAAAATGTTACTTTTTTTTTCAAATAATTAATGAAAAAAATTCTACTTCTAAGTTTTCTACCAAGTTACAAGTGTTTGAAGTGATCAGACTTACAGAAATCAGTCATCAGTGTTGTATGTTGTGTGTGCAGATACAGGCTTTGATGCTGAATATAACCTGCAGTGTTTCTCTATCAATCTCTTTAAGTTTAGTGTGACTTTATCTCCACGCTGACATATGACTGACACGAGTCTGTCCTCAGTGAAGTGTCTCTTCACCAGTGTTGGGCACGTTACTTTAAAAAGTAATTAGTTATAGTTACTAGTTACTTCTCACAAATAGTAACTGAGTTAGCAAATGAGTTACATCATTATAAAAGTAACTAATTACCAGGGAAAGTAACTATTGCGTTACTAAAAAAAAATCAAACATGTCAAATAACTTGGATGCCCCCATATAAATAGAAGTATAAAAATAAATTATTATTTTTTTAAGTAGGCCTATGTTATGTTTTAAATTAATCTATTTGATTATGAAAAGTGAACAACTTGAGTAAGATAGGATACAAGATGCGCAATATAGCGGGAGACATGGAGTGGGTCAGACATGATTTTGACCACTTCATTAAGTTTTGTTTTGTAGAAAGCCTTTCTTTAAAGTGAATTTCGTTTTATAAAAATTGTATCTTAATTTTAATCAATGTTTCATCAACCAGTTGTCTGGATTTAATAAATAAGAAGCAAATATAGCAGAAAATATAATCATGACATGGAGGCGCCAGCTCGATCTCTCGCAAGTGAACTGGAGCGCGTCTTATAGGCTAAATGAACCGAAACTCAGCGGCTGCTTGCCTCACAGACATGAGAAATATTTCTATAGAAAGCTTGAATGTTGAATGTCTACTTTTAAACGAAATAATTCAAAACGAAAAGAAATAGGCTACTCTCTGATTATGTAATCCGAATGAAATGTGCATTCTCTCTCTAAGCGCGTCCATGGAGTTGATGAGAGTCAGCAATGTCAACTTCATCTTTCCAGTCGACATGGATTCAGAAAACATTAGTTTATTAATAAACAATTAATGTCTCCTTGCTGTTTTTGTCACATTCATAATCATTACTTTTGCCGGTTCTTTATGGCAAGCTTTATGCGTGCGCTTGAGTGCTATAGCCTAGGCTATATTACGTAAACGCTCGTTATTATGGTTTATTCTCTCCAGTATTTAAGATATCAAATTAATATGTAAAGGGGTCCACCTTTAAATAAACATCAACACAACTCAGGTTCGTTTAAATAGATCCCCAAAATTTATTGATGGCTTTACAAAGTTTTATTTATACAGGACACCCTATACATGAGGTAACCAAGCCAGAGTTGAGCATCAAACCACACACACACACACACACACACACACACACACACACACACACACACAAAAACCCCACAAAAAAACACATAAATAAATTCATAAAATAAACCTCGTGATTCACACAATTCATCAAAAGTAAATTACATGCAAAAATAGCTCAACTCTGCTTAAACACTAAGCATATAGTGTCATTGTAAAGTATATATAAACAATGGGGGAAACAAACAAATTACAAAGGAAAGAAAACAAAATGGAAACTAGTCCGCCCAAAGGGCCATAACCACTTCTTTCAGCCCAATTACCGTTTAAATACCTGGGCGGACTAGACAATACCCAAACCCAAGCATTCAAACAAAAAAATAAATAAACTGAAACTCAAATACAACAAGAGCAACAAATGGGCTCCGTAGAGCTGAAACACACACATTAAAATACCTTTATTATTTATATCAAGACAAACACAACCTATTAAAATGTTTTAGTGCTTCAAACAACCTCATACCTATGTCAAAGATCCAAAAGACAGCACATGCAAACCTCTCGCATATGAACCATGGGCTCCATAGAGCTGAAATACACGCATTAAAACACCTTTATTATTCTTCCTAAAAACAAACACCACATATTAAAACACTTTAAAGATTTCAAATAAACTCATACCTATCTCCGAGATCCTAGAAAATTCACATGCGACCCGTCACCGCTAGGGGCAGCTGCCACTCGGCCTGCCACGGATATATACGCCTGCCTCGGGACCCGTCACGGATATATGCCTCGCGATCTTACACAATATGTAAGGTGTTTTTAAACAAAAAGGAGCGCGTATCCCCTGTATCCAGCAGGATTGCTCTATTTGTCATCTTAACTTATATTTTACGCGTCTCGTGGCTCCTACTAGCGTCGCGCCTGCCTCAAGATCTCTCACTGTTTTACAGCTACCAGACACTCTGATTGATGCATGAGAGCAAACAGATAAATAAGAGCAGGATTGCACTATTTGTCATCTTAACTTATATTTTATTCGCTCTTTTTGTCCATAACGGAGCGCGTCTCGTGGCTTCTACTAGCGTCGTGCCACCCACAGCTTAGCGTCGCGCCTGCCTCAAGATCTCTCACTGTTTACAGCTGCCTTAATCTGATACACTGGGACAAAGTTGGTTTGACGTTGGACATTCAATATTCGCAAATTTAGGGACCATCTCAAAGTTACATATGACATTGGTATACACGTTTCTAACTTTAATAGCATTTGAAGAGAATGACTTAGTCATAAAACCAACTGTAAAGTGTTCATCTAGGTCTCACTTATAGTGCACTCCTTTTATATTTTTTTATATTTTTTAGAGATGCACCGATACTAAATTTCTCCACCAATACTGATATCCGATTATTCAGAGTGATATCTGCCGATACCAACAACGATATTGATAGTTTGGGGGTATATTATCACCTTTTATAGGCCTACATTCTTTAAATAAATGATAATTTCATTATAATTAATAATTATATTTTTAATTATTAAATTTTGAAGGAAGTGCAAATAAAAACTTTATTCTCTCCATTTTATCAACTTGTTTCAAAGTAACTGCTATCAGTTATAAAACATTACTCAATTTAATATTAACACATTAAATTCTGAAGATTAAACGAATATTTCTTAATTTTCTGAATGTTATTAATTCATATAATTACTGTTAATATTGAACATCATTGATTGACAGGATATATTGACCCTGATTATTGGCTGTTTTTAAACTATCAACCGATAGCCGATAGTGTGAAAATTTGCTTTTATCGGCCAATACCAATTATTGGCCAATATATAGGTGCATCTGTAATATTTATTACAATAAACTGTCAAATCATATGTAAAAATTGTTATTTTTCACTACTGTAAATGGGCTCATACACAAAATATGTCGTCATTTTGAAGCTCAATAGCATTTGAAGAGAATAGCAGATATAGCTTCTACAGAACTGTTAGATATGCTATATAGCATAACTGATAGTTTGAGAGGATAAATAAATAAAAAATTAAATAAATATATAAACAGTCATTCAATAATTCATCCCTTTGCCGCCTAGAATGCTATGTTTATATATGATTTTATAGTTTATTTTGATAAATATAAAACATGTAAAATGTGTACATTATAGTTAATGTGTACATTACAGGACCTAGGTGAACACTTTTAGTTTTATGATTTAAGTCATTCAGTTCAAATGCTATTAAAGTTAGAAACGTGTATACCAATGTCGTATGTAACTTTGAGACGGTCCCTAAATTTGCGAATATTGAACGTCCAACGTCAAACCAATTTTGTTGCAGTGTATCAGATTAAGGCAGCTGTAAACAGTGAGAGATCTTGTGAGATAGGACTAACTGCAGAACCGCAGAACCATACGTCACCACAGTCTGAGGACGACAGCGCCAGACTAACAGCCTGAGGCCGGAAGTGGGCGGAGCAAATTTATCTTCGTAGGCATTGCTCCATTTGGAGCTTTTTAAAGTTTAAAACCATGTTAATGTCAAATATTTTATTAAAACGATCTAATTGAAATGATATAGATAGATAGATACTCGCATTGTGTTAATAGCTTATATCATATACACACAAACATATAAAAGTTACTATATATATATATATATATATATATATATATTATATATAGCCTATGTGTGTGTATTAAAACCCCCTTGTAACCTTTTAAATATTTTAAAAGTTCATCAATTTGTCTTAAATGATTAACTGAATATAAATTAATCACAAAGATTAAACACTAAAAATTATGAACATTTATTAATTTGTCATAAAATGTATATTTTACTCAAGCATTTAAGAATGAACCATTGTTTTTCATAATATATAATACACATTACACAGTTGTACACTAGATTGCATGAATTAAGCAAATTCAGATCCATCAAACCCAAAAACAAAACACAAAAGTTATTTATTTAATTTTAATAAAATGTACTTTTCCCCCTAAGTAGCAAAAGCATTATATAGCTACTAGCTGTGCTTTGCTCTAAAAAATTACAAAATCAAACCAAAGAGTGTAAATTGAACAGCAGGTACATGATGACAAATTAAATCTTTAAAAAAAAAAAAAAAAAAAAAAAAAAAAATCAAATCTCCATAAACATGCAATTAATTACAAGACTCTGTTTGTCCAGACACTCATTAAGAAAAATGTCCATATCGTCCTTAATTTGTAAGCAAAACACTAAAGGCTCTTTGGCCAGTTGTCTGTCATCATCCGTTTCAGCCTGTGAAAGTTGAAGAAGGGCTTTTCCCTGGTCTTCCTCTTTCAATATCAGAAAGCACAGCTCTTCCACTAAACCTTTGAAGACTTTTGGTTGTTGTGCAGCCATTCAAGTGCAGCGCAGAGGTCTTCTGTGATCCGTGGCTCCTTCATGAGAGATGGGTACAAACAAATGGGATGAAATGTTAGAAGTGTATTTACCAATACTTTGTGTTGTAGTCAGGATGCAGCACAGCATGTATAATAAAGTTTTGACATTCTATTTTTCTCATGTTTATATATTGAAGACATAAATCATACCCTGTTACTAATTAAATTAATCAATTATGTTCAGTTTTAAAATTTTTTTTTAAAAAGGCAAGCAATTCACATGGCCCTTCACGCTGCACTTAACCCCACGTTATCGCCGTCCTAAACACCACTTTTAACCGTGGGTAAAGTAACGCTCCACATATTGCTTGTATATTTACATGCTTTTGCCAGTCACAGAAACACTGTGCATTGTATATAAATAGAAAATTCAGCATTGGAAAGAAAAAAACAACAACTGCAGTGCAGAAAATACTGTTTAATTCTTTTATAGTCTGAAATGTCCATTCAGGATAAACTTGATAGTGAAGTTGGCTATATGTAATGAGGATGTGCAATGCCTGAGCATTTATGTAAACATATTGTGTGCTTTGTTAATCCAATCGGTGACACTGACACTGCAAATATGCAAATAAGGACGTTAACCCAGGGTTTAATAATGTACAGTGTGAAATGCTGCGTATGAATGCTCAGAATTAATTGTTAACCCCATGTAAATGATGATCAGTGTGAAACGTGAATCAAGATAACCCAGGATTCTGTTTACCTGGGGTTTACAATCACCCAGGGTTAACTATTTTAGGTATGAAAAGCCCTGATATTTGTTTTTCATTCTAATGAAAAGAGAAGTTCATACATTTTTAAAAACTTTTAACTTCCCCTTCTTTTTCTTACCATTAACATGAAGATCCCACAGTCAATAGAGCCGGTCAACGGAACATTCTAAAACAATACAATACTTTTAAGTTATTCCTGAAAAGATTTGACAGATATAACACACCATCTGTATAAGTAGCTTATGTGTTTATGAAAGTCTTATGAAACTAACCTTGTTTTTGATCAGCTTCCACTGTCCTGGGGTGATTCTGCTTGTCAATTTACTGCATTGCAAAATCAAAACAGAAAAACTTAAATATATAACCATAAAAATTGCATAAAAGAGACAAGTTTCGTTGTTCTAAAGTCAAAATTACTACTTACTGCATTGCAAAAACAACATTTTAAATTCAGAATACAAAAGAAACATCAATACCTCCATGGACAACAGCCTTTTTGAAGTGAATTTAAGGGGGGCATTCAACCTGTGCCGTCTGGTCGGTTTAAGAACACTGGGCAGTGGAAATTGTTGCCGCACATCTTGCATCGCTGTCAATGAAGTAAAGCGGAGCATCTCCCAATACTAATATGCCAAAATCCACAAAAACATTGGTCAGTATTGTAAAATGTAACCAATGAAATAAAATACAGCACCAACAACAAAGTAAAATCACAAACCATGAATATATAACCAACCAGGTGAAAAAATACTGTAGTGAATTGTAATATACTGTATATATTATAGTATTTACAACACTTTGTTAATGAATGCTACAGAATACTGTAGTATTAACTACAGTGAACTGATACTGTTATAAATACTATTGTATACTTTAGTTTTTACTACAGTAAACTGTAGTGTATATTGTAGTATAATATACCCTAAAGTTGTAGAAAACTTAGTACAATATTTGGTAAAGTAATTTGTTTATATTACTATAGTTGTTATATTATCTCAGCAACTATAGAATTACCACAATAAATGAATTCAAGTACTTATAGTACTATAGTATGGTTCAAAAACACCATAGTATTTACTATAAATTACTATAGTATTTTTTTACCTGGGCGCAATTAACGTGAGACGATTTGTAAAATATCAAAAGACGCGATAAAGTGACTTTGAAGTCCATTTACAAAACATTTGAGTCATGTTAAGTGTTAACGATCGATTAAATACACAACAAATAAACATGATCGATTAAAAACACAACACAAAAAAACGTGTTCTCGTTCCCGTTTACCCGTGTTCTCTTCTTCTGCCATTGTTTGTTTGTTTGTCGCTAACTCCGCCCACATCCGGCGTGAGACTGTTACTCCGCCCACTTCCGGCCTCAGTCTGTTGTGTCCGAAACCGCTCCCTATCCACTATATAGTCCACTATATCGGGTGTCGGCCATTTTGTAGTGGTGTCCGAATTCTGAGTGAACGACTTCATTCCTATGGTTAGTCTGGCGCTGTCGTCCTCAGACTGTCATGACGTATGGTTCTGCAGTTGGATATTGTTTGGCTGTGTAAAGGCCCTTTCACACAGGACGCGATATGCCCTGCGCTATGAAACCCTTTTATTTCAATGGCGCGCACGCCGCGGTCAAAGTTCAAAATAGTTAAACTTTTGCCGCTGTGGTCTGTGACGTTTACCCGCGCGACCAATAGCAACGGGGAATCCAATCAATCGGAAAGCAAAATGGATGAACAGCTATTTACTGTGTTGGAATTTCCAGAGCTATACAATACAAGTAAGACAAAATAGCAGCTAGATATTTATTCCACAATATCTAGTGATGGGCAATTTCAAAACGATGCTTCATGAAGCTTCAAAGCTTTACAAATCTTTGAAAAGTTTTGAATCAGTGGCTCAGAGTGCCAAAATCACATGATTTCACTAAACGAGGCTTTGTTACGTCATAAGTGTTTTGAAACTTCAATAGTTCACGTGACTTTGGCAGTTTGATACACGCTCCGAACCACTGAATCGAAACAAAAGATTCATAAAGCCTCAAAGCTTCATGAAGCAGTGTTTTGAAAACGCCCATCACTAGATATTGTTCAATAAAGTCGTTATTTTGTTATTTTTGACGCACAAAAATTATTCTCGTAGCTTTATAATATTAAGGTTAAACCACTGTACTCACATAAACTGTTTTCAAATATGTCTTTAGTAGCTTTCTGGGCATTAAAAAGGGAGTGTTATTGCTGGCGATGTAGGTCTCACTGAGCCATCAGATTTTATCAAAAATATCTTAATTAGTGTTCCGAAGATGAACAAAGGTCTTACAGGTGTGGAACGACATGAGGGTGAGTAATTAATGACTGAATTTTCATTTTTGGGTGAACTAACCCTTTAACATAATACCTCTGAAGTGATGCACAGTAGGCTGATATGATGATGTATCATTTGTTCTGTTTATATCTTCATGTTTATGTAGTGGACACACCGGAGCATTATGATGTCGTCATTATTAATGGACAGAACATTCAAGGTGTAACAGGTGAGTCACACAGAACTGTATTTTATTATCACCCACTAATATTGAACATGTGTTTCTACCATTAATGAATCATCATGACTTCATCAGGAGTAAATCTAATTGTTGGAGAGACTTTTGACTGCCAGGATCTGATTTAATTATAATTATATGAGTGAACCGGTCAGAGCACAACCTTATATAAGGACGATGAGACAGGTCATCTGGTTTAAATGATGTATTGATAAAAAAAATAAGCCACAGAGGTACAGGTATTTCACAGGTAACGTTAGATATCAGTTACAGTAGAGGCATTAGTCTGGAACACAAGAAATACAATAAAGGATAATGAATAACTAAAAATAGTTCGACATATATACAATAATAAACGTCCATTGGTACATAAAACCAGTCAAAGTATATTAAATCCTCATCAGTAACATTTATCCATGAAACATACAATCCAAGAGGGGAAAATACGGTATCATGTTGTACATTATGAGTCATAAGAGATCATCTAACATGATAAACATAACTCCATATATGGATATAATCACGGATATAATGGATATAATTAGAGTGCAATCACTCGTCTGATATAAACAGCTTACAATATCAAATCACGTCGCAAACTTATCGTTGTAAACCAGAACAGTGATATACAAACACAAACAGAAGAAGTAATCACATGAACAGCGTCATTAAGCTAGACTAACAGAAACAACAGCTGCGTACGGTGGCGCATTGCTGCCACATACATATTATTTTTTCCACTCAATTATGTCGTTAAAATTACATCTTTTCTCGTAAAAACGACATCTTTTGTCGTCAAAACGACATATCTCATTAAAACCACATATTTTGTATGTGACGTGTACGAAAAATACCTTTATCTGATCTATAATAGAGCTCCTAGCCTAGATCAGTTTATCAGTTCAATTCACATTTATTTGTATAGCGCTTTTCACTACATAGGCCTATAGTTTTAAAGCAGCTTTATAGGAAATGCATGTCAACATTACAATTTGGAGTAATCTGTTATCAAAGGTGACTGTACAAGTTATGTAATTTCATAAATGTACATAGGCTATATGTAGTTAACTAACATATTAATTTAAACAATGTAGTAAGGTAGAAACAATAAGCGATGTCCAGAAAAATGTGTAGCCTATATTAAACGCTGTACTAATAAAGCATACTACACAAAAAAATTTGTTTGTGCAGAATTTGATCTATTAATAGCCTATCACTTAGTAGGCTACATTAAGTGACGTTAAGCTTTTTCTTTATAACGGTTTTCTATAAGAGAAAAAACACTTAACGTAGGCCAAATAAACGAATTTGGTAAATGGTTTAAATGATTAATAGTTTATTAAACGGTTTATTAGTATGATGTTTACTGAGTTTGGTCTTTTATGTCACTGTCTTAAAGCTATACATTACACAAGCATTAAGCTATAAACATGTAGCCTATAGGCTATTTCCACAACAAATCCTTATGGTATTCAATACAAAACGAGACTGAAAAATGTTATAAAAAGTATAAAATAATCATAAACAAATTATAGTGGCATTCAATTATTTCAATATTAGGGGGGCTCAGCCCCAAATGAGGGATTATATTATTATTATATTATATGCCCGTAGCTGCGGGCATGATTAAACATAAATAGCTCAATACCGATCTCAATTAACACAAAAATAAGGCAAACAGGCTTACTTGCAGGTCAATGGCTAATACCTTGAGGTAATTCTGCAGCAAATATCACAAATAAACAACAATAAATGTCCTTTCAGCGATCGGCTCTGCAGAGCATAACAGTTCAGCAGCAACAGCAGCTTAACTCACGTGACTGCTCAGCTGGAAGATGACGTGCAATGTCAAAATAAAAGTCCACTCGTAAAGGAGCCTTTACAACACTAATAGTCTCAGACAGTCATGAGGGGAAAGAGATCAAGCTTTTCTTTTTTCTTTTTTTACTTATTTCAAAACACAGACAAGTACAATGCAAAAAGTGATCTCGTGTTTGAAAGGGTTTCAAAGTATATTGTGAGATCAGTTTTACAAAAGGTAATATATGAGGGTTTCTTTTGAGTTATTTTTATTTATTTATTTTTTGTCTTATAAATGCATAACTTTGCCAAAATAATTAAAAGGTTAATTGTGTGATTTTGTTTTTCAGAAAAATATGGGATTTGAAAACAAAGTAAAATGTAATAAGGTTCTGAATTAAGAGTTTTGTTCAAATTTCTTGTCATATCTTTTTTAAATTCAATCCAAAAAATTGGGCAATAAAAAAATAAATAAATGATCAAAATCTTTAAATGATGTGTTACAAAACGTATCACAAACAGTATGAATATATCTACTAATGGAAGCATTTACAAGATAACATCAATGAATAATTTAGTTTTTTTTTTTTCCTTTATTAGAAATAACATTTATATGTTAATGTCCAAATGCTGTGCCAAGATATACAGTGAGGTTTAAGACGTTTTGATTCACATGGAGGATTGGATCCAACATTAAAGGAATTTCTTATAAAATTGTTATTAAAACATTTATCAAAAAAGATAATTTACAAAGTTAAGGATTTTGTAAGGTTGTATTATTAATATCTACATCTGAGAATTTGGTTAAAGTTATTTTGACATTTAAATTACTTTAAATTATTTTACATAAATTTTTTTTTAAATAAAATTAGGATATGTGTAGGAAAGAGATCAGCGATATCATCAATGACACAAGCTGTATTAAAATCACAATGTGAGGTTTTATTTCACATGTGTATCAGAGGGAGATCAGGAGGAGTATGATGATGTGAAGAACAGCAATGAAGATGAGAGAAACCTGTTGGGTTGGTTATGGTGACATTTTTACATAACTATATACTTTATTCATTATGTTGCTAATTTTTAAAACTAAATCTTGATGCATTTATTACATTGAAACTATGAATTTGCTTTTGTTTTTAAAAACAGACTATGATGATGTGGGGGAGGAGTCAAATAAAGAGGGAGGGGCCATATGACTCACTGACCACACCCACTGCCTCTGATCATCAAATCATATTACAGTTACTGGAGATACTGTTTTTTTAATTTGCTACTAAAGATTCAGTGTTTTATGTTTTTATGTTATTTTAAATAACATAATGAAAGGTTACATGCTGTGCAAAATTCAGTAACACATTTTAGTATTTGTATTTTAGTATTTGTGCTATTTTTATTTTGATAATGCTTTTCACCTAATAAAAAAATAATATTCATTCATCATGTCACAAAAATATTTTTTAGAAGAGCGGTTAGAGGAAAGGAGAAAATTATGCAAAATACTATAAATGTTAAATGATGAAATAGATTTACCACTTAATAGATATTATAAGTTATTGTGTTTTCCCATAAACTTACTACCAGCATTAGTTCTTGTGTATGTCAGCTTGAATTAACTTAAATAGAGCACAATTTAATATTTTATTTACAAGAATGTAAAGTTTCTGGGAGAGACAAAAGTATGCAAAGGTATAGACATCTATGAGAAAAAAAAAACATTTACCCAAACTGCACAGTTTATTGTGTGATGTTCATTTTACTTTAAAATGCTTTAAACAACTTTTTTTTTTTAAGTCTGATGCTGAATTATTTGCTCTGATCTTGAATCTTCTGCAGCAATAGCTCCATCTGCAGGTTGAGGTTTGTTTGACCCTTCTTGGTTTTTCTCTTCAACAGCTGATGTTGTCATTTTCTTTTCCTTAGTTAACTATAAGCTTCACTGGACATGGATAAAACAGCATTAGAGAATTACATTACGTCTCTAAACAGGGATTATTCACAAGTAACATATGGGAAATGAAGAAAACAAAGCAGATTATTTCCTCTTAAACATCGGCGACTTTAGATGGCACTGCTCTATAAATTCATTCTCTTTTCATGTTTCATACAGCAGTGTTTCCCGACCTTTTTCAGTCACGACACCCTTTGAAAATGTTCAATAATTTGTGGCGCCCTACACTAGTGTTGTCACGATACTGGAGTTTCTGCCTTAAAGTATCGATATTCAATACCATTTTCAATATCATGGGGATGAACCGCCGTATATTAATATTATCTTTATGTCTGTCTAAAACTGATTTAATTCTCGTCACTCCACTATAGGCCTGATTCACAGAATGTGAGTGAAATTGATTAAAGTAACTAACTATAAATAAAAAAGAATAACCTACAATATGGGGAAGTAAGGAAAGATTGTGACAAGAAATTTAAATTCATCTTATTTAGTTAAGCTCAAATGAATAGAGTTTAGTTAGATCATAAAAGTGATTAAAAGTTGTCAATACACATCATTCACATCTTATCATCACTGCTGACGTCATCAGTAAGCAGACCTGTCACTTTGATGATGTCACACCAGCACAATGTCAAGAGGGAACAGGAAGAGGTTTCTGTGCTGAAATTTACTGTTTGATCACAGGATGAACTAAGGTTTGGATGAGGGGGAATCAAGTATTTAATATTTTTATTTAAAATTAACTTTTACATGATTGACAGACAGATAAAGGTTGACACATCCTGCTATTATTTACCTCCTCAATGTTTAACAATAAATAAGAGTTGAATGCCAGAGCTCTGTGTAATTTGTGACATTAAACTGAATACATGATGAAATACTAAAGTCTCAAACTAAACTTACATGCAAACTAAATTCTCACAGCCTAGAGAGAAATTGTTATAATTAAAATACAACAATAAAACATTTTACCCTTCCAGGTCTATTCCTACATAATTGTTCAGCTCGCACTCAGAACATGATGTTTCTATGGTGACAGATGCTGCGCATCCTCGATTCTTGCAACACATCTTAAAAGTTTGTGGCGAGCGACCGTTTCTCTGGTTTAAATGCTCTGCTGAGAGTGTTGGGATGGTTGTTGTTGCAGCACGGACTGTATTCAGTGTGACACAAGTCGTCTTATGTTGTTTATAAATGATAGTACAGACCGGGTTTGTTGTGTTTAATAAAGTTAAATGTACGCAACTATTACCGTCCATTCTATTTATAATAGAGGATAGAATGAAACAGAGGAGGAGCTTGTTCAGCTCGCGGTCAGAACAGGATGTTTCTATGGTGACAGACGCTGCGCATCCTCGATTCTTGCAACACATCTTAAAAACTTTTTTTTTTTTTATTCTGTTCATTGGTGAAACTTTTTTTTTTTTTATGCTGGAAATATATTTTACTATTACGAGGAACAAACCTGCATCTATATTGAGTTTTTTGTTGTTGTTGTTATGTAATACTAAATGTTTCCATTTTTCTTCTAATAGAATGAAGCATCAAACTCATATGAAAAGGCCAAATATTTAAGATTACAGGGCAAATTTAAAGTTTGTCCGTGAAAAACCTGAAATTAAATCACTCTTGCTAAAGATTACATTCTGTCCCTCTGTGCATAGACTATAGGCTGTTACAACAGCAGATAAAGTGTAAAATTAATGTGCAGTGAAAATGAGCTCTACATGAAACAAGTTACTTATAAATGTTGCTATAATAAGAAGAAAAACCATTGATTTCTGTCCTGAATCATGTTCACAGCTCCTTCATGCTCAACACAGGGACAAGATCCTTGTAGTCTTCAATAAGAGGTGTTTTGCTGCCATCTGCTGGACAAATACAGCATTGCAGCATTAAACATGTTAATTGCTGTTGTTTATTATTCTCTAAGGTTTACTTATTTATGTAGATAATATTTAATTTATTTAATAAAAAACACATCTGAAATATAGTTTATACTATGGTGTAATCAAATTTTATTTTTACAATAAAAGAACAAAGCAGTAAAATCTATGTATAGTAATAATATGCATAATTTACCCAGTAACAGTAAGATTAAAATGTTACATTTTTTTCTTCAAATAATTAATGAAAATAGGGTCCCACTTTATATTAGGTGGCCTTAACTACCATGTTCTTACATCAAAAAATAAGTACAATGTACTTATTGGGTTCATATTGAATTGCAAAACACTTTTGCTGCTATTGAGGTGGGATACGGGTAAGGTTAGGGAAAGCTTTGGTGGTATGGGTAGGTTTAAGGGTAGGGTAAGGTGTAAGGGATGGGTCAACAGTGTAATTATAAATGTAATTACAGAAATTAATTACAGATGTAATTACATGCAGGTGTTTTTCAAATATAAGTACAATGTAAAAACATGTATGTATACAATAAGTGCATTGTATCAAATGATTAATTTAAATGTAAGTACATAGTAGTTAAAGCCACTTAATATAAAGTGGGACCGAAAAAGTTCTACTTCTACTAAGTTTTTTATTAAGTTACAAGTGTTTGAAGTGATCAGACTTACAGAAATCAGTCATCAGTGTTGTATGTTGTGTGTGCAGATACAGGCTTTGATGCTGAATATAACCTGCAGTGTTTCTCTATCAATCTCTTTAAGTTTAGTGTGACTTTATCTCCACGCTGACATATGACTGACAGAGTCTGTCCTCAGTGAAGTGTCTCTTCACGCTGGAGGAGGAGTCCCGCTCATCAGCTCACACTTTATTGATATATATGGAGAAAATAAAAATGCTGCTTTCTGATTTGTCAGTGATTGTGTTTGATGATTTCCTCTGTTGTGTCTAATAAGGTAACAGTGAGTGTCATTGGCAGCTGTGAGAGTCTCTCTCTCTTTAGGGGACTGACAGGAGCCAGTTTCTTCAGTGTGTTTGAGGGAGCAGAAGGAGAAACAGAGTCAAACAAACAGTGTGACGAGCAGAAGAAGATGGAGGGATGTCTGACACTCGTTTTACTCTCCTCTATAGTCACTCTAACAACATCTGGTAAGTAAAAAAGACTAAATATGTGAAATTTTACTTGTTTAAATAAGCAGTTATGTTTTCATTAGACCACTAAAGAGTAGAAGCCTTTGTAATATCTAGAAACTAAGATCTTGTGACGTTAGATCATTAATTATCATTTATATTTTATAAATGATTTGAGCTTGTACAGGCAACCAGTTTGTTATACTCATGCCCAGCTTTAGTTTCCAGTTCGAAATATTTTTAAATATTTCTGTTTACCCACTTTTTTACATCTTCTGTTTTTCAACTTTGCAGTATTCTACAGATGATTGTAAGCTATTCTACTACTACTGTGGTTAAATCTCTTTCTCTCTCTTTCATGTACAGATTTTGAGAATGTTAGATTGGTCAGTGATAAAAGTCCCTGTGCTGGTAGAGTGGAGGTTCATCATGATGGTCAGTGGGGAACAGTGTGTCGTGATGACTGGGATATGACTGATGCTGCAGTGGTGTGTAGAGAGCTGGGATGTGGAGAGGCTGTAGAGGCTGTGAGTGATGCTCAATTTGGACAAGGATCAGGACCAATCTGGATGGATGATGTGCGCTGTAGTGGATCAGAGTCAACACTGAAGAACTGTAGATCAAGAGGATGGGGTTCTCATAACTGTAATCATAATGAAGATGCTGGAGTCAGATGCTCAGGTGATCTGCTCCATACATCACACTGTTAATGCATCACTGAACAGACTTCCATATGCATCGTACATGCAATTTAAAATTATTCAGTGTAATTTACAACCCCAATTCCAGAATCTGTGATTTATTGATTCTCTTTGTACTTTCTTAAGTTAAATAAAGGTTAAAGAAAAGATTTGCAATGTTTTCACTGAACAACTTTATTGTATTTTGTAAGTATATACAAATTTTGATTTTAATGGCTGTAACACACTCCAAAAAAAGTTGGGACAGAGGCATGTTTCCCACTGTGTCACATCACCTTTCTCTCCAATTACAATTTTTAATCATTTGGGAACTGAGGATATTAATTGATGCAGTTTTGCTAGTGGATTTTTTACCCAATCTCGCCTGATACAAGACATCTGCTCAACAGTCTGTAGTCGTTGTTGTCTGATTCTCCTTTTCATGATGGCCGAACATTTTCAATAAGAGACAGATCTGGACTGCAGGCAGTCAAACACATCAGAATGAGGCCTGGCATTGTCTTGCTTCCCAGAAAAGATGTGATCTTAATGGCAGTATATTTCTCTGTACAATCCAAATATACTCCTCCAAGTCAATGATTCCTTCACACATATGAAGTCACTCATGCCGTTTGCACTGATGCACCTCCATACCATGACAGATGTTTGATTTTGCACCTGTCGCCTGTGAAAGTCTGGATGGTCCCTTTCGTCTTTGGGACTGAGAACTCGATGTCTGTTTTTTCCAAAAACAAGCTTAAACATGGACTCATCTGACCACAGCACACATTTCCACTGTATTTTGGATCATCTGAGATGAACTCAGGCCCAGAGAACTCACCGCCATCTCTGCACTGAACAGATGTATATCTTTCTCCTCATGTAACAGAGCTTCGAGTTGCATTTCTTGATGCAGCGTCAGACTGTGTTAAGTGACAACGATTTTCCAAAGTACTCCCGAGCCCATGTGGCTATATTTAACACAGTAACATGACGGTTTCTAATGCAATGCTGTCTGAGGGGTCAAAGGTCACGCACATTCAACTGAGGTGTCCTATACCTTGCCCTATACAGACTGAGATTTCTCTGGATTCCCTGAAGCTTTTTACAATATTATGTATGCTAGATGCTGAAAGACATAAATTCTTAAATGTGATTTTTGAATTGTTCGACAATTTTCTCATGACATTTGGTACAAAGTGGAGAGCCATAACCCATCTTTGCTTGCAAATACGATCCCCTCACCTATTACCAATTTGCCTGCTCATTTTTGAAGTGTGTTGCAGCATCAAAATTAAAAAAAAAATTATATTTACAAAATACAATTATGTTGGTCAGCGGAAAAATCAGAAATCTTTTCTTTGTACTTTTGTCAGTTAAAAAAAGATTCAAGAAAATTAATAAATTACAGATTGTGGTTTTTATTGCATTTTACAAAATGTCCCAACTTTTCTGGAATTGGGGTTGTATTTTCAGAGCAATTCATTAACAATTATTTGATGATTAGCATAAACTATTTACTTTCATCTATTACAAAAATCCATTATTAATTAAAGGACGTACTGTTGTTTTATGTCCATATCATAATCATAGTGACAGATGGTTTTCTCTGTTGTATAAATATAATCAGAAACCATAAACTATGGAAGGTCAAGACTTGTGGACGGATCTCACCTGTGCTCTGGGAGAGTGGAGATGCTTCTTGTAGGCGGCTGGGGTTCAGTGTGTGACGCTGCCTTTGACCAGCAGGATGCAGAGGTTCTGTGTCGAGAGCTGAACTGTGGGGTTCCTGTACAGGTGCTGGGAGAAGCTGCTTTTGGAAAAGGAAAGGGTCAGATTGGATCAAAAGAGATTCAGTGCAGAGGAAGTGAATCACACATTCGACGCTGTCCATCATCATCTTCACATAATATAAACTGCACCCATGACAACAACGTGGGACTGATTTGTTCTGGTAAAATGTCAATGTTCTCTTTATAAAGAAATCTAATTGTTAAACTAAAATGTAATTATTTAATCAGTTTCTTTGGTTTGATCAGTTTCAGTAAGCTCTGTGTTCTTTGTCCAGGTTATACTGACCTCAGACTGGTCAATGGTCCTGACATCTGTTCTGGTCGAGTTGAGCATCAGTACTTCAGTAAATGGGGCACAGTGTGTGATGCATGCTGGGATATGAGAGCTGCCAGTGTCCTCTGTAGACAGCTGAATTGTGGGATTGCTGTGTCTGTTGTGGGATCAGACTGGTTTGGAGAGGGAAGTGGTGAAATCTGGGCTGATGTGTTTGATTGTGACGGGAATGAAACAAAACTCTCAGAATGTTTCATCTCTTCATGGAGTCGAGCTGAATGTTCTCATAGACGAGATGTTGGAGTCATCTGCTCTAGTGAGGAGATTTTATTGAAATTTACTCTTATTAATTACCTATATTTTACTGAAATCTAATCTTATTAATTGCCTACATAAATTACCTTGCAATATCTTTTACTCAGATTCCTCTCTGGCTGTTCATGATGGTCTGGTGCGGTTGTCTGGAGAGAGACAGTGTGAGGGGGAGGTGGAAGTTTCCATCCATCAGGTCTGGAGGAGAGTTCTGCTGGACTCCTGGAGTCTCACTGAATCCTCTGTGGTCTGCAGACAGCTGGGCTGTGGCTCTGTGCTGAACTTCTCCGGCTCCTCTTCATCCAGTCCTGAACACAGTCATGAGTGTGTGACGGGCTTCCAGTGCTCTGGGAGTGAAGCTCATCTGGGGAACTGCAGCTCTCCACAAACTCTCAACTGCAGCTCCACACAACAGCTGTCAATCACCTGCCTTGGTGAGAAGAGCAACATCTGGACAGATTCTTCAGTTGTTAGTGATCACTAATGTGTTTTTCTTTCTCTGAATATCAGATCACGGGTCCATCAGGCTGGTGGGTTCTGGGGGAGACTGTGCAGGGAGGCTGGAGGTTTTTCACAACGGCTCATGGGGGACAGTGTGTGATGACTCCTGGGATATTAAAGATGCCCATGTGGTGTGCAGACAGCTGCAGTGTGGAGTGGCCCTCAGTAACCAGCAGGTACCAGCCTGGTTTGGTCCTGGTTCTGGACCCATATGGCTGGATGAGGTGGAGTGTGAGGGGAATGAGACGTCCCTGTGGAACTGCTCTTCTCCAGGCTGGGGAAAACATGACTGTCAACACAAGGAGGATGTAGGAGTCGTGTGCTCAGGTAAAAGATAATGTGAATGATTTTCAAAGATACATTTAATTGTTTTTGTCTATGTAAGGGATCATGTACAGCTAGTCATTTTTACAAAATAAACTCCAGGATGATCAAGAGTGGATAGGTCTTGTGTCATCCTTTTATTGACCAAGCAGAATCAAGTAGAACATAGTTTGTATAATTTATGAAGCCTATATATAAATATTAAGTGTAACAGAGACATAAATTTACATTTCATGTATATATATCTCAAATGTATTCCAAATTTGTATTACATTTATTCCAAACTAATAACTAAAGGCAGTAACAATTTAAACAATATATTTTATTTATGAACTATTATTTGGCTTATCTTTTTATTAGTCAACTTGTTTTTAGCAGTTATCAAGCTTGTACACACTAGTCACAGACACGAAGATGCACCTTTAATTTCACCAAGTTGATTGCTCACTAAAAACCCCCAGTCATGTTTTCTGGCCATTTAAAGTTTGATTTTGACATGACAAAGCAGTGATATCTAAGTTGCTGAGTTGTTTGGTTTTTAATTAGCAAACAACTCAGCCACTTCGATATCACCAGTTTATGTCACAATATCACCTCATGACGCAAAGCGGAGTGGCCTTTACACCTCAGGTGTGCATTATTTTTCTAATAATTCAACAGCCCGGAGTCAATTATTCCGCTTATACTACGGTTACCACACCTCAAAACATTGTTCAGATGATGTATTTCAAGACATTTGTCAGGTTTTTGTCCTTAAAACGCTCTTGTGTGTAGGACTAATTTCTTGTGCATGTCATCCCAAGCCTTCGTTGCCAAATTTCAAAACGTCATGTTTGAGAGAGAGAGAGAGACAGAGAACCAAATTATAGAACATCAGACCATATCTTCACCCTACATACCTTGATTGACAAATACATTAACCAAAACAAAACCAAAATTTTTGCTTGCTTTGTAGATTTCCAGAAGGCCGTGATTCAATTTGGCATGAAGGTCTTCTGTTTAAACTTCTAGAATCAGGTATTGGGGGTAAAACATACAACAATATGAAAACAATGTACTCAAAAAATCAACGCGCTATTAAAGTTGGCAATAAACAATCAGAGTTCTTCACTCAAGGGCGGAGTGAGACAGGGCTGCCCACTATCACGACCCTCTTTAATATTTACATTAATGAATTTTGGCAAAACAACTAAAGACAATCAGCAGCACCTGGTCTCACACTACATGACTCCAACATAAAGTTCCTCCTGTATGCAGATGATCTGGTCCTGCTGTCTCCAACAGAACCTGGACATCCTGCATCAGTTCTGTCAGACTGTAACAGTACATGGTGTAGGACAACTCACAACGAGGACATTTGCAGAAATGTAGACTTTTAATAAAGGAATCAAGGAACAAGGAGAAACTCAGAAGATATAACACACCACATACAAACGAGAACACAGGGAATATATACAAGTCAAACAAAGGGGCAAACGAGACTAATTAACAAGACACACCTGAACTAAGGACACTAATCAAATTAGTAACTATGACAACAAACTAAAGGTGGGAAAACTAAACAAAGGAGGACATGTGACAAACAGAACAAAGTGCAAAACAGACAGACATGTGACACAGACCTGGGCCCTGACTATTAACCCAACTAAAACTAAAGTACTAACATTTCAAATTGAAATACTAATCAGAATCTGACTCAAAATATTCCAATCAGTCATAGAACCTATTGCACTATATGGCAGTGAAGTGTGGGGTCCTCTCCTGAACCTTGAATTTGCGAAATGGGACAAAAAATAGCCGGTTTTCAGTAGGAAAGGTGTCATTTAAGCGGCCCCTAAAGTAATAACTAACAATTTTTACAACGGAAGTGATTCAATCAAAAACCAACTTTAGCTCAATAACAATTTTCCTATTGTCACTGTGAAGCTGCTTTGAAACAATATGTATTGTGAAAAGCGCTATATAAATGAAGATGACTTGACTTGACAAAACCCCAACAGAAGCCCTGCATGCCGAGTTCTGTAAGAGTATCCTGAGAGTACAGAGGAACACACTGAACAACACATGCAGGGCAGAATTAGGCCAATACCCTCTATTAATCTGCATTGAGAAACGAGCCATCAAATTTTGGAAACATCTAAAAGACAAGTGACCCTAACTCTTACCATTTTAAAGCCCTTAAAAAACATGAAATGAACATTGAAAAAAGTCCACTGATTCAGATGGTCCTGAAGCTGCAAAAACAAACTAACATGGGCATCTGCCCATACTGAGACCTGGGAGAAGTAGAGAAAGAGCAACACTTCCTCACCAGCTGCCCTAACTATGAGGAAATTAGAAAGACATTTTATCCAAAATTCCTTTCCAAGTGCACCACACATGAAGTGATCAACATGGTGTAAATGTAAAACAATTTGTTAAATATCTTTGCAGAAAATATGCATGAAATGTGAAGGCAAATGTTGTACAAACTTATCTTAAACACATCCTATAAACTCAGAAATAATATAAAATAAGAAAAATGCTAAATATTTCTTAGCCAAAAAGTAATAGCAATAAATAACACCAGTAATAGGCTATTATTAGCAGCAAATGCTTTGTAAAAACAGAAAACAACAGCAGCTTTCAGCCTGTCACCATCATGCAAACATGAAATATCAAACATGTAGTAGTCCTTTACAGGTTTTTGGATTCCATTGCGCTATTTGTCATATTGTTTTTATGTTTGATGGACATGTTTGGCTGTTCTGTTGCACTCGCGTCTCAACCATAGACTGACTGACAACACGCGAGTGTGTCCGTACTGTAGCCTATGTGTGTGCTTGAGTGGCAGAGAGAATAGGCTTGTTTGAGATGCGCCTAGCCTCGCCTGAAATTCAGTAGGCGGCTGCAGTGAGGGAAGGAGTGAAAAAAGTGCAGGCAAGACGGACATTTCTCTCTTCTCGTATTGGATCAGACACTTACGAGATCAAAGGCGGATATCGCGAGATTAACACTCGTGCGCTGTGTTGCTGATAATCTGGATGTAATTTAAATTCTGTTGCTTTTATATGAAAATAAACATAATGAACAATACACCCAAAGTACTTGTTATTTATTTCCATTCGAGAGGCGTGTGTATCAATCATTTTTATTTTAATTACAGACATGTTTTTATATATTTTTATAAATATGACAACAATTAGAGAGATCGCACTGTCAGAGACTTTGGGAATATTCACACATAATTTATAGCCTACACATAAAAACATAATATTAAAGTTTTAAAATCAAACATTTTAAAGGGATAGTTTATCCAAAAATGAAAATTTGATGTTTATCTGCTTACCCCCAGGACATCCAAGATGTAGGTGACTTTGTTTCTTCAGTAGAACACAAATGATGATTTTTAACTCCATCCATTGCCGTCTGTCATTCGTATAATGCATGTCAATGGCAACACAATCTATAAGAGTCAAAAAACATGCACAGACAAATCCAAATTAAACCCTGCGGCTCATGACGACACATTGATGTCCTAAGACATGAAACGATCGGTTTGTGTAAGAAACCGAACAGTATTTATATAATTTTTTACCTCTAAAACACCACTATGTCCAACTGCCTTCAGCATTCGGTTGGTAAGGTCTGAAAACGCGTTCTGATGACGGAAGTGATCTCTCGCACTTTGCTTCAATGAGTGCGAGACATCACTTCCTTTGTCAGAGCCCGTTCAGACCTCACTAACGGATGCTGAAGGCAGTTGGACAAATGGTAAAAAAAAATGTTCGGTTTCTCACACAAACCGATCTTTCATGTCTTAGGACATCAATGTGTCGTCACGAGACGCAGGGTTTAATTTGGATTTGTCTGTGCATGTTTTTTTTGACTCTTATAGATTGTGTTGCCATTGACATGCATTATACGAATGACAGACGGCAACGGATGGAGTTAAAAATCATCATTTTTGTTCTACTGAAGAAACAAAGTCACCTACACCTTGGATGCCCTGGGGGTAAGCAGATAAAAATCTAATTTTCATTTTTGAGTGAACTATCCCTTTAAAAGAGATCAATACATCACGGTTGTTTAAACCAATAAGCATTAAGCTGTGTAGTCATCAAGTCGTTTTCCCATCGTGCTTTTGGTCAGCGCAGTCGGTGGAGAGCAACCAGAGATCGTATATTATAGGGAGATGAGAGGGTCTGTATCTCTTACCATTGGAGAAAGCGTAACGGCTAACTTAATCACGTGCGGCACCTCTCAGCCTATCGCGTAATGGCAGTGACATCAGTCGCAACATTCCCTAGTATGCCTTCTCTTAAAAAAAAAACATTTTTATCCAGCTAAAATCTATATATAGTTCCCAACGAAAGTATTGTTTAGTGTAAAACATGCTGAAGATCAGCAAACAGGCTGTCGATTAATTAAATGATTAGCTATATCCCCACAAAAGCTGTTTAATCAGCATAGTGAAGCCTCTCGTTCATTGACATACATTCAAAAAACAGCCTCTAGTCACCTTCCTTGCGTACCGCCAGAGGCGGGGCGTTAGCATTAGCAGTAACGCTTTTTTGGCTAAAGGTTGCAGGCTTGCCTTCCAGTGGCTTTGGAGCAACTGCGCCCGACTGCAGAATCCGATGAGTCTGCCTCGCCCTCGCGAGAGGTTTTTGACACACGTCGGCATGACATCAGAGCAAGGCGGCCCACCCTCGGACACATTTCTAACCGGCATGCATCTCGCGGTGATCAACGGTGATCGGTTCTGCGCAGATTTTGCTCATCTCAAACAAGCCTAGTGTTTAGTCCGACCTCATGATGGCACCGGCTGGCCTGATTAACCGCTGTCATGTGACGCTCTATGAACGCAGAACGCATCACTATTCTTAAGCGGCTGTTGATTCAGAAATGCGTTATTGCGTTATAAAAATTAGACGCAGGCAGTGGAATGAGGAAAAAAAAAGCAAAGTTATTAAACGCGAGTTGAACTTTTTTTAACTTGACCGCTTTGTTTTTAGAATGCCGCTTCATGTTTGCAATAGGTTGTTTGCACATGACGTCATTGCTGCACGCGAAATTTGGCTGGAGGGCAAGGAGTGAATCCTATCACAAACTCAAAATTCCTATGTTTTGCGTCGTTTATGGTTGCTCAAATCTATCAAACCGAGAAACCACAATGAGCTTTTATCGTTTACGTAACTTGTATCGTTTTTTAACTTTAAAAGTTGTCACCTTTTATAGCGTTTTGCGTCTGCTGATACTGAAATGAATACCTGCTTACCTTTTTTGTTTTTGACTTGGTTAAATATTCACATTCTTCAAGCTATTTTATCCCATTGCATGATCATTTAGTGTTTTCACTTCAGTTTTGTAGAATTCCGTTCAAAATGTTGATCAGGTTACCGTGAAAGCAGTATTTTGGTGATATTTTGGTTTAGTATAACATGAATACTAATTGTTTTAATGCACATCCTTTTCCATCTAGAGTTTAAAGAGATCAGGTTAACTGAAGGCTGTGAAGGGAATGTGGAGGTTTTCTACAATGGATCCTGGGGTAATGTGTGCTGGAACCAGATGGAAACAGACACAGTGAGTCTGATCTGTCAAGAGCTGAACTGTGGAAGATCTGGTGTTGTGTCTGATTCTATAACAAGAGTGGAATCAGCTCCTAACTGGCTGGATAAAGTAACATGTCGACCACATGATTCAAATCTGTGGCAGTGTCCATCTTCACCCTGGGGACAGAACGACTGTAATGAAGATGAAGTTGCCAAAATCACTTGTTCAAGTGAGATGATATTTAAATTATGTAAGATTGTCTCAGTAGTCATGTTTCTTTGAAAAACAATGTTTATAATGTGAGTAAACTAAACTGAGCTGATGGGAAGAGCCTAAAATGATTTATAAGATTTAAATTATGTTTTCACATTGATATGTTTCACTGAGAGATGTTATGACTCTTCTATTCTAATGTTCAGTTCTCTTAATTTTTAATCTTAGTGGAGAAAAATCCTGAATCTCCTCAGAGTCGTCTGTCATGTTCTACCTCACCATCTCCTCACCAGAGACAGTGTTCAAGTAAGTTTCTTGACAATACATTTAAATTTTTTGTTAAGCCTTTATTTTCCTAATAAATTATTAAAATATGTGCATTTAAATGTTGTAAATGGTGTGCTGAAGCTGGTCAGTTATGGTTGATGTGTGTGATTTAGATCATGTTCCTCTCAGACTGAGTGGAGGGGAGGGCCGGTGCTCTGGGAGGCTGGAGGTGTATCATAACGCTGTGTGGGGCTCAGTCTGTGATGATCTGTGGGACATCAGTGATGCTCAGGTGGTCTGCAGGCAGTTGGGTTGTGGAGCAGCACTGAGGGCTGATGGGAATTCAGCCTTTGGTGCTGGTGAAGGTGTTGTGTGGCTGAACAGAGTCGAGTGCAGAGGGAATGAGATTCACCTGTGGGACTGTCCTCTCTCCCTGAAGAACCACACTGACTGCTCCAACAAAGATCATGCTGGACTCACCTGTGCAGGTCACAGAAAAACACTGACGAATATTCGTTATTTTTACACAGTTCGAGAGATGATAACATTTGTGTATTAAAGACAATCATGATGTTTAATGTGTTTGTGTCTGTTTTGCCAGATTTGTCAGTGTCCACTACTCCTGCCACAACAACATCATCTTCTCCTCCAGTTTCTCAGACAGTGAGCTCAACATCAGTCTCTCCTCCACAAACTCCTCCAGCAGCGTCTCTCTCTGTGCTTGTGATTGTACTGGGAGTTGTGCTCTTACTGCTCTTAGTGCCACTGCTTATACTGATTCAGCAGAACAGAGTGATGAGGAGAGGTAGGAGAGATCCAGAGACTGTCATATTGTGTCTTATTCAGTGTGTGATCAGTCATGTGTTGTGAACTGACAGCAGGTTTGTCTCTCTACACTCACAGCTCTCTCTAAGAGGAGACACAGGAGCACGACTGAGGCCGTTTATGAGGAGATTCATCACAGACACAATCACTTCACTCAGAGGGGTGAGACATGAGCCGTGAATCTTATTTAATATGATTAATAAGAGAGTCTGTCAGACACTTGATGTTCATCTATTATTAGTCCTGTTAAACCTCCTGCAGAAAACCACAGAGCTGCAGGTGCATGTGTGTGTGTGTGTGTGTGTGTGTGTGTTTGTCTCTTCCTGTGTGTATTTCTGGAAGGCAGTGAGGAATGGGTTCATGTGAGGATACATGTGTGTTTACTAATAGGCCTCTAAAACATGGGATTTCTGCCTCTAATGCTTTTACAATGTAAGTAATTAATATTTATGTTGTGTTTTCAGTAACATAATTCTTTATGATCCAAAGGAAATGAGGATTCAGTCTGTTTGTAATGATGAACATGTTTCTGACTGTTCTGCTCCTTTAACAGGGAGTCTCATCTCTGAAGAACTGCATTCTGGGTATGAAGATGCTGATGAGCTTCTCTCAGGTTAGAGAGCTGAAGTATATTCAAAATAATGCCTAAAATAAATAATTTGATTTACAAATATAAAAACATTAATTCACTTATTTTAACACTAAATGAAATATGTGCCAATAATTAATTTGTTCACATTACTAAAACTTTTGTCTTATTAGAAAAAGAGTTCAAGACTGTATATTATGATGATGTCACCAGTGGCCTGAAAGGTCAGTAATTGATCACATGATTCATTCATTACCAGATAATTAAAAAGCTGAATGGTCTCAAGAACTGCAACAGTATATTTTGCATTTATTATGTTTGCTAAAATATTAAAAACATCCAAAATATACAACATGTTTTGATGCAGAAGAAATGAATGAAATCACACCGGGATACTATGATGATGTCATCATTGATGGACTGAAACCAGATCGTGAGACAGGTGTCGCTCTGTTATTCTATAATAAGGATGACATATTTAAAATATATTTTAAAAAATATATAAAATATATATAAATTATATTTTGTATGTGTGTCTCATGTTCAATTTGTAGACGACACACCTGAGAGCTATGATGATGTCATGACAAGTGGACAGAACTTTAATATTAAAAAAGGTGTTTTTACTTTTTATTCTTTTTTTTGTTTGTGAATGAATGTTTGTGAACATAATATCTCTGAAGTGATGCACAGTACTGATATGATGATGTATCATTTGTTCTGTTTATATCTTCATGTTTATGTAGTGGACACACCGGAGCATTATGATGATGTCATCATTAATGGACAGAACATTCAAGGTGTAACAAGTGAGTCACACAGAACTGTATTTTATTATCACCCACTAATATTGAACATGTGTTTCTACCATTAATGAATCATCATGACTTCATCAGGAGTAAATCTAATAGTCTCAGACAGTCATGAGGAGAAAGAGATCAATGACATCATCAATGACACAAGCTGTATTAAAATCACAATGTGAGGTTTTATTTCACATGTGTATCAGAGGGAGATCAGGAGGAGTATGATGATGTGAAGAACAGCAATGAAGATGAGAGAAACCTGTTGGGTCGGTTATGGTGACATTTTTACATAACTATCTACTTTATTCATTATGTTGCTCATTTTTTAAACTAAATCTTGATGCATTTATAACAATGAAACTATGAATTTGCTTTTGCTTTTAAAAACAGACTATGATGATGTGGGGGAGGAGTCACATAAAGAGGGAGGAGCCATATGACTCACTGACCACACCCACTGCCTCTGATCATCAAATCATATTACAGTTACTGGAGATACTGGGAGTTTCTTATGTTGCTACTAATGCATCAATGTCTTATGTTTTTATGTTATTTCAAATCTTTTTGTATGAAATGTTACATGCTTTACAAAATTTGGTAACAAAAAATAATCAGTTTTCAGTAGTTGATATTAATGCATACTCAAAAGATATGTTTTTTTTAATCAGTAAATGAATTTTTATTGACTTCATGAATGAATGAAATTTTTTAAAAGCATTTGGAGGAAAGTGGACAAAAGAAAATGTGACAAATGACAAAATTTAAAATGTAGAGCATAATTTCCAATGCAATTTTAAACTGTAGTGATAACAACAAAAAGGTTTGCAAAGATTATTGTACGCATAATTTTGTTCATAATAAAATCACACATTTAAACACCTGCACAGTTTATTGTGTGATGGTCCAGTTTATATGTAAAATACTACATATACACACATACTACATACTACACAAATACTAAAAAACAGTTTTTTAGTTTTATTTTGTGGATGATACTAAATTATTTGCACTGGAATATTTTGCATCAGCTCCATCTGCAGGTTGAGTTTGGACTGATTATTCCTGGTTTTCCTTTTCAACTATCCAGAATTCCTACACAGACTATAATAAAACATCAAACATTTGCCAAAGAATTTAAAGGGTGCTGAATATGTTTACATGACATTAGGATAAATACTGTACATTCCTTAAGACAAGGTAAACTTATATAAATATATTCTATCTTTTCTTTTCTTCTTTTTAATCGTGCAAGTAAACTAATTCAGTTACCTCAACATGAAAGCAACATAATCTGATCATTTTTGTTACTTTTATTTTTTAATTTGTTTATTATTATTTATTATATTTTAATTCAAGACATTGGGTGGGATACACTGTGTTTCAGTCGTGGTTGTATTGAGTTGACCGCTGTATCAACGGGTTGATACTAGAGCAGTTAAAGTCATTGTACTAATCTAGTGTACTAAAATGTTCTACTGTAGCGGGAATATCGGGAAAAGTCCAGAAGGAACGGAGAGCGGGAGCGATAAATGGACGTTACTCTTCTAGAATAAAATCAGTGACCAGCTCACAGTGAACGCATAATTTGATGTTCTGTTGTTCTAGGAGGAGATATTAACAGTTAAAAAGATCCAACTAAAGTTTTAGTTTTCCCATTTAAAAAATGTGGAAAATAAATAATAATTAAAAAAAAAAAATGTTAATTTGCCCATTTCTTTTATGGCTTCATTTGACAGTTTAATTTGATTTTTAATGAACACTTAGGCCTACCTTTAGAAAAGATTATTATGAGAACCTGCTGAAAATACAATAAATAGGCCTATCTCTCTCACTGCTACAGTGTATTTACATCATTCTGTCACTGTTTTACCACCTCAAATCAAGAAAAGTTGGGACATTTTTTAAAACGTAGTAAAATCAAGAATCTGTGATTTAATTCTCTTGAAACTTTAACTGACAAAAGTACAAAGAAAAGATTTTCATTGTTTTCACTGACCAACTTGATTGTATTTTGTAAATATAGTATAAACAAATTTTGATTTTGATGGCTGCAAAATGTTGGATCATGTTTCCCACTGTGTCACATCACCTTTCCTTTTAATTACACTTTTGGGAATTGAGGATACTAATTGTTGCAGTTTTGCAAGTGTCATTTTTACCCAATCTCACCTGATACAAGATGTCGTTGTCTGATTCTCCTTTTCATGATGGCCGTACATTTTCAATAAGAGACAGATCTGGACTGCAGGCAATCAAACATATCAGAATGAGGCCTGCCATTGTCTTGATTCCCAGGAAACGTGATCTTGATGGCAGTATATGTCTCTGTACATCCTAATATATTCCTTCACACATTTGAAGTCACTCATGCCGTTTGCACTGATGCACCTCCATATCATGACAGATGTTTGATTTTGCACCTGTCGCTGATGAAAGTCTGGATGGTCCCTTTCGTCTTTAGGAATGAGAACTTGATGTCTGTTTTTTCCCAAAAACAAGCTTAAACATGGACTCATCTGACCACAGCACACATTTCCACTGTCTTTTGGATCATCTGAGATGAACTCGGGCCCAGAGAACTCACTGACATCTCTGCACTGAACAGATGTATATCTTTCTCTTTGTGTAACAGAGATTTGTGACCTGAAGTATATGGCTGTTAGGAATGTCGACCAAATTGACTACGCCACCCCCACTTTTCTGGGATAGGGGACCCTAACAATAATATTTTTAACACAGGTAGTTCAAACAAATGAACTAGAAGCAAGAGTACAAAAGGGTTACACTTTATTAGATAAACAGATACAATAATCTGGTCAACAACAATATTAATATTAAAATGTAAATAGAAAAGAAAATAAAACAAATCAAAATAAAGAAAACAATTAACAATATTCAAAACAAATCAGTTTTGAATTAATCAAATAAACAAAATCACAAAAACAAACCAATATTGAATTCAGCGTCCAAATCCATAAACCAAAATTGGGTTCTAAATTATATTATATAAAAGGAAAAACAATGAAACTATTATAGTGAAAATAAAGTAAACCAAAATGCAAGTTATCGATCAAATAACATAAAAAAAATAAATACGATACCCAAATTGAAGCAAATCAACTCGAATCATAAACTGGATAACACACTACACGGGAGGAAACACAAAAACCCAAAATAAATCAAAAACACTGAAACCATACGTAAAACACACAAACCAAATCACAAACCAAAATAAGACCTCCCATACAGCGGTACACCAATCAATAAAACAAAGATTATACAACAAAATGATTACCGTAAAAATCACAGAAAGTTATAATAACATAAAACCCAATACAATAAACATAAACTAACAACACACTAAATAAACCTTAATTTGTAGTGGGAAGGAAGCAGTGGCGCTAAACCCAAAGGAAGATTTGAAACCTGTAATTCAAACCATTTCACATTTTTATTACACATAAAATCATCATATACCACCTTAGAACATAAAATACTCACGTACCTTCTAACAATACGCTATGGCTCACTTTGTTGACTATGTGCCGTAACAGTCTCATTAAAGGCAGAAGTGGATTTCAACGCAGTCTATTCTGTATGATTGTCCATGGATGCTGGCACTCGTAACTCAGAGTATAAACACAAGGTGACCCTAAAATAACACATCCTAAATTTATAGCACCACATTTCATATTAATTACAACTCGTCAATAAACTTGACCATACACTCACATTGGGTAGCTGAACCCCAAAGCAGAAGTGCACGCTCACAGCGTTTTCAGATCAACAGGTGGTCAACCAGAAATAATCCTAAAACACATTAACAGGCATATTAGACTAACGTTTCTCATTAAAATCTCGTCCTATGAATAAAAAAATCATGTTTACTCACAATAAATTATCGAGAGCAGCAATCACACACAAGCAGTTCTTCCAATGCGCCAGGGAGAACCCCACACACACTCGTTCATCGAGCGGGGAACGAGAACAAACGTGAACAAATGCAGTTTCATTAAAGCCTGCGAGACTTTAAAATCACCTGCCCTATCACGTCACCTGCCTCTTAAAGGCATAGCATACTCATTCTGGTTACATCCACCCCCTCTTTCAAAGGTCACCGTCCCGGTGACAACACTTATACCCATCACACCCATCCTAATTCCAAGGTCTAAAAGGGACATATAGGGAACTTACCGAAACTGGATTCAGGGGAACTTGATCTTCCAAAGATCGCACCGGCCTTGGAAGATTAAATGGATTTGAATGTTGGCCAGCCCTCGTTCTAACTGACCGGCGTAAACCAGATTCTACCTGTTCCTGCTCTAATTCCCGTTCTAAATGATCATGAGGGCCAGGAACCGGTTCAGAGAAGTCAGGGGAATCAAATGCCCGCTCCACTGGACACTGGAAATCTAGGGAGTCAATGACCTGTTCGGTTAAACACCGGTCCAACTCCCGCCCACCCAAATCTTCCTAGCTGCTGCTGCTGGTGGACCTCCCTCCTGGGCTACATGTAAAACCACAGTCTCCTCCTCTGACATTTCCTCCTCCTCAGCAAATTGTTTCTGATGACCATACTCTAGCAGAAGTCCTGCCAGAGGACAATTCACCTCAGCTTCACATTTATCCAAGGGTACATATCCATCAGGAAGCTCTCGCAAATCCGAACGGTGAACATTCTTCGTGTGCCCTGCTGAATCTTGTTGTCTTACTTTATAAATAGTACCTACCCCATCCAAGCACTCTACTACCTCATACACCTTGGAGCCCCACACATCTTGAATCTTATGTCGGCCTGGGAAATGATTCCTACACAAAACCAGAGTACCTACTGGCAAAATAGGCACAGACTCTGGATAATGGCGTGCCCGCTGGGCTGCTGCCACTCCCAGCTGTTCCTTAGCCTTAACGTACACCAAAGCCAAATGGTCCCGATGACTCACCACCCAGTCTTGAGCTGTTGCCGGCATACTATCTTCCTCCATCCCTAAAAGGGCATCCACAGGAAGCCTTGGCTTCTGGCCAAACATAAGCTCATAGGGGGAATAGCCAGTGGATTGATGGGCAGAGGTATTATAAGCAAAGAGTAACTGTGGTAAAAACTGTGGCCACACCCTTTTCTTTTCAATGGGCAGAGTACGCAATAGATCATGCAAAGTGCGATTAAACCTTTCGCACTGCCCATTTCCCTCAGGATGGTATGCTGTAGTCCTACTCTTTTGAACCCCATACAGGTGGCACAGTCGCCTAAACAATTCTCCTTCAAAATTTCGCCCCTGATCTGAATGGATACGTTTTGGCACCCCATAAACATAGAACCACCTCTCCGTCAAGATACGGGCCACAGTGCTAGCCTTTTGATCTCGAGTTGGGTAGGCTTGAGTAAACTTAGAAAACACATCGGTAACTACAAGCACATTCTCACATCCATTACTTGCCCGTTCTAAAAGCGTGAAATCAATAGCAAGAATTTCCAAAGGCCTTGAAGCCATCAAATGCCCCATAGTTGTCCGAACTTTGGGGCGTAAGGCCTTGGAGACCACACAGCGCTCACATTTGATGCACCATTGTTCAACATCGTGCCGCAGATTAGGCCAAAAACATCTCTCCCTCACCAAAGTAGTTGTCCTCTCTATACCTTGATGACCATGATGGTCATGAAGACCCTCCAAAACTTCCTTCCTTAAGACCCCAGGCAATAAAACTTGTAGTACTCTAACCTTACCTGGAGGCAGAAAGACTTCCCTATACAAAACTCCATCTTTCTGTCGAACACGCTTCCACTGGCGAACCAGCTCCCGTACTTCCCTAGACTCTTTAGCCCTTTCATAACGAGTAGGGGCCACCCCTCTTTGCCAATATTTCAAAAATGCAGCAATGTGAGAGTCTGCAGCCTGAAGAGCTTGCATATCTGCCTTATCACGGAAAGGCACAGCTGCTATTTCTGAGGTTAAGGCAAAGTTAGGAGCGGATCCTGGACACTGAACTGATGAAAATACCTGAGGCAAGGTTATACCAGGAACAACCTCCCCGACACTATTGGGAGCTGAATCTACAGGCAGACGGGAGAGTGCATCCGCATTACGATTGGATGTACCAGGACGATATTTCAGCTCAAAGTCAAACAAAGCCAACTCCGGCACCCAACGCTGCTCTACGGCAGCCAATTTTGCAGTCTGCAGATAACTCAAGGGGTTGTTGTCTGTAAATACCACAAATTTAGCACCCAGCAAATATTCCCGAAATTTCTCGGAGATGGCCCACTTAAGGGCCAAGAGCTCCAGTTTCATTGAACTGTAATTTGACATGTTCCTTTCTGCAGGGCGCAGGCCCCGACTGGCATAAGCAATAGGCCTCCGCTGACCCTCCTGTTCTTGAGACAATACTGCGCCAAGACCGACCTGACTAGCATCTATCTCTAGCACAAATGGCTTAGAGAAATCAGCGTAGCCTAACACTGGGGCCTCTACCAGCGACCTCTTCAAAGCCACAAAGGCATTCTCCAAAATTTCTGTCCATCGTCCTTCCAGCAAAGTATTAGTGCCTGAACCCCTCTTCTTTCCCTTACCCTGGAGCTCTCCCACTAATCTATGTAGAGGTGCTGCATATCGAGCAAACCCCTTTACAAACCTTCTGTAGTATGATGCAAAACCCAAAAAGGAGCGCAACTCCAAAAGGTTGCTGGGTCGCTTCCAGTTGGCTACAGCACTGATTTTCTCTGGGTCGGTAGACACTCCATGGGAGGAAATGATGTGACCAAGATACTTAACCTCTTTTTGAAAAAGATGGCATTTTTGAAATTTCAACTTCAGATTATTCTGTTGAAGACGCCCCAAGACCATCTCCAACCGTTGAAGATGTTGTTCGAAGGAACTAGAAAAAATGACGATGTCATTCAAGTATAACAAAAGAGACTGGAAACGTTGATCACCAAAAATCCTCTCCATGAGCCTCTGGAAAGTGCCGGGTGCATTGCACAAGCCGAAAGGCATACGATTATATTCAAAAAGGCCAAAAGGAGTACAGAAAGCAGTCTTCTCTTTATCCCGTTCAACCACTGAAACTTGGTTATACCCACTAGCCAAGTCAAGAGTAGAAAACCACTTAGCCCCTGTTAACGCATCAATTGACTCCTCAATCCTTGGAAGTGGGTAAGCATCTTTCCGTGTTTTCGCATTGAGTTGGCGGTAATCAACGCAAAGACGTATACTACCATCTTTTTTTTGTACCACCACAATAGGCGAAGAGTAGGGACTACAACTAGGCCGGACTATACCCTGTTCAAGCAGCTCACCAATATGAGTTTTAACTTGCTCATACTGAGAGGGGGGCAACCGACGATAACGCTGGCGAACAGGAGCATTATCTAGCACTAGCACTGGTATCTCATGTTGGACTAAATGAGTACACCCCAAGTCCCCCTCACCCTTACTAAACACAGAGCTAAAACGGGTCAAAAGCATTTAGCCTGTTGGGACTGTGCAGCAGACAACGAAAGCCATGACGCCTCAATTAGGTCCAATGATGACCCACTACCTGCCTCTATGACCTGATTACAATTCACAAACCCCTGACTAACCACCCTCTCCTCCAATTCAGTATCCAAAACTGACTGAAGATCAACCCTGTACAACTGGCCTAAAAAGGTTTTTGGCCTAAGCCATTGATCTTTCTCCCCCAGATTTACTACAGGGACATAAACTACACCCTGCTCTACGGGTAGAAGACACTTTGAAATAAGAATATTCGCAGGTAGTGCACTTTCCTCACCTATTGGGGGCTCTAAAAACACACAAGTAATGACACGAGCCATACCTTGACAACCAGTTGTGGGAACCCATTGAAGGGAACCCGCTGGTACTCGTATGGCCGATCCTGCTCTTACAACTGCCTTCCCCAATAACCCTGATTCAGCAGTGAGGGCCAAACTTTGGCACTCTAAGAGGGCCTGTTTCCACTCCTTCCCTGCTTGCTTAACTATGGGGGAGGAAAACAAACTCTCTTCATGTTGAAAAAACAGTTCTTGATAACAACAGTTCAAAATATTCATGCCCAAAAGACCTGGGACCACAAGCTTTTGTTGCCGTGTAAGGGGATCTAATGGATCTCTCATAATTAGTACCCCCATTTTAGGAAGAATTTTACCCAAAACCTCGACTTCTAGCTCCAAGTAGCCACAATAGGGAATGTCCACCCCATTAGCAGCCTTCCGCAGCCAACCGCAACCGCAGCCAGCTACAAGGTTTCAAACATTCCCTAATATGCATAGGAAATGCTGACTCAAAGAAGCTCTCTGTAACCATTGACACCATAGATCCAGTGTCCAGTAAACAAGGAGTTTTCACACCCCAAAAACTTCCACTATAGGGCATTGTCCAATAAGTTGGGCCAAATCTTCTTCCAATAACCCATTAGAGCCAGGAAAACCCCCCTCTGATGCCAGGCTCCCAACACCAGAGGGTGCTAGTTTCCCGGCTGCACTGGGGTATCCTGTACAACTGTTTGACTTTGCACCTGGGATAACTGTCCCTGACCGGTTCCTGCCCCTCCCCTCAAATTCACTTGCATGCCTGCCAAGTCAGATCTGCAAAACCTTGCAATATGACCAACTTTATTGCAACGCATGCAGATTGGCTTACCATCGACTTGAAAACGGGCAGCCCCCGGACGGGAGCCAACAGCACCCCCTACAGTATTTGATGGACTTATACTCAAGTGCTTCAAAATAGCATCTAACTGTGCCTGTTGTTTACGAAGGCCATCTTTTAGTTCGCCCAATTCACTAGTAAATTCGGGGGAAAGGGAATTAGATCTATACGTACCCACTACCTGAACATCTGCAGCACAAGAATGAGCTCGAGGTCTCACACCAGGGGTTTCTCCCTCATCGGCCCACCGTATAGCTTCAGAACGAACCTCCAGAAATGACATCTCGGCATTTAACCGCACCTGTCGTTTCAACTCCCTACGAAGGGTATTATCACGCATATGTTCAATAAACTGATCACGTAGTGTGTGATCCGGGTTGCAAATACCTGGCAAGTTCTTGCGTTTCATTGCCTCCATTAGGGCCATGAGGGCATGCGAGTATTCGCGCAGCGACTCTCCCTCCAGCTGGCGGCGTTGGAAAAACTGCTTCTGCAAACCAACCAAAGACTGAGAACAACCATACATATCAAGTAAAATTGTAAAGATTTTCTCAGGATCATCCCTATCACTAGAGGGGCGAAACTTTACTTCAGCCTTAGCTTCTCCATCTAAAAGATCATAAACAAACAAAGCTTTCTCAGCCACTGGGACTGGACGAACTATCAAAGACCTACGTACTTCTTCTACCCAATCTTCTACTGTCAACAAGTCAATAGACCTTTTCCCAGAAAACCTGGGACACTTTCTTTCACGTGGAACATACACATAACGTTCAGATGCAGATGTATTAACAAATGGACGGGCATCAACATCACGCCTAGGGCTAACAGCTTGTGCCTCATCACCACCAACATTAGCAGGCCTCCTAAAGAGTTCTTCCCGAAGTTGCTGGTTATCTGCCTGCAATTGTTGTACCAATTCAGCCAAGACTTTGAGTTGTTCCTCCATTATACAATGTCACTCACACAAAAAAACAAAAGAACAACAACAACAGAGCAATTCAAAAGCAGCCGACGAAAGATGATCACAGCTTGCGACAAGATGACGAAGTCTTTAATCTGCTGCAACCACCGTTTCCTTTCCCACCACACCAGATACACACTTTAAAATAATAAAACCCTTTGCACTCAGGCTTCTTTAAATGTCACCCTGCCGACTACGCCAATAATGTGACCTGAAGTATATGGCTGTTAGGAATGTCGACCAAATTGACTACGCCACCCCCACTTTTCTGGGATAGGGGACCCTAACAATAATATTTTTAACACAGGTAGTTCAAACAAATGAACTAGAAGCAAGAGTACAAAAGGGTTACACTTTATTAGATAAACAGATACAATAATCTGGTCAACAACAATATTAATATTAAAATGTAAATAGAAAAGAAAATAAAACAAATCAAAATAAAGAAAACAATTAACAATATTCAAAACAAATCAGTTTTGAATTAATCAAATAAACAAAATCACAAAAACAAACCAATATTGAATTCAGCGTCCAAATCCATAAACCAAAATTGGGTTCTAAATTATATTATATAAAAGGAAAACATTGAAACTATTATAGTGAAAATAAAGTAAACCAAAATGCAAGTTATCGATCAAATAACATAAAAAAATAAATCGATACCCAAATTGAAGCAAATCAACTCGAATCATAAACTGGATAACACACTACACGGGAGGAAACACAAAAACCCAAAATAAATCAAAAACACTGAAACCATACGTAAAACACACAAACCAAATCACAAACCAAAATAAGACCTCCCATACAGCGGTACACCAATCAATAAAACAAAGATTATACAACAAAATGATTACCGTAAAAATCACAGAAAGTTATAATAACATAAAACCCAATACAATAAACATAAACTAACAACACACTAAATAAACCTTAATTTGTAGTGGGAAGGAAACGGTGGCGCTAAACCCAAAGGAAGATTTGAAACCTGTAATTCAAACCATTTCACATTTTTATTACACATAAAATCATCATATACCACCTTAGAACATAAAATACTCACGTACCTTCTAACAATACGCTATGGCTCACTTTGTTGACTATGTGCCGTAACAGTCTCATTAAAGGCAGAAGTGGATTTCAACGCAGTCTATTCTGTATGATTGTCCATGGATGCTGGCACTCGTAACTCAGAGTATAAACACAAGGTGACCCTAAAATAACACATCCTAAATTTATAGCACCACATTTCATATTAATTACAACTCGTCAATAAACTTGACCATACACTCACATTGGGTAGCTGAACCCCAAAGCAGAAGTGCACGCTCACAGCGTTTTCAGATCAACAGGTGGTCAACCAGAAATAATCCTAAAACACATTAACAGGCATATTAGACTAACGTTTCTCATTAAAATCTCGTCCTATGAATAAAAAAAATCATGTTTACTCACAATAAATTATCGAGAGCAGCAATCACACACAAGCAGTTCTTCCAATGCGCCAGGGAGAACCCCACACACACTCGTTCATCGAGCGGGGAACGAGAACAAACGTGAACAAATGCAGTTTCATTAAAGCCTGCGAGACTTTAAAATCACCTGCCCTATCACGTCACCTGCCCCTTAAAGGCATAGCATACTCATTCTGGTTACAGATTCAAGTTGCATTTTTTGATGCAGCAGCAGACTGTGTTAAGTGACACTTTTTTCCAAAGTACTCACAAGTCCATGTAGCTATATTTAACACAGCAGCATGATGGTTTCTAATGTAATGCCATCTGAGGGTCAAAGGTCACGCACATTCAACAGAAGTTTCCTGCCTTGCCCTACACTGACTGAGATTTCTCTGGATTCCCTGAATCTTTTCACAATATTATGTATGCTAGATGGTGAAAGACTTAAATAATTTGCAATCTTGCATGGAGAAATGTGATTTTTGAATTGTTTGACAATTCTCTCATGAAATTTGGCACAAAGTGGAGAGCCATGACCCATCTTTGCTTGCAAAACCAAGTCTTTGGTGGATGTTCCCTTTACCCAAACATGATACCCTCACCTATTACCAGTTCACCTGCTCATTGTGGATTGTTTCAAAACAGTTTAACTTGGATATTCTGTAATCTTTTGACTATTATTTTTCCTCTGTCACAACTGTTTTTGAGGGTGTGCAAACATCAAAATCAAAATTTGTTCTTTATTTACAAAATACCATTCATTTGGCCAGTGAAAACATTTATTTTATTTTTACTTTTGTCAGTTAAATAAAGGTTCAAGAGAATTAACAAATCACAGATTCTTGATTTTATTGCGTTTTACAAAATGTCCCAACTTTTCTTGATTTGGGGTTGTACAATAGCCTGTCTTATAACAGCAGACGAAGAGTAAAATGAATGTGCTATGAAGTGAGCTATACTTTAAATAAATTACAATTGTAGCTATAAACAAAGTAGCTTTAAACAAAGAAATTTACATTTTCTGTCCATAAAAATGTGTGAGAAGCTCCATCATGAACAAAGACTCTCTTCTGCTTCTCTTTACAATAAGTGTTTTGCTGCCATCTGCTGGATGAATTACACATTGCAATATTAAACATATCTACAGCTACAAATGTCTTAGATGTAATGCCAGATGAATATATGTGGAACAGAAACCAATGTTTATTTATTAATGTGGTCTGCAACTTTTCTGTTTGTTGTACACAACCAGTCCAGCTCATTTCATAATTTATTAACATACTGTTAATTGTGCTCTTGGTTTGAATATCATGACATTGTAGTAAAGTACACCAAATATTACACACATTTGTCCCAAAAATAACTTCAAAATGTTCAGTTTATTATAATTTCTATAATTAAAGCAAAGATCAAATATGTTTGTGTGTGAAATAAAGTGTCAGTGAGTGATCAGTCAGTCATCAGTGTTGTATGTTGTGTGTGCAGATACAGGCTTTGATGCTGAATATAACCTGCAGTGTTTCTCTGTCAATCTCTTTAAGTTTAGTGTGACTTTATCTCCACGCTGACATATGACTGACACGAGTCTGTCCTCAGTGAAGTGTCTCTTCACGCTGGAGGAGGAGTCCCGCTCATCAGCGCTCACACTTTATTGATATATATGGAGAAAATAAAAATGCTGCTTTCTGATTTGTCAGTGATTGTGTTTGATGATTTCCTCTGTTGTGTCTAATAAGGTAACAGTGAGTGTCATTGGCAGCTGTGAGAGTCTCTCTCTTTAGGGGACTGACAGGAGCCAGTTTCTTCAGTGTGTTTGAGGGAGCAGAAGGAGAAACAGAGTCAAACAAACAGTGTGACGAGCAGAAGAAGATGGAGGGATGTCTGACACTCGTTTTACTCTCCTCTATAGTCACTCTAACAACATCTGGTAAGTAAAAAATAGACTGTAAAGATGTAAATTGTATGTGTTACAATAAGCAGTTTATCTATGATGGCATTAGACCATGAAGCTGAACAGAGGCCTGTAATATGTAAATTGAGATTTTGAGATAGTCTATTAATTATCAGTAATATTTTATCATTTATTAAAGCATTTACAGTCAAGCGGTGTAATAACAACAAGATTTGTCAAATCCTCTTGTCAAAAGAGTGCTTATTTTATTCTCCAGCTTTAGTTGTCTAGAATATTATGTTCTAGAGTACCATGTTCTCGGCATGATATAGAAATCTTCCTCAACTTTTCAATATTAAACAAATGATTGTAGGCTGTTCTACTGCTACTGGCTAAATTTCTCTCTCTTTCATGTACAGATGCTGAGACTGTTAGGTTAGTTGATGGTAACAGTCACTGTGCTGGTAGAGTGGAGGTTCTTCATGAGGGTCAGTGGGGAACAGTGTGTGATGATGGCTGGGATATGACTGATGCTGCAGTGGTGTGTAGAGAACTGGACTGTGGGGACGCTCTAGAGGCTCTGGGTGATGACAAGGCTCATTTTGGACCAGGATCAGGACAAATCTGGATGAGTTATGTGGCCTGTAGTGGATCAGAGTCAACACTGAAGAACTGTGAATCAGGAGGATGGGGTGAACATAACTGTGGTCATGATGAAGATGCTGGAGTCATCTGCTCAGGTGAGCCTGTTCAATCTTGTTAATTGTTTTGTTAGAAAAGTAAATAGAATTTATCTTAATAATGAAATCACACTTTTCTGTTACATTGATTTTTTGGTAACACTTTAGAAAATTGTTCCATCTGTAACGAATAACTACACAGGAACAAATGAGTAACGCATTATTAACACTCTAGTTACTATTATTAACTATAAGAAACTCTGATTAATGAATTAGTAAGTAATAGTGCTCAGTTGAGTGTGGTTGTTCACTATTAGCTAATCAGTATTTTTATTCATACCTCATGGAGAACTACTATATACAGGTTCATAATTAACATGAATGATGCATAATATATAATTAATTTTAACGTGAAGATCATGGTAACACACTAGTAATGACTGAAGTATTACCAAATCCTTCAGAAGGAATTACTAATTATTTGGATCAGTATTCTAAAGTGAGAAACATGATAACTCTCTAGTAACTACTGAAGACATTGTAAACTTTTGAGGTTTTTGTACAGTTTGGTATAGTAATTTCTTTTGATGTATTTGGTAACACTTGAGTAATTACTAGTGGGTTACCATGATCTTCACTTTAGAATACTGATCCAAATAATTAGTAGTTCCTTTAAAATTATGTAGTAACACTTTAGTCATTACTATCCAAAACCTTACAAAAACCTTAAAATGACTTCAGTAGTTACTAGAGAGTTATCATGTTTCTCACTTTAGAATACAGAGTTCTCTGGGAGGCAGGAAAAAAATAGCAGTTACTGATTGGCTAATAGTGAACTACCACATTCAACTGAGCACTATTACTTACTAATTCACTAATCAGAGTTTCTTATTAGTTAATAGTATTTACTAGAGTTATTAACGCATTACTCATTTGTTCCTGTGTAGTTATTCATTAATGATGGAACAGTATTCTAAAGTGTTACCGATTTTTAAAAAAAAATTTATTTATGTGATGTAGACACACAGGTTGCGTTCTTAGGTTTTAGTAACTGAAACTTGTATGAAATATACTTTTTATATTGCCACTCTAAATAACAGCATTTTTGTCTATTTCATATTGTTCTGTGTAATACTTACAGATCATAAACATTCTAGGCTTGTTAATGGATCTCACTTGTGCTCTGGGAGATTAGAGGTGGTTCATGGAAAAACATGGTACAGAATGTGTGCTGCTGCCTTTGACCAGCAGGATGCAGAGGTTGTGTGTCGACAGCTGGACTGTGGAGCTCCTGTACAGGTGCTGGGAGAAGATGCTTCTGGCAAAGGAGACGCTCAGATGTGGACACAAGAGATTCAATGCAATGGAAGTGAATCTTATATATCTTTGTGTCCAACATCACCTCTCAAATACAACTGTACCCATGAGAATGGCATTGGACTGTTATGTTCTGGTAATGGAGCAGTAGTTTTCAACTTATTGAGAATCACAAATGTTTTTTAAAAAATACATTTATTTTGCATGTTTCATACTGTTTCATTAAACTATCTGTTCTTTGTCCAGGTTACACTGATCTCAGACTGGTAAACGGTTCAGACTCTTGTTCTGGAATAGTGGAGCTTCGGTTCCTCAGTAAATGGGGCACAGTTTGTGATGCATGCTGGGATATGAGAGCTGCCAGTGTCCTCTGCAGACAGCTGAATTGTGGGATTGCTGTGTCTGTTGTGGGATCAGACTGGTTTGGAGAGGGAAGTGGTGAAATCTGGGCTGATGTGTTTAATTGTGACGGGAATGAAACAAAACTCTCAGAATGTTCCATCTCTTCATGGAGTCGAGCTGAATGTTCTCATAGACGAGATGTTGGAGTCATCTGCTCTGGTGAGTCCATATTACAGGAAGATTCACTGATATTGTGCTGCTGAAAGACTTAATATTATAAATACAATATTTCAGTTGTCTTCATGTACTGTATTTAACATGTTCATTTCAGACTGAAAGATTAAATGCACTTGTCATTTATTTCTGAATTAATTTTTATTATGCAAAATGTATTATTAATGTAAAGCATATTCTTGCAATATTTTAGTAAAACAGATCTTCTCCTCAGATTCCTCTCTGGCTGTTCATGATGGTCTGGTGCGGTTGTCTGGAGAGAGACAGTGTGAGGGGGAGGTGGAAGTTTCCATCCATCAGGTCTGGAGGAGAGTTCTGCTGGACTCCTGGAGTCTCACTGAATCCTCTGTGGTCTGCAGACAGCTGGGCTGTGGCTCTGTGCTGAACTTCTCCGGCTCCTCTTCATCCAGTCCTGAACACAGTCATGAGTGTGTGACGGGCTTCCAGTGCTCTGGGAGTGAAGCTCATCTGGGGAACTGCAGCTCTCCACAAACTCTCAGCTGCAGCTCCACACAACAGCTGTCAATCACCTGCCTTGGTGAGAAGAGCAACATCTGGGCAGATTCTTCAGTTGTTAGTGATCACTAATGTGTTTCTCTCTCTCTGAATATCAGGCCGTGGGTCCATCAGGCTGGTGGGTTCTGGGGGAGACTGTGCAGGGAGGCTGGAGGTTTTTCACAGCGGCTCATGGGGGACAGTGTGTGATGACTCCTGGGATATTAAAGATGCCCATGTGGTGTGCAGACAGCTGCAGTGTGGAGTGGCCCTCAGTAACCAGCAGGTACCAGCCTGGTTTGGTCCTGGTTCTGGACCCATATGGCTGGATGAGGTGGAGTGTGAGGGGAATGAGACGTCCCTGTGGAGCTGCTCTTCTCCAGGCTGGGGAAAACATGACTGTCAACACAAGGAGGATGTAGGAGTCGTGTGCTCAGGTAAATAGTTAATCATAACAAAGACAATAACATTTCAATAACTTATATATGGGACTGATGGTTAGAGGTATCCAGTGTATTTGCATTGCATATAAACAGCAGTGTTAATCAACTGAGAAGTGATTCTTATTAAGTTTTATCATTCATTTAAAAAAAAAAAAAAATTACGTTTTTCAGTTTTGCTAAACACTTCTGCTGCTATTGAGGTGGGATACATAGGGGTAAGGTTAGGCACAGGTTTGGTAGTGTGGGTAGGTTTAAGGGTGGGTTAAGGTGTAAGGGATGGGTCAACAGTGTAATTATAAATGTAATATTACAGAAGTTAATTACAGAAGAAATTACATGCAGGTATTTTTTTTAAAATATAGTACAATGTAAAAACATATATGTACACAATAAGTGCATTGTATCAAATGATTAATTTAAATGTAAGTACATAGTAGTTAAGGCCACCTAATATAAACCTTTAATTCTGTTAACGGTTCTTGCACAAATTTTTCAACGGTTCTTGCTCAAATTTCCTGATGTGGACTGAATACTGTACTACTTACACAGTGGCACTGCAGCACAGCACTGCTGAACACAGCATGACCAATAGATTCCCGAATGTCTGGAATGTCTGATTCCATAATAAATGAAAAAACATGCAGTTTATTAATTTTAAGACTTAAATCCAAGTAATTACTAACTGGATGTTCATATGACAAAGTGAAGCTAAAGATACACATTATGCATTTGACCAATAGTATTAATGAATTAAATAAACACGCGAGTTTATGAGGACTCTCCATAGGTGTAATGGTTTTTATACTGTACAAACTGTATATTCTATCACCCTACACTAACCCTACTCCTAAACCTACCCATCACAGAAAATTGTCTGCATTTTTAGTATTTCCAAAAAAAACAAAAAAAAAAACACAGTAAGTAAACCATGTTTACGTTGTAATACCCATGTCATTATACACATTTGTGTTCTCATAAACCATATATATTCTTATACACACACACACACAAAATGTTAATGGAGGAATGGTTAAATTCTTTATTTTTCCCATTCCTAATTAACAGACTGGAGTTAATTGAGAGTTGAGGTTGATTCTCATCCCTTTCAATCTAGAGTTTAAAGAGATCAGGTTAACTGAGGGCTGTGAAGGGAATGTGGAGGTTTTCTACAATGGATCCTGGGGTAATGTGTGCTGGAACAAGATGGACAGAGACACAGCGAGTCTGATCTGTCAAGAGCTGAACTGTGGAAGATCTGGCAGTGAACCCAGTTATTCAGAGGGACTGAAGTCTCATAATTGGCTTGATAAACTTAAATGTCGACGTCATGATTCCACTCTATGGCAGTGTCCATCTTCACCCTGGGGACTGAATGACTGTGATAATGAAGTGGCCAATATCACCTGCTCAGGTAAGATGATTTATCTGATTAAATTGGTTTGAAGTGGTCATATTTACTTAAATATTATTTTATGTATTTTATTAATATTTATATTTTTGTTGTGTAGTCACTAACACAGTTCTTTATGATCCAAAGGAAATGAGGATTCAGTCTGTTTGTAATGATGAACATGTTTCTGACTGTTCTGCTCCTTTAACAGGGAGTCTCATCTCTGAAGAACTGCATTCTGGGTATGAAGATGCTGATGAGCTTCTCTCAGGTTAGAGAGCTTAAGTATATTCAAATCAATACCTAAAATAAACTATTTGATTTACAACTTAAAGAACTATATATAATATGTATTTCACACATTTTTCCACTAAATGAATTATGTGACCAATAGTTCAATTGTTCACATTACTAAAACTTTTATCTTATTAGATGAAGATTACTAGACTGCATATTAAGATGATGTCACCAACTGAAGTGGTCTAGTAGATTAACTGATTACCTAATTCATTACCAGATGTTAAAAAAAGCTGAATGGTAAAGAATTGCAAAAGAATATTTTACATTTTGTTTAAAAAAATATTCTAAAACATGTTTTGATAACGACATGTTTTGATTCAGAAGTGACGGTGCAGGAAACCACATCGGGATATGATTATGATTATGGACTGGAAACAGATCATGAGACAGGTGTCATTCTGTTATTCTAATATGTATATACTGTTACATATATAAATATATACAGTACTTTGCAAAAGTCTTAGGCACGTCAGTATTTTCACCCCCCAAAAAAGGTTTTAAACCAGTTATTTATATCTTTTGCTGTAGTGTGTCAGAAGGAAATATCAGTTCACATTTCCAAACATTCCTTTTTTGCCATTAATTCTAATAATCCAGTGAGATTTTTGAATGCACAAGGAGTCTGACAACAGCTGGTGCTCCACACGGAGATCTGATTTCACCATCATAGAGTCTGTCTGTGATTACATGAAGAAACAGGTGAAACTGACACAGACTAAATCCAGAAGAACTGTGGCCGTGTCTCCAAGACGCTTGAAAAAACCTTCCTGCAAAGCTACCTGAAAAATGTGTAAGTGTACCTGGACAAAAGCCGTTTTAAATGCAAAGGATGGTCACACCAAATTCAAGATTCTTTATTGTCACTATACTAAAATACAGTGAAATTAGAGCAATCCGTACAGTGTAATCACACTTAAATTAGTGCTAAACATCTAATTTAAATAGAAAACAATTTAAGTAGAATTTCCAAAGAAACAATACTATAACCAATATACAGTACAATATTTCAATAAACAACATACCACACACACACACAAAAAGAATAAGTCAAATATTGCACAGAAATATTGCACGGTAAGCAGAAAGTACTGCATGATATTGCACAATAAAAGAGAAGTAAGTGCAACAGAATATACACAAACTGAATAATATAAGATATAAACTTATACTAAATATACACACACAGAGGTATACAGAGGGTGTTGTTAACCTGTGTCAGTTGAGATATAAGATGCCCCTTCAGATTGGTGCATTTCTCAATTTTTATGTATGTGTGTTGATTTGATTTAGTTAATACAAGTAAACTGATAAATAAAATCTATTTATGACAGTATTTTTGAAAGCATCCTCACTTACACAAGTGACTAAAACTCTTCACAGTACTGTAGCTTCGGAGGTCATTTTCTTCAAGCGTCTTGGAGACATGGCCACAGTTCTTCTGGATTTAGTCTGTTTCAGTTTTTTCTGTTTCTTCATGTAATCCCAGACAGATTTGATGATGGTGAGATCAGATCTCTGTGTGGATCACCGGCTGTTGTCAGACTCCTTGTGCATTCAAAAAACTCACTGGATTATTACAATTAATGGCAAAAATGGAATGTTGGAAATGTGAACTGATATTTCCTTCTGACACACTACAGCAAAAGATATAAATAATTTTTTTTTTAATTATTTTTTATGAGATACATACATATTTTACATATAGCCTATAGATGTTCAGTGGTGAATTAAATTTTAACATGTTTTAATCCCAGACAAGGAGGATCATGAGTCTCCTCGGAGTCGTCTCACATGTTCTACTTCACCATCTCCTCACCAGAGACAGTGTTCAAGTAAGTTATTATATGCTTGTATTTTCTTCTCTCTCCTTCTCTCTCTCTCTCTTGTATTTTTCATCTTAAATAATTTATAGTGAACAATCAAGCATTGCTGGTCACTGGCATAAGGTATGTTTTGCATGCTGGTCCCCAGCATGGAAAGCAGGAATGCCTGTGGACCAACTACCCCAGCTCAGTTTTGCTTGAGAACAGCATGACTATGTTGGTTCATCGGCTAGATCAGCATTAGCAGCACTATCTCTATATTACTAGCATAAACCAGCCTGGACCAGCATGGAATTCATGCTGGTTTATGGTGGATTCTTCAGCGGGGTTTGTGCACTAAATTATTTTTATTCCACATTCAAAATGAATCACAGTTTTAAAGACCTTAAGCTCAAGTGTGTGTTTTGTTGTAAATGTGCTGAAGCTGGTCAGTGATGTTGATGTGTGTGATTTAGATCATGTTCCTCTCAGACTGAGTGGAGGAGGGCCGGTGCTCTGGGAGGCTGGAGGTGTATCATAACGCTGTGTGGGGCTCAGTCTGTGATGATCTGTGGGACATCAGCGATGCTCAGGTGGTCTGCAGGCAGCTGGGTTGTGGAGCAGCACTGAGGGCTGATGGGAATTCAGTCTTTGGTGCTGGTGAAGGTGTTGTGTGGCTGAACAGAGTCGAGTGCAGAGGGAATGAGATTCACCTGTGGGACTGTCCTCTCTCCCTGAAGAACCACACTGACTGCTCCAACAAAGATCATGCTGGACTCACCTGTGCAGGTCACAGAAAAACTTTAAGGAATGTTAAATCAATTATTTGCTTTGATTTGATTTTTAATGTGTTTGTGTCGGTTTTGTCAGATTTGTCAGTGTCCACTACTCCTGCCACAACAACATCATCTTCTCCTCCAGTTTCTCAGTCAGTGAGCTCAACATCAGTCTCTCCTCCACAAACTCCTCCACCAGCGTCTCTCTCTGTGCTTGTGATTGTACTGGGAGTTGTGCTCTTACTGCTCTTAGTGCCACTGCTTATACTGATTCAGCAGAACAGAGTGATGAGGAGAGGTAGGAGAGATCCAGAGACTGTCATATTGTGTCTTATTCAGTGTGTGATCAGTCATGTATTGTGAACTGACAGCAGGTTTGTCTCTCTACACTCACAGCTCTCTCTAAGAGGAGACACAGGGGCACGACTGAGGCCGTTTATGAGGAGATTCATCACAGACACAATCACTTCACTCAGAGGGGTGAGACATGAGCCGTGAATCTTATTTAATATGATTAATTAATAAGAGAGTCTGTCAGACACTTGATGTTCATCTATTATTAGTCCTGTTAAACCTCCTGCAGAAAACCACAGAGCTGCAGATGTGTTTTTATATGTGTGTGTGTTTCTTCCTTTACTTATTTTTAGAGTGTAATAAGGAGCAGTTCATATGTTTGTAGGTGTACATTAGGTGTGTGTGTGTTTGTCTCTTCCTGTGTGTATTTCTGGAAGGCAGTGAGGAATGGGTTCATGTGAGGATACATGTGTGTTTACTAATAGACCCCACAAAAAAGTTATTTCTGCCTCTAATGTTTTAAAAATGTAAAAAAGTATTTGTGTTGTGTTGTCAGTAACAAAATGCTTTATGGTCCAAAGGAAATGAGGATTCAGTCTGTTTGTAATGATGAACATGTTTCTGACTGTTCTGCTCCTTTAACAGAGAGTCTCATCTCTGAAGAACTGCATTCTGGGTATGAAGATGCTGATGAGCTTCTCTCAGGTTAGAGAGCTGAAGTATATTCAAAATAATGCCTAAAATAAATAATTTGATTTACAAACTGAAAGAAATTAATTCACACATTTTACCACTAAATAAAATATGTACAAATAATTAAACTGTTCACAATACTAAAACTTATATCTTCATTAGAAACAAAGTTCAAGACTGCATATTATGATGATGTCACCAATGGCAGTGTCTTGAAAGGTCAGTAACTGAAGTGGTCTAGTAGATTAACTGATCACATGATTCATTACCAGATGATTAAAAAAGCTGAATGGCCTCAAGAACTGCAACAGCATGTTTTACATTTGTTTCCAAACATTTTTAAAAATGGCCAAAATATATAACATGTTTTGATACAGAAGAGATGAAGGAAATCCCACTAGGATACTATGATGATGTCATCACTGATGGACTGAAACCAGATCATAAGACAGGTGTCGCTCTGTTATTCTGTAAATAGGAGGAACTATTTAAAATATATGAAATCTGTATATAAATACATTATATTTTGTATGGGTATCTCATGTTAAATTTGCAGAAGACACACCTGAGAGCTATGATGATGTCATGACGAGTGGACAGAACTCTATCAAAAATGGTTTACTTTTTGTTATTCCTTTTATAGAGATTTATGATATTATCCCAGTACAATGTAAGATATAATGCAACAATTGTTCTATGTGTTCATGTATAGTGGACACTCCAGAGCTTTATGATGATGTCATCATTAATGGACAGATTTTTCAAGGTGAGTCACATTTTATTATCAACCGCTTATATTGAATGTGCGTTTCTACCATTAGCCCTTTCATGCATGAATTATGGAATAAATCATCTAGATTTTTTTAAGATTCTTTTTATTACTTTAATATGATGCTAAAATTGAAATCCATTTTAATTTTTACAAAATTCAGTTTTATTTAAAAATTATTTAAATGTCCACGTATGTGGACACCATGCATCAAAGGAGTAAAATGGGACATAAAGCCACAACTGATAATATGGAATATTGTGGGATTTTTTTATGGCATGTTATACTATGTATATCAGCTCAGTTATTAAAAACAATAATATTACAATATAATAACAATAAAACACATATTGTAGGAACTATAACGGTAGTTACATATATGCAGAAGCCTAGTAGCAATATGGACAAATCATGGAAAACATTCACTGCTGTTTGTAACAACTTATTATATTATATTATATTTGTACTTGACCTGTGCTATCCCTGTTTTGAAGGGGAAATGCAAATTTGTCTCCATATGTATGTGTAAAGTTGCCATTTAATGCCATATGTAATTTTTTTAATTTTATTTATGTTGATATATTTGTTAAATGTCTGTTTTATTGCAATATAAGACAATTCATAACATCTTTGAAAAAAATAAAATAGATATACTAGCAGGTTACAGAAATCAGACTTTATGCAATCTGACTCCACTGTTGCATGACGTCCACATACATGGACAGTTGGTTTTTGGTGTATAAAAACTACATTTTACTTTAAATTTTAGTTTATAAAATACTAACATATTCATCATACTTTACTGTACATACAAATTTTTTATTTTATTTTTTTTTTTACCTCATTTGACCTCCTTGTATAAAAGTTTTTCACAAATATGCCTGAGGCATTTAGCACATAGCTATCGCTGTCAGCCATCTTGGATTAATGATGTCATCAAGCAATGAATATTTGGAATGCAAGATAGTAGCCACTGTTAGAATATTGCTGTCAATCTACTGATACTGCCCTCAAGTGGTCTTGAGAAAATTACCATGATAAATGAACCCTAAATGGAGTTAAATTAATGGTCCACAAATGTGGACACCATGCATGAAAGGGTTAATGACTCATCATGACTTCATCAGGAGTAAATCTAATAGTCTCAGACAGTCATGAGCAGAGTTGGGTATAACGCGTTACAAAGTAATGTATTTTAATTACTTTTCCTGATAACGCAGTAATGTAACGCATTACATTTTAAATGTATGTAATTTGATTACAGTTACTGATGTCAATAAAAATACGTTACTTGCGTTACAAGAAAAAAAATATTAGGTAAAATGTATTTCTAAAAGAAATCACGTTTGGCGCGGATGCGTCATTATGAATCACCGGAGAACGCGTGGAGGAGGTTACCCGCGCCCAAGACGAGAGCGGTCCAACCTCGCCTAAACAAGCTAGATTGGATTTTTGTTCAGGATCGGGAGGGAAGATAATGTCTGAACAATAATGTTTAATGTTATTATAAATGTTTTCAGCAATTTTTCCATCTTTAATGCAGTTACATACAAACATAAACACAGTTAAGCTACCACACACACACACACATACATACATGCTACTCCCAGCAAGGAATGTTTAAGCTGTGTCCGAAACCGCTCACTCGTTCACTGATTCACTAATCCCTATATAGTGTATGTCATTTGAGTGCACTATATCTGCAAAGAGTGAACGAAATGAAGTGAGTGAATTCGGACGCTGGCGTACATGTGTCGGAGAGCTGGAGCTGTCACAGAAACGGCTCAACACGTGATTATCCTACATGTTACTTTATAAAATAATATTAATAACAATCTTAATGACTTTATTTTGTAATCATACATGCCATACGTGCCAGCTTTGTAGTTTCATCGATTGTATAATTGGTTTGTCATTCTTAATAGGCCTATGTGTTCATAATCATTAAATACTATAAAAAAAAACCTGCAAAAAAAATAAATAAATAAACACATTAACAAGTGTACAATATTTCATATAAATAAGTTATTTAATAAAGTTATTTTTAGTTTGTTAGAATCTCACGCTCACAGATTACGTAGTCGTTGAGCGCCCTCAGGCGACCGTTATGATTATATTAGAATGAATAATGTACCTACAGATGATTAACGAATATTTTTAAGTTAAGTGGCTGTTTTCATACTTCTGTAATATTTTTCAGTCAATATTAAATTACGGAAAGAACTGAGTTTGTTTGTGGTGTATTTTTGTAGGTTTTATAGGAGTAACTTGAATGTAAAGTAATTAGTAATCTGATTACTTGTTACATACAGTAATCAGTAATGTAATCAAATTACAATTTCAATGTAGTAATTTGTAATTTGGAGTGGATTACTTTTTTTGAGTAACTTACCCAACACTGGTCATGAGGAGAAAGAGATCAATGACATCATCAGTGACACAAGCGTTTTTAAAATCACAATGTGAGTGTTTTTTTGTTTTTGTTTTTGTTTTTTTAACAGGTGTATCAGAGGAGATCAGGAGGAGTATGATGATGTGAAGAACAGCAGTGAAGATGAGAGAAACCTGTTGGGTAGGTTATGGTCACATTTCTATACATATGTTTTTATTTATGTTGGTTATTTAAATAAAAATCTTAATGCAATTGTAACAATGAAAACTGAATCTGCATTTGTTTTAAAAACAGACTATGACGATGTGGGGGAGGAGTCAAATAAATAGGGAGGAGCCATGTGAGTCACTGACCACACCCACTGCCTCTGATCATCAAATCATATTACAGTTACTGGAGATTCTGGGAGTTTCTTGAGCTGCCATTACAGATTCATGTTTTGTTATCTTAAATATTTTTGTATAAAAGGTTATGCATTGCAACAAATTTTATAGTATTTGTATTTTAATATTTGACCTTTTTTATTTTGGTATATTTTTCACCTATATTTTGCAGTTAGAGGAAAGGAGAAAATTTGCAAAACTATAAACTTTTAAAAGAGTTGAAAACACAGTTAGGCAGTTCAGCTGCTGACAGCATTATCTACCTAAATATAATGATAAAATAGATTTACCACTTAATAGATATTATAAGGCATCACATTTTCAATAAATTTACTGCCATAGTATTTAATAGTAGTATTTCTTGTGTACTGTCAGCTTGAATTAACTTAAAGGGTTAGTTCCCCCAAAAAAGAATATTCTGTCATTACTCACCCTCATGTCGTTCCACACCCGTAAGACCTTCGTTCATCTTCGGAACACAAATTAAGATATTTTTGATGAAATCGAAAAGCTTTCTGTCCCTCTATTGACAGCTACGCAACTGACAGTTTGATGTTTCAAAAAGTTCATAAAGAGATTGTAAAACTAATTCATATGAATTGAACGGTTTAGTCCAAATTTTCTGAAAAGATTCAATTGCTTTATATGACAAATAGACTGAATTTAGGCTTTTATTCATGTATAAACATTGATCAGCGAACATAAACAGAAGCTCAACTTAACCTGCCTGACACATGAGAACAAACCTCTTACGGAAGCTCAAACGTGCTGCGTAACATGAGAATAAACCTCATTGGTTCTCACACGTCAGGCAAACATGCTTGAGCTTCCATTTACCACAACTGATGTGTGAGTTGATGAATGTTTATATGTGAATAAAAGCCTAAATTCAATCTGTTCATCATATAAAGCGATCGAGTCTCTTTAGAAAATGTGGACTAAACCACTCAATTCATATGGATTAGTTTTTCAATCTCTTTATGAACTTTTGGAAACATCAAAGTGTTAGTTGCGTAGCTGTCAACGGAGGGACAGAAAGCTCTCAGATTTCATCAAAAATTTCTTCATTTGTGTTCCAAAGATGAACGAAGGTGTTACGGGTGTAGAACGACATGAGGGTGAGTAATTAATTACAGAATTTTCATTTTTGGGTGAACTAACCCTTTACGTAAAGCATAATTTGATCGTTTTTTACAAACAATATTACTGTAAAGACAAAGGTTTGCAAAGGTATACACATTCTTATGGTAAAAAAAAAAAACACTCACCCAAGCTGCACAGTTTATTGTGTGATGGTGGATTTTTACTTTAAAGTTGTTTAAAGCATTTTAAACAGTTTTTAAGTCTGATGCTGAATTATTTGCTCTGATCTTGAATCTTCTGCAGCAATAGCTCCATCTGCAGGTTGATGTTTGGTTGACCCTTCTTGGTTTTTCTCTTCAACAGCTGATGTTGTCATTTTCTTTTCCTTGTATTTTTTCAGAGCCTCCTCACGCTGAGATTTGTCTTTCAAGAATTCCTACAGAGACACACAAAATAAAGCTTGCATCAATTATTTGCCAAAGAATGTAAAGTCTGATGAAAATGTGTATGTTTACATGACATAATGGATCTTCATTAATGACATCACATAGGAGATTCATTAGGAAGTAGAAAACTGTAAAACAATTCCATCATACTGACAGGCTTTTTGTAGGCTCTAGCACTGAGTGTACATTTGCTAGATGCAATGTTTTATTGGCCAGTTTCTATTGCCTCACCTCTCTTTTTTTGTGCACATTCCTCCTTCATCCTCTCATATTCTTTTTTTTTTTGTCTTTTGATACGAAGACATTTTAAGCTTCTTTTGGATCAACGGGACCTTGTGGGAGCTGATGACACAAATAAGGAATGTGGCTGTCAATGCAAATGGATTACAATAATGTTGCTATTTATTTAAAAAATATATATATATATATATATATATATATATATATATATGATTAAACATAAATAACTCAATACCGATCTCAATAAACACAAAAATAAGGCAAACAGGCTTACTTGCAGGTCAATGGCTAACATCTTGAGGTAATTCTGCTGCAAATATCACAAATAATCAGCAATAAATGTTCTTTCAGCGATCGACCCTACAGAGCATAACAGGGGTGCGTTTCCCAAAGCGAACTATGTTCGCAAGTTCCGTCGTTACCAATAGAGTTCAATGGGATTCAAGACCATCGTTGGCTAACGATGCTTTCGGGAAACGCACCCCAGATCAGCAGGCAGCAGCAGCATAACTCACGTGACTGCTCAGCTAGAAGATGACGTGCAATGTCAAAATAAAAGCCCTCTCGTAAAGGAGCCTTTACAACACTAATAGACAGTCATGAGGGGAAAGAGATCAAGCCTTTCTTCTTCTTTTTCTTTTGTTTTTACTTATTTCAATCAGTGCAAAAAGTGATCTCGTGTTTGAAAGGGTTTCAAAGTATATTGTGAGATCAGTATTACAAAAGGTAATATATGAGGGTTTCTTTTGCATTATTTTTGTCTTATGAATACAACACTTTGCCAAAATAATTAAAAGGTTAATTGTGTGATTTTGTTTTTCAGAAAAATATGAGGTTTGAAAACAAAGTAAAATGTAATAAGGTTCTAAATTAAGAGTTTTTCATTTTTGTCATATCTATTTTAAAGTCAATCCAAAAAATAAGACAATAAAAAAAAAAAATAAATGATCAAAATCTTCAAATGATGTATAAGTACATTCATCACAAACAGTATGAATATATCTACTAATGGAAGCATTTACAGGATAACATGTATGAATAATTTTTTTTCTTTATTAGAAACAACATATTTATATGTTATTGTCCAAATGCTGTGACAAGATATACAATGAGGTTTAAGACATTTTGATTCACATGGAGGATTGGATCCGACATTAAAGGAATTTCTTATAAAATTGTTATTAAAACATTTATCAAAAAAGATCATTTACAAAGTTGAGGATTTTGTAAGGTTGTATTATTAATATCTACATCTGAGAATTTGGTTAAAGTTATTACGCCATTGGGGATAGCCTTAATTACTGTAAATTATTTTACATAAAGAATAAAAAATAAAAAATAAACATTTTTTAAATAAAATTAGGGTATGTGTAGGAAAGAGATCAGCGACATCAATGACACAAGCTGTATTAAAATCACAATGTGAGGTTTTATTTCACATGTGTATCAGAGGGAGATCAGGAGGAGTATGATGATGTGAAGAACAGCAATGAAGATGAGAGAAACCTGTTGGGTCGGTTATGGTGACATTTTTACATAACTATCTACTTTATTTACCATGTTGCTCATTTTTAAACTAAATCTTGATGCATTTATTACATTGTAGCGAATTAACTCAAAGGGGAAATATTAATAATTATTCATAACTCATTATGATTATTAATTATGATTCATTATGAATATGTAAATCAGTTAATCAGATTAACTGGATGTAGCTACATTAAGATTAATATTACAATCAATTAACCTGTTCATCCAGTGAACACTCAGTGTTGATTGTTTATTAATTCTAATTCTAATTCATTTCCAGGTTATGGAAAAACAACATTCTTATTGTACCGTACTACTCAGAGCATGTAGTCAGGATCTAAATCACTTAAGAGGCAATTTATTAGCAGACGGAGTCAGAACCAAACATGTATTGTGCACAATCTTTATTAACTAACTCACAAACACATAACTAAACTAACAAACATAACATACACGCAGGTCACACACATACGTAGGTAAGAATGAGCAATGATAGAGTTGAACAGGAAGCGGAACCGGAAATGGAGCTATAGGAAAAAGTCAAAGACAATCTGAAAAAGAATCATCAGTTTCCTCAGTAATAAAACACCTGACAAAGGTAAGTTCTACAAATCAATACTAAATCGCTGTTTAGTGTTCAAATGTACGATACTTGCAAGATGCTTTTAGGCTGAGGAGCATCGCGTCTGCAGGCTGAGTAGAAATCTTGATGATTCGGTCCGAAGTTGTTGCCAGTATCTTCTGCATTGGATGAAGTACTATGAAACAACTTAAGCTGTTAATTTGACTCTTAGTGGGGAACACAATTCTTTCTCTCTGTCATAGATGAGCACATGGTTGTGTTGTAGGCCGAGGCCTGCAAGCCTACAGGCCTTGGCCTGAAGAGGCCTGCAGCAACAAGGGGTCTCTTCAGTCGTCCAAAAAGCAAGAAAAAGAGAGCGGGAGGGGCGTTGTGCACTGGCTTTTAACCTCTGGTCAAAGTCCCACCTCTTAGGGTTGACGTGACCAATGAAGATGTTGTATTTACGGGCGACAACACCTCCTGTCAGGGCTTTTACGACTGAGCAAGATTAACTGGCTGAGTTTTTGAAGAAGAACTATTAAAGATTCTTGTAATACCGATGTGTTGCACAGGTATGGACATACCGCATACACAAGCATCTAAATCTTCTTGATACGAACCCATAGACACTAAACATGGCATAACTGAAGTTACCTTAAATGTATCATAAAACATGCAAATACAATGAGTGCAATACAACAACAGAAATAATGGATACCATTTCCTAGGGATGTGCATGTTCATTTATAGAACGGTCTGTCTATAAATTAATGCAGGAAAGTCTGTGTTCTGTGGGGAAAATGCAAGAAAGATGCACGTTTCTGTGTCTCTTCTCTGCTCTTCCATGTGGCAACCACATTCTTTAGCGCAATAAAACTTGTAACAGAGAACTTCTTGGGGATGGGAACAGACCCCAGAGTGAGCTTTAACCAATTATTGGTTAACTATAACAAATAATTGTGTCTGATTTGTCTCAGTCATTACAACATTGAAACTATGAATTTGCTTTTGTTTTTAAAAACAGACTATGATGATGTGGGGGAGGAGTCAAATAAAGAGGGAGGAGCCATATGACTCACTGACCACACCCACTGCCTCTGTTCATCAAATCATATTACAGTTACTGGAGATACAGTATTTGTATTTTAGTATTTGAGCTATTTTTATTTTGATAACAATGCCTTTCACCTAATAAAAAATAACATTCATTCATCATGTCACAAAAATATTTTTTAGAAGAGCAGTTAGAGGAAAGGAAAATTATGCAAAATACTATAAATGTTAAATGATGAATGTTCAAGGATTTCCGTATACCCACTTAAAAAAGCGCGAGGATACCTAACTAACTACTAACTACCTAACCTAATTATCCAATAAATCACAAAATATGATTTGTGGTTTGTTGCTTTTGACATGAAACAAAGTCTCATATTTCTCACAGTCTCAAGTTTCATATTTTGCCCATTTTACTTCGGAATAAAAAAAAACCCATAAATACCATTTTGGCGCTCTTTAATGTGGCGTGGCAGATCGCTGTAGCAGTTCAAGAGAAGCAGCAGCAGCAGCAGCCTGGGAGGAGGGAACAAGATGGCGGGCTAAGCATATGTAAATTTCTCCACTCTCCAGCAAATCTTGATTTTTATGTCAGCATTCAACTTTTAATCATCCTAATTGCTGTGTATCAGCGAGTATTGGACTATGTCAACAACAAAAAAAGCTTCTAATCACCCGAAAATAGTCATTCCAGGACAAAAAGGGATTACTGTAAAAACTTCGGGTGCTCTTGCCGAACATGAATACGAAAAGAAAGAAATTGGCAACTGTAGTAGCTTTTATATTTGAAAGGGCATCAAGAGAAGCAGCAAAAATTTTAAGTAGGTTTTTCAGAAATCTGCATTTATGAATGAAGTATTTAGCAACTTCGAAAAGGTTGTTAATCAAGTAATGTTGTGAACAATCTTTCTTAAGTACACCAAATTTAATTTGTTTGTATTCAAGGGGTTTTACAAAATGTCATGTAATTATACATGACATTTTACTGCATAATTGAGTCCAAAACAACTTTGAAAAATAGTGTCATGATTGCAGAGATCTCGAAGGCAGTTGAGTTTAATGCAGCGGAGATAAAAGACTCTAAAAGAGAAAATGCAGAAATGAGCAAAGAAATCGCGAAAATAAATAAAACTGACACCGAATTGAGGAACAGAATGGTGGAACTGGATCGTTACAAGAGGAGGTGGAATCTCCGTATCAACGGCCTGCAGGAGAAATCTGACGAAGATCCCCGTAGAGAGGTTTACGGGCTCATCGGTGAGATGGCTCCACATCTGGTTCACAAGTTGGAGGATATCATCGACTCTGTACATCGCGTCGGGAAAAAAGAGCATGGAAAGCAGAGCCAAATGATTGTACAGTTCACAATGAGGAAATATAGAGAGGAGATCTGGAAAGCGACAAAGAACTCTTCAGTGTGTAAAGACCGAGGAGTAAGATTTGTGGAGGACTTGACAAGGGAGGACCGAAATGCCCGGGCTGCGCTGTGGCCTCAAATAGAAAAAGCTCGGAAAGAAGGGGAAAAAGCTTTCTTCAGAGGTCCACACAGTTACATCGAAGGGAGACAAATTAATGTTACCTATAGGGTAGTCGATTTATTGCTGTATGATCACACGAGTGTATCTGTCACGAGATATGTTATGTTTGAGAGAGACCAGGCAGAGAGGTATGTGGTAGTGCTTCTATAAGCAGTCAAACAAGAAAACCTGTAACTACTTTGTTTATTCTTCTATTCGTGTTCATTTTTCTGTAAATATTTTGTAGTTTTTTTGTGTGTGTGTGTTGATTTTGCATGTTCTCTGTTAAAATACCTTTTTCGATCACTTCACTTAATGTCAGGGGATTACAAAACTTAGTCAAAAGAAAAGCTATATTTTTATTTTGTAAAAATCGGGACTCACAGTTTATTTTTCTTCAAGAGACACATTCCAGTGTGAATGATGTTAAAATTTTTTCACCCCATTGATTACCCCAAAATTGTATTTAGTCATGGAACTACTCGTTCAGCAGGAGTGGCGATTTTGTTTAACAAATCTCCGGGAAAAATAATTACAACTCGAGTTGATTTGAATGGGCATTGGGTGGCGCTCGTGTTAAATATTGAAGAGGTCTTTTTTATTTTGATTAATATGTATATACGGGTATAATAGTATGTCACATAATCAGCGCTTGTTCTCAGAGCTTTTAGATATGATTGTAGAGTTTATATCCAACTTATAATATTATTTTGGGTGGAGATTTTAACATTGTACCAGAGAAGGTTATTGATCGATACCCATCCAAATATACTACTCAACAACCTAATGCATTGATTTCTCAGTTATGTGCAAAATTAAGTCTGTTAGATGTATGGAGACATTTAAATCCCACTTGCAAACAGTATACATGGATGAATTCCAGTTCTTCAAGTAAATCTAGAATTGACTTTTGGCTTGTGTCAAATCACTTGATCACTTATGTGAAGGAACGTTCTATCTCGGTCGCTCCACTTACGGACCACTGCAGTATTAATATCTCATTTAAACCGTTGGTTGAAATTTCAAGGAATTAAAATTATCGGAAATTTAAAGGTTTTTGTAATAAGATAAAAGAGTTAATTCAGAAAATTACAAAGGATGCAACATTTTCCTCTCATGTAAATAGATGGGAATACCTTAAATTTAAAATTAGAGAACTTTCCATTAATTATAGTAAGATATTAGCAAAGGTTAAAAGGCAGGATGAATGTACTTGTTACAATACAGACTGGGCAGAGGCAGAGGTAACGGTTAACAGACTTTATTTACACACACAGCAGAGCAGACGGTAGTGCAGGTAAGTGAAGATGAATATAATAAGTTGTGAAGATGGTGATAAATTGTGATACTGTCCTTTTGTGGGTTTGCAGGAGTGATGAACGATGATGAGGTGAGGAGATGGCTGACGAGGTTGACTGGAGACACTCACACACAAAATGGAACAACACGAGGAGACTTGGAGACGAAGGAGACAGGTAGGTATTTTCCATGTCTTGAAGTCCAAGAGGTAAGCATATAGCATTCTATGTGCGTACGAGACCGGACAGTGAGTGAATGTGTGTGAGTGTGTTTTATGCTGGTGGAGATGAGTGAGTAGATGAGGTGCAGGTGCAGATGATTAGTACTCCGGGGATTGAGTGCGCTGTGATTGGGTGATGTTGGAACCTGGCGTGTCTGTGACAGTACCCCCCCCTCCACGGCCCGCTCCTGAGGGCCGAGGACCCCGACGTCGTGGTGGTCGGCCTCTTCCACGGGGGGCTGGTCTGTCAGGGTGGTTTGAATGGAAGGTTTGAAGGAGGTTGGGGTCCAAGATGTCGTCCCTGGGGACCCATGAGCGTTCTTCTGGGCCGTAGCCTTCCCAGTCAACCAGATATTCCAGGATACCACCACGGCGTCGGGAGTCCAAGATCTCGTGAACCTCGTATGCGGCGCCGTCGTCCAGGATAAGTGGAAGGGGGGGTTCGGAGGCTGCCACGCCAGGTCCTGTGGAGAGAGGAACAGAAGGGTGGTGAGGTTTGAGTAGTGAAACATGGAATGTGGGGTGAATTCTATAGTGAGGAGGTAGCTGGAGTTGGTACGTGACTGGGTTGATCTGCTTGGTGATGGTAAATGGACCAATGAACCTGGGACTCAGCTTCCGGCAGGGCAGACGCAGGCGGATGTCCCTGGTTGACAGCCAGACCTTCTGACCGGGCTGGTAGGAGGGAGCTTGGACCGGCGAAGGTCTGCTGTCATCCTGCGTCTGCGCAGGGCTCGCTGCAGTTGGTGATGTGCTGAGTCCCAGACCCTCTCGCTCTCTCGGAACCAGTAATCCACAGATGGTACATCAGAGAGGTTCCCAGACCAGGGGAACAGTGGGGTTGGTAGCCGAGCACGCATTGGAATGGTGTGAGGCCGGTGGAAGGCTGACGGAGAGAGTTCTGGGCGTACTCGGCCCAACCCAGGTACTGGTTCCAAGAGTCCTGGTGGTCATGACAGAAGGCACGGAGGAAGCGACCGATCTCCTGGATCTTCCGTTCCGTCTGCCCGCTCGACTGTGGATGGTATCCGGATGTCAGGCTGACGGTCACACCTAGGAGCGAGAAGAAGGCCCTCCATACCTTTGAGATGAATTGCGGACCTGTCGGAGACGATATCTTCTGGGATACCAAGTATCGGAAAACATGGTTGAATAGAGCCTCTGCCGTCTCCATAGCAGTGGGTAGGCCTCTTAGGGGTATTAGGCGGCAGGACTTGAGAACCGGTCCACTACTACTAGGACACAGGTGTTGTTGTTGGAGGCAGGCAGGTCGGTGATAAAGTCGACTCCTAGGTGTGACCAGGGTCGGTTGGGAACGGGCAGAGGTAGGAGCTTGCCGGATGGTAAATGGCGTGGGCTCTTAGAGATGGCGCATTCCTTACAGCCCTGCACGTACCTTCTGACATCAGCTGCCATGTTGGGCCACCAGAAGCGTTCCCTCAGCAACGAGAGGGTTTCATTGGCCCCCGGGTGACCAGTGCCAAGTGACGTGTGGGCTGAGTGGATGAGAGGAGTGCGTCGTGATCTTGGGAGGTAGCACAAGCCTGGTGGGCAACCCGGCGGAGAGTTGGTGGAGGCATTGGAGGAGGGCACAGATTCCTCGGACCAGGAGATGGGGCTGATGATGAGTTCTTTGGGAATGATAGGTTCTGGATCTTCTGGAGTTTCCTCTGGAGCATGGAAACGGGAGAGAGCATCTGCTTTAACATTTTTTGGGCCGGGACGGTAGGAGATGGTGAAATTAAATCTGGTGAAGAATAAGGCCCAGCGGGCTTGTCTGGGGTTGAGTCTCTTTGCAGATCGTAAGTATTCAAGGTTTTTATGGTCTGTGAGGACTTGAAAGGGGTGTTTGGCTCCCTCCAGCCAATGCCTCCACTCCTCCAGGGCGAGCTTAACAGCTAGGAGTTCACGGTTGCCGATGTCGTAGTTTCTCTCCGCCGGGTTGAGCTTGCGGGAGAAGAAGGCACATGGATGGAGTCGGCTGGGATTCCCCTGCTGCTGGGACAACACCGCTCCTACTCCAGTGGTGGAGGCATCCACCTCGACAACGAAGGGCAGCTCTGGGTTGGGGTGGATGAGGAGAGGATCGGTGGTGAAGGCTTTCTTGAGCTGGTCGAATGCCTTCGTGGCCTCTGGAGTCCAGGACAGAGACTTGGGCTTGTGTCTGAGCAGGTTGGTGAGTGGACTGGCAAGGGAGCTGTAATTGTGGATGAAACGGCGGTAGAAGTTAGAGAATCCGAGAAATCTTTGCAGTTCTTTGATGGATGAGGGAGTTGGCCAGTTTTTGATGGCTTCCACCTTCCCCTCGTCCATCCGGATGCCACTGCTGTCAATGATGTAACCGAGGAAATGTACTGAAGACTGATGAAATGAACATTTTTCTGCCTTGAGGAATAGATGGAACTTGCGGAGTTGTTGGAGGACCTCCGCAACGTGGTGGCGATGTTCGGCCAGGCTCCGGGAGTAGATCAAGATGTCATCAATGTAGACCAGGACAAACCGATGGAGATACTCCCGGAGCACCTCATGAATGAAATCCTGGAATAATGGAGGGGGCGTTGACCAGGCCATACGGCATAACGAGGTACTCGTAGTGGCCGGTAGGTGTCACAAAGGCGGTCTTCCACTCGTCCCCCTCGCGTATCCGGATGAGGTTGTACGCGCTGCGGAGGTCCAGTTTTGTGAAGACAGTGGCACCACGGAGATGTTCTAGGGCTGAAGGGACGAGAGGAAGGGGATAACGGAACTTGACTGTGATATTATTTAAGGCGCGGTAGTCAATGCAGGGCCTCAAGCCTCCGTCCTTCTTGGCCACAAAGAAGAAGCTTGAAGCAGCAGGGGAAGTGGATGGTCGGATGTAACCTTGTGAGAGAGCCTCCTTTATATACTCCTCCATGGCCTTCTCCTCCGGGATGGATAGAGGGTATATCCTTCCCCTAGGCACTGGTTCACCCGGAAGCAGATCGATGGCACAGTCCCATGGCCGGTGTGGAGGCAGCTTGGAGGCTCGTTGAGGGCAGAATACGTCGCTGAAGGGGGCGTAACACTCTGGGATGTCGATAGAGCGTTGGTCCACTGGGCTCGATGGTCGTGGCACAGACAGGAAGAGCCGAGCGTGGAGCACGTGGGATTGGGAGCCCAGGAAGCAGTCGTGGAAACAGGTTTCGCCCCACTTCAGGACCTCGCCAGTTCTCCAGGAGAGTGTTGGGTTGTGCTGCTCCAACCAGGGGCGCCCTAGGATCACGTCAGCGGTGGATCCCTCCAGAACCAGCAGATGGAGGTGTTCGACGTGAAGCAGGCCGACTTGAATCTGGATGGCATCGGTGCAGCGACGAATGTGTTTACGGCTTAAGGATTCTCCAGTCACTGATCGTATCTGGTAGGTGGTCGGCGTGGCCGTGGTCTTGATGCGGAGCTGGCGACAGAGGGTCCCGGAGATGAAGTTGCCGGCTGACCCAGAATCGAGGAGGGCAACAACTGGAAGGGAAGTGTCAGAAGCAGTAAGTGTTACAGTTGTGGTGAGTGGTTTCATCTTTTTGATAGATGGTATGATGGCACTCACCATGGGTCGTGGAGGACGAATTGGGCATGTGGAGAGGATATGCCCAGGAGAACCGCAGTATAAACATAGATTCTGGGTCAGCCGCCTCTGTCGCTCAGCCGGGGAGAGCCGAGTGCCTTCCAGAGACATGGGTTCGCTGGCTGGTTCTGGGGGGCTGACGGATTCTGGTCGGCGGGCTGAGATGGCGAACAGCGGCTGGTCCTGGTGTTCTTCAAGACACGACTGCATACGAGTGGCGAAACGAATGGAGAGTTGAATGAATCGTTCCAGGCCGATGGAATCCTCGTATGCAGCGAGATGCAACCGCACGCGAGGATCCAGTCCTTGACGATATGTTGTAATCAAAGCCTGCTCATTCCAGCCGCTGGATGCTGCGAGAGTCCGAAACTGCAAGGCATAGTCATTCACAGAAAGAGATCCTTGTTTTAAGTTGTAGAGTTTCTCACCAACAGAAGAATCAGAGATGGGCTTCCCGAACACTTCGCGGAAGTGAGCCACAAAACCGGAGTATGATTGAGTGATGGGATGGTTTTGAGACCAGATTGAGTCAGCCCAACGGAGCGCTTTGCCTTGCAGTTGGGAGATGATGAACGCCACTTTCGATGTTTCGGTGGGGAAATTGTGCGGTTGCATCTCCAGGACCAGCGAGCACTGCAGAAGGAATCCGCTGCAGTCCTCCGCCGAACCAGAGTAGGGCGCCGGTTTAGCCATGGGACTGGCGTGCACAGGTGGTGAAGGAGAGGTTGCGGTGTTTGCGGAAGTGATCGCTGGAATGGGTGATGCTGGAGTGGTGGAAAGAGCTCGCCGAAGGACATCGACGAGCTCTTGAATGGGATCCGGTTGGCTCATGCTGTGTGTGAAGACGATGTTTTCAGGTCCGGTCTTCTGTTACAATACAGACTGGGCAGAGGCAGAGGTAACGGTTAACAGACTTTATTTACACACACAGCAGAGCAGACGGTAGTGCAGGTAAGTGAAGATGAATATAATAAGTTGTGAAGATGGTGATAAATTGTGATACTGTCCTTTTGTGGGTTTGCAGGAGTGATGAACGATGATGAGGTGAGGAGATGGCTGACGAGGTTGACTGGAGACACTCACACACAAAATGGAACAACACGAGGAGACTTGGAGACGAAGGAGACAGGTAGGTATCTTCAATGGAGTCCAAGAGGTAAGCATATAGCATTCTATGTGCCTACGAGACCGGACAGTGAGTGAATGTGTGTGAGTGTGTTTTATGCTGGTGGAGATGAGTGAGTAGATGAGGTGCAGGTGCAGATGATTAGTACTCCGGGGATTGAGTGCGCTGTGATTGGGTGATGTTGGAACCTGGCGTGTCTGTGACAGTACTCTTATTCATCAAATTAATAAACATTGTAGGAAAGAGGTTTTAAGTGAAGAGGAAAAAAATCAAATTTTAATACTACAAACAAAAATTGGATAATATATATATTAGAAAGGCAGAAGGAGCGTATATTAGGTCAAGAGCTAGGTGGATTGAAGAGGGAGAGAAGAGTACTACATATTTCTACAGACTTGAAAAAAGAAGGCAAGCCAAAAATGCTAGGATATTGTCATTGATAATTGACGATGCAGAAATTTCTGACCCTAGATTAATAAGTAGCCTAATGAAATCTTTAAGTTTTATAAGGATCTGTATTCGTCAAATTTTTCTCAAGCAGACTGTAATCTGTTTTTTGAAAGAATACAACAGTCTATTCCTCATATTGATAGTGAATTTAAAAAACTTTGTGATGAAGATTTGCAAATGAGGAATTAGATTTAGCTGTGAAAAACCTTAAACTAAATAAATCACCTGGTCCTGATGGGCTAACTTCAAACTTTTATAGATTTCTTTGAAAGGATTTAAAAGAATTATTGTTTAAAGCTTTTCTACAATCTATTGACGAAGGCACATTAAGCTCTACACAGAGACAAGGGCTGATCACGTTACTACCTAAACCTGATAAAGACTCAAGATGTATAGATAATCTGTGTCCGATAACCTTGTTAAATACTGATTATAAAATTTTTGCACACATTTTTAAAAAAGGGTATAAATAAGGTAATTAATGAATCTCAACCAGGTTTGTTGGCGGGTCGCTCCATTCATAATAATATAAGATTCATTATGGATTTGTTGGAATATAGTGAGTGGATAGAAGATGATGGTTTTATTTTATTTTTAGACTTCAAAAAAAGCTTTTGATATGTTAGAGCACTCCTTTTTATTTCATGCTCTCCAGTCTTTTGGTTTCGGAGACAGATTTGTAAATATTATAGAGATGATTTACAAGGATATAAATAGTTCAATATCTCTTCCGTTTGGTACATCTAAAAGGTTTATGATTGGCCGTGGTGTAAGACAGGGGTGCCTCCTCTCCCCTCTTTTGTTTATTATTGCAACAGATCTGTTGGCTCGTTTACTTAATCATGATTCAAGTGTTAAAAAGCTGAAGGTGTTTAACATGGTTGTTGGTATTAGTCAGTTAGCGGATGATACCACTCTTTTTTTACAGGATGCAGATCAAATTTCTCTTTCTATTTCTTTAGTTGATTTTTTTTCTAATGCGTCAGGTCTCCATTTAAATATGTCCAAATGTGAGCTTATGCCCATTCATAATTGTGATCACACACATTATAAAACATTCCACTAAGTATTTAGGTATTATCATTACGAGAACTTAATTTTTTAGCGAAATTAAAAAAGGCCAAAACAATTTTAAACAGTTGGTTACAAAGAGACCTTTCTATTTTTGGTAGAGTATTGTTGTCTAAAGCAGAGTTTCTGTCAAGGATCATCTACCCTACAATTGCTTTAGCCCCTTCTTCATATGTTTCTAAATTAATTAATCGTTCCTTGTGTAATTTTATTTGGAAGAATAAGACTAATTTTGTTAAGAAAAATGATATAGTCAAACCCTATGACCTGGGTGGTTTAAACATTATTGATTTTGAACAGATGAATGGCATGTTGAAGTTAAAATGGTTGCAAGCATTTCTATACAATTCTGAGAGTTTTTGGTTTAAAATTCCAGCATCATTATTTAAGAAACTTGGTGGCATTGAATTTTTACTTAAATGTGACTTTGATATTTCTAAACTTCCAATTAAATTATCTGCATTTCATCAGCAAGTTTTGCGATATTGGAAACTTGCACACTCACATAACTTTACACCACATAATTACTTAATATGGAATAATAAGTATATTCTACATAGAAATAAATCACTCTTTTATGAGGATTGGTTTTGTAGAAATATTTTGTTTATAAAGGATCTCTTTGACAATGATGGAAAGGTGCTGGATTACAATGTTTTTACTATTAAACATGGTTTCGCATGCCATCCAAAACACTTTTTCACAGTAATTTCAGCCATTCCTTCTGGACTTAAAATTATTATGAAGGGTTATTTATCATATAGTCAATTTACACCAATTTTACCATCACTATACCTTGGGCCAACTGAGTTTAAAAATAAGAAATGTACCAACATTTATATTAGACAAATATTCAACAATATCATGTTCCCTTACAGGTCTGCAAGAAATAATTTGGATATTTTCTTTGACAAACAAATGCTTAAACATATCAGAACTTCCTATTTACATTTCCAGTTCACCCCAAAATTAAAATCTTATATGATATTTACCCTTCTGGAGATTTCTAAGGGTTAGATTTAATTTTGAAATGATATTATGTAAATTTTGTAATTCTTCTCCAGATGATACAGAGCATATTTTTTTTGCTTGCAAATATTCTCGTGTCTTCTGGGAAAAAGTGCAATTATGGTTAAAAGAGGGAAATGTGGTTGATTTAAACCTGTCCTTTATAGATATTAAATATGGAAACTATGAAGAAGATGGTAAAAAAAGGTTTTTTGATTAATATTTTACTTTTGTTAGCTAAAAATTGTATTCACAAATGTAGATTTTTTAATTCACCCCCCTGTTTACAGTATTTAAGAATATTTGAGACAATACTCAAAAACCTTGTCAAAAACAAAAAATAAAAAAGCTTTTTTGTTAGATTTATTGGAAAAATATAATTTGTTATAATGTTTTTATTTTATCCCCTGTATTTAATATGTATTTATTAATATAGATGGATTAAAAATTGAAGTGTTTTTTTTTTTTATATCCTATGTTAAGTCTAATCCCCTTTCAACATTGATGCTTCTGAATGTAAATTGTATGCTATTTTGTTTTGTAAATTTGTAATATTTTTGTTAATATTTCAATAATAAAAAAAAAGAACAGGAAGAGGTTTCTGTGCTGAAATTTCCTGTTTGATCACAGGATGAACTAAGGTTTGGATGAGGGGGAATCAAGTATTTAATATTTTTATTTAAAATTAACTTTTACATGATTGACAGACAGATAAAGGTTGACACATCCTGCTATCATTTACCTCCTCAATGTTTAAGCGACCGTTACTCTGGTTTAAATGCTCTGCTGAGAGTGTTGGGATGGTTGTTGTTGCAGCACGGACTGTATTCAGTGTGACACCAGTCGTCTTATGTTGTTTATAAATGATAGTACAGGCCGGGTTTGTTGTGTTTAATAAAGTTAAATGTACGCAACTATAACCGTCCATTCTATTTATAATAGAGGATAGAATGAAACAGAGTGCGCGGTCACAGAGGAGGAGGAACTTGTTCAGCTCGCACTCAGAACATGATGATGTTTCTATGGTGACAGACGCTGCGCATCCTCGATTCTTGCAACACATCTTAAAAACTGTTTTTTATTATTCTGTTCATTGGTGAAACTTTTTTTAATGCTGAAAATATATTTTACTATTACGAGGAACAAACCTGCATCTATATTGAGTTTTTGTAGTTATGTAATACTAAATGTTTCCATTTTTCTTATAATAGAATGAAGCATCAAACTCATATGAAAAGGCCAAATATTCAAGATTACAGGGCAAATTTAAAGTTTGTCCGTGAAAAACCTGATATTAAAATCACTCTTGCTAAAGATTACATTCTGTCCCTCTGTGCATAGACTATAGACTGTTACAACAGCAGATAAAGTGTAAAATTAATGTGCAGTGAAAATGAGCTCTACATGAAACAATAAATGTTGCTATAAGAAAAAAAAAAAAACAAACAAACCATTGATTTCTGTCCTGAAACATGTTCACAGCTCCTTCATGCTCAACACAGGGACAAGATCCTTGTAGTCTTCAATAAGAGGTGTTTTGCTGCCATCTGCTGGACAAATACAGCATTGCAGCATTAAACATGTTTATTGCTGTTGTTTATTATTCTCTAAGGTTTACTTATTTATGTAGATATTTAATTTATTTAATAAAAAATACATCTGAAATATAGTTTATACTATGGTGTAATCAAATTTTATTTTTACAATCAAAGAACAAAGCAGTAAAATCTATGTATAGTAATAATATGCATAATTTACCCAGTAACAGTAAGATTAAAATGTTTTAATGTTTACATTTTTTTCTTCAAATAATTAATGAAAATAGGGTCCCACTTTATATTAGGTGGACTTAACTACCATGTACTTACATAAAAAAATAAGTAGGTACAATGTACTTATTGGGTTCATATTGAATTGCAAAACACTTTTGCTGCTATTGAGGTGGGATACGGGTAAGGTTAGGGAAAGCTTTGGTGGTATGGGTAGGTTTAAGGGTAGGGTAAGGTGTAAGGGATGGGTCAACAGTGTAATTATAAATGTAATTACAGAAATTAATTACAGATGTATTTACATGCAGGTGTTTTTAAAATATAAGTACAATGTAAAAACATGTATGTACACAATAAGTGCATTGTATCAAATGATTAATTTAAATGTAAGTACATAGTAGTTAAGGCCACTTAATATAAAGTGGGACCGAAAATAGTTCTACTTCTTCTGAGTGTTTAAAGTGATCAGACTTACAGAAATCAGTCATCAGTGTTGTATGTTGTGTGTGCAGATCCAGGCTTTGATGCTGAATATAACCTGCAGTGTTTCTCTATCAGTCTCTTTAAGTTTAGTGTGACTTTATCTCCACGCTGACATATGACTGACACGAGTCTGTCCTCAGTGAAGTGTCTCTTCACGCTGGAGGAGGAGTCCCGCTCATCAGCGCTCACACTTTATTGATATATATGGAGAAAATAAAAATGCTGCTTTCTGATTTGTCAGTGATTGTGTTTGATGATTTCCTCTGTTGTGTCTAATAAGGTAACAGTGAGTGTCATTGGCAGCTGTGAGAGTCTCTCTCTCTTTAGGGGACTGACAGGAGCCAGTTTCTTCAGTGTGTTTGAGGGAGCAGAAGGAGAAACAGAGTCAAACAAACAGTGTGACGAGCAGAAGAAGATGGAGGGATGTCTGACACTCGTTTTACTCTCCTCTATAGTCACTCTAACAACATCTGGTAAGTACAAAATAGACTGTAAAGATGTAAATTGTATGTGTTACAATAAGCAGTTTATCTGTGATGGCCTTAGACTATGAAGCCGAATAGAGGCCTGTAATATGTGAATTGAGATATTGAGATAGACTATTAATTATCAGTAATATTTTATCATTTATTAAAGCATTTACAGTCAAGCGGTGTAATAACAACAAGATGATCTGTCAAATCCTCTTGTCAGAAGAGTGCTTAGTTTATTCTCCAGCTTCAGTTGTCTAGAATATTATGTTCTAGAGTACCATGTTCTCGGCATGATATAGAAATGTTCCTCAACTTTGCAATATTAAACAAATGATTGTAGGCTGTTCTACTGCTACTAGCTAAATTTTTCTCTCTTTCATGTACAGATGCTGAGACGGTTAGGTTAGTTAATGGTGACAGTCACTGTGCTGGTAGAGTGGAGGTTCTTCATGATGGTCAGTGGGGAACAGTGTGTGGTGATTACTGGGATATGACTGATGCTGCAGTGGTGTGTAGAGAGCTGGGATGTGGAAAGGCTCTAGAGGCTGTGAAAAAGGCTCACTTTGGATCAGGATCAGGACCAATCTGGATGGATTATGTGAGCTGTAGTGGATCAGAGTCAACACTGAAGAACTGTAGATCATTAGGATGGGGTAAACATTACTGTGGTCATCATCAAGATGCTGGAGTCATCTGCTCAGGTGATTCTGTTCAATCTTGTTAATTGTTTTGTTAGAAAAATACGTAAATAGAATTTATCTTAATAATGAAAAAAGGAGTATATCACACATTTCTGTTACATTGATTTTTTAGTAACACTTTAGAATACTGTTCCATCATTAATGAATAACTACACAGGAACAAATGAGTAACACATTATTAACACTCTAGTCACTATTATTAACTATAAGAAACTCTGATTAATGAATTAGTAAGTAATAGTGCTCAGTTGAGTGTGGTTGTTCACTATTAGCTAATCAGTAACTACTATTTTTTTCATACCTCATGGAGAACTACTATATACAGTTTCATAATTAACATGAATGATGCATAATATATAATTAATTTTAACGTGAAGATCATGGTAACACACTAGTAATGACTGAAGTATTACCAAATCCTTCAGAAGGAATTACTAATTATTTGGATCAGTATTCTAAAGTGAGAAACATGATAACTCTCTAGTAACTACTGAAGACATTGTAAACTTTTGAGGTTTTTGTACAGTTTGGTATAGTAATTCCTTTTTATGTATTTGGTAACACTTGAGTAATTACTAGTGGGTTACCATGATCATCACTTTAGAATACTGTGTATAATTAGTAGTTCCTTTAAAATTATGTAGTAACACTTTAGTCATTACTATCCAAAACCTTACAAAAACCTTAAAATGACTTCAGTAGTTACTAGAGAGTTATCATGTTTCTCACTTTAGAATACAGAGTTCTCTGGGAGGCAGGAAAAAAATAGCAGTTACTGATTGGCTAATAGTGAACTACCACATTCAACTGAGCACTATTACTTACTAATTCACTAATCAGAGTTTCTTATTGGTTAATAGTATTTACTAGAGTTATTAACGCATTACTCATTTGTTCCTGTGTAGTTATTCATTAATGATGGAACAGTATTCTAAAGTGTTACCGATTTTTTTTTTTTTAATTTATTTATGTGATGTAGACACACAGGTTGCGTTCTTAGGATTTAGTAACTGAAACTTGTATGAAATATACTTTTTATATTGCCACTCTAAATAACAACATTTTTGTCTATTTCATATTGTTTTATGTAATACTTACAGATCATAAACATTCTAGGCTTGTTAATGGATCTCACTTGTGCTCTGGGAGATTAGAGGTGGTTCATGGAAAAACATGGTACAGAATGTGTGCTGCTGCCTTTGACCAGCAGGATGCAGAGGTTGTGTGTCGACAGCTGGACTGTGGGGCTCCTGTACAGGTGCTGGGAGAAGATGCTTTTGGAAAAGGAGACGCTCAGATGTGGACACAAGAGATTCAATGCAATGGAAGTGAATCTTATATATCTTTGTGTCCAACATCACCTCTCAAATACAACTGTACCCATGAGAATGACATTGGGCTGTTATGTTCTGGTAATGGAGCAGTAGTTTTCAACTTATTGAGAATCACAAATGTTTTTAAAAAAATACATTTATTTTGCATGTTTCATCCTGTTTCATTAAACTCTCTGTTCTTTGTTCAGGTTACACTGACCTCAGACTGGTCAATGGTCCTGACATCTGTTCTGGTCGAGTTGAGCGTCAGTACTTCAGTAAATGGGGCACAGTGTACTGTATTTAACATGTTCATTTCAGACTGAAAGATTAAATGCACTTGTCATTTATTTCTGAATTAATTTTTTATTATGCAAAATGTATTATTAATGTAAAGCATATTCTTGCAATATTTTAGTAAAACAGATCTTCTCCCCAGATTCCTCTCTGGCTGTTCATGATGGTCTGGTGCAGTTGTCTGGAGAGAGACAGTGTGAGGGGGAGGTGGAAGTTTCCATCCATCAGGTCTGGAGGAGAGTTCTGCTGGACTCCTGGAGTCTCACTGAATCCTCTGTGGTCTGCAGACAGCTGGGCTGTGGCTCTGTGCTGAACTTCTCCGGCTCCTCTTCATCCAGTCCTGAACACAGTCATGAGTGTGTGACGGGCTTCCAGTGCTCTGGGAGTGAAGCTCATCTGGGGAACTGCAGCTCTCCACAAACTCTCAACTGCAGCTCCACACAACAGCTGTCAATCACCTGCCTTGGTGAGAAGAACAACATCTGGGCAGATTCTTCAGTTGTTAGTGATCACTAATGTGTTTCTCTTTCTCTGAATATCAGGTCGCGGGTCCATCAGGCTGGTGGGTTCTGGGGGAGACTGTGCAGGGAGGCTGGAGGTTTTTCACAGCGGCTCATGGGGGACAGTGTGTGATGACTCCTGGGATATTAAAGATGCCCATGTGGTGTGCAGACAGCTGCAGTGTGGAGTGGCCCTCAGTAACCAGCAGGTACCAGCCTGGTTTGGTCCTGGTTCTGGACCCATATGGCTGGATGAGGTGGAGTGTGAGGGGAATGAGACGTCCCTGTGGAGCTGCTCTTCTCCAGGCTGGGGAAAACATGACTGTCAACACAAGGAGGATGTAGGAGTCGTGTGCTCAGGTAAACTGTTAAAAATAATTTAAATAATAACATTTCAATAATGTATGTGACTGATAATATCCAGTATACTTGCATTTGCACATTAACAGCAGTGTTGGGAACTGAGAATAGGTTCTTATTCAGAAAATATTTAGAAAATATTAGAACCACTTCCGTTAACGGTTCTTTCATTTGCGCTTTTCAGTGTGGATGGAGTACTGTACTAAAATACTCTGACAGAGTTTTCTGAAGTTCTTTCTTATCGGTACTGCAACACAACATTACTGAATCTACAGCACGAAACGTTGTGTGACTAATGTAGTCCGATTGCCTAATGAATGACTTTAGTGAGTCAGTTCTTTTAGTGAATTAAAAGCGAACAGCGTAACTAGTGATTGAACAAATGAGTAAATTCTGTTCAGTGAATTAAAAACATACAGTTTAGAACCAAAGTTGAGACTGAAATCAGTGTTGTTATGCTCACTGGATGCTCATACAACAAAATGTAGCTAAATAATATACTGTACATATTGTGCATTTGGTCAGTAGCATTTTATAAATATGAATAAATTACATTTTTTTCACATTTTTGTTTGTTTAAAAATTGTGTAATACTAATATATATTGCCTCTTAATATAAAGTCTGTGTAAACACACTTTGCATGAATTGTTTTAAATGTTTTAAATATATTTATTATTACAATTATCTAATCCTTTGGAAATGGATATGCATTTTGTTTTTCCACGTATTTATTCCTTAAAAGCACTAAAAGAATCATCAATTGATTTAATCGTCAAATTCTTTTATTTCCATCCCAAATGAACAGACTTAAGTCACATGAGAGTTGAGGTTGATTCTCATCCTTCTCCATCTAGAGTTTAAAGAGATCAGGTTAACTGAGGGCTGTGAAGGGAATGTGGAGGTTTTCTACAATGGATCCTGGGGTAATGTGTGTTACAATAAGATGGACAGAGACACAGCGAGTCTGATCTGTCAAGAGCTGAACTGTGGAAGATCTGGCAGTGAACCCAGTAATTCAGAGGGACTGAAGTCTCATAATTGGCTTGATTATTTTAAATGTCGACGTCATGATTCCACTCTATGGCAGTGTCCATCTTCACCCTGGGGACCGAATGACTGTGATAATGAAGTGGCCAATATCACCTGCTCAAGTAAGATGATATTTTACTCATTTTAAATAATATGAAATGGCTTTTTTTTTTTTTTTTTTTTTTTTTTTAAATTGTTCTTTTCAGTATTGAATGAAATTTTAACGTTTTAATATTAGAGGAGCAGACTCGTGAATCTCCTCAGAGTCGTCTGACATGTTCAAACTCACCATCTCCTCACCAGAGACAGTGTTCAAGTAAGTTTATCTTGTTATTTTGAGTTGATTATTAGTACAACTTAGTTATAAAATTAGGATGTATTTTTTCTATATATATCTATTAAAATCTATGCACTTGAACACTAATAATTTATAATAACTTTAAATAGTTATAAAATGCATTGTAAATGTGTTTTTGTAAATGTTGTGCTGAAGCTGGTCAGTGATGTTGATGTGTGTGATTTAGATCATGTTCCTCTCAGACTGAGTGGAGGGGAGGACCGGTGCTCTGGGAGGCTGGAGGTGTATCATAACGCTGTGTGGGGCTCAGTCTGTGATGATCTGTGGGACATCAGCGATGCTCAGGTGGTCTGCAGGCAGCTGGGTTGTGGAGCAGCACTGAGGGCTGATGGGAATTCAGCCTTTGGTGCTGGTGAAGGTGTTGTGTGGCTGAACAGAGTCGAGTGCAGAGGGAATGAGATTCACCTGTGGGACTGTCCTCTCTCCCTGAAGAACCACACTGACTGCTCCAACAAAGATCACGCTGGACTCACCTGTGCAGGTCACAGCAAAACTTTAAGGAATGTTAAATCAATTATTTGCTTTGATTTGATTTTTAATGTGTTTGTGTCGGTTTTGCCAGATTTGTCAGTGTCCACTACTCCTGCCACAACAACATCATCTTCTCCTCCAGTGTCTCAGACAGTGAGCTCAACATCAGTCTCTCCTCCACAAACTCCTCCAGCAGCGTCTCTCTCTGTGCTTGTGATTGTACTGGGAGTTGTGCTCTTACTGCTCTTAGTGCCACTGCTTATACTGATTCAGCAGAACAGAGTGATGAGGAGAGGTAGGAGAGATCCAGAGACTGTCATATTGTGTCTTATTCAGTGTGTGATCAGTCATGTGTTGTGAACTGACAGCAGGTTTGTCTCTCTACACTCACAGCTCTCTCTAAGAGGAGACACAGGAGCACGACTGAGGCCGTTTATGAGGAGATTCATCACAGACACAATCACTTCACTCAGAGGGGTGAGACATGAGCCGTGAATCTTATTTAATATGATTAATTAATAAGAGAGTCTGTCAGAGACTTGATGTTCATCTATTATTAGTCCTGTTAAACCTCCTGCAGAAAACCACAGAGCTGCAGGTGCATGTGTGTGTGTGTGTGTGTGTGTGAGTGAATGTTTCTTCCTGTGTGTATTTTTAGGAGTAATAAGGAGGGGTTCTGATGTTTGTACATGTAGGTGCAGGTGTGTGTGTGTGTGTGTTTCTTCCTGTGTGTATTTCTGGAAGGCAGTGAGGAATGGGTTCATGTGAGGATACATGTGTGTTTACTAATAGGCCTCTAAAACATGAGATTTCTGCCTCTAATGCTTTTAAAATGTAAGTCATTAATATTTGTGTTGTAAGTAACAAAATTCTTTATGATCCGAAGGTAATGAAGGATTCAGTCTGTTTGTAATGATGAACATGTTTCTGACTGTTCTGCTCCTTTAACAGAGAGTCTCATCTCTGAAGAACTGCATTCTGGGTATGAAGATGCTGATGAGCTTCTCTCAGGTTAGAGAGCTGAAATATATTCAAAACAACACCTAAAATAAATTATTTGATTTACAAACTAAATGAAATATGTGCCAATAATTCAGTTGTTCACAATAATAAAACTTTTCTCTTATTAGAAAAAGAGTTCAAGACTGTATATTATGATGATGTCACTAATGGCAGTGGCCTGAAAGGTCAGTTAATTGATCACATGATTCATTCATTACCAGATGATTAAAAAAGCTGAATGGTCTCAAGAACTGCAACAGTATATTTTGCATTTATGATAAAAATATTAAAAACACTCAAAATATATAACGTTTTGATGCAGAAGAGATGATGAAGGAAATCACACCGGGATACTATGATGATGTCATCACTGATGGACTGAAACCAGATCGTGAGACAGGTGTCGCTCTGTTATTCTATAATAAGGATGACATATTTAAAATATATTTAAAAATATATATATAATATATATAAATTATATTTTGTATGTGTGTCTCATGTTCAATTTGTAGAAGACACACCTGAGAGCTATGATGATGTCATGACGAGTGGACAGAACTTTAATATTAAAAAAGGTGTTTTTTACTTTTTATTCTTTTTTTGTTTGTGAATGTTTAACATAATACCTCTGAAGTGATGCACAGTACTGATATGATGATGTATCATTTGTTCTGTTTATATCTTCATGTTTATGTAGTGGACACACCGGAGCATTATGATGATGTCATTATTAATGGACAGAACATTCAAGGTGTAACAAGTGAGTCACACAGAACTGCAATTTATTATCATCCACTAATATTGAACATGTGTTTCTACCATTAATGAATCATCATGACTTCATCAGGAGTAAATCTAATAGTCTCAGACAGTCATGAGGAGAAAGAGATCAATGACATCATCAATGACACAAGCTGTATTAAAATCACAATGTGAGGTTTTATTTCACATGTGTATCAGAGGGAGATCAGGAGGAGTATGATGATGTGAAGAACAGCAATGAAGATGAGAGAAACCTGTTGGGTCGGTTATGGTGACATTTTTACATAACTATATTTTTTATTCATTATGTTGCTCATTTTTTAAACCTAATTTTGATGAATTTATAATAATGAATGAAAATATGAATTTGCTTTTGCTTTTAAAAACAGACTATGATGATGTGGGGGAGGAGTCAACTAAAGAGGGAGGGGTCATATGACTCACTGACCACACCCACTGCCTCTGATCATCAAATCATATTACAGTTACTGGAGATACTGGGAGTTTCTTATGTTGCTACTAATGCATCAATGCCTTATGTTTTTATGTTATTTCAAATCTTTTTGTATGAAATGTTACATGCTTTACAAAATTTGGTAACAAAAAATAATCAGTTTTCAGTAGTTGATATCAATGCATACTCAAAAGATATGTTTTTTTAATCAGTAAATGAATTTTTATTAACTTCATGAATGAATGAAATTTTTTAAAAAGCATTTGGAGGAAAGTGGACAAAAGAAAATGTGGAAAAATTATTCTTAGGCAATTTTAGGCAGTATCTAATAATGACAAAATTTAAAATGTAGAGCATAACAATTTCCAGTGCAATTTTAAACTTTAGTGATAACAACAAAAAGGTTTGCAAAGATTATTGTACGCATAATTTTGTTTATAATAAAATCACACACATTTAAACACCTGCACAGTTTATTGTGTGATGGTCCAGTTTATATGTAAAATACTACATATACATACATACTACATACTACACAAATACTAAAAAACAGTTTTTTAGTTTTATTTTGTGGATGATACTAAATTATTTGCACTGGAATATTTTGCATTAGCTCCATCTGCAGGTTGAGTTTGGACTGATTAATCCTGGTTTTCCTTTTCAACAACTTTTCAACTATCCAGAATTCCTACACAGACAATAATAAAACATCAAACATTTGCCAAAGAATTTAAAGGGTGCTGAATATGTTTACATGACATTAGGCTAAATACTGTACATTCCTTAAGACAAGGTAAACTTATAAATATATTCTATCTTTTCTTTTCTTCTTTTTTTAATCATGCAAGTAAACTAATTCAGTTACCTCAACATGAAAGCAACATAATCTGATCATTTTTGTTACTTTTATTTTTATTATTATTTATTATATTTGAATTCAAGACATTGGATAGGCTACACTGTGTTTCAGTCGTGGTTGTATTGAGTTGACCGCTGTATCAACGGGTTGATACCAGAGCAGTGTTGTGAGTGTCAGTTGCTCGTGTTAAAGTCACTGTACTAATCTAGTGTACTAAAATGTTCTACTGTAGCGGGAATATTGGGAAAATTCCAGAAGGAACGGAGAGCGATAAATGGACATTACTCTTCTAGAATAAAATCAGTGACCAGCTCACAGTGAACGCAAAATTTGATGTTCTGTTGTTCTAGGAGATATTAACAGTTAAAAAGATCCAACTAAAGTTTTAGTTTTCCCATTTAAAAATGGGGAAAATAAATAATAATAATAATAATAATAATAAACATTAATTTGCCCCTTTCTTTTATGGCTTCATTTGACAGTTTCATTTGATTTTTAATAAACACATACCTTTAGAAAAGATTATTATGAGAACCTGCTGAAAATACAATAAATATGCTCTAAATATAAATATCTCTCTCACTGCTACAGTGTATTTACATCATTCTGTCACTGTTTTAAATTTTGTAAAATGCAATAAAATCAAGAATCTGTGATTTGTTAATTCTCTTGAAACTTTGACAAAAGTACAAAGAAAAGATTTTCATTGTTTTCACTGACCAACTTGATTGTATTTTGTTACAGTATAAACAAATTTTGATTTTGATGGCTGCAACTCCAAAATTGAGGATTTGAATTGAGGATACTAATTGTTGCAGTTTTGCAAGTGTCATTTTTACCCAATCTCACCTGATACAAGACATCTGCTCAGCAGTCTGTGATCGTCGTTGTCTGATTCTCCTTTTCATGATGGCCGTACATTTTCAATAAGAGACAGTTCTGGACTGCAGGCAGTCAAACACATCAGAATGAGGCCTGCCATTGTCTTGATTCCCAGGAAACATGTGATCTTGATGGCAGTATATTATGTCTCTGTACATCCTAATATACTCCTCCACGTCAATGATTCCTTCACACATATGAAGTCACCCATGCCGTTTGCACTGATGCACCTCCATATCATGACAGATGTTTGATTTTGCACCTGTCGCTGATAAAAGTCTGGATGGGATTTTTGTCTTTGGGACTGAGAACTTGAGGTCCCATGAAACATGGACTCATCTGAACACAGCACACATTTCCATTGTGTTTTAGATCATCTGAGATGAACTCAGGCTCAGAGAACTCACTGACATCTCTGCTTTGAACAGATGCGTAGCTTTCTCTTTGTGTAACAGAGATTCAAATTGCATTTTTTTTATGCAGCAGCAGACTGTGTTAAGTGAAAATGGTTTTCTAAACTACTCCTGACCCCATGTGGCTATATTTAACACAGCAGCATGACGGTTTCTCATGTAATGCCATCTGAGGGGTCAAAGGTCACGCACATTCAACAGAAGTTTCCTGCCTTTACCTACACGGACTGAGATTTCTCTGGATTCCCTGAACCTTTTCACAATATTATGTATGCTAGATAGTGAAAGAATTTGCAATCTTGCATGGAGAAATGTGATTTTTGAATTGTTTGACAATTCTCTCATGAAATTTGGCACAAAGTGGAGAGCCATGACCCATCTTTGCTTGCAAAACCGAGTCTTTGGTGGATGTTCCCTTTACCCAAACATGATACCCTCACCTATTACCAGTTCACCTGCTCATTGTGGATTGTTTCAAAACAGTTTAACTTGGATATTCTGTGATCTTTTCACTATTATTTTTCCTCTGTCACAACTGTTTTTGATGGTGTGCAAGCATCAAAATCAAAATTTGTTTATATTTACAAAATACCATTCATTTGGCCAGTGAAAACATTTATTTTATTTTTACTTTTGTCAGTTAAATAAAGGTTCAAGAGAATTAACAAATCACAGATTCTTGATTTTATTGCGTTTTACAAAATGTCCCAACTTTTCTTGATTTGGGGTTGTACAATAGCCTGTCTTATAACAGCAGACGAAGAGTAAAATGTATGTGCTGTGAAGTGAGCTATACGTTAAATAAATTACAATTGTAGCTATAAACAAAGAAATTTACATTTTCTGTCCATAAAAATGTATGAGAAGCTCCATCATGGACAAGACTCTCTTCTGCTTCTCTTTACAATAAGTGTTCTGCCGCCATCTGCTGGATGAATTACACATTGCAATATTAAACACATCTACAGCTACAAATGTCTTAGATATAATGCCAGATGAATATATGTGGAACAGAAACCAATGTTTATTTATTAATGTGGTCTGAAACTTGTCTGTTTGTTGTACACAACCAGTCCAGTTCATTTAAAAATTTTATTAACATACTGTTAATTGTGCTCTTGGTTAGAATAGCATGACATTGTAGTAAAATACACCAAATATTATACATTTGAATTGAATTTATTGTTAAATATTAAAATGTAATTATTTGATAAGTTTCTTCTTGGTTTTGATCAATATCAGTAAGCTCTCTGTTCTTTGTCCAGGTTACACTGACCTCAGACTGGTCAATGGTCCTGACATCTGTTCTGGTCGAGTTGAGCGTCAGTACTTCAGTAGATGGGGCACAGTGTGTGATGCATGCTGGGATATGAAAGCTGCCAGTGTCCTCTGTAAACAGCTGAATTGTGGGATTGCTGTGTCTGTTGTGGGATCAGACTGGTTTGGAGAGGGAAGTGGTGAAATCTGGGCTGATGTGTTTGATTGTGACGGGAATGAAACAAAACTCTCAGAATGTTCCATCTCTTCATGGAGTCGAGCTGAATGTTCTCATAGACGAGATGTTGGAGTCATCTGCTCTAGTGAGGGGATTTTATTGAAATTTACTCTTATTAATTACCTATATTTTACTGAAATCTAATCTTATTAATTGCCTACATAAATTACCTTGCAATATCTTCTCCCCAGATTCCTCTCTGGCTGTTCATGATGGTCTGGTGCGGTTGTCTGGAGAGAGACAGTGTGAGGGGGAGGTGGAAGTTTCCATCCATCAGGTCTGGAGGAGAGTTCTGCTGGACTCTGTCAATCACCTCACAGCAGTAAAGGCATGAGTGGGATGCAATTCAAAGGCAATGAGCCCTATAAGAGAGAATCTCTAGCAGACTACAGTCAACCCAACAGGAGAATGAAAACCACAAATGGAGCGCTTTCTGAAGTAAGCATGCAAGGCATCTGCTCCTCAAGGTGAGTGAGTGCAGTTAGTGTTTCGCCTCTGACAAGATGTATTTATAAAGTACTGATATTTTTATTCATCAGTATAACAAAAGAATACCAGTAAGTGTGATTTATAACAAGATGTAAAAATATACTTCGAATAACTTGATAATTCACCTATCATAATGTATTCACAACTGTCTGGACCCCATTGACTCTTAATATATGGACAAAAAATAAATAAATAAATGTACAAAGACATTCTTCAAAATATTTTTGTGTTCTATAGAAAGAAAAATATCATACAGGTTTGAGGGTGAGTATTATTATGACAGACTTTTTGGGTGAACAATTTATTTATGTTGGATGGCACAATGTAATGACGGATCCCTACCCACAACCCACTGCTGCAATAGTCAATGGGGTGGTCAATAAGGAAGGAGAAAGCAAAGGCAGGCAATTCTCCTTACCCTGAAGAACTCAATGTAACTTCTTTGAGGTAAGAAAGAAATTCAAATTTTGAAACTTATGTAAACTTTTCATTTTCAAGTCTGTTTCAAACTAAAACTAGAATTGGTGGTTTGTACTTATTTCAACTGTGATTCTTGCTTCTGGGCAGACCTGCATTTTCCCATGTGTCATCACGGCAAACAGACTCTTATGAAGACGGTCCTAAAACTGGGACAGAATAACGGCCGCAAATTCTACACATGCTTAGTTAAAATGGGCAAACAATGTAACTTCTTCCAGTGGGTTGAGATCTTTAATAAAAAATAGTTTTCCTGATTTCTGTGGAAACATTTATAGTTAAACATCCCAGAGCTTAATGTATTTCACAGATCTTACAATAGATTTTTAAAAATTAGAAGTTTATTTTTTTTAGTGCAATGTGAACATTAATCATAAGGCATTTACCAATCAAAAATTAATAAAAAAAACTTAAAGAAGCATGTGAAAATAAAATGCAGGCAATTAAAAGCAGTTCACCTTCTGCAACTGAGATTGGTTTGTCTGTGGGTTAACCACCATGAAGGGGAACTGGCTGAACCCAGGACGCTTGTTACAAGCAGCACCTTTGGATAAAACAAAAAAGGATTTTAATAATAAATGTCACGATTCTTATTACACTTTATACTCATTCTGAATAAGAAGCAAACATAAGATATTGGCATTTACCATATCCACCAGTAGTATTGGCACAAATAAGTGCTCCAAAGAAATCGGGGTAGTACTTCTTGATTCTGGCGATGGCTGTCTCACAGGCAACAGTGGGTTGGGTTCCATTTCTCATTAAATCAACAGCTAGAAAACTTTGACCAAAAACAGATATTTTGATAGAATTACACATTTATTTTATCAATGCAGTTCATACCAGTTTTTTTTTCTTGTTAATAAAATGATCTCTCAAGAATGGTAACTACCTAGGAAGGAAACGCATCATGATGTCTCCATTCCCTGTGGCAGCCGCTCCCCCCGCTGTGTTGTCGGCATAAGCCCCGGCTCCAGCTACTGGTGAATCACCTACACGACTACAGATCATACATACATATACTTTACTAAAGCTCTGGACTGGAAACCATTTATGTCACTACTGAACAAGAGCAAAGCTATAATCACAACTAAGTTTCTTGATGTTCTGTTCTTCTTCTGATTTTAAACACTAATGCATTCTGACTTCAACAGGACACCTGAGACATACTGACAAGCTGTCATACTCACCCTGGTATCTTATGTTTTAGTCCACTGGTGGACGTTGCAGCAGCGACCTGTCCATTTACATCAATCGCAATCATTCCTAATCAAAATTACCGGTAAGAATGCAACATCATCTAAGATCATATGCATCAATGAATTGAATCAATCAGTGGTTTTCAAATGTCTTCAAGGCATTCAGCCTATTTATCATGCTTCCTTTTCATTATGCAAATTTGCAAATCTATCTATCTTTCTTTACAATAAATAAACACAATCATAAGAGGACTATTACCAATTGTGTCATGAGAACTGGGGTCAAATTTTCCATTCGGATGCTTTGGCTTCTGTGACTTGGCATTGGGCTTGTATGGCCCACATGATTTGGAAGGGTCGGGAAGAACATTCTGTAAAATAAATAGAGAAAATAAACATAACTGATAATGCTTCAAATCATGCTTTGATCTGGGACACAGAACAAAGTTATTTTTATGACTTTAACTTTTTAAAATAAGCATTACATAAGCAAGGCTATCCATTTTATGCTATGTTGCTCCCTGATTTGCTTTATCTACCTTAAAGTTTTCGGGGGAAATTCTGATTTTTGAAGATCTGATTAATATAGCCAACAACTCTTGCAGTTTAATCTGACTATGAAAACACAAAAAAATAATGTATTGAGAGCATTGTTTTGCATATTTCCATAGGGCTTCAGTTGTGCCAATAGCAGAATGTTGGAATCAACCATTTTATTCTTCATAAATCTCACTATGCATTATTCATTGCTTTGTTTCACAGTGCATATTTTCTTGTCAGTGATTACACTGATATCCTTCCAAAACTTCTCAACAAAGTCTGCATGACTTAAGGTAAACATGACTTTTGGCTGCATGAAGACAGAAAAAGTTTCTTTTCAGTTCTACTAAACTTCATATAGCAGGGGAGTTTTGATCAAACTGAAATTACATAATAGAGCTGATTTGAAATAAACATTAGATACAGGAAAGAGCAAAAATGGAGCAGAGGAAGCTTACTTAACCTCTGTACCCAGCTGTTTTAGCACTCTATAATTCCTTTTCATTAAGAGAGCAGATGGAATTAATAGAATGGCACAACATTATAGATGGAATTACAAAGTGTAAAGTGATGTATACTTTAAGCTGATATAAAATCTGAACAGTCCTCCAGTGTCTACATGTAATTTAGAGGAAAAAAATAGTTGAAAATACTCATAATACTCAAATCACCCCATGTGTGATCACATTTTCCCCAGCTGGCTTTTGACGACTGAGTTGCAGCCACATGAATTGTTTGCGAATGAAGTGACCACTGAATGTATAGTTCCTACCTGACTCGCCCACTATGAAGGTGTGTTTTGTGTATTCCATCACGGTTTGGGCAACACCCACAGCATTTCTGACCCCACGAAGGTTTGCCACTGCCCCCACTTCCATTGTTTTTCTGAACATGGGACATACAGCAAACAAAAACAAGGGAACATAGAGTTTTCACTACTCCTTCATCTATGCTCTCACTGTTCCTTGATCTACTATACTGAACGATGTCTGAAACTTTGTATTACTAGCACATCTTTTGATTATTGCCCCATTAAGATGAATCACTTGTTGTATTGGATAAAAGCATCAGCTAAATGAATACATGTAAATGTTAATAATGTGACACTCGTGATGTGACACTTTTTTTTTTTGTCCACATTAAAACTTTTTATAGTGTCAGTGTTAAGCTGTTCTGTATTTTTTAACATACCTTTAGGTGTTCATTCATGTTTATTTCGTGTTGTAACTGGTATTAAAGCGGAGGAGAGGACCGTGCACGTCAGGCTGCTGCTTCTCTTGAACTGAGGCTACAGCGAGCTGTCACTACACATCAAAGAGCGCCAAATCCGTATCCTCGCGCTTATTTAAGTGGATATACGGAAATCCTTGACCTTTCCTAGTGGGTATAAGGCATATACCTGCGTATCACGTAGACTACACCACTGGGAGGATCCCCCTAGGGAGAAATCGTGGGGGCCCCACGCAATTACGTGCTTTGCGTGGTGGGTAAACACGCTACTGTTGTCACCTGCATCCTCAGGTCCAGCTTCGAGTGTACTTCCAGCCGAGCAGGAGATGGCTGAGGAGGATATAGAGAGTGAGTTTACTGAATCCTCTCAGCCACCCTGTCCCACGTATGCTGAGCTGTTGGAGATTATGGAACGCGCTGCCAGCAGATTACTGTTGCCATGGCAGCGCATTAGAAGAGAGACTGAGCGTATTCAAAAGAATGACGATCAGTTTCTCTCTGGCCATAATCCTACAGCTCAAGTGAGCCTTCCATTCCTTCCTGACCTGCATACTGACGTTGAGGGGGCATGGAAGAACCCATATCCTGAAAAAAAAAAAAAAAAAAAAGCCCTTTAGGCTTAAAAAGGGTGGTAGACGTTCACGTTTTCCATGGTGTTAGGTCGCCACCCTGTGGCCGCAGGTTGAACTGTTTGAGGTCTGGCTACTATTTAAATACTTCAAGTATTTTCTTTGTAGACCAATGTTCCCTGTGTAGGGTTTGTGAGAAAAAAAGGAGCGGACATTAACACTGAAAGCTCAGACTCTGCCGTCTAAGCCCCTTAAAGTGACATCTCGCTTAAATGGCAGGGCATACACGGCAGCAGGTCAGGCTGGTGCTGCTCTGCACACGATGGCTGTGTAGCAGGCGCACCAGGCTGACCTGCTGAGCAACTTAGACCAGCAGAATTCAAGATGTGCATGCCGCTGAGGTCTGAGTCCTCAACCAGACAGGTTGGGCCTGGCCCGTCCCGCGGACAGGGCCAGAAGGCTCAGTTCTTCTTTAACCCCAGTCGCTTCTTACATCCGGCCTGTGGTTGGGCCGATAATGAGTATTATGATTCTGATGGTCTGTCTTTGGCTTTGATAGTGAGAAGACCCTTTCAGGCTTGTAAGGGTGGAAGACACCACATTTCCATGGTGGAGGTCGCCACCCTGTGGCCACAGGTGGAACTGTTACCAGTTCTTGTATCTATTTAAAATACTAAAGTATTTCTTTTAGACCGCAGTTCTCTGTGTAGGATGTGCGTGGGCATTCATGTAAATTAGGAAGGACTTTTTATTTGATCTATTGTAATAATATAATAATTAGGGCCCTGAAGTTCCCTGTAGGTTGGCTAGAACGGTTTTTAGAGAGAAAGAAGTACCATTTGGGTCTTCTTGGGTGAGTATGCTGGTTTTCGCTTATTGTATGTTCTCTGGTGATACCACACTCTTTTGTATCTCTCTTTATTAGCGAGTAAGCTGGCCTCCTCCTACTTGAGAGTGGTTTTGGGGCCGCTGCTCTGTTGCAGGCTGGCCCTCTTCAGGCCGCCTTGATAGCCACCTCAGGGTAGAGTAGTTTGTCTCCTCTCCTATAGGTTTGGAGGGCTGTTTTTGCACTTTGACTTCAGATAGATTAAATGTCTTGAGTCGGCCCATGGGGCCGCCTGACATTGTTACCTGGTTTGCATCACTCCTCCTATTCTAATAAGGATAGTTAAGACTTTAAAGTAAGAGAAATCTGCCACCTTAACGGGTTCAGACTGAGTGATTATGCCTTCTCTCTTCTTTGAGAGTTGTTCTGTTGAGGCCGCTGCTCTGAGGAGCGCCAGGTAGCCTATGCTTTGTAGGCTGGCCCTCACCAGGGCCGCCCTGACAGCTGGACTAGGCTAAGTGCTAGGGATAGTGAGGGCGGTCTGCTGAGCATTTCGACCTCGGACCCCTCATTAGGTGAGTGTAGGTTCCCTTTTGCATCCCTAGTAATGGCCTCCTCTCAATAGAGTTGTCTGGCCAAGGCCTGCCCCCTTCTGCATTGGGGCATAATGCAGATTGGTGTAGAATAGATGGGTTCCCCCTTTTCTATTTGTGAATAGTAAATGCTTTGTGCTGCGGCCCACATTTCAGAAGCTGAACTACCATTAGGTCCTCGCTAGACTCCTCTAAAGCCCACTGAACTAGCGTTCAAGCGTTGGGTTGAGTGTGGGTGGCTTTTCTATGAAAGGCCCCTATTCCCCTGGGGCTGAGTACAGATATAATTTCTGTCATGATGGTTGGCCTCCACCCTGTAGCTTTCTCAGGGTCAGGCGGATAGTACTCCCTAGTAAAACAAGGTGTTATCTGAGTGATTCGCCTACAGCTCTGTTTTTTATCTGCCCTGCACCATTGTAGCTCAGGTCGAACAGTTTTTTTGACCTTTACTGCAGGCTGGTCATTTAGTACGCTCCCTTGTAGCTCAGCATTGCCACGAGCTAACGCCCGTGTTCATGTGGAGTAGTAGGCCCAGGTGGGCCTCCTCCAGGGCATGTTGGCGTATGTTTGTGTATATATATATATATATATATATATATATATATACACATGCAAAGTAGTCAACATTTGAAGTAGATCAAAACCTTTTATCAAAGTTGTCCTAAAACCTTCTTCTTAGGACAATTTTGATGAACTTTTTTGATCCACTTCAAATGTTGACTACTATATAAACATATCAACAGAGCTGTGTATTCCCTGGATGCTGGGTTTTGATTCAGACATAATTAGTTACTTTTAAATTAAATGTATTAAATGTTTTGATTGTAAAGTTTAACATCAGCTCAGTGATGTAAGCAGATTATATAATATTTAAAATTGCAATGCAATGCCAAACCAATCCAATAACGTTAACACCAGCTCAAAATTCAGTATGAACACATGGTAGTCAGCCTAATGGTACATAGCTTATTAAGCAATCATGCTTGCTTGCTTTATTTATTTATTTTATTTTAACATGTATGTGTGCAATAGTTCTGGCGTCTGGCGTGTTTACTGAACCAACCAAATAAGAGTAAATCGAGAGACAGTGAGAGCCTCATTTAATTGGCTACATGAAGAAGAAGGACCTGCCTTCCTCCTCGCGCTTGCAAAACTCAATAAGTGAGAGAATTTTACCAAAACTGTAAGCGCACGCAAAAGAAAGACGTAACTTAACTATACAAATCGGGCTGTTTCGGGAACTTTTATGCCCTACATACTTACACAAGAAGTCATTTAGACATTTACAGTTTATTTTTTTACACAAAGGTTTTACGTGGACAATCTGTTTTGCAGTTCCTAACTCAAGTTGTTTTCGCTAGCAAATCGGTGTTCACAGGCTTGCAATGTTTTTCTTACACTTGAAAGGCGATTTACACCTTTACAAAGCTTCTCTTGCACATGCAAATTTAATTTACTCTTGCAATCTTATGCACACTTTCACAAATCTTACCCTGCGCATGCAAATCTTTTATGCATCATTTACCTTAATATAATTGTATATTATTATTATTTTACAATGTGGGCAAATGCCTAGTTAAGCATGCTGATATATATGCCTAGGCTAACCTACCCATTCATGATCATTGCGTCAAGGGTGGTGTCTCCCAGCTCATCTGGGTTCCCATCGAACCCGACACTGCCACGACACTGCTCCAGCTCACACTGTGTGCAGCCGCTCTCCACCGCGTCCAGAGCCGAGCCACCCATCTGAAGCTTGCTCCAGGCTACAGAGAGAAACCACAGAAGAAGATTAAAGTCTATCCTCAGAGCTCATACACGGTACAGTCATGGTCATTTGCGTCTTGTCTAAGCCAGGTGCATTCTCAAGATTCCAAGTGCTGATCACCAAGGGAAGAGCTGCTTGAATGCTTAAATTTTTGATCCAAATCTCAAAATTGTCTATGGTGTGACTGAAGTATGGTTTAATAAATTACAACTTTTATAAATTAAAAAGAAAAGCATAAAAATGTTAATAAATACCTCAGGCATCATTTTACTAGTGTCTATTTTAGTAAATGACAATTTTTTTCATCCATATATTTCTAAAAGCGTAGGAACTTGATACATTTTGTCACAGAAAACCAGGTCCTCTGGTGTGACACCAAATCCTGATTTTAAATTGGGCAATTCCACTGACAAGTTTAATTAGTTGAAGGACCCCATTCAAGATCATGTTACTGAAGCCTCCTGTGAAGCCCATGACATGTGCACATGGTAAGTTTTTGTCTCAGAATTGTTCAAATATTTAACTTTTTTGGAACCACTATGAAAGTGTTAAGTTTTGTTGTCCTTTGGTGCGACACATCCTATATTCTTTATTGTTGCTATGTCACACCATAAGACACATTTCAGTAAAAATGATCAAAAAACTGTGAAAGAATTGACAAAGTTAGTAACCCCTTATATTTTCTCAAACATCAGACTTCACACTATATAATATGTATTTTTTCTTCAAAAGTTGTTTTTTTAGCATTTTTACTGCTATTTGTCAACTACCCAAATATACAGTTGTGGTCAGAATTATTGGCACCCTTGATAAATATGATCAAAGATGACTGTAAAAATAATTCTGCATTGTTTATCCTTTTGATCTTTAATTCATAAAATTAGCAAAAATCTAACCTTTCACTGAAGGAAAAGAATTGTATATTTATTATGAAATAAATGTTTTTCTCCAAAACACGCTGGCCACAATTATTGGCACCCTTTTATTCAATACTTTTTGCAACCTCCTTTTGCCAAGATAACAGCTCTGAGTCTTTACCTATAATGCCTGATGAGTTTGGAGAACACCTGACGAGATCAGAGACCATTCCTTCATGCAGAATCTCTACAGATCCTTCAGATTCCCAGCTCCATGTTGGTGCTTCTTCTCTTCAGTTTACTTCACTCATTTTCTTTAGGGTTCAGGTCAGGGGACTGGGATGGCCATGGCAGAAGCTTCATTTTGTGCTCAGTGACACATTTTTGTGTTGGTTTTGGATCATTGTCCTGATAGAAGATCCAAACACGGCCCATTATTGGATTTCTAGCAGAAACGGACAGGTTTTGATTTTTTATCTGTTGGTATTTGATAGAATCCATGATACCATGTATCTGAACAAGATGTCCAGGACCTCCAGCAGAAAAATAGGCCCACAACATTAAAGATCCAGCAGTATATTTAACCGTTGGCATGTGTGCACCTAACCCATCTGGTGGGGTTTGCTGCCAAAAAGCTCTTTTTTTTTTAGTTTCATCTGACCATAGAAGCCGGTCCCGTTTGAAGTTCCAGTCTTGTCTGACAACTGAATATGCTGGAGATTGTTTCTGGATGAGAGCAGAGGATTTTTCTTGAAACCCTCCCGAACAACTTGTGGGGATGTAGGTGCTGTTTGATATTTTTTAGGCTTTCTGAGACTCAAGACTCAACTAATCTCTGCAATTCTCCAGCTGTGATCCTTGGAGAGTCTTTGTTATCATCAACTGAACTGTCTCTTCAAATGGTAACTGAAAACACTTCTTGTTCTAGTAGAGAGGTTTTACTGGCCATTTTGAAATCTAGGTTTCATGATGCTAGTAAGACTTCAGATGGATTGAATGAGGCTACTGAAATGCTAAATAAATGGGAAGTAACAAACAATCACATTTTGTCCTAAATGACTTGTTCTCACTCACCTGGTTGTATGTGAACCACATGTATCACATGCAGCTTAAGTGAACACATTTTCCCCATAAAAATAATGGGTATGGTGATTGAAAATTGATATTGTTAACAAAAAGAATATGTACAAATATCATTTTAAATGTGGTGTGAGACTACAACACACATCAGTTGAGCACAGATATACAATGGGCATGAAAAACCTTCCTATGCTTTACACTATCCATTTTTGATTCAGGTAGAATTTGCCCTCTTTTAGCCTACATTACATTATTTACATTGAGTATAAGGTTGTTTGATGATGATACATAAAGCACAGAGTGATTTCACCCATCAGTGTGTGTATATATGTGTGTGGTCACTTGCAGCAGGCTTTCTTCTTCATTGGTTGATCCACCAGTCTGACCGTATTCACGCATACTCTGTCTTCCTGTTCCCGCAGGACTCTACAAACATATCAGAGTTCATTAAAATACTTATAAAATAGAAAATAAAATACTAATATTAATATTAATATTAAAATAAATAATAATAATGAACGTATGCAGGGTTTTTTTTAATAGATGTCAATGAAGCAGAGGCTCCACTGCACTGAATAAACTACTTTTGTAAACAGTGGGTCTGTCCAAATAAACTTCCCATGTCCACTTGACAAAGTTGAAGGCACTTCAAAATGGCAGCAAGGATTCCCTGAGGAATCCAAAATCGCATACTTCCCTACTATATAGTAGGTGAAAAAGAGTATGTGAAAAGAGTAGCATGTCCAAATTCATAGTACTCATAAAAGAGTAGGCAAAAAGTACACAGATGGCTTGTTACTTCCACCAAGATTCTGAAGTACTATCCCATGAAGCCACAGGAGAGGATCTGTGAATGGCAGTAAAGTGAACTGATGCTGGTAGGTCACATGATAGTGACAACATGGCTAATGTAGTACAGCCGGATTACTTTCATACTATAAAGAACATAGATTTTTAACACAAAGTAATTACTTATTCAAGTATAAGTATTACCTAGTATCTGATTTTCGGATTTCGGCCTTTCTAAGTAAATCAACTATACAAGGTTCAAATAATCTGAAAAAAAAGTACGACTGCTGTAGAGATGAGCATCATCATGAGCGCATTTTGAAGATAAAAAGAAAACCGCAAGCTTTCCGTTTGACATCTGATAATGTTTGCTGACAGCTGGCAGTCTCACAGTTTTATACATGTCTCTTTTTTGTGGGTTGCAGCACTGGGTGAGGTGTTACAAAAATCACAGCTAAACAAAATATTACAACAACGTCTGGTAACATTGTATTTGAGTGCTTTCAGTTCTTACCTGGCCAAATGTGTCATGGCCTCCAGCACATTAGCTCCAGTATAAGCACTGCACTCGTAGAACATCAGGTTTGTTTCCTACCAAATATATCAAAATACTATTAATTTATTCATAATGTGTTAGAGATAGTGATGTAAACTTGTGAAAGCAAAGCATTTTAAGTGATGTAAATATTTCAATAGGATATACTGTGTGTGTGTGTGTGTTTTTGTGACATATCAGGACACAAATTTGTATAATGACATGGGTATGACATAGGTATTACAAGGAGAGGGTGACTTATGAGGACACTACCCCATGTCCCCATTTTTCAAAAGGCTTATAAATCATACAGAATGAGTTTTTTTGAGAAAGTAAAAATGTGCACAGTTTTCTGGGATGGGTAGGCTTAGGGGTAGGGTTGGTGTAGGGCGATAGAAAATACGGTTTGTACAGTATAAAAACCATTAAGTCTATGGAATATCCCCACAATTCACAAAAACAAACGTGTGTGTGTGTGTGGACCGTACATACCTCTGCTAGCATATCGGCCTCCTTTGTCTGCACTTCCCTCTCATTCTCCTTGTCTGATTTGTTGCCAAGGAGCATGACAGGGATAGGGTCGCCTACGGCCTCCTGAATGCTAGTCAGCCAGGGACGGACTAATCTGAAACTGTCCACCATTGTGATGTCGTAGATGACCACCACACCATCCGCCTTACGGAAAAACTGCTTGGTAATGCTGCGATACCTGCAGGACACAGTGACAGTGCATTTTTTAATGCTAGATGTTTATCATCAGTGACAAGTGAGTTCATGTTTTGGTTGCGCAATAGATTACTCTAGACTACAAGCTTTTTAGAGATGCTTAAAAGGATAACAGCACAGACTGAGGAACAAAAATAAACAAACTGAAGCTGAATGTAAATGTCCTAAATAGGAAGATGATAACGCAAAACTCTGTCCCATATGTAGGCATCAGTGCCTCACCTTTCTTGGCCTGCAGTGTCCCATAACTGAAGAGCAACGTGACTGTCCCCCAAATTCAGTGTCCACACACTATAGTCAATGCCTGTACAGCACAAAAAAAAAAAACATTACTATTTTTAATGTTTTTGAACGAAGTCTCTTATGCTCATTAAAGGGATAGTTCACCCAAAAATGAAAATTCTGTCATCATTCACTCACCCTCAGGTTGTTCCAAACCTGTATACATTTCTTTGTTCTGCTGAACACGAAGGAAGATATTTTGAAGGAAGTTTGTAACCTGGCCGCTTTGGGGCACCACTGACTTCCAGAGTAGGAAAGAAAATACTATAGAAATGGTGCCCCAGAACTGTTCAGTTTCCCACATTCTTCAAAATATCTTCGTTTGTGTTCAACAGAACAAAGAAATTTATACAGGTTTGGAACAACCTGAGGGTGAGTAAATGATGACAGAATTTTCATTTTTGGGTGAACTATCCCTTAAAGGCTGCATTTATTTCATAATATATACAGAGAAAATAATATTGTGAAATATTATTACAATTTAAAATTATGGTTTTCTATTTTAATATACTTTAAAATATAATCTTTTTCTGTGATCAAAGCTGAATTGTCGGCATCATTACTCCAGTCTTCAGTGTCACATGATCCTTCAGCAAACACTGTAATATGCTGATCTATTATCAATTTTAGAAACAGTTGTGCTGCTTAATGTTATTTTATAACCTGTGATACTTTTTCAGGATTCTTTGATAAATAAACAGTTAAAAAATATCAGCATTTATTTAAAATAGAAATCTTTTGTAACAATATACATTACCGTTCAAAAGTTTGGGGTCAGTAATTTTTTTTCTTTCTTTTTTTTTGAAAGAAATTAATACCTTTATTCAGCACGGATGTGTTAAATTGAAAAAAAGTGAAGATATAAATAGTAAAGATTTATATTGTTAGAAAAGATTTATATTTTGAATAAATGCTGTTATTTTTAACCTTTTATTTATCAATGAATCCTGAAAAAAGTATCACAGGTTCCAAAAAAATATTAAGCAACTGTTTTCAACATTGATAATAACTGAGTATCAAATCAGCATATTAGAATGATTTCTGAAGGATCATGTGACACTGAAGACTGGAGTAATGATGCTGAAAATTCAGCTTTGCATCACAGAAATAAATTATATTTTAAAGTATATTAAAATAGAAAGCCATAATTTTAAATTGTAATAATATTTTACAATATTATTGTTTTTTCTGTATTTATTATGAAATAAATGCAGCCTTAACGAGCATAAGAGACTTTGTTCAAAAACATTAAAAATAGACATGTTTCCAAACTTTGACTGGTAGTGTGTGTGTGTATATATATATATATATATATATATATGACAAAAAAAAAAAAAAAAAAAAAAAAATACAGAGAAAAAAAGCCATAAAAAAATGCTAAAAAAATGAAATCTAAACATACAACAAACCATTACTGCAGTGAGGGCTAATGGCCACTTGAGGTTACTGTTGAGTAATATTTCTGTGTGTACAAGCGTTTTGAACAATTTAGCCACTTGCTTATGATTGTCATTGAATTATAAAGAAAAATATCGAACCAAGTTGTATATATTCTAAAATAAAGATAACAAAATACCATTTACTAAAAATTGTGGCCAGCTGTTGAAAGTAACTTAAATGGCTAAGAAAAGTCCAGTGTTTTTTGTTTGACATTTTGGTTTGATTGTAACTAATACAATAATATTTTTATCATAATTTTTAACTGTCCAGATTGTTTATGGGCCACTAGAGTCCAGGGGTGAAAGGCTAGAAACTTTGAATAAAGTGAATCGATGGTGTTTGACATAATCTGCTGGGTTTAAATGCAGGGAGTGTGACTTCCCAAGCACTTTCATGTGATGTTGCCTGCTTTGAGAAATCCATCTGATATAGCATAGTAGGTTTTCGTTAACACGCACACATATATTCAAACACAATGAACTAAAACGCCTTTAAGGGGTATGCACTTTAAATGGGCCATATAAATCCTAAAAAGAGTGCAGTAATCCATTCTTCTGATAAAGTAAACTCCAGATATTTTTAAGAATGTTTGTAACCAGACAGTTGATGGCACCCATTGAGTTTTATAGAATTTTTTTTTTCTTACTATGGAAGTCAGTGGGTGCGTCAACTGTCTGGTTACGAACATTTTTTAAATATCTTATTTTGTGTTCAACAGAAGAAAGATACTCATATATCTCTCTAACATTATTATCACTAACTGTATTATTTAGTTGGCAATGTAATGTAATTTAATTTTCAGTGTTTGTATTTCCCCTGTGCGTTTCTATTACTGCATTTATTTAGTTCAAGTGAGACGAGTAAAGAGCATTGCATAAATCATTATCTGTCTCGTCTAAGCAACAGAAAACATATTTTACTACAGGTAAAAAAAAAACCTATATTAAACTGTTTGCTACGGTTAAAAATGTAAATTAATCGCAATCTTTTCACACCCCTTGTTTTTATCTAAAAAGATAATTGATGCAAAGAAATCGTAAATGTAGTGATCATATTGATGGAGCAATTGATGTAGGTAAGTTAAAATATATGCTCAGATTTGAGAAAATAGTATTTATGGAAATAAATTTATCACAGGGCAAACGTGTGAATGTTCACAAGGCATTTTATGCAGACAACTCTAATCGTAGTTGTATATTTACAAGCATTATTGTCATTGTATATGAGTATGCACCATGAGTTCGTTACATAACCCATGCATGCATGCATTTCAATGCTATTGGCTCATGTGATTGTACTATATATCTTAGTTGTTTTTAAGTGATATAACAGATTCTATAAACAACTATAAGAGATCATTTTCAGTTTTCCCGGCACTCTGCACTGGCATAAAGCGAAACCGGAAGTGTATATGCGTACACTCACTGATCGAAAAATGGCGGCCACGTGCAACTAGTCCATTAAGTTTGCCATCGGGCCAAAAAAAAACTTTCGCCACTAGATGGCGGGCCAGAACATAGTCAAAGGATAATTTATTTCAGTTTAAAAAACGTTTAAAACGTCTAGAGCTAGAGCTACATTCGTTCTGCAGAACCGTTGCTCTATGTGCTTATTTAACTAAATAGTGTTAAATAAAAAACCCTTTGTGTGTAACGTTACTGTCAGATGAAATCCTGCAGGCGCCCGAGCCTTCTCCGTAGGCCTGCATGCAATAAACGCACACAAATGCACTTGAACTTATCAGGTAGGCTAATATCTATGGTTTGATCCATTTCAGAGGCGGCCAAAATTAGAATTTATAATGGACTGAATAGCTCTCTCAGAAGTTGACGTGCGATGCCACTCTGACTGACATTTGCACATGAATCATGGTCACACACACGCTCAGAGCAATTTTGTTTTAGCTATGTTTTATAGTATTAAAAATTTCGAAGGTCAAAAACATGAACTTTATTGGCTTTACTTCAAGTCAGCTGTCACTTTACTTTGGCGCGAGGCCTCACGCGCTCGCACACTTGGTACAGCCCTTGCGACGGTTCTGTCAGACACATAACAGTAATTAATAGCCTGCTTGAATACATTATCAAACAGCTAATAATGTGTTGCTAATGTTACACAAACCATGTTCCCATTCTTCATCTCAGAGTCAGACAGCTGCCTTCTAACAATCAGTATCCTTACAAACGCTTTGAACAACTCAGAACATATGTGGAAAAAGGCAAATAGTTCATCATAACGTCATAATATACGTCATATTACTAAATCTACACAATTTTTCACATAAACAGAAAATATACCGGGATAACCTGGCTTCTCTCCATACTCTCTTGCTTCAGAGCAGTCATAGTTAATGATATGCTAAAGCCCGCCAGCACGTTGACGTGATTGGTTACAAGGTAGTCTGTGACGTCACAAACACCAGCGATTACAAAACCGCGGGTTTGAGACTGTCTTTTTTCCCCTGCAGTTTGAAAATAATGTCTGTGAGTCCAGCGACTTACAGAGTCACCAGAAGTTTGACATCTCATAGCCTTTTACTGCCACCCACAGGAATAGATCAGTATTGCAGTATTAAACACAAGTACAACTGCAAACTTGGTCTGTATGATGAACTGTGTAAAGTCATAGGTATAACTTATTGTCTTTTTCAAATCATTATTATTATTATTATTTTAAAGAAAATGCCCTTTTCTGACACTCTTGTGAAATAACATTTACTGTGCACCTGGAGAGCATGACAAGCATTCCTAATAGCCTACAGTATAGGCTACTTCTGATTTTATTATAGTATTTAAAATGAATCTTTAAAACAGCACATTTGATTTAAGTTTGTATCCAACTAATATTTCTAAACATAAACTCAAAGTTTGAAGCATGAAGCAGTTATCAGTGCTTGTAATTGTATATTTTCAAATGCTGTGCTTTGATGCTGTAAATAAACTGGAATGTTTCCTGTCTCTGAAATCAGTTTCCTGTATGACTTTGTCTCTCCTCTATCTTGTATGTTTCTCCCCGATTAAGTGTCTCTATAAGGTAGAGGAGGAGTCCTGTTCATCAGTGTTGATGTGCTTTTAATAAATATGGTGAGAATCATAAATACGTCTTCTGATTTGTCACTGAAGCTTTTTGATGATTTCCTCTCTTCTGTCTAATAAGGTAAAAGTGACTTTGATTGGCTTGTTGTTTGGCGGTTGTTCAGCCTTCTGTCTCTGTCTGTCTTGAATCTTTCACTTCTTAGTTGATTAAACAGAGTGTATGTTTAGTGAATATGGAGAGCTATCGAACACTCATTTTTTTTCCTGCTCTGCTCAGACTCGCCACAGCTGGTACGTACACACTCAGGATCATTATGTGTTAGTTAATGTTGTAGTGATTGACTCTGTGTTAGTGTTAAAAAAAATAGTTATAAGTTCCACTTTTGTATGTGTAATTTTTAAATTAATATAAATGTGAATTTACTTCTTTCATGGTCAATTTCTCTGTTCCTCTTTTTTGTTGACTTTAAGTCTGTTGTTGTTCATCTTCTCTCACTGTGCATTGTATATAAATCATTTTATCTTGTCCACAGAAAATGTGAGGCTGGTGGGTGGTAATAATTCCTGTGCTGGTAGAGTGGAGGTTTATTATAGTGGAGAATGGGGAACCGTGTGTGATGATTATTGGGATTTGAGAAACACTGCAGTGGTGTGTAAAGAGCTTGGCTGTGATTATACTTCAAATACAATGCGTGTTGCTCGCTTTGAACAAGGAGCAGGAAAAATCTGGATGGATAATGTGAGATGTCGTGGATCAGAGTCCACAATACTCAGTTGCAATAATGCAGAAATGGGTATCCATAACTGTGAGCATACTGAAGATGTTGGTGTTATCTGTTCAGGTAGGTTCATTTTCTGTCTAGATTTCATTTTCAAATGTATTTGATGTATTTATTCTATCAGTGTACTAGAGTAGAATTTAAAATTAATGTTTAAAGTTCATAAATAGTGCAGACCAACAACACAGTTAAACCAATAAGAACTGAGCTATGGGCTCAATGTTATATCAATCATGACCACTATCCTGATGTGACAGTAGAAGCTGTAAGTCTCTGTGTAAAAAAAAAGGATCTACATGACAATAATAAAATATGAAGTAAAAAATGTGGTTTATGATTTGAATTGCGATCAGGTTAATGCATGTTTAATGACAGTACATGTTTGACCTGAATCAGCAGACTCAAATCCTCTTTAATTTCATATATAACTTATACTTACCTATATGTTAAAAATAAACCCTAGAAATTTAACAAAATAAATTCATGTACAAAATTAAAGCTGATGTTCTCTTAGTTACAGCACACTTGACTCAACCCAGGGCCGGACAACCTGTGACAGTCAATAGGGGTGTAACAATACACTGATGTCACAATTCAATTTGAAACACAATGATATGATATTCTCATGATATAAAACGAAGACAAAATGGAGGTAAAATAGTTTTTAAATGATCACTTCTGACTAAATGGTAAATAAACCGTAGGCTACTATTGATTAAAATACTACATTTGGTATTAATTAATTTGGTATTATTTACTATTCACAAGGCAATGGTGACACCAGAATAATAATAGAAATATTCAGGATTCTTCATAGCTAAAAATACAGAATTATGTTAGACACATATGTGTGTACTTTGTTACTGACTGCATATAAATATTGTAAAATATTAAATATTGCATTTTATTAAATAACGTAGTATATTTTTATTTATTATTAATAATTAATAAACATGTAAGCTCAGATGTGTGACTCCCTGGGTTTACCATATTTGACGATAAATTAAGTATATCTAAACTTTCATTTTGGATGGTATATACAATACGTATTGTCGCTGTGCATGATACATATTGTTTCATTTTTGTATTACTATACATTGTGAAAATATATTGTTACATCCCGTCCTAATAGTCACCTAGGGTGCCAAATGGAGTAGGACGATCACTGACCACAACTGTTACTCTAGACTGTAACAATGGCACACTTTGACATTGAAATTACTTTAAGTTGTAGATTTCAAAACAGCTTTTATTTGCAGCCAATTTCATTTTCAGTTTAAAAAATCTCTGAGTTACAAACATTAAAGCAAAACAATACAACACCCCATGGTTTCCCCTTTAATATATAAAAATCTCATTTGTGACTTTTTTTTTTATCATAATCATTTCAGGCATCAGGCTTGTTGGAGGTTCACGCTGTTCTGGAAGACTAGAGGTGCCTCATGGGAACACATGGATGTCAGTATGTGCTGCTGCCTTTGACCAGCAGGATGCAGAGGTTGTGTGTAGAGAGCTGGACTGTGGAGCTCCTGTACAGGTGCTGGGAGAAGATGCTTTTGGAAAAGGAGACGCTCAGATGTGGACACAGGAGATTCAGTGCAGAAGAAATGAGTCTCAGTTTGCTCTCTGTCCAACTTCACCTTCACAGAACTGTTCCCATGACAACGATGTGAGCGTTGTATGTGCTGGTAGGAGAACAACATATGAACTACACGTATAAGTATTGACATAAAATCATTGTTATATTGTACAACAATTATTTGTATTTTTCTCTATCTTTTCTGTGCCCTTTTTACCTTCAGAAACAGTGAGATTAGTAGGTGGTAAAAGTTCCTGTGCTGGTAGAGTGGAGGTTCTTCATGATGGTCAGTGGGGAACAGTGTGTGATGATGGCTGGGATATGACTGATGCTGAAGTAGTGTGTAGAGAGCTGGACTGTGGAAAGGCTTTAAGTGCACTAAAAAGAGCTCACTTTGGAGAAGGATCAGGAAAAATCTGGATTTCTGATGTACAGTGTACTGGATCAGAGTCTACATTGAAGAACTGTAGATTCAATGGATGGGGAATAAAAGCTACACATACTGAAGATGCTGGAGTCATCTGCTCTGGTAAGCTCATCTACGCTTATTTCATAATTATTAATCTTTTCTACAACAGAATTCTGTCACGTGCCATGGTGGATAAACACTCATGATGAGGAGGAATGCAGAAAGGAAGACTTAATAATAATACAGGAAACAAGAGAAACACCATCAACACAAACGTATAATGCAGACGAGAACCGACAGAGACTGAGGGAGAACACAGGGAATATATACAAAGGGGCAAATGATACTAATTAACAAGACACACCTGGAACCAATGAACTCAAATCAGTGAAACTATAGAAATAAACAAGTGGCGGGAAAACTGAGAATAAGGAACATGTGACACAGGAAACAAACACAGAACCCTGACATTACTCCCCCCTCCCAGAAGGCGCAATCTCATGCCTCAAGAGTCCAACTGGGGAGGGGGGTGGGCACCCTGGAGGCCGTGGCCAGGAGCAGACCGGCTAGAATGCCTCCAGGGTGGCCCTGGCCATGCAGGTGTCCAGGGCGGAGCTGGCCAATCTGGACGCCATGGTAAATCAGGCAGTTCATGGGACCATGGCGTCGCGGGTAACTCCGGGGGCCAGGGCGGCGCCGGTAACTCAGGGGGCTAGGGCGGATCAGGCCCTTCGGGAAGCCATGGCAGATCGGGCTCTGTGGCCTTGACCTTAAGCCCGGCCACGCTGATCGGAGCCATATAGCCCCCGCTCTGGGCTTCTGGGTCGGAATGGACCCTGGAGCAGGCTTGTGGGTTGGAGCGGGCTCTGGAACAGACCCAGGGGCTGGAGCGGAGTCTGGAGCTGGACTCGGGACGAGGCAGGGCGTCGCCTCTGGACTCGGGATGAGGAAGGGAGTCGCCTCAGGGCTTGGGACGAGGAAGGGAGTCGCCGCTGGACTCTGGTAAGGGATAGGACCCATCACTGGACTGAGGTCAGGGACTGGATCCTGGGTGAGGAAGAGATACAGAGCCCTGGCGGCAGCCATCTTGACTGAGGGGTCAGGCATGGCGGCAGCCATCTTGACCAAGGGGTCAGGTGTGGTGGCGGGGATCTTGCAACGAGGCTCTGGGATGGCGGCCATCAGGATCCCTAAACTGAGGACGTGGGGAAGTCCAGAAATGGATCGATTCATTGGAGAGGTATGTGGAGGGAGCTGGCGGGGAGTGAGCTGACCAGGCCACATGTGTTTCTGATGGGGCTGGATGAGGAGGATACTTCTCTACTTTAACTTCTTCAACTTCAAAATTTGAACCATTTAAATAGAGAACGAGATTAATTGACTTGACTAGAGAAATAATAAGCAGGTTCACTATAACGAATGGTATCCTCATCCAGGCCCATCAGAAAACAAGCACTAAGGGAAGCACCAGGTCAGCCCACCTGACAAGAGAGCTCAGAAAACTCCTCCACATACCTCTCCAACGGACGACCACTCTGCCTTAAACCACACAGGTGGTCCTCAGCCAGGATGGTGTTGTTTTGGTCGGTTCTTCTGTCATGTGCCATGGTGGATAAACACTCATGATGAGGAGGAATGCAGAAAGGAAGACTTTACTAATAATCCAGGAAACAAGAGAAACACCATCAACACAAACATACAATGCAGACAAGAACTGACAGAGACTGAGAGAGAACACAGGGAATATATACAAGTCAAACAAAGGGGCAAACGAGACTAATTAACAAGACACACCTGGGACCAATGAACTCAAATCAGGGAAACTATAGAAACAAACAAGTGGCGGGAAAACTGAAAATAAGGAACATGTGACACAGGAAACATAAACACACAACCCTGAAAAATTCCAGGATAAATACAAATTTTCTCTCCACATTCAATGTTAAGTCAGGTGGTTGCTTGGTTGCCTGTGTGGGGTGAAGTAATGTATCATGTGACATGCTGAATTACTGGATGGAATGTAAAAAAGCATTTTGTGGGCAACAGGATTTTTTTGTTCCAGACGAATACTTTTGCGAACGAAACATATACATATCGTTAATAAGTTGAGCATTTTGTAGACTACATGCATTTTAATAACACTTTGGATGCATTTAGTCTATATTTTCTTTTTCTTGTTATTAAATAAAAAATGCTTTCACTCTTATGTGCACAAAATGCAAGGAACTGGTAACAAACTGCTAACAATTGACAAAATGTAACAAACTCGTAACTAATAAACTGTTTAGATTTATAAAGTAATAGGACAAGAAGCAAAGCAAATATCATTAAAAGTGTCCTTTATTTATTCAAGGAGTCAGTCAAGTTTTTTAAAACATTTCTTTTGCATGTTTTGTACTGTTTAACAAAACTTTCTGTTCTTTGTTCAGGTTACACTGATCTCAGACTGGTCAATGGTCCTGACATCTGTTCCGGTCGAGTTGAACATCAGTACTTCAGTAAATGGGGTACAGTGTGTGATGCATGCTGGGATATGAGAGCTGCCAGTGTCCTCTGTAGACAGCTGAATTGTGGGATTGCTGTGTCTGTTGTGGGATCAGACTGGTTTGGAGAGGGAAGTGGTGAAATCTGGGCTGATGTGTTTGATTGTGACGGGAATGAAACAAAACTCTCAGAATGTTCCATCTCTTCATGGAGTCGAGCTGAATGTTCTCATGGACGAGATGTTGGAGTCATCTGCTCTGGTGAGTCCATATTATAAGATTCACTGATTTTTGCTACTTAAAGGATAAAATTAAGTATAAATACAGATTTCATCTCAGTATACATGTGTAATTTCATTTTAGAAAAAAAAAACAAAGAAACAAAAAATTTTTGTCATTTATTTCTGTTTTTTTTATGTACATATTATTGATTAACTTGCAATATTTTAGTAAAACATAAGATCTTCTCCCCAGATTCCTCTCTGGCTGTTCATGATGGTCTGGTACGGTTGTCTGGAGAGAGACAGTGTGAGGGGGAGGTGGAAGTTTCCATCCATCAGGTCTGGAGGAGAGTTCTGCTGGACTACTGGAGTCTCACTGAATCCTCTGTGGTCTGCAGACAGCTGGGCTGTGGCTCTGTGCTGAACTTCTCCGGCTCCTCTTCATCCAGTCCTGAACACAGTCATGAGTGTGTGACGGGCTTCCAGTGCTCTGGGAGTGAAGCTCATCTGGGGAACTGCAGCTCTCCACAAACTCTCAGCTGCAGCTCCTCACAACAGCTGTCAATCACCTGCCTTGGTGAGAAGAGCAACATCTGGGCAGATTCTTCAGTTGTTAGTGATCACTAATGTGTTTTTCTTTCTCTGAATATCAGGTCGCGGGTCCATCAGGCTGGTGGGTTCTGGGGGAGACTGTGCAGGGAGGCTGGAGGTTTTTCACAGCGGCTCATGGGGGACAGTGTGTGATGACTCCTGGGATATTAAAGATGCCCATGTGGTGTGCAGACAGCTGCAGTGTGGAGTGGCCCTCAGTAACCAGCAGGTACCAGCCTGGTTTGGTCCTGGTTCTGGACCCATATGGCTGGATGAGGTGGAGTGTGAGGGGAATGAGACGTCCCTGTGGAGCTGCTCTTCTCCAGGCTGGGGAAAACATGACTGTCTACACAAGGAGGATGTAGGAGTCGTGTGCTCAGGTAAATGGTAAAAAATAAGTTAAATAGTAACTTGACAATATTTTAAACATTTCAATTACCTATGTGACCGATGATATTATTGCATTGCACGTACAGTATACCTTCTCTAAAACACTTTGACGACATTGAAGAGTTTGTGTGTGTTTTTTATATCATCTCATCATTTGGCAATGGAATTGTATTATTCCCCCGCCTGCCCGCCCCCCCCCAAAAAATATTTTTTTCTTAAAAAGCACTAAAATAACCATTAATGAAACTATTAAGGAACCATAAGAGGAATTAGAATCAGAACTGTAAAATTCTTTATTATGATTCCTCTCCCTAATTAACAGACTTAAGTTATGTGAGAGTTGATTTGAATTGAAGTTCATCCTTTTCTATCTAGAGTTTAAAGAGATCAGGTTAACTGAGGGCTGTGAAGGGAATGTGGAGGTTTTCTACAATGGATCCTGGGGTAATGTGTGTTACAATAAGATGGACAGAGACACAGTGAGTCTGATCTGTCAAGAGCTGAACTGTGGAAGATCTGGCAGTGAACCCAGTATTTCAGAGGGACTGAAGTCTCATAATTGGCTTGATTATTTTAAATGTCGACAACATGATTCCACTATATGGCAGTGTCCATCTTCACCCTGGGGACTGAATGACTGTCATAATGAAGTGGCCAAGATCACCTGCTCAGGTAAGATGATATTTAACTGACTTAAGTTAGTTTGAAGTGGGTTTGTTTGTTTTAATATGATTTTTTTCTTATAATTTTTCTATTAAGTAATGAATGAAAATTTAAAAATTTAATCTCAGAGAATCAGATTCGTGAATCTCCTCAGAGTCTTCTGACATGTTCAAACTCACCATCTCCTCACCAGAGACAGTGTTCAAGTACGTTTTTTTTATAATAAATTTGTTACATTTTTGTTAATTTAAGCATGTGTTTTCCCTAATAAATTATTCAAATATGATCACTTAAACAGGAATTTATTTGCAGTTTCAGTGTGTTTTGTTGTAAATGTGCTGAAGCTGGTCAGTGATGTTGATGTGTGTGATTTAGATCATGTTCCTCTCAGACTGAGTGGAGGGGAGGGCCGGTGCTCTGGGAGGCTGGAGGTGTATCATAACGCTGTGTGGGGCTCAGTCTGTGATGATCTGTGGGACATCAGCGATGCTCAGGTGGTCTGCAGGCAGCTGGGTTGTGGAGCAGCAGTGAGGGCTGATGGGAATTCAACTTTTGGTGCTGGTGAAGGTGTTGTGTGGCTGAACAGAGTGAAGTGCAGAGGGAATGAGATTCACCTGTGGGACTGTCCTCTCTCCCTGAAGAACCACACTGACTGCTCCAACAAAGATCACGCTGGACTCACCTGTGCAGGTCACAGCAAACACCGACCGATATTAGTCATTTTTACATAATTTTAGATTACAGATTGCATCACTAATAATATTGGTGTATTTGCATGATTTTCAAAGTGTTTGTGTCTGTGTCCACTACTCCTGCCACAACAACAACATCTTCTCCTCCAGTTTCTCAGACAGTGAGCTCAACATCAGTCACTCGTCCACAAACTCCTCCAGTGTCTCTCTCTGTGCTTGTGATTGTACTGGGAGTTGTGCTCTTACTGCTCTTAGTGCCACTGCTTATACTGATTCAGCAGAACAGAGTGATGAGGAGAGGTAGGAGAGATCCAGAGACTGTCATATTGTGTCTTATTCAGTGTGTGATCAGTCATGTGTTGTGAACTGACAGCAGGTTTGTCTCTCTACACTCACAGCTCTCTCTAAGAGGAGACACAGGAGCACGACTGAGTCCGTTTATGAGGAGATTCATCACAGACACAATCACTTCACTCAGAGGGGTGAGACATGAGCCGTGAATCTTATTTAATATGATTAATTAATAAGAGAGTCTGTCAGACACTTGATGTTCATCTATTATTAGTCCTGTTAAACCTCCTGCAGAAAACCACAGAGCTGCAGGTGCGTGTGTGTGTGTGTGTGTGTCTCTTCCTGTGTGTATTTCTGGAAGGCAGTGAGGAATGGGTTCATGTGAGGATACATGTGTGTTTACTAATAGGCCTCTAAAACATGAGATTTCTGCCTCTAATGCTTTTAAAATGTAAGTAATTAATATTTGTGTTGTGTTGTAAGTAACAAAATTCTTTATGATCCAAAGGAAATGAGGATTCAGTCTGTTTGTAATTATGAACATGTTTCTGACTATTCTGCTCCTTTAACAGAGAGTCTCATCTCTGAAGAACTGCATTCTGGGTATGAAGATGCTGATGAGCTTCTCTCAGGTTAGAGAGCTGAAGTATATTCAAAACAACACCTAAAATAAAGTATTTGATTTACAAACTAAATGAAATATGTGCCAATAATTCAGTTGTTCACAATAATAAAACTTTTCTCTTATTAGAAAAAGAGTTCAAGACTGTATATTATGACGATGTCACTAATGGCAGTGGCCTGAAAGGTCAGTAATTGATCACATGATTCATTCATTACCATATTATTTAAAAAGCTGAATGGTCTCAAGAACTGCAACAGCATTTAAATTTTGTTTCCCAAAATATTAAAAACACTCAAAATATATAACATGTTTTGATGCAGAAGAGATGATGAAGGAAATCACACCGGGATACTATGATGATGTCATCACTGATGGACTGAAACCAGATCGTGAGACAGGTGTCGCTCTGTTATTATATAATAAGGATGACATATTTAAAATATATTTAAAAAAATATATAAAATATATATAAATTATATTTTGTATGTGTGTCTCATGTTCAATTTGTAGAAGACACACCTGAGAGCTATGATGATGTCATGACGAGTGGACAGAACTTTAATATTAAAAAAGGTGTTTTTACTTTTTATTCTTTTTTGTTTGTGTATGTTTAACATAATACCTCTGAAGTGATGCACAGTACTGATATGATGATGTATCATTTGTTCTGTTTATATCTTCATGTTTATGTAGTGGACACACCGGAGCATTATGATGATGTCATCATTAATGGACAGAACATTCAAGGTGTAACAGGTGAGTCACACAGAACTGTATTTTATTATCACCCACTAATATTGAACATGTGTTTCTACCATTAATGAATCATCATGACTTCATCAGAGTAAATCTAATAGTCTCAGACAGTCATGAGGAGAAAGAGATCAATGACATCATCAATGACACAAGCTGTATTAAAATCACAATGTGAGGTTTTATTTCACATGTGTATCAGAGGGAGATCAGGAGGAGTATGATGATGTGAAGAACAGCAATGAAGATGAGAGAAACCTGTTGGGTCGGTTATGGTGACATTTTTACATAACTATATACTTTATTCATTATGTTGCTCATTTTTAAACTAAATCTTGATGCATTTATAACAATGAAAATATGAATTTGCTTTTGTTTTTAAAAACAGACTATGATGATGTGGGGGAGGAGTCAAATAAAGAGGGAGGGGCCATATGACTCACTGACCACACCCACTGCCTCTGATCATCAAATCATATTACAGTTACTGGAGATACTGGGAGTTTCTTATGTTGCTACTAATGCATCAATGCCTTATGTTTTTATGTTATTTCAAATCTTTTTGTATGAAATGTTACATGCTTTACAAAATTTGGTAACAAAAAATAATCAGTTTTCAGTAGCTGATATCAATGCATACTCAAAAGATATGTTTTTTTAATCAGTAAATGAATTTTTATTAACTTCATGAATTAATGATTTTTTTTTAAAAGCATTTGGAGGAAAGTGGACAAAAGAAAATGTACAAAAATTATTCTTAGGCAATTTTAGGCAGTATCTAATAATGACAAAATTTAAAATGTAGAGCATAACAATTTCCAGTGCAATTTTAAACTTTAGTGATAACAACAAAAAGGTTTGCAAAGATTATTGTACGCATAATTTTGTTCATAATAAAATCACACATTTAAACACCTGCACAGTTTATTGTGTGATGGTCCAGTTTATATGTAAAATACTACATATACATACATACTACATACTACACAAATACTAAAAAACAGTTTTTTAGTTTTATTTTGTGGATGATACTAAATTATTTGCACTGGAATATTTTGCATTAGCTCCATCTGCAGGTTGAGTTTGGACTGATTATTCCTGGTTTTCCTTTTCAACTATCCAGAATTCCTACACAGACTATAATAAAACATCAAACATTTGCCAAAGAATTTAAAGGGTGCTGAATATGTTTACATGACATTAGGCTAAATACTGTACATTCCTTAAGACAAGGTAAACTTATATAAATATATTCTATCTTTTCTTTTCTTCTTTTTTTAATCGTGCAAGTAAACTAATTCAGTTACCTCAACATAAGCAACATAATATGATCATTTTTGTTACTTTTATTTTTTTATTTTTTTATTATTATTATGTATATTTTAATTCAAGACCATACATGCAAATAAATATGAACAGTATATAAAGATAGATGGATATGACGAAAAGTGTGCCTTGACTCATCCAGTATAGCCGTTGTGGACGCGCCGGTGTAAACACGGTAAGTTTCTGCGCATTGGATACACTGTGTTTCAGTCGTGGTTGTATTGAGTTGACCGCTGTATCAACGGGTTGATACCAGAGCAGTGTTGTGAGTGTCAGTTGCTCGTGTTAAAGTCACTGTACTAGTCTAGTGTACTAAAATGTTCTACTGTAGCGGGAATATCGGGAAAAGTCCAGAAGGAACGGAGAGCGGGAGCGATAAATGGACGTTACTCTTCTAGAATAAAATCAGTGACCAGCTCACAGTGAACGCATAATTTGATGTTCTGTTGTTCTAGGAGGAGATATTGACAGTTAAAAAGATCCAACTAAAGTTTTAGTTTTCCCATTTAAAAAATGTGGAAAATAAATAACAATAATAATAATAAAATAACGTTAATTTGCCCATTTCTTTTATGGCTTCATTTGACAGTTTCATTTGATTTTTAATAAACACATACCTTTAGAAAAGATTATTATGAGAACCTGCTGAAAATACAATAAATAGGCCTATCTCTCTTACTGCTACAGTGTATTTACATCATTCTGTCACTGTTTTACCACCTCAAATCAAGAAAAGTTGGGAAGTTTTTAAAACGTAGTAAAATCAAGAATCTGTGATTTAATTCTCTTGAAACTTTAACTGACAAAAGTACAAAGAAAAGATTTTCATTGTTTTCACTGACCAACTTGATTGTATTTTGTAAATACAGTATAAACAAATTTTGATTCTGATGGCTACAAAATGTTGGATCATGTTTCCCACTGTGTCACATCACCTTTCCTTTTAATTACACTTTTGGGAATTGAGGATACTAATTGTTGCAGTTTTGCAAGTGTCATTTTTATCCAATCTCACCTGATACAAGACATCTGCTCAACAGTCTGTGATCGTCGTTGTCTGATTCTCCTTTTCATGATGGCCGTACATTTTCAATAAGAGACAGATCTGGACTGCAGTCAGTCAAACACATCAGAATGAGGCCTGCCATTGTCTTGATTCCCAGGAAACATGTGATCTTGATGGCAGTATATTTCTCTGTACATCCTAATATATTCCTCCACGTCAATGATTCCTTCACACATATGAAGTCACTCATGCCATTTGCACTGATGCACCTCCATACCATGACAGATGTTTGATTTTGCACCTGTCGCTGATGAAAGTCTGGATGGTCCCTTTCGTCTTTAGGAATGAGAACTTGATGTCTGTTTTTTCCAAAAACAAGCTTAAACATGGACTCATCTGACCACAGCACACATTTCCACTGTCTTTTAGATCATCTGAGATGAACTCAGGCCCAGAGAACTCACTGACATCTCTGCATTGAACAGATGTATAGCTTTCTCTTTGTGTAACAGAGATTCAAATTGCATTTTTTTTGATGCAGCAGCAGACTGTGTTAAGTGAAAATGGTTTTCTAAAGTACTCCTGAGCCCATGTGGCTATATTTAACACAGCAGCATGACGGTTTCTAATGTAATGCCATCTGAGGGTCAAAGGTCACGCACATTAAACAGAAGTTTCCTGCCTTTACCTACACGGACTGAGATTTCTCTGGATTCCCTGAACCTTTTCACAATATTATGTATGCTAGATGGTGAAAGACTTAAATAATTTGCAATCTTGCATGGAGAAATGTAATTTTTGAATTGTTTGACAATTCTCTCATGAAATTTGGCACAAAGTGGAGAGCCATGACCCATCTTTGCTTACAAAACCGAGTCTTTGGTGGATGTTCCCTTTACCCAAACATGATACCCTCACCTATTACCAATTCACCTGCTCATTGGAACAGTTTAACTTGGATATTCTGTAATCTTTTCACTATTATTTTTCCTCTGTCACAACTGTTTTTGAGGGTGTGCAAGCATCAAAATCAAAATTTGTTCTTTATTTACAAAATACCATTCATTTGGCCAGTGAAAACATTTATTTTATTTTTACTTTTGTCAGTTAAATAAAGGTTCAAGAGAATTAACAAATCACAGATTCTTGATTTTATTGCGTTTTACAAAATGTCCCAACTTTTCTTGATTTGGGGTTGTACAATAGCCTGTCTTATAACAGCAGACGAATAGTAAAATGAATGTGCTGTGAAGTGAACTATATGTTAAATAAATTACAATTGTAGCTATAAACAAAGTAGCTTTAAAAAAAGAATTTTACATTTTCTGCCCATAAAAATGAATGAGAAGCTCCATCATGGACTAGACTCTCTTCTGCTTCTCTTTACAATAAGTGTTCTGCCGCCATCTGCTGGATGAATTACACATTGCAATATTAAACACGTCTACTGCTACAAATGTCTTTGATATAATGCCAGATGAATATATGTGGAACAGAAACCAATGTTTATTTATTAATGTGGTCTGAAACTTGTCTGTTTGTTGTACACAACCAGTCAAGTTAATTTCATAATTTATTAACATACTGTTAATTGTGCTCTTGGTTTGAATATTATGACATTGTAGTAAAATACACCAAATATTATACACATTTGTCCCAAAAATAACTTCAAAATGTTCAGTTTATTACAATTTCTATATTTAAAGCAAAGATCAAATATGTTTGTGTGTGAAATAAAGTGTCAGTGAGTGATCAGTCAGTCATCAGTGTTGTATGTTGTGTGTGCAGATACAGGCTTTGATGCTGAATATAACCTGCAGTGTTTCTCTATCAATCTCTTTAAGTTTAGTGTGACTTTATCTCCACGCTGACATATGACTGACACGAGTCTGTCCTCAGTGAAGTGTCTCTTCACGCTGGAGGAGGAGTCCCGCTCATCAGCGCTCACACTTTATTGATATATATATGGAGAAAATAAAAATGCTGCTTTCTGATTTGTCAGTGATTGTGTTTGATGATTTCCTCTGTTGTGTCTAATAAGGTAACAGTGAGTGTCATTGGCAGCTGTGAGAGTCTCTCTCTCTTTAGGGGACTGACAGGAGCCAGTTTCTTCAGTGTGTTTGAGGGAGCAGAAGGAGAAACAGAGTCAAACAAACAGTGTGATGAGCAGAAGAAGATGGAGGGATGTCTGACACTCGTTTTACTCTCCTCTATAGTCACTCTAACAACATCTGGTAAGTACAAAAAAAAGACTAAATATGTAAAATTTTACTTGTTTAAATAAGCAGTTATGTTTTCATTAGACCACTAAAGAATAGAAGCCTTTGTAATATCTAGAAACTAAGATCTTGTGACGTTAGATCGTTAATCATCATTTATATTTTATAAATGATTTGAGCTCGTACAGGCAACCAGTTTGTTATACTCATGCCCAGCTTTAGTTTCCAGTTCGCAATACTTTTAGATATTTCTGTTTACTCACTTTTTGTACATCTTCTGTTTTTCAACTTTGCAGTATTCTACAGATGATTGTAGGCTGTTCTACTACTGTAGGCTGTTCTACTACTACTTAAATCTCTTTCTCTCTCTTTCATGTACAGATTTGGAGACTGTTAGGTTAGTTGGTGGTGACAGTCCCTGCAGTGGTCGAGTGGAGGTTCATCATAATGGTCAGTGGGGAACTGTGTGTCATGATTACTATGGTATGACTGATGCTGAAGTAGTGTGTAGAGAGATGGGATGTGGAGAGGCTCTAGAAGCTGTACGTAATGCTCAATTTGGAGAAGGATCAGGACCAATCTGGATGGATGATGTGGCCTGTAGTGGATCAGAATCTACACTGAAGAACTGTACATCAAGAGGATGGGGTGTTCATAACTGTCGTCATCAACATGATGCTGGAGTCAGATGCTCAGGTGAGCTGCTCCATACATCACACTGTTAATGCATCACTGATCAGACTTCCATATGCATCGTACATGCAATTTAAAATTATTCAGTGTAATTTACAACCCCAATTCCAGAAAAGTTGGGACATTTTGTAAAATGCAATAAAATCAAGAATCTGTGATTTGTTGATTCTCTTTAACCTTTATTTAACTGACAAAAGTACAAAGAAAAGATTTCCAATGTTTTCACTGAACAACTTTATTGTATTTTGTAAGTATAAACAAATTTTGATTTTAATGGCTGTAACACACTCCAAAAAAAGTTGGGACAGAGGCATGTTTCCCACTGTGTCACATCACCTTTCCTTTCAAGGAAAGGTGCATCAATTAATATCCTCAATTCCCAAATGATTAACATTTGGGAATTGAGGATATTAATTGATGCAGTTTTGCATTTGGATTTTTTACCCAATCTCACCTGATACAAGACATCTGCTCAACAGTCTGTGATCGTCGTTGTCTGATTCTCCTTTTCATGATGGCCGTACATTTTCAATAAGAGACAGATCTGGACTGCAGGCAGTCAAACACATCAGAATGAGGCCTGCCATTGTCTTGATTCCCAGGAAACATGTGATCTTGATGGCAGTATATTTCTCTGTACAATCCAAATATACTCCTCCAAGTAAATGATTCCTTCACACATATGAAGTCACTCATGCCGTTTGCACTGATGCACCTCCATATCATGACAGATGTTTGATTTTGCACCTGTCGCTGATGAAAGCCTGGATGGTCCCTTCCGTCTTTGGGACTGAGAACTCGATGTCCGTTTTTTCCAAAAACAAGCTTAAACATCGACTCATCTGACCACAGCACACATTTCCACTGTATTTTAGATCATCTGAGTTGAACTCAGGCCCAGAGAACTCACCGCCATCTCTGCACTGAACAGATGTATAGCTTTCTCCTCGTGTAACAGAGATTCAAGTTGCATTTCTTGATGCAGCATCAGACTGTGTTAAGTGACAACGGTTTTCCAAAGTACTCCCGAGCCCATGTGGCTATATTTAACACAGTAGCATGACGGTTTCTAATGCAATGCTGTCTGAGGGGTCAAAAGTCACTCACATTCAACTGAGGTGTCCTATACCTTGCCCTATACAGACTGAGATTTCTCTGGATTCCCTGAAGCTTTTTACAATATTATGTATGCTAGATGCTGAAAGACATAAATTCTTTGCAATCCTGCACTGAGAAATGTGATTTTTGAATTGTTCGACAATTTTCTCATGACATTTGGTACAAAGTGGAGAGCCATGACCCATCTTTGCTTGCAAATACGATCCCCTCACCTATTACCAATTTGCCTGCTCATTTTTGAAGTGTGTTGCAGCATCAAAATTAAAAAAAAAAAAGTTATATTTACAGAATACAATTATGTTGGTCAGCGGAAACATCAGAAATCTTTTCCTTGTACTTTTGTCAGTTAAAAAAAGATTCAAGAAAATTAACAAATTACAGATTGTGGTTTTTATTGCATTTTACAAAATGTCCCAACTTTTCTGGAATTGGGGTTGTATTTTCAGAGCAATTCATTAACAATTATTTGATGATTAGCATAAACTATTTACTTTCATCTATTACAAAAATCCATTATTAATTAAAGGACTTACTGTTGTTTTATGTCCATATCATAATCATAGTGACAGATGGTTTTCTCTGTTGTATAAATATAATCAGAAACCATAAACTACGGAATGTCAAGACTTGTGGACGGATCTCACCTGTGCTCTGGGAGAGTGGAGATGTTTCTTGTAGGCGGCTGGGGTTCAGTGTGTGACGCTGGCTTTGACCAGCAGGATGCAGAGGTTGTGTGTCGAGAGCTGAACTGTGGGGCTCCTGTACAGGTTCTGGGAGAAGCTGCTTTTGGAAAAGGAAAGGGTCAGATTGGATCAAAAGAGATTCAGTGCAGAGGAAATGAATCACACATTCGACGCTGTCCATCATCATCTTCAAATAATATAAACTGCACCCATTTCAACGACGTGGGACTGATTTGTTCTGGTAAAATGTCAATGTTCTCTCTATAAAGAAATCTAATTGTTAAACTAAAATGTAATTATTTAATCAGTTTCTTTGGTTTGATCAGTTTCAGTAAGCTCTGTGTTCTTTGTCCAGGTTACACTGACCTCAGACTGGTCAATGGTCCTGACATCTGTTCTGGTCGAGTTGAGCATCAGTACTTTAGTAAATGGGGCACAGTGTGTGATGCATGCTGGGATATGAGAGCTGCCAGTGTCCTCTGTAGACAGCTGAATTGTGGGATTGCTGTGTCTGTTGTGCGATCAGACTGGTTTGGAGAGGGAAGTGGTGAAATCTGGGCTGATGTGTTTGATTGTGACGGGAATGAAACAAAACTCTCAGAATGTTCCATCTCTTCATGGAGTCGAGCTGAATGTTCTCATAGACGAGATGTTGGAGTCATCTGCTCTAGTGAGGGGATTTTATTGAAATTTACTCTTATTAATTACCTATATTTTACTGAAATCTAATCTTATTAATTGCCTACATAAATGACCTTGCAATATCTTTCACTCAGATTCCTCTCTGGCTGTTCATGATGGTCTGGTGCGGTTGTCTGGAGAGAGACAGTGTGAGGGGGAGGTGGAAGTTTCCATCCATCAGGTCTGGAGGAGAGTTCTGCTGGACTCCTGGAGTCTCACTGAATCCTCTGTGGTCTGCAGACAGCTGGGCTGTGGCTCTGTGCTGAACTTCTCCGGCTCCTCTTCATCCAGTCCTGAACACAGTCATGAGTGTGTGACGGGCTTCCAGTGCTCTGGGAGTGAAGCTCATCTGGGGAACTGCAGATCTCCACGAACTCTCAAATGCAGCTCCAAACAACAGCTGTCAATCGCCTGCCTTGGTGAGAAGAACAACATCTGGGCAGATTCTTCAGTTGTTAGTGATCACTAATGTGTTTCTCTCTCTCTGAATATCAGGTCACGGGTCCATCAGGCTGGTGGGTTCTGGGGGAGACTGTGCAGGGAGGCTGGAGGTTTTTCACAGCGGCTCATGGGGGACAGTGTGTGATGACTCCTGGGATATTAAAGATGCCCATGTGGTGTGCAGACAGCTGCAGTGTGGAGTGGCCCTCAGTAACCAGCAGGTACCAGCCTGGTTTGGTCCTGGTTCTGGACCCATATGGCTGGATGAGGTGGAGTGTGAGGGGAATGAGACGTCCCTGTGGAGCTGCTCTTCTCCAGGCTGGGGAAAACATGACTGTCAACACAAGGACGATGTAGGAGTCGTGTGTTCAGGTAAACAGTAAAGTAATGTAAATGATTTTCAAAGATACCCTTTAATTGTTTTTCACAAAATATCCTATGTAAATGATAATGTACAGCTGGTCATTTTTACAAAATAAACTCCAGGATGATCAGGAGCTGACGGGTCTTGTATCATCTTAAAGGGGTTTATTTTTCAACAATGACTATATGACTGCAATGTCAGTCTGATATACAGCGTTGCCATGGATGACGATCATTTTTTAAATATTTTTATTGACCAAGCAGAATCAAGTAGAATATTTTGTATAATATATTATGCACCTTATGTAAATATACACTGTGTACATGCTATCAGTGCTTGCAGCATGCATTAGACTTGTATTAACCAGTTATTTTTAGGTGATATTTTTGGTTTAGCAAAACCTGGATTCCAGTGGTTTTAATACACAACCTTTTCCATATTTTTTGTATATGTTGCATTTTTGTTTAATACATTTTTTTACAATTCTCATCGATAATTTATTTAGTTGAATTTGATTCTCATCCTTCTCCATCTAGAGTTTAAAGAGATCAGGTTAACTGAGGGCTGTGAAGGGAATGTGGAGGTTTTCTACAATGGATCCTGGGGTAATGTGTGCTGGAACCAGATGGAAACAGACACAGCGAGTCTGATCTGTCAAGAGCTGAACTGTGGAAGATCTGGTGTTTTGTCTGAATCTACACCAAGAGTGAAATCAGCTCCTAACTGGCTGGATGAAGTGAAATGTCGACCACATGATTCAAATCTGTGGCAGTGTCCATCTTCACCCTGGGGACAGAACGACTGTAATGAAGATGAAGTGGCCAAAATCACCTGCTCAGGTGAGATGATATTTAAATGATGATCTTAATATTCAGGTTTCTTTAAAAACAATGTTTATAACGAGTAAACTCGTTCTGAAAAACTAAACTGAGCTGATGGAAAGAGCCTAAAATTTATGAGATTTAAATTTTCACACTGATGTTTCACTGAGAGATGTTTTCAGATTCAGATTGAGAAAGAGATTTATTGCCAAGTGTACTTACATACACAAGTAATTTACCTTGGTATTGAAGCTTCCAGTACACATATATAAATATAACAAGACACATCATAACATTTAAGAATAAAAAATAAAAAAAATAGTATAAAGACACAGATAGGTTTAGTCAAAATAAACATTTACAGATAATGAACATATTTACAGTATTGTAAATAATAATATGAATAAATAGAACTAAATGAATTTACAAAGATATTGCACTAAACATTTCAAGAGGGAAATAGACTGTGGGAAGAAACTGTTCTAGTGATCTGAGGTGCCGTCAGGACTAATGACTCTTGAATCCTAATGTTCAGTTCAATTAATTTTTAATCTCAGTGGAGGAAAATCCTGAATCTCCTCAGAGTCGTCTGACATGTTCTACCTCACCATCTCCTCACCAGAGACAGTGTTCAGGTAAGTTTTTCTGACAATACTTTTACATTTTTATTATAAGCCTGTATTTTTCTAATAAATAATTAATATATGTGCATTTAAACAAGAATTTATTTGCATTTAAAATCGTAATCAAATTCATAAATGTAATTATACATTTAAAGCCATCTTTCTTCAGTTTCAGTGTGTTTTGTTGTAAATGTACTGAAGCTGGTCAGTGATGTTGATGTGTGTGATTTAGAGCATCTTCTTCTCAGACTGAGTGGAGGGGAGGGCCGGTGCTCTGGGAGGCTGGAGGTGTATCATAACGCTGTGTGGGGCTCAGTCTGTGATGATCTGTGGGACATCAGCGATGCTCAGGTGGTCTGCAGACAGCTCGGTTGTGGAGCAGCACTGAGGGCTGATGGGAATTCAGCCTTTGGTGCTGGTGAAGGTGTTGTGTGGCTGAACAGAGTCGAGTGCAGAGGGAATGAGATTCACCTGTGGGACTGTCCTCTCTCCCTGAAGAACCACACTGACTGCTCCAACAAAGATCACGCTGGACTCACCTGTGCAGGTCACAGCAAAACATCAAGGAATGTTAAATCAATTATTTGCTTTGATTTTGAATGTGTTTGTGTCTTTTTCAACAGATTTACCAGATTCTCCTGCCACAACAACATCATCTTCTCCTCCAGTTTCTCAGACAGTGAGCTCAACATCAGTCTCTCCTCCACAAACTCCTCCAGCAGCGTCTCTCTCTGTGCTTGTGATTGTACTGGGAGTTGTGCTCTTACTGCTCTTAGTGCCACTGCTTATACTGATTCAGCAGAACAGAGTGATGAGGAGAGGTAGGAGAGATCCAGAGACTGTCATATTGTGTCTTATTCAGTGTGTGATCAGTCATGTGTTGTGAACTGACAGCAGGTTTGTCTCTCTACACTCACAGCTCTCTCTAAGAGGAGACACAGGAGCACGACTGAGGCCGTTTATGAGGAGATTCATCACAGACACAATCACTTCACTCAGAGGGGTGAGACATGAGCCGTGAATCTTATTTAATATGATTAATTAATAAGAGAGTCTGTCAGACACTTGATGTTCATCTATTATTAGTCCTGTTAAACCTCCTGCAGAAAACCACAGAGCTGCATGTGCAGGTGTGTGTGTGTGTTTCTTCCTGTGTGTATTTCTGGAAGGCAGTGAGGAATGGGTTCATGTGAGGATACATGTGTGTTTACTAATAGGCCTCTAAAACATAAGATTTCTGCCTCTAATGCTTTTAAAATGCAAGTTATTAATATTTGTGTTGTGTTTTCAGTAACAAAATGCTTTATGATCCAAAGTAAATGAGGAATCAGTCTGTTTGTAATGATGAACATGTTTCTGACTGTTCTGCTCCTTTAACAGGGAGTCTCATCTCTGAAGAACTGCATTCTGGGTATGAAGATGCTGATGAGCTTCTCTCAGGTTAGAGAGCTGAAGTATATTCAAAACAACACCTAAAATAAATTATTTGATTTACAAACTCTAAAAAATGTATCAAATGTATTTCACATATTTTACCACTAAATGAAATGTGTTTGTTTCAATTGTTCACAATACTAAAAGTTTTCTCATATTAGAAAAAGAGTTCAAGACTGTATATTATGATGATGTCACTAATGGCAGTGGCCTGAAAGGTCAGTAATTGATCACATGATTCATTCATTACAAGATAATTTAAAAAGCTGAACGGTCTCAAGCCCTGCAAAAGCATATTTTAAATTCTGTTTCCCAAAATTTTAAAAACACTCAAGATATATATCAAATGTTTTGATGCAGAAGAGATGATGAAGGAAATCACACCGGGATACTATGATGATGTCATCACTGATGGACTGAAACCAGATCGTGAGACAGGTGTCGCTCTGTTATTCTATAATAAGATATGAAATATTTAAAATATATAAAATCTGTGTATATATATTAAAAATATATATAAATTATATTTTGTATGTGTGTCTCATGTTCAATTTGTAGAAGACACACCTGAGAGCTATGATGATGTCATGACAAGTGGACAAAACTTTAATATTAAAAAAGGTGTTTTTACTTTTTTTTTTTTTTTTTTTTTTTGTGAATGTTTATCATAATACCTCTGAAGTGATGCGCAGTACTGATATGATGATGTATCATTTGTTCTGTTTATATCTTCATGTTTATGTAGTGGACACACTGGAGCATTATGATGATGTCATTATTAATGGACAGAACATTCAAGGTGTAACAGGTGAGTCACACAGATCTATTTTATTATCACCCACTAATATTGAACATGTGTTTCTACCATTAATGAATCATCATGACTTCATCAGAAGTAAATCTAATTGTTGGAGAGACTTTTGACTGCCAGGATCTGATTTAATTTAGCACAACTTTATATAAGGAAGAGCAGACAGGTCATCAGGTTTAGATGATGTATTGATAAAAAATAAGCCACAGAGGTACAGGTATTTCACAGGTAGATATCAGTTACAGGCAGTAGAGACATTAGTCTGGAACACAAGAAATACAATAAAGGATAATGAAAATAGTTTGACATATATACAATAATAAACGTCCATTGGTACATAAAGGCAGTCAAAGTATATTAAATCCTCATCAATAACAATCCAAGGTAACAAAATATGGTATCACGTTGTACATTATAAGCCATAAACATAGGCGGAGTTTCACATGTTGTTTTAAAGGAATTAATAATTATTTAATTATTAAAAAAAATGTAAGTATTAAAAGGATTAAGGGAATAAATAAAAGTAAAAACTGTAAAATAAGTTCTACTGCAGCTGTGAAGTAGGCCTAATCAATTTAAACTATTTGCAAATACGGTTTTGTTTTAAAATATGCACATTTTTACTCTTACTGATATCTGATCTGTCACAAACGCAAAACGTATCTTTTCTCGTCATATTCAGTTATGAGTTACATGAATCAAATGTAAATTATACCATATTTTACATTCAAAACAGTGACATTTTTTTAAAAAAAAGTTGAGTTGCTTGCATCCCTGGATATTACTGTTGGTCGTTCAGCATTCCTCTCGTAAAACAGTTAAATATTGATGTTTAGCGGCTACTTTCCATGCACTCTTTCAGAGATAAAACTAAATTCATACTCGTCTTCTGTAAGACCCGCCTTCTTTGATTTGATTGGCCATCTCACTCATTTTGACATTGACGAGCGCTGTTAGACTATAGAGTACCTCAGGGATGACGTGTTTTTGTAGGCCAACCCGGAAGTTAGCGGCGCACCGGTTCCCTCGATCAAAAGCCTATGCTTTTTTCCCATAGACTTTTGGAAAATCGCAAAAAATAAGCTCTGTGTTTAACAAAGGGTTATGACACTTACGTGTTTTTTCTATCAAGATAATCTTTACAAGTTAACACAACATTTATACATTTTGAAGCCTAAATAAAGTCGTCAGAATTAAAAAGCTAACAGTAGGCTATAACTGACTACAGCACACCATGGTCACGGATCAACGTCACCACCACCAAGCTTCCTCAAACTTTATTTAAAAAACAACTTTATTTAAAAACATTCTCGCTGATTATGATCTGCGCTGTGTATGAATACTTATCCACTTTTTCATGAGAAATGCTGTCCAAATGTCCTGTTTGTCATGATGACGTCTAAAGTCCCCGCCAAAGGAAGTCGTCCCTTTTAGCAATTTGTTAGCAACCGCCGTTTTTAAGACACAATAAAGGTTTAAAAAAATCACAAGCGGGTTATAACTGGTGTGTTTTATGTCATAGATCAAAACGTGAAAAAATTTAGAGGCTTTGTTAACCACAGACCTTATTTCAGGCGATTTAGCAAAAACCCATTAAAAAAACCCATTGACTTCGGGGCGATGGAAGCGGAAGTCCTAAAATGCTAACTCGCTTCCGGGTTTTGCCTACAAAAACACGTCATCCCTGAGGTACTCTATAGAGACAGAGCAACCTAAAAACTTTTAAAACTTTTTGTCTTCCAAATAACAAACAGACGAAGTGCAGCAGAGCAGCATCAAGAATATCAAATATTGAGGGAAAATTTAGCCATTTCTAATTTATGGGGAAACTTTAGGGAGTTGTGTGTAACTTTTCCGAGTTGTGCTTTTGAATCGTCAGAGTTAGAGCCCATTCTCCTTTAGTTGTGGGTTTATTTAAAAAAACAAAACGATGAATAAATATCCATTTAGTTTAGTTAGCCTGCTATTTAGCACAAGCATAAACTATAGCGGGAACAGAACGAGAAGTGAGTCATCTCATGTACCACCGTGATATGATTTGCGAGTTGGGACTTGGGAGAGAATGGGTTTCTTGGTTTTTTAGTATAGTATTTAAAAATTATTTAGCCCTAATTTACTCATTCTACTCACTAAAATAATAGAATAAGACAAATAAATTGAGAAAATGTGAATTCTATAATTTCCCACAACATCATAACTGTCTCTCGTCTGGTCAAACTTATCATTGTAAACCAGAACAGTGATGTACAAACACAAACAGAACAAATAATCATATATGGAACAGCATCATTAAGCTAGACCAGGGATGGGCAACTAGCGGCCCACGGGCCGCATACGGCCCGCAACGTCTTTAAGTATGGCTCGCTGGATCACTTGGACTCTCGGATGATCAATTTTAAAACCTCTGAAAAGCAAGTAATGTAAAGATTGTGTTCAGATTATAATGTTAATACTAAATCAATCCAGGAGAGTTCGCTCTTTACAGCCAATCCCCGTATTAATAACAGCGTAGGATGTGCACGCTAATGTGAAAGTTTACTAAAATTAGCAAAAATAAATGAAAAATTAACAATAAAAATCGTGTTTTCAACATCCAATCAGGATGGTTAACAGATTATATTTTTACAAAGTTCAAGGGGTCACCCATATGTTTCGAAACGAAATCTGTAATGAAAGATTTTATTGTAAATTGCCCACAAACTGCTCACAAACGGTTCCAGTTGTATCTCCACTTGAGCCTGGTACGGCACGGCTCGATTACAAACCATTCTCCACCCGGAATTAGCCTATGGAAGGCCATAAAGACAAATATGTCTTTAGACGTTATGTGTACAGACGTTATTATGCGTGTACGCTTAATTGCGGCTAAACACGTTATTTCGTGTACAGACGATATAAAAGGCGTATATGCGTAATTGCGTGTAGACGCAAAAACGCAAGATTTCCGCTATCAAAATAAAAGTCACATCCACTAGCACTGCAAACCCTACAATTTTTTTTGTCTAAAGACATATTTAGCTTTACGGCCTTCCATATTAGCCAACTGTGCCGAAGCGTGCTGCTAGAATGCGAGTAGTGACGTCGCCACTCAGGATCGGTCATTTGTCTGTTGCCTGGCTGCCAGTTTCTCCGTAGCTTGCTAAACATGATATTTGAGCAACGTGAACACAAATTAATCATACAATTAATAGAAATAACCAATCATCCTCTATAACGTGGTCACTATTTGCATTGCATATCGTGTGTAAACTATTGCGTTACTAAGGCAACGACCAGGCCCGGATTGGCTAATCGGGAGCACCGGGAAAATTCCCGGTGGGCCGGTCTGTTTATTTGGCCACGAGGGCCGGTGTTGTCATGGCACTGGGTTAAAATATGGATGCTCTAGAAACTGGCGATGTGGCCAAATGTACTAAGCTGAGTAGCCTAACTTTTTCCTTAAAACCAGTCAGTGACGGATTTAGGCATGAGGTGACGCCTGTAGGGACAGCAGGACAAGTTAAATTAATACTAAATTATGGTAAGACAAAAGGTCTAAGCCACCGGAGGCCGATTTAGGTAACGTAAATAAATAAAAAGGAAGAGGGGAAACATGCAAAAGATAAAGGCATGTATGCAGCTATTACTCATATCGTAATAGTAATAGGCAAATAACCAATGTGCTATTACACATTGGGCAACAAATTCATTTTTCTGTCCAACTAGCTTACATAACCAGACAGTAAAATGTGATTTTGTAACATAATGTAACTTTTTTTAAACAAATGTAATTAGGGCTGTAACGATTCCTCGATTAAAATCGAATACTCGAGTAACCGATAAAATACCGGAAGTGGCGCTTTCCACGGACAAGAATCCATGAAACGCATTAATAGAATACCTCAGGGATGACCTGTTTTTGTAGGCAAAACCCGGAAGGGAGTTAGCATTTTAGGACTTCCGCTTCCATCGCCCCGAAGTCAATGGGTTTTTTTAATGGGTTTTTGCTAAATCGGCTGAAATAAGGTCTGTGGTTAACAAAGCCTCTAAATATTTTCACGTTTTGATCTATGACATAAAACACACCAGTTATAACCCGCTTGTGATTTTTTAAACCTTTATTGTGTCTTAAAAACGGCGGTTGCTAACAAATTGCTAAAAGGGACTACTTCCTTTGGCAGGGACTTTAGACGTCATCATGACAAACAGGACATTTGGACAGCATTTCTCATGAAAAAGTGGATAAGTATTCATACACAGCGCAGATCATAATCAGCGAGAATGTTTTTAAATAAAGTTGTTTTTTAAATAAAGTTTGAGGAAGCTTGGTGGTGGTGACGTTGATCCGTGACCATGGTGTGCTGTAGTCCGTTTATAGCCTACTGTTAGCTTTTTATATCTGACGACTTTATTTAGGCTTCAAAATGTATAAATGTTGTGTTAACTTGTAAAGATTACCTTGATAGACAAAACGTGTAAGTGTCATAACCCTTTGTTAAAAACAGAGCTTATTTTTTGCGATTTTCCAAAAGCCCATGGGAAAAATGCATAGGCTTTTGATCGAGGGAACCGGTGCGCCGCTAACTTCCGGGTTGGCCTACAAAAACACTTCTGCACGATATTAAACCCGTTTGAAAATCATAATAAAGCATAATGCTATTGTGAATTTACAAAGGCTGTGAATCAATTAAATAAATGTATGTGCTGCAGGTTTAATATATGCGCTGTAATGTAATTACATATGTGTAGGTTATCTGCGTGCGTCTCAGAGCGGCTCCGTTCACGGTAAATGCAGCTTCATGTGAACTGTTATCATTTACATGAGTGGCGCGTCTCAAACTCCATCTCTGCATATGCTGTGATTTTGGATTGCTTTTAACGTTCATCTGGAAACGCAATGTGCGACATTTAATCATATTTGTAAGGTAAGGGAGAATACATTATACAGTATGTTTCTACTGCGCTAACTGCTCGTCGCGATTTCAAAATAAAAGTTTAAGCCCTCGTTTAAGTCCACATGTTCTTGTTCAAGAAATTACAGCGGTAGCATTTCTGTCTTTAAAAAAAGGCCAAATATTAAAGATTAATTGGACATTTGAAATAGATGTTGTAAACCAATACTGAACAGGGATTAGATTGCGTTGTAAAGTGTAAAAACCATCATCAGGCCACTGGCGCCCTCTGCAGGCATTTGTTATAAACCGCTTGTTAAGTCGTGACGTAAAGAATGCCGTTTCGTTTCACTTGAGAATGACATCTCGACGGAGGTTTATGAGCGCTATTTATTCATATTAAACATTTAACATTTTAAAAAGTTAAACATTTAAAATACTTACAGTCTACACAACAGTCTCCATGCTCACAGCATCACAGACATTAATATTTTAACGATTTATTAAATGAATCACTGTCTGGCCATCTGGGATTCTGGTATGGAGATAAAGGGTATATTAACACCACATCATGTGTGTATATTAGCACCGTTTGTTGTTTTCTTGTGCTATGAGAAAGAGCGTTTGGACCTGGAAGCTCTGCTGCGTGACGTCAGACAACCAAATACATAAAGAACATTAGTTGTACAATTCAATACATTATGTATTTTGACAGTTTTGTTCAATAAAACCACACGATTAATTTATTTTGATACTTTACTTGAATCAATTATTATTGTGTTATTGCTATTATATATGTATTTTAAGCTGTATGTGTAAGTGAATGTGTTGAGTAGTAGTTGAGCTAAATGCGCGACGGGCGCCGCCATGTTTGTTTACGCCGCGGTCAGGAGAATATACACAACCAGTCAAAAGTTTGGACACGGTAAGATTTTTAATGTTTTTAAAAGAAGTTTCGTCTGCTCACCAAGGCTGCATTTATTTAATTAAAAATACAGTAAAAACAGTAATATTGTGAAATATTATTACAATTTAAAATAACTTTTCTGTTTAAATATATATTTTATAAAGTAACTTATTCCTGTTATCAAAGCTGAATTTTCAGCATCATTACTCCAGTCTTCAGTGTCACATGATCCTTCAGAAATCATTCTAATATGCTGATCTGCTGCTCAAGAAACACTTATTGTGTACAATAAGATATTTGTGTACAATATATACAGTATATATATTTTTTCAGGATTCTTTGATGAATAGAAAGTTCAAAAGAACAGCATTTATTTGAAATATAATCTTTTGTAACATTATAAATGTCTTTACTGTCACTTTCTTTTGATCAGTTTAATGCATCCTTGCTGAATAAAAGCATTAATTTCTTTCATTTATTTTCAAAAAAATTCAAAAAAAAAAAAAAAATTATTACTGACCCCAAACTTTTGAACGGTAGTGTATAATGTTACAAAAGCTTTGTATTTCAGATAAACGCTGTTCTTTTGGACTTTCTATTCATCAAGGAATCCTGAAAAAAAAAGTACACAACTGTTTTAAACATTGATAATAATCATAAATATTTCTTGAGCAGCAAATCAGCATATTAGAATGATTTCTGAAGGATCATGTGACACTGAAGACTGGAGTAATGATGCTGAAAATTCAGCTTTGCCATCACAGGAATGAATTGCTTTATAAAATATATTCAAACTGTCACAGACACGCCAGGCTCCACCATCACCCAATCACAACGCACTCCCTCACCCGAATACTAAACGCCCACACCTGACTCCAATCAACACCGTCATCACCAGCAGCACAAAAAACCCACGCACTCACACGGTCACTGTCCGGTCTCGTTAGTTGTAGGTCCTTACCTTCATGCTCACCTTACGGACTCCTCCAAGCTACTTACCTGTCTCCAGTGTGTTCCCAAGTCTCCTTCGTTGTTCCTCGTCTCATGTGAGTTCTCCTGTGTCTTCTCTGCATTGACCAGTCTCCAGCCCGCTTCCGTATTTTAAGATGTTTTTGAAAAATACAATTCTATTGCAGACTTATATACTGAGGTTTTAAGTACATTATTTTAAAATAGTCAGTCGTGAATTAAAGTGGGCCGGTCTAAGGCATGAAACTCCAGGGCTGAAAATGAGTCCCACTCCGGCCCTGACAACGACTGAAGAGCTCAATTATCAGCCCCACAGTGGAAAACGAAACCATATCCGTACCGGCCGGCTCGGCTCGGATTGGCACGGAATGGAACGGTAAAGCAAAGAGAACGGTTTGACTCCACGGTGGAAAAGCGACTAACGAGAAGTATGAAAGATACACGTGACGCCACTTGTCTTAGATTTCAAAGGTAAAATGCATAGTCAACAAAACATTTTTTCCAAATGAATAACAGAAATTTATTCACTTAATTATGTTCTTATATATTTTTAAAAATGGTATTTTTCATGGTAATATGTGCATGTGGATTATGGTGCCATATGGAACAACTGTTTTTTAAATAAGCACTTTTTAACGAGGCTGAGTTGAGAGTGGCTTGTAATCAAAAATAGGACATCTGTACATTTGTTTGTTGCAGATTTACAGACAATGCAGTTGAGATGTTTACATTTGCTTGTTGTCAGCTGAAAACAAAGTTTCCTATTTGTATTAGCAAAAGTTTTACAGTTCATAAATCTTTAAAAACAAATTACATTAATTATACATTTATTTCCCTTAATAGAAAATAAATTGAATAAGACTGTAAAAGGTGCGAGTGTGGATTAGTAATCTGGCCCCCTGGTATTAAGCAGAAAAAATGTTGGCCCTCGTCACTATGGAAGTTGCCCATCCCTGAGCTAGACTAACAGAAACAACAGCTGCGGACATGATTAAACATAAATAACTCAATACCGATCTCAATAAACACAAAAATAAGGCAAACAGGCTTACTTGCAGGTCAATGGCTAACACCTTGAGGTAATTCTGCAGCAAATATCACAAATAAACAACAATAAATGTCCTTTCAGCGATCGGCTCTGCAGAGCAAAACAGTTCAGCAGGCAACAGCAACTTAACTCACGTGACTGCTAATCTGGAAGATGACGTGCAATGTCAAAATAAAAGTCCTCTCGTAAAGGAGCCTTTACAACACTAATAATCTCAGACAGTCATGAGGGGAAAGAGATCAAGCTTTTCTTCTTCTTTTACTTATTTCAATCACAGACAAGTACAATGCAAAAAAAGTGATCTCGTGTTTGAAAGGGTTTCAAAGTTGTGAGATCAGTTTTACAAAATGTAATATATGAGGGTTTCTTTTGAGTTATTTTTGTCTTATGAATACAAAACTTTGCCAAAATAATTAAAAGGTTAATTGTGTGATTTTGTTTTTCAGAAAAATGAGGTATTTTATGAAAACAAAGTAAAACGTAATAAGGTTCTAAATTAAGATCATCTATTTTAAAGTCAATCCAAAAAATAGGGCAACTAAAAAAAAAAAAGATCAATTTTCAAATGATGTGTTACAAAAAGTACATTTATCACAAACAGTATGACTATCTACTAATGGAAGCATTTACAGGATAACATCTATGAATAATTTTGTATTTTTTTTATTTTTTACTTTATTAGAAATAACATTTGTTATTGTCCAAAAATTGTCCAAAAGACGTTTTGATTCACAAGGAGGATTGGATCCGACATTAAAGGAATTTCTTATAAAATTGTTATTAAAACCTTTATCAAAAAAGAATTTACAAAGTTGAGGATTTTATAAGGCTGTATTATTAATATCTACATCTGAGAATTTGGTTAAAGTTATGCCATTGGGGATAGCCTTAATTACTTTAAATTATTTTGCATAATTTAAGGTATGTGTAGGAAAGAGATCAGCGACATCATCAATGACACAAGCTGTATTAAAATCACAATGTGAGGTTTTATTTCACATGTGTATCAGAGGGAGATCAGGAGGAGTATGATGATGTGAAGAACAGCAATGAAGATGAGAGAAACCTGTTGGGTCGGTTATGGTGACATTTCTATAGCCTATAACTATTTTTATTTATGTTGCTCATTTAAACTAAATCTTGATGAATTTATAACAATGAGAATATGAATTTGCTTTTGTTTTTAAAAACAGACTATGATGATGTGGGGGAGGAGTCAAATAGAGGGAGGAGCCATATGACTCACTGACCACACCCACTGCCTCTGATCATCAAATCATATTACAGTTACTGGAGATACTGTTTTTTTGTTTTTTTTTTTTTGTTTGTTTGTTTTTTTACTACTAAAGATTCTGTGCCTTATGTTTTTGTTATTTTAAATATTTTTAAATGAAAGGTTACATGCTGTGCAAAATTCAGTAACAAATTTTAGTATTTGTATTTTAGTATTTGTGCTATTTTTATTTTGATAATGCTTTTCACCTAATAAAAAAAAAAAAAAAAAAAAAAACATTCATTCATGTCACAAAAATATTTTTTAGAAGAGTGATTAGAGGAAAGGAGAAAATATGCAAATGATAAATAGATTTACCACTTCATAGATATTATAAGTTATCGTGTTTTCCCATAAACTTAAAATTAACTTAAATAGAGCACAATTTAATATTTCATTTTCAAGAATGTAAAGTTTCTGGGAGTGACAAAGGTATGCAAAGGTGTAGACATCTATGAGAGAAAAACATTTACCCAAACTGCACAGTTTATTGTGTGATGTTCATTTTACTTTAAAATGCTTTAAACAACTTTAAACAGTTTTTAAGTCTGAATTGTTTGCTCTGATCTTGAATCTTCTGCAGCAATAGCTCCATCTGCAGGTTGAGGTTTGTTTGACCCTTCTTGGTTTTTCTCTTCAACAGCTGATGTTGTCATTTTCTTTTCCTTAGTTAACTATAAGCTTCACTGGACATGGATAAAACAGCATTAAAGAATTACATTACGTCTCTAAACAGGGATTATTCACAAGTAACATATGGGAAATTAAGAAAACAAAGATTATTTCCTCTTAAACATCACAGAATGTGAGTGAAATTGATTAAAGTAACTAACTATAAATAAAAAAGAATAACCTACAATATGGGGAAGTAAGGAAAGATTGTGACAAGAAATTTAAATTCATCTTATTTAGTTAAGCTCAAATGAATAGAGTTTAGTTAGATCATAAAAGTGAATAAAAGTTGTCAATACACATCATTCACATCTTATCATCACTGCTGACGTCATCAGTAAGCAGACCTGTCACTTTGATGATGTCACACCAGCACAATGTCAAGAGGGAACAGGAAGAGGTTTCTGTGCTGAAATTTCCTGTTTGATCACAGGATGAACTAAAGTTTGGATGAGGGAATCAAGTATTTAATATTTTTATTTAAAATTAACTTTTACATGATTGACAGACAGATAAAGGTTGACACATCCTGCTATTATTTACCTCCTCAATGTTTAACAATAAATAAGAGTTGAATGCCAGAGCTCTGTGTAATTTGTGACATTAAACTGAATACATGGTGAAATACTGAAGTCTCAAACTAAACTTACATGCAAACTAAATTCTCACAGCCTAGAGAGAAATTGTTATAATTAAAATACAGAATTACAGCTCTTACCTGAACAATAAAACAAAAGTACTTTACTCTTCTAGGTCTATTCCTACAAAAAGTATAAACGTGTTTAATTAAATTCAGTAAACGAGTGAAGTTTGTGGCGAGCGACCGTTACTCTGGTTTAAATGCTCTGCTGAGAGTGTTGGGATGGTTGTTGTTGCAGCACGGACTCTATTCAGTGTGACACCAGTCGCCTTATGTTGTTTATATCTCATAGTACAGTCCGGGTTTGTTGTGTTTAATAAAGTTAAGTGTACGCAACTAGATTGGCGTTAACCGTCCATTCTATTTGTAATAGAGGATAGAATGAGACATGGTGGCAGTGGTGCTTTGTGAAAAGTAAAAGCACAGAATAGTAGACACGACCTAAGACACCGGCTGAGTATGGTAGAGAGAGCGGAGAGCTCAGGCGCAGCGCGGATGGAGAATGCACTGGGACTGAGACTGCCATTAGCCCTTTGCCTAGCCTCAACTAATCTGGCGACATCATGGAAATTGTGGAAAGAAGAGTTCACGCTGTATATGGATCTTACTTTGGCGGACGCTGGCGAAGCCGTGAAACTGAAAGTTTTCAGTTATCTCATTGGGGAGACGGGAAGAGAGCTGTGCGAGACCCTGATCCCCTCCTCGTCACCAGATCGGACAGTAAGCGGATTAATAAGTGCACTGGATTTTGTCAGAAATCAGGGCTCTGATGAAAACATTGACAAAATATGAAACGGACTTAAGAATGCTCGCCAGTACGTGCAATTTCGGCCAGATCAAAGACTCTGAATTGTTTGCGGCATATCCAGTTCTGTTTTGAGAGAGAGACCTTTAAGGGAGCAGGATTTGACTTTGGAAAAATGTGTGCAAATCTGCAGGACAACAGAGCTGTCGCAAAAAAATCAACAGAACGATTGAAGTGAGAAAAGATAAAAGTAAGAGCACTGTAAACTGCAAGTTCTGCGGGAAAATGCATGAGAGAAATAAACAGAAATGTCCTGCATATGGGAAAAAGTGCAAAAAAATGTGGAAAAGACAATCATTTTGTCACAATGTGCACAGAAAGAAAAAACGGTGCATACTATTACTGAGTCAGATGATGAAAGTTATCAGGACATCTTGTGTGTAACAGTAGAGACAGTGAACACTGACGAAGGAGAAACAGAGGCCGCCCTCAAAACTCAAATTGAAAAGACAGAGCAAGTGCTGGTGATGTACAATAAAAGCACACTGCAGCCATTGGGGAAATGTAAAGTTAAACTGAGAAATCCTAGAAACAAGAAACTGTACCGATTAGAATTTGTGGTTGTAGATGAGGAGTCCGCAGTGCTGCTACTGGGCAGCAGGGCAGTACAAGCCATGAATCTAGTGAAAGTTCATTATGAAAACATCATGGCTGTGGATAGCATTGTCACCAAAGAGACCGGGAAAGATGAAATGTGGAGCATGGATAATATCAGAAAAGACATACTGATGTGTTCCAGAGAGACGGGTGTCTGGAGGGTGTGTATAAAATAGAAGCAGACCCCACAGTAACTCCAGTGAAACTGCCAAAGTGACGGGTCCCTGTGGTGATGATGGCGCCACTTAAAGCAGAGCTGAGTGATCTTCAACGAAGAGGGATCATCACACCAGTAGACTGTAGCACAGAGTGGATTAGCAGTCTTGTTATAAGAAGCCATCAGGAAACCTCAGGATATGCATAGATTCAAGACCACTCAACAGAGCTCTGAAAAGATGCCACTTTCCTCTGCTGACAACAGACGAAATACTGCCAGACTTGTCGAGGGCAAAAGTTTTCACTGTATGTGACGTCAAAAATGGATTTTGGCATATGACCCTGGATGAGGAATCGAGTTACATGACCACATTTGCCACACCGTATGGCAGATACAGATGGCTGAGGATGCCAATGGGCATCAGCCCCGCACCAGAGGTGTTTCAAAGAAAACTAAGTCAAGCTCTGGAAGGATTGCGAGGTGTATATGTCATAGCTGATGACATCCTCATCACAGGACAGGGTGAGACATATTAGCAAACCAAGACCATGATGACAAACTGAGAGCACTGTTGAATAGATGTAGAGAAAAGAACATCAAACTGAATGCAGAGAAGTTTCAACTGAGAAAAAGCGAGGTTCCATACATCGGATATTAACTTACCACAGACGGGCTCAGAGTGGAATCTGAGAAGGCACGAGCGGTCAGAGACATGCCACGTCCAACAGATGTCAAGGGTGTCCAAAGGCTCCTGGGCATGGTAAACTATCTCTCGAAATTCTGTGACCACCTGTCAGATGGCTGTGAGATACTGAGGCAGCTAACTCATAAAGACAGTATCTGGGAATGGTCAGATGCGCAGCAAGCATTCACACGGCTCAAAGATGCCATCACCAAAGCCCCAATTCTCAAATATTACAACCCAGATGAACCACTGACACTTCAGTGTGATGCGTCGGAGACTGAGTTAGGGGCCGCTTTACTTCAGGAGGGGGCGCCGGTTGCTTATGGAAGTCAGGCATTGAGTAAGACAGAGAGGGGTTATGCCCAGATAGAGAATGGCCAAACATTATTTGTCTTCGTTATGGAAAAATTCCATCAGTATACGTACGGGCGCAAAGTAACTGTACACTCTGACCATAAGCCACTGGAAAAGTAAGAAAACCCCTGCTGAACACCCCAAAACACCTGCAAAGAATCTTACTTAGACTACAGATATGACATTGAAGTCAATTATATCCCAGGGAAGGACATTTTGCTAGCTGACACACTGAGCCACTCATACTTACCTGAACATGCATCAGAGAGTTCAGTAGAAATGGAGATTGAAAGCATAAACACGGTCCAGCATGTACATATAGCAGAAGAAAGACTCCAGGCCATCAGAGAGGAAACAAGTAAAGACAGAAAATTGCAAACACTGATCAGATTCATCCATGAAGGTTGGCCAATGAACAAAAAAGACTTGCCAAATTGACATTGCACATTACCACTCTTTTCAGGAGGAACTGAGTGCACAGAGTGGAATTGTCTTCAGGGGAGAGAGTTGTAATCCCTGACGCACTCAGAGGTGTCATTGTTCAGCATTCACTCCTCACATTTGGGCATAGAGGATGCCTAAGAAGGGCAAGAGAATGTGTTTATTGGTTAGGGATGAATGATCAGATAAAGACATTCATGGAAAAATGTGACATCTGCAGATCTATGGATGTGAAACAGCAGAAGGAGACTCTGTGGTCTCACAAACTACCAAGTAACCCATGAAGATGGGGACAGATATATTCACTTTAGACAACAGAAACTACCTGATCACCATTGATTACCTCTCTAATTTCTGGGAGCTGGAACAGTAAAGACAACACTTTATTTTGTTACAATAGTTTATTAATTGAAGGGAATATGTATTAGAATGCATCAAGGAGACATTACAAATACCATCTTACTGAAATTGCAATGTTAATACATTAAGAATTTTATATTGTGTAATTTTCAGTCAATACAAAGTATATGTGAATGTATACATGCTGTTCTGAGTTACATTCCATGAAGTTCTTAAGTGATCAAATTGTCTTTCAGGTTGTAAGCTACTTGGAAAAAAACAAAAAAAGAGAAAGGATGTTGGGATGGTTGTTGTTGCAGCACGGACTGTATTCAGTGTGACACCAGTCGTCTTATGTTGTTTATATCTGATAGTACAGGCCGGTTTTGTTGTGTTTAATAAAGTTAAGTGTACGCAACTAGATTGGCGTTAACCGTCCATTCTATTTATAATAGAGGATAGAATGAAACAGAGTGCGCGGTCACAGAGGAGGAGGAACTTGTTCAGCTCTCAGTCAGAACATGATGTTTCTATGGTGACAGACGCTGCGCATCCTCGATTCTTGCAACACATCTTAAAAACTGTTTTTTTTTTATGCTGAAAATATATCTTACTAATACGAGGAACAAACCTGCATCTATATTGAGTTTTTTTTTTGTTATGTAATACTAAATGTTTAAATTTTTCTTCTAATAGAATGAAGCATCAAACACATACGAAAAGGCCAAATATTCAAGATTACAAGTCAAATTTAAAGTTTGTCAATGAAAAACCTTATATTAAATCACTCTTGCTGTAGAGTGTGATGACATTCTGTCCCTCTGTGCATAGACTATAGACTGTTACAACAGCAGATAAAGTGTAAAATTAATGTGCAGTGAAATGAGCTCAACATGAAACAAGTTACTTATAAATGTTGCTATAAGAGAAGAAAAAACATTGATTTCTGTCCTGAAACATGTTCACAGCTCCTTCATGCTCAACACAGGGACAAGATCCTTGTAGTCTTCAATAAGAGGTGTTTTGCTGCCATCTGCTGGACAAATACAGCATTGCAGCATTAAACATGTTTATTGCTGTTGTTTATTATTCTCTAAGGTTTACTTATTTATGTAGATAATATTTTATTTATTTAATAAAAAACACATCTGAATTGCTTAGCAAAAATATAGTTTATACTATGGTGTAATCAAATTTTATTTTTAAAATAATAGAACAAAGCAGTAAAATAGTAATATTATGCATAATTTATCCAGTAACAATAAGATTAAAATGTTACACTTTTTTTTAAATAATTCATGAAAAAAAAAATACTTCTAAGTTTTCTACCAAGTTACAAGTGTTTGAAGTGATCAGACTTACAGAAATCAGTCATCAGTGTTGTATGTTGTGTGTGCAGATACAGGCTTTGATGCTGAATATAACCTGCAGTGTTTCTCTATCAATCTCTTTAAGTTTAGTGTGACTTTATCTCCACGCTGACATATGACTGACACGAGTCTGTCCTCAGTGAAGTGTCTCTTCACGCTGGAGGAGGAGTCCCGCTCATCAGCGCTCACACTTTATTGATATATATATGGAGAAAATAAAAATGCTGCTTTCTGATTTGTCAGTGATTGTGTTTGATGATTTCCTCTGTTGTGTCTAATAAGGTAACAGTGAGTGTCATTGGCAGCTGTGAGAGTCTCTCTCTCTTTAGGGGACTGACAGGAGCCAGTTTCTTCAGTGTGTTTGAGGAGCAGAAGGAGAAACAGAGTCAAACAAACAGTGTGACGAGCAGAAGAAGATGGAGGGATGTCTGACACTCGTTTTACTCTCCTCTATAGTCACTCTAACAACATCTGGTAAGTACAAAATAGACTGTAAAGATGTAAATTGTATGTGTTAGAATAAGCAGTTTATCTGTGATGGCCTTAGACTATGAAGCCGAATAGAGGCCTGTAATATGTGAATTGAGATATTGAGATAGACTATTAATTATCAGTAATATTTTATCATTTATTAAAGCATTTACAGTCAAGCGGTGTAATGACAACAAGATGATCTGTCAAATCCTCTTGTCAGAAGAGTGCTTAGTTTATTCTCCAGCTTTAGTTGTCTAGAATATTATGTTCTAGAGTACCATGTTCTCGGCATGATATAGAAATGTTCCTCAACTTTGCAATATTAAACAAATGATTGTAGGCTGTTCTACTGCTACTAGCTAAATTTTTCTCTCTTTCATGTACAGATGCTGAGACGGTTAGGTTAGTTAATGGTGACAGTCACTGTGCTGGTAGAGTGGAGGTTCTTCATGATGGTCAGTGGGGAACAGTGTGTGATTATAACTGGGATATGACTGATGCTGCAGTGGTGTGTAGAGAGCTGGGATGTGGAAAGGCTCTAGAGGCTGTGAAAAAGGCTCACTTTGGATCAGGATCAGGACCAATCTGGATGGATTATGTGCGCTGTAGAGGATCAGAGTCAACACTGAAGAACTGTGGATCAAGAGGATGGGGTAAACATTACTGTGGTCATCATGAAGATGCTGGAGTCATCTGCTCAGGTGATTCTGTTCAATCTTGTTAATTGTTTTGTTAGAAAAATACGTAAATAGAATTTATCTTAATAATGAAAAAAGGAGTATATCACACATTTCTGTTACATTGATTTTTTAGTAACACTTTAGAATACTGTTCCATCATTAATGAATAACTACACAGGAACAAATGAGTAACACATTATTAACACTCTAGTCACTACTATTAACTATAAGAAACTCTGATTAATGAATTAGTAAGTAATAGTGCTCAGTTGAGTGTGGTTGTTCACTATTAGCTAATCAGTAACTACTATTTTTTTCATACCTCATGGAGAACTACTATATACAGTTTCATAATTAACATGAATGATGCATAATATATAATTAATTTTAACGTGAAGATCATGGTAACACACTAGTAATGACTGAAGTATTACCAAATCCTTCAGAAGGAATTACTAATTATTTGGATCAGTATTCTAAAGTGAGAAACATGACAACTCTCTAGTAACTACTGAAGACATTGTAAACTTTTGAGGTTTTTGTACAGTTTGGTATAGTAATTCCTTTTTATGTATTTGGTAACACTTGAGTAATTACTAGTGGGTTACCATGATCATCACTTTAGAATACTGTGTATAATTAGTAGTTCCTTTAAAATTATGTAGTAACACTTTAGTCATTACTATCCAAAACCTTACAAAAACCTTAAAATGACTTCAGTAGTTACTAGAGAGTTATCATGTTTCTCACTTTGGAATACAGAGTTCTCTGGGAGGCAGGAAAAAAATAGCAGTTACTGATTGGCTAATAGTGAACTACCACATTCAACTGAGCACTATTACTTACTAATTCACTAATCAGAGTTTCTTATTAGTTAATAGTATTTACTAGAGTTATTAACGCATTACTCATTTGTTCCTGTGTAGTTATTCATTAATGATGGAACAGTATTCTAAAGTGTTACCGATTTTTTTTTTTTTTTAAATTTATTTATGTGATGTAGACACACAGGTTGCATTTTTAGGTTTTAGTAACTGAAACTTGTATGAAATATACTTTTTATATTGCCACTCTAAATAACAACATTTTTGTCTATTTCATATTGTTTTATGTAATACTTACAGATCATAAACATTCTAGGCTTGTTAATGGATCTCACTTGTGCTCTGGGAGATTAGAGGTGGTTCATGGAAAAACATGGTACAGAATGTGTGCTGCTGCCTTTGACCAGCAGGATGCAGAGGTTGTGTGTCGACAGCTGGACTGTGGGGCTCCTGTACAGGTGCTGGGAGAAGATGCTTTTGGAAAAGGAGACGCTCAGATGTGGACACAAGAGATTCAATGCAATGGAAGTGAATCTTATATATCTTTGTGTCCAACATCACCTCTCAAATACAACTGTACCCATGAGAATGACATTGGGCTGTCATGTTCTGGTAATGGAGCAGTAGTTTTCAACTTATTGAGAATCACAAATGTTTTTAAAAAAATACATTTATTTTGCATGTTTCATCCTGTTTCATTAAACTCTCTGTTCTTTGTTCAGGTTACACTGACCTCAGACTGGTCAATGGTCCTGACATCTGTTCTGGTCGAGTTGAGCGTCAGTACTTCAGTAAATGGGGCACAGTGTGTGATGCATGCTGGGATATGAGAGCTGCCAGTGTCCTCTGTAGACAGCTGAATTGTGGGATTGCTGTATCTGTTGTGGGATCAGACTGGTTTGGAGAGGGAAGTGGTGAAATCTGGGCTGATGTGTTTGATTGTGACGGGAATGAAACAAAACTCTCAGAATGTTCCATCTCTTCATGGAGTCGAGCTGAAAGTTCTCATAGACGAGATGTTGGAGTCATCTGCTCTGGTGAGTCCATATTACAGGAAGATTCACTGATATTGTGCTGCTGAAAGACTTAATATTATAAATACAATATTTCAGTTGTCTTCATGTACTGTATTTAACATGTTCATTTCAGACTGAAAGATTAAATGCACTTGTCATTTATTTCTGAATTAATTTTTTATTATGCAAAATGTATTATTAATGTAAAGCATATTCTTGCAATATTTTAGTAAAACAGATCTTCTCCCCAGATTCCTCTCTGGCTGTTCATGATGGTCTGGTGCGGTTGTCTGGAGAGAGACAGTGTGAGGGGGAGGTGGAAGTTTCCATCCATCAGGTCTGGAGGAGAGTTCTGCTGGACTCCTGAGTCTCACTGAATCCTCTGTGGTCTGCAGACAGCTGGGCTGTGGCTCTGTGCTGAACTTCTCCGGCTCCTCTTCATCCAGTTCTGAACACAGTCATGAGTGTGTGACGGGCTTCCAATGCTCTGGGAGTGAAGCTCATCTGGGGAACTGCAGCTCTCCACAAACTCTCAACTGCAGCTCCACACAACAGCTGTCAATCACCTGCCTTGGTGAGAAGAGCAACATCTGGGCAGATTCTTCAGTTGTTAGTGATCACTGATGTGTTTTTCTTTCTCTGAATATCAGGTCGTGGGTCCATCAGGCTGGTGGGTTCTGGGGGAGACTGTGCAGGGAGGCTGGAGGTTTTTCACAGCGGCTCATGGGGGACAGTGTGTGATGACTCCTGGGATATTAAAGATGCCCATGTGGTGTGCAGACAGCTGCAGTGTGGAGTGGCCCTCAGTAACCAGCAGGTACCAGCCTGGTTTGGTCCTGGTTCTGGACCCATATGGCTGGATGAGGTGGAGTGTGAGGGGAATGAGACGTCCCTGTGGAGCTGCTCTTCTCCAGGCTGGGGAAAACATGACTGTCTACACAAGGAGGATGTAGGAGTCGTGTGTTCAGGTAAACAGTAAAGTAATGTAAATGATTTTCAAAGATACATTTAATTGTTTTTCATAAAATATCCTATGTAAATGATAATGTACAGTCATTTTTATAAAATAAACTCCAGGATGATCAGGAGCTGACGGGTCTTGTATCATCTTAAAGGGGTTTATTTTTCAACAATGACTATATGACTGCAATGTTAGTCTGATATACAGCGTTGCCATGGATGACGATCATTTTTTAAATATTTTTATTGACCAAGCAGAATCAAGTAGAATATTTTGTATAATATATTATGCACCTTATGTAAATATACACTGTGTACATGCTATCAGTGCTTGCAACATGCATTAGACTTGTATTAACCAGTTATTTAAGGTGATATTTTTGGTTTAGCAAAACCTGGATTCCAGTGGTTTTAATACACAACCTTTTCCATATTTTTTGTATATGTAGCATTTTTGTTTAATACTTTTTTTTTTTTCTTTTTTTTTACAATTCTCATTGATAATTTATTTAGTTGAGATTGATTCTCATCCTTTTCCATCTAGAGTTTAAAGAGATCAGGTTAACTGAGGGCTGTGAAGGGAATGTGGAGGTTTTCTACAATGGATCCTGGGGTAATGTGTGCTGGAACCAGATGGAAACAGACACAGTGAGTCTGATCTGTCAAGAGCTGAACTGTGGAAGATCTGGTGTTTTGTCTGATTCTACACCAAGACTGGAATCAGCTCCTAACTGGCTGGATGAAGTGAAATGTCGACCACATGATTCAAATCTGTGGCAGTGTCCATCTTCACCCTGGGGTCAGAACTACTGTAATGAAAATGAAGTGGCCAAAATCACCTGCTCAAGTGAGATGATATTTAAATGATGATCTCAATAGTCAGGTTTCTTTAAAAAAATGTTTATAATGTGGTGAGTAAACTCTTTCTGAAAAACTAAACTGAGCTGATGGAAAGAGCCTAAAATTTATGAGATTTAAATTGTTTTCACATTGATGATGTTTCACTGAGAGATGTTTTCAGATTCAGAAAGAGATTTATTGCCAAGTGTACTTCCACACACAAGTAATTTACCTTGGTATTGAAGCTTCCAGTACACACATATAAATATAACAAGACACATCATAACATTTAAGAATAAAAAATATAAAATAGTATAAAGACACAGATAGGTTTAGTCAAAATAAACATTTAAAGATAATGAACATATTTACAGTATTGTGAATAATAATATGAATAAATAGAACTAAATTAATTTACAAAGATATTGCACTAAACATTTCAAGAAGGAAATAGACAGTGGGAAGAAACTGTTCTAGTGATTTGAGGTGCCGTCAGGACTAATGACTCTTGAATCCTAATGTTCAGTTCAATTTATTTTTAATCTCAGTGAAGGAAAATCCTGAATCTCCTCAGAGTCGTCTGACATGTTCTACCTCATCATCTCCTCACCAGAGACAGTGTTCAGGTAAGTTTTTTTGACAATGCTTTTACATTGTTATTATAAGCCTGTATTTTCCTAATAAATGATTAATATATGTGCATTTAAACAAGAACTTATTTGCATTTAAAATCATAATCAAATTCATAAATGTAATTATACATTTAAAGCCATCTTTGTCCAGTTTCAGTGTGTTTTGTTGTAAATGTGCTGAAGCTGGTCAGTGATGGTTGATGTGTGTGATTTAGATCATGTTCCTCTCAGACTGAGTGGAGGGGAGGGCCGGTGCTCTGGGAGGCTGGAGGTGTATCATAACGCTGTGTGGGGCTCAGTCTGTGATGATCTGTGGGACATCAGCGATGCTCAGGTGGTCTGCAGGCAGCTGGGTTGTGGAGCAGCACTGAGGGCTGATGGGAATTCGGCCTTTGGTGCTGGTGAAGGTGTTGTGTGGCTGAACAGAGTCGAGTGCAGAGGGAATGAGATTCACCTGTGGGACTGTCCTCTCTCCCTGAAGAAACACACTGACTGCTCCAACAAAGATCATGCTGGACTCACCTGTGCAGGTCACAGCAAAACATTAAGGAATTTTAAATCAATTATTTGCTTTGATTTTGAATGTGTTTTTGTCTTTTTCAACAGATTTGTCAGATTTGTCAGTGTCCACTACTCCTGCCACAACAACATCATCTTCTCCTCCAGTTTCTCAGACAGTGAGCTCAACATCAGTCTCTCCTCCACAAACTCCTCCAGCAGCGTCTCTCTCTGTGCTTGTGATTGTACTGGGAGTTGTGCTCTTACTGCTCTTAGTGCCACTGCTTATACTGATTCAGCAGAACAGAGTGATGAGGAGAGGTAGGAGAGATCCAGAGACTGTCATATTGTGTCTTATTCAGTGTGTGATCAGTCATGTGTTGTGAACTGACAGCAGGTTTGTCTCTACACTCACAGCTCTCAAGAGGAGACACAGGAGCACGACTGAGGCCGTTTATGAGGAGATTCATCACAGACACAATCACTTCACTCAGAGGGGTGAGACATGAGCCGTGAATCTTATTTAATATGATTAATTAATAAGAGAGTCTGTCAGACACTTGATGTTCATCTATTATTAGTCCTGTTAAACCTCCTGCAGAAAACCACAGAGCTGCAGGTGTGTGTGTGTGTTTCTTCCTGTATGTATTTTTAGAGGGTAATAAGGAGCAGGTCATATGTTTGTATGTGTACAGCAGGTCTGTGTGTGTGTGTGTGTGTGTGTGAGTGTGTGTGTGTGTTTGTCTCTTCCTGTGTGTATTTCTGGAAGGCAGTGAGGAATGGGTTCATGTGAGGATACATGTGTGTTTACTAATAGGCCTCTAAAACATGAGATTTCTGCCTCTAATGCTTTTAAAATGTAAGTAATTAATATTTGTGTTGTGTTTTCAGTATCAAAATTCTTTGTGATTCAAAGGAAATGAAGGATTCAGTCTGTTTGTAATGATGAACATGTTTCTGACTGTTCTGCTCCTTTAACAGGGAGTCTCATCTCAGAAGAACTGCATTCTGGGTATGAAGATGCTGATGAGCTTCTCTCAGGTTAGAGAGCTACATTTCATTTTCATTTACATTTCAATACACTTCATTCAAAACAACACCTAAAATAAATTAACAGATAAATTAAAATAAACTGAATGAAATTAATTCACACATTTTAAAACTAAATATGTGCCAGTAATTCAGTTGTTCACAATACTAAAACTTTTCTCTTATTAGAAAAAGAGTTCAAGACTGCATATTATGATGATGTCACCAATGGCCTGAAAGGTCAGTAATTGATCACATGATTCATTACCAGATGATTAAAAAAGCTGAATGGTCTCAAGAACTGCAACATTATATTTTGCATTTGTTTTGTTTCCCAAAATATTAAAAACACTCAAAATATATAACACGTTTTGATGCAGAAGAAATGATGAAGGAAATCACACCGGGATACTATGATGATGTCATCACTGATGGACTGAAACCAGATCGTGAGACAGGTGTCGCTCTGTTATTCTAATAGGATATGAAATGTTTAAAATGTATAAAATCTGTGAATATATATTAAAAATATATATAAATTATATTTTGTATGTGTGTCTCATGTTCAATTTGTAGAAGACACACCTGAGAGCTATGATGATGTCATGACGAGTGGACAGAACTTTAATATTAAAAAAGGTGTTTTTACTTTTTTTTAAATTTTTTGTTTGTGAATGTTTAACATAATACCTCTGAAGTGATGCACAGTACTGATATGATGATGTATCATTTGTTCTGTTTTATCTTCATGTTTATGTAGTGGACACACCGGAGCATTATGATGATGTCATCATTAATGGACAGAACATTCAAGGTGTAACAGGTGAGTCACACAGAACTGTATTTTATTATCACCCACTAATATTGAACATGTGTTTCTACCATTAATGAATCATCATGACTTCATCAGGAGTAAATCTAATTGACTTTTGACTGCCAGGATCTGATTTAATTATAATTATATGAGTGAAGCCCTCTGGGTGCCGGTCAGAGCACAACCTTATATAAGGAAGAGGAGACAGGTCATCAGGTTTAAGTGATGTATTGATAAAAAATAAGCCGCAGAGGTACAGGTATTTCACAGGTAGATATCAGTTACAGGCAGTAGAAGCATTAGTCTGGAACACAAGAAATACAATAAAGGATAATGAATAACTAAAAATAGTTCGACATATATACAATAATAAACGTCCATTGGTACATAAAGGCAGTCGAAGTATATTAAATCCTCATCAATAACATTTCTCCATAAAATATACAATCCAAGGGAAGAAAATACGGTATCACGTTGTACATTATAAGCCATAAGCGATCATCTAACATGATAAACATAACTCCATATATGGATATAATCACGGATATAATGGATATAATTAGAGTGCAATCGCTCGTCTGATATAAACAGCTTACAATATCAAATGACCTTAATTAGTAACAGGGGATCTGAAAATATTATCATAATATTTTAAACATGTTAATGACTTTTTGTTTTTTAACAATTTCAGAGAAGATATAAAACAATCAAATTCCACTAAAAATACCTTAAATATTGGGGATGAATTTAAGCATTTTTGTTTATGTATATAAAATTTTGCCAGCAATATGAATAAATTAAAAAAGTATTTAAGTTCTTTGTTAACATTGTTTTCATAGTACACAATAATATCCTTTAAAGAAAAACAGTATTTATCCTTTACTAGATTAAAAATAAATTCTGCCATTTCCTTCCAAAAATTTTGGGTAATTTTACAATCAAAAAACAAATGTGTTAACACTTCTTTCTCACTTTTACAAAAGGAGCATAAATCATCAATATCAGAGTATCTTGAAATTATTGATTTAACAGGGTAGATGGTATGCAAAATTTTAAAATGTATTTCTTTAGTTTTGTTATTGATACAATATTTAAAGGGGATTCACCAAGCAGCCTTCCAATTAATATTATCAATAATAGAGTTCCAAAAGAATTTTCCCCCAGGTGTTATTTTATTTTGTTTTTGGAGAAAAGTACAAATATGTTTGTTGTTGCATTTTTTTATCAGTTCAAGACCGTTTAAAATTAATTTTGGTTTTGTCATTATTGTAGAGTTATAATGAATATGACTTTTAACAAGATGAACAAGAGTAGGAGGAATAGCTTTAATGACCGAATTAAATTCCTTAAAATGCACAGGGAAACTGTGGATTTGCATGAATTGTTCATAAGTTAAAAGATTCCCATAATTATCAGACATATTCATAAGATGATTAATATCCCTGTTAAACCAATTCCTTAAAAATAAAGATTTATTGGCAGTCGTTATATTGGCATTATTCCAAATGAAGGAAGTGTGAGGAGAGAAATTGTGTGAGTAGCAAATTTTCCAGGCTAAAAGCACTTGCTGGTGGAATTTGGACAATTTAAGAGGGAGTTTAGAAATATTAAATTCACAAGTTAACAGAAATTCTAAGCCACCTATTTGGTTAAAGAGACTGTGTGGGATGTGGTTCCAAAGGGAGTTACGATTAATCAAACATTTTTTAATCCAATTGACCTTAAAAGTTCTATTAACATCTTCAAAATAAAGTATTTCCAAGCCCCCTTCAGCTTTCTTATTAGTAAGAACCCTTTTTTTAAGTCTTTGGGATTTGTTTTTCCAAATAAAAGAATAAAACAAATTATTGATATCTTTACAATAAGAATCTTTAACATACAAAGATAGGGAGGGATAGACAAATTGAGATAAGCCTTCTGCTTTAGATAATAGGACATGACCAAAAACAGAGAGATCACGTTGTAACCACCAGTTTAATAATGCTTTTGTCTGTTTTAATCTAGGAGAAATTTAAGTTTTGTCTTTCTGTAACATCCTTTGTTACAAGAATTCCTAGGTATTTGACAGAGGTCTTCACTGGAATGTTATTAATAACTTTATCATTTAAATTGTGTAAAAGGAGGATTTCACATTTAGATACATTTAGAGTTAAACCAGAAGCCTTAGAGAAAATATTGATGAAGGAGATAGCATTGGGAATAAGAAATAAGCTCTTTAAAAATAAAGTTGTCATCTGCCAATTGTGATATTTTAATTTCTTTACCAAAAATTTGGAGACCTTGAATTTGTTCATCATTAACGATACCAATGGATAATAATTCAACTACCAACAAAAATAAAAAGGGGGAAATTGGACAACCTTGATGTACTCCACGGTTAATGTTAAATCTTTTAGAGGTGGAAGTGTTAAGTATTACAGAACTAATAATATCATTGTAAAACATTTTAACTACATTCAAAAATTTATTTCTGAATCCAAAAAGCGTTATAGTTTTAAATAAAAATTCATGTTCATTGTATCGAACGCTTTCAGAAAAAAATAACTGCTCCTTCATCAACATTCTCAGCATAATCCAAAAGGTCAAGCACAAGTCTGATATTGTTAGTTATGTGTCGACCTTTTAAAAAAACCTGATTGGTATTCACTAATAATTTTATTTAAACCTTCTTGTAATCTATTAGCAAATACTAAAGTAATTAATTTATAATCAACTGTTAGAAGAGAGATTGGTCTCCAGTTTTCTATCAAGTGTGGATCTTTATCCGGTTTAGCAATTAACGAAATGATACCTTGTTTCATAGTAGTAGTCATTTTGCCACTGTTAATACATTCATTATACATATTATAAAGAGGAATTTCGATCAGTTCCCAAAAATGTAAGTTAAATTCTACGGTCAACCCATCTATACCTGGTGCTTTCCCTTTTTTCATTCTAATCAGACCATCTTTGATCTCAGAAGAAGTTATATTGGATTTACAGAAGTCTTGAAATTTTTTATCAATAATAGGAATATGTTGATGGACTATTTGAATGAACTCTTCACAATTATATAGATCAAATTTGGAATTATATAGTTCTTTATAAAATAAGTAAACAAAGTCAGAATTTTTTTTTTTTGGGATCCATGCAATGATTCCCATTAATATTTAAAGTAGTTAAAGCATTTCTTTTAAAATTTCTTTTCTCAAGTGCGAAAATATAACTTGTATTTTTTTCACCCTCTTCAAGCCATTTCGCCCTAGAATGAATAAAAGCACCTTTAGCCAAGTCTAAATAGATCAGGTCTAGATGGGATTGAATTGAGACCAGTTCGGCTTCTTCCTCCTTAGTAAGATTTTGCTTCTGTTCCAGTTTCCCTAATTTATAAATTAATTCTAACTCATTTAGTCAATTGATTTTTTTTTTTTTTTAATTCTTTACTACGTTTAACTGCAATCTTTCTCATGTTATATTTGAAAAATTCCCATTTACTTTTAAATCCTTCCTTTACACCTCCCAAAATATCATTGGCGATTTTTTTAACACGGTTATTAAAGTACTCATCCTTAAGAAGATTATTATTAAATTTCCAGTACTCTCTAAGACTAGAGTTCTGTTTTGTACCTATAAGCGTTAAAGAAATAAGCTTATGATCAGTTAAAGGGGCATAATTATGAACAATTTCCTTGACATATTGCAAAGCAGAGGTAGAAATAAAGAATATGTCAATTCTAGATTGCAAGGATTTGTCTTTGTTAGACCATGTATATTCTGATATCCCAGGGTTGTAGAATGGCCAAGTATCAGTAAGTGATAAGTTGGCACAGAGAGGCTAAGTTTGATTGTGCGTCACGTTGAGAAGAACGAGGAGGATGTTTATCACTCAAATTATCCAAGCATTCATTAAAATCGCATGAAAATATAACATATGAAGCTTGGAACGCATCAAATTTGCATTGAATAATATCAGAAACCTTTGCAAATAAGGCCTTGTTCAACGTCTCCTTTAAATCTGTTCATCAAAACCATAACTCCCGCTGAATGCGAAGTGCCGTGACTGAAAAAAATAGATTTTCCCCACTGAGATTTCCAAAATTTTTCAACCAAGTCGGCAGAATGTGTCTCTTGACAAAAAAAGTCAGCATCAGTCCGTTTTAAAAAAAGAAATAAAGCCTTTCACTTAGTAATTTCTCGAACGTCCCTTACATTCAAAGATGCTATGCTCAAAGAATTAAACTTAAAGTCCATACCTAAAAAGAACTAGAATCTGAACAACAATTAAAAAATAAATAAATAAATAAAATAAATAAATAAAATTGTTTAATTCACAAATTACCAAGCATCGAGAAGAGAATGACAATGGGCCGCTTATGAATAGCATTTGGTGGTGTTGATTTACGACCAAGACGATGAACTACGTCCACCACCTGATCAAGCTGGTCTTGAACATCTGGAGCAACTTTCGCAAAGAGCATCGATAGTTATCCGTCTGACATATTCACCATCATCCTCCTTCAAGCCATGAAATTTGAGGGACCATCGTCGAGTGTAACGTTGAGCCTCTGCTATATTAGACTTCAAAGTCGCATTTTCATCCTTTAGAGCTTGCATTTCTTTCTCCATCAGGGATAACCGTTCGTCGTGAGAGTCAACTTCGACGATGAGCTGTTGCACAGAAGTTGCTAAACTGTCCACCTTGGCCAAAGTGAGCTCCGTCGTTTTCTCAATCGCCGACACCTTTAAATGCGTTTGATCGAGTTTCAAGCCAATAGTGCATGCATGGCTTCAAGCACTTCCGAAGTGTTCTCAGAATCAGGTTTCGCACCGACTCGATTCATTTTTTAGCCAGAGAATCAGTTTTTTTGGGGTGTTTCGGGCAGACTAGGGAAATCGGCCAGGCAACGGGGCTCCATAACGGACTCATGAGCAAGTTCCATCTCGTTAGCATCAGCGTTGTGATGAGAGGAGTGTTTCCTACTTCTCCTTTTGCCCTTCCAAAATGTCTGTTTCTTCAATATCATTAATATGCAAGAGGTATCTTAATATTAAATGAAATAAAAGAAAAGCTAGGACGTAGTTTCCAGCTACAAACTCCACGCCTACTAAGGACAGAAAAGTCTAACTAGAAGGACGCCATCTTGGGACCCCACAGCAGCTTAACTCACGTGACTGCTCAGCTGGAAGATGACGTGTAATGTCAAAATAAAAGCCCTCTCGTAAAGGAGCCTTTACAACACTAATAGTCTCAGACAGCCATGAGGGGAAAGAGATCAAGCTTTTCTTCTTCTTCTTTTTTTACTTATTTCAATCACAGCAAGTACAATGCAAAAAGTGATCTCGTGTTTGAAAGGGTTTCAAAGTATATTGTGAGATCAGTGTTACAAAAGGTAATATATGAGGGTTTCTTTTGAGTTATTTTTGTCTTATGAATACAATACTTTGCCAAAATAATTAAAAGGTTAATTGTTAATTGATTTTGTTTTTCAGAAAAATATGAGGTTTGAAAACAAAGTAAAATGTAATAAGGTTCTAAATTAAGAGTTTTGTTCATTTTTTTGTCATATCTATTTTAAAGTCAATCCGAAAAATAGGGCAATAAAAAAAAAGATCAAAATCTAATGATGTGTTACAAAAAGTACATTCATCACAAACAGTATGAATATATCTACTAATGGAAGCATTTACAGGATAACATCAATGAATAATTTTTTTTTTTTTTTTTTACTTTATTAGAAATAACATATTTAAATGTTAATGTCCAAATGCTGTGCCAAGATATACAGTGAGGTTTAAGAGGTTTTGATTCACATGGAGGATTGGATCCGACATTAAAGGAATTTCTTATAAAACTGTTATTAAAACATTTATCAAAAAAGATGATTTACATTTAAGTTGAGGATTTTGTAAGGTTGTATTATTAATATCTACATCTGAGAATTTGGTTAAAGTTATTACGCCATTGGGGATAGCCTTAATTACTGTAAATTATTTTACAAAAAAAAAAATAAATAAAAATAAAATTAGGGTATGTGTAGGAAAGAGATCAATGACATCATCAATGACACAAGCTGTATTAAAATCACAATGTGAGGTTTTATTTCACATGTGTATCAGAGGGAGATCAGGAGGAGTATGATGATGTGAAGAACAGCAATGAAGATGAGAGAAACCTGTTGGGTCGGTTATTGTCACATTTTTACACAACTATATACTTTATTCATTATGTTACTAATTTTTAAAATTAATCTTGATGCATTTATAACAATGAGAATATGAATTTGCTTTTGTTTTTAAAAACAGACTATGATGATGTGGGGGAGGAGTCAAATAAAGAGGGAGGAGCCATATGACTCACTGACCACACCCACTGCCTCTGATCATCAAATCATATTAGTTACTAAAGAAACTGTTTTTTTTTTTTGTTTGTTTTTTTTGCTACTAAAGATTCAGTGCCTTATGTTTTTATGTTATTTTAAATATTTTTAAATGAAAGGTTACATGCTGTGCAAAATTCAGTAACAAATTTTAGTATTTGTATTTTAGTATTTGTGCTGTTTTTTATTTTGATAACATGCTTTTCACCTAATAAAAAAATAACATACCTTCATCATATCACAAAAATATTGACCCTTCTTGGTTTTTCTCTTCAACAGCTGATGTTGTCATTTTCTTTTCCTTAGTTAACTATAAGCTTCACTGGACATGGATAAAACAGCATTAGAGAATTACATTACGTCTCTAAACAGGGATTATTCACAAGTAACATATGGGAAATGAAGAAAACAAACTCTTAAACATCAGCGACTTTAGATGGCACTGCTCTATAAATTCATTCTCTTTTCATGTTTCATACAGCAGTGTTTCCCGACCTTTTTTCAGTCACGACACCCTTTGAAAATGTTCAGTAATTTGTGGCGCCCTACACTAGTGTTGTCACGATACTGGAGTTTCTACCTTAAAGTATCGATTTTCAATACCATTTTCGATATCATGGGGAAGAACCGCCATATATTAATATTATCTTTATGTCTGTCTAAAACTGATTGAATTCTCGTCACTCCACTATAGGCCTGTTTCACAGAATGTGAGTGAAATTGATTAAAGTAACTATAAATAAAAAAGAATAACCTACAATATGGGAAAGTAAGGAAAGATTGTGACAAGAAATTTAAATTCATCTTGTTTCGTTAAGCTCAAATGAATAGAGTTTAGTTAGATCATAAAAGTGATTAAAAGTTGTCAATACACATCATTCACATCTTATCATCACTGCCGACGTCATCAGTAAGCAGACCTGTCACTTTGATGATGTCACACCAGCACAATGTCAAGAGGGAACAGGAAGAGGTTTCTGTGCTGAAATTTCCTGTTTGATCACAGGATGAACTAAGGTTTGGATGAGGGGGAATCAAGTATTTAATATATTTATTTAAAATTAACTTTTACATGATTGACAGATAAAGTTTGACACATCCTGCTATTATTTACCTCCTCAATATTTAACAATGAATAAGAGTTGAATGCCAGAGCTCTGTGTAATTTGTGACATTAAACTGAATACATGATGAAATACTGAAGTCTCAAACTAAACTTACATGCAAACTAAATTCTCACAGCCTAGAGAGAAATTGTTATAATTAAAATACAGAATTACAGCTCTTACCTGAACAATAAAACAAAAGTATTTTACTCTTCCAGGTCTATTCCTACGAAAAAAGAAAAAAAAAAGTATAAACGTGTTTAATTAAATCCAGTAAACGATTGAAGTTTGTGGCGAGCGACCGTTACTCTGGTTTAAATGCTCTGCTGAGAGTGTTGGGATGGTTGTTGTTGCAGCACGGACTGTATTCAGTGTGACACCAGTCGTCTTATGTTGTTTATAAATGATAGTACAGACCGGGTTTGTTGTGTTTAATAAAGTTAAATGTACGCAACTATAACCGTCCATTCTATTTATAATAGAGGATAGAATGAAACAGAGCGCGCGAGCAGAGTGCGCGGTCACAGAGGAGGAGGAGCTTGTTCAGCTCGCACTCAGAACATGATGATGTTTCTATGGTGACAGACGCTGCGCATCCTCGATTCTTGCAACACATCTTAAAAACTGTTTTTTATTATTCTGTTCATTGGTGAAACTTTTTTTTTAATGCTGAAAATATATTTTACTATTACGAGGAACAAACCTGCATCTATATTGAGTTTTTTGTTGTTGTTGTTGTTGTTATGTAAAACTAAATGTTTACATTTTTCTTCTAATAGAATAAAGCATCAAACTCACATGAAAAGGCAAAATATTCAAGATTACAGGGCAAATTTAAAGTTTGTTCGTGAAAAACCTGATATTAAATCACTCTTCCTAAAGATTACATTCTGTCCCTCTGTGCATAGACTATAGACTGTTACAACAGAAGATAAAGTGTAAAATTAATGTGCAGTGAAAATGAGCTCTACATGAAACAAGTTACTTATAAATGTTGCTATAAGAGAAGAAAAACCATTGATTTCTGTCCTGAAACATGTTCACAGCTCCTTCATGCTCAACACAGGGACAAGATCCTTGTAGTCTTCAATAAGAGGTGTTTTGCTGCCATCTGCTGGACAAATACAGCATTGCAGCATTAAACATGTTTATTGCTGTTGTTTATTATTCTCTAAGGTTTACTTATTTATGTAGATAATATTTAATTTATTTAATAAAAACACATCTGAAATATAGTTTATACTATGGTGTAATCAAATTTTATTTTTACAATAAAAGAACAAAGCAGTAAAATCTATGTATAGTAATAATATGCATAATTTACCCAGTAACAGTAAGATTAAAATGTTACATTTTTTTCTTCAAATAATTAATGAAAATAGGGTCCCACTTTATATTAGGTGGACTTAACTACCATGTACTTACATAAAAAAAAATAAGTACAATGTACTTATTGGGTTCATATTGAATTGCAAAACACTTTTGCTGCTATTGAGGTGGGATACGGGTAAGGTTAGGGAAAGCTTTGGTGGTATAGGTAGGTTTAAGGGTAGGGTAAGGTGTAAGGGATGGGTCAACAGTGTAATTATAAATGTAATTACAGAAATTAATTACAGATGTAATTACATGCAGGTGTTTTTAAAATATAAGTACAATGTAAAAACATGTATGTACACAATAAGTGCATTGTATCAAATGATTAATTTAAATGTAAGTACATAGTAGTTTAAGCCACTTAATATAAAGTGGGACCGAAATAGTTCTACTTCTACTAAGTTTTCCACTAAAGTTACAAGTGTTTGAAGTGATCAGACTTACAGAAATCAGTCATCAGTGTTGTATGTGCAGATCCAGGCTTTGATGCTGAATATAACCTGCAGTGTTTCTCTATCAATCTCTTTAAGTTTAGTGTGACTTTATCTCCACGCTGACATATGACTGACACGAGTCTGTCCTCAGTGAAGTGTCTCTTCACGCTGGAGGAGGAGTCCCGCTCATCAGCGCTCACACTTTATTGATATTTATGGAGAAAATAAAAATGCTGCTTTCTGATTTGTCAGTGATTGTGTTTGATGATTTCCTCTGTTGTGTCTAATAAGGTAACAGTGAGTGTCATTGGCAGCTGTGAGAGTCTCTCTCTCTTTAGGGAACTGACAGGAGCCAGTTTCTTCAGTGTGTTTGAGGGAGCAGAAGGAGAAACAGAGTCAAACAAACAGTGTGACGAGCAGAAGAAGATGGAGGGATGTCTGACACTCGTTTTACTCTCCTCTATAGTCACTCTAACAACATCTGGTAAGTACAAAAAAAAAGACTAAATGTGTGAAATTTTACTTGTTTAAATAAGCAGTTATGTTTTCATTAGACCACTAAAGAATAGAAGCCTTTGTATTATCTAGAAACTAAGATCTTGCAACACTAGACCATTAATTATCATTTATATTTTATAAATGATTTGAGCTCGTACAGGCAACCAGTTTGTTATACTCATGCCCAGCTTTAGTTTCCAGTTCGAAATATTTTTAAATATTTCTGTTTACCCACTTTTTTACATCTTCTGTTTTTCAACTTTGCAGTATTCTACAGATGATTGTATGATGTTCAACTTCTACTGTGGTTAAATCTCTTTCTCTCTCTTTCATGTACAGATTTTGAGATTGTTAGGTTAGTTGGTGGTGACAGTCCCTGCAGTGGTCGAGTGGAGGTTCATCATGCTGGTCAGTGGGGAACAGTGTGTGATAGGAACTGGGATAAGACTGATGCTAAAGTGGTGTGTAGAGAGCTGGGATGTGGAGAGGCTGTAGAGGCTGTGCGTAATGCTCAATTTGGACGAGGATCAGGAACAATCTGGATGGATTATGTGGCCTGTAGTGGATCAGAGTCAACACTGAAGAACTGTAGATCATTAGGATGGGGTGTTCATTACTGTGGTCATCATCAAGATGCTGGAGTCAGATGCTCAGGTGAGCTGCTCCATACATCACACTGTTAATGCATCACTGATCAGACTTCCATATGCATCGTACATGCAATTTAAAGTGTAATTTACAACCCCAATTCCAGAAAAGTTGGGACATTTTGTAGAATGCAATAAAATCAAGAATCCGTGATTTGTTGATTCTCTTTAACCTTTATTTAACTGACAAAAGTACAAAGAAAAGATATCCAATGTTTTCACTGAACAACTTCATTGTATTTTGTAAGTATATACAAATTTTGATTTTAATGGCTGTAACACACTCCAAAAAAAGTTGGGACAGAGGCATCACCTTTCCTTTCAATTACAATTTTTAATCATTTGGGAATTGAGGATATTAATTGATGCAGTTTTGCAAGTGTCATTTTTACCCAATCTCACCTGATACAAGACATCTGCTCAACAGTCTGTGATTGTCGTTGTCTGATTCTCCTTTTCATGATGGCCGTACATTTTTAATAAGAGACAGATCTGGACTGCAGGCAGTCAAACACATCAGAATGAGGCCTGGCATTGTCTTGCTTCCCAGAAAAGATGTGATCTTGATGGCAGTATATGTCTCTGTATAATCCAAATATACTCCTCCACGTCAATGATTCCTTCACACATATGAAGTCACTCATGCCGTTTGCACTGATGCACCTCCATATCATGACAGATGTTTGATTTTGCACCTGTCGCTGATGAAAGCCTGGATGGTCCCTTTCGTCTTTGGGACTGAGAATGTCCGTTTTTTCCAAAAACAAGCTTAAACATGGACTCATCTGACCACAGCACACATTTCCACTGTATTTTAGATCATCTGAGATGAACTCAGGCCCAGAGAACTCACTGACATCTCTGCACTGAACAGATGTATATCTTTCTCCTCATGTAACAGAGATTCAAGTTGCATTTCTTGATGCAGCGTCAGACTGTGTTAAGTGACAATGATTTTCCAAAGTACTCCCGAGCCCATGTGGCTATATTTAACACAGCAGCATGACGGTTTCTAATGCAATGCTGTCTGAGGGGTCAAAGGTCACGCACATTCAACTGAGGTGTCCTATACCTTGCCCTATACAGACTGAGATTTCTCTGGATTCCCTGAAGCTTTTTACAATATTATGTATGCTAGATGCTGAAAGACATAAATTCTTAAATGTGATTTTTGAATTGTTCGACAATTTTCTCATGACATTTGGTACAAAGTGGAGAGCCATAACCCATCTTTGCTTGCAAATACGATCCCCTCACCTATTACCAATTTGCCCTGCTCATTTTTGAAGTGTGTTGCAGCATCAAAATTTAAAAAAAAAAAAATTATATTTACAAAATACAATTATGTTGGTCAGCGGAAACATCAGAAATCTTTTCTTTGTACTTTTGTCAGTTAAAAAAAGATTCAAGAAAATTAATAAATTGCAGATTGTGGTTTTTATTGCATTTTACAAAATGTCCCAACTTTTCTGGAATTGGGGTTGTATTTTCAGAGCAATTCATTAACAATTATTTGATGATTAGCATAAACTATTTACTTTCATCTATTACAAAAATCCATTATCAATTAAAGGACTTACTGTTGTTTTATGTCCATATCATAATCATAGTGACAGATGGTTTTCTCTGTTGTATAAATATAATCAGAAACCATAAACTACGGAAGGTCAAGACTTGTGGACGGATCTCACCTGTGCTCTGGGAGAGTGGAGATGTATTTTGGAGGACGATGGGTTTCAGTGTGTGACGCTGCCTTTGACCAGCAGGATGCAGAGGTTGTTTGTAGAGAGCTGAACTGTGGGACTCCTGTACAGGTGCTGGGAGAAGATGCTTTTGGAAAAGGAAAGGGTCAGATTGGATCAAAAGAGATTCAGTGCAGAGGAAGTGAATCACACATTCAACACTGTCCATCATCATCTTCACATAATATAAACTGCACCCATGACAACAACGTGGGACTGATTTGTTCTGGTAAAATGTCAATGTTCTCTTTATAAAGAAATCTAATTGTTAAACTAAAATGTAATTATTTCATCAGTTTCTTTTTGGTTTGATCAGTTTCAGTAAGCTCTGTGTTCTTTGTGCAGGTTACACTGACCTCAGACTGGTCAATGGTCCTGACATCTGTTCTGGTCGAGTTGAGCGTCAGTACTTCAGTAAATGGGGCACAGTGTGTGATGCATGCTGGGATATGAGAGCTGCCAGTGTCCTCTGTAGACAGCTGAATTGTGGGATTGCTGTGTCTGTTGTGGGATCAGACTGGTTTGGAGAGGGAAGTGGTGAAATCTGGGCTGATGTGTTTGATTGTGACGGGAATGAAACAAAACTCTCAGAATGTTCCATCTCTTCATGGAGTCGAGCTGAATGTTCTCATGGACGAGATGTTGGAGTCATCTGCTCTAGTGAGGGGATTTTATTGAAATTTACTCTTATTAATTACCTATATTTTACTGAAATCTAATCTTATTAATTGCCTACATAAATTACCTTGCAATATCTTCTCCCCAGATTCCTCTCTGGCTGTTCATGATGGTCTGGTGCGGTTGTCTGGAGAGAGACAGTGTGAGGGGGAGGTGGAAGTTTCCATCCATCAGGTCTGGAGGAGAGTTCTGCTGGACTCCTGGAGTCTCACTGAATCCTCTGTGGTCTGCAGACAGCTGGGCTGTGGCTCTGTGCTGAACTTCTCCGGCTCCTCTTCATCCAGTCCTGAACACAGTCATGAGTGTGTGACGGGCTTCCAGTGCTCTGGGAGTGAAGCTCATCTGGGGAACTGCAGATCTCCACGAACTCTCAACTGCAGCTCCACACAACAGCTGTCAATCACCTGCCTTGGTGAGAAGAACAACATCTGGGCAGATTCTTCAGTTGTTAGTGATTACTAATGTGTTTTTCTTTCTCTGAATATCAGGTCGTGGGTCCATCAGGCTGGTGGGTTCTGGGGGAGACTGTGCAGGGAGGCTGGAGGTTTTTCACAGCGGCTCATGGGGGACAGTGTGTGATGACTCCTGGGATATTAAAGATGCCCATGTGGTGTGCAGACAGCTGCAGTGTGGAGTGGCCCTCAGTAACCAGCAGGTACCAGCCTGGTTTGGTCCTGGTTCTGGACCCATATGGCTGGATGAGGTGGAGTGTGAGGGGAATGAGACGTCCCTGTGGAGCTGCTCTTCTCCAGGCTGGGGAAAACATGACTGTCAACACAAGGACGATGTAGGAGTCGTGTGTTCAGGTAAACAGTAAAGTAATGTGAATGATTTTCAAAGATACATTTATTTGTTTTTCACAAAATATCCTATGTAAATGATAATGTACAGCTGGTAATTTTTACAAAATAAACTCCAGGATGATCAGGAGCTGACGGGTCTTGTATCATCTTAAAGGGGTTTATTTTTCAACAATGACTATATGACTGAAATGTCAGTCTGATATACAGCGTTGCCATGGATGACTATTATTTTTTAAATATTTTTATTGACTAAGCATAATCAAGTAGAATATTTAGTATAATATATTATGCACCTTATGTGAATATACACTGTGTACATGCTATCAGTGCTTGCAACATGCATTAGACTTGTATTAACCAGTTATTTTTAGGTGATATTTTTGGTTTAGCAAAACCTGGATTCCAATGGTTTTAATATACAACCTTTTCCATATTTTTTGTATATGTAGCATTTTTGTTTAATACATTTTTTTTTTTTTTTTTACAACTCTCATCAATAATTTATTTAGTTGAAGTTGATTCTCATCCTTCTCCATCTAGAGTTTAAAGAGATCAGGTTAACTGAGGGCTGTGAAGGGAATGTGGAGGTTTTCTACAATGGATCCTGGGGTAATGTGTGCTGGAACCAGATGGAAACAGACACAGCGAGTCTGATCTGTCAAGAGCTGAACTGTGGAAGATCTGGTGTTTTGTCTGATTCTACAACAAGACTGGAATCAGCTCCTAACTGGCTGGATGAAGTGAAATGTCGACCACATGATTCAAATCTGTGGCAGTGTCCATCTTCACCCTGGGGACAGAACGGCTGTAATGAATATGAAGTGGCCAAAATCACCTGCTCAAGTGAGATGATATTTAAATGATGATCTCAATAGTCAGGTTTCTTTAAAAACAATGTTTATAATGTGGTGAATAAACTCTTTCTGAACAATTAAACTGAGCTTATACTTGCACACACAAGTAATTTACTTTGGTATTGAAGCTTCCAGTACACACATATAAATATAACAAGACACATTATAACATTTAAGAATAAAAAATGTAAAATAGTATAAAGACACAGATAGGTTTAGTCAAAATAAACATTTACACATAATGAACATATTTACAGTATTATGAATAATAATATATATGAATAAATAGAACTAAATGTATTTACAAAGATATTGCACTAAACATTTCAAGAGGGAAATAGACTGTGGGAAGAAACTGTTCTAGTGATCTGAGGTGCCGTCAGGACTAATGACTCTGAATCCTAATGTTCAGTTCAATTTATTTTTAATCTCAGTGGAGGAAAATCCTGAATCTCCTCAGAGTCGTCTGACATGTTCTACCTCATCATCTCCTCACCAGAGACAGTGTTCAGGTAAGTTTTTTTGACAATACTTTTACATTTTTATTATAAGCCTGTATTTTCCTAATAAATGATTAATATATGTGCATTTAAACAAGAATTTATTTGCATTTAAAATCATAATCAAATTCATAAATGTAATTATACATTTAAAGCCATCTTTGTTCAGTTTCAGTATGTTTTGTTGTAAATGTGCTGAAGCTGGTCAGTGAAGTTGATGTGTGTGATTTAGATCATGTTCCTCTCAGACTGAGTGGAGGGGAGGGCCGGTGCTCTGGGAGGCTGGAGGTGTATCATAACGCTGTGTGGGGCTCAGTCTGTGATGATCTGTGGGACATCAGCGATGCTCAGGTGGTCTGCAGGCAGCTGGGTTGTGGAGCAGCACTGAGGGCTGATGGGAATTCAACCTTTGGTGCTGGTGAAGGTGTTGTGTGGCTGAACAGAGTCGAGTGCAGAGGGAATGAGATTCACCTGTGGGACTGTCCTCTCTCCCTGAAGAAACACACTGACTGCTCCAACAAAGATCACGCTGGACTCACCTGTGCAGGTCACAGCAAAACATTAAGGAATGTTAAATCAATTATTTGCTTTGATTTTGAATGTGTTTGTGTCTTTTTTCAACAGATTTGCCAGATTTGTCAGTGTCCACTACTCCTGCCACATCTCAGACAGAGAGCTCAACATCAGTCACTCGTCCACAAACTCCTCCAGCAGCGTCTCTCTCTGTGCTTGTGATTGTACTGGGAGTTGTGCTCTTACTGCTCTTAGTGCCACTGCTTATACTGATTCAGCAGAACAGAGTGATGAGGAGAGGTAGGAGAGATCCAGAGACTGTCAGATTGTGTCTTATTCAGTGTGTGATCAGTCATGTGTTGTGAACTGACAGCAGGTTTGTCTCTCTACACTCACAGCTCTCTCTAAGAGGAGACACAGGAGCACGACTGAGGCCGTTTATGAGGAGATTCATCACAGACACAATCACTTCACTCAGAGGGGTGAGACATGAGCCGTGAATCTTATTTAATATGATTAATTAATAAGAGAGTCTGTCAGACACTTGATGTTCATCTATTATTAGTCCTGTTAAACCTCCTGCAGAAAACCACAGAGCTGCATGTGTGTGTGTGTGTGAGCGTTTCTTCCTGTGTGTATTTTTAGGAGTAATAAGGAGAGGTTCTGATGTTTGTACATGTAGGTGCAGGTGTGTGTGTGTGTGTGTGTGTTTCTTCCTGTGTGTATTTCTGGAAGGCAGTGAGGAATGGGTTCATGTGAGGATACATGTGTGTTTACTAATAGGCCTCTAAAACATGAGATTTCTGCCTCTAATGCTTTTAAAATGTAAGTAATTAATATTTGTGTTGTGTTGTAAGTAACAAAATTCTTTATGATCCAAAGGAAATGAGGATTCAGTCTGTTTGTAATGATGAACATGTTTCTGACTGTTCTGCTCCTTTAACAGGGAGTCTCATCTCTGAAGAACTGCATTCTGGGTATGAAGATGCTGATGAGCTTCTCTCAGGTTAGAGAGCTGAAATATATTCAAAACAACACCTAAAATAAATTATTTACAAACTAACTGAATCAAGTTGTGCCAATAATTCAGTTGTTCACAATAATAAAACTTTTATCTTACTAGAAAAAGAGTTCAAGACTGTATATTATGATGATGTCACTAATGGCAGTGGCCTGAAAGGTCAGTGACCTTATTAACTGATCACATGATTCATCCATTACCATATTATTTAAAAAGCTGAATGGTCTCAAGAACTGCAACAGCATTTAAATTTTGTTTCCCAAAATATTAAAAACACTCAAAATATATAACATGTTTTGATGCAGAAGAAATGATGAAGGAAATCACACCAGGATACTATGATGATGTCATCACTGATGGACTGAAACCAGATCGTGAGACAGGTGTCGCTCTGTTATTCTATAATAAGGATGACATATTTAAAATATATTTAAAATATATATATATAAAATGTATATACATTATATTTTGTATGTGTGTCTCATGTTCAATTTGTAGAAGACACACCTGAGAGCTATGATGATGTCATGACGAGTGGACAGAACTTTAATGTTAAAAAAGGTGTTTTTACTTTTTATTCTTTTTTGTTTGTGAATGTTTAACATAATACCTCTTGAATGATGCGCAGTACTGATATGATGATGTATCATTTGTTCTGTTTATATCTTCATATTTAGTGGACACACCAGAGCATTATGATGATGTCATTATTAATGGACAGAACATTCAAGGTGTAACAGGTGAGTCACACAGAACTGCATTTTATTATCACCCACTAATATTGAACATGTGTTTCTACCATTAATGAATCATCATGACTTCATCAGGAGTAAATCTAATAGTCTCAGACAGTCATGAGGAGAAAGAGATCAGTGACATCATCAATGACACAAGCTGTATTAAAATCACAATGTGAGGTTTTATTTCACATGTGTATCAGAGGGAGATCAGGAGGAGTATGATGATGTGAAGAACAGCAATGAAGATGAGAGAAACCTGTTGGGTCAGTTATGGTGACATTTTTACATAACTATATACTTTATTTATCATGTTGCTCATTTTTTAAACTAAATCTTGATGCATTTGTAACAATGAAACTATGAATTTGCTTTTGTTTTTAAAAACAGACTATGATGATGTGGGGGAGGAGTCACATAAAGAGGGCGGGGCCATATGACTCACTGACCACACCCACTGCCTCTGTTCATCAAATCATATTACAGTTACTGGAGATACTGGGAGTTTCTTATGTTGCTACTAATGCATCAATGCCTTATGTTTTTATGTTATTTCAAATCTTTTTGTATGAAATGTTACATGCTTTACAAAATTTGGAAACAAAAATAATCCGTTTTCAGTAGTTGATATCAATGCATACTCAAAAGATATGTTTTTTTAATCAATAAATTAATTTTTATTAACTTCATGAATGAATGAAATTTTTAAAAAGCATTTGGAGGAAAGTGGACAAAAGAAAATGTGGAAAAATTATTCTTAGGCGATTTTAGGCAGTATCTAATAATGACAAAATTTAAAATGTAGAGCATAACAATTTCCAGTGCAATTTTAAACTTTAGTGATAACAACAAAAAGGTTTGCAAAGATTATTGTACGCATAATTTTGTTCATATTAAAATCACACACATTTAAACACCTACACTTTATTGTGATGGTCCAGTTTATATGTAAAATACTACATATACATACATACTACATACTACACAAATACTAAAAAACAGTTTTTTAGTTTTATTTTGTGGATGATACTAAATTATTTGCACTGGAATATTTTGCATTAGCTCCATCTGCAGGTTGAGTTTGGACTGATTATTCCTGGTTTTCCTTTTCAACTATCCAGAATTCCTACACAGACTATAATAAAACATCAAACATTTGCCAAAGAATTTAAAGGGTGCTGAATATGTTTACATGACATTAGGCTAAATACTGTACATTCCTTAAGACAAGGTAAACTTATATAAATATATTCTATCTTTTCTTTTCTTCTTTTTTTAATCGTGCAAGTAAACTAATTCAGTTACCTCAACATGAAAGCAACATAATCTGATCATTTTTGTTACTTTTATTTATTTTTTATTATTATTATTATTTATATTTTAATTCAAGACCATACATGCAAATAAATATGAACAGTATATAAAGATGTCGGTAGATGGATATGACGAAAAGTGTGCCTTGACTCGTCCAGTATAGCCGTTGTGGACGCGCCGGTGTAAACACGGTAAGTTTCTGCGCATTGGATACACTGTGTTTCAGTCGTGGTTGTATTGAGTTGACCGCTGTATCAACGGGTTGATACCAGAGCAGTATTGTGAGTGTCAGTTGCTCGTGTTAAAGTCACTGTACTAATCTAGTGTACTAAAATGTTCTACTGTAGCGGGAATATCGGGAAAAGTCCAGAAGGAACGGAGAGCGGGAGCGATAAATGGACGTTACTCTTCTAGAATGAAATCAGTGACCAGCTCACAGTGAACGCATAATTTGATGTTCTGTTGTTCTAGGAGGAGATATTAACAGTTAAAAAGATCCAACTAAAGTTTTAATTTTCCCATTTAAAAAATGTTGAAAATAAATAATAATAATAATTTAAAAAAAAATGTTAATTTGCCCATTTCTTTTATGGCTTCATTTGACAGTTTCATTTGATTTTTAATAAACACTTAGGCCTACCTTTAGAAAAGATTATTATGAGAACCTGCTGAAAATACAATAAATAGGCCTATCTCTCTCACTGCTACAGTGTATTTACATCATTCTATCACTGTTTCACTCAAGAAAAGTTGGGAAGTTTTTTAAAACGTAGTAATCTGTGATTTAATTCTCTTGAAACTTTAACTGACAAAAGTACAAAGATAAGATTTTCATTGTTTTCACTGACCAACTTGATTGTATTTTGTAAATATAAACAAATTTTGATTTTGATGGCTGCAAAATGTTGGATCATGTTTCCCACTGTCACATCACCTTTCCTTTTAATTACACTTTTTAATCATTTGGGAATTGAGGATACTAATTGTTGCAGTTTTGCAAGTGTCATTTTTACCCAATCTCACCTGATACAAGACATCTGCTCAACAGTTTGTGATCGTCGTTGTCTGATTCTCCTTTTCATGATGGCCGTACATTTTCAATAAGAGACAGATCTGGACTGCAGACAGTCAGACACATCAGAATGAGGCCTGGCATTGTCTTGATTCCCAGGAAACATGTGATCTTGATGGCAGTATATTTCTCTGTACATCCTAATATATTCCTTCACACTATGAAGTCACTCATGCTGTTTGCACTGATGCACCTCCATATCATGACAGATGTTTGATTTTGCACCTGTCGCTGATGAAAGCCTGGATGGTCCCTTTCGTCTTTGGGACTGAGAACTTGATGTCTGTTTTTTCCCAAAAACATGCTGAAACATGGACTCCGACCACAGCACACATTTCCACTGTCTTTTAGATCATCTGAGATGAACTCGGGCCCAGAGAACTCACTGACATCTCTGCATTGAACAGATGTATATCTTTCTCTTTGTGTAACAGAGATTCAAGTTGCATTTTTTGATGCAGCAGCAGCAGACTGTGTTAAGTGAAAATGGTTTTCTAAAGTACTCCCGAGTCCATGTGGCTATATTTAACACAGCAGCATGATGGTTTCTCATGTAATGCCATCTGAGGGGTCAAAGGTCACGCACATTCAACAGAAGTTTCCTGCCTTGCCCTACACTGAAAGATTTCTCTGGATTCCCTGAAACTTTTTACAATATTATGTATGCTAGATAGTGAAAGAATTTGCAATCTTGCATGGAGAAATGTGATTTTTGAATTGTTTGACAATTCTCTCATGAAATCTGGCACAAAGTGGAGAGCCATGACCCATCTTTGCTTGCAAAACCGAGTCTTTGGTGGATGTTCCCTTTACCCAAACATGATACCCTCACCTATTACCAGTTCACCTGCTCATTGTGGATTGTTTCAAAACAGTTTAACTTGGATATTCTGTAATCTTTTCACTATTATTTTTCCTCTGTCACAACTGTTTTTGATGGTGTGCAAGCATCAAAATCAAAATTTGTTTATATTTACAAAATACCATTCATTTGGCCAGTGAAAACATTTATTTTATTTTTACTTTTGTCAGTTAAATAAAGGTTCAACAGAATTAACAAATCACAGATTCTTGATTTTATTGCGTTTTACAAAATGTCCCAACTTTTCTTGATTTGGGGTTGTACAATAGCCTGTCTTATAACAGCAGACGAAGAGTAAAATGTATGTGCTGTGAAGTGAGCTATATGTTAAATAAATTACAATTGTAGCTATAAACAAAGTAGCTGTAAGCAAAGAAATTTACATTTTCTGTCCATAAAAATGTATGAGAAGCTCCATCATGAACAAGACTCTCTTCTGCTTCTCTTTACAATAAGTGTTCTGCCGCCATCTGCTGGATGAATTACACATTGCAATATTAAACACCTCTACAGCTACAAATGTCTTAGATATAATGCCAGATGAATATATGTGGAACAAAAACCAATGTTTATTTATTAATGTGGTCTGAAACTTTTCTGTTTGTTGTACACAACCAGTCCAGTTCATTTCATAATTTATTAACATACTGTTAATTGTGCTCTTGGTTTGAATATCATGACATTGTAGTAAAATACACCAAATATTACACACATTTGTCCCAAAAAATAACTTCAAAATGTTCAGTTTATTATAATTTCTATATTTAAAGCAAAGATCAAATACGTTTGTGTGTGAAATAAAGTGTCAGTGAGTGATCAGTCAGTCATCAGTGTTGTATGTTGTGTGTGCAGATCCAGGCTTTGATGCTGAATATAACCTGCAGTGTTTCTCTATCAATCTCTTTAAGTTTAGTGTGACTTTATCTCCACGCTGACATATGACTGACACGAGTCTGTCCTCAGTGAAGTGTCTCTTCACGCTGGAGGAGGAGTCCCGCTCATCAGCGCTCACACTTTATTGATATATATGGAGAAAATAAAAATGCTGCTTTCTGATTTGTCAGTGATTGTGTTTGATGATTTCCTCTGTTGTGTCTAATAAGGTAAACCGAACAGAGGCCTGTGTAATATCTAGAAACTGAGATTTTGAGACATTAGACTATTAATTATCATTAGTATGTTATAATTTATTAAAGCATTTACAGTCAACCAGTGTAACGATGACAAGAGGATTTGTCAAAATCTCCTGTTCAAAGAGTGATTAGCTTGTGCTCCAGCTTTAGTCGTCCAGATTAGAATAATATATTTATATTTGTTTGTTCTCAGAACCACATGAATATATGTTCCTCAACTTTGCAATATTCTACAGAAGATCGTAGACTGTTCTGCTGCTACTGAATAAAAAAATTTCTCTTTCATGTACAGGATTCAAGACTGTGAGGTTGGTTAATGGTGACAGTCGCTGTGCTGGTCGAGTGGAGGTTCTTCATGATGGTCAGTGGGGAACAGTGTGTGATGATTACTGGGATATGACTGATGCTGCAGTGGTGTGTAGAGAGCTGGACTGTGGAGACGCTCTAGAGGCTCTGGGTGATGATAAGGCTCATTTTGGACCAGGATCAGGACCAGTCTGGATGGATTCTGTGGCCTGTAGTGGATCAGAGTCAACACTGAAGGACTGTGAATCAGAAAGATGGGGTGTTAGTGATTGTGGTCATGGTGAAGATGCTGGAGTCAGATGCTCAGGTGAGCCTGTTCAATCTGCTAAATTGTTAGAATAAAATATTTAATGGAGTTGATGTTTATCTTAATAATGAAATAATTAACACATCACACATTTTTGTTGCAGTGATGTTTATTTACGCAATGTAAACAAACAGGTCGCCTCCCTAGTCTCGTTAATGGACCTCACCTGTGTGCTGGGAGATTAGAGGTTCTTCAGGGGAACACATGGTACACAGTGTGTGCTGCTGCCTTTGACCAGCAGGATGCAGAGGTTGTGTGTAGAGAGCTGGACTGTGGGGCTCCTGTACAGGTGCTGGGAGAAGATGCTTTTGGAAAAGGAGATGCTCGGATCTGGACACAAGAGATTCAGTGCAGAGGAAATTAATCACTTGTTCGATTGTGTCCAACTTCACATGACATTCAGTGCTCTCAAGAAAACAATGTGGGACTGATATGTTCGGGTAAAACATCAATATTTATCATGCCAGTGGAGAAATCTCAGTTAAATACTAAAATGTAATTATTGGTTCCATTAAGCTTTCACTAAGTTTCACTTTTTCTTTGTCTAGATTTCACTGACCTCAGACTGGTCAATGGTCCTGACTCCTGTTCTGGTCAAGTTGAGCATCAGTATTTCAGTAAATGGGGCACAGTGTGTGATGCATGCTGGGATATGAGAGCTGCAGACAGCTGAATTGTGGGATTGCTGTGTCTGTTGTGGGATCAGACTGGTTTGGAGAGGGAAGTGGTGAAATCTGGGCTGATGTGTTTGATTGTGACGGGAATGAAACAAAACTCTCAGAATGTTCCATCTCTTCATGGAGTCGAGCTGAATGTTCTCATAGACGAGATGTTGGAGTCATCTGCTCTAGTGAGGGGATTTTATTGAAAAAAATGTTAAAAATTATCTAGAAATATCTTAATAAAGTGTCACATTTTTCACTCAGATTCCTCTCTGGCTGTTCATGATGGTCTGGTGCGGTTGTCTGGAGAGAGACAGTGTGAGGGGGAGGTGGAAGTTTCCATCCATCAGGTCTGGAGGAGAGTTCTGCTGGTCAATCACCTCACAGCAGTAATGGCGTGAGTGGGATGCAATTCAAAGGCAATGAGCCCTATAAGAGAGAATCTCTAGCAGACTACAGTCAAACCAACAAGAGAATGAAAACCACAAATGGAGCACTTTCTGAAGTAAGCATGCAAGGCATCTGCTCCTCAAGGTGAGTGAGTGCAGTTAGTGTTTCGCCTCTGACAAGATGTATTTATAAAGTACTGATATATTTATTCATCAGTATAACAAAAGAATACCAGTAAGTGTGATTTATAACAAGATGTAAAAATATACTTTGAATAACTTGATAATTCACCTATCATAATGTATTCACAACTGTCTGGACCCCATTGACTCTTAATATATGGACAAAAAATAAATAAATAAATAAATAAATGTACAAAGACATTCTTCAAAATATTTTTGTGTTCTATAGAAAGAAAAATATCATACAGGTTTGAGGGTGAGTATTATTATGACAGACTTTTTGGGTGAACAATTTATTTATGTTGGATGGCACAATGTAATGACGGATCTATTTTCTATGAAAGGCCCCTATTCCCCTGGGGCTGAGTACAGATATAATTTCTGTCATGATGGTTGGCCTCCACCCTGTAGCTTTCTCAGGGTCAGGCGGATAGTACTCCCTAGTAAAACAAGGTGTTATCTGAGTGATTCGCCTATAGCTCTGTTTTTTATCTGCCCTGCACCATTGTAGCTCAGGTCGAACAGTTTGTTTGACCTTCACTGCAGGCTGGTCATTTAGTACGCTCCCTTGTAGCTCAGCATTGCCACGAGCTAACGCCCGTGTTCATGTGGAGTAGTAGGCCCAGGTGGGCCTCCTCCAGGGCATGTTGGCGTATGTTTGTACTCCCCTTGCTGAAAGGGTTAAAAGTGCTTTTACATTATATATATATCTTTTATTAAAGTTGTCCTAAAACCTTCTTCTTAGGACAATTTTGATGAACTTTTCTGATCCACTTCAAATGTTGACTACTATATAAACATATCAACAGAGCTGTGTATTCCCTGGATGCTGGGTTTTGATTCAGACATAATTAGTTACTTTTAAATTAAATGTATTAAATGTTTTGATTGTAAAGTTTAACATCAGCTCAGTGATGTAAGCAGATTATATAATATATAAAATTGCAATGCAATGCCAAACCAATCCAATAACGTTAACACCAGCTCAAAATTCAGTATGAACACATGGTAGTCAGCCTAATGGTACATAGCTTATTAAGCAATCTTGCTTGCTTGCTTTATTTATTTATTTTTATTTATTTATTTACCAAAACTGTAAGCGCAGGCAAAAGAAAGACGTAACTTAACTGTACAAATCGGGCTGTTTCGGGAACTTTTATGCCCTACATACTTACACAAGAAGTCATTTAGACATTTACAGTTTATTTTTTTACACAAAGGTTTTACGCGGTCAATCTGTTTTGCAGTTCCTAACTCAGTTGTTTTCGGTAGCAACGATTTGTGTTCTGATGTCTGTTCACAGGCTTGCACACTTGAAAGGCAATTTGCACCTTTACAAAGCTTATCTTGCACATGCTAATGCTTAATTTACTCTTGCAATCTTATGCACACTTTCACAAATCTTACCCTGCGCATGCAAATCTTTTATGCATCATTTACCTTAATATAATTGTATATTATTATTATTTTACAATGTGGGCAAATGCCTAGTTAAGCATGCTGATATATATGCCTAAGCTAACCTACTCATTCATGATCATTGCGTCAAGGGTGGTGTCTCCCATTGAACCCAACGGTGCCACAACACTGCTCCAGCTCACACTGTGTGCAGCCGCTCTCCACCGCGTCCAGAGCTGAGCCACCCATCTGAAGCTTGCTCCAGGCTACAGAGAGAAACCACAGAAGAAGATTAAAGTCTATCCCTCAGAGCTCATACACGGTACAGTCATGGTCATTTGCGTCTTGTCTAAGCCAGGTGCATTCTCAAGATTCCAAGTGCTGATCACCAAGGGAAGAGCTGCTTGATTTAGAGGAAGCAAACAAATGATGACAAATACTTTTTGAATCATATTACAATGCTCAATAGACATAATCCTGGGCTGTTTCTCAAAATGCATTCTTGTCTGTACTTGTGTTCTTGTGGATTTGTGAAACGTCATCATTCAAAGTTCACATCTAGTTTTCATCTAGTTCACATAAAATTCCCGGATGTGTTCTTTTTTCCGCCCCTTTTATCAAGGATTCACAAACAGGGCTCAATGCTAATGTGTCTGGCTAAACAAAGTCAGGTTGGTACACAGATGACAGCCCTATTTGACAACTGTTAGAATTCATATTATGGCAAGAACCAATCAGCTAAGTAAAGAGAAACGACAGTCCATCATTACTTTAAGAACTGAAGGTCAGTCAGTCTGGAAAATTGCAAAAACTTTGAATGTGTCCCCAAGTGCAGTTGCAAAAACCATCAAGCGCTACGACGAAACTGGCTCACATGAGGACCGCCCCAGGAAAGGAAGACCAAGAGTCACCTCTGCTGCTGAGGATAAGTTCATCCGAGTCACCAGCCTCAGAAATCGCAAGTTAACAGCACCTCAGATTAGAGCCCAGATTAATGCCACACAGAGTTCTAGTAGCAGACACATCTCTACATCAACTGTTCAGAGGAGACTGCGCGAATCAGGCCTTTATGGTCAAATAGCTGCTAAAAAAACACTACTAAGGAAAAGCAACAAGCAGAAGAGATTTGTTTGGGCCAAGAAACACAAGGAATGGACATTAGACCAGTGGAAATCTGTGCTTTGGTCTGATGAGTCCAAATTTGAGATTTTTGGTTCCACCCGCCGTGTCTTTGTGCGACGCAGAAAAGGTGAACGGATGGGCTCTACATGCATGGTTCCCACCGTGAAGCATGGAGGAGGAGGTGTGATGGTGTGGGGGTGCTTTGCTGGTGACACTGTTGGGGATTTATTCAAAACTGAAGGCACACTGAACCAGCATGGCTACCACAGCATCCTGCAGCGACATGCCATCCCATCCGGTTTGCATTTAGTTGGACCATTTATTTTTCAACAGGACAATGACCCCAAACACACCTCCAGGCTGTGTAAGGGCTATTTGACCAAGAAGGAGAGTGATGGAGTGCTGCGCCAGATGACCTGGCCTCCACAGTCACCTGACCTAAACCCAATCAAGATGGTTTGGGATGAGGTGGACCGCAGAATGAAGGCAAAAGGGCCAACAAGTGCTCAGCATCTCTGGGAACTCCTTCAAGACTGTTTAAAAACCATTTCTGGTTCAGAATGCCAAGTGTGTGCAAAGCAGTAATCAAAGTAAAGGGTGGCTATTTTGAAGAATCTAAAATATAAAAATGTTTTCAGTTATTTCACACTTTTTTGTTTACTACATAATTTCATATGTGTTCATTCATAGTTTTGATGTCTTCAGTGAGAATCTACAATGTAAATAGTCATGAAAATGTCCAAACTTTTGACTGGTAGTGTGTATATTATAATCTAATTTAGATAATTATTATATTATATTATGGTGTTTTATGACTTATTACTCATACTTCTACTATTAATAATAATATTTGAACTTTTACAAAAATTGAGAGGGACATTATTTTTTTTCATAGATGATATCTGAGAGTTCTCTTTTCTGTCGTTTTTTAGAAACCTGGCGGTTTCATGTTTCCGGACAGAGCGACATTGTATGTGGTCGCCATTGAGGATCGACAATACAAAGACTTCAAAATCCACTGTGAGTATACACACACAAACACACACACACACACACACTTATTGCCATGAGGCGACTACATGTACTCTATTAAATTACCATTTAAAACTGAATCTCTTTCTTGCTTTTTGGATCCCTCACATGTATTTATCTTAAAAAAAAAAAGAAATGGAAAAACATTAGGAAAAATTCCTGTTGAGCTCAATTACTCCCCCGCAGCAAAACGTTTGCTTTTCCTCCATCCCTTTCACTCCCTCCTTCATGTTTTGGATGGAAGTGTGAGATTCGCCTCGGCCTGAAGCACATGAGGGGATGTAATCAAATGCTGCCAGACACAGAGGAGGCAGCAGTCTATTTTAGGGCCAAATGAAGACGACCAGACATAGCCACACAGATTTCCCACTTTTCAGACACATACGAGTTATAAAATGTCTTGAAATATATTTTCTCTGTGCTTGCAGGGTGGGAGAACGTCTATGGTTTTGACATGACGTGCATTCGGAACGTTGCTATGATGGAGCCCCTGGTGGACATAGTAGACCCTAAACAAGTCGTGACCAACTCCTGCCTCATTAAGGTACGAGTATGTGCTTCCTCTCTATGTATATATACGTGAGCAAGATCGGATTTGAATCATAGTACTGACTGACTGCGATAGGCCACTTTGGAACACATGTAGCGTGGGTGTTACATAACAGAATAATTTGCAGTAAAGAGCCGCCTGATGACAGTGTGGTAATGTGTTCATTTCAACACATACACAAACACCAATAATTTATTTAAATTAGCCAACAGAAATACGTCCTCATAGGATATAATACTAATAATATCATCATGTAGGTCATATGAAGCCTTATACATCCTTATACATCATTAAAATGGTCTTATCCCGAAAGATAATATATTATATTAAATTGAAAATATATTTTAAAAATTATGATCAAAATGAGATAATATTAACTCTCAAAGTATCTGAGCTATGCTATCTATATTTCCATGTCCATAACTCTACAGTCTTACTGTATTTCAACAATTTCCTAATTTTGTTTTAGAGAAACATCTGAGACAATTTCAAAACACTGCTTCAGGAAGCTTCGGAGCATAATGAATCAGCGTATCGAATCATGATTCGGATTGCTTGTCAAACCGCCAAACTGCTGAAATCACGTGACTTTGGCGCTCCAAACCGCTGAATCATTATGCTCCAAAGCTTCCTGAAGCAGTGTTTTGAAATCGGCCATCACTATATAAGTCGTTATTTTGTTTTTTTGGCGCACCAAAAATATTCTTGTCACTTTATAATATTAATATTGAACCACTGTACTCACATGAACTGATTTAAATATGTTTTTAGTACATTAATGGATCTTGAGAGAGGAAATGTCATTGCTCCCTATGCAGGCCTCATGGAGCCATCGGATTTCAACAAAAATATCTCAATTTGCGTTCCGAAGATTAACGAAGGTCTTACGGGTGTGGAACGGCATGAGGGTGAGTAATAAATGACAGAATTTTCATTTTTGGGTGAACTAACCCTTTAAAGGGAAAGTTAGTAAGATAGAAAATGATCCCATGATTTACTCACCCTCAAGCCATCCTAGGTGTATATCTTCTTTCAGATGAACACAATCGGGGCTATATTTAAAAGAAATACTTGCAGGGTGTAAGAGTATCGTAAGCTTAGACGCCTTTCACAGTTCAAAGAAATATGGCTGGGGAACAAACTCAAGCTCCTCTTCTCTTATGTCGAAATCCTCCGACATTTCTCTTTAAAAATTATCGTTTTAGACTTCTAATTCGTGACCGGTGTTTTGTTTTGCTCTATCCTGTACGCTTCCGCGTTCGTCATTGCGTCATGCGTCAGGTAAGAGGTCACTCTTGCACCACAAATCGATGCATACAGCTGTCTGTTGGAAGGTAGTTATTATAGTTAATAAAGTTTTAAATATGGATATTTTTCTTACAAAATGCATTACTTCGCTTCAGAAGGCCTTTATTAACTAACTGGAGCTGTATGGATTACTTTTATGATGGATGGATGCATTGTTTTGGGTTTCAAAATGTGCACCCCCACCCCCACAGTTTTTGTTTTATTACATTTTTAGAAATAAAAGATTTTAAAGTTATATTTTACTTACAACTAGTAATTACTACCTGCTAAAACATTTTAGAGCTTGACATAACTAGAAAAATTAAATTACAAACTTTTCCATGGTTTTTAAGATATTTTATTAACTTGCATGACTTTTTTAGGTCTAGAAATCACACTTTTAAATTCCCTCAAAATAAAATAAATAAAATAAAAAAAATAAAATTGAGCTGTTTTACCTTTTTTTGCTTTGTCCTATTTTTAAATCAAAGTTACCGAAAGCGAGTGATTATAGTTTATAAAGTTATAAATATGGATATTTTTCTTACAAAAACACATCGTTTTGCTTCAGAAGGCCTTTATTAACCTCTTGGAGCCGTATGGATTACTTTTATGATGGACGGATGCGCTTCAAAATCTAGGGTACCATTCACTCCCATTATAAAGTTTGGAAGAGCCAGGATATTTTTTAATATAACTCGATTGTGTTTGGCTGAATGAACAAAGTCATATACACCTATGATGGCTTGAGGATGAGTAAATCACGGGATAATTTTCATTTTTGGGTAAACTAACCCTTTAAGCCATCTTGGAGATGTGCTGAGGCCCCCTAGTGGTTCTTGCCCCCCTTGTTGAAAACCACTGGTTTATAAACAAGTATGAGGCAGATTTCAAAGAAATAAAGTACTTGATTTCTTTCAGCGTGACTTGGACTTCACCTTTGAGCTGGATTTCAAAGGGCAGCTCTGCGACGCAGCCATCTCCCATGACTACAAGATGCGGTAAAACTCAAGCAACATCTCGAGTCGGGCACCGCTTTCCCAGGGAGATTCGGCAGAGAGATGGACTGTGTCTCTCCTCTGCCTCTGTCTGGATAAGAGAGGCTGCCGAACTGCAGGACCCTTCTATGATGTCATCAGTGAAAGTCCAGCACTAAAAGCAATAGTGTCATTGCGTGTCATGTTCTTAAATGCACATAAAGAATAGACTGTGAAAACATCACTCTGAATGTAACCGTTAACGAGTCTGAGAATGTCAACGTTTGTGTTTATTTACCTTATAAGATAGGAAAGTGTTAATGAACAGTATATGCCAATGTGAAATTGTACAATGGTGCCTCATAGAACAAAGTTTGAATGCATAAATGAAAAGAGTTTTGCTTATGTTTAAGTGCATTTTATTGTGTTATATTTATTGGGTTAGTGTTGAATTGTTTAATATAGTGACCACTGGCATGTTTTCTACCTTTACTTTTATTTTAATTCATTCAGGTTTTACTAAGATTTTTCTAAAGAACCTCAGAGCAGCTAAACTATTTTAAATCATTCTTACTGAATACAAGATTTGTTATTTTAGAGTAACTTAATGTGACAGTTTTAACTTACTAACAGTTTCACTTTTTTGTGTTCATTTAAATGTCAGGTCACTGTCGCATACAACCTGTTTGAACCACGTTTGCTCCTTTGTGTAAAACAAGATGGTCACAGAGCAGTTCAGATGAAGGCAACGAACGAGGGATGACATGTTCAACACTGACTCCAGCCAATATTCTTCCCTCAATAACATACTGAAGATTTTAGTGCTTATTGATGTTGTCATCAACTGAACTGTCTCTTCAAATGGTAACTGAAAACACTTCTTGTTCTAGTAGAGAGGTTTACTGGCCATTTTGAAATCTAGGTTTCATGATGCTAGTAAGACTTCAGATGGATTGAATGAGGCTATTGAAATACTAAATAAATGGGAAGTAACAAACAATCACATTTTGTCCTAAATGACTTTGTTCTCACTCACCTGGTTGTATGTGAACATTTTCCCCATAAAAATAATGGGTATGGTGATTGAAAATTGATATTGTTAACAAAAAGAATATGTACAAATATCATTTTAAATGTGGTGTGAGACTACAACACACATCAGTTGACCACAGATATACAACGGGCATGAAAAACCTTCCTATGCTTTACACTATCCATTTTTGATTCAGGTAGAATTTGCCCTCTTTTAGCCTACATTACATTATTTACATTGAGTATAAGGTTGTTTGATGATGATACATAAAGCACAGAGTGATTTCACCCATGAGTGTGTGTATATATGTGTGTGGTCACTTGCAGCAGGCTTTCTTCTTCATTGGTTGATCCACCAGTCTGACCGCATTCACGCATACTCTGTCTTCCTGTTCCCTCAGTACTCTATAAACATATCAGAGTTCATTAAAATACTTATAAAATAGAAAATAAAATACTGATATTAATATTAATATTAAAATAAATAATAATAATGAACGTATGCAGGTTTTTTTTAAATAGATGTCAATGAAGCAGAGGCTCCACTGCACTGAATAAACTACTTTTGTAAACAGTGGGTCTGTCCAAATAAACTTCCCATGTCCACTTGACAAAGTTGAAGGCACTTGAAAATGGAAGCAAGGATTCCCTGAGGAATCCAAAATCGCATACTTCCCTACTATATAGTAGGTGAAAAAGAGTAAGTGAAAAGAGTAGCATGTCCAAATTCATAGTACTCATAAAAGAGTAAGCAAAAAGTACACAGATGGCTTGTTACTTCCACCAAGATTCTGAAGTACTATCCCATGAAGCCACAGGAGAGGATCTGTGAATGGCAGTAAAGTGAACTGATGCTGGTAGGTCACATGATAGTGACAACATGGCTAATGTAGTACAGCTGGATTACTTTCATACTATAAAGAACATACATTTTTAACACAATTTTCGGATTTCGGCCTTTCTAAGTAAATCAACTATACAAGGTTCACATAATCTGAAAAAAAAAGTACGACTGCTGTAGAGATGAGCATCATCATGAGCGCACTTTGAAGATAAAAAGAAAAAACCGCGAGCTTTCTGTTTGACATCTGATAATGTTTGCTGACAGCTGGCAGTCTCACAGTTTTATACATGTCTCTTTTTTGTGGGTTGCAGCACTGGGTGAGGTGTTATAAAAATCACAGCTTAACAAAATATTACAACAACGTCTGGTAACATTGTATTTGAGTGCTTTCAGTTCTTACCTGGCCAAATGTGCCATGGCCTCCAGCACATTAGCTCCAGTATAAGCACTGCACTCGTAGAACATCAGGTTTGTTTCCTACCAAATATATCAAAATACTATTAATTTATTCATAATGTGTTAGAGATAGTGATGTAAACTTGTGAAAGCAAAGCATTTTAAGTGATGTAAATATTTCAATAGGATATACTGTGTGTGTGTGTGTGTGTGTTTTTGTGACATATCAGGACACAAATTTGTATAATGACATGGGTATGACATAGGTATTACAAGGAGAGGGTGACTTATGAGGACATTACCCCATGTGAACTATCCCTTTAAGGCTGCATTTATTTCATAATATATACAGAGAAAATAATATTGTGAAATATTATTACAATTTAAAATTATGGTTTTCTATTTTAATATACTTTAAAATATAATCTATTTCTGTGATCAAAGCTGAATTGTCAGCATCATTACTCCAGTCTTCAGTGTCACATGATCCTTCAGCAAACATTGTAATATGCTGATCTATTATCAATTTTAGAAACAGTTGTGCTGCTTAATGTTATTTTATAACCTGTGATACTTTTTCAGGATTCTTTGATAAATAAAAAGTTAAAAAATATCAGCATTTATTTAAAATAGAAATCTTTTGTAACAATATACATTACCGTTCAAAAGTTTGGGGTCAGTAATTTTTTTTCTTTCTTTTTTTTTTTGAAAGAAATTAATACCTTTATTCACCACGGATGTGTTAAATTGATAAAAAGTGATAGTAAAGATTTATATTGTTAGAAAAGATTTATATTTTGAATAAATGCTGTTATTTTTAACCTTTTATTTATCAATGAATCCTGAAAAAAGTATCACAGGCTCCAAAAAAATATTAAGCAACTGTTTTCAACATTGATAATAACTGAGTATCAAATCAGCATATTAGAATGATTTCTGAAGGATCATGTGACACTGAAGACTGGAGTAATGATGCTGAAAATTCAGCTTTGCATCACAGAAATAAATTATATTTTAAAGTATATTAAAATAGAATGCCATAATTTTAAATTGTAATAATATTTCACAATATTATTGTTTTTTTCTGTATTTATTATGAAATAAATGCAGCCTTAATGAGCATAAGAGACTTTGTTCAAAAACATTAAAAATAGACATGTTTCCAAACTTTTGACTGGTAGTGTATATATATATATGACAAAAAAAAAAAAAAATACAGAGAAAAACAGCCATAAAAAAAAACTGCTAAAAAATGAAATCTAAACATACAACAAACCATTACTGCAGGGAGCGCTAATGGCCACTTGAGGTTACTGTTGAGTAATATTTCTGTGTGGAATATACAAGCGTTTTGAACAATTTAGCCACTTGCTTATGATTGTCATTGAATTATAAAGAAAAATATCGAACCAAGTTGTATATATTCTAAAATAAAGATAACAAAATACCATTTACTAAAAATTGTGGCCAGCTGTTGAAAGTAACTTTAAAAAAGTCCAGCGTTTTTTGTTTGACATTTTGGTTTGATTGTAACTAATACAATAATATTTTTATCATAATTTTTAACTGTCCAGATTGTTTATGGGCCACTAGAGTCCAGGGGTGAAAGGCTAGAAACTTTGAATAAAGTGAATCGATAGTGTTTGACATAATCTGCTGCGCTATGTGCAGCAGGGTTTAAATGCAGGGAGTGTGACTTCCCAAGCCCTTTCATGTGATGTTGCCTGCTTTGAGAAATCCATCTGATATAGCATAGTAGGTTTTCGTTAACACGCACACATATATTCAAACACAATAAACTAAAACGCCTTTAAGGGGTATGCACTTTAAATGGGCCATATAAATCCTAAAAAGAGTGCAGTAATCCATTCTTCTGATAAAGTAAACTCCAGTAAAAGGGCAGCCATTTGCCATTGCATTTACTGAAAATCCCTCATTGCAAAGCCATCTGTTAAACCTACTTGAACTGACCTGTCCACTCCACTCACCAACTTGAGCAAGGTTAAAGGGATAGTTCACCCAAAAATGAAAATTTTGTCATTACTTACTCACCCTCATGTTGTTCCAAACCTGTATGAGTTTCTTTCTTCTGTTGAACACAAAAGAAGATATTTTAAAGAATGTTTGTAACCAGACAGTTGATGGCACCCATTGACTTCCATAGAATTTTTTTTTTCTTACTATGGAAGTCAGTGGGTGCCGTCAACTGTCTGGTTACGAACATTTTTTAAATATCTTATTTTGTGTTCAACAGAAGAAAGAAACTAGTGCAGGTTTGGAACAACTTAACGGTGAGTGAGTAATGACAACATTTTCATTTTTGGGTGAACTCTCCCTTTAAATTGTAAATTGCACATGGAGGGGGAGAGCAACTTACCCACAGTGGCTGAGGTGGCAGAATGAAACTGTCCATCACAGAAGCGTCGCAGCAGTGCGGTTTTGCCAACACTGGAATTTCCCACCAGAATGACTTTAAAGAGACGTTGAGGCGATGCAACAGCACCTTCTGCAGGACCCTGTAGCCAGAAATACCCACAGTGACATTTTTAAAGCAAAGCTAAAAGTTGTGTTGACAAGTGCACATAGTAAAAAACACTATTACACTTTAAATGGGCCATATTCTAGACCGGTTTCTTTCAGTCCACATTTAAAGTCTCTTGCACTGACCTTTTTTCACTCTCTCTCTCTGACATTTGAATATATACAAGAATTATTTTGTTACTGTACCTTTAAGACTTTGATATATAAACCTCTTTGAAATGAGGTACTCTATGAGATGTCCCCATCACTTACCTGCTGGAGGGTCTCCTTTCCGACAGGTTGACCCCGTGCAGATGAGGGAATGTTTCCTCTGATCCATTTCTTCTTAGACGGCTTCTTCACCCTAACCGGTGGTGGAGAGTCAGCAGAGGCCAGAGATGCATTGGACGGGTAGAGGGAGCTCGTCTCCAGATCCCCCTGACCTTCTTCCTCTCCAGCTCGTTCTTCTTCTTCCTCACTTAGTTGATGCAGAAGAAGGTGAGGGTCTCCTTGCAACAGATGGGAGAGGTGGTCCTCCTAGATGGAAATGACTCTGCGTAGAGGCCAACCATCCGGTGGCGCATCCGCCACATCCACCCCGACATTTACACCTTCTGAGTCCCCAGCCACCTTCTGCTTCCCATCATCCCCTGTGGTGAAGGGTGAACCGTTTGCTAAAGTGGTGGTCTTCTTGTTAGAGCGCTGAGTCACTTCCTCCTTATCAACTTCTCTGAAATGACAGAGAGGTTAGAGTAAATGTTTGTGTCAATAAATCATGTATGTAGGTATTCACATGAGAATATATGTGAAGATGTCTCACTTTTTGACAGATGGTTTCCTGTCAGTGTATTTTACTGAGGCTGTGCTCAGTCTGTGCTTGTGTAAGGATTTCTTCATTGAATTGCTGCGTTTCTATTGTAAATTACAAGAAAATATTGTATTTTTAATTGCTCTTATTAATCAAACGTTGGAACACACCCACTCATTTTCTATTATTAATATTTTCCACATTTTAGATAATAGTAAAGTCATCGAATCTATGAAAAAACACAAAAAAGAGAAATATGGGAATTATTTTGTGACCAAAAAATGTACAAACTTATTTCAGCTTCTTCAAACTAAACTAAAAACATTAAAATAAAATATAAACAATTAAATAAAATATTATATACACACATACAAATTATAATAAAATTACGTGTCTAAGCTTTAGAAAAGAAGCATCAATCAGTGTTATCATTAACTAAAAATAAAAATTAAAAATAATATTTACGTTAATTGAAATAAATGTTAACTGACACAAACTTACACACACAAATTATAATAAAATTGAAGTTTAGTTTCATAGAGAATTTCATATGTAGACATAATTATTATTTGTCTGCTAAATTATTATTTGTGTCTAAGCTTTAGAAAAAATGTTTTTAAGATCATGAGAAGCAAAATCAGTGTTATCATTAACTAAAAAAAAAAAAATGTACGTTAATTGAAATAAAATAAATGTTAACTGAAATAAAATAAAATATAAAAACACTTTTTTAGTTAGTTGCTATGGCAACATTCCTGTTCATTTTGTTTAGTTTGTTATTTATTTTAGAAAAACTAAAATAAAAATTAATAAAAACTAAATAGATATATTTTAATAAAAATGACAAAAATTCACAAACAAAATACAAAAACTTTTACTAAAATTAAAATAAAACAGAAAATATAAAAATAAAAACTAATTTAAAATTGGTAAACTTACCAGAAAGCTAATGTCTCGCTCATCTCGTAGATGTTTATTCATTTCTCTGAAAGAACAGCAATAATTTAAGATTTTTGTTGTTTGTCTTTGTCTACTGTGAGGATGTACCAATCTCACCTGATCTAACTGTTTCATCAAGCTCTGTTTTTCTCTCTGCAAGCCTTCAGTGATTCTGTACATCTCCCTGTGAGAGTAAAAGGTATTTGTATGTAAGTGAGACTCAAAGATACTGGTGGGACATCTGTGTACACATAATAAATGCACAGACTGACATCTCTCTCTCCTGCTGTAGTCGAGAGGCCTGCTCCTGCAGAATGCCCAGCTGCTCCTGAGCCAACACCAGCTCTTGGCAGGTGTGCTCAAGTTCACGAGACAGCTCCTCATTGGTCATTTTGAGTTTAACATTCTCCAGTCGACTCTCCTGCTGTTCGCTATGAAGGTCACGACATTGTCGCTCTAACTGAAAAATTAATATTCAAAGGTGTGAGATGAAAAAGATGTGTCTGCGTCGTTTGCCTTATTATAAGGCAAGACGCTACGGGGAAAACTCATTTTTCACCGATTTCTGAAGCCTTTTTCAATGTTGTATGTAAACGAACCAATGACAGCGTGGCGGATCCGCGCGAGCCAATGGTGAGCGAGCCCGCTCGAGCCCGCCAAAAGGGGAGGGGTATCGGGCTATATAAGCGGCCATCTCACCTTGGCAGACTGATTCATTCTCTTTCAGCGATGCTGTTTCATTCTATCCACTATTATAAATAATCCTCTGCTCGCCGTTCTCTATCCAGCTCACCACTCTCAAGCAGCCGCCGACCACGAGCAGCCTGCAGCTCTGATAAGCTTGCCGCTCTGCCAGCTCGCCGCTTAGTCCGCCGCTTTTGTGCGGCTCTGATCAGTGCGCCGCTTCGTCAGCAGCCAGATCAGTTCGCTGCTCTCAAGCAGCTCTGTTCTCCACGCCGGTCTCAAGCAGCCTGGTCAGCGCTTCACTCACGAGTCGCCTGCAGCGCCGAGTGCGTGCATCCCGGTGTTTCCTTCTGCGGCCGCAGTTGGAATCTAAAAGAGCTAATTTCCAAAGAGCAAATTTTCTGTGACGTTGTTGCAAATGTCACACCACGGCTGTGGCACGTGCTGAGCCCCTCTGCATGCAGAAGCCGCGCTCACTGAAACGACCTGTTCTCACTGCGAGAGCATGAGTCTGTTGACAGAGCTGAGCAGAAGGGGTATGAGAAGCTGCCTCCTTTGGATGAGGCCGTGGCCGCACACCTGTGCCCACCCGCCACCATTGGATGGAACAATTGGAAATTGGAAAACAAAGGTCATCCACCCATCTAAGCCCTGCCGTACGACGTCGGCCCTCCCTGGACGGGCGTCCACCTCGGCCAGCCAGGCAGCGTCTGCCCTGCACTCAATGGCGGTACTCCAGATGTACCAGGCTAAGCTCCTGCGGGCCCTGGACGAGACGGGACATGACTCAACCACTTTTAAGGAGCTGCACGCTCCAGCTCCTCTCCTTCGAGCCACCCCAAGCCTGAGTCAGCTCAGCAGCCACGCAAGGCTACGCCACCAGCCACTCAGCCCAAGCCACGGCCTGAGCACTGACAGCGCTCGCGCTCCGCTAGGCGCCACCCCCCTCTGAAGCGACAGGGATCCCGGCCCAAGACAGTGCTGGAAACTGCGCCTCAGAAGTTGGCCTGATGCTCAAAAAAGTAAGAGGAGGAGGCTAAGTCCCGCTGCCTCCAACCTTGTTGTTCGCTTCCTGAAAAGGTCCAGGAGGCTGAACCCTCCTCACCCCTTCACGGTTCCTACCTGGGACCTATCCTTGGTTCTTAGAGGCCTTAAAGTCCCTCTCTTTGAACCACTCCAGACTGCCAACTTTCAGCCCCTATCGCTAAAAACCGTCTTACTGCTAGCCTTGGCATGGGTTAAGCGAGTGGGAGATTTACAGGCACTCTCTGTGAGCTCCTCCTGTCTTGAATTCGGGCCTAACGACTCCAAGGTCCTCCTGAAACCAAGACTAGGGCGCAGATGGTCATTATCTCCGCACTTCCTCCTTCCCAGGATGATCAGGAGTTGAACCTACTCTGTCCCGTCAGGGCCCTGAGGACCTACATCGACTGGTCCGCCTCTTTTCGTTAGGTGGAACATCTCTTCGTCTGCTTCGGTGGCCACACGAAAAGTCTCCCGGTCACGAAGCCCAGGTTATCCAGGTGGATTGTCGATGCTATAGCGCTCGCTTACTCCTCTTTAGGCCTACAATGCCGTATAGGTGTTAGAGCGCATTCCAAGAGAGGTATGGCCTCTTCTTGGGCATGGTCCAGTGGCGTGTCCATCGCCGAAATCTGTGCGGCAGCCGGCTGGGCCTCGCCATCCACATTTGTCAGGTTTTATAATGTGGACATTCCTGCATTACAGACGCAGGTCCTTTCTGCATAAGCCTCACTATTGTGACCAGCTTACGAATTCCTGTCTATGACCCCGACCATGTCCGAGTATGACTATATTTTGTGTTCCCTATATGCGTCCTAGGCCCCATTGGGATGAGGATGACTACAGTGTCTTTCAGTCCCGATTGTCAGGGCCATCCTGTCCTATGGGCATACGTCACAAGCCCTTTTTTAGCGCTCTGCTCGAATTCTCTGTCATCCCCCCTTGATAGCACGGCGTGATTGGACTGTCCCCGTAGCGTCTTGCCTTATAATAAGGCAAACGACGCAGTACAAGTGTAGTATCTACTAACGTAACCTCGGTTCCCTTAGGTACGGAACGAGTACTGCGTACTTTGCCGTGCTATTGGCAGGACACCTCATGCCGTCGCTTCAGTCGAATTAACCCTTTGACGTGTACGATCACACTGGTGTGATCAGTCTTGGCTGGTCCCTGGAGCGTACGATCACACCGGTGTGATTAGAACGTTCAGTGCATCACGTGATCAACTGCCAAATTCAAATGTGCTTGCACGCTTTGGCAGGTGCCAAGCCAGAGCTAGACGCGCTCAGCGCTTTTCATATCACAAAAATGTCGTGTTTTCAACCATATAATATTTATTTTAGGTTTCAGACATTTAAATACACAAGTACTAACAAAACGATATATTTAGAGTTTGTAAAATACACACTGATGTCTATAGAAGCGGCAATAACAATCATGGTATAGCCTTTTCAGTTAGATCAACCACATTTTCAAGTACAGAGGGAAAACACAAGGATGACTCTGGGGGTAGATTTAAGATTGTGTATATTTTATAAAATGATATATTACAACAGTTGAACACACAAAAAGAAATTTGTTCGTGACGTGAACCACACAGAAAGAACTTCAGCGACAATGTCTTCACTGACTCCTAAGAGAGAGAGACAGAGAGAGAAGTGAATGAAATAAGGAACATTTAGTTGAACATGTTCAACTCTCTAATTTTAAATTTCATATTTAAAAGATCTTCGTGACCACAGAGCACACATCATATCCGATACAAAAATAATTATATCAATCCTCATACCAATTAATGTTCATATTACTGTTATTGCATACTGTTCAAAGATTTGGAAAAATTTTATTTTGATGCTGTGGAAACAAAGGTTCTCAAGAAAATAAAACTTTCATGTCAATAAAGCCCATCTGAACTGAGAAAATAAATAAATAAATAAATAAGAGAGAAATCTGAATAGAAATAACATGTTATTGACATGACTTTTCCTGACCTTTGAATATTTAAAGCATGGAATCACAATCTGTATGCAGCAGCACTACCTACCAATGGATGTTCTTCCCTCTTTTCTCAATTGTTTCTCTATCACTCTATTAAATTCTTCCACTTCACTAAAATAGTAAATGGAGAACATAATCACTGCTGGGTTAACAGAAATACTGTTAATGCTTAAAAAATGATACATTAGACACTGTGTAAAAAAATTACATTTCCTACTCTTACCTGTGATGATAATCCGGACCAGAGAAGAAGGTCTTCTCAAAATCCTGCAGAGAAATTCTGCAGCCCAGCCAGGCCATATATGATGGTCTATCAAAAGAAAATTGTTCAGTGAAATATACACAGATCTAGGAATTGAGGTCAAATTAAATTAATCATAACATTGCTTTTCCCAAAAGAATGTTTGAAAATGTTATCTTCATGGAGAACTGCGCGTTTGAAATGGCTCTCCAAATGGGATTTCACTTTGCTCAACTTTGTTGGGTGAAACAAAGCAGAACTGCAGAACGGGCAGAGGAACTCCTTGCAGCATGTGGTGCATCTCTATAGTCCAGGAAAGGATCTTCCTTCTTGGATTGTTATGTGTTTCTTAAAAAGAGAGAGTCTAATATAGTCCATATAAATAAATAGACATAAATTAGGCCTAAGCACTTGACCAATTCATTTATTATTCTTTTGTCATATATTGCCTGCACTGAAATCACTTATAGAGTACACAGTACATGACACAATCTAACACGTGGTATTTTAACAGTCAATTATTATGATGGCCTCTCTGTTATGTCTGACTATTAAAAACGTCAAATGCCTCAATCAACATTATAAAAACAATGTCAAAATGAAGAGACATGCTCATAACATGTATTGTGGGGTAAACATGCCCAGGTGAAAAAAATAGTATAGTAATTTATAGTAAATACTATAGTTTTTTTTTTTTTAACCATACTATAGTAAAGTACTTGAATTAATTTGTTGTGGTAATTCTATAGTTGCTGTGGTAACATAATATAGTAATATAAACAAATTAATTTACCCAATACTGTACTAAGTTTTCTACAACTATAGGGTATATTATACTACAATACACACTACAGTTTACTGTAGTAAAAAATAAAGTATACTACAGTATTTATTACAGTTTGTCAGTTAACTGTAGTTAATACAACAGTATGCTGTATGATTCATTAACAAAGTGTTGTAAATACTATAATTCATACAATATACTACAATTTGCTCTGGGAAATTCATTGGTTCAAAAACACTAGTATACTATAGTATTTTTTTGACATGGGCAGGCTGACAGTGAGCACGCACGTGACAGTTAAAACCTTAATATTATTTTAACTTGCTTAAAATGGAAAAACAATGAGTAACTAACAAGATTTTACAACGAAGTGCTACAGGTTATTGTACTGGCTAGGATTAATCATACCATAGTCACTAAATCAACACAAGCTTGCCAGTCGTACTATATGATGGCTATAAAGTGCATTCAAGACTATTTAGCAACTCACGATCGCTCCACTTCTCAATTAAATGCATCACAATTGTTTTTAATGTTAAACAAATAAAACTTGAATCACATTTGATATTCACATTCTGAATATCGTCCATCTTCCAGAAAAACATGCGGTCACTGGTCCTGTAATTCGGTAGGTGGCGTTGTCACTAAAATGTAGTGTCCTAGAAATGCGGTCCTAAGATCGCGGTCCTCAAAATGCAGGCAGATGCTACTCCCAAAGGGGGCACCTGGAACAATCGAGCGCGGCAAACGAGTCCAGTGTGAAAGCCCCCTAAGGGAACCGAGGTTACGTTAATAACTGAGTACGTTTTTAATTGTTTTTTGTATAGGCTATGTAAACATTCGAGAAACCTTTTTGACCTTTGCGTCACGTCACGCCGCTTTTGTCAGTGTATTTCGCAAGAAATACACATCTCGGGGTTTTGCATACTATTTAATTGTTCTTTCTTGTATGTAAACATGGCGTGTACCGACGTCTTTGAATGAGTTATCATTGAATATATAGAGTTTTTTTTTCTTGAAACTGATTTATAGAAGGAAACTTAAATATATTTTTTTGTGATGTATTACTAAATGTTTCCATTTTTCTTATAATAGAATGAAGCATCAAACTCATATGAAAAGGACAAATATTCAAGATTACAGGGCAAATGTAAAAGTTTGTCAGTGAAAAATCACTCTTGCTAAAGATTACATTCTGTCACTCTGCATAGTGTAAAATTAATGTGAAGTGAAATGAGCTCTACATGAAACAAGTTACTTACAGGATACTATTGATAAACATTGCTATAAGTGAAGGAAAAAACATTGATTTCTGTCCTGAAACATGTTCACAGCTCCTTCATGCTCAACACAGGGACAAGATCCTTGTAGTCTTCAATAAGAGGTGTTTTGCTGCCATCTGCTGGACAAATACAGCATTGCAGCATCAAACATGTTTATTGCTGTTATTTATTATTCTCTAAGGTTTACTTATTTATGTAGATAATATTTATTTTATTTAATAAAAAACACATCTGAATTGCTTAGCAAAAATGTAGTTTATACTATGGTGTAATCAAATTTTATTTTTAGAATTAAAAAAGCAGTAAAACCCATATTGTAATGTTATGCATAATTTATCCAGAAACAATAAGATTAAAATGTTTTTAAAAAATTCAGATAATTCATGAAAAAAAAGTTCTACTTCTAAGTGTTTAAAGTGATCAGACTTACAAAAACCAGTCATCAGTGTTGTATGTTGTGTGTGCAGATACAGGCTTTGATGCTAAATATAACCTGCAGTGTTTCTCTATCAATCTCTTTAAGTTTAGTGTGACTTTATCTCCACGCTGACATATGACTGACACGAGTCTGTCCTCAGTGAAGTGTCTCTTCACGCTGAAGGAGGAGTCCCGCTCATCAGCGCTCACACTTTATTGATATATATGGAGAAAATAAAAATGCTGCTTTCTGATTTGTCAGTGATTGTGTTTGATGATTTCCTCTGTTGTGTCTAATAAGGTAACAGTGAGTGTCATTGGCAGCTGTGAGAGTCTCTCTCTCTTTAGAGGTCTGACAGGAGCCAGTTTCTTCAGCAGAGGAGAGATTTGTTCTGTGTCTGAGCTGAAATAGTGTGTCAAGCAGGAGAAGAAGATGGAGAGTTGTCTGATTCTGATGTTTCTGTGCTATATGGTAAAACTCACCACCTCTGGTAGGTACATATAGAGGTGCTTTATTATTGAATATGAGCTGAAATCATTTACATGTAATATTACACTTAAATACTATGTTTTGGTGTATTTACTAATGTCTCCCTCTCTCTCATGTGTAGACAGTGTGAATGTGAGGTTAGTGAATGGCAATAATCGCTGTGCTGGTCGAGTGGAGGTTCTTCATGATGGTCAGTGGGGAACAGTGTGTCATGATTGGTGGGATATGAATGATGCTGAAGTGGTGTGTAGAGAGCTGGACTGTGGGACGGCTGTAAAAGCAACATATAAAGCTCACTTTGGACAAGGATCAGGACCAATTTCAATGGGTTATTTACTCTGTCGTGGATCAGAGACTGCACTGAAAGACTGCAGTTCAAGTAACCAAAATAAGGCACAGTACTGTAAATATCATAATCAAGATGCTGGTGTCATCTGTTCATGTAAGCTTCCCCTCAGCTTATTACATCACTCTTTCATAATTTTCACTTAAGCAACATAATGTTTCTGTATGCTGGTGAGGACAAACTGCATTAGTGTCGATCTTATGAAGCATGAAATTTGTTCTATTGTTTTCTTCGTGATTTTGTATTTTGTTCTCATTCCTTATTTATTTATAATCTTATAAACCTCCATTAAATATGTAGTATTTTTATTATTCACAGTCTGATCTGACAATCTTAATTACATTCTTTGTTTAATGACGATTATAAAATTACAGAAACAATTAGTGCAAATACAATGAATGAATTAAATACAGAATGTCAAACATTAATGGAAGTTTTCTCTTGTGCTTGAAGTCAATAGAGATGTTTAATTAATCTGTCTTTATTTCAAAGACTCAGTGCAAAGACTTCGACTTGTGGATGGGCTTCACCAGTGCTCTGGGAGAGTGGAGGTGTTTCAAACAGAAGGATGGGGCACAGTGTGTGCTGCTGCCTTTGACCAGCAGGATGCAGAGGTTGTGTGTAGAGAGCTGGACTGTGGGGCTCCTGTACAGGTGCTGGGAGAAGCTGCTTTTGGTGAAGGAAAGGGTCAAATTTGGTCAGAGGAGATTCAGTGTAAAGGAAATGAAGCTCAGATACACAACTGTTCACGATTATCTTCACAGAAGCACAGCTGTTCCCATGACAATGATGTTGGAGTGATTTGTTCTGGTTGAGTATAAACATTTGGCATTTCTTTAGATCAGGGGTTCCCAAAAACACATTACTGGAGCCTCCCCAACACTGCATGTTTTCCATGTCTCCTTAATCAAACACCTGATTCAGATCATCAGCTCATTAGTCGATACTCCAAGATCTGAAATGGGTGTGTCGGACAAAGGAATGTGTTTGGGAACCCCTGCTTTCGATAAATTACATAATATACTGCTGTTGTATTGCTGAATTATCTTGACTCTAGTTTCATACTGTTTAAATAAACAGTTAATTATTTGTCCAGGTTACACTGATCTCAGACTGGTAAATGGAGACTCTTGTTCTGGAAGAGTGGAGCTTCGCTTCCTCAATGATTGGGGCACAGTGTGTGATGCATGCTGGGATATGAGAGCTGCCAGTGTCCTCTGTAGACAGCTGAATTGTGGGATTGCTGTGTCTGTTGTGGGATCAGACTGGTTTGGAGAGGGAAGTGGTGAAATCTGGGCTGATGTGTTTGATTGTGACGGGAATGAAACAAAACTCTCAGAATGTTCCATCTCTTCATGGAGTCGAGCTGAATGTTCTCATAGTCGAGATGTTGGAGTCATCTGCTCTGGTGAGCAAATTCACACTGTAATGAAGTCATGGGATTCAGATTAAAACTACACATTTTAATAAATGTAGTATATTTTAGATACTGAATGATAAATAAATACTTTACAGAGAGTGAAGCTCATTTGGGGAACTGCAGCTCTCCACACACTCTCAGCTGCAGCTCCACACAACAGCTGTCAATCACCTGCCTTGGTGAGAAGAACAATATCTGGGTAGATTCTTCAGTTGTTAGTGATCACTAATGTGTTTTTCTCTCTCTGAATATCAGGCTGCGGGTCCATCAGGCTGGTGGGTTCTGGGGGAGACTGTGCAGGGAGGCTGGAGGTTTTTCACAGCGGCTCATGGGGGACAGTGTGTGATGACTCCTGGGATATTAAAGATGCCCATGTGGTGTGCAGACAGCTGCAGTGTGGAGTGGCCCTCAGTAACCAGCAGGTACCAGCCTGGTTTGGTCCTGGTTCTGGACCCATATGGCTGGATGAGGTGGAGTGTGAGGGGAATGAGACGTCCCTGTGGAGCTGCTCTTCTCCAGGCTGGGGAAAACATGACTGTCAACACAAGGACGATGTAGGAGTCGTGTGTTCAGGTAAATGGTAAAAAATAATTTAATTAATAACTTGACAATATTTTGAACATTTCAGTAACTTATGATTGATGATATCTTGTGCACTTTTACATTAATTACTCACCCTCATGTCGTTCCACACCTGTAAGACTTCGGAACTTCTTTGGAACACAAATTAAGATCTTTTTGATGAAATGTGAGAGCTTTTTGTCCCTCCATTGACAGCTCTGTAGCTCTACCACTTTTACACTTCAAAAAGTTCATAAAGAGATCGTAAAACTAATCCATAAGAATTGAGCGGTTTAGTCCACAATTTTCTGAAGAGACACAATCGGTTTATATGATGAACAGATTGAATTTAAGCTTTTATTCACATATAAGCATTAATCAACTCATTACACATCAGTTGTGGTAAACGAAAGCTTGTTTGCTTGACGTGCGAGAACCAATGAGGTTCATTCTCACGTGTTACGCAGCACGTTTGAGCTTCCGCCAGAGGTTTGTTCTCGCGTGTCAAGCAGGTACGGTTGAGCTTCTGTTTATGTTCCCTGATCAATGTTTATGTGAATAAAAGCCTAAATTCAATCTGTTCAACATATAAAGGGATCGAGTCTCTTCAGAAAATTTGGACTAAATTGCTCAATTCATATGGATTAATTTTACGAACTTCTTGAAGTGTCAAAGTGTCAGTTGCATAGCTGTCTATGGAGGGACAGAAAGCGCTCAGATTTCATCAAAAAGATCTTAATTTGTGTTCCAAAGATGAACGAAAGTCTAACAGGTTTAGAATGACATGGAGGTGAGTAATCAATGAAAGAATTCTAATTTTTGGGTGAAATAACCCTTTAACAGTAGGGTCGAGAACTGAGAACCAGTTTTTATTCAGATGCATTTCAAAAAACAAACAAACAAACAAAAACATTAATCTATTCTGTTAATACACATGCAATTTTCCAATGCAGATGGTATACTGTACTAAAACACTCTGACAGAGTTTCTAAACTGCAACAGAACACAACTGAATCTACAGCACAGAACACAGTGTGACCAATGTAGTCTGATTTCCGAACAAATGACTCTTCTCTTCTTTTTAGTAAATCATAAGTTTGTCATGAAACTCTAGATATCATATGCTGTCATATCCATTACCATGCCAAACACTCTGAGAGTTGTCATGACAGAAATACAGCTTACAACTAGTTGCATATGAGACTTAAATCAATGTAGTTATGACAAAGTGTAGATAAAAATACACAATATGCATTTGGCAGTGTTAATATTTTAATATATTATTGAATGTAGTATCTTGTAGTATCCTACACACACACACACACATACGTATATATATATATATATATATATACAGTATGTGTGTGTGTGTATGTGTGTATATATATTACGTATATATATATATATATATATATATACAGTATGTGTGTGTGTGTATGTGTGTATATATATATATATTAAATGTATTATTATTTATTTTATCTCATAATTTGGCAAGAAAAAAAGAAAAGAAAAAGAAAAAAACATTAATGAAACCATTAAGGAACCATAATGATTAAAAGGATCAGAATCAAAATTATACAATTCTTTATTATGATTACCATCCCTAATTAACAGACTTGATTTATGTGAGAGTTGAGTTTGAGTCTCAACTTTTTCCTTCTAGAGTTTAAAGAGATCAGGTTAACTGAGGGCTGTGAAGGGAATGTGGAGGTTTTCTACAATGGATCCTGGGGTAATGTGTGCTGGAACCAGATGGACAGAGACACAGCGAGTCTGATCTGTCAAGAGCTGAACTGTGGAAGATCTGGCAGTGAACCCCGTTATTCAAAGGGACTGAAGTCTCATAACTGGCTTGATAAACTTAATTGTCGACGTCATGATTCCACTCTATGGCAGTGTCCATCTTCACCCTGGGGACAGAATGACTGTGATAATGAGGTGGCCAAAATCACCTGCTCAGGTAAGATGATATTTGACTGATTTAAGATGATTTGAATTTTTTTTTTCTTTTTTTTTCTATTCAGTATTGAATGAAATTGTAACGTTTTAATCTTATAGAGGAACAGACTCGTGAATCTCCTCAGAGTCGTCTGACATGTTCAAACTCACCATCTCCTCACCAGAGACAGTGTTCAAGTAAGTTTTTTATTAGGATGTATTTTTTCTATATCTGAAAATCTATGCACTTGAACACTAATAATTTATAATAATTTTAAATAGTTATAAAATGCATTGTAAAAGTATTGCTATAAAAGGTGAGCCGAAGCAGGTCAGTGATGTTGATGTGTGTGATTTAGAGCATGTTCCTCTCAGACTGAGTGGAGGGGAGGGCCGGTGCTCTGGGAGGCTGGAGGTGTATCATAACGCTGTGTGGGGCTCAGTCTGTGATGATCTGTGGGACATCAGCGATGCTCAGGTGGTCTGCAGGCAGCTGGGTTGTGGAGCAGCACTGAGGGCTGATGGGAATTCAGTCTTTGGTCCTGGTGAAGATGTTGTGTGGCTGAACAGAGTCGAGTGCAGAGGGAATGAGATTCACCTGTGGGACTGTCCTCTCTCCCTGAAGAAACACACTGACTGCTCCAACAAAGATCACGCTGGACTCACCTGTGCAGGTCACAGAAAACACTGATGAAAATTACTCATTTATACATCATTTCAGTGCTAATAATATTTGTGTATTTATTTAATAATATATATGTATATGTGTAATCAGTTATTAGCATGGTTTTGACCGTGTTTGTGTCTGTTTTGACAGATTTGCCAGTGTCCACTGCTCCTGCCACAACAACATCAGTTTCTCAGACAGTGAGCTCAACATCAGTCACTCGTCCACAAACTCCTCCAGCAGCGTCTCTCTCTGTGCTTGTGATTGTACTGGGAGTTGTGCTCTTACTGCTCTTAGTGCCACTGCTTATACTGATTCAGCAGAACAGAGTGATGAGGAGAGGTAGGAGAGATCCAGAGACTGTCATATTGTGTCTTATTCAGTGTGTGATCAGTCATGTGTTGTGAACTGACAGCAGGTTTGTCTCTCTACACTCACAGCTCTCTCTAAGAGGAGACACAGGAGCACGACTGAGTCCGTTTATGAGGAGATTCATCACAGACACAATCACTTCACTCAGAGGGGTGAGACATGAGCCGTGAATCTTATTTAATATGATTAATTAATAAGAGAGTCTGTCAGACACTTGATGTTCATCTATTATTAGTCCTGTTAAACCTCCTGCAGAAAACCACAGAGCTGCAGGTGCAGGTGTGTGTGTGTGTGTGTGTTTGTCTCTTCCTGTGTGTATTTCTGGAAGGCAGTGAGGAATGGGTTCATGTGAGGATACATGTGTGTTTACTAATAGGCCTCTAAAACATGAGATTTCTGCCTCTAATGCTTTTAAAATGTAAGTAATTAATATTTGTGTTGTAAGTAACAAAATTCTTTATGATCCAAATGAAAATGAGGATTCAGTCTGTTTGTAATGATGAACATGTTTCTGACTGTTCTGCTCCTTTAACAGAGAGTCTCATCTCAGAAGAACTGCATTCTGGGTATGAAGATGCTGATGAGCTTCTCTCAGGTTAGAGAGCTGAAGTATATTCAAAACAACACCTAAAATAAATTATTTACAAACTAACTGAAATATGTGCCAATAATTCAGTTGTTCACAATAATAAAACTTTTCTCTTATTAGAAAAAGAGTTCAAGACTGTATATTATGATGATGTCACCAGTGGCAGTGGCCTGAAAGGTCAGTAATTGATCACATGATTCATTCATTACCAGATGATTAAAAAAGCTGAATGGTCTCAAGAACTGCAACAGTATATTTTCCTTTTATGTTGTTTCCCAAAATATTAAAAACACTCAAAATACATGTTTTGATACAGAAGAGATGATGAAGGAAATCACACCGGGATACTATGATGATGTCATCACCGATGGACTGAAACCAGATCGTGAGACAGGTGTCGCTCTGTTATTATATAATAAGGATGACATATTTAAAATATATTTAAAAAAATATATAAATTGTATATAAATTATATTTTGTATGTGTGTCTCATGTGTTCTCAATTGTAGAAGACACACCTGAGAGCTATGATGATGTCATGACGAGTGGACAGAACTTTAATATTAAAAAAGGTGTTTTTACTTTTTTTTTAAAAATTTTTTTGTTTGTGAATGTTTAACATAATACCTCTGAAGTGATGCACAGTACTGATATGATGATGTATCATTTGTTCTGTTTATATCTTCATGTTTATGTAGTGGACACAACGGAGCATTATGATGATGTCATCATTAATGGACAGAACATTCAAGGTGTAACAGGTGAGTCACACAGAACTACATTTTATTATCACCCACTAATATTGAACATGTGTTTCTACCATTAATGAATCATCATGACTTCATCAGGAGTAAATCTAATAGTCTCAGACAGTCATGAGGAGAAAGAGATCAATGACATCATCAATGACACAAACTGTATTAAAATCACAATGTGAGGTTTTATTTCACATGTGTATCAGAGGGAGATCAGGAGGAGTATGATGATGTGAAGAACAGCAATGAAGATGAGAGAAACCTGTTGGGTCGGTTATGGTCACATTTCTATAGCCTATATCTATTTTTATTTGTTATGTTGCTTAAACTAAATCTTGATGCATTTATAACAATGAAAATATGAATTTGCTTTTGTTTTTAAAAACAGACAATGATGCTGTGGGGGAGGAGTCAAATAAAGAGGGAGGGGCCATATGACTCACTGACCACACCCACTGCCTCTGATCATCAAATCATATTACAGTTACTGGAGATACTGTTTTTTTTTTATGTCGCTAAAGATTCAGTGTTTTATGTTTTTATTTTCTTTTAAATATTTTTAAATGAAAGGTTACATGCTGTGCAAAATTCAGTAACAAATTTTAGTATTTGTTCTATTTTTTATTTTGATAACATGCTTTTCACATAATAAAAAAATAACATTCATTCATCATGTCACAAAAATATTTTTTAGAAGAAAATTATTTTTTCAGGAGAAAATTATGCAAAATACTATAAATGTTAAATGATGAAAATAGATTTACCACTTAATAGATATTATAAGTTATCGTGTTTTCCCATAAACTTACTACCAGCATTAGTTCTTGTGTATGTCAGCTTGAATTAACTTAAATAGAGCACGATTTAATATTTTATTTACAAGAATGTAATGTTTCTGGGAGAGACAAGGGTATGCAAATTCATTATGTATATCTATGGTTGCTGTTGCAGCACGGACTGTATTCAGTGTGACACCAGTCGTTATGTTGTTTATAAATGATAGTACAGGCCGGGTTTGTTGTGTTTAATAAAGTTAAATGTACGCAACTAGATTGGCGTTAACCGTCCATTCTATTTATAATAGAGGATAGAATGAAACAGAGAGTGCGCGAGCAGAGTGCGCGGTCACAGAGGAGGAGGAACTTGTTCAGCTCGCAGCAGAACATGTTTCTATGGTGACAGACGCTGCGCATCCTCGATTCTTGCAACACATCTTAAAAACGTTTTTTTTTTTTTTTTAATTCTTTTATTCTGTTCATTGGTGAAACTTTTTTTTATGCTGAAAATATATTTTACTATTACTAGGAACAAACCTGCATCTATATTGAGGTTTTTTTTTTTTTTTTTTTGTTATATAATACTAAATGTTTCCATTTTCCTTCTAATAGAATGAAGCCTCAAACTCATATGAAAAGGCCAAATATTCAAGATTACAGCGCAAATTTAAAGTTTGTCCGTGAAAAACCTTATATTAAAATCACTCTTGCTAAAGATTACATTCTGTCCCTCTGTGCATAGACTATAGACTGTTACAACAGCAGATAAAGTGTAAAATTAATGTGCAGTGAAAATGAGCTCTACATGAAACAAGTTACTTATAAATGTTGCTATAAGAGAAGAAAAACCATTGATTTCTGTCCTGAAACATGTTCACAGCTCCTTCATGCTCAACACAGGGACAAGATCCTTGTAGTCTTCAATAAGAGGTGGACAAATACAGCATTGCAGCATTAAACATGTTTATTGCTGTTATTTATTTTTCTCTAAGGTTTACTTATTTATGTAGATAATATTTAATTTATTTAATAAAAAACACATCTGAAATATAGTTTATACTATGGTGTAATCAAATTTTATTTTTACAATAAAAGAACAAAGCAGTAAAATCTATGTATAGTAATAATATGCATAATTTACCCAGTAACAGTAAGATTAAAATGTTATATATATATATATATATATATATATATATTGTTACACTGCAACAAAATTGGTTTGACGTTGGACAGAAAGAATCTGCCCAGATGTTGTTCTTCTCACCAAGGCAGGTGATTGACAGCTGTTGTGTGGAGCTGCAGTTGAGAGTTCGTGGAGATCTGCAGTTCCCCAGATGAGCTGACTTTGATTTGTCCAAATTACCCCTTAAATTGTCTGCTTTCCATCAACAGGTTCTCCTGTGTTGGAAATTAGCATTTTCTCACAACTTTAGTCCACACAAAACTTGTATTTGGAACAATCGTTTTATTTTGCACCATAACAAATCTTTATTTTATGAAAACTGGTTTCAATATAACATTTTTTCCATATTGGACATGATGGACAACTATGGTAATGTTCTCAATTACACTGATTTTGTTTAAAACATGGGTTTGTATGTCATCCTAAAGAGTTTTACAATGTTGTAAATGCCATACCAAAAAACATGGTATTATTAGTAAAAGGGATTCTTTCACATTACTCGGTGACATTCTCTCTCCCATCTCTTTGTCTGGGTGAATTATTTATTAGGGATCATAAATGTAACAACAAATATATAAGAAGTGTCTTCATTGATAAACTTCATCCAAATAGAATTAAACAATATTATGTTTTCAAAGATTTTAACCCTAAAGAGGTGAAGGAAATGAGAATGAATTATCTTACCTTTCCAAGTCTCCCTAAAATGAAAGAACTTCATTTTAAAATAATTAAATGACATATATCCATCTAAAGAATTCCTCAAATCAAAATTTGATATTGGAGAAAACTCTTGTCAATTCTGTGAAATTGATATTGAAACCACTGAACATATTTTTTTTTATTGTAATTATTCAAAGTTGTTTTGGACTCAATTATGCAGTAAAATGTCATGTATAATTACATGACATTTTGTAAAACCCCTTGAATACAAACAAATTAAATTTGGTGTACTTAATAAAGATTGTTCACAACATTACTTGATTAACAACCTTTTCGAAGTTGCTAAATACTTCATTCATAAATGCAGATTTCTGAAAAAACCCATCCTTTCCTCACTTTTCTAACGAACTTAAAATTTTTGCTGCTTCTCTTGATGCCCTTTCAAATATAAAAGCTACTACAGTTGCCAGTTTCTTCAGTGAGCTTAGTGCCATATAAATCCTTGCTACCCCTTGTAAGAACTTATTTTTCTATAAATGCTTTCTATTATTAATTTTACTTTATTTTAATTATTTAATTAATTTCTTTCTTTATTCTTTTTTATTATTATTTGTTCTTCATTGCCCTTTACGATTGTACATTTTATGTAAAACTTCACTGTTACATATTGTAATTGCAACTATGTCTTAATATTATTTGTTCAATGCCTATTTTGTATGTAGCCTATATTTGTTTATCTGCTATTTAAAAAAAAAAAAAAACAGGAAGAGGTAGACGGCGGGCGAATGGCGGGCTAGGCGCAGGTGTTACCTTGATACTGCTCGTGCAATCTCTGATTTTTGTGTTGATTATTGTTATTTCTCTAGAACAGGCACTCATTTTCTTTGTGTAAAGTTAATAAAAATAGCATCTTAAATCTAACAATGCAGAAGACATGTCAGAACTCGCACCGACCATTGTTATTCCGCCCGCGGACGATCAGGGTAAATGCGGAGTCCGCTTCAATCAACATGGAAAAGGGTAACGGGAAATATGAGAAACGGCGTGATGCTTCTCATATCACACCGACGAAAGGTAGCGAGATGAAGAGGTTGAAGTCTGACGAGGAAAAGATCTCCAACGTGGTCTTGTTACAAGCCATCAACGCTCTCACGTCACGTTTTGACACTCAAGACAGTAAGATGGAAGTTTTAATGGATCAGATGCGGAAAAATAGTGTCATGATTGCAGAGATCTCGAAGGCAGTTGAGTTTAATGCAGCGGAGATAAAAGACTCTAAAAGAGAAAATGCAGAAATGAGCAAAGAAATCGCGAAAATAAATAAAACTGACACCGAATTGAGGAACAGAATGGTGGAACTGGATCGTTACAAGAGGAGGTGGAATCTCCGTATCAACGGCCTGCAGGAGAAATATGACCAAGATCCCCGTAGAGAGGTTTACGGGCTCATCGGTGAGATAGCTCCACATCTGGTTCACAAGTTGGAGGATATCATCGACTCTGTACATCGCGTCGGGAAAAAAGAGCATGGAAAGCAGAGCCAAATGATTGTACAGTTCACAATGAGGAAATATAGAGAGGAGATCTGGAAAGCGACAAAGAACTCTTCAGTGTGTAAAGACCGAGGAGTAAGATTTGTGGAGGACTTGACAAGGGAGGACCGAAATGCCCGGGCTGCGCTGTGGCCTCAAATAGAAAAAGCTCGGAAAGAAGGGGAAAAAGCTTTCTTCAGAGGTCCACACAGTTACATCGAAGGGAGACAAATTAATGTTACCTATAGGGTAGTCGATTTATTGCTGTATGATCACACGAGTGTATCTGTCACGAGATATGTTATGTTTGAGAGAGACCAGGCAGTGAGGTATGTGGTAGTGCTTCTATAAGCAGTCAAACAAGAAAACCTGTAACTACTTTGTTTATTCTTCTATTCGTGTTGATTTTTCTGTAAATATTTTTTAGTTTTTTTTTTTTGTGTGTGTTGATTTTGCATGTTCTCTGTTAAAATACCTTTTTCGATCACTTCACTTAATGTCAGGGGATTACAAAACTTAGTCAAAAGAAAAGCTATATTTTTATTTTGTAAAAATCGGAACTCACAGTTTATTTTTCTTCAAGAGACACATTCCAGTGTGAATGATGTTAAAATTTTTTCACCCCATTGATTACCCCAAAATTGTACTACTCGTTCAGCAGGAGTGGCGATTTTGTTTAACAAATCTCCGGGAAAAATAATTACAACTCGAGTTGATTTGAATGGGCATTGGGTGGCGCTCGTGTTAAATATTGAAGAGATCTTTTTTATTTTGATTAATAGCCTATATATACGGGTATAATAGTATGTCACAATCAGCGCTTGTTCTCAGAGCTTTTAGATATTATTGTAGAGTTTATATCCAACTGATAATATTATTTTGGGTGGAGATTTTAACATTGTACCAGAGAAGGTTATTGATCGATACCCATCCAAATATACTACTCAACAACCTAATGCATTGATTTCTCAGTTATGTGCAAAATTAAGTCTGTTAGATGTATGGAGACATTTAAATCCCACTTGCAAACAGTATACATGGATGAATTCCAGTTCTTCAAGTAAATCTAGAATTGACTTTTGGCTTGTGTCAAATCACTTGATCACTTATGTGAAGGAACGTTCTATCTCGGTCGCTCCACTTACGGACCACTGCAGTATTAATATCTCATTTAAACCGTTGGTTGAAATTTCAAGGAATTAAAATTATTGGAAATTTAATGCGGATTTACTGTTTAATGAAGGTTTTTGTAATAAGATAAAAGAGTTAATTCAGAAAATGACAAAGGATGCAACATTTTCCTCTCATGTAAATAGATGGGAATACCTTAAATTTAAAATTAGAGAACTTTCCATTAATTATAGTAAGATATTAGCAAAGGTTAAAAGGCAGGATGAATGTACTCTTATTCATCAAATTAATAAACATTGTAGGAAAGAGGTTTTAAGTGAAGAGGAAAAAAATCAAATTTTAATACTACAAACAAAAATTGGATAATATATATATTAGAAAGGCAGAAGGAGCGTATATTAGGTCAAGAGCTAGATGGATTGAAGAGGGAGAGAAGAGTACTACATATTTCTACAGACTTGAAAAAAGAAGGCAAGCCAAAAATGCTAGGATATTGTCATTGATAATTGACGATGCAGAAATTTCTGACCCTAGATTAATAAGTAGCCTAATGAAATCTTTAAGTTTTATAAGGATCTGTATTCGTCAAATTTTTCTCAAGCAGACTGTAATTTGTTTTTTGAAAGAATACAACAGTCTATTCCTCATATTGATAGTGAATTTAAAAAAACTTTGTGATGAAGATTTGCAAATGAGGAATTAGATTTAGCTGTGAAAAACCTTAAACTAAATAAATCACCTGGTCCTGATGGGCTAACTTCAAAGTTTTATAGATTTTTTGGAAGGATTTAAAAGAATTATTGTTTAAAGCTTTTCTACAATCTATTGACGAAGGCACATTAAGCTCTACACAGAGACAAGGGCTGATTATGTTACTACCTAAACCTGATAAAGACTCAAGATGTATAGATAATCTGTGTCCGATAACCTTGTTAAATACTGATTATAAAATTTTTGCACACATTTTTAAAAAGGGGTATAAATAAGGTAATTAATGAATCTCAATCAGGTTTCTTGGCGGGTCGCTCCATTCATAATAATATAAGATTCATTATGGATTTGTTGGAATATAGTGAGTGGATAGAAGATGATGGTTTTATTTTATTTTTAGACTTCAAAAAAAGCTTTTGATATGTTAGAGCACTCCTTTTTATTTCATGCTCTCCAGTCTTTTGGTTTCGGAGACAGATTTGTAAATATTATAGAGATGATTTACAAGGATATAAATAGTTCAATATCTCTTCCGTTTGGTACATCTAAAAGGTTTATGATTGGCCGTGGTGTAAGACAGGGGTGCCCCCTCTCCCCTCTTTTGTTTATTATTGCAACAGATCTGTTGGCTCGTTTACTTAATCATGATTCAAGTGTTAAAAAGCTGAAGGTGTTTAACATGGTTGTTGGTATTAGTCAGTTAGCGGATGATACCACTCTTTTTTTACAGGATGCAGATCAAATTTCTCTTTCTATTTCTTTAGTTGATTTTTTTTCTAATGCGTCAGGTCTCCATTTAAATATGTCCAAATGTGAGCTTATGCCCATTCATAATTGTGATCACACACATTATAAAACATTCCACTAAGTATTTAGGTATTATCATTACGAGAACTTAATTTTTTAGCGAAATTAAAAAAGGCCAAAACAATTTTAAACACTTGGTTACAAAGAGACCTTTCTATTTTTGGTAGAGTATTGTTGTCTAAAGCAGAGTTTCTGTCAAGGATCATCTACCCTACAATTGCTTTAGCCCCTTCTTCATATGTTTCTAAATTAATTAATCGTTCCTTGTGTAATTTTATTTGGAAGAATAAGACTCATTTTGTTAAGAAAAATGATATAGTCAAACCCTATGACCTGGGTGGTTTAAACATTATTGATTTTGAACAGATGAATGGCATGTTGAAGTTAAAATGGTTGCAAGCATTTCTATACAATTCTGAGAGTTTTTGGTTTAAAATTCCAGCATCATTATTTAAGAAACTTGGTGGCATTGAATTTTTACTTAAATGTGACTTTGATATTTCTAAACTTCCAATTAAATTATCTGCATTTCATCAGCAAGTTTTGCGATATTGGAAACTTGCACACTCACATAACTTTACACCACATAATTACTTAATATGGAATAATAAGTATATTGTACATAGAAATAAATCACTCTTTTATGAGGATTGGTCTTGTAGAAATATTTTGTTTATAAAGGATCTCTTTGACAATGATGGAAAGGTGCTGGATTACAATGTTTTTACTATTAAACATGGTTTCGCATGCCATCCAAAACACTTTTTCACAGTAATTTCAGCCATTCCTTCTGGACTTAAAATTATTATGAAGGGTTATTTATCATATAGTCAATTTACACCAATTTTACCATCACTATACCTTGGGCCAACTGAGTTTAAAAATAAGAAATGTACAAACATTTATATTAGACAAATATTCAACAATATCATGTTCCCTTACAGGTCTGCAAGAAATAATTTGGATATTTTCTTTGACAAACAAATGCTTAAACATATCAGAACTTCCTATTTAAATTTCCAGTTCACCCCAAAATTAAAGAAACTCATTTTAAAATCTTATATGATATTTACCCTTCTGGAGAGTTTCTAAGGGTTAGATTTAATTTTGAAATGATATTATGTAAATTTTGTAATTCTTCTCCAGATGATACAGAGCATATTTTTTTTGCTTGCAAATATTCTCGTGTCTTCTGGGAAAAAGTGCAATTATGGTTAAAAGAGGGAAATGTGGTTGATTTAAACCTGTCCTTTATAGATATTAAATATGGAAACTATGAAGAAGATGGTAAAAAAAGGTTTTTTGATTAATATTTTACTTTTGTTAGCTAAAAATTGTATTCACAAATGTAGATTTTTTAATTCACCCCCCTGTTTACAGTATTTAAGAATATTTGAGACAATACTCAAAAACCTTGTCAAAACAAAAAATAAAAAGCTTTTTTGTTAGATTTATTGGAAAAATATAATTTGTTATAATGTTTTTATTTTATCCCCTGTATTTAATATGTATTTATTAATATAGATGGATTAAAAATTGAAGTGTTTTTTTTTTTATCCTATGTTAAGTCTAATCCCCTTTCAACATTGATGCTTCTGAATGTAAATTGTATGCTATTTTGTTTTGTAAATTTGTAATATTTTTGTTAATATTTCAATAATAAAAAAAAAGAACAGGAAGAGGTTTCTGTGCTGAAATTTCCTGTTTGATCACAGGATGAACTAAGGTTTGGATGAGGGGGAATCAAGTATTTAATATTTTTATTTAAAATTAACTTTTACATGATTGACAGATAAAGGTTGACACATCCTGCTATTATTTACCTCCTCAACGTTTAACAATAAATAAGAGTTGAATGCCAGAGCTCTGTGTAATTTGTGACATTAAATTAAATACATGATGAAATACTGAAGTCTCAAACTAAACTTACATGCAAACTGAATTCTCACAGCCTAGAGAGAAATTGTTATAATTAAAATACAGAATTACAGCTCTTACCTGAACAATAAAACAAAAGTACTTTACTCTTCCAGGTCTATTACTAAAAAAAAAAAAAAAAAAAAAAAAGTATAAACGTGTTTAATTAAATCCAGTAAACGAGTGAAGTTTGTGACGAGCGACCGTTACTCTGGTTTAAATGCTCTGCTGAGAGTGTTGGGATGGTTGTTGTTGCAGCACGGACTGTATTCAGTGTGACACCAGTCGTCTTATGTTGTTTATAAATGATAGTATAGGCCGGGTTTGTTGTGTTTAATAAAGTTAAATGTACGCAACTAGATTGGCGTTAACCGTCTATTCTATTTATAATAGAGGACAGAATGAAACAGAGTGCGCGCGAGCAGAGTGCGCGGTCACAGAGGAGGAGGAACTTGTTCAGCTCGCACTCAGAACATGATGTTTCTATGGTGACAGACGCTGCGCATCCTCGATTCTTGCAACCCATCTTAAAAACTGTTTTTTATTATTCTGTTCATTGGTGAAACTTTTTTTTTAATGCTGAAAATATATTTTACTATTACGAGGAACAAACCTGCATCTATATTGAGTTTTTGTAGTTATGTAATACTAAATGTTTCCATTTTTCTTATAATAGAATGAAGCATCAAACTCATATGAAAAGGCCAAATATTCAAGATTACAGGGCAAATTTAAAGTTTGTCTGTGAAAAACCTGATATTAAAATCACTCTTGCTAAAGATTACATTCTGTCCCTCTGTGCATAGATTATAGACTGTTACAACAGCAGATAAAGTGTAAAATTAATGTGCAGTGAAAATGAGCTCTACATGAAACAATAAATGTTGCTATAAGAAAAAAAAAAAAAAAAAAAACCATTGATTTCTGTCCTGAAACATGTTCACAGCTCCTTCATGCTCAACACAGGGACAAGATCCTTGTAGTCTTCAATAAGAGGTGTTTTGCTGCCATCTGCTGGACAAATACAGCATTGCAGCATTAAACATGTTTATTGCTGTTGTTTATTATTCTCTAAGGTTTACTTATTAATGTAGATAATATTTAATTTATTTAATAAAAAACACATCTGAAATATAGTTTATACTATGGTGTAATCAAATTTTTTGTTTACAATAAAAGAACAAAGCAGTAAAATCTATGTATAGTAATAATATGCATAATTTACCCAGTAACAGTAAGATTAAAATGTTACATTTTTTTCTTCAAATAATTAATGAAAATAGGGTCCCACTTTATATTAGGTGGCCTTAACTACCATGTACTTACATAAAAAAATAAGCACAATGTACTTATTGGGTTCATATTGAATTGCAAAACACTTTTGCTGCTATTGAGGTGGGATACGGGTAAGGTTAGGGAAAGCTTTGGTGGTATGGGTAGGTTTAAGGGTAGGGTAAGGTGTAAGGGATGGGTCAACAGTGTAATTATAAATGTAATTACAGAAATTAATTACAGATGTATTTACATGCAGGTGTTTTTAAAATATAAGTACAATGTAAAAACATGTATGTACACAATAAGTGTATTGTATCAAATGATTAATTTAAATGTAAGTACATAGTAGTTTAAGCCACTTAATATAAAGTGGGACCGAAAATAGTTCTACTTCTACTAAGTGTTTAAAGTGATCAGACTTACTGAAATCAGTCATCAGTGTTGTATGTTGTGTGTGCAGATCCAGGCTTTGATGCTGAATATAACCTGCAGTGTTTCTCTATCAATCTCTTTAAGTTTAGTGTGACTTTATCTCCACGCTGACATATGACTGACACGAGTCTGTCCTCAGTGAAGTGTCTCTTCACGCTGGAGGAGGAGTCCCGCTCATCAGCGCTCACACTTTATTGATATATATGGAGAAAATAAAAATGCTGCTTTCTGATTTGTCAGTGATTGTGTTTGATGATTTCCTCTGTTGTGTCTAATAAGGTAACAGTGAGTGTCATTGGCAGCTGTGAGAGTCTCTCTCTCTTTAGGGGACTGACAGGAGCCAGTTTCTTCAGTGTGTTTGAGGGAGCAGAAGGAGAAACAGAGTCAAACAAACAGTGTGACGAGCAGAAGAAGATGGAGGGATGTCTGACACTCGTTTTACTCTCCTCTATAGTCACTCTAACAACATCTGGTAAGTAAAAAATAGACTGTAAAGATGTAAATTGTATGTGTTACAATAAGCAGTTTATCTATTATGGCATTAGACCATGAAGCTGAACAGAGGCCTGTAATATGTAAATTGAGATTTTGAGATAGACTATTAATTATCAGTAATATTTTATCATTTATTAAAGCATTTACTGTCAAGCGGTGTAATAACAACAAGATGATCTGTCAAATCCTCTTGTCAGAAGAGTGCTTATTTTATTCTCCAGCTTCAGTTGTCTAGAATATTATGTTCTAGAGTACCATGTTCTCGGCATGATATAGAAATGTTCCTCAACTTTTCAATATTAAACAAATGATTGTAGGCTGTTCTACTGCTACTGGCTAAATTTTTCTCTCTTTCATGTACAGATGCTGAGACTGTTAGGTTAGTTGGTGGTAACAGTCACTGTGCTGGTCGAGTGGAGGTTCATCATGATGGTCAGTGGGGAACAGTGTGTGATAATAGCTGGGATATGACTGATGCTGAAGTGGTGTGTAGAGAGTTGGGATGTGGAGAGGCTCTAGAGGCTGTGAAAAAGGCTCACTTTGGATCAGGATCAGGACAAATCTGGATGGATGATGTGAGCTGTAGTGGATCAGAGTCAACACTGAAGAACTGTAGATCATTAGGATGGGGTGAACGTTACTGTGGTGGTCATCATCAAGATGCTGGAGTCATCTGCTCAGGTGATTCTGTTCAATCTTGTTAATTGTTTTGTTAGAAAAATACGTAAATAGAATTTATCTTAATAATAAAAAAAGTAGCATATCACACATTTCTGTTACATTGATTTTTTAGTAACACTTTAGAATACTGTTCCATCATTAATGAATAACTACACAGGAACAAATGAGTAACGCATTATTAACACTCTAGTCACTACTATTAACTATAAGAAACTCTGATTAATGAATTAGTAAGTAATAGTGCTCAGCTGAGTGTGGTTGTTCACTATTAGCTAATCAGTAACTACTATTTTTTTCATACCTCATGGAGAACTACCATATACAGTTTCATAATTAACATGAATGATGCATAATATATAATTAATTTTAACGTGAAGATCATGGTAACACACTAGTAATGACTGAAGTATTACCAAATCCTTCAGAAGGAATTACTAATTATTTGGATCAGTATTCTAAAGTGAGAAACATGATAACTCTCTAGTAACTACTGAAGACATTGTAAACTTTTGAGGTTTTTGTACAGTTTGGTATAGTAATTTCTTTTGATGTATTTGGTAACACTTGAGTAATTACTAGTGGGTTACCATGATCTTCACTTTAGAATACTGATCCAAATAATTAGTAGTTCCTTTAAAATTATGTAGTAACACTTTAGTCATTACTATCCAAAACCTTACAAAAACCTTAAAATGACTTCAGTAGTTACTAGAGAGTTATCATGTTTCTCACTTTAGAATACAGAGTTCTCTGGGAGGCAGGAAAAAAATAGCAGTTACTGATTGGCTAATAGTGAACTACCACATTCAACTGAGCACTATTACTTACTAATTCACTAATCAGAGTTTCTTATTAGTTAATAGTATTAGTTAATGTGATGTAGACACACAGGTTGCATTCTCAGGTTTTAGTAACTGAAACTTGTATGAAATATACTTTTTATATTGCCACTCTAAATAACAACATTTTTGTCTATTTCATATTGTTTTATGTAATACTTACAGATCATAAACATTCTAGGCTTGTTAATGGATCTCACTTGTGCTCTGGGAGATTAGAGGTGGTTCATGGAAAAACATGGTACAGAATGTGTGCTGCTGCCTTTGACCAGCAGGATGCAGAGGTTGTGTGTCGACAGCTGGACTGTGGGGCTCCTGTACAGGTGCTGGGAGAAGATGCTTTTGGAAAAGGAGACGCTCAGATGTGGACACAAGAGATTCAGTGCAATGGAAGTGAATCTTATATATCTTTGTGTCCAACATCACCTCTCAAATACAACTGTACCCATGAGAATGACATTGGACTGTTATGTTCTGGTAATGGAGCAGTAGTTTTCAACTTATTGAGAATCACAAATGTTTTTTAAAAAATACATTTATTTTGCATGTTTCATACTGTTTCATTAAACTCTCTGTTCTTTGTCCAGGTTACACTGATCTCAGACTGGTCAATGGTCCTGACATCTGTTCTGGTCGAGTTGAACGTCAGTATTTCAGTAAATGGGGCACAGTGTGTGATGCATGCTGGGATATGAGAGCTGCCAGTGTCCTCTGTAGACAGCTGAATTGTGGGATTGCTGTGTCTGTTGTGGGATCAGACTGGTTTGGAGAGGGAAGTGGTGAAATCTGGGCTGATGTGTTTGATTGTGACGGGAATGAAACAAAACTCTCAGAATGTTCCATCTCTTCATGGAGTCGAGCTGAATGTTCTCATAGACGAGATGTTGGAGTCATCTGCTCTGGTGAGTCCATATTACAGGAAGATTCACTGATATTGTGCTGCTGAAAGACTTAATATTATAAATACAATATTTCAGTTGTCTTCATGTACTGTATTTAACATGTTCATTTCAGACTGAAAGATTAAATGCACTTGTCATTTATTTCTGAATTAATTTTTTATTATGCAAAATGTATTATTAATGTAAAGCATATTCTTGCAATATTTTAGTAAAACAGATCTTCTCCCCAGATTCCTCTCTGGCTGTTCATGATGGTCTGGTGCGGTTGTCTGGAGAGAGACAGTGTGAGGGGGAGGTGGAAGTTTCCATCCATCAGGTCTGGAGGAGAGTTCTGCTGGACTCCTGGAGTCTCACTGAATCCTCTGTGGTCTGCAGACAGCTGGGCTGTGGCTCTGTGCTGAACTTCTCCGGCTCCTCTTCATCCAGTCCTGAACACAGTCATGAATGTGTGACGGGCTTCCAGTGCTCTGGGAGTGAAGCTCATCTGGGGAACTGCAGCTCTCCACGAACTCTCAACTGCAGCTCCACACAACAGCTGTCAATCACCTGCCTCGGTGAGAAGAGCAACATCTGGGCAGATTCTTCAGTTGTTAGTGATCACTAATGTGTTTTTCTTTCTGTGAATATCAGGTCGTGGGTCCATCAGGCTGGTGGGTTCTGGGGGAGACTGTGCAGGGAGGCTGGAGGTTTTTCACAGCGGCTCATGGGGGACAGTGTGTGATGACTCCTGGGATATTAAAGATGCCCATGTGGTGTGCAGACAGCTGCAGTGTGGAGTGGCCCTCAGTAACCAGCAGGTGCCAGCCTGGTTTGGTCCTGGTTCTGGACCCATATGGCTGGATGAGGTGGAGTGTGAGGGGAATGAGACGTCCCTGTGGAGCTGCTCTTCTCCAGGCTGGGGAAAACATGACTGTCAACACAAGGAGGATGTAGGAGTCGTGTGCTCAGGTAAATAGTTAATCATAACAAAGACAATAACATTTCAATAACTTATATATGGGACTGATGGTTAGAGGTATCCAGTGTATTTGCATTGCATATAAACAGCAGTGTTAATCAACTGAGAAGTGATTCTTATTAAGTTTCATCATTCATTTAAAAAAAAAAAAAAAAAAAAAAAAAAATTAAGTTTTTCAGTTTTGCTAAACACTTCTGCTGCTATTGAGGTGGGATACGGGTAAGGTTAGGCACAGTTTGGTGGTATGGGTAGGTTTAAGGGTGGGTTAAGGTGTAAGGGATGGGTCAACAGTGTAATTATAAATGTAATATTACAGAAGTTAATTACAGAAGAAATTACATGCAGGTATTTTTTTTTAAATATAGTACAATGTAAAAACATATATGTACACAGTAAGTGCATTGTATCAAATGATTAATTTAAATGTAAGTACATAGTAGTTAAGGCCACCTAATATAAACCGTTAATTCTGTTAACGGTTCTTGCACAAATTTCCTGATGTGGACTGAATACCGTACTACTTACACAGTGGCACTGCTGAACACAGCATGACCAATAGATTCCCGAATGTCTGGAATGTCTGATTCCATAATAAATGAAAAAACATGCAGTTTATTAATTTTAAGACTTAAATCCATGTAATTACTAACTGGATGTTCATATGACAAAGTGAAGCTAAAGATACACATTATGCATTTGACCAATAGTATTAATGAATTAAATAAACGCGCGAGTTTATGAGGACTCTCCATAGGTGTAATGGTTTTTATACTGTACAAACTGTATATTCTATCACCCTACACTAACCCTACTCCTAAACCTACCCATCACAGAAAATTGTCTGCATTTTTAGTATTTAAAAAAAAAAAAAAAACACTGTTTAGTATGTTTTGTTTTTTTAAAGCCATTTGTTTTGAGGACACAGTAAATAAACCATGTTTACGTTGTAATACCCATGTCATTATACACATTTGTGTTCTCATAAACCATATATATTCTTACACACACACACACACAATGTTAATGGAGGAATGGTTAAATTCTTTATTTTTCCCATTCCTAATTGACAGACTGGAGTTAATTGAGAGTTGAGGTTGATTCTCATCCTTCTCCATCTAGAGTTTAAAGAGATCAGATTAACTGAGGGCTGTGAAGGGAATGTGGAGGTTTTCTACAATGGATCCTGGGGTAATGTGTGCTGGAACAAGATGGACAAAGACACAGTGAGTCTGATCTGTCAAGAGCTGAACTGTGGAAGATCTGGCAGTGAACCCAGTATTTCAGAGGGACTGAAGTCTCATAATTGGCTTGATAAACTTAAATGTCGACGTCATGATTTCACTCTATGGCAGTGTCCATCTTCACCCTGGGGACTAAATGACTGTGAGAATGAAGTGGCCAATATCACCTGCTCAGGTAAGATGATTTATCTGATTAAATTGGTTTGAAGTGGTCATATTTACTTAAAAATTATTTTATGTATTTTATTAATATTGATATTTTTGTTGTGTAGTCACTAACACAGTTCTTTATGATCCAAAGGAAATGAGGATTCAGTCTGTTTGTAATGATGAACATGTTTCTGACTGTTCTGCTCCTTTAACAGGGAGTCTCATCTCTGAAGAACTGCATTCTGGGTATGAAGATGCTGATGAGCTTCTCTCAGGTTAGAGAGCTGAAGTACATTCAAATCAATACCTAAAATAAACTATTTGATTCACAACTTAAAGAACTATATATAATATGTATTTCACACATTTTTCCACTAAATGAATTATGTGACCAATAGTTCAATTGTTCACATTACTAAAACTTTTATCTTATTAGATAAAGATTACTAGACTGCATATTAAGATGATGTCACCAACTGAAGTGGTCTAGTAGATTAACTGATTACCTAATTCATTACCAGATGTTAAAAAAAGCTGAATGGTAAAGAATTGCAAAAGAATATTTTACATTTTGTTTAAAAAAATATTCTAAAACATGTTTTGATAACAACATGTTTTGATGCAGGAGTGACGGGGCAGGAAACCACATCGGGATATGATTATTATGATTATGGACTGGAAACAGATCATGAGACAGGTGTCATTCTGTTATTCTAATATGTATATACTGTTACATATATAAATATATACAGTACTTTGCAAAAGTCTTAGGCACGTCAGTATTTTCACCCCCCAAAAAAGGTTTTATGCCAGTTATTTATATCTTTTGCTGTAGTGTGTCAGAAGGAAATATCAGTTCAAATTTCCAAACATTCCTTTTTTGCCATTAATTGTAATAATCCAGTGAGATTTTTGAATGCACAAGGAGTCTGACAACAGCCGTTGCTCCACACGGAGATCTGATCTCACCATCATAGAGTCTGTCTGTGATTACATGAAGAAACAGGTGAAACTGACACAGACTAAATCCAGAAGAACTGTGGCCGTGTCTCCAAGACGCTTGAAAAAAACCTTCCTGCAAAGCTACCTGAAAAATGTGTAAGTGTACCTGGACAAAAGCCGTTTTAAATGCAAAGGATGGTCAGACCAAATTCAAGATTCTTTATTGTCACTATACTAAAATACAGTGAAATTAGAGCAATCCGTACAGTGTAATCACACTTAAATTAGTGCTAAACATCTAATTTAAATAGAAAACAATTTAAGTAGAATTTCCAAAGAAACAATACTATAACCAATATACAGTACAATATTTCAATAAACAACATACCACACACACACACAAAAAGAATAAGTCAAATATTGCACAGAAATATTGCACGGTAAGCAGAAAGTACTGCATGATATTGCACAATAAAAGAGAAGTAAGTGCAACAGAATATACACAAACTGAATAATATAAGATATAAACTTATACTAAATATACACACACAGAGGTATACAGAGGGTGTTGTTAACCTGTGTCAGTTGAGATATAAGATGCCCCTTCAGATTGGTGCATTTCTCAATTTTTATGTATGTGTGTTGATTTGATTTAGTTAATACAAGTAAACTGATAAATAAAATCTATTTATGACAGTATTTTTGAAAGCATCCTCACTTACACAAGTGACTAAAACTCTTCACAGTACTGTAGCTTCGGAGGTCATTTTCTTCAAGCGTCTTGGAGACACGGCCACAGTTCTTCTGGATTTAGTCTGTTTCAGTTTTTTTCTGTTTCTTCATGTAATCCCAGACAGATTTGATGATGGTGAGATCAGATCTCTGTGTGGATCACCGGCTGTTGTCAGACTCCTTGTGCATTCAAAAAACTCACTGGATTATTACAATTAATGGCAAAAATGGAATGTTGGAAATGTGAACTGATATTTCCTTCTGACACACTACAGCAAAAGATATAAATAATTTTTTTTTTATTATTTTTTATGAGATACATACATATTTTACATATAGCCTACAGATGTTCAGTGGTGAATTAAATTTTAACATGTTTTAATCCCAGACAAGGAGGATCATGAGTCTCCTCGGAGTCGTCTCACATGTTCTACTTCACCATCTCCTCACCAGAGACAGTGTTCAAGTAAGTTATTATATGCTTGTATTTTCTTCTCTCTCCTTCTCTCTCTCTCTTGTATTTTTCATCTTAAATAATTTATAGTGAACAATCAAGCATTGCTGGTCACTGGCATAAGGTATGTTTTGCATGCTGGTCCCCAGCATGGAAAGCAGGAATGCCTGTGGACCAACTACCCCAGCTCAGTTTTGCTTGAGAACAGCATGACTATGTTGGTTCATCGGCTAGATCAGCATTAGCAGCACTATCTCTATATTACTAGCATAAACCAGCCTGGACCAGCATGGAATTCATGCTGGTTTATGGTGGATTCTTCAGCGGGGTTTGTGCACTAAATTATTTTTATTCCACATTCAAAATGAATCACAGTTTTAAAGACCTTAAGCTCAAGTGTGTGTTTTGTTGTAAACGTGCTGAAGCTGGTCAGTGATGTTGATGTGTGTGATTTAGATCATGTTCCTCTCAGACTGAGTGGAGGGGAGGGCCGGTGCTCTGGGAGGCTGGAGGTGTATCATAACGCTGTGTGGGGCTCAGTCTGTGATGATCTGTGGGACATCAGCGATGCTCAGGTGGTCTGCAGGCAGCTGGGTTGTGGAGCAGCACTGAGGGCTGATGGGAATTCAGTCTTTGGTGCTGGTGAAGGTGTTGTGTGGCTGAACAGAGTCGAGTGCAGAGGGAATGAGATTCACCTGTGGGACTGTCCTCTCTCCCTGAAGAACCACACTGACTGCTCCAACAAAGATCACGCTGGACTCACCTGTGCAGGTCACAGAAAAACTTTAAGGAATGTTAAATCAATTATTTGCTTTGATTTGATTTTTAATGTGTTTGTGTCGGTTTTGTCAGATTTGTCAGTGTCCACTACTCCTGCCACAACAACATCATCAGCTTCTCCTCCAGTTTCTCAGACAGTGAGCTCAACATCAGTCTCTCCTCCACAAACTCCTCCAGCAGCGTCTCTCTCTGTGCTTGTGATTGTACTGGGAGTTGTGCTCTTACTGCTCTTAGTGCCACTGCTTATACTGATTCAGCAGAACAGAGTGATGAGGAGAGGTAGGAGAGATCCAGAGACTGTCATATTGTGTCTTATTCAGTGTGTGATCAGTCATGTGTTGTGAACTGACAGCAGGTTTGTCTCTCTACACTCACAGCTCTCTCTAAGAGACACAGGAGCACGACTGAGGCCGTTTATGAGGAGATTCATCACAGACACAATCACTTCACTCAGAGGGGTGAGACATGAGCCGTGAATCTTATTTAATATGATTAATTAATAAGAGTGTCTGTCAGACACTTGATGTTCATCTATTATTAGTCCTGTTAAACCTCCTGCAGAAAACCACAGAGCTGCAGGTGTGTTTTTATATGTGTGTGTGTTTCTTCCTTTACTTATTTTTAGAGTGTAATAAGGAGCAGTTCATATGTTTGTAGGTGTACATTAGGTGTGTGTGTGTTTGTCTCTTCCTGTGTGTATTTCTGGAAGGCAGTGAGGAATGGGTTCATGTGAGGATACATGTGTGTTTACTAATAGACCCCACAAAAAAGTTATTTCTGCCTCTAATGTTTTAAAAATGTAAAAAAGTATTTGTGTTGTGTTGTCAGTAACAAAATGCTTTATGGTCCAAAGGAAATGAGGATTCAGTCTGTTTGTAATGATGAACATGTTTCTGACTGTTCTGCTCCTTTAACAGGGAGTCTCATCTCTGAAGAACTGCATTCTGGGTATGAAGATGCTGATGAGCTTCTCTCAGGTTAGAGAGCTGAAGTATATTCAAAATAATGCCTAAAATAAATAATTTGATTTACAAACTGAAAGAAATTAATTCACACATTTTACCACTAAATAAAATATGTACAAATAATTAAACTGTTCACAATACTAAAACTTATATCTTCATTAGAAACAAAGTTCAAGACTGCATATTATGATGATGTCACCAAAGGCAGTGTCCTGAAAGGTCAGTAACTGAAGTGGTCTAGTAGATTAACTGATCACATGATTCATTACCAGATGATTAAAAAAGCTGAATGGCCTCAAGAACTGCAACAGCATGTTTTACATTTGTTTCCAAACATTTTTAAAAATGGCCAAAATATATAACATGTTTTGATACAGAAGAGATGAAGGAAATCCCACTAGGATACTATGATGATGTCATCACTGATGGACTGAAACCAGATCATGAGACAGGTGTCGCTCTGCTATTCTGTAAATAGGAGGAACTATTTAAAATATATGAAATCTGTATATAAATACATTATATTTTGTATGGGTATCTCATGTTAAATTTGCAGAAGACACACCTGAGAGCTATGATGATGTCATGACGAGTGGACAGAACTCTATCAAAAATGGTTTACTTTTTGTTATTCCTTTTATAGAGATTTATGATATTATCCCAGTACAATGTAAGATATAATGCAACAATTGTTCTATGTGTTCATGTATAGTGGACACTCCAGAGCTTTATGATGATGTCATCATTAATGGACAGATTTTTCAAGGTGAGTCACATTTTATTACCAACCGCTTATATTGAATGTGCGTTTCTACCATTAGCCCTTTCATGCATGAATTATGGAATAAATCATCTAGATTTTTTTAAGATTCTTTTTATTACTTTAATATGATGCTAAAATTGAAATCCATTTTAATTTTTACAAAATTCAGTTTTATTTAAAAATTATTTAAATGTCCACGTATGTGGACACCATGCATCAGAGGAGTAAAATGGGACATAAAGCCACAACTGATAATATGGAATATTGTGGGATTTTTTTTATGGCATGTTATACTATGTATATCAGCTCAGTTATTAAAAACAATAATATTACAATATAATAACAATAAAACACATATTGTAGGAACTATAACGGTAGTTACATATATGCAGAAGCCTAGTAGCAATATAGACAAATCATGGAAAACATTCACTGCTGTTTGTAACAACTTATTATATTATATTATATTTGTACTTGACCTGTGCTATCCCTGTTTTGAAGGGGAAATGCAAATTTGTCTCCATATGTATGTGTAAAGTTGCCATTTAATGCCATATGTAATTTTTTTAATTTTATTTATGTTGATATATTTGTTAAATGTCTGTTTTATTGCAATATAAGACAATTCATAACATCTTTGAAAAAAATAAAATAGATATACTAGCAGGTTACAGAAATCAGACTTTATGCAATCTGACTCCACTGTTGCATGATGTCCACATACATGGACAGTTGGTTTTTGGTGTATAAAAACTACATTTTACTTTAAATTTTAGTTTATAAAATACTAACATATTCATCATACTTTACTGTACATACAAATTTTTTATTTTATTTTATTTTTTACCTCATTTGACCTCCTTGTATAAAAGTTTTTCACAAATATGCCTGAGGCATTTAGCACATAGCTATCGCTGTCAGCCATCTTGGATTAATGATGTCATCAAGCAATGAATATTTGGAATGCAAGATAGTAGCCACTGTTAGAATATTGCTGTCAATCTATTGATACTGCCCTCAAGTGGTCTGGAGAAATTACCATGATAAATGAACCCTAAATGGAGTTAAATTAATGGTCCACAAATGTGGACACCATGCATGAAAGGGTTAATGACTCATCATGACTTCATCAGGAGTAAATCTAATAGTCTCAGACAGTCATGAGCAGAGTTGGGTATAACGCGTTACAAAGTAATGTATTTTAATTACTTTTCCTGATAACGCAGTAATGTAACGCATTACATTTTAAATGTATGTAATTTGATTACAGTTACTGATGTCAAAAAAATACGTTACTTGCGTTACAAGAAAAAATATTAGGTAAAATGTATTTCTAAAAGAAATCACGCTTAGCGGATGCGTCATTATGAATCACCGGAGAACGCGTGGAGGAGGTTACCCGCGCTTCAAGACGAGCGGTCCAACCTCGCCTAAACAAGCTAGATTGGATTTTTGTTCAGGATCGGAGGGAAGATAATGTCTGAACAATAATGTTTAATGTTATTATAAATGTTTTCAGCAATTTTTCCATCTTTAATGCAGTTACATACAAACATAAACACAGTTAAGCTACCACACACACACACACATACATACATGCTACTCCCAGCAAGGAATGTTTAAGCTGTGTCCGAAACCGCTCACTCGTTCACTGATTCACTAATCCCTATATAGTGTATGTCATTTGAGTCCACTATATCTGCAAAGAGTGAACGAAATGAAGTGAGTGAATTCGGACGCTGGCGTACATGTGTCGGAGAGCTGGAGCTGTCACAGAAACGGCTCAACACGTGATAAAACTACTTTTAACCTACATGTTACTTTATAAAATAATATTAATAACAATCTTAATGACTTTATTTTGTAATCATACATGCCATACGTGCCAGCTTTGTAGTTTCATCGATTGTATAATTGGTTTGTCATTCTTAATAGGCCTATGTGTTCATAATCATTAAATACTATAAAAAAAAAAACCTGCAAAAAAAATAAATAAATAAACACATTAACAAGTGTACAATATTTCATATAAATAAGTTATTTAATAAAGTTATTTTTAGTTTGTTAGAATCTCACGCTCACAGATTACGTAGTCGTTGAGCGCCCTCAGGCGACCGTTATGATTATATTAGAATGAATAATGTACCTACAGATGATTAACGAATATTTTTAAGTTAAGTGGCTGTTTTCATACTTCTGTAATATTTTTCAGTCAATATTAAATTACGGAAAGAACTGAGTTTGTTTGTGGTGTATTTTTGTAGGTTTTATAAGAGTAACTTGAATGTAAAGTAATTAGTAATCTGATTACTTGTTACATACAGTAATCAGTAATGTAATCAAATTACAATTTCAATGTAGTAATTTGTAATTTGGAGTGGATTACTTTTTTTGAGTAACTTACCCAACACTGGTCATGAGGAGAAAGATCAATGACATCATCAGTGACACAAGCGGTTTTAAAATCACAATGTGAGTTTTTTTTTTTTACATGGTTATCAGAGGGAGATCAGGAGGAGTATGATGATGTGAAGAACAGCAGTGAAGATGAGAGAAACCTGTTGGGTAGGTTATGGTCACATTTCTATACATATGTTTTTATTTATGTTGGTTATTTAAATAAAAATCTTAATGCAATTGTAACAATGAAAACTGAATCTGCATTTGTTTTAAAAACAGACTATGACGATGTGGGGGAGGAGTCAAATAAAGAGGGAGGAGCCATGTGAGTCACTGACCACACCCACTGCCTCTGATCATCAAATCATATTATAGTTACTGGGAGTTTCTTGAGCTGCAATTACAGATTCATGTTTTGTTATCTTAAATATTTTTGTATAAAAGGTTATGCATTGCAACAAATTTTATAGTATTTGTATTTTAATATTTGACCTTTTTTTATTTTGGTATATTTTTCACCTATATTTTGCAGTTAGAGGAAAGGAGAAAATTATGCAAAACACTATAAACTTTTAAAAGAGTTGAAAACACAGTTAGGCAGTTCAGCTGCTGACAGCATTATCTACCTAAATATAATGATAAAATAGATTTACCACTTAATAGATATTATAAGGCATCACATTTTCAATAAATTTACTGCCATAGTATTTAATAGTAGTATTTCTTGTGTACTGTCAGCTTGAATTAACTTAAAGGGTTAGTTCCCCCAAAAAAGAATATTCTGTCATTACTCACCCTCATGTCGTTCCACACCCGTAAGACCTTCGTTCATCTTCGGAACACAAATGAAGATATTTTTGATGAAATCGAAAAGCTTTCTGTCCCTCTATTGACAGCTACGCAACTGACAGTTTGATGTTTCAAAAAGTTCATAAAGAGATTGTAAAACTAATTCATATGAATTGAACGGTTTAGTCCAAATTTTCTGAAAAGATTCAATCGCTTTATATGACAAATAGACTGAATTTAGGCTTTTATTCACATATAAACATTGATCAGCGAACATAAACAGAAGCTCAACTTAACCTGCCTGACACATGAGAACAAACCTCTTACGGAAGCTCAAACGTGCTGCGTAACATGAGAATAAACCTCATTGGTTCTCACACTTCAGGCAAACATGCTTGAGCTTCCATTTACCACAACTGATGTGTGAGTTGATGAATGTTTATATGTGAATAAAAGCCTAAATTCAATCTGTTCATCATATAAAGCGATCGAGTCTCTTTAGAAAATGTGGACTAAACCACTCAATTCATATGGATTAGTTTTTCAATCTCTTTATGAACTTTTGGAAACATCAAAGTGTTAGTTCCGTAGCTGTCAACGGAGGGACAGAAAGCTCTCAGATTTCATCAAAAATTTCTTCATTTGTGTTCCAAAGATGAACGAAGGTGTTACGGGTGTAGAACGACATGAGGGTGAGTAATTAATGACAGAATTTTCATTTTTGGGTGAACTAACCCTTTACGTAAAGCATAATTTGATCGTTTTTTACAAACAATATTACTGTAAAGACAAAGGTTTGCAAAGGTATACACATTGTTATAAAAAAAAAAAAAAACACTCACCCAAGCTGCACAGTTTATTGTGTGATGGTGGATTTTTACTTTAAAATGCTTTAAACAACTTTAAACAGTTTTTAAGTCTGATGCTGAATTATTTGCTCTGATCTTGAATCTTCTGCAGCAATAGCTCCATCTGCAGGTTGAGGTTTGGTTGACCCTTCTTGGTTTTTCACTTCAACAGCTGATATGTTGCCATTTTCATTTCCTTGTATTTTTTCAGAGCCTCCTCACGCTGAGATTTGTCTTTCAAGAATTCCTACAGAGACACACAAAATAAAGCATGCATCAATTATTTGCCAAAGAATGTAAAGTCTGATGAAAATGTGTATGTTTACATGACATAATGGATCTTCATTAATGACATCACATAGGAGATTCATTAGGAAGTGGAAAACTGTAAAACAATTCCATCATAGTGACAGGCTTTTTGTAGGCTCTAGCACTGAGTGTACATTTGCTAGATGCAATGTTTTATTGGCCAGTTTCTATTGCCTCACCTCTCTTTTTTGTGCACATTCCTCCTTCATCCTCTCATATTCTTTTTTTTTATTGTCTTTTGATACGAAGACATTTTAAGCTTCTTTTGGATCAACGGGACCTTGTGGGAGCTGATGACACAAATAAGGAATGTGGCTGTCAATGCAAATGGATTACAATAATGTTGCTATTTATTTAAATATATATATATATATATATATATATATATATATATATATATAATTACTGTACCTGTCAGATTGTGTTGGCTCATTCGATGAATCAGGTGCAGTAGTTTGGTCAGTCGTTGTGTTTAAGACACATTTCTCAGAAGAATCTAAAGTATCCGACACCATGTTTAGTTCATCATCTGCCTCTTCCTCTTTTTCCAGTCCTCTCCCTTTACATCTTTTCATCTTTTTCTCCTGTTCTTCTTCATCTAGTTGTTTTCTTTCAGCCAGGTACAGATGTTTCAGATGCTCGGGATATTTCTCCTCTAACTGGACTTTTGATGCTTGCTTTTTCTTCCTCTCTTTTCGAAGAAGTTTGTTGTATTCATGCCTTACTTTCTCCTTCCTTTTGAAGGCAAACCCCTGACCTGAGGAAGCACGAGACAGAGATGAAATTCAAACAGAATACATTCAAATCTAGTCCTTTATTGTGAACACTATCAGCCATTTATTGTGTATATATGCTAGACTAACAGAAACAACAGCCGCGGGCATGATTAAACATAAATAACTCAATACCGATCTCAATAAACACAAAAATAAAGCAAACAGGCTTACTTGCAGGTCAATGGCTAACATCTTGAGGTAATTCTGCTGCAAATATCACAAATAATCAGCAATAAATGTCCTTTCAGCGATCGGCTCTACAGAGCATAACAGGGGTGCGTTTCCCAAAGCGAACTATGTTCGCAAGTTCCGTCGTTACCAATAGAGTTCAGTGGGACTTACGACCATAGTTGGCTAACGATGCTTTCGGGAAACCCACCCCAGATCAGCAGGCAGCAGCAGCTTAACTCACGTGACTGCTCAGCTAGAAGATGACGTGCAATGTCAAAATAAAAGCCCTCTCGTAAAGGAGCCTTTACAACACTAATAGTCTCAGACAGTCATGAGGGGAAAGAGATCAAGCCTTTCTTCTTCTTTTTCTTTTTTTTTTTTACTTATTTCAATCAGTGCAAAAAGTGATCTCATGTTTGAAAGGGTTTCAAAGTATATTGTGAGATCAGTATTACAAAAGGTAATATATGAGGGTTTCTTATGAATACAAAACTTTGCCAAAATAATTAAAAGGTTAATTGTGTGATTTTGTTTTTCAGAAAAATATGAGGTTTGAAAACAAAGTAAAATGTAATAAGGTTCTAAATTAAGAGTTTTTCATTTTTTTGTCATATCTATTTTAAAGTCAATCCAAAAAATAAGACAATAAAAAAAATAAATGATCAAAATCTTCAAATGATGTATAAGTACATTCATCACAAACAGTATGAATATATCTACTAATGGAAGCATTTACAGGATAACATGTATGAATAATTTTTTTTCTTTATTAGAAACAACATATTTATATCATCAGTTTCCTCAGTAATAAAACACCTGACAAAGGTAAGTTCTACAAATCAATACTAAATCGCTGTTTAGTGTTCAAATGTACGATACTTGCAAGATGCCTTCAGCCTGAGGATGCCTGCAGGCTGAGTAGAAATCTTGATGATTCGGTCCGAAGTTGTTGCCAGTATCTTCTGCGTTGGATGAAGTACTATGAAACAACTTAAGCTGTTAATTTGACTCTTAGTGGGGAACAAAATTCTTTCTCTCTGTCATAGATGAGCACATGGCTGTGTTGTAGGCCGAGGCCTGCAAGCCTACAGGCCTTGGCCTGAAGAGGCCTGCAGCAACAAGGGGTCTCTTCAGTCGTCCAAAAAGCAAGAAAAAGAGAGCGGGAGGGGCGTTGTGCACTGGCTTTTAACCTCTGGTCAAAGTCCCACCTCTTAGGGTTGACGTGACCAATGAAGATGTTGTATTTACGGGCGACAACACCTCCTGTCAGGGCTTTTATGACTGAGCAAGATTAACTGGCTGAGTTTTTGAAGAAGAACTATTAAAGATTCTTGTAATACCGATGTGTTGCACAGGTATGGACATACCGCATACACAAGCATCTAAATCATCTTGATACGAACCCATAGACACTAAACATGGCATAACTAAAGTTACCTTAAATGTATCATAAAACATGCAAATACAATGAGTGCAATACAACAACAGTAATAATGGATACCATTTCCTAAGGATGTGCATGTTCATTTATAGAACGGTCTGTCTATAAATTAATGCAGGAAAGTCTGTGTTCTGTGGGGAAAATGCAGGAAAGATGCACGTTTCTGTGTCTCTTCTCTGCTCTTCCATGTGGCAACCACATTCTTTAGTGCAATAAAACTTGTAACAGAGATGGTTAACTATAACAAATAATTGTGTCTGATTTGTCTCAGTCATTGCAACATTGAAACTATGAATTTGCTTTTGTTTTTAAAAACAGACTATGATGATGTGGGGGAGGAGTAAAATAAAGAGGGAGGAGCCATATGACTCACTGACCAGACCCACTGCCTCTGTTCATCAAATCATATTACAGTTACTGGAGATACAGTATTTGTATTTTAGTATTTGAGCTATTTTTATTTTGATAACAATGCCTTTCACCTAATAAAAAATAACATTCATTCATCATGTCACAAAAATATTTTTTAGAAGAGCAGTTAGAGGAAAGGAAAATTATGCAAAATACTATAAATGTTAAATGATGAAAATAGATTTACCACTTAATTGCAGTGGAGTAGTCTACGTGATACGCAGGTATATGCCGTATATCCACTAGGAGTGTTCAAGGATTTCCATATACCCACTTAAAAAAGCGCGAGGATACCTAACCATCCAATAAATCACAAAATATGATTTGTGGTTTGTTGCTTTTGACATGAAACAAAGTCTCATATTTCTCACAGTCTCAAGTTTCATATTTTCCCCATTTTACTTCGGAATAAAAAAAAACCCATAAATACCATTTTGGCTCTTTAATGTGGCGTGGCAGATCGCTGTAGCAGTTCAAGAGAAGCAGCAGCAGCCTGGGAGGAGGGAACAAGATGGCAGGCTAAGCATATGTAAATTTCTCCACTCTCCAGCAAATCTTGATTTTTATGTCAGCATTCAACTTTTAATCATCCTAATTGCTGTGTATCAGCGAGTATTGGACTATATCAACAAACAAAAAAAAAGCTTCCAATCACCCGAAAATAGTCATTCCAGGACAAAAAGGGATTACTGTAAAAACTTCGGGTGCTCTTGCCGAACATGAATACGTCATGGAAGTCGACCACGTCGATCATAAAGAGAAACGCAAAGAATCTTCCTCCTTGCAAAACACTCCAACAAAAGTCCAGGCTAAGAAACAGAAGGGTGACGAAAACCCCGAGATTTCCAACGCCGCTCTTCTGGAAACCATAGTTGCCAGATTCGATCTACAAGACGGGAAGCTGAGCAGCATTGAGCATAAGATCACTGAGAACAGTCTAATGATCGTCAACCTGACAAAAGCTGTGGAATAAAGGACTGTAAAACTAAAATAAACTTGTTCGAAAAACAACTCACCTCTGTTGTCACATCGCACACAGACTTGATAAGCTGCACGTCGGAGCTCGAACGCTACAAAAGACGATGGAACCTCAGAGTAATCGGAATGAAAGAAACCGCAGGTGAAGATATCCGGAGAGAAGTCGTCTCCCTGTTAGCCGAAATTGCTCCTCACCTGCAGCACAAACTTGAAGACATCGTGGATACAGTCCACAGCGTTGGCCCCAAAACGAAGGATAAATCCAGGCAGGTGATCATTCAGTTCTACATGCGGAAACACAGAGAGGAGTTCTGGCGCTCCACCAAAGTCTCGGATGTCTGTAAACTTAGGGGAATAAAGTTTACCGAAGATTTATCTAAGGAAGATCGCGAAGCCCGCGCTGCACTATGGCCGCGGATCAGTGAGGCTAGAGCCTAAATCATCTTTAGCCATGCTTCTACACATTCTGCAGGAGTGGCAATACTGTTCAACAACCTGCCAGGCAAAATTATAAAGGTAGAAACAGATCCAAATGGCCATTGGGTTTCAGTTGTTATCAACATTAATGATGTTTTGTTCATTTTATTCAATGTGTATGGTTACAACAGTGTTCCCCTAAACAACAAATTATTCACAGAAATTTCTGATTCTCTATTTGAATTGAAACTTGTTTACCCAACTGATAATATTATTATAGGAGGAGATTTCAACATGGTTATGGATGAAGCATTAGATCGCTTTCCGCCCAAATTTAATACCTCTCACCCTAATTTTAGCCTTCTTAATTTTTGCTTGAATAATAATGTAGTGGATGCTTGGAGAGCTGCGAATCCAAATCTTAAACAATTTTCCTGGTTCAAAGCTAATGGGACTTCCAAATCGAGAACTGATTATTGGTTGACCTCATCTAACCTAACCGACTTTATCAAAGACATTTCAATATCCACAGCACCTTTAACTGATCACTGTTGCATCTCTATATCATTCTACTCGGGCAAAAGAGAATCGCATAACAAGGGTTATTGGAAATTCAATGCTGATTTATTAAAACACACAAATTTTTGCTCACAAATTAAATCCATAATTAATGATGTAGCATCGAATAAGGACCTAATCTCATTCATAAGTAAATGGGAATATTTAAAACACAAAATTCGGGAATTTTCTATACAATTCCGTAACAATTTAAGTAAGGCCAGAACTCAATTGGAGTTAGAAATAACAAGAGAATCAAACTATTTATGTAATAAAATTGAAATGGACAATGAAACTAAATTACAAATTCTATTCTTGCAATCCAAAATTGATGATTTATATACTCAAAAAGCTAAAGGAGCATATGTAAGATCAAGAGCAAGATGGATTGTCACAGACACGCCAGGCTCCAGCACCCTCCAATCACGTCGCACTCCCTCACCAGAGTACTGATCGCACACACCTGTACCTCATCAGCACGTTCATCACCAGCACCATAAAAGACACACACACACACTCACTCCTCGTCCGGTCTTGTTTATGTAAAGGACTCTTTCTAATGCTTACCTCAAGGACTCCCAGTATATTACTTATCTGTCTCCAGTGTTCCCGAATTACCTCCTGTGTTCTCTCTCTCTCTCTCTCTCTCTCTGTGTGTGTGTGTGTGTGTGTGTGTGTGTGTGTGTGTGTGTGTGTGTGTGTGTGTTGTCATCATCCATCGTCTGATCTCCACTCGGATCTCCACTCTTCAACATACAAGGACAGTATCAGTTCCACTTTATTCATCATTCAATTTATCAACTTCAGTTTTACTCACCTGTGTTCACGTTCACCCTCTGCTTGCTGTCAATAAACACCTTACCTGTTATATTCCGTCTCCGACCCTTCTGTGCTGTAACATGGATAGAGAAAGGGGAAAAAAGTAATAATTATTTTTGCAGACTTGAAAAAAGGCGACAGGAGAAAAATGCCATAAATTCTCTTTATGTGAACGGAGTTATAAATACTTGCCCTAAAATGATTTCCTCAGAGATTTTTCAATTCTGTAGTTCTTTTTATAGCTCATCCTTCTCTGTATCAGATTGTAATATTCTTTTTGATAATATACATACTAGCATACCGCAGTTAGACCAGGAATTTAAAGAATTATGCGAGGCTGACATAAAAATAGAGGAATTAGATAAAGCAATAGATAAATTAACTTCAGGGAAATCTCCAGGCCCTGATGGCCTTACCTCCGAATTTTATAAATTCTTTAGGGAAGATTTGAGAGAACTATTGTTTCGAGCCTTTCTCGAATGTATCCAAAATAATTCACTATCTTCGACTATGAAACAAGGTCTAATTATTCTTATCCCCAAACCAGGTAAAGATGCACGACATATAGATAACCTTCGCCCCATCATTTTACTCAACTGTGATTATAAAATTCTAGCTCATATATTTTCCAGTAGACTCAAGAAAAACATAACTCAAATAATTAGTGAATCACAGTCTGGTTTTATAAAAGGCAGATCAATACATAATAACATCAGATTGATCTTAGATATTTTAGATTATCGTGAATATATTGAGGATGATGGCTATATTCTCTTTTTAGACTTTAGAAAGTCATTTGACATGATCGAACATAATTTCATATTTAGCTCCTCGAAAAATTTGGTTTGGGCAGTAAATTCATTTCTTTTATAAAAATGTTATATAAAGACATCAATAGTTCTATATCCCTTTCATTTGGAACATCCCAGAGATTCAACATTTCACGAGGAATAAGACAAGGATGTCCCATTTCCCCTTTCTATCTTAACAGTAGAAATGCTCGCATTCTTAAAAATAGCAACTTTGATAGACTTAATGTATTTGGAAGACAAATAGGTATTAGTCAATTAGCTGATGATACAGACCAATTTCAAATTGATAAAGCCATTCAACTAGTTAATCTCTTTTCCAAAGCATCAGGCCTAGACTTAAACTTGAACAAGTGTGAGTTACTTGCAATTCATGGCAGCAAACTAGACTCTTTATGTAACATACCAATAAAAATGTCTGTAAAATACTTGGGGATAACTATTACTAGAGATAGTAATCAAAGTGTCCAAGAAAATTGTTAAAAATCTTTCAAAAGCAAAAACTATTCTCAATAACTGGATACAAAGAGATATCTCAATTTTTGGAAGAGTTTTATTGACTAAAATGGAATTACTCTCCAGGTTTGTTTATCCAGCATCCTCCTTAGCTATCCCACCTCACTTACTAAAAGAATGTAATATTGCATTATTTAACTTTATTTGGAAAAATAAGCATCACTATATTAACAAAAATTTCTCTTCTTCAATATTTGGGAAAGTAGATGGCTTGGAATTTTTAATTAGATGCGACTTTGATTTGTCCAAATTACCCCTTAAATTGTCTGCTTTCCATCAACAGGTTCTCCTGTGTTGGAAATTAGCATTTTCTCACAACTTTAGTCCACACAAAACTTGTATTTGGAACAATCGTTTTATTTTGCACCATAACAAATCTTTATTTTATGAAAACTGATTTCAATATAACATTTTTTCCATATTGGACATGATGGACAACTAAGGTAATGTTCTCAATTACACTGATTTTTGTTTAAAACATGGGTTTGTATGTCATCCTAAAGAGTTTTACAATGTTGTAAATGCCATACCAAAAAACATGGTATTATTAGTAAAAGGGATTCTTTCACATTACTCGGTGACATTCTCTCTCCCATCTCCTTGTCTGGGTGAATTATTTATTAGGATCATAAATGTAACAACAAATATATAAGAAGTGTCTTCATTGATAAACTTCATCCAAATAGAATTAAACAATATTATGTTTTCAAAGATTTTAACCCTAAAGAGGTGAAGGAAATGAGAATGAATTATCTTACCTTTCCAAGTCTCCCTAAAATGAAAGAACTTCATTTTAAAATAATTAAATGACATATATCCATCTAAAGAATTCCTCAAATCAAAATTTGATATTGGAGAAAACTCTTGTCAATTCTGTGAAATTGATATTGAAACCACTGAACATATTTTTTTTTTATTGTAATTATTCAAAGTTGTTTTGGACTCAATTATGCAGTAAAATATCATGTATAATTACATGTGTAAAACCCCTTGAATACAAACAAATTAAATTTGGTGTCTTAAGAAAGATTGTTCACAACATTACTTGATTAACAACCTTTCGAAGTTGCTAAATAGGCCTACTTCATTCATAAATGCAGATTTCTGACCAACCCCCTCACTTTTCTAACAACGTAAAATTTTTGCTGCTTCTCTTGATGCCCTTTCAAATATAAAAGCTACTAAAGTTGCCAATTTCTTCAGTGAGCTTAGTGCCTTATAACTCCTTGCTACCCCTTGTAAGAACTTACTTTTCTATAAATGCTTTCTATTATTAATTTAACTTTTTTTAATTATTTATTTTTTTATTCATTTTTAATTATTTTTTGTTCTTCATTGCCCTTTACGATTGTACATTTTATGTAAAACTTCACTGTTACATATTGTAATTGCAACTATGTCTGCCTTTGAGAATTGTTAATTGTTAATATTGTTTGTTCAATGCCTATTTTGTATGTACATTTGGTTATCTGCTATTTAAAAAAAAAAAAAGAACAGGAAGAGGTTTCTGTGCTGAAATTTCCTGTTTGATCACAGGTTGAATTAAGGTTTGGATGAGGGGGAATCAAGTATTTAATATTTTTATTTAAAATTAACTTTTACATGATTGACAGACAGATAAAGGTTGACACATCCTGCTATTATTTACCTCCTCAATGTTTAACAATAAATAAGAGTTGAATGCCAGAGCTCTGTGTAATTTGTGACATTAAACTGAACATGATGAAATACTGAAGTCTCAAACTAAACTTACATGCAAACTGAATTCTCACTGCCTAGAGAGAAATTGTTATAATTCAAATACAGAATTACAGCTCTTACCTGAACAATAAAACAAAAGTACTTTACTCTTCTAGGTCTATTCCTACAAAAAGTATAAACGTGTTTAATTAAATTCAGTAAACGAGTGAAGTTTGTATAGCGAGCGACCGTTACTCTGGTTTAAATGCTCTGCTGAGAGTGTTGGAATGGTTGTTGTTGCAGCACGGACTGTATTCAGTGTGACACCAGTCGTCTTATGTTGTTTATGTCTCATAGTACAGTCCGGGTTTGTTGTGTTTAATAAAGTTAAGTGTACGCAACTAGATTGGCGTTAACCGTCCATTCTGTTTATAATAGAGGATAGAATGAGACATGGTGGCAGTGGTGCTTTGTGAAACGTAAAAGCACGGAGATTAGTAGACACGACATAAGACACCGGCTGAGAGAGCGGAGAGCTCAGGCGCAGCGCGGATGGAGAATGCACTGGGACTGAGACTGCCATTAGCCCTTTGCCTAGACTCCAACTGATCTGGCGACATCATGGAAATTGTGGAAAGAAGAGTTCACGCTGTATATGGATCTTACTTTGGCGGACGCTGGCGAAGCCGTGAAACTGAAAGTTTTCAGTTATCTCATTGGGGAGACGGGAAGAGAGTTGTGCGAGACCCTGATCCTCCTCGTCACCAGATCGGACAGTAAGCGGATTAATAAGTGCACTGGATTTTGTCAGAAATCAGGGCTCTGATGAAAACATTGACAAAATATGAAACGGACTTAAGAATGCTCGCCAGTACGTGCAATTTCGGCCAGATCAAAGACTCTGAATTGTTTGCGGCATATCCAGTTCTGTTTTGAGAGAGACCTTTAAGGAGCAGGATTTGACTTTGGAAAAATGTGTGCAAATCTGCAGGACAACAGAGCGATTGAAGTGAGAAAAGATAAAAGTAAGAGCACTGTAAACTGCAAGTTCTAAGGAAAATGCATGAGAGAAATAAACAGAAATGTCCTGCATATGGGGAAAAAGTGCAAAAAATGTGGAAAAGACAATCATTTTGTCACAATGTGCACAGAAAGAAAAAACGGTGCATACTATTACTGAGTCAGATGATGAAAGTTATCAGGACATCTTGTGTGTAACAGTAGAGACAGTGAACACTGTGACAAAGGAGAAACAGAGGCCGCCCTCAAAACTCAAATTGAAAAGACAGAGCAAGTGCTGGTGATGTACAATAAAAGCACACTGCAGCCATTGGGGAAATGTAAAGTTAAACTGAGAAATCCTAGAAACAAGAAACTGTACCGATTAGAATTCATGGTTGTTGATGAGGAGTCTGCAGTGCTGCTACTGAGCAGCAGGGCAGTACAAGCCATGAATCTAGTGAAAGTTCATTATGAAAACATCATGGCTGTGGATAGCATTGTCACCAAAGAGACCGGGAAAGATTAAATGTGGAGCATGGATAATATCAGAAAAGACTATGCTGATGTGTTCCAGGGAGATGGGTGTCTGGAGGGTGTGTATAAAATAGAAGCAGACCCCACAGTAACTCCAGTGAAACTGCCAAAGAGACGGGTCCCTGTGGTGATGATGGCGCCACTTAAAGCAGAGCTGAGTGATCTTCAACGAAGAGGGATCATCACACCAGTAGACTGTAGAACAGAGTGGATTAGCAGTCTTGTTATAAGAAGCCATCAGGAAACCTCAGGATATGCATAGATTCAAGACCACTCAACAGAGCTCTGAAAAGATGCCACTTTCCTCTGCTGACAACAGACGAAATACTGCCAGACTTTTCGAGGGCAAAAGTTTTCACTGTATGTGATGTCAAAAATGGATTTTGGCATGTGACCCTGGATGAGGAATCGAGTTACATGACCACATTTGCCACACCGTATGGCAGATACAGATGGCTGAGGATGCCAATGGGCATCAGCATCGCACCAGAGGTGTTTAAAAGAAAACTCAGTCAAGCTCTGGAAGGATTGCGAGGTGTATATGTCATAGCTGATGACATCCTCATCACAGGACAGGGTGAGACATATTAGCAAACCAAGACCATGATGACAAACTGAGAGCACTGTTGAATAGATGTAGAGAAAAGAACATCAAACTGAATGCAGAGAAGTTTCAACTGAGATAAAGCGAGGTTCCATACATCGGATATTAACTTACCACAGACGGGCTCAGAGTGGATCCTGAGAAGGCACGAGCGGTCAGAGACATGCCACGTCCAACAGATGTCAAGGGTGTCCAAAGGCTCCTGGGCATGGTAAACTATCTCTCGAAATTCTGTGACCACCTGTCAGATGGCTGTGAGATACTGAGGCAGCTAACTCATAAAGACAGTATCTGGGAATGGTCAGATGCGCATGAGGAAGCATTCACACGGCTCAAAGATGCCATCACCAAAGCCCCAATTCTCAAATATTACAACCCAGATGAACCACTGACACTTCAGTGTGATGCGTCGGAGACTGAGTTAGGGGCCGCTTTACTTCAGGAGGGGGCGCCAGTTGCTTATGGAAGTCAGGCATTGAGTCAGACAGAGAGGGGTTATGCCCAGATAGAGAATGGCCAAACATTCTTTGTCTTCGTTATGGAAAAATTCCATCAGTATACGTACGGGCGCAAAGTAACTGTACACTCTGACCATAAGCCACTGGAAAACATAGTAAGAAAACCCCTGCTGAACACCCCAAAACACCTGCAAAGAATCTTACTTAGACTACAGATATGACATTGAAGTCAATTATATCCCAGGGAAGGACATGTTGCTAGCTGACACACTGAGCCACTCATACTTACCTGAACATGCATCAGAGAGTTCAGTAGAAATGGAGATTGAAAGCATAAACACGGTCCAGCATGTACATATAGCAGAAGAAAGACTCCAGGCCATCAGAGAGGAAACAAGTAAAGACAGAAAATTGCAAACACTGATCAGATTCATCCAGGAAGTTTGGCCAATGAACAAAAAAGACTTGCCAAATTGACATTGCACATTACCACTCTTTTCAGGAGGAACTGAGTGCACAGAGTGGAATTGTCTTCAGGGGGGAGAGAGTTGTAATCCCTGACGCACTCAGAGGTGTCATTGTTCAGCGCATTCACTCCTCACATTTGGGCATAGAGGGATGCCTAAGAAGGGCAAGAGCATGTGTTTATTGGTTGGGGATGAATGATCAGAAAAAGACATTCATGGAAAATTGTGACATCTGCAGATCTATGGATGTGAAACAGCAGAAGGAGACTCTGTGGTCTCACAAACTACCAAGTAACCCATGAAGGTGGGGACAGATATATACACTTTAGACAACAGAAACTACCTGATCACCATTGATTACCTCTCTAATTTCTGGGAGCTGGAACAGTAAAGACAACACTTTATTTTGTTACAATAGTTTATTAATTGAAGGGAATATGTATTAGAATGCATCAAGGAGACATTACAAATACCATCTTACTGAAATTGCAATGTTAATACATTAAGAATTTTATATTGTGTAATTTTCAGTCAATACAAAGTATATGTGAATGTATACATGCTGTTCTGAGTTACATTCCATGAAGTTCTTAAGTGATCAAATTGTCTTTCAGGTTGTAAGCTACTTGGAAAAAAACAAAAAAAAGAGAAAGGATGTTGGGATGGTTGTTGTTGCAGCACGGACAGTATTCAGTGTGACACCAGTCGTCTTATGTTGTTTACATCTGACAGTACAGGCCGGGTTTGTTGTGTTAAATAAAGTTAAGTGTACGAAACTAGATTGGCGTTAACAGTCTCTTCTATTTATAATAGAGGACAGAATGAAACAGAGAGAGCGCGCGAGCAGAGTGCGCGGTCACAGAGGAGGAGGAACTTGTTCATCTCGCAGTCAGAACAGGACGTTTCTATGGTGACAGACGCTGCGCATCCTCGATTCGTGCAACACATCTTAATTTTTTTTTATTCTGTTCATTGGTGAAACTTTTTTATGCTGAAAATATATTTTACTATTACGAGGAACAAACTTGCATCTATATTGAGTTTATTTTTGTTATGTAATACTAAATGTGTCCATTTTTCTTCTAATAGAATGAAGCATCAAACTCATGAAAAGGCTAAATATTGAAGATTACAGGGCAAATTTAAAGTTTGTCCGTGAAAAACCTGATATTAAATCACTCCTGCTAAAGATTACATTCTGTCCCTCTGTGCATAGACTATAGACTGTTACAACAGAAGATAAAGTGTAAAATTAATGTGCAGTGAAAATGAGCTCTACATGAAACAACTTACTTATAAATGTTGCTATAAGAGAAGAAAATCATTGATTTCTGTCCTGAAACATGTTCACAGCTCCTTCATGATCAACACAGGGACAAGAGCCTTGTAGTCTTCAATAAGAGGTGTTTTGCTGCCATCTGCTGGACAAATACAGCATTGCAGCATTAAATATGTTTATTGCTGTTATTTATTATTCTCTGAGGTTTATTTATTTATGTAGATAATATTTAATTTATTTAATAAAAAACTGAATAGCTTAGCAAAAATATAGTTTATACTATGGTGTAATCAAATTTTATTTTTAGAATACAAGAACAAAGCCGTAAAAATCCATTTATAGCATAATTTATCCAGAAATAATAAGATTAAAATGTTAAATTTTTAAAGATAATTAATGAAAATAGTTCTACTTCCACTAAGTTACAAGTGTTTGAAGTGATCAGACTTACAGAAATCAGTCATCAGTGTTGTATGTAGTGTGTGCAGATACAGGCTTTGATGCTGAATATAACCTGCAGTGTTTCTCTATCAATCTCTTTAAGTTTAGTGAGACTTTATCTCCACGCTGACATATGACTGACACGAGTCTGTCCTCAGTGAAGTGTCTCTTCACGCTGGAGGAGGAGTCCCGCTCATCAGCGCTCACACTTTATTGATATATATGGAGAAAATAAAAATGCTGCTTTCTGATTTGTCAGTGATTGTGTTTGATAATTTCCTCTGTTGTGTCTAATAAGGTAACAGTGAGTGTCATTGGCAGCTGTGAGAGTCTCTCTCTCTTTAGGGGACTGACAGGAGCCAGTTTCTTCAGTGTGTTTGAGGGAGCAGAAGGAGAAACAGAGTCAAACAAACAGTGTGACGAGCAGAAGAAGATGGAGGGATGTCTGACACTCATTTTACTCTCCTCTATAGTCACTCTAACAACATCTGGTAAGTACAAAAAAAAAGACTGTGAAATTTTACTTGTTTAAATAAGCAGTTATGTTTTCATTAGACCACTAGAAGAGTAGAAGGCTTTGTAATATCTAGAAACTAAGATCTTGTGATGTTAGATCATTAATTATCATTTACATTTTTTAAATGATTTGAGCTCGTACAGGCAATCAGTTTGTTATACTCATGCCCAGTTTTAGTTTCCAGTTCGAAATATTTTTAAATATTTCTGTTTACCCACTTTTTTACATATTCTGTTTTTCAACTTTGCAGTATTCTACAGAAGATTGTATGATGTTCAACTTCTACTGTGGTTAAATCTCTTTCTCTCTCTTTCATGTACAGATTTTGAGATTGTTAGGTTAGTTGGTGGTAACAGTCCCTGCAGTGGTCAAGTGGAGGTTCATCATGCTGGTCAGTGGGGAACAGTGTGTTATAGGAACTGGCGTATGATTGAAGCTGCAGTGGTGTGTAGAGAGATAGGATGTGGAGAGGCTGTAGAGGCTGTGCGTAATGCTCGCTTTGGACAAGGATCAGGACCAATCTGGATGGATGATGTGCGCTGTAGTGGATCAGAGTCAACACTGAAGAACTGTAGATCAAGAGGATGGGGTGTTCATAACTGTCGTCATCAACATGATGCTGGAGTCAGATGCTCAGGTGAGCTGCTCCATACATCACCCTGTTAATGCATCTGATCAGACTTCCATATGTATCGTACATGTAATTTTAAATTATTTGGTGTAATTTAAAACCCCAATTCCAGAAAGTTGGGACATTTTGTAAAATGCAATAAAATCAAGAATCTGTGATTTGTTGATTCTCTTTAACCTTTATTTAACTGGAAAAAAAAGTACAAAGGAAAGATTTCCAATGTTTTTACTGAACAACTTTATTGTATTTTTATTGTATTCTTTGCAATCTTGCATGGAGAAATGTGATTTTTGAATTGTTCGACAATTCTCTCATGAAATTTGGTACAAAGTTTGCTTGCAAAGACTGAGAAGCTCTTTTACATTTAAACACAATCATCATATTACCAATTCACCTGCTAATTGTGGACTGTTTAAAAAAACAGTGTAACTTGGATATTATATAATCTTTTCACTATTATTTTTCCTCTCTCCCAACTTTTTTTAAGTGTGTTGCAGCATCAAAATCAAAATTTGTTTATATTTACAAAATACAAGTATGTTGGTCAGCGGAAACATCAGAAATCTTTTCTTTGTACTTTTGTCAGTTAAAAAATGATTCAAAAGAATTAACAAATTACAGATTGTGGTTTTTATTGCATTTTACAAAATGTCCCAACTTTTCTGAAATTGGGGTTGTATTTTCAGAGCAATTCATAAACAATTGTTTTATTATTAGCATATTTTATGGTCTAAACTATTTACTTTCATCTATTACAAAAATCCATTATTAATTAAAGGACTTACTGTTGTTTTATGTCCTTATCATAATCATAGTGACAGATGGTTTTCTCTGTTGTATAAATATAATCAGAAACCATAAACTACGGAAGGTCAAGACTTGTGGACGGATCTCACCTGTGCTCTGGGAGAGTGGAGATGTATTTTGGAGGACGATGGGGTTCAGTGTGTGACGCTGCCTTTGACCAGCAGGATGCAGAGGTTGTGTGTCGAGAGCTGAACTGTGGGACTCCTGTACAGGTGCTGGGAGAAGATGCTTTTGGAAAAGGAAAGGGTCAGATTGGATCAAAAGAGATTCAGTGCAGAGGAAGTGAATCACACATTCAACACTGTCCATCATCATCATCAAATAATATAAACTGCACCCATGACAACGACGTGGGACTGATTTGTTCTGGTAAAATGTCAACATTCTCTTTATAAAGAAATCTAATTGTTAAACTGAAACGTAATTATTTAATTAGTTTCTTTGGTTTGATCAGTTTCAGTAAGCTCTGTGTTCTTTGTCCAGGTTATACTGACCTCAGACTGGTCAATGGTCCTGACATCTGTTCTGGTCGAGTTGAGCGTCAGTACTTCAGTAAATGGGGCACAGTGTGTGATGCATGCTGGGATATGAGAGCTGCCAGTGTCCTCTGTAGACAGCTGAATTGTGGGATTGCTGTGTCTGTTGTGGGATCAGACTGGTTTGGAGAGGGAAGTGGTGAAATCTGGGCTGATGTGTTTGATTGTGACGGGAATGAAACAAAACTCTCAGAATGTTCCATCTCTTCATGGAGTCGAGCTGAATGTTCTCATAGACGAGATGTTGGAGTCATCTGCTCTAGTGAGGGGATTTTATTGAAATTTACTCTTATTAATTACCTATATTTTACTGAAATCTAATCTTATTAATTGCCTACATAAATTACCTTGCAACATCTTTCACTCAGATTCCTCTCTGGCTGTTCATGATGGTCTGGTGCGGTTGTCTGGAGAGAGACAGTGTGAGGGGGAGGTGGAAGTTTCCATCCATCAGGTCTGGAGGAGAGTTCTGCTGGACTCCTGGAGTCTCACTGAATCCTCTGTGGTCTGCAGATAGCTGGGCTGTGGCTCTGTGCTGAACTTCTCCGGCTCCTCTTCATCCAGTCCTGAACACAGTCATGAGTGTGTGACGGGCTTCCAGTGCTCTGGGAGTGAAGCTCATCTGGGGAACTGCAGCTCTCCACAAACTCTCAACTGCAGCTCCACACAACAGCTGTCAATCACCTGCCTTGGTGAGAAGAGCAACATCTGGGCAGAGTCTTCAGTTGTTAGTGATCACTAATGTGTTTTTCTTTCTCTGAATATCAGGTCGCGGGTCCATCAGGCTGGTGGGTTCTGGGGGAGACTGTGCAGGGAGGCTGGAGGTTTTTCACAGCGGCTCATGGGGGACAGTGTGTGATGACTCCTGGGATATTAAAGATGCCCATGTGGTGTGCAGACAGCTGCAGTGTGGAGTGGCCCTCAGTAACCAGCAGGTACCAGCCTGGTTTGGTCCTGGTTCTGGACCCATATGGCTGGATGAGGTGGAGTGTGAGGGGAATGAGACGTCCCTGTGGAGCTGCTCTTCTCCAGGCTGGGGAAAACATGACTGTCAACACAAGGAGGATGTAGGAGTCGTGTGTTCAGGTAAACAGTAAAGTAATGTAAATGATTTTCAAAGATACATTTAATTGTTTTTCACAAAATATCCTATGTAAATGATAATGTACAGTCATTTTTACAAAATAAACTCCAGGATGATCAGGAGCTGACGGGTCTTGTATCATCTTAAAGGGGTTTATTTTTCAACAATGACTATATGACTGCAATGTCAGTCTGATATACAGCGTTGCCATGGATGACGATCATTTTTTAAATATTTTTATTGACCAAGCAGAATCAAGTAGAATATTTTGTATAATATATTATGCACCTTATGTAAATATACACTGTGTACATGCTATCAGTGCTTGCAGCATGCATTAGACTTGTATTAACCAGTTATTTAAGGTGATATTTTTGGTTTAGCAAAACCTGGATTCCAGTGGTTTTAAAACACAACCTTTTCAATATTTTTTGTATATGTAGCATTTTTGTTTAATACTTTTTTTTTTTCAATTCTCATTGATCATTTATTTAGTTGAGGTTGATTCTCATCCTTTTCCATCTAGAGTTTAAAGAGATCAGGTTAACTGAGGGCTGTGAAGGGAATGTGGAGGTTTTCTACAATGGATCCTGGGGTAATGTGTGCTGGAACCAGATGGAAACAGACACAGCGAGTCTGATCTGTCAAGAGCTGAACTGTGGAAGATCTGGTGTTTTGTCTGATTCTACACCAAGACTGGAATCAGCTCCTAACTGGCTGGATAAAGTGAAATGTCGACCGCATGATTCAAATCTGTGGCAGTGTCCATCTTCACCCTGGGGACAGAATGACTGTAATGAAAATGAAGTGGCCAAAATCACCTGTTCAAGTGAGATGATATTTAAATGATGATGTCAATAGTCAGGTTTCTTTAAAAAAATGTTTATAATGTGGTGAGTAAACTCTTTCTAAAAAAAATTAAACTGAGCTGATGGAAAGAGCCTAAAATTTATGAGATTTAAATTGTTTTCACATTGATGATGTTTCACTGAGAGATGTTTTCAGATTCAGAAAGAGATTTATTGCCAAGTGTACTTGCACACACAAGTAATTTACCTTGGTATTGAAGCTTCCAGTACAGACATATAAATATAACAAGACACATCATAACATTTAAGAATAAAAAATATAAAATAGTATAAAGACACAGATAGGTTTAGTCAAAATAAACATTTAAAGATAATGAACATATTTACAGTATTGTGAATAATAATATGAATAAATAGAACTAAATTAATTTACAAAGATATTGCACTAAACATTTCAAGAGGGAAATAGACTGTGGGAAGAAACTGTTCTAGTGATCTGAGGTGCCGTCAGGACTAATGACTCTTGAATCCTAATGTTCAGTTAAATTTATTTTTAATCTCAGTGAAGGAAAATCCTGAATCTCCTCAGAGTCGTCTGACATGTTCTACCTCATCATCTCCTCATCAGAGACAGTGTTCAAGTAAGTTTTTTTAACAATACTTTTACATTTTTATTATAAGCCTGTATTTTCCTAATAAATGATTAATATATGTGCATTTAAACAAGAACTTATTTGCATTTAAAATCATAATCAAATTCATAAATGTAATTATACATTTAAAGCCATCTTTGTTCAGTTTCAGTGTGTGTTTTGTTGTAAATGTGCTGAAGCTGGTCAGTGATGGTTGATGTGTGTGATTTAGATCATGTTCCTCTCAGACTGAGTGGAGGGGAGGGCCGGTGCTCTGGGAGGCTGGAGGTGTATCATAACACTGTGTGGGGCTCAGTCTGTGATGATCTGTGGGACATCAGCGATGCTCAGGTGGTCTGCAGGCAGCTGGGTTGTGGAGCAGCACTGAGGGCTGATGGGAATTCAGTCTTTGGTGCTGGTGAAGGTGTTGTGTGGCTGAACAGAGTCGAGTGCAGAGGGAATGAGATTCACCTGTGGGACTGTCCTCTCTCCCTGAAGAACCACACTGACTGCTCCAACAAAGATCATGCTGGACTCACCTGTGCAGGTCACAGCAAAACATTAAGGAATTTTAAATCAATTATTTGCTTTGATTTTGAATGTGTTTTTGTCTTTTTCAACAGATTTGTCAGATGTGTCAGTGTCCACTACTCCTGCCACAACAACATCATCTTCTCCTCCAGTTTCTCAGACAGTGAGCTCAACATCAGTCTCTCCTCCACAAACTCCTCCAGCAGCGTCTCTCTGTGCTTGTGATTGTACTGGGAGTTGTGCTCTTACTGCTCTTAGTGCCACTGCTTATACTGATTCAGCAGAACAGAGTGATGAGGAGAGGTAGGAGAGATCCAGAGACTGTCATATTGTGTCTTATTCAGTGTGTGATCAGTCATGTGTTGTGAACTGACAGCAGGTTTGTCTCTCTACACTCACAGCTCTCTCTAAGAGGAGACACAGGAGCACGACTGAGGCCGTTTATGAGGAGATTCATCACAGACACAATCACTTCACTCAGAGGGGTGAGAGATGAGCCGTGAATCTTATTTAATATGATCAATTAATAAGAGAGTCTGTCAGACACTTGATGTTCATCTATTATTAGTCCTGTTAAACCTCCTGCAGAAAACCACAGAGCTGCAGGTGTGTGTGTGTGTGTGTGTGTGTTTGTTTCTTCCTGTGTGTATTTCTGGAAGGCAGTGAGGAATGGGTTCATGTGAGGATACATGTGTGTTTACTAATAGGCCTCTAAAACATGAGATTTCTGCCTCTAATGCTTTTAAAATGTAAGTTATTAATATTTGTGTTGTAAGTAACAAAATGCTTTATGATTCAAAGGAAATGAGGATTCAGTCTGTTTGTAATGATGAACATGTTTCTGACTGTTCTGCTCCTTTAACAGGGAGTCTCATCTCTGAAGAACTGCATTCTGGGTATGAAGATGCTGATGAGCTTCTCTCAGGTTAGAGAGCTGAAGTATATTCAAAACAACACCTAAAATAAATTATTTGATTTACAAACTCTAAAAAAATGTATCAAATGTATTTCACATATTTTACCAGTAAATGAAATATGTTTGTTTCAATTGTTCACAATACTAAAAGTTTTCTCTTATTAGAAAAAGAGTTCAAGACTGTATATTATGATGATGTCACTAATGGCAGTGGCCTGAAAGGTCAGTAATTGATCACATGATTGATTCATTACAAGATCATTTAAAAAGCTGAATGGTCTCAAGACCTGCAACAGCATATTTTAAATTCTGTTTCCCAAAATATTAAAAACACTCAAAATATATATAAAATGTTTTGATGCAGAAGAGATGATGAAGGAAATCACACCAGGATACTATGATGATGTCATCACTGATGGACTGAAACCAGATCGTGAGACAGGTGTCGCTCTGTTATTATATAATAAGATATGAAATGTTTAAAATATATAAAATCTGTGTATATATATTAAAAAAATATATATTTTATAATATATAAAATATATTTTATAAATATATAAATTATATTTTGTATGTGTGTCATGTTCAATTAGAAGACACACCTGAGAGCTATGATGATGTCATGACGAGTGGACAGAATTTTAATATTAAAAAAGGTGTTTTTACTTTTTTATTCTTTTTTTTTTTGTTTGTGAATGTTTAACATAATACATTTGAAGTGATGCACAGTACTGATATGATGATGTATCATTTGCTCTGTTTATATCTTCATGTTTATGTAGTGGACACACTGGAGCATTATGATGATGTCATTATTAATGGACAGAACATTCAAGGTGTAACAGGTGAGTCACACAGAACTGTATTTTATTATCACCCACTAATATTGGACATGTGTTTCTACCATTAATAAATCATCATGACTTCATCAGGAGTAAATCTAATTGTTGGAGAGACTTTTGACTGTCAGGATCTGATTTAATTATAATTATATGAGTGAAGCCGGTCAGAGCACAACTTTATATAAGGAAGAGGAGACAGGTCATCAGGTTTAGATGATGTATTGATAAAAAATAATCCACAGAGGTACAGGTATTTCACAGGTAGATATCAGTTACAGGCAGTAGAGGCATTAGTCTGGAACACAAGAAATACAATAAAGGATAATGAAAATAGTTTTACATATATACAATAATAAACGTCCATTGGTACATGAAGGCAGTCAAACTATTATAATTCCTCATCAATAACATTTCTCTATGAAATATACAATCCAAGGTAACAAAATATGGTATCACGTTGTACATTATAAGCCATAAACATAGGCGGAGTTTCACATGTTGTTTTAAAGGAATTAATAATTATTTAATAATTTAAAAAAAATTTAAGTATTAAAAGGATTAAGGGAATAAATAAAAGTAAAAACTGTAAAATAAGTTCTACTGCAGCTGTGAAGTAGGCCTAATCAATTTAAACTATTTGCAAATACGGTTTTGTTTCACTTTTACTGATATCTGATCTGTCACAAACGCAAAAAATATCTTTTCTCGTCATATTCAGTTATGAGTTACATGAATCAAATTCATGAAAAACTATTTTAAGATGTTTTTGAAAAATACAATTAATTACAAGGCTGTAGAGAACAGTGCACTATTGCAGACTTATATACTGAGGTTTTAAGTACATTATTTTAAAATAGTCAGTCGTGAATTAAAGTGGGCCGGTCTAAGGCATGAAACTCCAGGGCTGAAAATGAGTCCCACTCCGGCCCTGACAACGACTGAAGAGCTCAATTATCAGCCCCACAGTGGAAAACAAAACCATATCCGTACCGGTCCGCTCGGGTCGGATTGGCACGGAATGGAACGGTAAAGCAAAGAGAACGGTTTGACTCCACGGTGGAAAAGCGGCTAACGAGAAGTATGAAAGATACACGTGACGCCACTTGTCTTAGATTTCAAAGGTAAAATGCATAGACAACAAAACCTTTTTTGCCAAATAAATAACAGAAATTTATTCACTTAATTATGTTCTTATATATTTTTAAAAATGGTATTTTTCATGGTAATATGTGGATGTGGATTATGGTGCCATATGGAACAACTATTTTTTAAATAAGCACTTTTTAACGAGGCTGAGTTGAGAATGGCTTGTAATCAAAAATGGGACATCTGTACATTTGTTTGTTGCAAGACAATGCAGTTGAGATGTTTACATTTGCTTGTTGTCAGCTGAAAACAAAGTTTCCTATTTGTATTAGCAAAATTGCACAAGTTTTACAGTTAATAAATCTTTAAAAACAAATTACATTAACTATACATTTATTTCCCTTAATAGAAAATAAATTGAATAAGACTGTAAAAGGTGCGAGTGTGGATTAGTAATCTGGCCCCCTGGTATTAAACAGAAAAAATGTTGGCCCTCGTCACTATGGAAGTTGCCCATCTCTGAGCTAGACCAACAGAAACAACAGCTGCGGACATGATTAAACATAAATAACTCAATACCGATCTCAATTAACACAAAAATAAGGCAAACAGGCTTACTTGCAGGTCAATGGCTAACACCTTGAGGTAATTCTGCTGCAAATATCACAAATAAACAGAAATAAATGTCCTTTCAGCGATCGGCTCTACAAGAGCAGAACAGTTCAGCAGCAGCAGCTTAACTCACGTGACTGCTCAGCTGGAAGATGACGTGCATTGTCAAAATAAAAGCCCTCTCGTAAAGGAGCCTTTACAACACTAATAGTCTCATGAGGGGAAAGAGATCAAGCTTTTTTCTTCTTTTTCTTCTTCTTTTACTTATTTCAATCACAGCAAGTACAATGCAAAAAAAGTGATCTCGTGTTTGAAAGGGTTTCAAAGTTGTGAGATCAGTTTTACAAAAGGTAATATATGAGGGCTTCTTTTGAGTTATTTTTGTCTTATGAATACAACACTTTGCCAAAATAATTAAAAGGTTAATTGTGTGATTTTGTGAATTTTTTTTTGTCATATCTTTTTAAAAGTCAATCCAAAAAATAGGGCAATAAAAAAAATAAATGATCAAAATCTTCAAATGATGTGTTACAAAAAGTACATTCATCACAAACAGTATGAATATATCTACTACTGGAAGCATTTACAGGATAACATCTATGAATAATTTTTTACTTTATTAGAAATAACATTTATATGTTAATGTCCAAATGCTGTGACAAGATATACAATGAGGTTTAAGACGTTTTGATTCACATGGAGGATTGGATCCGACATTAAAGGAATTTCTTATGAAATTGTTATTAAAGCACTTATCAAAAAAGATAATTTACAAAGTTGAGGATTTTGTAAGGCTGTATTATTAATATCTACATCTGAGAATTTGGTTAAAGTTATTACGCCATTGGGGATAGCCTTAATTACTTTAAATTATTTTACATAATTTAAAAAAAAAAATTAGGGTATGTGTAGGAAAGAGATCAATGACATCAATGACACAAGCTGTATTAAAATCACAATGTGAGGTTTTATTTCACATGTGTATCAGAGGGAGATCAGGAGGAGTATGATGATGTGAAGAACAGCAATGAAGATGAGAGAAACCTGTTGGGTCGGTTATGGTGACAGTTTTACATAACTATATACTTTATTCATTATGTTGCTCATTTTTTAAACTAAACCTTGATGCATTTATAACAATGAATGAAAATATGAATTTACTTTTGTTTTTAAAAAACAGACTATGATGATGTGGGGGAGGAGTCAAATAAAGAGGGAGGAGCCATATGACTCACTGACCACACCCACTGCCTCTGATCATCAAATCATATTACAGTTACTGGAGATACTGTTTTTTTTGCTACTAAAGATTCAGTGTTTTATGTTTTTATGTTATTTTAAATATTTTTAAATGAAAGGTTACATGCTGTGCAAAATTCAGTAACAAATTTTAGTATTAGTATTTTAATATTTGTGTTATTTTTTTTGATAACATGCTTTTCACCTAATAAAAAAATAACATTCATTCATCATGTCACAAAAATATTTTTTAGAAGAGTGATTAGAGGAAAGGAGAAAATTATGCAAAATACTATAAATGTTAAATGATGAAAATAGATTTACCACTTAATAGATATTATAATAGATTAATAGATAGAAGTTATTGTGTTTTCCATAAACTTACTACCAGCATTAGTTCTTGTGTATGTCAGCTTGAATTAACTTAAATAGAGCACAATTTTATATTTTATTTACAAGAATGTAAAGTTTCTGGGAGAGACAAAAGTATGCAAAGGTGTAGACATCTATGAGAGAAAAAACATTTACCCAAACTGCACAGTTTATTGTGTGATGTTCATTTTACTTTAAAATGCTTTAAACAACTTTTAACAGTTTTTAAGTCTGAATTATTTGCTTTGATCTTGAATCTTCTGCAGCAATAGCTCCATCTGCAGGTTGAGGTTTGTTTGACCCTTCTTGGTTTTTCTCTTCAACAGCTGATGTTGTCATTTTCTTTTCCTTAGTTAACTATAAGCTTCACTGGACATGAATAAAACAGCATTAGAGAATTACATTACGTCTCTAAACAGGGATTATTCACAAGTAACATATGGGAAATTAAGAAAACAAAGCAGATTATTTCCTCTTAAACATCACAGAATGTGAGTGAAATTGATTAAAGTAACTAACTATAAATAAAAAAGAATAGCCTACAATATGGGAAAGTAAGGAAAGATTGTGACAAGAAATTTAAATTCATCTTATTTAGTTAAGCTCAAATGAATAGAGTTTAGTTAGATCATAAAAGTGATTAAAAGTTGTCAATACACATCATTCACATCTTATCATCATCATTGCTGACGTCATCAGTAAGCAGACCTGTCACTTTGATGATGTCACACCAGCACAATGTCAAGAGGGAACAGGAAGAGGTTTCTGTGCTGAAATTTACTGTTTGATCACAGGATGAACTAAAGTTTGGATGAGGGGGAATCAAGTATTTAATGTTTTTATTTAAAATTAACTTTTACATGATTGACAGACAGATAAAGGAATACATGATGAAATACTGAAGTCTCAAGCTAAACTTACATGCAAACTAAATTCTCACTGCCTAGAAAGAAATTGTTATAGGCCTAATTAAAATACAGAATTACAGCTTTTACCTGAACAATAAAACAAAACTATTTTACTCTTCCAGGTCTATTCCTAAAAAAAAAAAAAAAAGTATAAACGTGTTTAATTAAATCCAGTAAACGAGAGAAGTTTGTGGCGAGCGACCGTTACTCTGGTTTAAATGCTCTGCTGAGAGTGTTGGGATGGTTGTTGTTGCAGCACGGACTGTATTCAGTGTGACACCAGTCGTCTTATGTTGTTTATAAATGATAGTACAGGCCGGGTTTGTTGTGTTTAATAAAGTTAAATGTACGCAACTATAACCGTCCATTCTATTTATAATATAATAAAAAGGATAGAATGAAACAGAGAGCGCGCGAGCAGAGTGCGCGATCACAGAGGAGGAGGAACTTGTTCAGCTCGCACTCAGAACATGATGTTTCTATGGTGACAGACGCTGCGTATCCTCGATTCTTGCAACACATCTTAAAAACTGTTTTTTATTATTCTGTTTTTTATGCTGAAAATATATTTTACTATTACGAGGAACAAACCTGCATCTATACTGAGTTTTTTGTTGTTGTTGTTGTTGTTGTTGTTGTTGTTGTTGTTATTATGTAATACTAAATGTTTCCATTTTTCTTCTAATAGAATGAAGCATCAAACTCATATGAAAAGGCCAAATATTCAAGATTACAGGGCAAATTTAAAGTTTGTCTGTGAAAAACCTGATATTAAAATCACTCTTGCTAAAGATTACATTCTGTCCCTCTGTGCATAGACTATAGACTGTTACAACAGCAGATAAAGTGTAAAATTAATGTGCAGTGAAATGAGCTCTACATGAAACAAGTTACTTATAAATGTTGCTATAATAATAAGAAAAAACATTGATTTCTGTCCTGAAACATGTTCACAGCTCCTTCATGCTCAACACAGGGACAAGATCCTTCAATAAGAGGTGTTTTGCTGCCATCTGCTGGACAAATACAGCATTGCAGCATTAAACATGTTTATTGCTGTTGTTTATTATTCTCTAAGGTTTACTTATTTATGTAGATAATATTTAATTTATTTAATAAAAACACATCTGAAATATAGTTTATACTATGGTTTAATCAAATTTTATTTTTACAATAAAAGAACAAAGCAGTAAAATCTATGTATAGTAATAATATACATAATTTACCCAGTAACAGTAAGATTAAAATGTTACATTTTTTTTCTTCAAATAATTAATGAAAATAGGGTCCCACTTTATATTAGGTGGCCTTAACTACCATGTTCTTACATAAAAAAATAAGTACAATGTACTTATTGGGTTCATATTGAATTGCAAAACACTTTTGCTGCTATTGAGGTGGGATACGGGTAAGGTTAGGGAAAGCTTTGGTGGTATGGGTAGGTTTAAGGGTAGGGTAAGGTGTAAGGGATGGGTCAACAGTGTAATTATAAATGTAATTACAGAAATTAATTACAGATGTAATTACATGCAGGTGTTTTTAAAATATAAGTACAATGTAAAAACATGTATGTACACAATAAGTGCACTGTATCAAATGATTAATTTAAATGTAAGTACATAGTAGTTAAAGCCACTTAATATAAAGTGGGACCGAAAAAGTTATACTTCTACTAAGTTTTCTATTAAGTTACAAGTGTTTGAAGTGATCAGACTTACAGAAATCAGTCATCAGTGTTGTATGTTGTGTGTGCAGATACAGGCTTTGATGCTGAATATAACCTGCAGTGTTTCTCTATCAATCTCTTTAAGTTTAGTGTGACTTTATCTCCACGCTGACATATGACTGACACGAGTCTGTCCTCAGTGAAGTGTCTCTTCACGCTGGAGGAGGAGTCCCGCTCATCAGCGCTCACACTTTATTGATATATATGGAGAAAATAAAAATGCTGCTTTCTGATTTGTCAGTGATTGTGTTTGATGATTTCCTCTGTTGTGTCTAATAAGGTAACAGTGAGTGTCATTGGCAGCTGTGAGAGTCTCTCTCTTTAGGGGACTGACAGGAGCCAGTTTCTTCAGTGTGTTTGAGGGAGCAGAAGGAGAAACAGAGTCAAACAAACAGTGTGACGAGCAGAAGAAGATGGAGGGATGTCTGACACTCGTTTTACTCTCCTCTGTAGTCACTCTAACAACATCTGGTAAGTACAAAAAAAAGACTAAATGTGTGAAATTTTACTTGTTTAAATAAGCAGTTATGTTTTCATTAGACCACTAAAGAGTAGAAGCCTTTGTATTATCTAGAAACTAAGATCTTGCAACTCTAGACCATTAATTATCATTTATATTTTATAAATGATTTGAGCTCGTACAGGCAATCAGTTTGTTATACTCATGCCCAGCTTTAGTTTCCAGTTCGAAATATTTTTAAATATTTCTGTTTACTCACTTTTTTACATTTTCTGTTTTTCAACTTTGCAGTATTCTACAGATGATTGTATGATGTTCAACTTCTACTGTGGTTAAATCTCTTTCTCTCTCTTTCATGTACAGATTTTGAGACTGTTAGGTTAGTTAATGGTAACAGTCCCTGCAGTGGTCGAGTGGAGGTTCATCATGCTGGTCAGTGGGGAACAGTGTGTGATTATGAATGGGATAAGACTGATGCTGCAGTGGTGTGTAGAGAGGTAGGATGTGGAGAGGCTGTAGAGGCTGTGAGTGATGCTCAATTTGGACCAGGATCAGGACCAATCTGGATGGATTATGTGCGCTGTAGTGGATCAGAGTCAACACTGAAGAACTGTAGATCAAGAGGATGGGGTGTTCATTACTGTGGTCATCATCAAGATGCTGGAGTCAGATGCTCAGGTGAGCTGCTCCATACATCATTGTTAATGCATCACTGATCAGACTTCCATATGCATCGTACATGCAATTTAAAATTATTCAGTGTAATTTACAACCCGAATTCCAGAAAAGTTGGGACATTTTGTAAAATGCAATAAAATCAAGAATCTGTGATTTATTGATTCTCTTTGTACTTTCTTCAGTTAAATAAAGGTTAAAGAAAAGATTTGCAATGTGAACAACTTTATTGTATTTTGTAAGTATATACTAATTTTGATTTTAATGGCTGTAACACACTCCAAAAAAAGTTGGGACAGAGGCATGTTTCCCACTGTGTCACATCACCTTTCTCTCCAATTACAATTTTTAATCATTTGGGAACAGAGGATATTAATTGATGCAGTTTTGCAAGTGGATTTTTTACCCAATCTCGCCTGATACAAGACATCTGCTCAACAGTCTGTGATCGTCGTTGTCTGATTCTCCTTTTCATGATGGCCGTACATTTTCAATAAGAGACAGATCTGGACTGCAGGCAGTCAAATACATCAGAATGAGGCCTGCCATTGTCTTGCTTCCCAGAAAAGATGTGATCTTGATGGCAGTATATGTCTCTGTACAATCCCAATATACTCCTCCACGTCAATGATTCCTTCACACATCTGAAGTCACTCATGCCGTTTGCACTGATGCACCTCCATATCATGACAGATGTTTGATTTTGCACCTGTCACTGATGAAAGTCTGGATGGTCCCTTTCGTCTTTGGGACTGAGAACTCGATGTCCGTTTTTTCCAAAAACAAGCTTAAACATGGACTCATCTGACCACAGCACACATTTCCACTGTATTTTGGATCATCTGAGATGAACTCGGGCCCAGAGAACTCACTGACATCTCTGCACTGAACAGATGTATATCTTTCTCCTCATGTAACAGAGATTCAAGTTGCATTTCTTGATGCAGCGTCAGACTGATTTTCCAAAGTTCTCCCGAGCCCATGTGGCTATATTTAACACAGTAGCATGACGGTTTCTAATGCAATGCTGTCTGAGGGGTCAAAGGTCACGCACATTCAACTGAGGTGTCCTATACCTTGCCCTATACAGACTGAGATTTGTCTGGATTCCCTGAAGTTTTTTACAATATTATGTATGCTAGATGCTGAAAGACATAAATTCTTAAATGTGATTTTTGAATTGTTCGACAATTTTCTCATGACATTTGGTACAAAGTGGAGAGCCATAACCCATCTTTGCTTGCAAATACGATCCCCTCACCTATTACCAATTTTCCTGCTCATTTTTGAAGTGTGCTGCAGCATCAAAATTTAAAAAAAAAATTATATTTACAAAATACAATTATGTTGGTCAGCGGAAACATCAGAAATCTTTTCTTTGTACTTTTGTCAGTTAAAAAAAGATTCAAGAAAATTAATAAATTACAGATTGTGGTTTTTATTGCATTTTACAAAATGTCCCAACTTTTCTGGAATTGGGGTTGTATTTTCAGAGCAATTCATTAACAATTATTTGCTATTTACTTTCATCTATTACAAAAATCCATTATTAATTAAAGGACTTACTGTTGTTTTATGTCCATATCATAATCATAGTGACAGATGGTTTTCTCTGTTGTATAAATATAATCAGAAACCATAAACTACGGAAGGTCAAGACTTGTGGACGGATCTCACCTGTGCTCTGGGAGAGTGGAGATGCTTCTTGTAGGCGGCTGGGGTTCAGTGTGTGACGCTGCCTTTGACCAGCAGGATGCAGAGGTTGTGTGTCGAGAGCTGGACTGTGGGGTTCCTGTACAGGTGCTGGGAGAAGATGCTTTTGGAAAAGGAAAGGGTCAGATTGGATCAAAAGAGATTCAGTGCAGAGGAAGTGAATCATACATTCGACGCTGTCCATCATCTTCACATAATATAAACTGCACCCATGACAACGACGTGGGACTGATTTGTTCTGGTAAAATGTCAATGTTCTCTTTATAAAGAAATCTAATTGTTGAACTAAAATGTAATTATTTCATCAGTTTCTTTTTGGTTTGATCAGTTTCAGTAAGCTCTGTGTTCTTTGTCCAGGTTACACTGACCTCAGACTGGTCAATGGTCCTGACATCTGTTCTGGTCGAGTTGAACGTCAGTACTTCAATAAATGGGGCACAGTGTGTGATGCATGCTGGGATATGAGAGCTGCCAGTGTCCTCTGTAGACAGCTGAATTGTGGGATTGCTGTGTCTGTTGTGGGATCAGACTGGTTTGGAGAGGGAAGTGGTGAAATCTGGGCTGATGTGTTTGATTGTGACGGGAATGAAACAAAACTCTCAGAATGTTCCATCTCTTCATGGAGTCGAGCTGAATGTTCTCATAGACAAGATGTTGGAGTCATCTGCTCTAGTGAGGAGATTTTATTGAAATTTACTCTTATTAATTACCTATATTTTACTGAAATCTAATCTTATTAATTGCCTACATAAATTACCTTGCAATATCTTTTACTCAGATTCCTCTCTGGCTGTTCATGATGGTCTGGTGCGGTTGTCTGGAGAGAGACAGTGTGAGGGGGAGGTGGAAGTTTCCATCCATCAGGTCTGGAGGAGAGTTCTGCTGGACTCCTGGAGTCTCACTGAATCCTCTGTGGTCTGCAGACAGCTGGGCTGTGGCTCTGTGCTGAACTTCTCCGGCTCCTCTTCATCCAGTCCTGAACACAGTCATGAGTGTGTGACGGGCTTCCAGTGCTCTGGGAGTGAAGCTCATCTGGGGAACTGCAGCTCTCCACAAACTCTCAACTGCAGCTCCACACAACAGCTGTCAATCACCTGCCTTGGTGAGAAGAGCAACATCTGGGCAGATTCTTCAGTTGTTAGTGATCACTAATGTGTTTTTCTTTCTCTGAATATCAGGTCGCGGGTCCATCAGGCTGGTGGGTTCTGGGGGAGACTGTGCAGGGAGGCTGGAGGTTTTTCACAGCGCCTCATGGGGGACAGTGTGTGATGACTCCTGGGATATTAAAGATGCCCATGTGGTGTGCAGACAGCTGCAGTGTGGAGTGGCCCTCAGTAACCAACAGGTACCAGCCTGGTTTGGTCCTGGTTCTGGTCCCATATGGCTGGATGAGGTGGAGTGTGAGGGGAATGAGACGTCCCTGTGGAGCTGCTCTTCTCCAGGCTGGGGAAAACATGACTGTCAACACAAGGAGGATGTAGGAGTCGTGTGCTCAGGTAAATAGTAAAGTAATGTAAATGATTTTCAAAGATGCATTTAATTGTTTTCACAAAATATCCTATGTAAATGATAATGTACAGCTGGTAATTTTTACAAAATAAACTCCAGGATGATCAGGAGCTGATGGGTCTTGTATCATCTTAAAGGGGTTTCTTTTTCAACAATGACTATATGACTGCAATGTCAGTCTGATATACAGCGTTGCCATGGATGACGATCATTTTTTAAATATTTTTATTGACCAAGCAGAATCAAGTAGAATATTTTGTATAATATATTATGCACCTTATGTAAATATACACTGTGTACATGCTATCAGTGCTTGCAGCATGCATTAGACTTGTATTAACCAGTTATTTTTAGGTGATATTTTTGGTTTAGCAAAACCTGGATTCCAATGGTTTTAATATACAACCTTTTCCATATTTTTTGTATATGTAGCATTTTTGTTTAATACATTTTTTTTTTTTTTTTTTTTTTTACAACTCTCATCAATAATTTATTTAGTTGAAGTTGATTCTCATCCTTCTCCATCTAGAGTTTAAAGAGATCAGGTTAACTGAGGGCTGTGAAGGGAATGTGGAGGTTTTCTACAATGGATCCTGGGGTAATGTGTGCTGGAACCAGATGGAAACAGACACAGCGAGTCTGATCTGTCAGGAGCTGAACTGTGGAAGATCTGGTGTTTTGTCTGATTCTACAACAAGACTGGAATCAGCTCGTAACTGGCTGGATGAAGTGAAATGTCGACCACATGATTCAAATCTGTGGCAGTGTCCATCTTCACCCTGGGGACAGAATGACTGTAATGAAGATGAAGTGGCCAAAATCAACTGCTCAAGTGAGATGATATTTAAATGATGATCTCAATAGTCAGGTTTCTTTAAAAACAATGTTTATGATGTGGTGAGTAAACTCTTTCTGAAAAATTTAACTGAGCTTATACTTACACACACAAGTAATTTACCTTGGTATTGAAGCTTCCAGTACACACATATAAATATAACAAGACACATCATAACATTTAAGAATAAAAAATGTAAAATAGTATAAAGACACAGATAGGTTTAGTCAAAATAAACATTTACAGATAATTAACATATTTACAGTATTGTGAATAATAATATGAATAAATGGAACTAAATGTATTTACAAAGATATTGCACTAAACATTTCAAGAGGGAAATAGACTGTGGGAAGAAACTGTTCTAGTGATCTGAGGTGCCGTCAGGACTAATGACTCTTGAATCCTAATGTTCAGTTCAATTTATTTTTAATCTCAGTGGAGGAAAATCCTGAATCTCCTCAGAGTCGTCTGACATGTTCTACCTCATCATCTCCTCATCAGAGACAGTGTTCAGGTAAGTTTTTTTGACAATACTTTTACATTTTTATTATAAGCCTGTATTTTTCTAATAAATTATTAATATATGTGCATTTAAACAAGAATTTATTTGCATTTAAAATCATAATCAAATTCATAAATGTAATTATACATTTAAAGCCATCTTTGTTCAGTTTCAGTGTGTTTTGTTGTAAATGTGCTGAAGCTGGTCAGTGATGTTGATGTGTGTGATTTAGATCATGTTCCTCTCAGACTGAGTGGAGGGGAGGGCCGGTGCTCTGGGAGGCTGGAGGTGTATCATAACGCTGTGTGGGGCTCAGTCTGTGATGATCTGTGGGACATCAGCGATGCTCAGGTGGTCTGCAGGCAGCTGGGTTGTGGAGCAGCACTGAGGGCTGATGGGAATTCAGCCTTTGGTGCTGGTGAAGGTGTTGTGTGGCTGAACAGAGTCGAGTGCAGAGGGAATGAGATTCACCTGTGGGACTGTCCTCTCTCCCTGAAGAACCACACTGACTGCTCCAACAAAGATCACGCTGGACTCACCTGTGCAGGTCACAGCACTAATGAAACACTAATGAAAATTGTTAATTTTTACATAATTTCTGTGCTAATTCTATTTGTGTATTTAAATCAGTTATTAACATGGTTTTGACCATGTTTGTGTCTGTTTTGACAGATTTTCTGGATTTGTCAGTGTCCACTACTCCTGCCACAACAACATCATCTTCTCCTCCAGTTTCTCAGACAGTGAGCTCAACATCAGTCTCTCCTCCACAAACTCCTCCAGCAGCGTCTCTCTCTGTGCTTGTGATTGTACTGGGAGTTGTGCTCTTACTGCTCTTAGTGCCACTGCTTATACTGATTCAGCAGAACAGAGTGATGAGGAGAGGTAGGAGAGATCCAGAGACTGTCATATTGTGTCTTATTCAGTGTGTGATCAGTCATGTGTTGTGAACTGACAGCAGGTTTGTCTCTCTACACTCACAGCTCTCTCTAAGAGGAGACACAGGAGCACGACTGAGGCCGTTTATGAGGAGATTCATCACAGACACAATCACTTCACTCAGAGGGGTGAGACATGAGCCGTGAATCTTATTTAATATGATTAATTAATAAGAGAGTCTGTCAGACACTTGATGTTCATCTATTATTAGTCCTGTTAAACCTCCTGCAGAAAACCACAGAGCTGCAGGTGCATGTGTGTGTGTGTGTGTGTGTGTGTGTGTGAGTGTTTCTTCCTGTGTGTATTTTTAGAGGGTAATAAGGAGCAGGTCATATGTTTGTATGTGTACAGTAGGTGCAGGTGTGTGTGTGTGTGTGTGTGTGTGTTTGTCGCTTCCTGTGTGTATTTCTGGAAGGCAGTGAGGAATGGGTTCATGTGAGGATACATGTGTGTTTACTAATAGGCCTCTAAAACATGAGATTTCTGCCTCTAATGCTTTTAAAATGTAAGTAATTAATATTTGTGTTGTGTTTTCAGTAACAAAATTCTTTATGATCCAAAGGAAATGAGGATTCAGTCTGTTTGTAATGATGAACATGTTTCTGACTGTTCTGCTCCTTTAACAGGGAGTCTCATCTCTGAAGAACTGCATTCTGGGTATGAAGATGCTGATGAGCTTCTCTCAGGTTAGAGAGCTGAAATATATTCAAAACAACACCTAAAATAAATTATTTACAAACGAACTTAAATATGTGCCAATAATTCAGTTGTTCACAATAATAAAACTTTTATCTTATTAGAAAAAGAGTTCAAGACTGTATATTATGATGATGTCACCAATGGCAGTGGCCTGAAAGGTCAGTTAATTGATCACATGATTCATTAATTACCAGATGATTAAAAAGCTGAATGGTCTCAAGAACTGCAACAGTATATTTTCCATTTATGTTGTTTCCCAAAATATTAAAAACACTCAAAATATATAACATGTTTTGATGCAGAAGAGATGATGAAGGAAATCACACCGGGATACTATGATGATGTCATCACTGATGGACTGAAACCAGATCGTGAGACAGGTGTCGCTCTGTTATTATATAATAAGGATGACATATTTAAAATATATTTAAAAATATATATATATATAATATATATAAATTATATTTTGTATGTGTGTCTCATGTTCAATTTGTAGAAGACACACCTGAGAGCTATGATGATGTCATGACAAGTGGACAGAACTTTAATATTAAAAAAGGTGTTTTTACTTTCTTATTCTTTTTTGTTTGTAAATGTTTAACATAATACCTCTGAAGTGATGCGCAGTACAGATATGATGATGTATCATTTGTTCTGTTTATATCTTCATGTTTATGTAGTGGACACACCGGAGCATTATGATGATGTCATTATTAATGGACAGAACATTCAAGGTGTAACAGGTGAGTCACACAGAACTGTATTTTATTATCACCCACTAATATTGAACATGTGTTTCTACCATTAATGAATCATCATGACTTCATCAGAGTAAATCTAATAGTCTCAGACAGTCATGAGGAGAAAGAGATCAATGACATCATCAGTGACACAAGCTGTATTAAAATCACAATGTGAGGTTTTATTTCACATGTGTATCAGAGGGAGATCAGGAGGAGTATGATGATGTGAAGAACAGCAATGAAGATGAGAGAAACCTGTTGGGTCGGTTATGGTGACATTTTTACATAACTATATACTTTATTCATTATGTTGCTCATTTTTTTAAACTAAATCTTGATGCATTTATAACAATGAAACTATGAATTTGCTTTTGTTTTCAAAAACAGACTATGACGATGTGGGGGAGGAGTCAAATAAAGAGGGAGGGGCCATATGACTCACTGACCACACCCACTGCCTCTGATCATCAAATCATATTACAGTTACTGGAGATACTGGGAGTTTCTTATGTTGCTACTAATGCATCAATGCCTTATGTTTTTATGTTATTTCAAATCTTTTGTTACATGCTTTACAAAATTTGGTAACAAAAAATAATCAGTTTTCAGTAGTTGATATCAATGCATACTCAAAAGATATGTTTTTTTAATCAGTAAATTAATTTTTATTAACTTCATGAATGAATGAAATTTTTAAAAATGCATTTGGAGGAAAGTGGACAAAAGAAAATGTGGAAAAATTATTCTTAGGCGATTTTAGGCAGTATCTAATAATGACAAAATTTAAAATGTAGAGCATAACAATTTCCAGTGCAATTTTAAACTTTAGTGATAACAACAAAAAGGTTTGCAAAGATTATTGTACGCATAATTTTGTTCATAATAAAATCACACACATTTAAACACCTGCACAGTTTATTGTGTGATGGTCCAGTTTATATGTAAAATACTACATATACACACATACTACACAAATACTAAAAAACAGTTTTTTAGTTTTATTTTGTGGATGATACTAAATTATTTGCACTGGAATATTTTGCATCAGCTCCATCTGCAGGTTGAGTTTGGACTGATTACTCCTGGTTTTCCTTTTCAACTATCCAGAATTCCTACACAGACTATAATAAAACGTCAAACATTTGTCAAAGAATTTAAAGGGTGCTGAATATGTTTACATGACATTAGTCTAAATACTGTACATTCCTTAAGACAAGGTAAACTTATATAAATATATTCTATCTTTTCTTTTCTTCTTTTTTTTAATCGTGCAAGTAAACTAATTCAGTTACCTCAACATGAAAGCAACATAATCTGATCATTTTTGTTACTTTTATTTATTTATTTTTTATTATTATTATTTATATTTTAATTCAAGACCATACATGCAAATAAATATGAACAGTATATCAAGATGTCCGTAGATGGATATGACGAAAAGTGTGCCTTGACTCGTCCAGTATAGCCGTTGTGGACGCGCCGGTGTAAACACGGTAAGTTTCTGCGCATTGGATACACTGTGTTTCAGTCGTGGTTGTATTGAGTTGACCGCTGTATCAACGGGTTGATACCAGAGCAGTGTTGTGAGTGTCAGTTGCTCGTGTTAAAGTCACTGTACTAATCTAGTGTACTAAAATGTTCTACTGTAGCGGGAATATCGGGAAAAGTCCAGAAGGAACGTCACTGTTTTACCACCTGAAATCAAGAAAAGTTTGTAAAACGCAACAAAATCAAGAATCTGTGATTTAATTCTCTTGAAACTTTAACTGACAAAAGTACAAAGAAAAGATTTTCATTGTTTTCACTGACCAACTTGATTGTATTTTGTAAATACAGTATAAACAAATTTTGATTTTGATGGCTGCAAAATGTTGGATCATGTTTCCCACTGTGTCACATCACCTTTCCTTTTAATTACACTTTTGGGAATTGAGGATACTAATTGTTGCAGTTTTGCAAGTGTCATTTTTACCCAATCTCACCTGATACAAGACGTTGTTGTCTGATTCTCCTTTTCATGATGGCCGTACATTTTCAATAAGAGACAGATCTGGACTGCAGGCAGTCAAACACATCAGAATGAGGCCTGCCATTGTCTTGATTCCCAGGAAACATGTGATCTTGATGGCAGTATATTTCTCTGTACATCCTAATATTCTCCTCCACGTCAATGATTCCTTCACACATATGAAGTCACTCATGCCATTTGCACTGATGCACCTCCATACCATGACAGATGTTTGATTTTGCACCTGTCACTGATGAAAGTCTGGATGGTCCCTTTCGTCTTTAGGAATGAGAACTTGATGTCTGTTTGAAACATGGACTCATCTGACCACAGCACACATTTCCACTGTCTTTTAGATCATCTGAGATGAGCTCGGGCCCAGAGAACTCACTGCCATCTCTGCATTGAACAGATGTATATCTTTCTCTTTGTGTAACAGAGATTCAAATTGCATTTTTTTTTTGATGTAGCAGCAGACTGTGTTAAGTGAAAATGGTTTTCTAAAGTACTCCTGAGTCCATGTGGCTATATTTAACACAGCAGCATGACGGTTTCTAATGTAATGCCATCTGAGGGGTCAAAGGTCACGCACATTCAACAGAAGTTTCCTGCCTTGCCCTACATGGACTGAGATTTCTCTGGATTCCCTGAACCTTTTCACAATATTATGTATGCTAGATGGTGAAAGACTTAAATAATTTGCAATCTTGCATGGAGAAATGTAATTTTTGAATTGTTTGACAATTCTCTCATGAAATTTGGCACAAAGTGGAGAGCCATGACCCATCTTTGCTTACAAAACCGATTCTTTGGTGGATGTTCCCTTTACCCAAACATGATATCCTCACCTATTACCAGTTCACCTGCTCATTGGAACAGTTTAACTTGGATATTCTGTAATCTTTTCACTATTATTTTTCCTCTGTCACAACTGTTTTTGAGGGTGTGCAAGCCAGTGAAAACATTTATTTTATTTTTACTTTTGTCAGTTAAATAAAGGTTCAAGAGAATTAACAAATCACAGATTCTTGATTTTATTGCGTTTTACAAAATGTCCCAACTTTTCTTGATTTGGGGTTGTACAATAGCCTATTTTATAACAGCAGACGAAGAGTAAAATGAATGTGCTGTGAAGTGAGCTATATGTTAAATAAATTACAATTGTAGCTATAAACAAAGTAGCTTTAAACAAAGAATTTTACATTTTCTGCCCATAAAAATGTATGCGAAGCTCCATCATGGACAAGACTCTTTTCTGCTTCTCTTTACAATAAGTGTTTTGCCGCCATCTGCTGGATGAATTACACATTGCAATATTAAACACATCTACAGCTACAAATGTCTTAGATATAATGCCAGATGAATATATGTGGAACAGAAACCAATGTTTATTTATTAATGTGGTCTGAAACTTGTCTGTTTGTTGTACACAACCAGTCCAGCTCATTTCATAATTTATTAACATACTGTTAATTGTGCTCTTGGTTTGAATATCATGACATTGTAGTAAAATACACCAAATATTATACACATTTGTCCCAAAAATAACTTCAAAATGTTCATGTAGCGGGGAAATTCACTACAATGTAGGGGTGAGTTTATCTTCTGCTATAATATATCTTGGACGACTAGGGATTGACAAGATCTAGGTCCTCACCCCCTAGTACAATTAATTCCTGTACTTATATATATATATATATATATATATAAGTATGTTTTTATGTGCCTTGTTAATATTGCTTTTGTCTTTTGTAGAAGCGACTGATGAGGACTGAGGCTCTGGAACTTAATAAAATACACGGTAGCTCCCCAGAGTATAATGGTGTTGATTAACCCTTCTTCCCCTCTATCAGCCCACAAGGCAGTAGGAATGCCCCTACTCCAAGATAACAGAAGTTTTCCACTTATTTCTTAAATGTTTAACAGAATTAAATAAAATAAAGAAAACAACAGTCATGGAATAAATTCTTTGTCTCACTTCTCTTATGATTTTACCATGAAATGTACAAAAAATAAAAAAAAATAAAGTTTTCTTCAGATTCAAACTTCTGTTCAGTTTCTTTTCTTTCAACAATAATACTCAAAAATAGAAAAACAACAACAGTTCTGATAGCATGAATGCTCAGATGGTACTTAGGTCACTTAAAAGTACATTACCGAAGTTTCATTCCACATCGAATATTTTCAGTTCGCATACCTGAGTAAGATTCACAACCCCAGAGTTAAAGTTTTACCTCACAGTAGAACTGGGCTGGTGTTGGAGTGTCCAGATATGGCAGGGTAATTAAATCAAACAAATAGCCACCTGTTCAAAAACAGAAAGTCTCTTCCTTTTCTTCAAAGACAGGAAAAATAATGTTCAAAAAAAAATATATTTATCTCTTCACAAACGTTTCTGGTAGACGAGACAGTCCCTTTTTTTAAAAAACTGTGATTCGGATCCATTCACTCGTGCAAACTCAGTTTTCAGTTCTCAAGTCCAAGCCAGTGTTCATCCAAAAAGAATTTCAAAGTCTGTAAGTGGAAACACTGCAAAATGTCCAAAAATAAACTGAAAAATAGAAGGAAAAATTATTGCCAGAGGCAATGACTGAATACGTAAAATAGAAGGAAAATTACTGTAAAAAAAACGTCAATGAGTTCGCAATGCCATTTGTGTCCACGCAGTGGCACTATTGTATCAAAAACGACGCACAAGGATTTCGGCTCGAACAACAATAGCAAAATCACTCGATCCAAACTGCTTTGCTTCAAAAACAACAAATAACGTCTGTGTGTTTCTTCAGAATAGCAACTGTGGTTAAACAACAGTGAAGAAAAACTCACAGTATCTCAGCTCTCTTCTGTAGAAGACAAACACTCGTGCCAACACCACCTCGCTAGCACGATGAGCAATGCCCTCCTGGTATATCACAGACATGCAGTTCAGTTTCTCGGCGATCAGGCTCGGTCAAAACTCACAACAGCACAAGCTCGGCCCAGCTTCTCGTCCGCTCACCTCGACACTTGTCTAATGCTGTTCCCATACATATCAAGAAATCACGAGGAAACAAACTCTTTTTCTCGCGCTCGTCTCGCTCGCTTCCTTCCTTCCCCCGGAACACACCGTTTTTTTAGAAAAAACCTTTTCAAAATAAAGCTCCTTGAATACCTCCACATTCCCCCCTGCTAAACCCTGCCATATACAGGACTCTCCAATACAACCAGCTCCTAAGTAAAAAAACAGAAAACACAAGAACAGTCATCATTTGATTAATCAACACAACATTTTCAACATTTGTTTTGACACTTTAACCCCAAATTACATAATGTAGTCAACCTTATATCTTACAGGCAATCTACCTTGTGTTTTTCTCCTAGAACGTCTAAGACCAGGTACCCCACTAGTGTCAGCTTCTGAAACGTCAGAATCTTCAGATTCCCCATCTTGTCCTGTTTCTGCTCTCTCACTCTCAGCAATACTACCCTCATCACAAACCACTCCACCCTCAACTTCCCCAGGTAAGTCTGTGTATGGCAAGTGTGTGGTATATGGAATGTAAGCAATATCATGTGAGTCAACATCTGTGCCTGACAATTCCTTTTCTCTTTCTGTTCGTGTAACCTGCTTGGTAGGTGAAGGGAAGGTACAGTGTCTCAACTGATCCCTGTGAACCACCCTTGTGGGGCCTCCCTGCTCAGGGCGTACGGTAAACACTGGTAAACCTGCGTGATTCTGTTGCACTACCAAATACGGTATAGACTCCCACTTATCTTGGATTTTGTTTTGTCCTCTAAACTTGTGATTACGCAACAATACTCTGTCACCAGGTCTAATGAGCGCTCCTGCAGCCTTGCGATCATATACTCTCTTCCTTCTCCTGGAAGCTTCTTGGGCAGTTGCTTTTGCAGTTTCCACTGCAGTCCTCAGTCTTTCATGGTGATTCTTCACCCACTCATCCAAATCATCTGCTTCATCGTCAGTCAGATCTCTCCCTCCTAAGACATCCATGGGCAGCCTTGCGTCTCGCCCAAACATTAAGTAAAATGGGGAGTAACCCGTTGATGAATGAACGTGGCTATTGTAAGCCATCACTAGTTCAGGCAGGTAAGTCTTCCAATCCTTCTTTTTTTCCGCAGGTAACGTCCGCAGCATGTCGTGCATCGTGTGATTGAACCTTTCGCACTGCGCATTCCCTTGCGGATGATAAGGACTGGTGCGACTCTTGCTGATTCCATACAGCTTACAGAGCTCCTTGATTACACTTGCTTCAAAACACCTCCCTTGATCCGAGTGCAGCCGGGCAGGACATCCATAGCAAACAAACCAGTGTCGTACAAGAGCTTTGGCAGTAGTAAGTGCTGTCTGATTTTTAGTCGGGACTGCCACAGTAAATCTTGTAAACATGTCCGTAAGCACTAAAACATTCTCATAGCCCCCTGCTGATCTCTCACAGTGTAATCCATGGCAAGAACTTCTAGAGGTGTGGTTACGTTGGTGCAGGTCATAGGAGCACGAATCTTGGGGAACACGTCCTTAGCTAAGGTACACCTCCGACACTGGGTTACCCATGTCTGCACATCATTGGCCATTGAGGGCCAAAAATAACTCCGTCGCATCTGCTCCAACGTACTCCTACTTCCAAAATGTCCTCCATGCTTGTGCGCTCCCTCATACACTTTCTCCCGTAGAGACTCTGGCACAACCAACTGCCAAATCTCCTCTTCATCTCTTGGGTCCATAATCACTCGGAATAGCACTTGATTCCTTAGTTTCAGGCGCCCCAGCTGTCTCGCTAACTTCTTTTGCTGGGTTTCCATACCCCGGAAACTGCGTGTCACTAACCTCCTGTTTTCAAGTACAGCATCGTACACAGGTGCTATATACGGATCCTTCCTCTGTTGTTCTTTGATGGATGACCAGTTATAACCATCAACACTTCTCTTTATGGCTGCTTGTTTGGCAACCCTGACCGCGGACTTGTCATCCTCTTCTACTTTACCTGGCCACAGACATGCCCGTACCTCGTCTGAGGTCAACCGAATGAAGTCTTTTCCTGTATCATCCTCCTTGGGTTCCATACCCCAGGGAATCCTAGAAAGAACATCAGCATTGGTGTTCTGTCTGCCAGGCCTGTAACAAACCTCAAAGTTGAACTCCGCTAACTGTGCAGCCCAACGCTGCTCTACTGCCCCAAGGTTGGCTGTTTCCAAGTAGCGGAGAGGGTTGTGGTCGGTAATAACCTGAAATTTTGCAAACATCAGGTACTCCTTAAATTTCTCAGTTACTGCCCATTTAAGGGCTAGTAACTCCAACTTGAATGCACTGTAATAACGGTCATTCCTTTCAGATCCCTTTAGACCTCTGCTCGCCTAGGCAATGACGCGTTCTACGCCCCCCTGCTTTTGACTGAGTATGGCTCCAAGTCCATTGAGACTCCCATCCGTCGTAAGTATGAATGGACACTGGAAATCAGGGTAAGCAAGAATTGGAGGTGACATTAGACAACTCTTTAGTTTGCTGAATGCGGTTTGACATTCCTCCCTCCAGACGAATGGTTCTGACGACTTGCCTTTGTTCCCTTTCCCCACTAGGGCATGTAGGGGCTTGGCCAGCTGTGCGAATCCTGGAACAAACCGGCGATAGTAACTCATAAATCCCAACAGCTGTCTAACCTCCCTCACATTCGACGGTGGAGGCCACGCATCCAAGCACTGAACCTTGTCCTTGTCCACCTGAACTCCCTTTGACGAGACGATGTGTCCGAAGAACCGGACCTCTGGCCTCAGGAGGAAACATTTACTTGGTTTGAGCTTTAGTCCGTGCTGACGCAACCTTGAGAAGACAAGCTCCAACTTCTCACAATGACTCTTGAAATCCACCGAGAACACAATAATATCGTCGAGATAGATCAAGAGAGTGTCAAAGGCCAGATCACCTAATGCCGCACCCATCAATCGCTGAAAGGTGGCCGGAGCGTTGCATAAACCAAACGGCATCCGCGTCCACTCATACAACCCGAATGGTGTTGTGACAGCAGTCTTCTCCCGATCTGATTTATTTACCGCCACTTGGAAGTAACCTGCTGTGAGATCCAGAGTGGAAAATAACTGTGCATTCCCCAAAGCATCCAAGGATTCCTCCACACAGGGAAGGGGGTAGGCATCCTTGAATGTGACTTGATTGAGTCTCCTGTAGTCACAGCAGAAACGAACACCTCCGTCTTTTTTTATCACAATGACTGCAGGTGAGGCCCACGGACTGCGACTCTCCTTCAGTACACCTTGACTGACAAGATCCTGCACATGTCTCTTAAACTCTTGGAAAACGTGAGGTGGGACTCGTCGGTGGCGTTGCTTTATGGGCTGTGCATCTCCTGTAGGAATGCTATGCGTCACTGTCGTTGTATATCCAAAATCTGTGTCGCTCTTGGAGAAAACATCACTGTAACGTGCAAGCAGGGCATTTAACTCCTCACGTTGCACCTCAGACAGTCCATCCTGGTTCACTTGCACTGGAATTGACATTTGCTCAGGCTGATTCTCCATCTTAACACTGCACTGCATATGTCGCAATGTGTAACTCGCCCTCATCCTCTTCAAATTCCACTATTTGCTTTGGGACTACTGCCTGAGGCTTCGACACAACTGCTATCCTGGATCTCGGCATCAACCTGATAGTCTCCTGACAGATATTTAACACTCGCACCGAACTCTTCCTTTTTCTGGGCTCAAGCACATTAGCTACTAACAGTCCTTTTGGAAGGGTAACAGAATCTGTGCACTCCACCAGTACTTGACGCTTCACTTGCTGAGGAATACTGCAGTGGCCTTCCACAATCTTCTCACTTAAGGGCGGGATTGTCACAACTTGCTTCCCAGACACCTTAACAAATCCTATCCTTCCTTCTGGGCCCAAGAGTCCCTCATCTTTTTTCACTCTTGCTATCACCCTCCTTACATTAGCATCTGTTCCTCGGCTGACTTTACTTCCCTCGCTCAACTCCTTTCCAGACAGTACAAGGTTTTTCAATTCTGTAAGGACATTCATTCCCACAATTCCATCCAATCCTTTCATCTCCTGCACATCGGGGTTGGACTCTGTGAGCACGAAAATACACTTCCCTGGAAGCAGACTTCCCATGCACTCTATATCTGCCTGTAGACATCCAAGAACAGGAATGTCTAGCCCGTTTGCAGCAGTGAGGCGCACCCAGTTAGCAGACGACAGTTGTATCTCTTGCCCTCCGAAATGCTGTTTAAAGTGGGACTCTGAGATGGTGGTGACCTCTGAACCTGTGTCCAGCAGGCATTTGGTGGGCACCCCTGCTATTTTTATGTCCACTGTCAGGCAGTCTCCAAAAGCGCTCTCCTTTAGAGTTCCTGGCACTACATCAGCCTTCCAGTCAGCTTTATGGCTTCGTATTACTGAAGGCCCATTGGTGCTTGCCAATTCACCCAATGAAGCTCCTCTTAATGCCTCAGTCATATCTGCCATTTGTGATGATGCAGCACCCCGGCTACTCAGCTCCTTATGCTGACCGCACTGTCGACTGGTGTGACCTGGTTCACCACATGTGTAACAGATATATTTCCCTTCACTGTTTTTTAGTGGCTGCCTTCTTGTACCAGCAGGCTGGGGGTTAACTCTTCCTTGACTATGGACTATCCTGTACAATTCTTCCTGACGTGCAGCTATCTTCTCTATTGCTTCGTGCAACTTTTCTAATGTTAGTGAGGATGAACTGTCGCCAGTGGCAACTGTAGTGTGAACTGCAGCTCTCGTGCGCACAGAGGTCTTCATGTTACCTTCAGACTGTGCTTCCTCTTCCTCAGACCATGTGATGGCATCCTGCATCAGCTGTGCAAAAGTCAAACTTCGCTCTTCTTTGATCCTCCGTTTCATCTCTCTTCTTAGGAAATCATCCCTTAGTCCAAGGACTAGCTGCTCTTTCAGAACACTCTCTTCATCTGACACTCTGCTTGGCTCTCTGCGTTTTACCTTGTACAGTTTCTCTCGTAAGTCATAAGCATAGGCACGTATGGTCTCACCAGGTGCTTGTTTTCGATCATAAAAGTCTTTTAATCTTGTGCCAATGGGTACCTTATCCCCATAGGTTTCCTGAAGCAGCTTGAAGATGGACTCCATACTGTTATCTCCTTCTTCCAGCATGAACTTCACAGTATCTTTAGCTTCCCCCTTTAGGTGCTGCTTTATCAGCTCCACTTGATCTTCCTCTGGCACCTTCATGACCCGAAATGCTGATTTCATTGAGACTATCCACTCTTCCATGCTCCCTTCTCCAGGCTTGGTGGTGCCAGTGAAATCGGTAAGCTTGTGATCTCTTGGGATATAGATTGTTGCTGGGGGTGCACGATTGTATGCTTGCTGCTCCATTACTGCCCTTGCTAAGGACAGAGCTTCTCGCTGTTCCATTCTGGCATGATCCAATGCACCGGCTTGCTCTGCTAACCTCCTCTGCATTTCAGCAAACTCCTTCTTCAGTTCTTCCAGTTCTGCCATTTTTATGCTTGCTCACAGACCTGGGACAGAATACTACAACAATAATCAAGTATGATCCTGTTCGTGAACGTCAAATTAATGTAGCGGGGAAATTCACTACAATGTAGGGGTGAGTTTATCTTCTGCTGTAATATATCTTGGACGACTAGGGATTGACAAGATCTAGGTCCTCACCCCCTAGTACAATTAATTCCTGTACTTATATATATATATATAAGTATGTTTTTATGTGCCTTGTTAATATTGCTTTTGTCTTTTGTAGAAGCGACTGATGAGGACTGAGGCTCTGGAACTTAATAAAATACACGGTAGCTCCCAGAGTATAATGGTGTTGATTAACCCTTCTTCCTCTATCAGCCCACAAGGCAGTAGGAATGCCCCTACTCCAAGATAACAGAAGTTTTCCACTTATTTCTTAAATGTTTAACAGAATTAAATAAAATAAAGAAAACAACAGTCATGGAATAAATTCTTTGTCTCACTTCTCTTATGATTTTACCATGAAATGTACAAAAAATAAAAAAAATAAAGTTTTCTTCAGATTCAAACTTCTGTTCAGTTTCTTTTCTTTCAACAATAACACTCAAAAATAGAAAAACAACAACAGTTCTGATAGCATGAATGCTCAGATGGTACTTAGGTCACTTAAAAGTACATTACCAAGTTTCATTCCACATCGAATATTTTCAGTTCGCATACCTGAGTAAGATTCACAACCCCAGAGTTAAAGTTTTACCTCACAGTAGAACTGGGCTGGTGTTGGAGTGTCCAGATATGGCAGGGTAATTAAATCAAACAAATAGCCACCTGTTCAAAAACAGAAAGTCTCTTCCTTTTCTTCAAAGACAGGAAAAATAATGTTCAAAAAAAAAAATATATATTTATCTCTTCACAAACGTTTCTGGTAGACGAGACAGTCCCTTTTTTAAAAAACTGTGATTCGGATCCATTCACTGCAGAAACTCAGTTTTCAGTTCTCAAGTCCAAGCCAGTGTTCATCCAAAAAGAATTTCAAAGTCTGTAAGTGGAAACACTGCAAAATGTCCAAAAATAAACTGAAAAATAGAAGGAAAAATTATTGCCAGAGGCAATGACTGAATACGTAAAATAAAAGGAAAATTACTGTAAAAAAAACGTCAATGAGTTCGCAATGCCATTTGTGTCCACGCAGCGGCACTATTGTATCAAAAACGGCGCACAAGGATTTCGGCTCGAACAACAATAGCAAAATCACTCGATCCAAACTGCTTTGCTTCAAAAACAACAAATAACGTCTGTGTGTTTCTTCAGAATAGCAACTGTGGTTAAACAACAGTGAAGAAAAACTCACAGTATCTCAGCTCTCTTCTGTAGAAGACAAACACTCGTGCCAACACCACCTCGGCTAGCACGATGAGCAATGCCCCTCCTGGTATATCACAGACATGCAGTTCAGTTTCTCGGCGATCAGGCTCGGTCAAAACTCACAACAGCACAAGCTCGGCCCAGCTTCTCGTCCGCTCACCTCGACACTTGTCTAATGCTGTTCCCATACATATCAAGAAATCACGAGGAAACGAACTCTTTTTCTCGCGCTCGTCTCGCTCGCTTCCTTCCTTCCCCCGGAACACACCGTTTTTTTAGAAAAAACCTTTTCAAAATAAAGCTCTTTGAATACCTCCACATTCAGTTTATTATAATTTCTATATTTAAAGCAAAGATCAAATATGTTTGTGTATGAAATAAAGTGTCAGTGAGTGATCAGTCAGTCATCAGTGTTGTATGTTGTGTGTGCAGATCCAGGCTTTGATGCTGAATATAACCTGCAGTGTTTCTCTATCAGTCTCTTTAAGTTTAGTGTGACTTTATCTCCACGCTGACATATGACTGACACGAGTCTGTCCTCAGTGAAGTGTCTCTTCACGCTGGAGGAGGAGTCCCGCTCATCAGCGCTCACACTTTATTGATATATATGGAGAAAATAAAAATGCTGCTTTCTGATTTGTCAGTGATTGTGTTTGATGATTTCCTCTGTTGTGTCTAATAAGGTAACAGTGAGTGTCATTGGCAGCTGTGAGAGTCTCTCTCTCTTTAGGGGACTGACAGGAGCCAGTTTCTTCAGTGTGTTTGAGGGAGCAGAAGGAGAAACAGAGTCAAACAAACAGTGTGACGAGCAGAAGAAGATGGAGGGATGTCTGACACTCGTTTTACTCTCCTCTATAGTCACTCTAACAACATCTGGTAAGTACAAAAACAACTGTAAAGATGTGAAATTTTACTTGTTTAAATAAGCAGTTTATCCATGATGGCTTTAGACCTCTAGAAACTGAACAGAGGCCTGTGTAATATCTAGAAACTGAGATTTTGAGACATTAGACTATTAATTATCATTAGTATGTTATAATTTATTAAAGCATTTACAGTCAACCAGTGTAACGATGACAAGATGATTTGGCAAAATCTCTTGTTCAAATAAGTGCGTAGCTTGTGCTCCAGCTTTAGTCGTCTAGATTAGAATAATATATTTATATTTGTTTGTTCTCAGAACCACATGAATATATGTTCTTCAACTTTGCAATATTCTACAGAAGATTGTAGACTGTTCTGCAGCTACTGAATAAATATTTCTCTTTCATGTACAGGATTCAAGACTGTGAGGTTGGTTAATGGTGACAGTCACTGTGCTGGTAGAGTGGAGGTTCTTCATGATGGTCAGTGGGGAACAGTGTGTGATGATGACTGGGATATGACTGATGCTGCAGTGGTGTGTAGAGAGGTGAGCTGTAGAGACGCTCTAGAGGCTCTGGGTGATGATAAGGCTCATTTTGGACCAGGATCAGGACCAGTCTGGATGGATTCTGTGGCCTGTAGTGGATCAGAGTCAACACTGAAGGACTGTGAATCAGAAGGATGGGGTGTTAATGACTGTGGTCATGGTGAAGATGCTGGAGTCAGATGCTCAGGTGAGCCTGTTCAATCTGCTAAATTGTTAGAATAAAATATTTAATGGAGTTGATGTTTATCTTAATGAAATAATGGTAACACTTTACATTAAGGTTCCCTTTGTAAAGGGTTTATAAGGTGTTTGTTAATGAGTAATAAGTCATTTACAAATGCATTATAACAGTGGTTCCCAACCGGTGGGTCGCGGCCCACTAGGGGGCCTCAGTGATCCTCCAGGGGGGCCGCGAGATAACTTAAAATTAATTTAAATATATTAATATAATTCATTAATTTTATTATTAATACGCTACATTAGAAGAGATAAATTAAATAAATAAATAAATAATACATTTAAAACAAAGCACCACCTCTTTCGTAGCCTACGTATTCTGCAATTGTTTCGGATCAGCCCAGGCCGCTTCTCATCGTGCTGCTGTTAAATACAGACTGAGGTGGTTTAAAACGCCCAACTGCTTTATGAACATAGGATACGCAAACTACATCTCTCAGTTAAAGAAAACCAGTGTTGCTAAAAAGGTTTTGATGGATGACGAGTGTAATTCAGGTAAAGACGATTACAGTGGCATACAGGAGTCGTACATTAGGCATACGCGAGTCCGAAATTTTTGATGCGCAAACAAACCGTGCATGTGCGCTCTCGACTCGCCGATCACTAATAACATCGTATTTCTGCATGAACACAGTTCAATATATTCGCGTAGTTGCCGAAATGAATGTACTACCGTGAGTGTTTTATAACGGATGCTCGCCGAGCGTGTTTTGGAGAAATTTGTGAGGATCTGTCATGTTTATGTACACATGGACATCAGATGCTCCACAATTGCTTGTTCTGACAGAAGAACTGTTCAGTGATGACATCGACCCACCTTCAGATCGCTGAGCTTCCACGCATTTAGAAAGTTTTTATTTTTCATTTGTATTTTGGTTTGTTTATTAATTTTGAATGGATCCGTACTAAATGCAGCTCTTTGGTATCTCCCTGTGGTCTTGTTTGGTATGGCAGGTTGACTTGTGCTTATTTAAGTTACTGTTTAAAGTTAAAGTTGCATAGTTTAAGTTGAATGTCTGCAATGTCTGCATAAATAGTTTTAAGTCAAATGTCTGCAAAGTATGTTTGAAAAAAAGAATACTGAGGCTTTAAATCTATTTTGAATTTCTTCCTTAAAAAACAATGGGTTTAAAAATGAATAACACTAGAATACAAATGTTTTTGTTAATAAAAATAAATAAATAAATAAATAAAGTAGTGGTGGTGTGGGGGGCCTTGCAGTGTTGATTCATAGAGGAGGTGGGCCTTGACGTAAAAAAGGTTGGGAACCACTGCATTATAAATCATTAATAATGCAGTTATAACTGCATGAATAAAAAGGGCGACTTTAATGCAATACCTGCCAAATAGTGAGCCGTTTTTAACTCACATGTTATAAATGCTTAATAAATGTATTTATTAACACTTATTTAACTCAAAACCAGATTCCTGGTTTATTTCATGATGCAGCAAAAATTGACTATCATAATTAGACTGAAGGGTGTTGTATTTGTGCTTTTCTTATTAATATCTCATGACTGCCACTTTTCTTACTATGTTGCTTACCAGAAGTTTCTGTCTTACCCATGATACCCTCCAAAAAGGTCATGATGCCTATCCACAGCAGTGTATAAAAACTGATTTCTTGTTTTTTTTTAAGATGAAATTCCAACTTTATTTTGAAAATAAAACATAAGATAATAACCATAACTTGATGAGATATTAATAATGAAAAATTTAATTCCAATATTAGTTACCTGTGAACCTTAATGTAGGGTGGACACTTGTGAACCATTTATTAATGAGTTATAAACATTAATAACCCGTGAAAGTGAACCTTAATGTAAAGTGGAAACCTGTGAACCATTTATTAATGACTTATAAACATTAATAACCCGTGAAAGTGAACCTTAATGTAAAGTGAACACATGTGAATCATGTTAATCATAAGGCATATACCAATCAAAAATTAATTAAAAAAACTTAAAGAAGCCTGTAAAAATAAAATGCACCTTCTGCAACTGAGATTGGTTTGTCTGTGGGTTAACCACCATGAAGGGGAACTGGCTGAACCCAGGACGCTTGTTACAAGCAGCACCTTTGGATAAAACAAAAAAGGGTTTTTAATAATAAATGTCATGATTCTTATTACAATTTATACTCATTCTGAATAAGAAGCAAACATAAGATATTGGCATTTACCATATCCACCAGTAGTGTTGGCACAAATAAGTGCTCCAAAGAAATCGGGGTAGTACTTTGTCTCACAGGCAACAGTGGGTTGGGTTAAAATTTCTCATTAAATCAACAGCTAGAAAACTTTGACCAAAAACAGATATTTTGATAGAATTACACATTTATTTTATCAATGCAGTTCATTCCAGTTTTTTCCTGTTAATAAAATGACCTCTCAAGAATAGTAATTACCTAGGAAAGAAACGCATCATGATGTCTCCATTCCCTGTGACAGCCGCTCCCCCCGCTGTGTTGTCGGCATAAGCCCCGGCTCCAGCCACTGGTGAATCACCGACACGACTACAGATCAGCATACATACATATACTTTACTAAAGCTCTGTAGACAGGGGACTGGAAACCATTTATGTCACTACTGAACAAGAGCAAAGCTATAATCACAAGTTTCTTGATGTTCTGTTCTTCTTCTGATTTTAAACACTAATGCATTCTGACTTCAACAGGACACCCGAGACATACTGACAAGCTGTCATACTCACCCTGGTATCTTATGTTTTAGTCCATTGGTGGACGTTGCAGCAGCCACCTGTCCATTTACATCAATCACAATCATTCCTAATCAAAATTACTGGTAAGAATGCAACATCATCTAAGATCATATGCATCAATGAATTTAATCAATCAGTGGTTTTCAAATGTCTTCAAGGCATTCAGCCTATTTATCATGCTTCCTTTTCATTATGCAGATTTGCAAATCTATCTATCTATCTTTCTTTACAATAAATAAACACGTAATCATAAGAGGACTATTACCAATTGTGTCATGAGAACTGGGGTCAAATTTTCCATTCGGATGCTTTGGCTTCTGTGACTTGGCATTGGGCTTGTATGGCCCACATGATTTGGAAGGGTCGGGAAGAACATTCTGTAAAATAAATAGAGAAAATAAACATAACTGATAATGCTTCAAATCATGCTTTGATCTGGGACACAGAACAAAGTTATTTTTATGACTTTAAATTTTTAAAATAAGCATTACATAAGCAAGGCTATCCATTTTTCATGTTGCTCCCTGATATGCTTTATCTACCTTAAAGTTTTCTGGGGAAATTCTGATTTTTGAAGATCTGATTAATATAGCCAACAACTCTTGCAGTTTAATCTGACTATGAAAACAAAAAAAATAATGTATTGAGAGCATTGTTTTGCATATTTCCATAGGGCTTCAGTTGTGCCGATAGCAGAATGTTGGAATCAACCATTTTATTCTTCATAAATCTCACTATGCATTATTCATTGCTTTGTTTCACGGAGCATATTTTCTTGTCAGTGATTACACTGATATCCTTCCAAAACTTCTCAACAAAGTCTGCATGACTTAAGGTAAACATGACTTTTGGCTGCATGAAGACAGAAAAAGTTTCTTTTCAGTTCTACTAAACTTCATATAGCAGGGGAGTTTTGATCAAACTGAAATTACACAATAGAGCTGATTTGAAATAAACATTAGATACAGGAAAGAGCAAAAATGGAGCAGAGGAAGCTTACTTAACCTTTGTACCCAGCTGTTTTAGCACTCTATAATTCCTTTTCATTAAGAGAGCAGATGGAATTAATAGAATGGCACAACATTATAGATGGAATTACAAAGTGTAAAGTGATGTATACTTTAAGCTGATATAAAATCTGAACAGTCCTCCAGTGTCTACATGTAATTTAGAGAAAAAAATAGTTAAAAAAATACTCATAATACTCAAATCACCCCATGTGTGATCACATTTTCCCCAGCTGGCTTTTGACGACTGAGTTGCAGCCACATGAATTGTTTGCGAATGAAGTGACCACTGAATGTACAGTTCCTACCTGACTCACCCACTATAAAGGTGTGTTTTGTGTATTCTATCACGGCTCGGGCAACAGCCACAGCATTTCTGACCCCACAAAGGTTTGCCACTGCCCCCACTTCCATTGTTTTTCAGAACATGGGACATACAGCAAACAAAAACAGGGGAACAGAGTTTTCACTACTCCTTCATCTATGCTCTCACTGTTCCTTAATCTACTATACTGAACGATGTCTGAAACATTGTATTACTAGTAATTACTAGTAATATCCCTAGTAATGGCCTCCTCTCAATAGAGTTGTCTGGCCAAGGCCTGCCCCCTTCTGCATTGGGGCATAATGCAGATTGGTGTAGAGGCAGAATAGATGGGTTCCCCCTTTTCTATTTGTGAATAGTACATGCTTTGTGCTGCGGCCCACATTTCAGAAGCTGAGCTACCATTAGGCCCTCTCTAGGCTCCTCTTAAGCCCGCTGAACTAGCGTTCAAGCGTTGGGTTGAGTGTGGGTGGCTTTTCTATGAAAGGCCCCTATTCCCTTGGGGCTGAGTACAGATATAATTTCTGTCATGATGGTTGGCCTCCACCCTGTAGCTTTCTCAGGGTCAGCCGGATAGTACTCCCTAGTAAAACAAGGTGTTATCTGAGTGATTCGCCTATAGCTCTGTTTTTTATCTGCCCTGCACCATTGTAGCTCAGGTCGAACAGTTTGTTTGACCTTCACTGCAGGCTGGTCATTTAGTACGCTCCCTTGTAGCTCAGCATTGCCACGAGCTAACGCCCGTGTTCATGTGGAGTAGTAGGCCCAGGTGGGCCTCCTCCAGGGCATGTTGGCGTATGTTTGTACTCCCCTTGCTGAAAGGGTTAAAAGTGCTTTTACATTATATATATATATATATATATACATACATAGTAGTCAACATTTGAAGTAGATCAAAACCTTTTATTAAAGTTGTCCTAAAACCTTCTTCTTAGGACAATTTTGATGAACTTTTTTGATCCACTTCAACTGTTGACTACTATATAAACATATCAACAGAGCTGTGTATTCCCTGGATGCTGGGTTTTGATTCAGACATAATTAGTTACTTTTAAATTAAATGTATTAAATGTTTTGATTGTAAAGTTTAACATCAGCTCAGTGATGTAAGCAGATTATATAATATATAAAATTATATATATATAATATTGATGCTGTCATCAACTGAACTGTCTCTTCAAATGGTAACTGAAAACACTTCTTGTTCTAGTAGAGAGGTTTTACTGGCCATTTTGAAATCTAGGTTTCATGATGCTAGCAAGACTTCAGATGGATTGAATGAGGCTACTGTTAAATAATGTTAAATAAATGGGAAGTAACAAACAATCACATTTTGTCCTAAATGACTTTGTTCTCACTCACCTGGTTGTATGTGAACCACATGTATCACATGCAGCTTAAGTGAACACATTTTCCCCATAAAAATAATGGGTATGGTGATTGAAAATTGATATTGTTAACAAAAAGAATATGTACATTTTAAATGAGGTGTGACAAACTGTCCTGAGACTACAACACACATCAGTTGAGCACAGATATACAATGGGCATGAAAAACCTTCCTATGCTTTACACTATCCATTTTTGATTCAGGTAGAATTTGCCCTCTTTTAGCCTACATTACATTATTTACATTGAGTATAAGGTTGTTTGATGATGATACATAAAGCACAGAGTGATTTCACCCATGAGTGAGTGTATATATGTGTGTGGATCCACCAGTCTGACCGTATTCACGCATACTCTGTCTTCCTGTTCCCGCAGGACTCTACAAACATTTCAGAGTTCATTAAAATACTTATAAAATAGAAAATAAAATACTCATTAATATTAATATAAAAATAAATAATAATACTGAACCTATGCAGGGAAGGAGGATTTTTTTAATAGATGTCAATGAAGCAGAGGCTTCACTACGCTGAATAAACTACTTTTGTAAACAGTGGGTCTGTCCAAATAAACTTCCCATGTCCACTTGACAAGGTTGAAGGCACTTCAAAATGGCAGCAAGGATTCCCTGAGGAATCCAAAATTGCATACTTCCCTTCTATATAGTAAGTGAAAAAGAGTAGCATGTCCGAATTCATAGTACTCATAAAAGAGTAAGCAAAAAGTACACAGATGGCTTGTTACTTCCACCAAGATTCTGAAGTACTATCCCATGAAGCCACAGGAGAGGATCTGTGAATGGCAGTAAAGTGAACTGATGCTGGTAGGTCACATGATAGTGACAACATGGCTAATGTAGTACAGCCGGATTACTTTCATACTATAAAGAACATACATTTTTAACACAAAGTAATTACTTATTCAAGTAAATACTTATACCTAGTATGTGATTTTCGGATTTCGGCCTTTCTAAGTAAATCAACTATACAAGGTTCACATAATCTGAAAAAAAAGTACGACTGCTGTAGAGACGAGCATCATCATGAGCGCACTTTGAAGATAAAACAAAAACCGCAAGCTTTCCGTTTGACATCTGATAATGTTTGCTGACAGCTGGCAGTCTCACAGTTTTATACATGTCTCTTTTTTGTGGGTTGCAGCACTGGGTGAGGTGTTACAAAAATCACAGCTAAACAAAATATTACAACAACGTCTGGTAACATTGTATTTGAGTGCTTTCAGTTCTTACCTGGCCAAATGTGTCATGGCCTCCAGCACATTAGCTCCAGTATAAGCACTGCACTCGTAGAACATCAGGTTTGTTTCCTACCAAATATATCAAAATACTATTAATTTATTCATAATGTGTTAGAGATAGTGATGTAAACTTGTGAAAGCAAAGCATTTTAAGTGATGTAAATATTTCAATAGGATATACTGTGTCTGTGTGTGTGTGTGTGTGTGTGTGTGTTTTTGACATATCAGGACACAAATTTGTATAATGACATGGGTATGACATAGGTATTACAAGGAGAGGGTGACTTATGAGGACATTACCCCATGTCCCCATTTTTCAAAAGCTTATAAATCATACAGAATGAGTTTTTTTGAGAAAGTAAAAATCACTCACGAGTCGCCTGCAGCGCCGAGTGCGTGCATCCCGGTGTTTCCTTCTGCGGCCACAGTTGGAATCTAAAAGAGCTAATTTCTAAAGAGCTAATTTTCGTTAACACGCACACATATATTCAAACACAATGAACTAAAACACCTTTAAGGAGTTTGCACTTTAAATGGGCCATATAAATCCTAAAAAGAGTGCAGTAACCCATTCTTCTGATAAAGTAAACTCCAGTAAAAGGGCAGCCATTTGCCATTGCATTTACTGAAAATCCCTCATTGCAAAGCCATCTGTTAAACCTACTTGAACTGACCTGTCCACTCCACTCACCAACTTGAGCAAGGTTAAAGGGATAGTTCACCCAAAAATGAAAATTTTGTCATTACTTACTCACCCTCATGTTGTTCCAAACCTGTATGAGTTTCTTTCTTCTGTTGAACACAAAAGATGATATTTTAAAGAATGTTTGTAACCAGACAGTTGACGGCACCCATTGACTTCCATAGAATTGTTTTTTTCTTACTATGAAAGTCAATGGGTGCCGTCAACTGTCTGGTTACGAACATTTTTTAAATATCTTATTTTGTGTTCAACAGAAGACAGAAACTAGTACAGGTTTGGAACAACTTGACGGTGAGTGAGTAATGACAACATTTTCATTTTTGGGTGAACTCTCCCTTTAAATTGTAAATTGCACATGGAGGGGGAGAGCAACTTACCCACAGTGGCTGAGGTGGCAGAATGAAACCGTCCATCACAGAAGCGTCGCAGCAGTGTGGTTTTGCCAACACTGGAATTTTCCACCAGAATGACTTTAAAGAGACGTTGAGGGGATGCAACAGCACCTTCTGCAGGACCCTGTATCCAGAAATACCCACAGTGACATTTTTAAAGCAAAGCTAAAAGTTGTGTTGATAAGTGCACATAGTAAAAAACACTATTACACTTTAAATGGGCCATATTCTAGACCTGTTTCTTTCAGTCCACATTTAAAGTCTCTTGCACTGACCTTTTTTCACTCTCTCTCTCTCTGACATTTGAATTAAACAAGAATTATTTTGTTACTCTACCTTTACGACTTTGATATATAAATCTCTTTGCATATGAAATGAGGTACTCTATGATATGTCCCTGTCACTTACCTGCTGGGTCTCCTTTCCGACAGGTTGACCCCGTGCAGATGAGGGAATGTTTCCTCTGATCCATTTCTTCTTAGACGGCTTCTTCACCCTGATTGGTGGTGGAGAGTCAGCAGAGGCCAGAGATGCATTGGACGGGTAGAGGGAGCTCGTCTCCAGATCCCCCTGACCTTCTTCCTCTCCAGCTTGTTCTTCTTCTTCCTCACTTAGCTGATGCAGAAGAAGGTGAGGGTCTCCTTGCAAAAGATGGGGGAGGTGGTCCTCCTCGATGGATATGACTCTGCGTAGAGGCCAACCATCCGGTGGCGCATCCTCCACATCCACCCCGACATTTACAGCTTCTGAGTCCCCAGCCACCTTCTGCTTCCCATCATCCCCTGTGGTGAAGGGTGAACCGTTTGCTAAAGAGGTGGTCTTCCTGTTAGAGCGCTGAGTCATTTCCTCCTTATCAACTTCTCTGAAATGACAGAGGCTAGAGTAAATGTTTGTGTCATTAAATCATGTATGTAGGTATTCACATGAGAATATATGTGAGGATGTCTCACTTTTTGACAGATGGTTTCCTGTCAGTGTATTTTATTGACGCTGTGCTCAGTCTGTGCTTGCGTAAGGATTTCTTCATTGAATTGCTGTGTTTCTATTGTAAATTACAAGAAAATATTCTGTTTTTAATTGCTCTTATTATTTAAAAGTTGGAACACACCCACTCATTTTCTATTATTAATATTTTCCACATTTTAGAATAACAATAAAGTCATCGAAACTATGAAAAAACACAAAAAAGAGAAATATGGGAATTATTTTGTGACCAAAAAATGTACAAACTTATTTGAGCTTCTTCAAACTAAACTAAAAACATTAAAATAAAATATAAACAATTAAATAAAATATTATATACACACATACAAATTATAATAAAATTACGTGTCTAAGCTTTAGAAAAGAAGCATCAATCAGTGTTATCATTAACTAAAAATAAAAATTAAAAATAATATTTACATTAATTGAAATAAATGTTAACTGACACAAACTTTATAATAAACACAAATTATAATAAAATTGAAGTTTAGTTTCAGAGAATTTCATATGTAGACATAATTATTATTTGTCTGCTAAATTATTATTTGTGTCTAAGCTTTAGAAAAAATGTTTTTAAGATCATGAGAAGCAAAATCAGTGTTATCATTAACTAAAAAAAAAATTACGTTAATTGAAATAAAATAAATATTAACTGAAATAAAATAAAATATAAAAACACTTTTTTTAGTTAGTTGCTATGGCAACATTCCTGTTCATTTTGTTTAGTTTGTTATTTATTTTAGAAAAACTAAAATAAAAATTAATAAAAACTAAATAGATATATTTTAATAAAAATGACAAAAATGCACAAACAAATTACAAAAACTTTTACTAAAATTAAAATAAAACAGAAAATATAAAAATAAAAACTAATTTAAAATTGGTAAACTTACCAGAAAGCTAATGTCTCGCTCATCTCGTAGATGTTTATTAATTTCTCTGAAAGAACAGCAATAATTTAAGATTTTTGTTGTTTGTCTTTGTCTACTGTGAGGCTGTACCAATCTCACCTGAGTAGATCTAACTGTTTCATCAAGCTCTGTTTTTCTCTCTGCAAGCCTTCAGTGATTCTGTACATCTCCCTGTGAGAGTAAAAGGTATTTGTATGTAAGTGAGACTCAAAGATACTGGTGGGACATCTGTGTACACATAATAAATGCACAGACTGACATCTCTCTCTCCTGCTGTAGTCGAGAGGCCTGCTCCTGCAGAATGCCCAGCTGCTCCTGAGCCAACACCAGCTCTTGGCAGGTGTGCTCAAGTTCACGAGACAGCTCCTCATTGGTCATTTTGAGTTTAACATTCTCCAGTCGACTCTCCTGCTGTTCGCTATGAAGGTCACGACATTGTCGCTCTAACTGAAAAATTAATATTCAAAGGTGTGAGATGAAAAAGATGTGAGTGGCACAAATGTATAATATTTTGTATGATTACCTGTTTAGTTTTGACACTCACCCTCCTCTGTTTTTGGAAAAGCTGTTCCAATTCCTGTTCTTTACCGCGGAGCAGCTGCTGTAGGTCCTGACTGCGCAACTGCAGATTTTCAGAGTCCTGGAAGAGAGAATTTACATACTAGTCGATTTCAAAATTATTACATAACTGTTTTCTATTTAAATATATTTTAAAATGTATATGGCAAAGCTGAATTTTCAACAGCCATTACAATCTGTAGTGTCACATGATCCTTCAGAAATCATTCTAATATGCTGTTTTGATGAAAGAAACATTTCTTATTATTATCAATATTGAAAACAGTTGTGCTGCTTTTTTTCAGGATTCTTTGAAGAATAGAAAGTTCAAATGTTATTACTGGCATATTTCATCAATTTAATGCATCCTTGCTGAATACACATTAATTTCTCTTAAAAAAAACGTACTGACCCCAAACTTCTGAACTGTAGCGTAAAAGAAGCACAAGCAAAAAGAATGTTTTTACCTTCATAATTGCTTGATCTTTTTCATTAAGGATCTGTTGCTCCATTTCCTCATATAATCTGCGAATTTCAGTGTCATGTGTGGCTGCTTTCCTGTGCAATGATAATGGTGTTCAATTTTAAAACATGCATTTAGCCTAATACAATCAAAACATAAAACAAAAACAGGTCTTTCATATAATATTTTATCCAGTATTTACAGTATTTACATTCCAAAATACTGGTTCAGACCTGCACATCCAGTTAGGTAACACGCTGATTCATAACGCTCCAGAGCTTCCTGAAGCAGTGTTTTGAAATCGGCCATCACTATACAAGTCATTATTTTGTTTTTTTTTGGCGCACCAAAAATATTCTCGTCGTTTTATAATATTAATATTGAACCACTGTACTCACATGAACTGATTTAAATATGTTTTTAGTACATTAATGAATCTTGAGAGAGGAAATGTCATTGCTGGCTATGCAGGCCTCACTGAGCCATCGGATTTCAACAAAAATATCTTAATTTGCGTTCCGAAGATTAACAAAGGTCTTACGGGTGTGGAACGGCATGAGGGGGAGTAATAAATGACATTATTTTCATTTTTTGGGTGAACTAACCCTTTAAGCCCTCAGTTTGTTTCAGTTTATTGTCCTGTGTTGTATTTGAGTAAGCAAAAACTGTTATGTTTATCTATTCCTACGATTCCAGTGTTTTGGATCATCTTTGTTTTCATTTTTGTAAATAAACTAATGATTGTTACAATTTAGGTCCTCTGTTCCTCTTCCCTTGCCTGAGCTGTAACAGCATCATATGCACCCTAAATATTTTAGAAATAAAAAAACCCTTTTATGGCTATAGAAAGCCAAAAAAAACAAAACATTTGAATACAGAGCTGTATAGTTATACATGGCAGATGTAAAAAAATAAATAAAATAATAATAACAAATTAATACAAATAGAATATAAGTGGTGAAGGACCTGTCAAGTTAAGGACCCCAACTTTACCCTCATATCAGTACGTGTGATGAAGCCCTTTCCCTCGCTGTCACAGATCTGAAAGAAGTCCTCTATTTTGTCCAGCATAGAAATTTGTCTCCATCCTGCATTCTTCTTCTTCACACTTCACACCAGGTCCTTTCTGCATAAGCCTCACTATTGTGACCAGCTTACGAATTCCTGTATATGACCCCGACCATGTCCGAGTATGACTATATTTTGTGTTCCCTATATGCGTCCTAGGCCCCATTGGCGCCTAGGCTATATGGGATTGGGAGGATGACTACAGTGTCTTTCAGTCCCGATTTCCCAAGGGAAAACACAAGGATGACTCTGGGGGTAGATTTAAGATTGTGTATATTTTATAAAATGATATATTACAACAGTTGAACACACAAAAACAAATTTGTTCGTGACGTGAACCACACAGAAAGAACTTCAGCGACAGTGTCTTCACTGACTCCTAAGAGAGAGAGACAGAGAGAGAAGTGAATGAAATAAGGAACATTTAGTTGAACATGTTCAACTCTCTAATTTTAAATTTCATATTTAAAAGATCTTCGTGACCACAGAGCACACATCATATCCGATACAAAAATAATTATATCAATCCTCATACCAATTAATGTTCATATTACTGTTATTGCATACTGTTCAAAGATTTGGAAAAAATGTTATTTTGATGCTGTGGAAACAAAGGTTCTCAAGAAAATAAAACTTTCATGTCAATAAAGCCCATCTGAACTGAGAAAAAAAATAAAATAAATAAATAAATAAGAGAGAAATCTGAATAGAAATAACATGTTATTGACATGACTTTTCCTGACCTTTGAATATTTAAAGCATGGAATCACAATCCGTATGCAGCAGCACTACCTACCAATGGATGTTCTTCCCTCTTTTCTCAATTGTTTCTCTATCACTCTATTAAATTCTTCCACTTCACTAAAATAGTAAATGGAGAACATAATCACTGCTGGGTTAACAGAAATACTGTTAATGCTTAAAAAATGATACATTAGACACTGTGTAAAAAAATTACATTTCCTACTCTTACCTGTGATGATAATCCGGACCAGAGAAGAAGGCCTTCTCAAAATCCTGCAGAGAAATTCTGCAGCCCAGCCAGGCCATATATGATGGTCTATCAAAAGAAAATTGTTCATTGAAATATACACAGATCTAGGAATTGAGGTCAAATTAAATTAATCATAACATTGCTTTTCCCAAAAGAATGTTTGAAAATGTTATCTTCATGGAGAACTGCGCGTTTGAAATGGCTCTCCAAATGGGATTTCACTTTGCTCAACTTTGCTGGGTGAAACAAAGCAGAACTGCAGAACGGGCAGAGGAACTCCTTGCAGCATGTGGTGCATCTCTATAGTCCAGGAAAGGATCTTCCTTCTTGGATTTTTATGTGTTTCTTAAAAAGAGAGAGTCTAATATAGTCCATATAAATAAATAGACATAAATTAGGCCTAAGCACTTGACCAATTCATTTATTATTCTTTTGTCATATATTGCCTGCACTGAAATCACTTATAGAGTACACAGTACATGACACAATCTAACACGTGGTATTTTAACAGTCAATTATTATGATGGCCTCTCTGTTATGTCTGACTATTAAAAACGTCAAATGCCTCAATCAACATTATAAAAACAATGTCAAAATGAAGAGACATGCTCATAACATGTATTGTGGGGTAAACATGCCCAGGTGAAAAAAACAGTATAGTAATTTATAGTAAATACTTTTTTTTTTAACCATACTATAGTAAAGTACTTGAATTGATTTGTTGTGGTAATTCTATGGTTGCTGTGGTAACATAATATAGTAATATAAACAAATTACTTTACCCAATACTGTACTAAGTTTTCTACAACTATAGGGTATATTTTACTACAATACACACTACAGTTTACTGTAGTACAAAATAAAGTATACTACAGTATTTATTACAGTTTGTCAGTTAACTGTAGTTAATACAACAGTATGCTGTATGATTCATTAACAAAGTGTTGTAAATACTATAATTCATACAATATATTACAATTTGCTCTGGGAAATTCATTGGTTCAAAAACAATAGTATACTATAGTATTTTTTTGACATGGGCAGGCTGACAGTCAGCACGCACGTGACAGTTAAAACCTTAATATTATTTTAACTTGCTTAAAATGGAAAAACAATAACAAGATTTTACAACGAAGTGCTACAGGTTATTGTACTGGCTAGGATTAATCATACCATAGTCACTAAATCAACACAAGCTTGCCAGTCGTATTATATGATGGCTATAAAGTGCATTCAAGACTATTTAGCAACTCACGATCGCTCCACTTCTCAATTAAATGCATCACAATTGTTTTTAATGTTAAACAAATAAAAATTGAATCACATTTGATAGTCACATTCTGAATATCGTCCATCTTCCAGAAAAACATGCGGTCACTGGTCCTGTAATTCGGTAGGTGGCGTTGTCACTAAAATGTAGGGTGCTAGAAATGCGGGAGGATTGCGGTCCTGAAAATGCAAGCCTCCGGTTGTGTAGGCACATGCTACTCCCAAAGGGGGAACAATCGAGCCTGGGCTCGGACCGCGGCAAACGAGTCCAGTGTGAAAGCCCCCTAAGGGAACCGAGGTTACGTTAACGACTGAGTACTTTTTTAATTGTTTTTTGTATAGGTTATGTAAACATTCGACAGACCTTTTTGACCTTTGCATCACGTCACGCCGCTTTTGTCAGTGTATTTCGCAAGAAATACACATCTCGGGGTTTTGCATACTATTTTTAATTGTTCTTTCTTGTATGTAAACATGGGGTGTGCCAACGTGTTTGAATGAGTTATCATTAAATATATAGAGTTCAATATATTCAATATATATCATATATAGAATTTTTCTTTCTTGAAACTGATTTATAGAAGGAAACTTAAATATATATATTTTTGTGATGTATTACTAAATGTTTCCATTTTTCTTATAATAGAATGAAGCATCAAACTCATATGTAAAGGACAAATATTCAAGATTACAGGGCAAATGTAAAAGTTTGTCAGTGAAAAATCACTCTTGCTAAAGATCACATTCTGTCACTCTGTGCATAGTGTAAAATTAATGTGCAGTGAAATGAGCTCTACATGAAACAAGTTACTTATAGGATACTATTGATAAATATTGCTATAAGTGAAGGAAAAAACATTGATTGCTGTCCTGAAATACGTTCACAGCTCCCTTATGGGCAACACAGGGACAAGACCCTTGTCTGCTAGTCTTCAATAAGAGGTGTTTTGCTGCCATCTGCTGGACAAATACAGCATTGCAGCATTAAACATGTTTATTGCTGTTATTTATTATTCTCTAAGGTTTACTTATTTATGTAGATAATTTTTATTTTATTTAATAAAAAACACATCTGAATTGCTTAGCAAAAATGTAGTTTATACTATGGTGTAATCAAATTTTATTTTTAGAATTAAAAAAGCAGTAAAACCCATATTGTAATGTTATGCATGATTTATCCAGAAACAATAAGATTAAAATGTTTTTAAAAATTAAGATAATTCATGAAAAATAGTTCTACTTCTAAGTTTTCTACTAAGTTACAAGTGTTTGAAGTGATCAGACTTACAAAAACCAGTCATCAGTGTTGTATGTTGTGTGTGCAGATACAGGCTTTGATGCTAAATATAACCTGCAGTGTTTCTGTATTAATCTCCTTTAAGTTTAGTGAGACTTTATCTCCATCCAGACTTATGACAAATATGATTATATCCTCAGTGAAGTGTCTCTTCACGCTGGAGGAGGAGTCCCGCTCATCAGCGCTCACACTTTATTGATATATATGGAGAAAATAAAAATGCTGCTTTCTGATTTGTCACTGATTGTGTTTGATGATTTCCTCTGTTGTGTCTAATAAGGTAACAGTGAGTGTCATTGGCAGCTGTGAGAGTCTCTCTCTCTTTAGAGGTCTGACAGGAGCCAGTTTCTTCAGCAGAGGAGAGATTTGTTCTGTGTCTGAGCTGAAATAGTGTGTCGAGCAGGAGAAGAAGATGGAGAGTTGTCTGATTCTGATGTTTCTGTGCTATATGGTAAAACTCACCACCTCTGGTAGGTACATATAGAAGTGCTTTATTATTGAATATGAGCTGAAATCATTTACATGTAATATTACACTTAAATATTATGTTTTGGTGTATTTACTAATGTCTCCTTCTCTCTCTTGTGTAGACAGTGTGAATGTGAGGTTAGTGAATGGCAATAATCGCTGTGCTGGTCGAGTGGAGGTTCTTCATGATGGTCAGTGGGGAACAGTGTGTCATGATTTGTGGGATATTGCTGATGCTGCAGTGGTGTGTAGAGAGCTGGACTGTGGGACGGCTGTAAAAGCAACATATAGTGCTCACTTTGGACAAGGATCAGGACCAATTTCAATGGGTTATTTACTCTGTAGTGGATCAGAGACTGCACTGAAAGACTGCAGTTCAAATAGCCAAAATAAGGCACAGTACTGTAAATATCATAATAAAGATGCTGGTGTCGTGTGTTCATGTAAGCTTCCCCTCAGCTTATTACATCACTCTTTCATAATTTTCACTTAAGCAATATAATGTTTCTGTATGCTGGTGAGGACAAACTGCATTAGTGTCGATCTTATGAAGCATGAAATTTGTTCTATTGTTTGTGATTTTGTACAGTCTGATCTGAAAATCTTAATTACATTCTTTGTTTAATGACGATTATAAAATTACAGAAACAATTAGTGCAGATACAATGAATGAATTAAATACAGAATGTCAAACATTAATGGAAGTTTTCTCTTGTGCTTTAAGTCAATAGAGATGTTTAATTAATCTGTCTTTATTTCAAAGACTCATTGCAAAGACTTCGACTTGTGGACGGATCTCACCGGTGCTCTGGGAGAGTGGAGGTGTTTCAAACAGAAGGATGGGGCACAGTGTGTGCTGCTGCCTTTGACCAGCAGGATGCAGAGGTTGTGTGTAGAGAGCTGGACTGTGGGGCTCCTGTACAGGTGCTGGGAGAAGCTGCTTTTGGTGAAGGAAAGGGTCAAATTTGGTCAGAAGAGATTCAGTGTAAAGGAAATGAAGCTCAGATACACAACTGTCCACTATTATCTTTACAGAAGCACAGTTGTTCCCATGACAATGATGTTGGAGTGATTTGTTCTGGTTGAGTATAAACATTTGGCATTTCTTTTGAGTTCCCAAAAACACATTACTGGAGCCTCCCCAACACTGCATGTTTTCCATGTCTCCTTGATCAAACACCTGATTCAGATCATCAGCTCATTAGTCGAGACTCCAAGATCTGAAATGGGTGTGTCGGACAAAGGAGACATGCAAAATGTGCAGTGTTGGGGGGGGGGCTCCAGGAATGTGTTTGGGAACCCCTGCTTTCGATAAATTACATAATATACTGCTGTTGTATTGCTGAATTATCTTGACTCTAGTTTCATACTGTTTAAATAAACAGTTAATTGTTTGTCCAGGTTACACTGATCTCAGACTGGTAAATGGAGACTCTTGTTCTGGAAGAGTGGAGCTTCGCTTCCTCAATGATTGGGGCACAGTGTGTGATGCATGCTGGGATATGAGAGCTGCCAGTGTCCTCTGTAGACAGCTGAATTGTGGGATTGCTGTGTCTGTTGTGGGATCAGACTGGTTTGGAGAGGGAAGTGGTGAAATCTGGGCTGATGTGTTTGATTGTGACGGGAATGAAAGAAAACTCTCAGAATGTTCCATCTCTTCATGGAGTCGAGCTGAATGTTCTCATAGTCGAGATGTTGGAGTCATCTGCTCTGGTGAGCAAATTCACACTGTAATGAAGTCATGGGATTCAGATTAAAACTACATATTTTAATAAATGTAGTATATTTTAGATAAATACTGAATGATAAATAAATACTCTACAGAGAGTGAAGCTCATCTGGGGAACTGCAGCTCTCCACAAACTCTCAACTGCAGCTCCACACAACAGCTGTCAATCACCTGCCTTGGTGAGAAGAGCAACATCTGGGCAGATTCTTCAGTTGTTAGTGATCACTGATGTGTTTTTCTTTCTCTGAATATCAGTTCGCGGGTCCATCAGGCTGGTGGGTTCTGGGGGAGACTGTGCAGGGAGGCTGGAGGTTTTTCACAGCGGCTCATGGGGGACAGTGTGTGATGACTCCTGGGATATTAAAGATGCCCATGTGGTGTGCAGACAGCTGCAGTGTGGAGTGGCCCTCAGTAACCAGCAGGTACCAGCCTGGTTTGGTCCTGGTTCTGGACCCATATGGCTGGATGAGGTGGAGTGTGAGGGGAATGAGACGTCCCTGTGGAGCTGCTCTTCTCCAGGCTGGGGAAAACATGACTGTCAACACAAGGAGGATGTAGGAGTCGTGTGCTCAGGTAAATGGTAAAAAATAATTTAATTAATAACAATATTTTGAACATTTCAGTAACTTATGATTGATGAAATCTTGTGCACTTTTACCTGTTAAAGGGTTAGTTCACCCAAAAATTCTGTCATTAATTACTCACCCTCATGTCGTTCCACACCTGTAAGACTTCGGAACTTTTTCGGAACACAAATTAAGATCTTTTTGATGAAATGTGAGAGCTTCTTGTCCCTCCATTGACAGCTCTGTAGCTCTACCACTTTTACGCTTCAAAAAGTTCATAAAGAGATCGTAAAACTAATCCATAAGAATTGAGCGGTTTAGTCCACAATTTTCTGAAGAGACACAATCGGTTTATATGATGAACAGATTGAATTTAAGCTTTTATTCACATATAAACATTAATCAACTCATTACACATCAGTTGTGGTAAACAAAAGCTTGTTTGCTTGACGTGCAAGAACCAATGAGGTTCATTCTCATGTGTTACGCAGCACGTTTGAGCTTCCGCCAGAGGTTTGTTCTCGCGTGTCAAGCAGGTACGGTTGAGCTTCTGTTTATGTTCCCTGATCAATGTTTATGTGAATAAAAGCCTAAATTCAATCTGTTCAACATATAAAGGGATCGAGTCTCTTCAGAAAATTTGGACTAAATTGCTCAATTCGTATGGATTAATTTTACGAACTTCTTGAAGTGTCAAAGTGTCAGTTGCATAGCTGTCTATGGAGGGACAGAAAGCTCTCAGATTTCATCAAAAAGATCTTAATTTGTGTTCCAAAGATGAACGAAAGTCTAACAGGTTTAGAATGACATGAAGGTGAGTAATCAATGAAAGAATTCTGATTTTTGGGTGAAATAACCCTTTAACAGTAGGGTCGAGAACTGAGAACCAGTTTTTATTCAGATGCATTTCAAAAAACAAACAAACAAAAAAAAACATTAATCTATTCTGTTAATACACATGCAATTTTCCAATGCAGATGGTATACTGTACTAAAACACTCTGACAGAGTTTCTAAACTGCAACAGAACACAACTGAATCTACAGCACAGAACACAGTGTGACCAATGTAGTCTGATTTCCGAACAAATGACTCTAATGACTCTGTTCTTTTTAGTAAATCATATACAAAGTTTGTCATGAAACTCTAGATATCATATGCTGTCATATCCATTACCATGCCAAACACTCTGAGAGTTGTCATGACAGAAATACAGCCTACAACTAGTTGCATATGAGACTTAAATCAATGTAGTTATGACAAAGTGTAGATAAAAATACACAATATGCATTTGGCAGTGTTAATATTTTAATATATTATTGAATGAAATAGTGTAGTGTCCTTGTAGTGTCCTACACACACACACACACACACACACACATATATATATATATATATATATATATACAGTATGTGTGTACATATATATATATATATATATATATATATATATATATATATTAAATGTATTATTATTTATTTTATCTCATAATTTGGCAAGAAAAAAAAAAGAAAAGAAAAAGAAAAAAACATTAATGAAACCATTAAGGAACCATAATGATTAAAAGGATCAGAATCAAAATTATACAATTCTTTATTATGATTACCATCCCTAATTAACAGACTTGATTTATGTGAGAGTTGAGTTTGAGTCTCAACTTTTTCCTTCTAGAGTTTAAAGAGATCAGGTTAACTGAGGGCTGTAAAGGGAATGTGGAGGTTTTCTACAATGGATCCTGGGGTAATGTGTGTTACAATAAGATGGACAGAGACACAGCGAGTCTGATCTGTCAAGAGCTGAACTGTGGAAGATCTGCCAGTGAACCCAGTTATTCAAAGGGACTGAAGTCTCATAACTGGCTTGATAAACTTAATTGTCGACGTCATGATTCCACTCTATGGGAGTGTCCATCTTCACCCTGGGGACTGAATGACTGTGATAATGAAGTGGCCAATATCACCTGCTCAGGTAAGATGATATTTAACTGATTTAAGATGATTTGAATTTTTTTTCTTTTTTTTTTCTATTCAGTATTGAATGAAATTGTAACGTTTTAATCTTATAGAGGAACAGACTCATGAATCTCCTCAGAGTCGTCTGACATGTTCAAACTCACCATCTCCTCACCAGAGACAGTGTTCAAGTAAGTTTTTTATTAGGATGTATTTCTTCTATATCTGAAAATCTATGCACTTGAACACTAATAATTTATAATAATTTTAAATAGTTATAAAATGCATTGTAAAAGTATTGCTATAAAAGGTGAGCTGAAGCTGGTCAGTGATGTTGATGTGTGTGATTTAGATCATGTTCCTCTCAGACTGAGTGGAGGGGAGGGCCGGTGCTCTGGGAGGCTGGAGGTGTATCATAACGCTGTGTGGGGCTCAGTCTGTGATGATCTGTGGGACATCAGCGATGCTCAGGTGGTCTGCAGACAGCTGGGTTGTGGAGCAGCACTGAGGGCTGATGGGAATTCAGCCTTTGGTCCTGGTGAAGGTGTTGTGTGGCTGAACAGAGTCGAGTGCAGAGGGAATGAGATTCACCTGTGGGACTGTCCTCTCTCCCTGAAGAACCACACTGACTGCTCCAACAAAGATCACGCTGGACTCACCTGTGCAGGTCACAGAAAACACTGATGAAAATTACTCATTTATACATCATTTCAGTGCTAATAATATTTGTGTATTTATTTATTAATATATATGTATATGTGTAATCAGTTATTAGCATGGTTTTGACTGTGTTTGTGTCTGTTTTGACAGATTTGCCAGTGTCCAATGCTCCTGCCACAACAACATCAGTTTCTCAGACAGTGAGCTCAACATCAGTCACTCGTCCACAAACTCCTCCGTCTCTCTCTGTGCTTGTGATTGTACTGGGAGTTGTGCTCTTACTGCTCTTAGTGCCACTGCTTATACTGATTCAGCAGAACAGAGTGATGAGGAGAGGTAGGAGAGATCCAGAGACTGTCATATTGTGTCTTATTCAGTGTGTGATCAGTCATGTGTTGTGAACTGACAGCAGGTTTGTCTCTCTACACTCACAGCTCTCTCTAAGAGGAGACACAGGAGCACGACTGAGGCCGTTTATGAGGAGATTCATCACAGACACAATCACTTCACTCAGAGGGGTGAGACATGAGCCGTGAATCTTATTTAATATGATTAATTAATATGAATAAATTAAGAGAGTCTGTCAGACACTTGATGTTCATCTATTATTAGTACTGTTAAACCTCCTGCAGAAAACCACAGAGCTGCAGGTGCATGTGTGTGTGTGTGTGTGTGTGTGTGTGTGTGTGTGTGTGTTTGTCTCTTCCTGTGTGTATTTCTGGAAGGCAGTGAGGAATGGGTTCATGTGAGGATACATGTGTGTTTGCTAATAGGCCTCTAAAACATGAGATTTCTGCCTCTAATGCTTTTAAATGTAAGTAATTAATATTTGTGTTGTGTTTTCAGTAACAAAATGCTTTATGATCCAAAGGAAATGAGGATTCAGTCTGTTTGTAATGATGAACATGTTTCTGACTGTTCTGCTCCTTTAACAGGGAGTCTCATCTCTGAAGAACTGCATTCTGGGTATGAAGATGCTGATGAGCTTCTCTCAGGTTAGAGAGCTGAAGTATATTCAAAACAACACCTAAAATAAATTATTTGATTTTCAAATATAAAAATAGTAATTCACACATTTCACCACTAAATTAAATATGTGACCAATAATTAATTTGTTCACAATACTAAAACTTTTATCTTATTAGAAAAAGAGTTCAAGACTGCATATTATGATGATGTCACCAATGGCCTGAAAGATCAGTAACTGATCACATGATTCATTCATTACCAGATGATTAAAAAGCTGAATGGTCTCAAGAACTGCAACAGTATATTTTGCATTTATTTTGTTTCCCAAAATATTAAAAACACTCAAAATATATAACATGTTTTGATGCAGAAGAAATGAAGGAAATCACACCGGGATACTATAATGATCTCATCACTGATGGACTAAAACCAGATCGTGAGACAGGTGTTGTTCTGTTATTATATAATAAGATATAAAATAATAAAAATATATAAAATCTGTGTATATTAAAAATGTATATAAATTATATTTTGTATGTGTGTCTCATGTTCAATTTGTAGAAGACACACCTGAGAGCTATGATGATGTCATGACGAGTGGACAGAACTTTAATATTAAAAAAAAATTATAAAAATAATATAATTTTTTTTGTTTGTGAATGTTTAACATAATACCTCTGAAGTGATGCACAGTACTGATATGATGATGTATCATTTGTTCTGTTTATATCTTCATGTTTATGTAGTGGACACACCGGAGCATTATGATGATGTCATAATTAATGGACAGAACATTCAAGGTGTAACAGGTGAGTCACACAGAACTGCATTTTATTATCACCCACTAATATTGAACATGTGTTTCTACCATTAATGAATCATCATGACTTCATCAGGAGTAAATCTAATAGTCTCAGACAGTCATGAGGAGAAAGAGATCAATGACATCATCAGTGACACAAGCTGTATTAAAATCACAATGTGAGGTTTTATTTCACATGTGTATCAGAGGGAGATCAGGAGGAGTATGATGATGTGAAGAACAGCAATGAAGATGAGAGAAACCTGTTGGGTCGGTTATTGTCACATTTCTATAGCCTATATCTATTTTTATTTGTTATGTTGCTCAATTTAAACTAAATCTTGATGCATTTATAACAATGAAAATATGAATTTGCTTTTGTTTTTAAAAACAGACAATGATGATGTGGGGGAGGAGTCAAATAAAGAGGGAGGAGCCATATGACTCACTGACCACACCCACTGCCTCTGATCATCAAATCATATTAGAGTTACTGGAGATACTGTTTTTTTAATGTTGCTACTAAAGATTCAGTGTTTTATGTTTTTATTTTCTTTTAAATATTTTTAAATGAAAGGTTACACGCTGTGCAAAATTAAGTAACAAATTTTAGTATTTGTATTTTAGTATTTGTTCTATTTTTTATTTTGATAACATGCTTTTCACCTAATAAAAAAATAACATTCATTCATCATGTCACAAAAATATTTTTTAGAAGAAAATTATTTTTTAGGAGAAAATTATGCAAAATACTGTAAATGTTAAATGATGAAAATAGATTTACCACTTAATAGATATTATAAGTTATCGTGTTTTCCCATAAACTTACTACCAGCATTAGTTCTTGTGTATGTCAGCTTGAATTAACTTAAATAGAGCACAATTTAATATTTTATTTACAAGAATGTAATGTTTCTGGGAGAGACAAAGGTATGTAAATTTATTATGTGTATCTATGGTTGGGATGGTTGCTGTTGCAGCACGGACTGTATTCAGTGTGACACCAGACGTCTTATGTTGTTTATATCTGACAGTACAGGCCGGGTTTGTTGTGTTTAATAAAGTTAAATGTACGCAACTAGACTGGCGTTAACCGTCCATTCTATTTATAATAGAGGATAGAATGAAACAGAGAGCGCGCGCGAGCAGAGTGCGCGGTCACAGAGGAGGAGGAACTTGTTCAGCTCGCAGTCAGAACATGATGTTTCTATGGTGACAGACGCTGCGTATCCTCGATTCTTGCAACACATCTTAAAAACGTTTTTTTTTATTCTTTTATTCTGTTCATTGGTGAAACTTTTTTTTATGCTGAAAATATATTTTACTATTACTAGGAACAAACCTGCATCTATATTGAGTTTTTTTTTTTTTTTTATGTAATACTAAATGTTTCCATTTTTCTTCTAATAGAATGAAGCATCAAACTCATATGAAAAGGCCAAATATTCAAGATTACAGGGCAAATTTAAAGTTTGTCCGTGAAAAACCTGATATTAAAATCACTCTTGCTAAAGATTTCATTCTGTCCCTCTGTGCATAGACTATAGACTGTTACAACAGCAGATAAAGTGTAAAATTAATGTGCAGTGAAATGAGCTCTATATGAAACAAGTTACTTATAAATGTTGCTATAAGAGAAGAAAAATCATTGATTTCTGTCCTGAAACATGTTCACAGCTCCTTCATGCTCAACACAGGGACAAGACCCTTGTAGTCTTCAATAAGAGGTGTTTTGCTGCCATCTGCTGGACAAATACAGCATTGCAGCATTAAACATGTTTATTGCTGTTATTTATTTTTCTCTAAGGTTTACTTATTTATGTAGATAATATTTAATTTATTTAATAAAAAAGCACATCTGAAATATAGTTTATACTATGGTGTAATCAAATTTTATTTTTACAATAAAAGAACAAAGCAGTAAAATCCATGTATAGAAATATGCATAATTTACCCAGAAACAATAAGATTAAAATGTTACTTTTTTTTTCAAATAATTAATGAAAAAAATTCTACTTCTAAGTTTTCTAAGTTACAAGTGTTTGAAGTGATCAGACTTACAGAAATCAGTCATCAGTGTTGTATGTTGTGTGTGCAGATACAGGCTTTGATGCTGAATATAACCTGCAGTGTTTCTCTATCAGTCTCTTTAAGTTTAGTGTGACTTTATCTCCACGCTGACATATGACTGACATGAGTCTGTCCTCAGTGAAGTGTCTCTTCACCAGTGTTGGTCACCTTACTTTAAAAAGTAATTAGTTATAGTTACTAGTTACTTCTCACAAATAGTAACTGAGTTAGCAAATGAGTTACATCATTATAAAAGTAACTAATTACCAGGGAAAGTAACTATTGCGTTACTAAAAAAAAATCAAATATGTCAAATAACTTGGATGCCCCCATATAAATAGAAGTATAAAAATAAATTATTATTTTTTTAAGTAGGCCTATGTTATGTTTTAAATGAATCTATTTGATTATGAAAAGTGAACAACTTGAGTAAGATAGGATACAAGATGCGCAATATAGCGGGAGACATGGAGTGGGTCAGACATGATTTTGACCACTTCATTAAGTTTTGTTTTGTAGAAAGCCTTTCTTTAAAGTGAATTTCATTTTGTAAAAATTGTATCTTAATTTTAATCAATGTTTCATCAACCAGTTGTCTGGATTTAATAAATAAGAAGCAAATATAGCAGAAAATATAATCATGACATGGAGGCGCCAGCTCGATCTCTCGCAAGTGAACTGGAGCGCGTCTTATAGGCTAAATGAACCGAAACTCAGCGGCTGCTTGCCTCACAGACATGAGAAATATTTCTATAGAAAGCTTGAAATGTCTACTTTTAAACGAAATCATTTAAAACGAAAAGAAATAGGCTAGCCTCTGACTATGTAATCCGAATGAAATGTGCATTCTCTCTCTAAGCGCGTCCACGGAGTTGATGAGAGTCAGCAATGTCAACTTCATCTTTCCAGTCGACACAGATTCAGAAAACATTAGTTTATTAATAAACAATTAAAATGTCTCCTTGCTGTTTTTGTCACATTCATAATCATTACTTTTGCCGGTTCTTTATGGCAAGCTTTATGCGTGCGCTTGAGTGCTATAGCCTATATTACATAAACGCTCATTATTATGGTTTATTCTCTCAAGTAGGCCTATTTAAGATATCAAATTAATATGTAACAGGGTCCACCTTTAAATAAACATCAACACAACTCAGGTTCGTTTAAATAGATCCCCAAGATTTATTGATGGCTTTACAAAGTTTTATTTATACAGGACACCCTATACATGAAGTAACCAGGCCAGAGTTGAGCATCAAACCACAAAAAAATAAAAACACAAAAAAACACATAAATAAATTCATAAAAATAAACCTCGTGATTCACACAATTCATCAAAAGTAAATTACATGCAAAAATAGCTCAACTCTGCTTAAACACTAAGCATATAGTGTCATTGTAAAGTATATATAAACAATGGGGGAAACAAACAAATTACAAAGGAAAGAAAACAAAATGGAAACTAGTCCGCCCAAAGGGCCATAACCACTTCTTTCAGCCCAATTACCGTTTAAATACCTGGGCGGACTAGACAATACCCAAACCCAAGCATTCAAACAAAAAAATAAATAAACTGAACTCAATAGCATTTGAAGAGAACAGCAGATATAGCTTCTACGGAACTGTTAGATATGCTATATAGCATAACTGATAGTTTGAGAGGATAAATAAATAAAAAATTAAATAAATATATAAACAGTCATTCAATAATTCATCCCTTTGCCGCCTAGAATGCTATGTTTATATGTGATTTTATAGTTTATTTTGATAAATATAAAACATGTAAAATGTGTACATTATAGTTAATGTGTACATTACAGGACCTAGGTGAACACTTTTAGTTTTATGATTTAAGTCATTCAGTTCAAATGCTATTAAAGTTAGAAACGTGTATACCAATGTCGTATGTAACTTTGAGACGGTCCCTAAATTTGCGAATATTGAACGTCCAACGTCAAACCAATTTTGTTGCAGTGTATCAGATTAAGGCAGCTGTAAACAGTGAGAGATCTTGTGAGATAGGACTAACTGCAGAACCGCAGAACCATACGTCACCACAGTCTGAGGACGACAGCGCCAGACTAACAGCCTGAGGCCGGAAGTGGGCGGAGCAAATTTATCTTCGTAGGCATTGCTCCATTTGGAGCTTTTTAAAGTTTAAAACCACGTTAATGTCAAATATTTTATTAAAACGATCTAATTGAAATGATATAGATAGATACTCGCATTGTGTTAATAGCTTATATCATATACACACAAACATATAAAAGTTACGAGATATATAAATATATATATATAGCCTATGTGTGTGTATTAAAACCCCCTTGTAACCTTTTAAATATTTTAAAAGTTCATCAATTTGTCTTAAATGATTAACTGAATATAAATTAATCACAAAGATTAAACACTAAAAATTATAAACATTTATTAATTTGTCATAAAATGTATATTTTACTCAAGCATTTCAGAATGAACCATTGTTTTTCATAATATATAATACACATTACACAGTTGTACACTAGATTGCATGAATTAAGCAAATTCAGATCCATCAAACCCAAAAACAAAACACAAAAGTTATTTATTTAATTTTAATAAAATGTACTTTTCCCCCTAAGTAGCAAAAGCATTATATAGCTACTAGCTGTGCTTTGCTCTAAAAAATTACAAAATCAAACCAAAGAGTGTAAATTGAACAGCAGGTACATGATGACAAATTAAATCTTTAAAAAAAAAAAAAAAAAAAATCAAAGCAAATCTCCATAAACATGCAATTAATTACAAGACTCTGTTTGTCCAGACACTCATTAAGAAAAATGTCCATATCATCCTTAATTTGTAAGCAAAACACTAAAGGCTCTTTGGCCAGTTGTCTGTCATCATCCGTTTCAGCCTGTGAAAGTTGAAGAAGGGCTTTTCCCTGGTCTTCCTCTTTCAATATCAGAAAGCACAGCTCTTCCACTAAACCTTTGAAGACTTTTGGTTGTTGTGCAGCCATTCAAGTGCAGCGCAGAGGTCTTCTGTGATCCGTGGCTCCTTCATGAGAGACGGGTACAAACAAATGGGATGAAATGTTAGAAGTGTATTTACCAATACTTTGTGTTGTAGTCAGGATGCAGCACAGCATGTATAATAAAGTTTTGACATTCTATTTTTCTCATGTTTACATATTGAAGACATAAATCATACCCTGTTACTAATTAAATTAAATCAATTATGTTCAGTTTTAAATTTGTTTTTTAAAAAGGCAAGCAATTCACATGGCCCTTCACGCTGCACTTAACCCCACGTTATTGCCGTCCTAAACACCACTTTTAACCGTGGGTAAAGTAACGCTCCACATATTGCTTGTATATTTACATGCTTTTGCCAGTCACAGAAACACTGTGCATTGTATATAAATAGAAAATTCAGCATTGGAAAGAAAAAAACAACAAATGCTGACAGAAAATGCAACAACTGCAGTGCAGAAAATACTGTTTAATTCTTTTATAGTCTGAAATGTCCATTCAGGATAAACTTGATAGTGAAGTTGGCTATATGTAATGAGGATGTGCAATGCCTGAGCATTTATGTAAACATATTGTGTGCTTTGTTCATCCAATCAGTGACACTGACACTGCAAATATGCAAATAAGGACGTTAACCCAGGGTTTAATAATGTACACTGTGAAATGCTGCGTATGAATGCTCAGAATTAATTGTTAACCTCAGATAAATGATGATCAGTGTGAAACGTGAATCAAGATAACCCAGGATTCTGTTTACCTGGGGTTTACAATCACCCAGGGTTAACTATTTCAAGTATGAAAAGCCCTGATATTTGTTTTTCATTCTAATGAAAAGAGAAGTTCATACATTTTTAAAAACTTTTAACTTTCCCTTCTTTTTCTTACCATTAACATGAAGATCCCACAGTCAATAGAGCCAGTCAATGGAACATTCTAAAACAATACAATACTATTAAGTTATTCCTGAAAAGATTTGACAGATATAACACACCATCTGTATAGGTAGATTCTGTGTTTATGAAAGTCTTATGAAACTAACCTTGTTTTTGATCAGCTTCCACTGTCCTGGGGTGATTCTGCTTGTCAATTTACTGCATTGCAAAATCAAAACAGAAAAACTTAAATATATAACCATAAAAATTGCATAAAAGAGATAAGTTTTGTTGTTCTAAAGTCAAAATTACTACTTACTGCATTGCAAAAACAACATTTTAAATTCAGAATACAAAAGAAACATCAATACCTCCATGGACAACAGCCTTTTTGGAGTGAATTTAAGGGGGGCATTCAACCTGTGCCGTCTGGTCGGTTTAAGAACACTGGGCAGTGGAAACTGTTGCAGCACATCTTGCATCGCTGTCAATGAAGTAAAGCGGAGCATCTCCCAATACTAATATGCCAAAATCCACAAAAACATTGGTCAGTATTGTAAAATGTAACCAATGAAATAAAATACAGCACCAACAACAAAGTAAAATCACAAACCATGAATATATAACCAACCAGGTGAAAAAAATACTATAGTGAATTGTAGTATACTGTATATATTATAGTATTTACAACACTTTGTTAATGAATGCTACAGAATACTGTAGTATTAACTATAGTGAACTGATAAACTGTTATAAATACTATTGTATACTTTAGTTTTTACTACAGTAAACTGTAGTGTATATTGTAGTATAATATACCCTAAAGTTGTAGAAAACTACAATATTTGGTAAAGTAATTTGTTTATATTACTATAGTTGTTATATTATCACAGCAACTATGGAATTACCACAATAAATTAATTCAAGTACTTATAGTACTATAGTATGGTTCAAAAACACTATAGTATTTACTATAAATTACTATAGTATTTTTTCACCTGGGCGCAAATAACGTAAGACGATTTGTAAAATATCAAAAGACGCGATAAAGTGACTTTGAAGCCCATTTATAAAATATTTGAGTCATGTCAAGTGTTAACGATCGATTAAATACACAACAAATAAATATGATCGATTAAAAACACAACACAAAAAAAACTTTTTTACCATGTTCTCTTCTTCTGCCATTGTTTGTTTGTCGCTAACTCCGCCCACATCCGGCGTAAGACTGTTACTCCGCCCACTTCCGGCCTCAGGCTTGTGTCCGAAACCGCTCCCTATCCACTATATCGGGTGTCGGCCATTTTGTAGTGGTGTCCGAATTCTGAGTGAACCACTTCATTCCTATGGTTAGTCCGGCGCTGTCGTCCTCAGACTGTCATGACGTATGATTCTGCAGTTGGTTATTGTTGGACTGTGTAAAGGCCCTTTCACATAGGACGCGGTATGCGCTGCGCTGCGAAACCCATTTATTTCAATGGCTTGCGCTGCGCAAGGACGGTTTGTTATTGCGTCGACCAAAGCGCAAAATAGTTTAACTTTGCCGCTGCGGTCTGTGACGTTTACCCGCGCGACCAATAGCAACGGGGAATCCAATCAATCGAAAAGCAAAATGGATGAACAGCTATTTACTGTGTTGGAATTTCCAGAGCTATACAATACAAGTTTGCTGGTCGTATAGAGACATCGGGAGAAAAGCTGTGTCATGGAGACATGACAGACACGGTCAAGAGCTGCTCTTTCTTCTTATAAGCAGGGCTATTGCTATCGCTCACTTCTTAGCACGGGACATATACTTTGCTGCTGACCGAAAGGTGGAACAACAATCAAATGACTAGATGTATAGAACTCCCGATACAAGTTTGGAAAATTACGCCTACGTTGCTCTGGCCAGCGTAGCGCAAATCCCTTTTGTATCTGAAGGGCTGCGCTGAACCCAGCAGCGAGCGCAGCGCATACCGCATCCTGTGTGAAAGGGCCATGAGGCTTAGTGTTTATAAGCGCAGCTCTGCTTTGTTTATGGGGTTACCGGGGGAAACAGCTCTATTTCTGCTGTTACAAAAGCACCACCTACTGACAGAGAATGGATTTACATTTTAATTCAACCTGTCTGCGGTTTTTGTTTGTAAAACTCAGACTTCCTTAAGGATTTTGAATGTTAAAATAGGGGTCTCCTGGAAAAAAAACCCATTAAAAATCTCAAAGTGTCTGCTCTATTAAAAGTAATTTATATTTAAAAAATACCCAAAACAGCAGAATTACAAGATGGAAATATTAACTAGAAAAGGTATTTAAACTTGTTCTACCCTTACTGTACGTCATGACACTGACTCTGCGTTGCCAGTTTTGGCGGTCACAAAACTGCGTATTATATGCATGTCAATCACATGCGTATCATATACACGCCAAAGTTTTTTCTGCGTATAAATGGGCTCGCATTCGGTGTTAAGAGCACCATTCTTATTTGCAACATTCTGAATTGACTATCATGTAATGGTTACTAGAGTTGGGCGATGTCTACAGTGAAATGGACGATGACATCGGGGTGGGGGAATTTTATTCATTGGAATGAATTAAAAACTCTCTGCTCCGTGCCAGTGGACACGCACATGTGACGTGCGTCTGGAGAAGGAAGGTTTGTTTGAGATGCGAATGTAGGCGAGAGAGTAGGCGGCTGCAGTTCGGGGAGGAGTGAAAAAAGTGCAGACAAGACGGACAGTTCTCTGTTCTCTTAGGCCTACTGATCATTTATCATTAATGTTATTTTCTGATAGATAGATAGATAGATTATAGATTACACTTTGTATATTACACTGACTTTAACGAAAGCTACTGTTTTGCAGAACGTGCCATGCCGACTGTGTTCACGCCTTTTACACGGTTTTGACCAGCGGATGTCACTAGCGTTCACTCCCTTCTGGTCCGCATGCTTAGAAGTAATACGAGAGACGTATTATGAGAAACTAAGTCATTATTAAAAGGTAATAATTACGAGAAAGTTTCTCATTATTATGATTTACAGAATTATATTGTTACTCAAGTGTGGCAGTTACCCAAACTGCACACAAGAAAGTCTCCTCTTCCGCCTCAAAACTCCGCCCACACGCCACTTGATTGACACGCCTTATTTGAATTTGATTTATCATTTGCGATGTCCATTTGAGCATTTGATTTAATTTTTGAGCAGCTTTTTGAGATTTTGATTTATTTAATAATTTGAGCATTTGATTTATCATTTGAGCAGCTGTTACTTCCATGTGTAGCTACTAGCCTCAAACGCTAAATCAGCTCTTTCTTTAGGTTGTTTTCTACATGGTGCTATGCAGGACGTCTGGTTTAGTCAGGAAGCTAGTTGGAGAGGACAGTGGACAGTGTTTTTCCCCGTATTATTGCGTTGGAACTGGTTGGAACAATTTGTCTTTGCACAATGGCTTCACGAAATGTGTTTTTTGGTTTTAATTCGGTTTTGTAGGAGCTTGATCGTCTGAGTGACTGAATCTTTCACAGTAGGAGTAAAATCTTTGCTTGGCAGGGGGAGCTGCCACGGGACCTCCCACCGTTATGCGTGCTTGCCACAGGACCTGCCACCGTCATGCGCGCCTGCCAGGAGACCTGCCACGGTTATATGCGCCTGCCTCGGGACCTGCCACGGTTATATGATGCATATATATATGCCGATTGATGCATGCGTGCAATCCTGCTCTTATGTACCTAGTCCGCCGCCGGTCCGGTCTCAGGCCTCAAATGCATAAAATATGAGCCTTTATAGACATACTAGTGTTTCTTTCGTAAAGACAACGTTGCACTTATTCAAACAACAAGATATTTATTTACCGTTGCAAGACGTTCAGCTGCTCTGCTGTGGAACTTCAGTTCGCTGCATTCAGGGGGCGAAGTTAAGAGGTTTGACTGACAGTTTGAGCGGATCCAAAAAGATTTTGTCACAAGCTCTTTTTTAATACCTTTAATTGGCTAAATATATTTGTAAAACAGACAGACAGACGTAAAGGGTGACCAATAGCATTGATTTATTGAAGAAAATAAATAAAATAAAACGGCTCCAAAAAAAAGGGCATATGCTCTGCACAGGTTGAGCCCTACCTGTGCACGTGCCTGCACACCAGCACAATGTCAAGAGGGAACAGGAAGAGGTTTCTGTGCTGAAATTTCCTGTTTGATCACAGGATGAATTAAGGTTTGGATGAGAGGGAATCAAGTATTTAATATTTTTATTTAAAATTAACTTTTACATGATTGACAGACAGATAAAGGTTGACACATCCTGCCATTATTTACCTCCTCAATGTTTAACAATAAATAAGAGTTGAATGCCAGAGCTCTGTGTAATTTGTGACATTAAACTGAATACATGATGAAATACTGAAGTCTCAAACTAAACTTACATGCAAACTAAATTCTCACAGCCTAGAGAGAAATTGTTATAATTAAAATACAACAATAAAACATTTTACCCTTCCAGGTCTATTCCTACAAAAAAAAAAAAAGGTATAAACGTGTTTAATTAAATCCATGAGTGAGTTTGTGGAGAGCGACCGTTACTCTGTTTAAATGCTCTGTTGAGAGAGCGCGCGAGCAGAGTGCGCGGTCACAGAGGAGGAGGAACTTGTTCAGCTCGCACTCAGAACATGATGTTTCTATGGCGACAGACGCTGTGCGTTCTCGATTCTTTGAACACATCTTAAAAACTTTTTTTTTTTCTATTTGTTTTCTTGTTCATTGGTGAAACTTTATGCTGAAAATGTATTTTACTATTACGAGGAACAAACCTGCATCTATATTAAGGGTTTTTTTTTTGTTATATAATACTAAATGTTTCCATTTTTCTTCTAATAGAATGAAGCATCAAACTCATATGAAAAGGCCAAATATTGAAGATTACAGGGCAAATTTAAAGTTTGTCTGTGAAAAACCTGATATTAAAATCACTCTTGCTAAAGATGACATTCTGTCCCTCTGTGCATAGACTATAGACTGTTACAACAGCAGATAAAGTGTAAAATTAATGTGCAGTGAAAATGAGCTCTACATGAAACAAGTTACTTATAAATGTTGCTATAAGAGAAGAAAAACCATTGATTTCTGTCCTGAAACATGTTCACAGCTCCTTCATGATCAACACAGGGACAAGATCCTTGTAGTCTTGAATAAGAGGTGTTTTGCTTCCATCTGCTGGACAAATACAGCATTGCAGCATTAAACATGTTTATTGCTGTTATTTATTATTCTCTGAGGTTTATTTATTTATGTAGATAATATTTAATTTATTTAATAAAAAACTGAATAGCTTAGCAAAAATATAGTTTATACTATGGTGTAATCAAATTTTATTTTTAGAATACAAGAACAAAGCCGTAAAAATCCATTTATAGCATAATTTATCCAGAAATAATAAGATTAAAATGTTAAATTTTTAAAGATAATTAATGAAAATAGTTCTACTTCCACTAAGTTACAAGTGTTTGAAGTGATCAGACTTACAGAAATCAGTCATCAGTGTTGTATGTTGTGTGTGCAGATCCAGGCTTTGATGCTGAATATAACCTGCAGTGTTTCTCTATCAATCTCTTTAAGTTTAGTGTGACTTTATCTCCACGCTGACATATGACTGACACGAGTCTGTCCTCAGTGAAGTGTCTCTTCACGCTGGAGGAGGAGTCCCGCTCATCAGCGCTCACACTTTATTGATATATATGGAGAAAATAAAAATGCTGCTTTCTGATTTGTCAGTGATTGTGTTTGATGATTTCCTCTGTTGTGTCTAATAAGGTAACAGTGAGTGTCATTGGCAGCTGTGAGAGTCTCTCTCTCTTTAGGGGACTGACAGGAGCCAGTTTCTTCAGTGTGTTTGAGGGAGCAGAAGGAGAAACAGAGTCAAACAAACAGTGTGATGAGCAGAAGAAGATGGAGGGATGTCTGACACTCGTTTTACTCTCCTCTATAGTCACTCTAACAACATCTGGTAAGTACAAAAAAAAAAAAAAAAACTAAATATGTGAAATTTTACTTGTTTAAATAAGCAGTTATGTTTTCATTAGACCACTAGAAGAGTAGAAGGCTTTGTAATATCTAGAAACTAAGATCTTGTGATGTTAGATCATTAATTATCATTTACATTTTATAAATGATTTGAGCTCGTACAGGCAACCAGTTTGTTATACTCATGCCCAGTTTTAGTTTCCAGTTCGAAATATTTTTGAATATTTCTGTTTACCCACTTTTTTACATCTTCTGTTTTTCAACTTTGCAGTATTCTACAGATGATTGTATGATGTTAAACTTCTACTGTGGCCAAATTTCTCTCTCTCTCTTTCATGTACAGATTTTGAGAATGTTAGATTGGTCAGTGATAAAAGTCCCTGTGCTGGTAGAGTGGAGGTTCTTCATGATGGTCAGTGGGGAACAGTGTGTCGTGATGGCTGGGATATGACTGATGCTGAAGTGGTGTGTAGAGAGATAGGATGTGGAGAGGCTGTAGAGGCTGTGCGTAATGCTCACTTTGGACAAGGATCAGGACCAATCTGGATGGATTATGTGCGCTGTAATGGATCAGAGTCAACACTGAAGAACTGTAGATCAAGAGGATGGGGTGTTCATTACTGTGGTCATCATGAAGATGCTGGAGTCAGATGCTCAGGTGAACTGCTTCATACATCACGTTGTTAATGCATCACTGATCAGACTTTTATCTACAAACATCATACATGCAATTAAAAATATTGTTGTGTTATTTGTTGTCACAGCAATTAATGAGCTATTAATTGATAATTAGCATATTTTATTGTCTAAACAACTGACTTTCATCCATTTAAAGAAAAATCCATTATTTATTAAAGGACTTGCTGTTGTTTTATGTCCATATAATAATTATAGTGACAGATAATCTTTTCTGTTTTGCAAATATTATCAGACACCATAAACTACGGAAGGTCAAGACTTGTGGACGGATCTCACCTGTGCTCTGGGAGAGTGGAGATGCTTCTTGTAGGCGGCTGGGGTTCAGTGTGTGACGCTGCCTTTGACCAGCAGGATGCAGAGGTTGTTTGTCGAGAGCTGGACTGTGGAGCTCCTGTACAGGTGCTGGGAGAAGATGCTTTTGGTGAAGGAAATGGTCAGATTGGATCAAAAGGGATTCAGTGCAGAGGAAATGAATCACACATTCAACACTGTCCATCATAATCATCAAATAATATAAACTGCACCCATGACAACGACGTGGGACTGATTTGTTCTGGGAAAATGTCAATGTTCAGCTTTTCTGTATAGATATCTAATTGTTAAACTAAAATGTAATTATTGATTGGTTTCTTCTTTGTTTGATCAGTTTCAGTAAGCTCAGTGTTCTTTGTCCAGGTTATACTGACCTCAGACTGGTCAATGGTCCTGACATCTGTTCTGGTCGAGTTGAACGTCAGTACTTCAGTAAATGGGGCACAGTGTGTGATGCATGCTGGGATATGAGAGCTGCCAGTGTCCTCTGTAGACAGCTGAATTGTGGGATTGCTGTGTCTGTTGTGGGATCAGACTGGTTTGGAGAGGGAAGTGGTGAAATCTGGGCTGATGTGTTTGATTGTGACGGGAATGAAACAAAACTCTCAGAATGTTCCATCTCTTCATGGAGTCGAGCTGAATGTTCTCATAGACGAGATGTTGGAGTCATCTGCTCTAGTAAGAGGATTTTATTTAAAAAAAAATGTTATAAATTATCTAGAAATATCTTAATAAATTGTCACATCTTTCACTCAGATTCCTCTCTGGCTGTTCATGATGGTCTGGTGCGGTTGTCTGGAGAGAGACAGTGTGAGGGGGAGGTGGAAGTTTCCATCCATCAGGTCTGGAGGAGAGTTCTGCTGGACTCCTGGAGTCTCACTGAATCCTTTGTGGTCTGCAGACAGCTGGGCTGTGGCTCTGTGCTGAACTTCTCCGGCTCCTCTTCATCCAGTTCTGAACACAGTCATGAGTGTGTGACGGGCTTCCAGTGCTCTGGGAGTGAAGCTCATCTGGGGAACTGCAGATCTCCACAAACTCTCAGCTGCAGCTCCACACAACAGCTGTCAATCACCTGCCTTGGTGAGAAGAGCAACATCTGGGCAGATTCTTCAGTTGTTAGTGATCACTGATGTGTTTTTCTTTCTCTGAATATCAGGTTGTGGGTCCATCAGGCTGGTGGGTTCTGGGGGAGACTGTGCAGGGAGGCTGGAGGTTTTTCACAGCGGCTCATGGGGGACAGTGTGTGATGACTCCTGGGATATTAAAGATGCCCATGTGGTGTGCAGACAGCTGCAGTGTGGAGTGGCCCTCAGTAACCAGCAGGTACCAGCCTGGTTTGGTCCTGGTTCTGGACCCATATGGCTGGATGAGGTGGAGTGTGAGGGGAATGAGACGTCCCTGTGGAGCTGCTCTTCTCCAGGCTGGGGAAAACATGACTGTCAACACAAGGACGATGTAGGAGTCGTGTGCTCAGGTAGGTGGTAAACAATAATTTAAATAATAACATTTCAATAACCGATGTATGTGACTGTGATATGACCAATATACTATAATGCATATTAACAGCAGTGTTTGGAACTGAGAATAGGTTCTTATTCAGAAAGTATTTAGAAAATATTAGAACCAATTCCGGTAACGGTTCTTTCACATGTACTTTTCGATGTGGATGGAGTATTGTACTAAAATACTCTGACAGAGTTTACTGAAGTACTTTCTTATCGGTACCGTGACACAACATTACTGAACAAAACTTTTTTTTACTTTTTTTTACAGCACAAAAAAAAGTTACTGACTGGATGCTCATACAACAAAATGTAGCTTAATATACAGTACTGTGCAAAAGTCTTAGGCACGTCAGTATTTTCACCCCCCAAAAATGTTTTTTAAGCCAGTTATTTATATCTTTTGCTGTAGTGTGTCAGTAGGAAATGTCAGTTTACTTTTCCAAACATTCCTTTTGCCATTAATTGTAATAATCCAGTGAGATTTTTATATGCACAAGGATTCTGACAACAGCTGGTGCTCCAAATGGAGATCTGATCTCACCATCATCAAATCTGTCTGGGATTACTTGAAGAAACAGAAAAAACTGAAACAGACTAAATCCAGAAGAACTGTAGCAACGTCTCCAAGACGCTTTAACCCCTGAAAAACTATGTGCAAGCGTACCTAGGAAAAAAGCGGTTTTAAACGGTCACACCAAATATCTATTTGATTTAGTTAATATAAGTTAATTGATAAATAAAATCTATTGATGACATTATTTTTGAAAGTTTCATGACTTTCCAGCATTTTTAGACAAGTCCCTAAAACTTTCACAGTACTGTAGCTTTGGAAGTCATTTTCTTCAAGCGTCTTGGAGACGTTGCTACAGTTCTTCTGGATTTAGTCTATCTCAGTTTTTTCTGTTTCTTCATGTAATCCCAGACAGACTCGATGATGGTGAAATCAGATCTCTGTGTGGAGCACCGGCTGTTGTCAGACTCCTTGTGCATATTTTCTACTGACACACTACAGCAAAAGATATAAATAACTGGCTTAAAACCATATTTGGGGGGTTAAAATACTGACACATCTGAGACTTTTGCACAGTAGTGTACATATTGTGCATTTGTTCAGTAGCATTTTATAAATATAAATAAATTAAATATTTTTTTCCACAGTTTTTTTTGTTTAAAATTGAGTATTACCTTAAATTGCCATTAAAAAGACTGAAAAGTTACTAAAAATCTGTGTAAACACCCTTTGCATGAAATGTTTTACAGTAAATGTTTTAAATTAATTTATTATTAAAATTAGCTCATTCTTTGGAAATGGATCTGAATTTTGTTTTTCCAAATATTTATTCCGTAAAAGCACTAAAAGAACCATCAATTCATTCAATCGTCAAATTCTTTTATGGTTTCCATCCCAAATGAAGTCACATTAGAGCTGACACTGATTCTCATCCTTTTCCATCTAGAGTTTAAAGAGATCAGGTTAACTGAGGGCTGTGAAGGGAATGTGGAGGTTTTCTACAATGGATCCTGGGGTAATGTGTGTTTAAACCAGATGGACAGAGACACAGCGAGTCTGATCTGTCAAGAGCTGAACTGTGGAAGATCTGGCAGTGAACCCAGTAATTCAGAGGGACTGAAGTCTCGAAATTGGCTTGATTATTTTAAATGTCGACGTCATGATTCCACTCTATGGCAGTGTCCATCTTCACCCTGGGGACTGAATGACTGTGATAATGAAGTGGCCAAGATCACCTGCTCAGGTAAGATGATATTTGACTGATTTAAGATGGTTTGAAATGGTTTTTTTTCTTTTCTTTTTTTTTTCTTTTTCTTTTTTATTCAGTATTGAATGAAATTGTAACATGTTTTAATCTCAGAGGAACAGACTCATGAATCTCCTCAGAGTCGTCTGACTTGTTCAAACTCACCATCTCCTCACCAGAGACAGTGTTCAAGTAAGTTTATTATAATATAAATATTATAAAATGCATTGTAAATGTATTTCTGTAAAAGGTGTGCTGAAGCTGGTCAGTGATATTGATGTGTGTGATTTAGATCATGTTCCTCTCAGACTGAGTGGAGGGGAGGGCCGGTGCTCTGGGAGGCTGGAGGTGTATCATAACGCTGTGTGGGGCTCAGTCTGTGATGATCTGTGGGACATCAGCGATGTTCAGGTGGTCTGCAGACAGCTGGGTTGTGGAGCAGCACTGAGGGCTGATGGGAATTCAACCTTTGGTGCTGGTGAAGGTGTTGTGTGGCTGAACAGAGTCGAGTGCAGAGGGAATGAGATTCACCTGTGGGACTGTCCTCTCTCCCTGAAGAACCACACTGACTGCTCCAACAAAGATCACGCTGGACTCACCTGTGCAGGTCACAGCAAAACAGAGAAATATTGTTCATTTTTACATCATTTTAGTGCTAATAATATTTGTGTATTTAAATCAGTAATTAGCATGGTTTTGACCATGTTTGTGTCTTTTTTCAACAGATTTGCCAGATTTGTCAGTGTCCACTACTCCTGCCACATCAACACCATCTTCTCCTCCAGTTTCTCAGACAGTGAGCTCAACATCAGTCACTCGTCCACAAACTCCTCCAGCAGCGTCTCTCTCTGTGCTTGAGATTGTACTGGGAGTTGTGCTCTTACTGCTCTTAGTGCCACTGCTTATACTGATTCAGCAGAACAGAGTGATGAGGAGAGGTAGGAGAGATCCAGAGACTGTCATATTGTGTCTTATTCAGTGTGTGATCAGTCATGTGTTGTGAACTGACAGCAGGTTTGTCTCTCTACACTCACAGCTCTCTCTAAGAGGAGACACAGGAGCACGACTGAGGCCGTTTATGAGGAGATTCATCACAGACACAATCACTTCACTCAGAGGGGTGAGACATGAGCCGTGAATCTTATTTAATATGATTAATTAATAGGGAGTCTGTCAGACACTTGATGTTCATCTATTATTAGTCCTGTTAAACCTCCTGCAGAAAACCACAGAGCTGCAGGTGCATGTGTGTGTGTGTGTGTGTTTGTCTCTTCCTGTGTGTATTTCTGGAAGGCAGTGAGGAATGGGTTCATGTGAGGATACATGTGTGTTTACTAATAGGCCTCTAAAACATGAGATTTCTGCCTCTAATGCTTTTAAAATGTAAGTAATTAATATTTTTTTGTTGTGTTTCCAGTAACAAAATTCTTTATGATCCAAAGGAAATGAGGATTCAGTCTGTTTGTAATAATGAACATGTTTCTGACTGTTCTGCTCCTTTAACAGGGAGTCTAATCTCAGAAGAACTGCATTCTGGGTATGAAGATGCTGATGAGCTTCTCTCAGGTTAGAGAGCTGAAGTATATTCAAAACAACACAAAACAAATAAACTGATTTACAAACTCTAAAAAATATATCAAATGTATTTCACATATTTTACCACTAAATTAAATGTGTTTGTTTCAGTTGTTCACAATACTAAAAGTTTTATCTTATTAGAAAAAGAGTTCAAGACTGTATATTATGATGATGTCACCAGTGGCCTGAAAGGTCAGTAATTGTTCACATGATTCATTCATTACCAGATAATTAAAAAAGCTGGATTGTCTCAAGACCTGCAACAGCATTTTTAAATGTATTTTGTTTCCCTAAATATTAAAAACCCCCAAAATATATAACATGTTTTTATACAGGAAAGATGATGAAGGAAATCACACCAGGATACTCTGATGATGTCATCACTGATGGACTGAAACCAGATCGTGAGACAGGTGTCGCTCTGTTATTCTAATAGGATATGAAATATTTAAAATATATAAAATTTGTGTATATGTATTAAAAAATATATAAATTATATTTTGTATGTGTGTCTCATGTTCAATTTGTAGAAGACACACCTGAGAGCTATGATGATGTCATGACGAGTGGACAGAACTTTAATATTAAAAAAGGTGTTTTTACTTTTTTATTCTTTTTTTTGTTGTTGTTGTTGTTGTTTGTGAATGTTTAACATAATACCTCTGAAGTGATGCACAGTACTGATATGATGATGTATCATTTGTTCTGTTTATATCTTCATGTTTATGTAGTGGACACACCGGAGCATTATGATGTCATTATAATTGGACAGAACATTCAAGGTGTAACAGGTGAGTCACACAGAACTGCATTTTATTATCATCCACTAATATTGAACATGTGTTTCTACCATTAATGAATCATCATGACTTCATCAGGAGTAAATCTAATAGTCTCAGACAGTCATGAGGAGAAAGAGATCAATGACATCATCAATGACACAAGCTGTATTAAAATCACAATGTGAGGTTTTATTTCACATGTGTATCAGAGGGAGATCAGGAGGAGTATGATGATGTGAAGAACAGCAATGAAGATGAGAGAAACCTGTTGGGTCGGTTGTCACATTTCTATAGCCTATATCTATTTTTATTTATGTTGCTCATTTAAACTAAATCTTGATGCATTTATAACAATGAGAATATGAATTTGCTTTTGTTTTTAAAAACAGACTATGATGATGTGGGGGAGGAGTCAAATAAAGAGGGAGGAGCCATATGACTCACTGACCACACCCACTGCCTCTGATCATCAAATCATATTACAGTTACTGGAGATACTGTTTTCTTTTTTTTTTTTTTTTGCTACTAAAGATTCAGTGTTTTATGTTTTTATGTTATTTTAAATATTTTTAAATGAAAGGTTACATGCTGTGCAAAATTCAGTAACAAATTTTAGTATTTGTATTTTAGTATTTGTGCTATTTTTATTTTGATAATGCTTTTCACCTAATAAAAAAAATAACATTCATTCATCATGTCACAAAAATATTTTTTAGAAGAGTGATTAGAGGAGAGGAGAAAATATGCAAAATACTATAAATGTTAAATGATGAAAATAGATTTACCACTTCATAGATATTATAAGTTATTGTGTTTTCCCTTAAACTTAAAATTAACTTAAATAGAGCACAATTTAATATTTCATTTTCAAGAATGTAATGTTTCTGGGAGAGAATATGCAAAGGTGTAGATATCTATGAGAGAGAGAGAAACATTTACCCAAACTGCACAGTTTATTGTGTGATGTTCATTTTACTTAAACAGCTTTAAACAGTTTTTAAGTCTGAATTATTTGCTCTGATCTTGAATCTTCTGCAGCAATAGCTCCATCTGCAGGTTGAGGTTTGTTTGACCCTTCTTGGTTTTTCTCTTCAACAGCTGATGTTGTCATTTTCTTTTCCTTAGTTAACTATAAGCTTCACTGGACATGAATAAAACAGCATAAGAGAATTACATTACATCTCTAAACAGGGATTATTCACAAGTAACATATGGGAAATGAAGAAAACAAAGCAGATTATTTCCTCTTAAACATCACAGAATGTGAGTGGAAATTGATTAAAGTAATTAACTATAAATAAAAAAGAATAGCCTACAATATGGGTTAGTAAGGAAAGATTGTGACAAGAAATTTAAATTCATTTTATTTAGTTAAGCTCAAATTAATAGAGTTTAGTTAGATCATAAAAGTGATTAAAAGTTGTCAATACACATCATTCACATCTTATCATCACTGCTGACGTCATCAGTAAGCAGACCTGTCACTTTGATGATGTCACACCAGCACAATGTCAAGAGGGAACAGGAAGAGGTTTCTGTGCTGAAATTTCCTGTTTGATCACAGGTTGAATTAAGGTTTGGATGAGGGGGAATCAAGTATTTAATATTTTTATTTAAAATTAACTTTTACATGATTGACAGACAGATAAAGGTTGACACATCCTGCTATTATTTACCTCCTCAATGTTTAACAATAAATAAGAGTTGAATGCCAGAGCTCTGTGTAATTTGTGACATTAAACTGAATACATGATGAAATACTGAAGTCTCAAACTAAACTTACATGCAAACTAAATTCTCACAGCCTAGAGAGAAATTGTTATAATTAAAATACAGAATTACAGCTCTTACCTGGACAATAAAACAAAAGTACTTTACTCTTCTAGGTCTATTCCTACAAAAAGTATAAACGTGTTTAATTAAATTCAGTAAACGAGTGAAGTTTGTATAGCGAGCGACCGTTACTCTGGTTTAAATGCTCTGCTGAGAGTGTTGGGATGGTTGTTGTTGCAGCACGGACTGTATTCAGTGTGACACCAGTCGTCTTATGTTGTTTATGTCTCATAGTACAGTCCGGGTTTGTTGTGTTTAATAAAGTTAAGTGTACGCAACTAGATTGGCGTTAACCGTCCATTCTGTTTATAATAGAGGATAGAATGAGACATGGTGGCAGTGGTGCTTTGTGAAACGTAAAAGCACGGAGATTAGTAGACACGACATAAGACACCGGCTGAGAGAGCGGAGAGCTCAGGCGCAGCGCGGATGGAGAATGCACTGGGACTGAGACTGCCATTAGCCCTTTGCCTAGACTCAACTGATCTGGCGACATCATGGAAATTGTGGAAAGAAGAGTTCACGCTGTATATGGATCTTACTTTGGCGGACGCTGGCGAAGCCGTGAAACTGAAAGTTTTCAGTTATCTCATTGGGGAGACGGGAAGAGAGTTGTGCGAGACCCTGATCCCCTCCTCGTCACCAGATCGGACAGTAAGCGGATTAATAAGTGCACTGGATTTTGTCAGAAATCAGGGCTCTGATGAAAACATTGACAAAATATGAAACGGACTTAAGAATGCTCGCCAGTACGTGCAATTTCGGCCAGATCAAAGACTCTGAATTGTTTGCGGCATATCCAGTTCTGTTTTGAGAGAGAGACCTTTAAGGGAGCAGGATTTGACTTTGGAAAAATGTGTGCAAATCTGCAGGACAACAGAGCGATTGAAGTGAGAAAAGATAAAAGTAAGAGCACTGTAAACTGCAAGTTCTGCGGGAAAATGCATGAGAGAAATAAACAGAAATGTCCTGCATATGGGGAAAAAGTGCAAAAAATGTGGAAAAGACAATCATTTTGTCACAATGTGCACAGAAAGAAAAAACGGTGCATACTATTACTGAGTCAGATGATGAAAGTTATCAGGACATCTTGTGTGTAACAGTAGAGACAGTGAACACTGTGACAAAGGAGAAACAGAGGCCGCCCTCAAAACTCAAATTGAAAAGACAGAGCAAGTGCTGGTGATGTACAATAAAAGCACACTGCAGCCATTGGGGAAATGTAAAGTTAAACTGAGAAATCCTAGAAACAAGAAACTGTACCGATTAGAATTCGTGGTTGTAGATGAGGAGTCCGCAGTGCTGCTACTGAGCAGCAGGGCAGTACAAGCCATGAATCTAGTGAAAGTTCATTATGAAAACATCATGGCTGTGGATAGCATTGTCACCAAAGAGACTGGGAAAGATTAAATGTGGAGCATGGATAATATCAGAAAAGACTATGCTGATGTGTTCCAGGGAGACGGGTGTCTGGAGGGTGTGTGTAAAATAGAAGCAGACCCCACAGTAACTCCAGTGAAACTGCCAAAGAGACGGGTCCCTGTGGTGATGATGGCGCCACTTAAAGCAGAGCTGAGTGATCTTCAACGAAGAGGGATCATCACACCAGTAGACTGTAGAACAGAGTGGATTAGCAGTCTTGTTATAAGAAGCCATCAGGAAACCTCAGGATATGCATAGATTCAAGACCACTCAACAGAGCTCTGAAAAGATGCCACTTTCCTCTGCTGACAACAGACGAAATACTGCCAGACTTTTCGAGGGCAAAAGTTTTCACTGTATGTGATGTCAAAAATGGATTTTGGCATATGACCCTGGATGAGGAATCGAGTTGACACATTTGCCACACCGTATGGCAGATACAGATGGCTGAGGATGTCAATGGGCATCAGCATCGCACCAGAGGTGTTTAAAAGAAAACTCAGTCAAGCTCTGGAAGGATTGCGAGGTGTATATGTCATAGCTGATGACATCCTCATCACAGGACAGGGTGAGACATATTAGCAAACCAAGACCATGATGACAAACTGAGAGCACTGTTGAATAGATGTAGAGAAAAGAACATCAAACTGAATGCAGAGAAGTTTCAACTGAGAAAAAGCGAGGTTCCATACATCGGATATTAACTTACCACAGACGGGCTCAGAGTGGATTCTGAGAAGGCACGAGCGGTCAGAGACATGCCACGTCCAACAGATGTCAAGGGTGTCCAAAGGCTCCTGGGCATGGTAAACTATCTCTCGAAATTCTGTGACCACCTGTCAGATGGCTGTGAGATACTGAGGCAGCTAACTCATAAAGACAGTATCTGGGAATGGTCAGATGCGCATGAGGAAGCATTCACACGGCTCAAAGATGCCATCACCAAAGCCCCAATTCTCAAATATTACAACCCAGATGAACCACTGACACTTCAGTGTGATGCGTCGGAGACTGAGTTAGGGGCCGCTTTACTTCAGGAGGGGGCGCCAGTTGCTTATGGAAGTCAGGCATTGAGTCAGACAGAGAGGGGTTATGCCCAGATAGAGAATGGCCAAACATTCTTTGTCTTCGTTATGGAAAAATTCCATCAGTATACGTACGGGCGCAAAGTAACTGTACACTCTGACCATAAGCCACTGGAAAACATAGTAAGAAAACCCCTGCTGAACACCCCAAAACACCTGCAAAGAATCTTACTTAGACTACAGATATGACATTGAAGTCAATTATATCCCAGGGAAGGACATTTTGCTAGCTGACACACTGAGCCACTCATACTTACCTGAACATGCATCAGAGAGTTCAGTAGAAATGGAGATTGAAAGCATAAACACGGTCCAGCATGTACATAGAGCAGAAGAAAGACTCCAGGCCATCAGAGAGGAAACAAGTAAAGACAGAAAATTGCAAACACTGATCAGATTCATCCATGAAGGTTGGCCAATGAACAAAAAAGACTTGCCAAATTGACATTGCACATTACCACTCTTTTCAGGAGGAACTGAGTGTGCAGAGTGGAATTGTCTTCAGTGGGGAGAGAGTTGTAATCCCTGACGCACTCAGAGGTGTCATTGTTCAGCGCATTCACTCCTCACATTTGGGCATAGAGGGATGCCTAAGAAGGGCAAGAGAATGTGTTTATTGGTTAGGGATGAATGATCAGATAAAGACATTCATGGAAAAATGTGACATCTGCAGATCTATGGATGTGAAACAGCAGAAGGAGACTCTGTGGTCTCACAAACTACCAAGTAACCCATGAAGATGGGGACAGATATATTCACTTTAGACAACAGAAACTACCTGATCACCATTGATTACCTCTCTAATTTCTGGGAGCTGGAACAGTAAAGACAACACTTTATTTTGTTACAATAGTTTATTAATTGAAGGGAATATGTATTAGAATGCATCAAGGAGACATTACAAATACCATCTTACTGAAATTGCAATGTTAATACATTAAGAATTTTATATTGTGTAATTTTCAGTCAATACAAAGTATATGTGAATGTATACATGCTGTTCTGAGTTACATTCCATGAAGTTCTTAAGTGATCAAATTGTCTTTCAGGTTGTAAGCTACTTGGAAAAAAACAAAAAAAGAGAAAGGATGTTGGGATGGTTGTTGTTGCAGCACGGACTGTATTCAGTGTGACACCAGTCGTCTTATGTTGTTTATATCTGATAGTACAGGCCGGTTTTGTTGTGTTTAATAAAGTTAAGTGTACGAAACTAGATTGGCGTTAACCGTCCATTCTATTTATAATAGAGGATAGAATGAAACAGAGAGCACGTGAGCAGAGTGCGCGGTCACAGAGGAGGAGGAACTTGTTCAGCTCGCAGCAGAACATGTTTCTATGGTGACAGACGCTGCGTATCCTCGATTCTTGCAACACATCTTAAAAACTGTTTTTTTTTTATGCTGAAAATATATTTTACTAATACGAGGAACAAACCTGCATCTATATTGAGTTTTTTTTTTGTTATGTAATACTAAATGTTTAAATTTTTCTTCTAATAGAATGAAGCATCAAACACATACGAAAAGGCCAAATATTCAAGATTACAAGTCAAATTTAAAGTTTGTCAATGAAAAACCTTATATTAAATCACTCTTGCTGTAGAGTGTGATGACATTCTGTCCCTCTGTGCATAGACTATAGACTGTTACAACAGCAGATAAAGTGTAAAATTAATGTGCAGTGAAATGAGCTCTACATGAAACAAGTTACTTATAAATGTTGCTATAAGAGAAGAAAAAGCATTGATTTCTGTCCTGAAACATGTTCACAGCTCCTTCATGATCAACACAGGGACAAGATCCTTGTAGTCTTCAATAAGAGGTGTTTTGCTGCCATCTGCTGGACAAATACAGCATTGCAGCATTAAACATGTTTATTGCTGTTGTTTATTATTCTCTAAGGTTTACTTATTTATGTAGATAATATTTTATTTATTTAATAAAAAACACATCTGAATTGCTTAGCAAAAATATAGTTTATACTATGGTGTAATCAAATTTTATTTTTAAAATAATAGAACAAAGCAGTAAAATAGTAATATTATGCATAATTTATCCAGTAACAATAAGATTAAAATGTTACACTTTTTTTTAAATAATTCATGAAAAAAAAAAAATACTTCTAAGTTTTCTACCAAGTTAAAATACCAAGTGTTTGAAGTGATCAGACTTACAGAAATCAGTCATCAGTGTTGTATGTTGTGTGTGCAGATACAGGCTTTGATGCTGAATATAACCTGCAGTGTTTCTCTATCAATCTCTTTAAGTTTAGTGTGACTTTATCTCCACGCTGACATATGACTGACACGAGTCTGTCCTCAGTGAAGTGTCTCTTCACGCTGGAGGAGGAGTCCCGCTCATCAGCGCTCACACTTTATTGATATATATGGAGAAAATAAAAATGCTGCTTTCTGATTTGTCAGTGATTGTGTTTGATGATTTCCTCTGTTGTGTCTAATAAGGTAACAGTGAGTGTCATTGGCAGCTGTGAGAGTCTCTCTCTCTTTAGGGGACTGACAGGAGCCAGTTTCTTCAGTGTGTTTGAGGGAGAAGAAGGAGAAACAGAGTCAAACAAACAGTGTGACGAGCAGAAGAAGATGGAGGGATGTCTGACACTCGTTTTACTCTCCTCTGTAGTCACTCTAACAACATCTGGGAAGTAAAAAATAGACTGTTAAGATGTAAATTTTATGTGTTACAATAAGCAGTTTATCTATGATGGCATTAGACCATGAAGCCGAATAAAGGCCTGTAATATATAAATTGAGATTTTGAGATAGTCAATTAATTATCAGTAATATTTTATCATTTATTAAAGCATTTACAGTCAAGCGGTGTAATGACAACAAGATGATCTGTCAAATCCTCTTGTCAGAAGAGTGCTTAGTTTATTCTCCAGCTTCAGTTGTCTAGAATATTATGTTCTAGAGTACCATGTTCTCGGCATGATATAGAAATGTTCCTCAACTTTGCAATATTAAAAAAAATGATTGTAGGCTGTTCTACTGCTACTGGCTAAATTTTTCTCTCTTTCATGTACAGATGCTGAGACTGTTAGGTTAGTTGATGGTGACAGTCACTGTGCTGGTAGAGTGGAGGTTCATCATGATGGTCAGTGGGGAACAGTGTGTGATTTTGGCTGGGATATGACTGATGCTGAAGTGGTGTGTAGAGAGCTGGGATGTGGAAAGGCTCTAGAGGCTGTGAAAAAGGCTCACTTTGGATCAGGATCAGGAACAATCTGGATGGATTATGTGCGCTGTAGAGGATCAGAGTCAACACTGAAGAACTGTGAATCAAGAGGATGGGGTGAACATTACTGTGGTGGTCATCATCAAGATGCTGGAGTCATCTGCTCAGGTGATTCTGTTCAATCTTGTTAATTGTTTTGTTAGAAAAATACGTAAATAGAATTTATCTTAATAATGAAAAAAGTAGCATATCACACATTTCTGTTACATTGATTTTTTAGTAACACTTTAGAATACTGTTCCATCATTAATGAATAACTACACAGGAACAAATGAGTAACACATTATTAACACTCTAGTCACTATTATTAACTATAAGAAACTCGGATTAATGAATTAGTAAGTAATAGTGCTCAGTTGAGTGTGGTTGTTCACTATTAGCTAATCAGTAACTGCTATTTTTTTCATACCTCATGGAGAACTACTATATACAGTTTCATAATTAACATGAATGATGCATAATATATAATTAATTCTAATGTGAAGATCATGGTAACACACTAGTAATGACTGAAGTATTACCAAATCCTTCAGAAGGAATTACTAATTATTTGGATCAGTATTCTAAAGTGAGAAACATGATAACTCTCTAGTAACTATTGAAGACATTGTAAACTTTTGAGGTTTTTGTACAATTTGGTATAGTAATTCCTTTTGATGTATTTGGTAACACTTGAGTAATTACTAGTGGGTTACCATGATCATCACTTTAGAATACTGATCCAAATAATTAGTAGTTCCTTTAAAATTATGTAGTAACACTTTAGTCATTACTATCCAAAACCTTAAAATGACTTCAGTAGTTACTAGAGAGTTATCATGTTTCTCACTTTAGAATACAGAGTTCTCTGGGAGGCAGGAAAAAAATAGCAGTTACTGACTGGCTAATAGTGAACTACCACATTCAACTGAGCACTATTACTTACTAATTCACTAATCAGAGTTTCTTATTAGTTAATAGTATTCACTAGAGTTATTAACGCTTTACTCATTTGTTCCTGTGTAGTTATTCATTAATGATGGAACAGTATTCTAAAGTGTTACCGATTTTTAAAAAAAAAATTATTTATGTGATGTAGACACACAGGTTGCGTTCTTAGGTTTTAGTAACTGAAACTTGTATGAAATATACTTTTTATATTGCCACTCTAAATAACAGCATTTTTGTCTATTTCATATTGTTCTGTGTAATACTTACAGATCATAAACATTCTAGGCTTGTTAATGGATCTCACTTGTGCTCTGGGAGATTAGAGGTGGTTCATGGAAAAACATGGTACAGAATGTGTGCTGCTGCCTTTGACCAGCAGGATGCAGAGGTTGTGTGTCGACAGCTGGACTGTGGAGCTCCTGTACAGGTGCTGGGAGAAGATGCTTTTGGGAAAGGAGACGCTAAGATGTGGACACAAGAGATTCAGTGCAATGGCAGTGAATCTTATATATCTTTGTGTCCAACATCACCTCTCAAATACAACTGTACCCATGAGAATGGCATTGGACTGTTATGTTCTGGTAATGGAGCAGTAGTTTTCAACTTATTGAGAATCACAAATGTTTTTTAAAAAATACATTTATTTTGCACGTTTCATGCTGTTTCATTAAACTCTCTGTTCTTTGTCCAGGTTACACTGATCTCAGACTGGTCAATGGTCCTGACATCTGTTCTGGTCGAGTTGAGCGTCAGTACTTCAGTAAATGGGGCACAGTGTGTGATGCATGCTGGGATATGAGAGCTGCCAGTGTCCTCTGTAGACAGCTGAATTGTGGGATTGCTGTGTCTGTTGTGGGATCAGACTGGTTTGGAGAGGGAAGTGGTGAAATCTGGGCTGATGTGTTTGATTGTGACAGGAATGAAACAAAACTCTCAGAATGTTCCATCTCTTCATGGAGTCGAGCTGAATGTTCTCATAGACGAGATGTTGGAGTCATCTGCTCTAGTGAGGAGATTTTATTGAAATTTACTCTTATTAATTACCTATATTTTACTGAAATCTAATCTTATTAATTGCCTACATAAATTACCTTGCAATATCTTTTACTCAGATTCCTCTCTGGCTGTTCATGATGGTCTGGTGCGGTTGTCTGGAGAGAGACAGTGTGAGGGGGAGGTGGAAGTTTCCATCCATCAGGTCTGGAGGAGAGTTCTGCTGGACTCCTGGAGTCTCACTGAATCTTCTGTGGTCTGCAGACAGCTGGGCTGTGGCTCTGTGCTGAACTTCTCCGGCTCCTCTTCATCCAGTCCTGAACACAGTCATGAGTGTGTGACGGGCTTCCAGTGCTCTGGGAGCGAAGCTCATCTGGGGAACTGCAGCTCTCCACAAACTCTCAACTGCAGCTCCACACAACAGCTGTCAATCACAAACTTTGGTGAGAAGAGCAACATCTGGGCAGATTCTTCAGTTGTTAGTGATCACTAATGTGTTTTTCTTTCTCTGAATATCAGGTCGTGGGTCCATCAGGCTGGTGGGTTCTGGGGGAGACTGTGCAGGGAGGCTGGAGGTTTTTCACAGCGGCTCATGGGGGACAGTGTGTGATGACTCCTGGGATATTAAAGATGCCCATGTGGTGTGCAGACAGCTGCAGTGTGGAGTGGCCCTCAGTAACCAGCAGGTGCCAGCCTGGTTTGGTCCTGGTTCTGGACCCATATGGCTGGATGAGGTGGAGTGTGAGGGGAATGAGACGTCCCTGTGGAGCTGCTCTTCTCCAGGCTGGGGAAAACATGACTGTCAACACAAGGAGGATGTAGGAGTCGTGTGTTCAGGTAAACAGTAAAGTAATGTAAATGATTTTCAAAGATACATTTAATTGTTTTTCACAAAATATCGTATGTAAATGATAATCTACAGCTGGTCATTTTTACAAAATAAACTCCAGGATGATCAGGAGCTGACGGGTCTTGTATCATCTTAAAGGGGTTTATTTTTCAACAATGACTATATGACTGCAATATCAGTCTGATATACAGCGTTGCCATGGATGACGATCATTTTTTAAATATTTTTACTGACCAAGCAGAATCAAGTAGAATATTTTGTTTAATATATTATGCACCTTATGTAAATATACACTGTGTACATGCTATCAGTGCTTGCAGCATGCATTAGACTTGTATTAACCAGTTATTTTTAGGTGATATTTTTGGTTTAGCAAAACCTGGATTCCAATGGTTTTAATATACAACCTTTTCCATATTTTTTGTATATGTAGCATTTTTGTTTAATACTTTTTTTTAATTTTTTTTTTTTTACAATTCTCATTGATAATTTATTTAGTTGAAGTTGATTCTCATCCTTCTCCATCTAGAGTTTAAAGAGATCAGGTTAACTGAGGGCTGTGAAGGGAATGTGGAGGTTTTCTACAATGGATCCTGGGGTAATGTGTGCTGGAACCAGATGGAAACAGACACAGCGAGTCTGATCTGTCAAGAGCTGAACTGTGGAAGATCTGGTGTTTTGTCTGAATCTACAACAAGACTGGAATCAGCTCCTAACTGGCTGGATAAAGTGAAATGTCGACCGCATGATTCAAATCTGTGGCAGTGTCCATCTTCACTCTGGGGACAGAACGACTGTAATGAAGATGAAGTGGCCAAAATCACCTGCTCAAGTGAGATGATATTTAAATGATGATCTTAATAGTCAGGTTTCTTTAAAAACAATGTTTATAATGTGGTGAATAAACTCTTTCTGAAAAACTAAACTGAGCTGATGGAAAGAGCCTAAAATTTGTGAGATTTAAATTGATTTCACATTGATGATGTTTCACTGAGAGATGTTTTCAGATTCAGATTCAGAAAGAGATTTATTGCCAAGTGTACTTACACACACAAGTAATTTACCTTGGTATTGAAGCTTCCAGTACACATATATAAATATAACAAGACACATCATAACATTTAAGAATAAAAAATATAAAATGGTATAAAGACACAGATAGGTTTAGTCAAAATAAACATTTACAGATAATGAACATATTTACAGTATTGTGAATAATATGAACAAATAGAACTAAATTAATTTACAAAGATATTGCAATAAACATTTCAAGAGAGAAATAGACTGTGGGAAGAAACTGTTCTAGTGATCTGAGGTGCCGTCAGGACTAATGACTCTTGAATCCTAATGTTCAGTTCAATTAATTTTCAATCTCAGTGGAGGAAAATCCTGAATCTCCTCAGAGTCGTCTGACATGTTCTACCTCATCATCTCCTCATCAGAGACAGTGTTCAAGTAAGTTTTTTTGACAATACTTTTACATTTTTATTATAAGCCTGTATTTTCCTAATAAATGATTAATATATGTGCATTTAAACAAGAACTTATTTGCATTTAAAATCATAATCAAATTCATAAATGTAATTATACATTTAAAGCCATCTTTGTTCAGTTTCAGTGTGTTTTGTTGTAAATGTGCTGAAGCTGGTCAGTGATGTTGATGTGTGTGATTTAGATCATGTTCCTCTCAGACTGAGTGGAGGGGAGGGCCGGTGCTCTGGGAGGCTGGAGGTGTATCATAACGCTGTGTGGGGCTCAGTCTGTGATGATCTGTGGGACATCAGCGATGCTCAGGTGGTCTGCAGGCAGCTGGGTTGTGGAGCAGCACTGAGGGCTGATGGGAATTCAGTCTTTGGTGCTGGTGAAGGTGTTGTGTGGCTGAACAGAGTCGAGTGCAGAGGGAATGAGATTCACCTGTGGGACTGTCCTCTCTCCCTGAAGAAACACACTGACTGCTCCAACAAAGATCACGCTGGACTCACCTGTGCAGGTCACAGAAAAACATTAAGGAATGTTAAATCAATTATTTGCTTTGATTTAGAATGTGTTTGTGTCTTTTTTCAACAGATTTGCCAGATTTGTCAGTGTCCACTACTCCTGCCACAACACCAACATCATCTTCTCCTCCAGTTTCTCAGACAGTGAGCTCAACATCAGTCTCTCCTCCACAAACTCCTCCAGCAGCGTCTCTCTCTGTGCTTGTGATTGTACTGGGAGTTGTGCTCTTACTGCTCTTAGTGCCACTGCTTATACTGATTCAGCAGAACAGAGTGATGAGGAGAGGTAGGAGAGATCCAGAGACTGTCATATTGTGTCTTATTCAGTGTGTGATCAGTCATGTGTTGTGAACTGACAGCAGGTTTGTCTCTCTACACTCACAGCTCTCTCTAAGAGGAGACACAGGAGCACGACTGAGGCCGTTTATGAGGAGATTCATCACAGACACAATCACTTCACTCAGAGGGGTGAGACATGAGCCGTGAATCTTATTTAATATGATTAATTAATAAGAGAGTCTGTCAAACACTTGATGTTCATCTATTATTAGTCCTGTTAAACCTCCTGCAGAAAACCACAGAGCTGCAGGTGTGTGTGTGTGTGAGTGTTTCTTCCTGTGTGTATTTTTAGGAGTAATAAGGAGAGGTTCTGATGTTTGTACATGTAGGTGCAGGTGTGTGTGTGTGTGTGTGTGTGTTTCTTCCTGTGTGTATTTCTGGAAGGCAGTGAGGAATGGGTTCATGTGAGGATACATGTGTGTTTACTAATAGGCCTCTAAAACATGAGATTTCTGCCTCTAATGCTTTTAAAATGTAAGTAATTAATATTTGTGTTGTAAGTAACAAAATTCTTTATGATCCAAAGGAAATGAGGATTCAGTCTGTTTGTAATGATGAACATGTTTCTGACTGTTCTGCTCCTTTAACAGAGTCTCTCATCTCTGAAGAACTGCATTCTGGGTATGAAGATGCTGATGAGCTTCTCTCAGGTTAGAGAGCTGAAGTATATTCAAAACAACACCTGAAATAAATTATTTACAAACTAACTGAATCAAGTTGTGCCAATAATTCATTTGTTCACAATAATAAAACTTTTATCTTACTAGAAAAAGAGTTCAAGACTGTATATTATGATGATGTCACCAATGGCAGTGGCCTGAAAGGTCAGTAACTGATCACATGATTCATCCATTACCATATTATTTAAAAAGCTGAATGGTCTCAAGAACTGCAACAGCATTTAAATTTTGTTTCCCAAAATATTAAAAACACTCAAAATATATAACATGTTTTGATGCAGAAGAGATGATGAAGGAAATCACACCAGGATACTATGATGATGTCATCACTGATGGTCTGAAACCAGATCGTGAGACAGGTGTCGCTCTGTTATTATATAATAAGGATGACATATTTAAAATATATTTAAAATATATATATAAAATGTATATACATTATATTTTGTATGTGTGTCTCATCTTCAATTTGTAGAAGACACACCTGAGAGCTATGATGATGTCATGACGAGTGGACAGAACTTTAATGTTAAAAAAGGTGTTTTTACTTTTTATTCTTTTTTGTTTGTGAATGTTTAACATAATACCTCTGAAGTGATGCGCAGTACTGATATGATGATGTATCATTTGTTCTGTTTATATCTTCATGTTTATGTAGTGGACACACCGGAGCATTATGATGATGTCATCATTAATGGACAGAACATTCAAGGTGTAACAGGTGAGTCACACAGAACTGCATTTTATTATCATCCACTAATATTGAACATGTGTTTCTACCATTAATGAATCATCATGACTTCATCAGGAGTAAATCTAATAGTCTCAGACAGTCATGAGGAGAAAGAGATCAATGACATCATCAATGACACAAGCTGTATTAAAATCACAATGTGAGGTTTTATTTCACATGTGTATCAGAGGGAGATCAGGAGGAGTATGATGATGTGAAGAACAGCAATGAAGATGAGAGAAACCTGTTGGGTCGGTTATGGGGACATTTTTACATAACTATATACTTTATTTATCATGTTGCTCATTTTTTAAACTAAATCTTGATGCATTTGTAACAATGAAACTATGAATTTGCTTTTGTTTTTAAAAACAGACTATGATGATGTGGGGAGGAGTCACATAAAGAGGGTGGGGCCATATGGCTCACTGACCACACCCACTGCCTCTGATCATCAAATCATATTACAGTTACTGGAGATACTGGGAGTTGCTTATGTTGCTACTAATGCATCAATGCCTTATGTTTTTATGTTATTTCAAATCTTTTTGTATGAAATGTTACATGCTTTACAAAATTTGGAAACAAAAATAATCAGTTTTCAGTAGTTGATATGAATGCATACTCAAAAGATATGTTTTTTTAATCAGTAAATGAATTTTTATTAACTTCATGAATGAATGAAATTTTTAAAATGCATTTGGAGGAAAATGGACAAAAGAAAATGTGGAAAAATTATTCTTGGGCAATTTTAGGCAGTATCTAATAATGACAAAATTAAAAATGTAGAGCATAACAATTTCCAATGCAATTTTAAACTTTAGTGATAACAACAAAAAGGTTTGCAAAGATTATTGTACGCATAATTTTGTTCATAATAAAATCACACATTTAAACACCTGCACTTTATTGTGATGGTCTAGTTTATATGTAAAATACTACATATACACACATAGTACATACTACACAAATACTAAAAAACAGGTTTTTTGTTTTATTTTGTGGATGATACTAAATTATTTGCACTGGAATATTTTGCATTAGCTCCATCTGCAGGTTGAGTTTGGACTGATTATTCCTGGTTTTCCTTTTCAACTATCCAGAATTCCTACACAGACTATAATAAAACATCAAACATTTGTCAAAGAATTTAAAGGGTGCTGAATATGTTTACATGACATTAGGATAAATACTGTACATTCCTTAAGACAAGGTAAACTTATATAAATATATTCTATCTTTTCTTTTCTTCTTTTTTAATCGTGCAAGTAAACTAATTCAGTTACCTCAACATGAAAGCAACATAATCTGATCATTTTTGTTACTTTTATTTTTTAATTTTTTTATTATTATTTATTATATTTTAATTCAAGACATTGGATAGGCTACACTGTGTTTCAGTCGTGGTTGTATTGAGTTGACCGCTGTATCAACGGGTTGATACCAGAGCAGTGTTGTGAGTGTCAGTTGCTCGTGTTAAAGTCACTGTACTAATCTAGTGTACTAAAATGTTCTACTGTAGCTGGAATATCGGGAAAAGTCCAGAAGGAACGGAGAGCGGGAGCGATAAATGGACGCTACTCTTCTAGAATAAAATCAGTGACCAGCTCACAGTGAACGCATAATTTGATGTTCTGTTGTTCTAGGAGGAGATATTGACAGTTAAAAAGATCCAACTAAAGTTTTAGTTTTCCCATTTAAAAAATGTGGAAAATAAATAATAATAATAATTTAAAAAAATGTTAATTTGCCCATTTCTTTTATGGCTTCATTTGACAGTTTCATTTGATTTTTAATAAACACATACCTTTAGAAAAGATTATTATGAGGACCTGCTGAAAATACAATAAATAGGCCTATCTCTCTCACTGCTACAGTGTATTTACATCATTCTGTCACTGTTTTACCACCTCAAATCAAGAAAAGTTGGGAAGTTTTTTAAAACGTAATAAAATCAAGAATCTGTGATTTAATTCTCTTGAAACTTTAACTGACAAAAGTACAAAGAAAAGATTTTCATTGTTTTCACTGACCAATTTGATTGTATTTTGTAAATACAGTATAAACAAATTTTGATTTTGATGGCTGCAAAATGTTGGATCATGTTTCCCACTGTGTCACATCACCTTTCCTTTTAATTACACTTTTGGGAATTGAGGATACTAATTGTTGCAGTTTTGCAAGTGTCATTTTTACCCAATCTCACCTGATACAAGACATCTGCTCAACAGTCTGTGATCGTCGTTGTCTGATTCTCCTCTTCATGATGGCCGTACATTTTCAATAAGAGACAGATCTGGACTGCAGGCAGTCAAACACATCAGAATGAGGCCTGCCATTGTCTTGATTCCCAGGAAACATGTGATCTTGATGGCAGTATATGATATCTCTGTACATCTTAATATATTCCTTCACACATATGAAGTCACCCATGCCGTTTAACAAGCTTAAACATGGACTCATCTGACCACAGCACACATTTCCACTGTCTTTTAGATCATCTGAGATGAGCTCGGGCCCAGAGAACTCACTGACATCTCTGCATTGAACAGATGTATATCTTTCTCTTTGTGTAACAGAGATTCAAGTTGCATTTTTTGATGCAGCAGCAGACTGTGTTAAGTGACAACTTTTTTCCAAAGTACTTCCATGTGGCTATATTTAACACAGCCATCTGAGGGGTCAAAGGTCACGCACATTCAACAAGTTTCCTGCCTTGCCCTACACTGACTGAGATTTCTCTGGATTCCCTGAATCTTTTCACAATATTATGTACGCTAGATGGTGAAAGACTTAAATAATTTGCAATCTTGCATGGAGAAATGTGATTTTTGAATTGTTTGACAATTCTCTCATGAAATTTGGCACAAAGTGGAGAGCCATGACCCATCTTTGCTTGCAAAACCGAGTCTTTGGTGGATGTTCCCTTTACCCAAACATGATACCCTCACCTATTACCAATTCACCTGCTCATTGTGGACTGTTTTAAAACTGTTTAACTTGGATATTCTCTAATCTTTTCACTATTATTTTTCCTCTGTCACAACTTTTCAATGAGTGTGTTGCAGCATCAAAATCAAAATTTGTTTATATTTACAAAGTACCATTCATTTGGCCAGTGAAAATATTATTTTATTTTTACTTTTGTCAGTTAAATAAAGGTTCAAGAGAATTAACAAATCACAGATTCTTGATTTTATTGCATTTTTCAAAATGTACCAACTTTTCTTGATTTGGGGTTGTACAATAGCCTGTCTTATAACAGCAGACGAAGAGTAAAATGAATGTGCTGTGAAGTGAACTATACGTTAAATAAATTACAATTGTAGCTATAAACAAAGAATTTTACATTTTCTGCCCATAAAAATGTATGAGAAGCTCCATCATGGACAAGACTCTCTTCTGCTTCTCTTTACAATAAGTGTTCTGCTGCCATCTGCTGGATGAATTACACATTGCAATATTAAACACGTCTACAGCTACAAATGTCTTAGATATAATGCCAGATGAATATATGTGGAACAGAAACCAATGTTTATTTATTAATGTGGTCTGAAACTTGTCTGTTTGTTGTACACAACCAGTCCAGTTCATTTCATAATTTATTAACATACTGTTAATTGTGCTCTTGGTTTGAATATCATGACATTGTAGTAAAATACACCAAATATTACACACATTTGTCACAAAAATAACTTCAAAATGTTTATTACCCAGTTCACCCAGTTTATTATAATTTCTATATTTAAAGCAAAGATCAAATATGTTTGTGTATGAAATAAAGTGTCAGTAAGTGATCAGTCAGTCATCAGTGTTGTATGTTGTGTGTGCAGATACAGGCTTTGATGCTGAATATAACCTGCAGTGTTTCTCTATCAATCTCTTTAAGTTTAGTGTGACTTTATCTCCACGCTGACATATGACTGACACGAGTCTGTCCTCAGTGAAGTGTCTCTTCACGCTGGAGGAGGAGTCCCGCTCATCAGCGCTCACACTTTATTGATATATATGGAGAAAATAAAAATGCTGCTTTCTGATTTGTCAGTGATTGTGTTTGATGATTTCCTCTGTTGTGTCTAATAAGGTAACAGTGAGTGTCATTGGCAGCTGTGAGAGTCTCTCTCTCTTTAGGGGACTGACAGGAGCCAGTTTCTTCAGTGTGTTTGAGGGAGCAGAAGGAGAAACAGAGTCAAACAAACAGTGTGATGAGCAGAAGAAGATGGAAGGATGTCTGACACTCATTTTACTCTCCTCTATAGTCACTCTAACAACATCTGGTAAGTACAAAAAAGAAAAAACTGTAAAGATGTGAAATTTGACTTGCTTGAATAAGGAGTTTATCAATGATGGCTTTAGACCACCAACCGAATAGAGGCCTGAACTTTTAGATCCTTAATTATCAATTCGATTTTTATAAATGATTTGAGCTTTTACAGGCAACTTTTATGATGACAACATTTATTATTTATATTTGTAACATACTCTTGTCCAGCTTTAGTTGTCCAGTTTTCAGTATTTATAAATATTTCTATTTACCAAATTCTTTCCATTTTATGTTTCTTCACCTTGCATTATGATAAATTTAGGCTGTTCTACTACCACTGAGGATAAATCTCTCTCTCTCTCTCTTTCACATGCAGATTTTGAGACTGTTAGGTTAGCTGATGGTGACAGTCGCTGTGCTGGTAGAGTGGAGGTTCTTCATAATGGTCAGTGGGGAACAGTGTGTCGTGATGACTGGGATATGACTGATGCTGAAGTGGTGTGTAGAGAGATAGGATGTGGAGAGGCTGTAGAGGCTGTGCGTAATGCTTACTTTGGACAAGGATCAGGAACAATCTGGATGGATGATGTGGCCTGTAGTGGATCAGAGTCAACACTGAAGGACTGTGAATCAGGAGGATGGGGTGTTAGTGACTGTGGTCATGGTGAAGATGCTGGAGTCAGATGCTCAGGTGAGCTGCTCCATACATCATTGTTAATGCATCACTGATCAGACCTCAATTGATAAACATCATACAAGCAATTTAAAATAATTTAGTGTCATTTGTTTTCAAAATAATTAATAAGAAACTAATTGATAATTAGAATATTTTATTGTGTAAACAACTCACTGACAGATAGTCTTCTCTGTTGTGTAAATATGATCAGCAACTGTAAATTATGGACGGTTTACAAGACTTGCTGATGGACCTCACCTGTGCTCTGGGAGATTAGAGGTTCTTCAGGGGAACACATGGTACACAGTGTGTGCTGCTGCCTTTGACCAGCAGGATGCAGAGGTTGTGTGTAGAGAGCTGGACTGTGGGGCTCCTGTACAGGTGCTGGGAGAAGATGCTTTTGGAAAAGGAGACGCTCAGATCTGGACACAAGAGATTCAGTGCAGAGGAAATGAGTCAAACATTCAACACTGTCCATCAGCCTCACATAATAAGAACTGCACCCATGACAATCTCATGGGACTGATATGTTCTGGTAAAATATCAATATGTTTAGCCATATAGAGAAATCTAATTGATAAATTCTAAAATTTAATTATTTTATCAGTTTCAATAAGCTCTGTGTTCTTTGTCCAGGTTATACTGATCTCAGACTGGTCAATGGTCCTGACATCTGTTCTGGTCGAGTTGAACGTCAGTACTTCAGAAACTGGGGCACAGTGTGTGATGCATGCTGGGATATGAGAGCTGCCAGTGTCCTCTGTAGACAGCTGAATTGTGGGATTGCTGTGTCTGTTGTGGGATCAGACTGGTTTGGAGAGGGAAGTGGAGAAATCTGGGCTGATGTGTTTGATTGTGACGGGAATGAAACAAAACTCTCAGAATGTTCCATCTCTTCATGGAGTCGAGCTGAATGTTCTCATAGACGAGATGTTGGAGTCATCTGCTCTGGTGAGTCCATATTACAGGAAGATTCACTGATATTGTGCTGCTGAAAGACTTAATATTATAAATACAATATTTCAGTTGTCTTCATTTACTGTATTTAACATGTTCATTTCAGACTGAAAGATTAAATGCACTTGTCATTTATTTCTGAATTAATTTTTTATTATGCAAAATGTATTATTAATGTAAAGCATATTCTTTCAATATTTTAGTAAAACAGATCTTCTCCCCAGATTCCTCTCTGGCTGTTCATGATGGTCTGGTGAGGTTGTCTGGAGAGAGACAGTGTGAGGGGGAGGTGGAAGTTTCCATCCATCAGGTCTGGAGGAGAGTTCTGCTGGACTCCTGGAGTCTCACTGAATCCTCTGTGGTCTGCAGACAGCTGGGCTGTGGCTCTGTGCTGAACTTCTCCGGCTCCTCTTCATCCAGTCCTGAACACAGTCATGAGTGTGTGACAGGCTTCCAGTGCTCTGGGAGTGAAGCTCACCTGGGGAACTGCAGCTCTCCACAAACTCTCAACTGCAGCTCCACACAACAGCTGTCAATCACCTGCCTTGGTGAGAAGAGCAAAATCTGGGCAGATTCTTCAGTTGTTAGTGATCACTAATGTTTTTTTCTTTCTCTGAATATCAGGTCGCGGGTCCATCAGGCTGGTGGGTTCTGGGGGAGACTGTGCAGGGAGGCTGGAGGTTTTTCACAGCGGCTCATGGGGGACAGTGTGTGATGACTCCTGGGATATTAAAGATGCCCATGTGGTGTGCAGACAGCTGCAGTGTGGAGTGGCCCTCAGTAACCAGCAGGTACCAGCCTGGTTTGGTCCTGGTTCTGGACCCATATGGCTGGATGAGGTGGAGTGTGAGGGGAATGAGACGTCCCTGTGGAGCTGCTCTTCTCCAGGCTGGGGAAAACATGACTGTCAACACAAGGAGGATGTAGGAGTCGTGTGTTCAGGTAAACAGTAAAGTAATGTAAATGATTTTCAAAGATACATTTATTTGTTTTTCACAAAATATCCTATGTAAATGATAATGTACAGCTGGTCATTTTTACAAAATAAACTCCAGGATGATCAGGAGCTGACGGGTCTTGTATCATCTTAAAGGGGTTTATTTTTCAACAATGACTATATGACTGCAATGTCGGTCTGATAGACAGCGTTGCCATGGATGACGATTATTTTTTAAATATTTTTATTGACTAAGCAGAATCAAGTAGAATATTTTGTATAATATATTATGAACCTTATGTAAATATACACTGTGTACATGCTATCAGTGCTTGCAGCATGCATTAGACTTGTATTAACCAGTTATTTTAGGTGATATTTTTGGTTTAGCAAACCTGGATTTCCATATTTTTTGTAAATGTAGCATTTTTTTTTTTTTTTTTTTACAATTCTCATCAATAATTTACTTAGTTGAAGTTGATTCTCATCCTTTTCCATCTAGGGTTTAAAGAGATCAGGTTAACTGAGGGCTGTGAAGGGAATGTGGAGGTTTTCTACAATGGATCCTGGGGTAATGTGTGCTGGAACCAGATGGAAACAGACACAGCGAGTCTGATCTGTCAAGAGCTGAACTGTGGAAGATCTGGTGTTTTGTCTGAATCTACAACAAGACTGGAATCAGCTCCTAACTGGCTGGATGAAGTGAAATGTCGACCACATGATTCAAATCTGTGGCAGTGTCCATCTTCACCCTGGGGACAGAATGACTGTAATGAAGATGAAGTGGCCAAAATCACCTGCTCAAGTGAGATGATATTTAAATGATGATCTCAATAGTCATGTTTCTTTAAAAACAATGTTTATAATGTGGTGAGTAAACTCTTTCTGAAAAACTAAACTGAGCTGATGGAAAGAGCCTAAAATTTATGAGATTTAAATTGTTTTCACATTGATGATGTTTCACTGAGATGTTTTCAGAATCTGAATCAGAAAGAGCTTTATTGCCAAGTGTACTTACACACACAAGTAATTTACTTTGGTATTGAAGCTTCCAGTACACACATATAAATATAACAAGACACATTATAACATTTAAGAATAAAAAATATAAAATGGTATAAAGACACAGATAGGTTTAGTCAAAATAAACATTTACAGATAATGAACATATTTACAGTATTGTGAATAATAATATGAATAAATAGAACTAAATGAATTTACAAAGATATTGCACTAAACATTTCAAGAGGGAAATAGACTGTGGGAAGAAACTGTTCTAGTGATCTGAGGTGCCGTCAGGACTAATGACTCTGAATCCTAATGTTCAGTTCAATTTATTTTTAATCTCAGTGGAGGAAAATCCTGAATCTCCTCGGAGTCGTCTGACATGTTCTACCTCATCATCTCCTCACCAGAGACAGTGTTCAAGTAAGTTTATTATAATATAAATATATGCACTTGAACAATAATAATTTATAATAACTTTAAATAGTTATAAAATGCATTGTAAATGTGTTTTTGTAAATGTTGTGCTGAAGCAGGTCAGTGATGTTGATGTGTGTGATTTAGATCATGTTCCTCTCAGACTGAGTGGAGGGGAGGGCCGGTGCTCTGGGAGGCTGGAGGTGTATCATAACGCTGTGTGGGGCTCAGTCTGTGATGATCTGTGGGACATCAGCGATGCTCAGGTGGTCTGCAGGCAGCTGGGTTGTGGAGCAGCACTGAGGGCTGATGGGAATTCAGCCTTTGGTGCTGGTGAAGGTGTTGTGTGGCTGAACAGAGTCGAGTGCAGAGGGAATGAGATTCATCTGTGGGACTGTCCTCTCTCCCTGAAGAACCACACTGACTGCTCCAACAAAGATCACGCTGGACTCACCTGTGCAGGTCACAGCACTAATGAAACACTAATGAAAATTATTCATTTTTACATCATTTCAGTGCTAATAATGTATGTGTATTTAAATCAGTAATTAGCATGGTTTTGACCATGTTTGTGTCTGTTTTGACAGATATGTCAGTGTCCACTACTCCTGCCACAACAACATCAGCTTCTCCAGTTTCTCAGACAGTGAGCTCAACATCATCTTCTCCTCCAGTTTCTCAGTCAGTGAGCTCAATATCAGTCTCTCCTCCACAAACTCCTCCAGCGTCTCTCTCTGTGCTTGTGATTGTACTGGGAGTTGTGCTCTTACTGCTCTTAGTGCCACTGATTATACTGATTCAGCAGAACAGAGTGATGAGGAGAGGTAGGAGAGATCCAGAGACTGTCATATTGTGTCTTATTCAGTGTGTGATCAGTCATGTGTTGTGAACTGACAGCAGGTTTGTCTCTCTACACTCACAGCTCTCTCTAAGAGGAGACACAGGAGCACGACTGAAGCCGTTTATGAGGAGATTCATCACAGACACAATCACTTCACTCAGAGGGGTGAGACATGAGCCGTGAATCTTATTTAATATGATTAATTAATAAGAGAGTCTGTCAGACACTTGATGTTCATCTATTATTAGTCCTGTTAAACCTCCTGCAGAAAACCACAGAGCTGCAGGTGTGTGTGTGTGTGTGTGTATGTCTCTTCCTGCATGTATTTTTAGAGGGTAATAAGGAGCAGGTCATATATTTGTATGTGTACAGTAGGTGCAGGTGTGTGTGTGTGTGTGTGTTTGTCTCTTCCTGTGTGTATTTCTGGAAGGCAGTGAGGAATGGGTTCATGTGAGGATACATGTGTGTTTACTAATAGGCCTCTAAAACATGAGATTTCTGCCTCTAATGCTTTTAAAATGTAAGTAATTAATATGTGTGTTGTGTTTTCAGTAACAAAATGCTTTATGATCTAAAAGAAATGAGGATTCAGTCTGTTTGTAATGATGAACATGTTTCTGACTGTTCTGCTCCTTTAACAGGGAGTCTCATCTCTGAAGAACTGCATTCTGGGTATGAAGATGCTGATGAGCTTCTCTCAGGTTAGAGAGCTGAAGTATATTCAAAGTAATTCATAAAATAAATAATTTGATTTACAAACTGAAAGAAATTAATTCACACATTTTACCACTAAATAAAATATGTACAAATAATTAAACTGTTCACAATACTAAAACTTATATCTTCATTAGAAACAAAGTTCAAGACTGCATATTATGATGATGTCACCAATGGCAGTGTCCTGAAAGGTCAGTAACTGAAGTGGTCTAGTAGATTAACTGATCACATGATTCATTACCAGATAATTAAAAAAGCTGAATGGCCTCAAGAACTGCAACAGCATGTTTTACATTTGTTTCCAAACATTTTTAAAAATGGCCAAAATATATAACATGTTTTGATACAGAAGAGATGAAGGAAATCCCACTAGGATACTATGATGATGTCATCACTGATGGACTGAAACCAGATCATGAGACAGGTGTCGCTCTGCTATTCTGTAAATAGGAGGAACTATTTAAAATATATGAAATCTGTATATAAATACATTATATTTTGTATGGGTATCTCATGTTAAATTTGCAGAAGACACACCTGAGAGCTATGATGATGTCATGACGAGTGGACAGAACTCTATCAAAAATGGTTTACTTTTTGTTATTCCTTTTATAGAGATTTATGATATTATCCCAGTACAATGTAAGATATAATGCAACAATTGTTCTATGTGTTCATGTATAGTGGACACTCCAGAGCTTTATGATGATGTCATCATTAATGGACAGATTTTTCAAGGTGAGTCACATTTTATTATCAACCGCTTATATTGAATGTGCGTTTCTACCATTAGCCCTTTCATGCATGAATTATGGAATAAATCATCTAGATTTTTTTAAGATTCTTTTTATTACTTTAATATGATGCTAAAATTGAAATCCATTTTAATTTTTACAAAATTCAGTTTTATTTAAAAATTATTTAAATGTCCACGTATGTGGACACCATGCATCAAAGGAGTAAAATGGGACAAAGCCACAACTGATAATATTGAATATTGTGGGATTTTTTATGGCATGTTATACTATGTATATCAGCTCAGTTATTAAAAACAACAATATTACAATATAATAACAATAAAACACATATTGTAGGAACTATAACGGTAGTTACATATATGCAGAAGCCAAGTAGCAATATGGACAAATCATGGAAAACATTCACTGCTGTTTGTAACAACTTATTATATTATATTATATCTGTACTTGACCTGTGCTATCCCTGTTTTGAAGGGGAAATGCAAATTTGTCTCCATATGTATGTGTAAAGTTGCCATTTAATGCCATATGTAATTTTTTAATTTTATTTATGTTGATATATTTGTTAAATGTCTGTTTTATTGCAATATAAGACAATTCATAACATCTTTGAAAAAAATAAAATAGATATACTAGCAGGTTACAGAAATCAGACTTTATGCAATCTGACTCCACTGTTGCATGACGTCCACATACATGGACAGTTGGTTTTTGGTGTATAAAAACTACATTTTACTTTAATTTTTAGTTTATAAAATACTAACATATTCATCATACTTTACTGTATTTTACCTCATTTTACCTCTGTTACAATACAGACGGGTCAGAGGCAGAGATAACAGAAAGCAGACTTTATTTTTCACACACAGCTGAGTTATGGATGAAACAGGTAAGTGCAGATGAGTGAAGTTGAATGTAGACGTGAAGATGAGTATTAATACTGTCCTTATGGGTGATTTGCAGAAGTGACGATCCGTGGAGGAATGCTGGGATGGCTGACGAGGATGAACGGAGACACTCACACACACACTGGAACAACACTGGGAGACGAGGAGACTTGGAGACGATGGAGACAGGTTAGTAGCTTCAATTGGAGTCCAAGAGGTAAGCATATAGAGATCCTAATGCGAACGAGACCGGACAGTGACTGTGAGTGTGTGTGAGTGTGAGTGTTTTATGGTGGCAGTGATGAGTGGCTAGATGAGGTGCAGGTGCGGGTGATCAGTACTCCGGTGATTGAGTGCACTGTGATTGGGTGATGTTGGAACCTGACGTGTCTGTGACAGTACCCCCCCCTCCACGGCCCGCTCCTGAGGGCCGAGGACCCCGACGTCGCGGTGGTCGGCCTCTTCCACGGGGGGCTGGTCTGTCAGGGTGAGTGGAATGGAAGGTTTGGAGGAGGTTTGGATCTAAGATGTCGTCCCTGGGGACCCATGAGCGTTCTTCTGGGCCGTAGCCCTCCCAGTCGACCAGATATTCTAATTGACCACCACGGCGTCGGGAGTCCAAGATGTCGTGAACCTCATATGCGGCGCCGTCGTCCAGGATGAGTGGAAGGGGGGGTTCGGAGGCTGCCACGTCAGGTCCTGTGGAGGGAGAAACAGAAGGGTGGTGAGGCTTAAGCAGTGAAACATGGAATGTGGGATGAATTCTGTAGTGAGGAGGTAGTTGAAGTTGATACATGACTGGGTTGATCTGCTTGGTGATGGTGAATGGACCAATGAACCTGGGACTCAGCTTCCGGCAGGGCAGACGCAGGCGGATGTCCCTGGTTGACAGCCAGACCTTCTGACCGGGCTGGTATGAGGGAGCCGGACCGGCGAAGGTCTGCTGTCATCCTGCGTCTGCGCAGGGCTCGCTGCAGTTGGTGATGCGCTGAGTCCCAGACCCTCTCGCTCTCTCGGAACCAGTAATCCACAGATGGCACATCAGAGGGTTCCCAGACCAGGGGAACAGTGGGGTTGGTAGCCGAGCACGCATTGGAATGGTGTAAGGCCGGTGGAGGGCTGACGGAGAGAGTTTTGGGCGTACTCGCCCAACCCAGGTACTGGTTCCAAGAGTCCTGGTGGTCATGACAGAAGGTACGGAGGAAGCGGCCGATCTCCTGGATCTTCCTTTCCGTCTGCCCGTTCGACTGCGGATGGTACCGGATGTTAGGCTGACGGTCACACCTAGGAGCGAGAAGAATGCTCTCCATACCTTGAAATGAACTGTGGTCCTCTATCGGAGACTATGTCTTCTGGGATTCCAAAGTATCAAACACATGATTGAAGAGTTGCTCTGCCGTTTCCATGGCAGTGGGTAGGCCTCTTAGGGGTATGAGGCGGCAGGACTTTGAGAACCGATCCACCACCACGAGGATGCAGGTGTTGTTGTTGGAAGCTGGGAGATCGGTGATAAAATCGACCCCTAGGTGTGACCAGGGTCGGTTGGGAACGGGCAGAGGTAAGAGCTTGCCGGATGGTAAATGGCGTGGGCTCTTTGAGATGGCGCATTCCTTACAGCCCTGCACGTACCTTCTGACATCTGCTGCCATGTTGGGCCACCAGAAGCGTTCCCTCAGCAGCGAGAGGGTTTCATTGGCCCCCAGGTGACCAGTGCCAAGTGACGTGTGGGCTGAGTGGATGAGTGGAGTGCGTCGTGACTTTGTAGTGTAGCACAAGCCTGGTGGACAACCCGGCGGAGCGTTGGTGGAGGCATTGGAGGAGGATAAGGTCTCCTCTGACCAGGAAATGGGGCTGACAATGAGTTCCTTAGGAATGATGGTTTCTGGATCTTCGGTCCTTTCATCCGGAGCGTGGAGACGGGAGAGAGCATCTGCTTTGACATTTTTGGGACCAGGGCGGTAGGTTATGGTGAAATTGAATCTAGTAAAGAATAAGGACCAGCGGGCTTGTCTTGGATTCAGTCTTTTAGCAGAGCGTAAGTATTCAAGGTTTTTATGATCAGTGAGAACTTGGAAGGGATGTTTAGATCCCTCCAACCAATGCCTCCACTCCTCCAGGGCGAGCTTCACGGCTAGGAGTTCTCTGTTCCCGATGTCGTAATTTCTCTCCGCCGGGTTGAGCTTGCGGGAGAAGAAGGCACATGGATGGAGTCTGCTGGGATTCCCTGCTGCTGGGACAACACCGCTCCTACTCCCGGTGGTGGAAGCGCCCACCTCGACAACGAAGGGCAGCTCTGGGTTGGGGTGGACGAGGAGAGGAGCGGTGGTGAAGGCTTCTTTCAGGTGTTGGAATGCCTTCGTGGCCTCAGGTGTCCAGGACAGAGACTTGGGCTTATTACGGAGCAGGTTGGTAAGAGGACTGGTTATGGAGCTGTAGTTGTGAATAAAACGGCGGTAGAAGTTGGAGAATCCGAGAAAGCGTTGTAATTCCTTGATGGATGAGGGAGTTGGCCAGTTCTTAATGGCTTCCACCTTCCCCTCGTCCATCCGGATGCCACTGCTGTCGATGATGTAACCGAGGAATTGAACTGATGGTTGATGGAATGTACACTTCTCTGCTTTGAGGAAAAGATGAAACTTGCGGAGTTGTTGGAGGACCTCCGCAACGTGGTGGCGATGTTCGGCCAGGCTCCGGGAGTAGATCAGGATGTCGTCAATGTAGACCAGGACAAAGCGATGGAGAAACTCCCGGAGCACCTCATGAATGAAGTCCTGGAATACGGAGGGGGCGTTGACCAGGCCATACGGCATAACCAAATATTCGTAGTGGCCGGTAGGTGTCACAAAGGCGGTCTTCCACTCGTCCCCCTCGCGTATCCGGATGAGGTTGTAGGCGCTGCGGAGGTCCAGTTTAGTGAAGACAGTGGCACCACGGAGATGTTCTAGGGCTGAAGGGACGAGAGGAAGGGGATAACGGAATTTGACAGTTATGTTGTTCAATGAGCGGTAGTCGATGCAGGGCCTCAAGCCTCCGTCCTTCTTGGCCACGAAGAAGAAGCTAGAAGCAGCAGGTGAAGTGGATGGTCGGATGTATCCTTGGGCAAGAGCTTCCTTAATGTATTCCTCCATGGCCTTCTCCTCCGGGACGGATAGAGGGTATATCCGTCCCCTAGGCACTGGTTCACCCGGAAGCAGATCGATGGCACAGTCCCATGGCCGGTGTGGAGGCAGCTTGGAAGCTCGTTGTGGGCAGAATACGTCACTGAAGGGGGCGTAACACTCAGGGATGTCCACGGAGCGTTGGTTCACTGGGCTCTCAATGGTCGTGGCACATACTGGAAGAGACTCGGAGCGTGGAGAACAAGGAATGGGGAGCCCAGGGAAACAGTCATGAAAGCAGGTTTCGCCCCACTTCAGGACTTCGCCAGTTTTCCAAGAGAGAGTTGGGTTGTGCTGCTCCAACCAGGGGCGCCCTAAGATCACGTCAGCGGTGGATCCCTCCAGAACCAGCAGATGGAGATGTTCCACATGTAGAAGGCCGACTTGTATCTGGATGGCTTCTGTGCAATGACGAATGTGCTTACGGGCTAAGGGCTTCCCGTCACAGATCAAATCTGGTAGGTGGTCGGCGTGGCCGTGGTCTTGACGTGGAGCTGGCGACAGAGGGTGCCGGAGATGAAGTTGCCGGCTGACCCAGAATCGAGGAGGGCGACAACTGGAATGGAAATGTCAGAAGCAGTAAGTGTTACAGTAGTGGTGAGGGGTTTCATTTTCTTGATTGACGGAATGATAGCACTCACCATGGGCCGCGGAGGACGAATTGGGCATGTGGAGAGAATATGCCCAGGAGAACCACAGTAAAGGCAGAGATTCTGGGTCAGCCGTCTCTGTCGCTCAGCGGGGGAGAGCCGTGTGCCTTCCAGAGACATGGGTTCGTTGGCTGGTTCTGGGGAGCTGACGGATTCTGGTCGACGTGCTGAGATGGGAAATAGCAACTGGCCCTGGTGTTCTTCTAAACACGACTGCATACGAGTGGCGAAACGGATGGAGAGTTGGATGAATCGTTCAAGGCCGATGGAATCCTCGTATGCAGCGAGATGCAACCGCACGCGAAGATCCAATCCTTGGCGATACGTTGTTATCAAGGCTTGTTCGTTCCAGCCGCTGGATGCTGCGAGAGTTCTAAACTGCAAGGCATATTCGTTAACAGATAGGGATCCTTGTTTTAAATTATATAGTTTCTCACCAATCGACGAGTCAGAGATGGGCTTTCCAAAGACTTCGCGGAAGTGAGCCACAAAACCAGAGTACGACTGAGTAATAGGATGATTTTGGGACCAGATAGAATCTGCCCACTGGAGCGCCTTGCCTTGCAGTTGAGAGATGATGAACGCCACTTTTGAAGTTTCGGTGGGAAAGTTGTGCGGTTGCATCTCCAGGACCAGCGAGCACTGCAGAAGGAATCCGCTGCAGTCCTCCGCCGAACCAGAGTAGGGCGCCGGTTTCGCCATGGGACTGGCGTGCACAGGAGGTGAAGGAGAGGTAACGGTGTTTGTGGAGGTGATCGCTGGATGAGGTGATGTTGGAGTGGTGGAGAGAGCTCGTCGAAGGACATCGACGAGCTCTTGGATGGGATCCGGGTGACTCATGCTGTGTGTGAAGACGATGTTTTCTGGTCCGGTCTTCTGTTACAATACAGACGGGTCAGAGGCAGAGATAACAGAAAGCAGACTTTATTTTTCACGCACAGCTGAGTTATGGATGAAACAGGTAAGTGCAGATGAGTGAAGTTGAATGTAGACGTGAAGATGAGTATTAATACTGTCCTTATGGGTGATTTGCAGAAGTGACGATCCATGGAGGAATGCTGGGATGGCTGACGAGGATGAACAGAGACACTCACACACACACTGGAACAACACTGGGAGACGAGGAGACTTGGAGACGATGGAGACAGGTTAGTAGCTTCAATTGGAGTCCAAGAGGTAAGCATATAGAGATCCTAATGCGAACGAGACCGGACAGTGACTGTGAGTGTGTGTGAGTGTTTTATGGTGGCAGTGATGAGTGGCTAGATGAGGTGCAGGTGCGGGTGATCAGTACTCCGGTGATTGAGTGCGCTGTGATTGGGTGATGTTGGAACCTGACGTGTCTGTGACAACCTCCTTGTATAAAAGTTTTTCACAAATATGCCTGAGGCATTTAGCACATAGCTATTGCTGTCAGCCATCTTGGATTAATGATGTCATCAAGCAATGAATATTTGGAATGCAAGATAGTAGCCACTGTTAGAATATTGCTGTCAATCTACTGATACTGCCCTCAAGTGGTCTGGAGAAAATTACCATGATAAATGAACCCTAAATGGAGTTAAATTAATGGTCCACAAATGTGGACACCATGCATGAAAGGGTTAATGACTCATCATGACTTCATCAGGAGTAAATCTAATAGTCTCAGACAGTCATGAGCAGAGTTGGGTATAACGCAGCTACAAAGTAATGTATTTTAATTACTTTTCCTGATAACGCAGTAATGTAACGCATTACATTTTAAATGTATGTAATTTGATTACAGTTACTGATGTCAATAAAAATACGTTACTTGCGTTACAAGAAAAAAAATATTAGGTAAAATGTATTTCTAAAAGAAATCACGTTTGGCGCGGATGCGTCATTATGAATCACCGGAGAACGCGTGGAGGAGGTTACCCGCGCCCAAGACGAGAGCGGTCCAACCTCGCCTAAACAAGCTAGATTGGATTTTTGTTCAGGATCGGGAGGGAAGATAATGTCTGAACAATAATGTTTAATGTTATTATAAATGTTTTCAGCAATTTTTCCATCTTTAATGCAGTTACATACAAACATAAACACAGTTAAGCTACCACACACACACACACATACATACATGCTACTCCCAGCAAGGAATGTTTAAGCTGTGTCCGAAACCGCTCACTCGTTCACTGATTCACTAATCCCTATATAGTGTATGTCATTTGAGTGCACTATATCTGCAAAGAGTGAACGAAATGAAGTGAGTGAATTCGGACGCTGGCGTACATGTGTCGGAGAGCTGGAGCTGTCACAGAAACGGCTCAACACGTGATTATCCTACATGTTACTTTATAAAATAATATTAATAACAATCTTAATGACTTTATTTTGTAATCATACATGCCATACGTGCCAGCTTTGTAGTTTCATCGATTGTATAATTGGTTTGTCATTCTTAATAGGCCTATGTGTTCATAATCATTAAATACTATAAAAAAAAACCTGCAAAAAAATAAATAAATAAACACATTAACAAGTGTACAATATTTCATATAAATAAGTTATTTAATAAAGTTATTTTTAGTTTGTTAGAATCTCACGCTCACAGATTACGTAGTCGTTGAGCGCCCTCAGGCGACCGTTATGATTATATTAGAATGAATAATGTACCTACAGATGATTAACGAATATTTTTAAGTTAAGTGGCTGTTTTCATACTTCTGTAATATTTTTCAGTCAATATTAAATTACGGAAAGAACTGAGTTTGTTTGTGGTGTATTTTTGTAGGTTTTATAGGAGTAACTTGAATGTAAAGTAATTAGTAATCTGATTACTTGTTACATACAGTAATCAGTAATGTAATCAAATTACAATTTCAATGTAGTAATTTGTAATTTGGAGTGGATTACTTTTTTTGAGTAACTTACCCAACACTGGTCATGAGGAGAAAGAGATCAATGACATCATCAGTGACACAAGCGTTTTTAAAATCACAATGTGAGTGTTTTTTTTTTTTTTTTTTGTTTTTTTTTTTTTTAACAGGTGTATCAGAGGGAGATCAGGAGGAGTATGATGATGTGAAGAACAGCAGTGAAGATGAGAGAAACCTGTTGGGTAGGTTATGGTCACATTTCTATACATATGTTTTTATTTATGTTGGTTATTTAAATAAAAATCTTAATGCAATTGTAACAATGAAAACTGAATCTGCATTTGTTTTAAAAACAGACTATGACGATGTGGGGGAGGAGTCAAATAAATAGGGAGGAGCCATGTGAGTCACTGACCACACCCACTGCCTCTGATCATCAAATCATATTACAGTTACTGGAGATTCTGGGAGTTTCTTGAGCTGCCATTACAGATTCATGTTTTGTTATCTTAAATATTTTTGTATAAAAGGTTATGCATTGCAACAAATTTTATAGTATTTGTATTTTAATATTTGACCTTTTTTTATTTTGGTATATTTTTCACCTATATTTTGCAGTTAGAGGAAAGGAGAAAATTTGCAAAACTATAAACTTTTAAAAGAGTTGAAAACACAGTTAGGCAGTTCAGCTGCTGACAGCATTATCTACCTAAATATAATGATAAAATAGATTTACCACTTAATAGATATTATAAGGCATCACATTTTCAATAAATTTACTGCCATAGTATTTAATAGTAGTATTTCTTGTGTACTGTCAGCTTGAATTAACTTAAAGGGTTAGTTCCCCCAAAAAAGAATATTCTGTCATTACTCACCCTCATGTCGTTCCACACCCGTAAGACCTTCGTTCATCTTCGGAACACAAATGAAGATATTTTTGATGAATGAAAAGCTTTCTGTCCCTTCTATTGACAGCTACGCAACTGACAGTTTGATGTTTCAAAAGTTCATAAAGAGATTGTAAAACTAATTCATATGAATTGAACGGTTTAGTCCAAATTTTCTGAAAAGATTCAATTGCTTTATATGACAAATAGACTGAATTTAGGCTTTTATTCATGTATAAACATTGATCAGCGAACATAAACAGAAGCTCAACTTAACCTGCCTGACACATGAGAACAAACCTCTTACGGAAGCTCAAACGTGCTGCGTAACATGAGAATAAACCTCATTGGTTCTCACACGTCAGGCAAACATGCTTGAGCTTCCATTTACCACAACTGATGTGTGAGTTGATGAATGTTTATATGTGAATAAAAGCCTAAATTCAATCTGTTCATCATATAAAGCGATCGAGTCTCTTTAGAAAATGTGGACTAAACCACTCAATTCATATGGATTAGTTTTTCAATCTCTTTATGAACTTTTGGAAACATCAAAGTGTTAGTTGCGTAGCTGTCAACGGAGGGACAGAAAGCTCTCAGATTTCATCAAAAATTTCTTCATTTGTGTTCCAAAGATGAACGAAGGTGTTACGGGTGTAGAACGACATGAGGGTGAGTAATTAATTACAGAATTTTCATTTTTGGGTGAACTAACCCTTTACGTAAAGCATAATTTGATCGTTTTTTACAAACAATATTACTGTAAAGACAAAGGTTTGCAAAGGTATACACATTCTTATGGTAAAAAAAAAAAACACTCACCCAAGCTGCACAGTTTATTGTGTGATGGTGGATTTTTACTTTAAAGTTGTTTAAAGCATTTTAAACAGTTTTTAAGTCTGATGCTGAATTATTTGCTCTGATCTTGAATCTTCTGCAGCAATAGCTCCATCTGCAGGTTGATGTTTGGTTGACCCTTCTTGGTTTTCTCTTCAACAGCTGATGTTGTCATTTTCTTTTCCTTGTATTTTTTCAGAGCCTCCTCACGCTGAGATTTGTCTTTCAAGAATTCCTACAGAGACACACAAAATAAAGCCTGCATCAATTATTTGCCAAAGAATGTAAAGTCTGATGAAAATGTGTATGTTTACATGACATAATGGATCTTCATTAATGACATCACATAGGAGATTCATTAGGAAGTAGAAAACTGTAAAACAATTCCATCATACTGACAGGCTTTTTGTAGGCTCTAGCACTGAGTGTACATTTGCTAGATGCAATGTTTTATTGGCCAGTTTCTATTGCCTCACCTCTCTTTTTGTGCACATTCCTCCTTCATCCTCTCATATTCTTTTTTTTGTCTTTTGATACGTAAGACATTTTAAGCTTCTTTTGGATCAACGGGACCTTGTGGGAGCTGATGACACAAATAAGGAATGTGGCTGTCAATGCAAATGGATTACAATAATGTTGCTATTTATTTAAAAAAAAAAAAATATATATATATATATATATATATATATATATATATATATACTGTACCTGTCAGATTGTGTTGGCTCATTCGATGAATCAGGTGCAGTAATTTGGTCAGTCGTTGTGTTTAAGACACATTTCTCAGAAGAATCTAAAGTATCCGACACCATGTTTAGTTCATCATCTGCCTCTGTCTCTTTTTCCAGTCCTCTCCCTTTACATCTTTTCAGCTTTTTCTCCTGTTCTTCTTCATCTAGTCGTTTTCTTTCAGCCAGGTACAGATGTCTCAGATGCTCGGGATATTTCTCCTCTAACTGGACTTTTGATGCTTGCTTTTTCTTCCTCTCTTTTCGAAGAAGTTTGTTGTATTCATGCCTTACTTTCTCCTTCCTTTTGAAGGCAAACCCCTGACCTGAGGAAGCACGAGACAGAGATGAGATTCAAACAGAATACATTCAAATCTAGTCCTTTATTGTGGACACTATCAGCCATTTATTGTGTATATATGTTAGACTAACAGAAACAACAGCCGCGGGCATGATTAAACATAAATAACTCAATACCGATCTCAATAAACACAAAAATAAGGCAAACAGGCTTACTTGCAGGTCAATGGCTAACATCTTGAGGTAATTCTGCTGCAAATATCACAAATAATCAGCAATAAATGTTCTTTCAGCGATCGGCTCTACAGAGCATAACAGGGGTGCGTTTCCCAAAGCGAACTATGTTCGCAAGTTCCGTCGTTACCAATAGAGTTCAATGGGACTTAAGACCATCGTTGGCTAACGATGCTTTCGGGAAACGCACCCCAGATCAGCAGGCAGCAGCAGCATAACTCACGTGACTGCTCAGCTAGAAGATGACGTGCAATGTCAAAATAAAAGCCCTCTCGTAAAGGAGCCTTTACAACACTAATAGTCTCAGACAGTCATGAGGGGAAAGAGATCAAGCCTTTCTTCTTCTTTTTCTTTTGTTTTTACTTATTTCAATCAGTGCAAAAAGTGATCTCGTGTTTGAAAGGGTTTCAAAGTATATTGTGAGATCAGTATTACAAAAGGTAATATATGAGGGTTTCTTTTGCATTATTTTTGTCTTATGAATACAACACTTTGCCAAAATAATTAAAAGGTTAATTGTGTGATTTTGTTTTTCAGAAAAATATGAGGTTTGAAAACAAAGTAAAATGTAATAAGGTTCTAAATTAAGAGTTTTTCATTTTTTTGTCATATCTATTTTAAAGTCAATCCAAAAAATAAGACAATAAAAAAAAAATAAATGATCAAAATCTTCAAATGATGTATAAGTACATTCATCACAAACAGTATGAATATATCTACTAATGGAAGCATTTACAGGATAACATGTATGAATAATTTTTTTTCTTTATTAGAAACAACATATTTATATGTTATTGTCCAAATGCTGTGACAAGATATACAATGAGGTTTAAGACATTTTGATTCACATGGAGGATTGGATCCGACATTAAAGGAATTTCTTATAAAATTGTTATTAAAACATTTATCAAAAAAGATCATTTACAAAGTTGAGGATTTTGTAAGGTTGTATTATTAATATCTACATCTGAGAATTTGGTTAAAGTTATTACGCCATTGGGGATAGCCTTAATTACTTTAAATTATTTCACATAAAAAAAAAAACATTTTTAAATAAAATTAGGGTATGTGTAGGAACGAGATCAGAGACATCAATGACACAAGCTGTATTAAAATCACAATGTGAGGTTTTATTTCACATGTGTATCAGAGGGAGATCAGGAGGAGTATGATGATGTGAAGAACAGCAATGAAGATGAGAGAAACCTGTTGGGTCGGTTATGGTGACATTTTTACATAACTATCTACTTTATTTACCATGTTGCTCATTTTTAAACTAAATCTTGATGCATTTATTACATTGTAGCGAATTAACTCAAAGGGGAAATATTAATAATTATTCATAACTCATTATGATTATTAATTATGATTCATTATGAATATGTAAATCAGTTAATCAGATTAACTGGATGTAGCTACATTAAGATTAATATTACAATCAATTAACCTGTTCATCCAGTGAACACTCAGTGTTGATTGTTTATTAATTCTAATTCTAATTCATTTCCAGGTTATGGAAAAACAACATTCTTATTGTACCGTACTACTCAGAGCATGTAGTCAGGATCTAAATCACTTAAGAGGCAATTTATTAGCAGACGGAGTCAGAACCAAACATGTATTGTGCACAATCTTTATTAACTAACTCACAAACACATAACTAAACTAACAAACATAACATACACGCAGGTCACACACATACGTAGGTAAGAATGAGCAATGATAGAGTTGAACAGGAAGCGGAACCGGAAATGGAGCTATAGGAAAAAGTCAAAGACAATCTGAAAAAGAATCATCAGTTTCCTCAGTAATAAAACACCTGACAAAGGTAAGTTCTACAAATCAATACTAAATCGCTGTTTAGTGTTCAAATGTACGATACTTGCAAGATGCTTTTAGGCTGAGGAGCATCGCGTCTGCAGGCTGAGTAGAAATCTTGATGATTCGGTCCGAAGTTGTTGCCAGTATCTTCTGCATTGGATGAAGTACTATGAAACAACTTAAGCTGTTAATTTGACTCTTAGTGGGGAACACAATTCTTTCTCTCTGTCATAGATGAGCACATGGTTGTGTTGTAGGCCGAGGCCTGCAAGCCTACAGGCCTTGGCCTGAAGAGGCCTGCAGCAACAAGGGGGTCTCTTCAGTCGTCCAAAAAGCAAGAAAAAGAGAGCGGGAGGGGGGCGTTGTGCACTGGCTTTTAACCTCTGGTCAAAGTCCCACCTCTTAGGGTTGACGTGACCAATGAAGATGTTGTATTTACGGGCGACAACACCTCCTGTCAGGGCTTTTACGACTGAGCAAGATTAACTGGCTGAGTTTTTGAAGAAGAACTATTAAAGATTCTTGTAATACCGATGTGTTGCACAGGTATGGACATACCGCATACACAAGCATCTAAATCTTCTTGATACGAACCCATAGACACTAAACATGGCATAACTGAAGTTACCTTAAATGTATCATAAAACATGCAAATACAATGAGTGCAATACAACAACAGAAATAATGGATACCATTTCCTAGGGATGTGCATGTTCATTTATAGAACGGTCTGTCTATAAATTAATGCAGGAAAGTCTGTGTTCTGTGGGGAAAATGCAAGAAAGATGCACGTTTCTGTGTCTCTTCTCTGCTCTTCCATGTGGCAACCACATTCTTTAGCGCAATAAAACTTGTAACAGAGAACTTCTTGGGGGATGGGGAACAGACCCCAGAGTGAGCTTTAACCAATTATTGGTTAACTATAACAAATAATTGTGTCTGATTTGTCTCAGTCATTACAACATTGAAACTATGAATTTGCTTTTGTTTTTAAAAACAGACTATGATGATGTGGGGGAGGAGTCAAATAAAGAGGGAGGAGCCATATGACTCACTGACCACACCCACTGCCTCTGTTCATCAAATCATATTACAGTTACTGGAGATACAGTATTTGTATTTTAGTATTTGAGCTATTTTTATTTTGATAACAATGCCTTTCACCTAATAAAAAATAACATTCATTCATCATGTCACAAAAATATTTTTTAGAAGAGCAGTTAGAGGAAAGGAAAATTATGCAAAATACTATAAATGTTAAATGATGAATGTTCAAGGATTTCCGTATACCCACTTAAAAAAGCGCGAGGATACCTAACTAACTACTAACTACCTAACCTAATTATCCAATAAATCACAAAATATGATTTGTGGTTTGTTGCTTTTGACATGAAACAAAGTCTCATATTTCTCACAGTCTCAAGTTTCATATTTTGCCCATTTTACTTCGGAATAAAAAAAAACCCATAAATACCATTTTGGCGCTCTTTAATGTGGCGTGGCAGATCGCTGTAGCAGTTCAAGAGAAGCAGCAGCAGCAGCCTGGGAGGAGGGAACAAGATGGCGGGCTAAGCATATGTAAATTTCTCCACTCTCCAGCAAATCTTGATTTTTATGTCAGCATTCAACTTTTAATCATCCTAATTGCTGTGTATCAGCGAGTATTGGACTATGTCAACAACAAAAAAAGCTTCTAATCACCCGAAAATAGTCATTCCAGGACAAAAAGGGATTACTGTAAAAACTTCGGGTGCTCTTGCCGAACATGAATACGAAAAGAAAGAAATTGGCAACTGTAGTAGCTTTTATATTTGAAAGGGCATCAAGAGAAGCAGCAAAAATTTTAAGTAGGTTTTTCAGAAATCTGCATTTATGAATGAAGTATTTAGCAACTTCGAAAAGGTTGTTAATCAAGTAATGTTGTGAACAATCTTTCTTAAGTACACCAAATTTAATTTGTTTGTATTCAAGGGGTTTTACAAAATGTCATGTAATTATACATGACATTTTACTGCATAATTGAGTCCAAAACAACTTTGAAAAATAGTGTCATGATTGCAGAGATCTTGAAGGCAGTTGAGTTTAATGCAGCGGAGATAAAAGACTCTAAAAGAGAAAATGCAGAAATGAGCAAAGAAATCGCGAAAATAAATAAAACTGACACCGAATTGAGGAACAGAATGGTGGAACTGGATCGTTACAAGAGGAGGTGGAATCTCCGTATCAACGGCCTGCAGGAGAAATCTGACGAAGATCCCCGTAGAGAGGTTTACGGGCTCATCGGTGAGATGGCTCCACATCTGGTTCACAAGTTGGAGGATATCATCGACTCTGTACATCGCGTCGGGAAAAAAGAGCATGGAAAGCAGAGCCAAATGATTGTACAGTTCACAATGAGGAAATATAGAGAGGAGATCTGGAAAGCGACAAAGAACTCTTCAGTGTGTAAAGACCGAGGAGTAAGATTTGTGGAGGACTTGACAAGGGAGGACCGAAATGCCCGGGCTGCGCTGTGGCCTCAAATAGAAAAAGCTCGGAAAGAAGGGGAAAAAGCTTTCTTCAGAGGTCCACACAGTTACATCGAAGGGAGACAAATTAATGTTACCTAGTCGATTTATTGCTGTATGATCACACGAGTGTATCTGTCACGAGATATGTTATGTTTGAGAGAGACCAGGCAGTGAGGTATGTGGTAGTGCTTCTATAAGCAGTCAAACAAGAAAACCTGTAACTACTTTGTTTATTCTTCTATTCGTGTTCATTTTTCTGTAAATATTTTGTAGTTTTTTTGTGTGTGTGTGTTGATTTTGCATGTTCTCTGTTAAAATACCTTTTTCGATCACTTCACTTAATGTCAGGGGATTACAAAACTTAGTCAAAAGAAAAGCTATATTTTTATTTTGTAAAAATCGGAACTCACAGTTTATTTTTCTTCAAGAGACACATTCCAGTGTGAATGATGTTACAATTTTTTCACCCCATTGATTACCCCAAAATTGTATTTAGTCATGGAACTACTCGTTCAGCAGGAGTGGCGATTTTGTTTAACAAATCTCCGGGAAAAATAATTACAACTCGAGTTGATTTGAATGGGCATTGGGTGGCGCTCGTGTTAAATATTGAAGAGGTCTTTTTTATTTTGATTAATATATACACGGGTATAATAGTATGTCACATAATCAGCGCTTGTTCTCAGAGCTTTTAGATATTATTGTAGAGTTTATATCCAACTGATAATATTATTTTGGGTGGAGATTTTAACATTGTACCAGAGAAGGTTATTGATCGATACCCATCCAAATATACTACTCAACAACCTAATGCACTGATTTCTCAGTTATGTGCAAAATTAAGTCTGTTAGATGTATGGAGACATTTAAATCCCACTTGCAAACAGTATACATGGATGAATTCCAGTTCTTCAAGTAAATCTAGAATTGACTTTTGGCTTGTGTCAAATCACTTGATCACTTATGTGAAGGAACGTTCTATCTCGGTCGCTCCACTTACGGACCACTGCAGTATTAATATCTCATTTAAACCGTTGGTTGAAATTTCAAGGAATTAAAATTATTGAAAATTTAATGCGGATTTACTGTTTAATGAAGGTTTTTATGGTTTAATGAAGATAAAAGAGTTAATTCAGAAAATTACAAAGGATGCAACATTTTCCTCTCATGTAAATAGATGGGAATACCTTTAAAATTAGAGAACTTTCCATTAATTATAGTAAGATATTAGCAAAGGTTAAAAGGCAGGATGAATGTACTCTTATTCATCAAATAAATAAACATTGTAGGAAAGAGGTTTTAAGTGAAGAGGAAAAAAATCAAATTTTAATACTACAAACAAAAATTGGATAATATATATATTAGAAAGGCAGAAGGAGCGTATATTAGGTCAAGAGCTAGGTGGATTGAAGAGGGAGAGAAGAGTACTACATATTTCTACAGACTTGAAAAAAGAAGGCAAGCCAAAAATGCTAGGATATTGCCATTGATAATTGACGATGCAGAAATTTCTGACCCTAGATTAATAAGTAGCCTAATGAAATCTTTAAGTTTTATAAGGATCTGTATTCGTCAAATTTTTCTCAAGCAGACTGTAATCTGTTTTTTGAAAGAATACAACAGTCTATTCCTCATATTGATAGTGAATTTAAAAAACTTTGTGATGAAGATTTGCAAATGAGGAATTAGATTTAGCTGTGAAAAACCTTAAACTAAATAAATCACCTGGTCCTGATGGGCTAACTTCAAACTTTTATAGATTTCTTTGAAAGGATTTAAAAGAATTATTGTTTAAAGCTTTTCTACAATCTATTGACGAAGGCACATTAAGCTCTACACAGAGACAAGGGCTGATTATGTTACTACCTAAACCTGATAAAGACTCAAGATGTATAGATAATCTGTGTCCGATAACCTTGTTAAATACTGATTATAAAATTTTTGCACACATTTTTAAAAAAGGGTATAAATAAGGTAATTAATGAATCTCAATCAGGTTTCTTGGCGGGTCGCTCCATTCATAATAATATAAGATTCATTATGGATTTGTTGGAATATAGTGAGTGGACAGAAGATGATGGTTTTATTTTATTTTTAGACTTCAAAAAAAGCTTTTGATATGTTAGAGCACTCCTTTTTATTTCATGCTCTCCAGTCTTTTGGTTTCGGAGACAGATTTGTAAATATTATAGAGATGATTTACAAGGATATAAACAGTAGGATGCAGATCAAATTTCTCTTTCTATTTCTTTGGTTGATTTTTTTTCTAATGCGTCAGGTCTCCATTTAAATATGTCCAAATGTAAGCTTATGCCCATTCATAATTGTGATCACACACATTATATAACATTCCACTAAGTATTTAGGTATTATCATTACGAGAACTTAATTTTTTAGCGAAATTAAAAAAGGCCAAAACAATTTTAAACAGTTGGTTACAAAGAGACCTTTCTATTTTTGGTAGAGTATTGTTGTCTAAAGCAGAGTTTCTGTCAAGGATCATCTACCCTACAATTGCTTTAGCCCCTTCTTCATATGTTTCTAAATTAATTAATCATTCCTTGTGTAATTTTATTTGGAAGAATAAGACTCATTTTGTTAAGAAAAATGATATAGTCAAACCCTATGACCTGGGTGTTTAAACATTATTGATTTTGAACAGATGAATGGCATGTTGAAGTTAAAATGGTTGCAAGCATTTCTATACAATTCTGAGAGTTTTTGGTTTAAAATTCCAGCATCATTATTTAAGAAACTTGGTGGCATTGAATTTTTACTTAAATGTGACTTTGATATTTCTAAACTTCCAATTAAATTATCTGCATTTCATCAGCAAGTTTTATGCGATATTGGAAACTTGCACACTCACATAACTTTACACCACATAATTACTTAATATGGAATAATAAGTATATTGTACATAGAAATAAATCACTCTTTTATGAGGATTGGTCTTGTAGAAATATTTTGTTTATAAAGGATCTCTTTGACAATGATGGAAAGGTGCTGGATTACAATGTTTTTACTATTAAACATGGTTTCGCATGCCATCCAAAACACTTTTTCACAGTAATTTCAGCCATTCCTTCTGGACTTAAAATTATTATGAAGGGTTATTTATCATATAGTCAATTTACACCAATTTTACCATCACTATACCTTGGGCCAACTGAGTTTAAAAATAAGAAATGTACAAACATTTATATTAGACAAATATTCAACAATATCATGTTCCCTTACAGGTCTGCAAGAAATAATTTGGATATTTTCTTTGACAAACAAATGCTTAAACATATTAGAACTTCCTATTTACATTTCCAGTTCACCCCAAAATTAAAGAAACTCATTTTAAAATCTTATATGATATTTACCCTTCTGGAGAGTTTCTAAGGGTTAGATTTAATTTTGAAATGATATTATGTAAATTTTGTAATTCTTCTCCAGATGATACAGAGAATATTTTTTTAACTTGCAAATATTCTCGTGTCTTCTGGGAAAAAGTGCAATTATGGTTAAAAGAGGGAAATGTGGTTGATTTAAACCTGTCCTTTATAAATATTAAATATGGAAACTATGAAGAAGATGGTAAAAAAAGGTTTTTTGATTAATATTTTACTTTTGTTAGCTAAAAATTGTATTCACAAATGTAGAGTTTTAAATTCACCCCCGTTTACAGTATTTAAGAATATTTGAGACAATACTCAAAAACCTTGTCAAAAACAAAAAATAAAAAAGCTTTTTTGTTAGATTTATTGGAAAAATATAATTTGTTATAATGTTTTTATTTTATCCCCTGTATTTAATATGTATTTATTAATATAGATGGATTAAAAATTGAAGTGTTTTTTTTTTATATCCTATGTTAAGTCTAATGCCCTTTCAACATTGATGCTTCTGAATGTAAATTGTATGCTATTTTGTTTTGTAAATTTGTAATATTTTTGTTAATATTTCAATAATAATAAAAAAAAAGAACAGGAAGAGGTTTCTGTGCTGAAATTTCCTGTTTGATCACAGGTTGAACTAAGGTTTGGATGAGGGGGAATCAAGTATTTAATATTTTTATTTAAAACTAACTTTTACATGATTGACAGATAAAGGTTGACACATCCTGCTATTATTTACCTCCTCAATGTTTAACAATAAATAAGAGTTGAATGCCAGAGCTCTGTGTAATTTGTGACATTAAACTGAATACATGATGAAATACTGAAGTCTCAAACTAAACTTACATGCAAACTAAATTCTCACAGCCTAGAGAGAAATTGTTATAATTAAAATACAGAATTACAGCTCTTACCTGAACAATAAAACAAAAGTATTTTACTCTTCCAGGTCTATTCCTAAAAAAAAAGTATAAACGTGTTTAATTAAATCCAGTAAACGAGTGAAGTTTGTGGCGAGCGACCGTTACTCTGGTTTAAATGCTCTGCTGAGAGTGTTGGGATGATTGTTGTTGCAGCACGGACTGTATTCAGTGTGACACCAGTCGTCTTATGTTGTTTATAAATGATAGTACAGGCCGGGTTTGTTGTGTTTAATAAAGTTAAATGTACGCAACTATAACCGTCCATTCTATTTATAATAGAGGATAGAATGAAACAGAGTGCGCGGTCACAGAGGAGGAGGAACTTGTTCAGCTCGCACTCAGAACATGATGATGTTTCTATGGTGACAGACGCTGCGCATCCTCGATTCTTGCAACACATCTTAAAACTGTTTTTTATTATTCTGTTCATTGGTGAAACTTTTTTTAATGCTGAAAATATATTTTACTATTACGAGGAACAAACCTGCATCTATATTGAGTTTTTGTAGTTATGTAATACTAAATGTTTCCATTTTTCTTCTAATAGAATGAAGCATCAAACTCATATGAAAAGGCCAAATATTCAAGATTACAGGGCAAATTTAAAGTTTGTCTGTGAAAAACCTGATATTAAAATCACTCTTGCTAAAGATTACATTCTGTCCCTCTGTGCATAGACTATAGACTGTTACAACAGCAGATAAAGTGTAAAATTAATGTGCAGTGAAAATGAGCTCTACATGAAACAATAAATGTTACTATAAGAAAAAAAAACAAACAAACCATTGATTTCTGTCCTGAAACATGTTCACAGCTCCTTCATGCTCAACACAGGGACAAGATCCTTGTAGTCTTCAATAAGAGGTGTTTTGCTGCCATCTGCTGGACAAATACAGCATTGCAGCATTAAACATGTTAATTGCTGTTGTTTATTATTCTCTAAGGTTTACTTATTTATGTAGATAATATTTAATTTATTTAATAAAAAACACATCTGAAATATAGTTTATACTATGGTGTAATCAAATTTTATTTTTACAATAAAAGAACAAAGCAGTAAAATCTATGTATAGTAATAATATGCATAATTTACCCAGTAACAGTAAGATTAAAATGTTACATTTTTTTCTTCAAATAATTAATGAAAATAGAGTCCCACTTTATATTAGGTGGACTTAACTACCATGTACTTACATAAAAAAATAAGTACAATGTACTTATTAGGTTCATATTGAATTGCAAAACACTTTTGCTGCTATTGAGGTGGGATACGGGTAAGGTTAGGGAAAGCTTTGGTGGTATAGGTAGGTTTAAGGGTAGGGTAAGGTGTAAGGGATGGGTCAACAGTGTAATTATAAATGTAATTACAGAAATTAATTACAGATGTAATTACATGCAGGTGTTTTTAAAATATAAATACAATGTAAAAACATGTATGTACACAATAAGTGTATTGTATCAAATGATTAATTTAAATGTAAGTACATAGTAGTTAAAGCCACTTAATATAAAGTGGGACCGAAAATAGTTCTACTTCTTCTGAGTGTTTAAAGTGATCAGACTTACAGAAATCAGTCATCAGTGTTGTATGTTGTGTGTGCAGATACAGGCTTTGATGCTGAATATAACCTGCAGTGTTTCTCTATCAATCTCTTTAAGTTTAGTGTGACTTTATCTCCACGCTGACATATGACTGACACGAGTCTGTCCTCAGTGAAGTGTCTCTTCACGCTGGAGGAGGAGTCCCGCTCATCAGCGCTCACACTTTATTGATATATATGGAGAAAATAAAAATGCTGCTTTCTGATTTGTCAGTGATTGTGTTTGATGATTTCCTCTGTTGTGTCTAATAAGGTAACAGTGAGTGTCATTGGCAGCTGTGAGAGTCTCTCTCTCTTTAGGGGACTGACAGGAGCCAGTTTCTTCAGTGTGTTTGAGGGAGCAGAAGGAGAAACTTGTGTTTTGTCTGAGTTGATGAAATAGTGTGTGTCGAGCAGAAGGAGAAGATGGAGAGTTGTCTGATTCTGATGTTTCTGTGCTATATGGTAAAACTCACCATCTCTGGTAGGTACACACTCAGGGTCAAGAGGTAATCTATTCTTTAAAATAAGCTGAAAAAAGTTAACATTTAACATTACACTTTACTACATACTATGTTTGGTGTATTTAATTATCTCCCTCTCTCTCATGTGTAGACATTTTGAATGTGAGGTTAGTGAATGGCAATAATCCCTGTGCTGGTCGAGTGGAGGTTCTTCATAATGGTCAGTGGGGAACAGTGTGTCATTATTGGTGGGATATTGCTGATGCTGCAGTGGTGTGTAGAGAGCTGGACTGTGGGACGGCTGTAAAAGCAACATATGATGCTCACTTTGGACAAGGATTAGGACCAATTTCAATGGGTTTTCTACTCTGTAGTGGATCAGAGACTGCACTGAAAAACTGCAGTTCAGACAGCCGATATGATCTGCAAATCTACTGTAATCATAATCTTGATGCTGGTGTCGTGTGTTCAGGTAAGCTTCCCCTGATCTTTTTATTACATCACTCTTTCATAATTCTCACTCAAGCAATATAATGTTTCTGTGTGCTGGTGAAGACAAACTGCATCAGTGTCAATCTTATAAAGCAGGCAATCTGTTTAATTATTTTGTTTGTGATATATTTGTCCCCATTCTTTATTTTCTTATAATAAACTATGATGCAGTGAATCCCCGTTAAACATGTATTATTAAATATTATTATAAATATAGTAAATATTATTATTATTATTTACAGACAGTCTGATTTGACAATCTTATTTACATTCTTTATTTAATGAAGATAATAAAATTACAGATGAAAGATAAAATTTCAGATATAATTAGTGCAGATAAAATGAATGAATTAAATACAGAATGTCAAACCTTAATGGAAGTTTTCTCTTGTGCTTGAAGTCAATAGAGATGTTTAATTTATTTGTCTTTATATTGCAAAGACTCAAAGCAAGGACTTCGACTTGTGGACGGATCTCACCGGTGCTCTGGGAGAGTGGAGGTGCTTCGTACAGAAGGATGGGGTTCAGTGTGTGACGCTGCCTTTGATCAGAAGGATGCAGAGGTTGTGTGTCGACAGCTGGACTGTGGGATTCCTGTACAGGTACTGGGAGAAGCTGCTTTTGGAAAAGGAAAGGGTCGAGTTTGGTCAGAGGAGATTCAGTGCAGAGGAAATGAAGCTCAGATTCACCTCTGTCCACTATTATCTTCACAGAAGCACAGCTGTTCCCATGACAATGATGTTGGAGTGATTTGTTCTGGTTGAGTATAAATATTTGGCATTTCTTTAGATAAATTACATACATAATATACTGCTGTTTATTGTTTAATAATCCTGACTCTAGTTTCATACTGTTCAAATAAGCTGTCAGTTCTTTGTACAGGTTATACTGACCTCAGACTGGTAAATGGTTCAGACTCTTGTTCTGGAAGAGTGGAGCTTCGGTTCCTCAATGAATGGGGTACAGTGTGTGATGCATGCTGGGATATGAGAGCTGCCAGTGTCCTCTGTAGACAGCTGAATTGTGGGATTGCTGTGTCTGTTGTGGGATCAGACTGGTTTGGAGAGGGAAGTGGTGAAATCTGGGCTGATGTGTTTGATTGTGACGGGAATGAAACAAAACTCTCAGAATGTTCCATCTCTTCATGGAGTCGAGCTGAATGTTCTCATAGACGAGATGTTGGAGTCATCTGCTCTGGTGAGCAAATTAACACCGTAATGAAGTCATGGATTTCATATTAAAACTACACATTTTAATAAATGTAGCATATTTTAAATAAATACTGAATGATTAATAAATACTTTCTACAGGGAGTGAAGCTCATCTGGGGAACTGCAGCTCTCCACAAACTCTCAACTGCAGCTCCACACAACAGCTGTCAATCACAAATTTTGGTGAGAAAATCAACATCTGGGCAGATTCTTCAGTTGTTAGTGATCACTGATGTGTTTCTCTTTCTCTGAATATCAGGTCGCGGGTCCATCAGGCTGGTGGGTTCTGGGGGAGACTGTGCAGGGAGGCTGGAGGTTTTTCACAGCGGCTCATGGGGGACAGTGTGTGATGACTCCTGGGATATTAAAGATGCCCATGTGGTGTGCAGACAGCTGCAGTGTGGAGTGGCCCTCAGTAACCAGCAGGTACCAGCCTGGTTTGGTCCTGGTTCTGGACCCATATGGCTGGATGAGGTGGAGTGTGAGGGGAATGAGACGTCCCTGTGGAGCTGCTCTTCTCCAGGCTGGGGAAAACATGACTGTCAACACAAGGAGGATGTAGGAATCGTGTGCTCAGGTACATAGTAAACAATAAGTTATAGTAACTTGTCAATATTTTAAACATTTAAATAACCTATATGTGACGATGATATTATTGCATTGCACGTACAGTATACCTTCTCTAAAACACTTTGACATTTAAAGAGTTTTTGACATTAAACACACCTTTTGCAAGAATTGATTTAAATGTTTTATTTATATCATTTCATCATTTGGATTAAGGAACCATAATTGTTAAGAGGAATTAGAATCAGAATTGTAAAATTCTTTATTATGATTCCTCTCCCTAATTAACAGACATAAGTTATATGTGAGAGTTGAAGTTGATTCTCATCCTTTTCCGTCTAGAGTTTAAAGAGATCAGATTAACTGAGGGCTGTGAAGGGAATGTGGAGGTTTTCTACAATGGATCCTGGGGAAATTTATGTTACAATAAGATGGACAGAGACACAGCGAGTCTGATCTGTCAAGAGCTGAACTGTGGAAGATCTGCCAGTGAACCCATATATTCAATGGGCCTGAAGTCTCAAAATTGGCTTGATTATTTTAAATGTCGACGTCATGATTTCACTCTATGGCAGTGTCCATCTTCACCCTGGGGACCGAACGACTGTGAGAATGAAGTGGCCAATATCACCTGCTCTGGTAAGATAGTATTTAAGATAGTTGGTGGTCATTTTTTTTTCAGTATGATTTTTTTGTCTTATAATTTTTTTAATTAAGTAATCAATGAACTTTTAACAATTTAATCTCAGAGAATCAGATTCATGAATCTCCTCAGAGTCGTCTGACATGTTCTGTCTCACCATCTCCTCACCAGAGACAGTGTTCAAGTAAGTTTATTTTTATAAAAAATTTGTTATATTTTTGTTAATTTAAGCCTGTGTTTTCCTAATAAATTATTAAATTAGGGTTAGGGTTAATTTATTTAATTTAATTTAAATTAACACTTATTAACATTTAAAGCCATCTTTGTTCAGTTTCAGTGTGTGTTTTTGTTGTAAATGGTGAGCTGAAGCTGGTCAGTGATGTTGATGTGTGTGATTTAGATCATGTTCCTCTCAGACTGAGTGGAGGGGAGGGCCGGTGCTCTGGGAGGCTGGAGGTGTATCATAACGCTGTGTGGGGCTCAGTCTGTGATGATCTGTGGGACATCAGCGATGCTCAGGTGGTCTGCAGGCAGCTGGGTTGTGGAGCAGCACTGAGGGCTGATGGGAATTCAGCCTTTGGTGCTGGTGAAGGTGTTGTGTGGCTGAACGGAGTCGAGTGCAGAGGGAATGAGATTCACCTGTGGGACTGTCCTCTCTCCTTGAAGAACCACACTGACTGCTCCAACAAAGATCACGCTGGACTCACCTGTGCAGGTCACAGAAAAACATTAAGGAATGTTAAATCAATTATTTGCTTTGATTTTGAATGCGTTTGTGTCTGTTTTGCCAGATTTGTCAGTGTCCACTACTCCTGCCACAACAACATCATCTTCTCCTCCAGTTTCTCAGACAGTGAGCTCAACATCAGTTTCTCATCCACAAACTCCTCCAGCAGCGCCTCTCTCTGTGCTTGTGATTGTACTGGGAGTTGTGCTCTTACTGCTCTTAGTGCCACTGCTTATACTGATTCAGCAGAACAGAGTGATGAGGAGAGGTAGGAGAGATCCAGAGACTGTCATATTGTGTCTTGTTCAGTGTGTGATCAGTCATGTGTTGTGAACTGACAGCAGGTTTGTCTCTCTACACTCACAGCTCTCTCTAAGAGGAGACACAGGAGCACGACTGAGGCCGTTTATGAGGAGATTCATCACAGACACAATCGCTTCACTCAGAGGGGTGAGACATGAGCCGTGAATCTTATTTAATATGATTAATTAATAAGACAGTCTGTCAGACACTTGATGTTCATCTATTATTAGTCCTGTTAAACCTCCTGCAGAAAACCACAGAGCTGCAGGTGTGTGTGTGTGTCAGTAAGTGTCTCTTCCTGTGTGTATTTTTAGGAGTAATAAGGAGGTTCTTATGTTTGTACATGTAGGTGCAGGTGTGTGTGTGTGTGTTTGTTTGTCTCTTCCTGTGTGTATTTCTGGAAGGCAGTGAGGAAAGGGTTCATGTGAGGATACATGTGTATTTGCTAATAGGCCTCTAAAATAATAATAGAGATTTCTGCTTATAATGCTTTTAAAATGTAAGTTATTAATATTTGTGTTGTGTTGTAAGTAACAAAATGCTTTATGATCCAAAGGAAATGAGGATTCAGTCTGTTTGTAATGATGAAAATGTTTCTGACTGTTCTGCTCCTTTAACAGGGAGTCTCATCTCTGAAGAACTGCATTCTGGGTATGAAGATGCTGATGAGCTTCTCTCAGGTTAGAGAGCTTAAGTATATTCAAAATAATGCCTAAAATAAATAAAATGATTTACAAACTCTAAAAAATGTATCAAATGTATTTCACCACTAAATGAAATGTGTTTGTTTCAGTTGTTCACAATACTAAAACTTTTATCTTATTAGAAAAAGAGTTCAAGACTGTATATTATGATGATGTCACTAATGGCAGTGGCCTGAAAGGTCAGTGACCTTATTAACTGATCATGATTCATTCATTACCAGATAATTTAAAAAGCTGAATGGTCTCAAGAACTGCAACAGTATATTTTTTGCATTTATGTTGTTTCCCAAAATATTAAAAACACTCAAAATATATAACATGTTTTGATGCAGAAGAGATGATGAAGGAAATCACACTGGGATACTATGATGATGTCATCACTGATGGACTGAAACCAGATCGTGAGACAGGTGTCGCTCTGTTATTATATAATATATGAAATATTTAAAATATATAAAATCTGTGTATATATATTAAAAATATATAAATTATATTTTGTATGTGTGTCTCATGTTCAATTTGTAGAAGACACACCTGAGAGCTATGATGATGTCATGACGAGTGGACAGAACTTTAATATTAAAAAAGGTGTTTTTACTTTTTTATTCTTTTTTTTGTTGTTGTTGTTGTTGTTTGTGTATGTTTAACATAATACCTCTGAAGTGATGCACAGTACTGATATGATGATGTATCATTTGTTCTGTTTATATCTTCATGTTTATGTAGTGGACACACCAGAGCATTATGATGATGTCATTATTAATGGACAGAACATTCAAGGTGTAACAAGTGAGTCACACAGAACTGTATTTTATTATCACCCACTAATATTGAACATGTGTTTCTACCATTAATGAATCATCATGACTTCATCAGGAGTAAATCTAATTGTTGGAGAGACTTTTGACTGCCAGGATCTGATTTAATTATAATTATATGAGTGAACCGGTCAGAGCACAACTTTATATAAGGAAGAAGAGACAGGTCATCTGGTTTAAATGATGTATTGATAAAAAAATAAGCCACAGAGGTACAGGTATTTCACAGGTAACGTTAGATATCAGTTACAGTAGAGGCATTAGTCTGGAACACAAGAAATACAATAAAGGATAATGAATAACTAAAAATAGTTCGGCATATATACAATAATAAACGTCCATTGGTACATAAAACCAGTCAAAGTATATTAAATCCTCATCAGTAACATTTATCCATGAAACATACAATCCAAGGGAGGAAAATACGGTATCACGTTGTACATTATAAGCCATTAGCGATCATCTAACATGATAAACATAACTCCATATATGGATATAATCACGGATATAATGGATATAATTAGAGTGCAATCGCTCGTCTGATATAAACAGCTTACAATATCAAATCACGTCGCAAACTTATCGTTGTAAACCAGAACAGTGATATACAAACACAAACAGAAGAAATAATCACATGAACAGCGTCATTAAGCTAGACTAACAGAAACAACAGCTGCGTACGGTGGCACATTGCTGCCACATACATATTATTTTTTCCACTCAATTATGTCGTTAAAATTACATCTTTTCTCGTAAAAACGACATCTTTTGTCGTTAAAACGACATATCTCATTAAAACCACATATTTTGTATGTGACGTGTACGAAAAATACCTTTATCTGATCTATAATAGAGCTCCTAGCCTAGATCAGTTTATCAGTTCAATTCACATTTATTTGTATAGCGCTTTTCACTACATAGGCCTATAGTTTTAAAGCAGCTTTATAGGAAATGCATGTCAACATTACAATATTTGGAGTAATCTGTTATCAAAGGTGACTGTACAAGTTATGTAATTTCAGAAATGTATACATAGGCTATATGTAGTTGACTAACATATTAATTTAAACAATGTAGTAAGGTAGAAACAATGAGCGATGTCCAGAAAAATGTGTAGCCTATATTAAACGCTGTACTAATAAAGCATACTACACAAAAAAATTTGTTCGTGCAGAATTTGATCTTTTAATAGCCTATCACTTAGTAGGCTACATTAAGTGACGTTAAGCTTTTTCTTTATAACGGTTTTCTATAAGAGAAAAAACACTTAACGTAGGCCAAATAAACGAATTTGGTAAATGGTTTAAATGATTAATAGTTTATTAAACGGTTTATTAGTATGATGTTTACTGAGTTTGGTCTTTTATGTCACTGTCTTAAGCTATACATTACACAAGCATTAAGCTATAAACATGTAGCCTATAGGCTATTTCCACAACAAATCCTTATGGTATTCAATACAAAACAAGACTGAAAAATGTTATAAAAAGTATAAAATAATCGTAAACAAATTATAGTGGCATTCATCACAAACAATATTTATTTAAAAGCCTAAACAAACTGTTGGGCTCTCATTCGGCACAAATCCAATTGTTTCTATTAGCACTAGGACGTTAAAATATATTTACGCCGATTTGTTAAACAATGCTTTCATGTCCCAAAACAGCATCCTTCACATGCGCAAAAACATGTTTGGAACAGGGTCGATTATTTCAATATTAGGGGGGCTCAGCCCCAAATGAGGGATTTAAAAAAAATATAGGCTATAGGCTGATATAGGCCTATTTAATAAATGTTTGTGCATGAACAATACATAGGCCTATATCAAGTCAATCCCTATTGAATTTATTTCTAATCATTCTTAATAACCTGCTAATATTCATGAATATTCATTAAGAATATCGACAAACTTTAGGCTATTTTAGGCTGTATTTGTCTAGATTGGCAATATGTGGCTAACATTTACTTTTTAATATTTTTTCCAATACATGTAATCTTTTAAACACTATTTTTTTTTAACTCTGCATTTGTGCAGTAAAATTAACTTGAATGAATATTATAACAAAATTTAGCAATTTTAGGCTGTTGTTGTTTCGCTTTAAATAAATTACTAGGCTTTAAAATATAGGTTAACTAATGAATGCCAATATAATTTGTTTATTTTATAATTATATTTTGTATAGAACAATCTAAAGGATTTGTTGTGGAAATAGCCTAAAATACATGTTTACATATTTTTTGTAAAAAATTCGTTTTACCGGCAGGCCCGGCTCCAGGTTGGCATAGGGGCATTTTAATCCCATAGGGGGGAACCACTACGTAGGCTATTTTAGTTCCCCTCGCGCTACAGATCTTTTAAATTTAATGGTATTCAGAAAAACAGAACAAGAATGAAAAATATAATATATAAACGTCAGGCCAAAACAAATTAATTTAAAGCTAAACTGAAATTGAAACCCTCAACCTACTCTCTCATTTGACATGTTTCCATATGCACAATGCATTTAGATGCTAAATAGCCTATAGCCTATTTATTATTTAAACGCTCTTATTGTACACAGACAATTTAAAATGAGCAGTGTAACTTTTTCTATATTTGGTTGACTGTATTTTATTTTGACAATAAACAGGCTGCGATGTCAAGTAGCTACTAAAACTGAGCCATTGTGTGCGCGTTCACTTGAATTTTCGGTAACACTTTAGAATAATGGTCCATCATTAATAAGTAACTATGCAGGAAGTAATGCAGGGCTAATGAGTAGTACTACATTAACACTTCAGCTACTACTATTAACTAATATAGAAACAAGCTTAACTAATCAGTAAGTAATATCAAATTTAGAAGATAGTTCCTTATTAGCTAATCAATAATTACCTATTGAGATTACCATCATTAATAACTATTAACTAACGGTCAAATTGTAAAGAACATTATCGTGTGTCTGAGACGTAATCGGTCATCATTTTTACTCTGAATCTAGTCATAAAATGCATCATTAATTACTCAAGTGTTACCTAGTCATTCTTCAAGAACTACTAGTGATCAGGACCATTATTTTAAAGTGAAAAACATCTTTTTCACTTTAAAATAATGGTTCAGATCACTAGTAGTTCTTGAAGAATGACTAGGTACTTGAGTAATTAGTGATGCATTTTATGACCACGTTGAGAGTAAAAAAGTACAATCTTCAAGAACTTTTAGTGATCTGGACCATTATTTTAAAGTGAAAAAGATGTTTTTCCCTTTAAAATAATGGTCCTGATCACTAGTAGTTCCTGCATAGTGACTAGGTAACACTTGAGTAATTAATGATGCATTTTATGACCACGTTCAGAGTAAAAAAAAAGACAGCTGCTCACATCTCAGACACTTTAATGTTGTGATTAGTAATTCTTTAATAATAATTAGTAATTCTTTATAATTTGTCATAGTTACCTATTAGTTCTTAATGATACCAATCTCATTCTCTAATTACTGATTAGCTAATAAGGAACTATCTTAGTCCTAAATTTGATATTACTTACTGATTAGTTGAGCTTGTTTTTATATTAGTTAATAGTAGTAGCTGAAGTGTTAATGTAGTACTACTCATTAGTCCTGCATTACTTCCTGCATAGTTACTTATTAATGACGGACCATTATTCTAAAGTGTTACTAAATTTTCTTATAAAACCGGAAACAACTTAAAATACTCAGACATTTATGGTCATAAGAGTAACACCATTCAAATCTGTGAAGGTATAACTATTATTTTTGTACACTCACAATAACATTGCTTGAAAAATAAAGACAAGCAATTCCTTTCCGTGAACTTGCTTCTCAAAAATGAATCGAAACTCATCATATAGATGGTCTCCTTGTCACAGCTTTTTTCTCTCATTTTCTTAATATGTTAATTATTTAGGTTTAATATATTTCGTGTATGCCTAGCTATATAGGAATAGGCTATTTATTCCTTTTATAAGATTTTATCTTGTTTTTTCTCCGTTCACAGAAGCGCTGCATGATGCAATGAATCATCATTTTGTTGTTTTTTCTATGTGCATATAGCCTAGGCTAAAAATAAACCCCTGGGATTTTTTTATTTTTCTTGACTCTAATTTCGTTTAATTCTAATTTAACAATCTTGTCGGTTAATGAAAGGATCACATCAGTGAAGGTCAGAGGGAAAAAAACGAAATTATACTGAAATTATTTTAAACTAATATTTATATTTTCTTATATTTCAGGTTTATTTCGATTAGCATGCATATTTTTAATAGTTTTAGGTTTTTTTAGTTAACTATAGGCTAATAACCTTGCCTAGGCAAAACATCCACAGCTGTTTAAGCCACGAATATTTACAAATATTCACGAATTATTTAATGCCGTCTGAGACACAATCTCTGACCGGGAGTCTCAGACTCATCGAGGCCAATAAACCTACAGCTGCAAACATAAATTACATTAGGCTACTTTTAAGAATAATGACACAAATGTTGGAAAAGTAATGTAGACCTTTTATGAGGTATTGTCTCTACTTTCATTTATCGGTTTTATTTTGATAAATAGGTCTATGACAATATAGCATTATTGTTGTATAGCCTATCCGTAGCGCCAGGCCTGTTTACCGGTAGGCTATTTTAGCTACATTATTATTGAATGTAGGCCTATAATAAAATGCGACTGAAATACCAATGATAATTAGGCCTATCTGAGATTTTTATTTTTTCTCTAAAAAACTTAATTCTGACTTGGTGCATGTGACAATCAGTTGCGAGTTATTTTCCAGAAAATAAGGAATGCTAAATGATAAAACTGTGCTTTATTAGGCTATTAGAAACTGCATATACGCCAATAAAACAATAATATTGTGTTCATTACTCTATGGGCACTGCCATCGATGGTCATCGAAAGGTATTTTACACTATATTTGCTTCTGCTTTTCGAGTGCGGAAGTATGATAAAGGCACTGATCTAGGCTATATAAATTCTCTATAGATCAGATAAAAGTAGCCTATACGTACACGTCATGTAGGCCTACAAAATATGTCGTTTTAACGACATAACATCTCGTTATTACGAGAAAAGATGTCGTTTTAACGACATATGTAGTTTTTACGAGAAAAGATGTAGTTTTTACGACATAATTGAGTGGAAAAAGTATTATGTATGAGGCAGCAATGCGTACCGTAGCTGCGGGCATGATTAAACATAAATAACTCAATACCGATCTCAATAAACACAAAAATAAGGCAAACAGGCTTACTTGCAGGTCAATGACTAACACCTTGAGGTAATTCTGCAGCAAATATCACAAATAAACAGCAATAAATGTCCTTTCAGCGATCGGCTCTACAGAGCAGAACAGTTCAGCAGACAACAGCAGCTTAACTCACGTGACTGCTCAGCTGGAAGATGACGTGCAATGTCAAAATAAAAGCCCTCTCGTAAAGGAGCCTTTACAACACTAATAGTCTCAGACAGTCATGAGGGGAAAGAGATCAAGCTTTTCTTCTTTTTTTTTTTTATTTTTATTATACTTATTTCAAAACACAGACAAGTACAATGCAAAAAGTGATCTCGTGTTTGAAAGGGTTTCAAAGTATATTGTGAGATCACTATTAAAAAAGGTAATATATGAGCGTTTGAGTTATTTATTTTTTTTTTTTTTTGTCTTATGAATGCATAACTTTGCCAAAATAATTAAAAGGTTAATTGTGTGATTTTGTTTTTCAGAAAAATATGGGGTTTGAAAACAAAGTAAAATGTAATAAGGTTCTGAATTAATTTTTTTGTCATATCTATTTTAAATTCAATCCAAAAAATAGGGCAATAAAAAAAAAATGATCAAAATCTTTAAATGATGTGTTACAAAAAAAGTATCACAAATAGTATGAATATATCTACTAATGGAAGCATTTACAAAATAACATCAATGAATAATTTAGTATTTTTTTAATTTTTTTCCCTTTATTAGAAATAACATATTTATGTTAATGTCCAAATGCTGTGCCAAGATATACAGTGAGGTTTAAGACGTTTTGATTCACATGGAGGATTGGATCCGACATTAAAGGAATTTCTTATAAAACTGTTATTAAAACATTTATCAAAAAAGACAATTTACAAAGTTGAGGATTTTGTAAGGCTGTATTATTAATATCTACATCTGAGAATTTGGTTAAAGTTATTTTGACATTGGAGATAGCCTTAATTACTTTAAATGATTTTACATAAAACATTTTTTTAAATAAAATTAGGATATGTGTAGGAAAGAGATCAATGACATCATCAATGACACCATCAATGACACAAGCTGTATTAAAATCACAATGTGAGGTTTTATTTCACATGTGTATCAGAGGGAGATCAGGAGGAGTATGATGATGTGAAGAACAGCAATGAAGATGAGAGAAACCTGTTGGGTCGGTTATTGTGACATTTTTACATAACTATCTACTTTATTCATTATGTTGCTAATTTTTAAAACTAAATCTTGATGCATTTATTACATTGAAACTATGAATTTGCTTTTGTTTTTAAAAACAGACTATGACGATGTGGGGGAGGAGTCAAATAAAGAGGGAGGAGCCATATGACTCAATGACCACACCCACTGCCTCTGATCATCAAATCATATTACAGTTACTGGAGATACTGTTTTTTTTTTTTAAGTTGCTACTAAAGATTCAGTGTTTTATGTTTTTATGTTATTTTAAATATTTTTAAATGAAAGGTTACATGCTGTGCAAAATTCAGTAACAAATTTTAGTATTTGTGCTATTTTTATTTTGATAACATGCTTTTCACCTAATAAAAAAAAAATAACATTCATTCATCATGTCACAAAAATATTTTTTAGAAGAGCGGTTAGAGGAGAAAATTATGCAAAATACTATAAATGTTAAATGATAAATAGATTTACCACTTAATAGATATTATAAGTTATCGTGTTTTCCATAAACCTACTACCAGCATTAGTTCTTGTGTATGTCAGCTTGAATTAACTTAATTCAGCGTTTCTCAAAGTGTGGGGCGCGCCCCACTGGTGGGGAATAGAGACATGACAAGTAGGGGCGCGACAAACGGGAGGAAATTTGGTCATTTTTGTGCCCATCTCTGTTAACCTTTTGAGTGGTACGGTCTCACATATGGGATTTTTAATTCTGTGCCCCTGAGAGTACAGTCCTACATATGGGATTTAGAACGTTCAGCGACGTCACATAACTGCCAGATTCAAACTGTGCTTTGGCTGGCGCAGAGCCAGAGATGGACGCGCTCAGCAGCGCTTGTCAATTATTACAACTTTACAATTTTTTGTTTTCAACAACACAATGTTTATTTTAGGTTTCAGACATTTAAAAATCCATAAGTAGCCTACTAGTAAAACAATACGTTTAGAGCTTGTAAAATACGCACTGATGTCTATGGAAGCAGCAATAACAATCAATTCAAATATAATTTGCCGACTTGTTTTATTCATATCAGATACACATAGTGTAAGAAACTATAAAGTTTACTCTATTTTTCTCCCAGATCACCGGCCACTTACATGTATTTCGGGAGAAACTGATGAATTCACGTGCTGTAAATCTGACTGACAGGACTCTGAACAGCTGCGCAAATAAACATGGCGGCGCCCATTTCGCGTTATAGGTCAAGATAATTTAAATAGGTTTTTAAACGACAAAACGCACTTACTTACACATATTTGAGAATCGGAATATCAGATAGTTGATGACATGGTAATGGAGTTTGTGAATATTTAAAAAAAAAAGGAGAATTTTAACCTCTTACATTTTAACAGTTAAACTAAAAGCCTAGTTTATTACCATTTTGTTGGGGCTCGGAACTCTTCCCTACCTCCAAAGTGGGGAATGGCAGAAAAAGTTTGAGAAACACTGACTTAAAGAGAGCACAATTTAATATTTTATTTACAAAAATGTAATGTTTCTGGGAGAGACAAAGGTATGCAAAGGTATGGAAGCCCGTTTCCGCCACTAAATAAAAAAATAAAAAGAGTAATTGCGACTTTTTATCTCGCAATGCGAGTTTATATCTCACAATTGCGTGATATAAAGTCAGAATTCTGAGATATCACGCAATTGCGACTTTTTATCTCAGAATTCTGACTTTATATCACGCAATTGTGAGATATACAGGTGCTGGTCATATAATTAGAATATCATCAAAAAGTTGATTTATTTCACTAATTCCATTCAAAAAGTGAAACTTGTATATTATATTCATTCATTACACACATACTGATATATTTCAAATGTTTATTTCTTTTCATTTTGATGATTATAACTGACAACTAAGGAAAATCCCAAATTCAGTATCTCAGAAAATTAGAATATTGTGAAAAGGTTCAATATTGAAGACACCTGGTGCCACACTCTAATCAGCTAATTAACTCAAAACACCTGCAGAGGCCTTTAAATGGTCTCTCAGTCTAGTTCTCTTGGCTACGCAATCATGGGGAAGACTGCTGACTTGACAGTTGTCCAAAAGACGACCATTGACAGCTTGCACAAGGAGGGCAAGACACAAAAGGTCATTGCAAAAGAGGCTGGCTGTTCAAAGAGCTCTGTGTCCAAGCACATTAATAGAGAGGCGAAGGGAAGGAAAAGATGTGGTAGAAAAAAGTGTACAAGCAATAGGGATAACCGCACCCTGGAGAGGATTGTGAAACAAAACCCATTCAAAAATGTGGGGGAAATTCACAAAGAGTGGACTGCAGCTGGAGTCAGTGCTTCAAGAACCACTACGCACAGATGTATGCAAGACATGGGTTTCAGCTGTCGCATTCCTTGTGTCAAGCCACTCTTGAACAACAGACAGCATCAGAAGCGTCTCGCCTGGGCTAAAGACAAAAAGGACTGGACTGCTGCTGAGTGGTCCAAAGTTATGTTCTCTGATGAAAGTAAATTTTGCATTTCCTTTGGAAATCAGGGTCCCAGAGTCTGGAGGAAGAGAGGAGAGGCACACAATCCACGTTGCTTGAGGTCCAGTGTAAAGTTTCCACAGTCAGTGATGGTTTGGGGTGCCATGTCATCTGCTGGTGTTGGTCCACTGTGTTTTCTGAGGTCCAAGGTCAACGCAGCCGAATACCAGGAAGTTTTAGAGCACTTCATGCTTCCTGCTGCTGACCAACTTTATGGAGATGCAGATTTCATTTTCCAACAGGACTTGGCACCTGCACACAGTGCCAAAGCTACCAGTACCTGGTTTAAGGACCATGGTATCCCTGTTCTTAATTGGCCAGCAAACTGGCTTTCGACCTTAACCCCATAGAAAATCTATGGGGTATTGTGAAGAGGAAGATGCGATATGCCAGACCCAACAATGCAGAAGAGCTGAAGGCCAATATCAGAGCAACCTGGGCTCTTATAACACCTGAGCAGTGCCACAGACTGATCGACTCCATGCCACGCCGCATTGCTGCAGTAATTCAGGCAAAAGGAGCCCCAACTAAGTATTGAGTGCTGTACATGCTCATACTTTTCATGTTCATACTTTTCAGTTGGCCAAGATTTCTAAAAATCCTTTCTTTGTATTGGTCTTAAGTAATATTCTAATTTTCTGAGATACTGAATTTGGGATTTTCCTTAGTTGTCAGTTATAATCATCAAAATTAAAAGAAATAAACATTTGAAATATATCAGTCTGTGTGTAATGAATGAATATAATATACAAGTTTCACTTTTTGAATGGAATTAGTGAAATAAATCAACTTTTTGATGATATTCTAATTATATGACCAGCACCTGTGTGTGTATATATATATATTCTATGTTAAGTCTAAGCCCCTCTTAACATTGATGTCTTTGAACGTAAGTTGTATGCCAATTTGTTTGTACATTTGTAATATATATATATATAAGAGGTTTCTGTGCTGAAATTTCCTGTTTGATCACAGGATGAACTAAGGTTTGGATGAGGGGGAATCAAGTATTTAACATTTTATTTAAAATTAACTTTTACATGATTGACAGACAGATAAAGGTTGACACATCCTGCTATTATTTACCTCCTCAATGTTTAACAATAAATAAGAGTTGAATGCCAGAGCTCTGTGTAATTTGTGACATTAAACTGAATACATGATGAAATACTGAAGTCTCAAACCAAACTTACATGCAAACTAAGTTCTCACAGCCTAGAGAGAAATTGTTATAATTAAAATACAGAATTACAGCTCTTACCTGAACAATAAAACATTTTACTCTTCCAGGTCTATTCCTACAAAAAAAAGTTGGTATAAACGTGTTTAATTAAATCCAGTAAATGAGTGAGTTTGTGGAGAGCGACCGTTACTCTGGTTTAAATGCTCTGCTGAGAGAGCACGCGAGCAGAGTGCGCGGTCACAGAGGAGGAGGAGCTTGTTCAGCCCGCACTCAGAACAAGATGTTTCTATGGTGACAGACGCTGTGCGTTCTCGATTCTTGCAACACATTTTAAAAACTTTTTTTTTTCTGTTCATTGGTGAAACTTTTTTATGCTCAAAATAAATTTTACTATAACGAGGAACAAACCTTTTTTTTCTTCTTGAAACTACTTTATAAAGTGAAACAGTTTTTTCATTATGTAATACTAAATGTTTCCATTTTTCTTCTAATAAAATTAAGCATCAAACTCATATGAAAAGGCCAAATATTCAAGATTACAGGGCAAATTTAAAGTTTGTTCGTGAAAAACTTATATTAAAATCACTCTTGCTAAAGATGACATTCTGTCCCTCTGTGCATAGACTATAGGCTGTTACAACAGCAGATAAAGTGTAAAATTAATGTGCAGTGAAATGAGCTCTACATGAAACAAATTACTTATAAATGTTGCTATAAGAGAAGAAAAATCATTGATTTCTGTCCTGAAACATGTTCACAGCTCCTTCATGCTCAACACAGGGACAAGACCCTTGTAGTCTTCAATAAGAGGTGTTTTGCTGCCATCTGCTGGACAAATACAGCATTGCAGCATTAAACATGTTTATTGCTGTTATTTATTATTCTCTAAGGTTCACTTATTTATGTAGATAATATTTAATTTATTTTAATAAAAAGCACATCTGAATAGCTTACCAAAAATATAGTTTATACTATGGTGTAATCAAATTTTATTTTTAGAATAAAAGAACAAAGCCGTAAAATCCATGTATAGTAATTTTATGGATGCTTTATCCAGAAACAGTAAGATTAAAATGTTACATTTTTTCTCCCCAAATAATTAATGAAAAAAGTTTTACTTCTACTAAGTTTTTAACTAAGTTACAAGTGTTTGAAGTGATCAGACTTACAGAAATCAGTCATCAGTGTTGTATGTTTTGTGTGCAGATACAGGCTTTGATGCTGAATATAACCTGCAGTGTTTCTCTATCAATCTCTTTAAGTTTAGCGTGACTTTATCTCCACGCTGACATATGACTGACACGAGTCTGTCCTCAGTGAAGTGTCTCTTCACGCTGGAGGAGGAGTCCCGCTCATCAGCGCTCACACTTTATTGATATATATGGAGAAAATAAAAATGCTGCTTTCTGATTTGTCAGTGATTGTGTTTGATGATTTCCTCTGTTGTGTCTAATAAGGTAACAGTGAGTGTCATTGGCAGCTGTGAGAGTCTCTCTCTCTTTAGGGGACTGACAGGAGCCAGTTTCTTCAGTGTGTTTGAGGGAGCAGAAGAAGAAACTTGTGCTGTGTTGAATTATTGTGTGTCGAGCAGAAGGAGAAGATGGAGAGTTGTCTGATGCTGATGTTTCTGTGCTATATGATAAAACTCACCACCTCTGGTAAGTACACACTCAAGGTTGTCACAGACACGCCAGGTTCCAGCACCATCCAATCACAGCGCACCCCTTCTCCTGAGTATTGATCATCCGCACCTGCACCTCATCTAGCTACTCATCACTGCCACCATAAAACACACTCACACACTCACAGTCACTGTCCGGTCTCGTTTGCATCAAGGATACCCTATATGCTTACCTCAAGGACTCTAACCGAATTACTTACCTGTCTCCAACGTCTCCTAGTCTCCTCGTCTCCATCGTGTGTGTGTGTGTGTGTGAGTGTCTTCTGTCATCCACGTCTGCCTCAACTCATCATCTCCACAGATCTTCACTCCTGCAATCACCACAAGGACAGTATCACTATTCATCTTCATTATTCCATCATACAACACTCTATTCAACTCACCTGCACTGCTGTTATCTCTGCTGTGTGTGAAATAAAACCGTGTTACCTGTTACCTCTGTCTCTGCTCCGTCAGTATTGTAACAGAAGACCGGACCTAAAAACTGCGTCTTCACACACAGCATGAGCCATCCGGATCCCATCCAAGAGCTCGTCGATGCTCTTCGGCGAGCTCTCTCCACCACACCATCATCACAGCACCCCGCCATTACTTCCGCAAACACCGCTACCACTCCTTCACCTCCTTTGCACGCCAGTCCCATGGCTAAACCAGCGCCCTACTCTGGATCGGCGGAGGACTGCAGCGGATTCCTTCTGCAGTGCTCGCTGGTCCTGGAGATGCAACCGCACAACTTCCCCACCGAAACATCCAAAGTGGCGTTTATAATCTCCCAACTGCAAGGCAAAGCGCTCCAATGGGCCGACTCGATCTGGTCCCAGAACCATCCCATCACTCAGTCATACTCCGGTTTTGTGGCCCATTTCCGGGAGGTTTTTTGGAAAACCCATCTCAGACTCTTCAGTTGGTGAGAAACTCTATAATTTAAAACAAGGATCAATGTCTGTCAATGAATATGCCTTGCAGTTTCGGACACTCGCTGCCTCCAGCGGTTGGAATGAACAAGCCCTCATCACCACTTATCGTCAAGGGTTGGATCCTCGCGTGCGGTTGCATCTCGCTGCATACGAGGACTCCATCGGCTTAGAACGCTTCATCCAACTCTCCATCCGTTTCGCCACTCGTATGCAGTCGTGTTTGGAAGAACACCAGGGCCAGTCGCTGTTTGCCATCTCAGCGCGCCGACCAGAATCCGTCAGCCCCCCAGAACCAGCCAACGAGCCCATGACTCTGGAGGGTACAAGGCTCTCGCCAGCTGAGCGGCAGAGGCGGCTGACCCAGAATTTGTGCTTATATTGTGGTTCTCCTGGGCATGTCATCTCCTCATGCCCAATCCGTCCTCCGCATGACCCTTGGTGAGTGCCATCATTCCATCTATTAAAAATATGAAACCCCTCACCACTGTTGTAAATCTTACTGCTGCTGATATTACTCTTCCAGTTGTTGCCCTCCTCGATTCTGGGTCAGCCGGCAACTTCATCTCCGGCGCCCTCTGCCGCCAGCTCCACATCAAGGTCACGACCACGCCGACCACCTACCAAATTAGATCTGTAACTGGAGAACTTCGGAGCCGTAAACACGTCCATCACTGTACAGAAGCCGTCCAGATTCAAGTTGGTCTCCTGCACGTCGAACACCTCCATCTGCTGGTTCTGGAGGGATCCACCGCTGACGTGATCTTAGGGCGCCCTTGGTTGGAGCAGCACAACCCGACCCTTTCGTGGAAGACCGGCGAAAAATGTTTCAATGACTGTTTCCCTGGACTTCCTCTTCCTCGACCTCCATGCTCCGAACCTCTTCCAGTCTGTGCCACGACCATCGAGAGTCCAGTCGAGCAGAGATCCATTGACATTCCTGAATGTTACGCCCCCTTCAGCGACGTATTCTGCCCTAAACGTGCCTCAAGCTGCCTCCACACCGCCATGGGACTGTGCCATCGATCTGCTTCGGGTGAACCAGTGCCTAGGGGAAGGATATACCCTCTATCCATCCCGGAGGAGAAGGCCATGGAGGAGTACATCAAGGAGGCATTAGCTCAAGGATACATCCGACCATCCACTTCCCCTGCTGCTTCAAGCTTCTTCTTCGTGGCCAAGAAGGACGGAGGCTTGAGGCCCTGCATCGACTACCGTGCACTCAATACCATCACAGTCAAGTTCCGTTATCCCCTTCCTCTCGTCCCTTCAGCCCTAGAACATCTCCGTGGTGCCACTGTCTTCACCAAACTGGACCTCCGCAGCGCGTACAACCTCATCCGGATACGCGAGGGGGACGAGTGGAAGACCGCCTTCGTGACACCTACCGGCCACTACGAATATTTGGTTATGCCGTATGGCCTGGTCAACGCCCCCTCCGTATTCCAGGATTTCATTCACGAGGTGCTCCGGGAGTTTCTCCATCGCTTTGTCCTGGTCTACATTGACGATATATTGATCTACTCCCGGAGCTTGGCCGAACATCGCCACCACGTTGCGGAGGTCCTCAAACAGCTCCGTAAGTTCCATCTCTTCCTCAAGGCAGAAAAATGTTCATTTCATCAATCATCCGTTCACTTCCTCGGCTACATCATTGACAGCAGTGGCATCCGGATGGACGAGGGGAAGGTGGACGCCATCAGAAACTGGCCAACTCCCTCTTCAGTCAAAGATTTACAACGCTTCCTTGGATTCTCAAACTTCTACCGTCGGTTCATACACAACTACAGCTCTCTTGCCAGCCCACTTACCAACCTGCTCAGGAACAAGCCCAAGTCTCTGTCCTGGACACCTGAGGCCACGGAGGCCTTCCAACGCCTCAAGGAAGCCTTCACCACCGCTCTCTCCTCGTCCACCCCAACCCAGAGCTGCCCTTCGTCGTCGAGGTGGACGCCTCCACCACAGGAGTAGGAGCGGTGTTATCCCAGCAGCAGGGGAACCCGAGCAAACTCCATCCATGTGCCTTCTTCTCCCGCAAGCTCAACCCGGCGGAGAGGAACTACGACATCGGAAACAGAGAGCTCCTGGCAGTTAAACTTGCCCTGGAAGAGTGGAGGCATTGGCTGGAGGGAGCTAAACACTCTTCATCGTCCTTACAGACCACAAGAACCTCGAATACCTGAAATCCGCCAAAAGACTCAACCCCAGACAAGCCCGTTGGGCTTTGTTCTTCACCCGGTTTAATTTCTCCATCTCCTATCGCCCTGGTCCCAAGAATATAAAAGCTGACGCTCTCTCCCGTCTCCACGCTCCAGAGGACTCCCCCGAAGATCCCGAACCCATCCTTCCAACCGACCTCTTCATCAATCCCATCTCCTGGTCAGAGGAAACCTTGCCCTCCTCCAATGCCTCCACCAACACTCCGTCGGGTTGTCCCCCAGGCTTGCGCTACACCAAAAGGACACAACGCACTCCACTCATCCACTCAGCCCACACGTCACTTGGCACTGGTCACCCGGGGGCCAATGAAACCCTCTCGCTGCTGAGGGAACGCTCTGGTGGCCCAACATGGCAGCCGATGTCAGAAGGTACGTGCAGGGCTGTAAGGAATGCGCCATCTCAAAGAGCCCACGCCATCTACCATCTGGCAAGCTTTTACCTCTGCCCGTTCCTAATCGACCCTGGTCACACCTAGGAGTCGATTTTATCACGGATCTGCCAGCCTCCGGTGACAATACCTGCATCCTCGTAGTAGTGGACAGATTCTCTAAATCCTGCCGCCTAATACCTCTGAGAGGCCTGCCCACCGCTATGGAGACCGCGGAAAACCTCTTCAACCATGTGTTCAGGTATTTTGGCATTCCTGAAGATATTGTCTCTGACAGGGGACCCCAGTTCATATCCAAGGTCTGGAGAGCCTTCTTCTCGCTCCTAGGTGTGACCGTCAGCCTCACCTCGGGATACCACCCCCAGTCGAACGGGCAGACGGAGAGGAAGATCCAGGAGATTGGCCGCTTCCTCCGTACCTTCTGTCATGGCCACCAGGACTCTTGGAACCAGTACCTGGGTTGGGCCGAGTACGCCCAAAACTCCCTTCGTCAGCCCACCACCGGCCTTACACCCTTTCAGTGCGTGCCGCTACCAACCTCCACTGTTCCCCTGGTCCGGGGAACCATCGGACGTTCCATCTGTGGATTACTGGTTCCGAGAGAGCGAGAGGGTCTGGGACTCAGCACATCACCAACTGCAGCGAGCCCTGCGCAGACGCAGGATGACAGCAGACCTTCGCCGCTCTGACGCTCCCTCCTTCCAGCCCGGTCAGAAGGTCTGGCTGTCAACCAGGGACATCCGCCTGCGTCTGCCCTGCCGGAAGCTGAGTCCCAGGTTCATTGGTCCATTCACCATCTCTAAGCAGATCAACCCTGTCACCTACCAGCTTAAGTTGCCACCTCAATACCGCATTCACCCTACCTTCCACGTTTCCCTACTGAAACCTCACCACCCTTCTGTTCCTCTCTCCACAGGACCTGGCGTGGCAGCCTCCGAACCCCCCCCCTTCCACTCATCCTGGACGACGGCGCTGCATATGAGGTTCGCGAGATCTTGGACTCCCGGCGCCGTGGTGGTCATCTTGAGTACCTGGTCGACTGGGAAGGCTACGGCCCCGAAGAGCGCTCATGGGTTCCCAAGGATGACATCTTAGATCCCAGCCTTCTTCAAACCTTCCACTCCAGCCATCCGGACAGACCAGCTCCCCGTGGAAGAGGCCGACCACCACGACGTCGGGGTCCTCGGCCCTCAGGAGCGGGCCGTGGAGGGGGGGGGGGTACTGTCACAGACACGCCAGGTTCCAGCACCATCCAATCACAGCGCACCCCTTCTCCTGAGTATTGATCATCCGCACCTGCACCTCATCTAGCTACTCATCACTGCCACCATAAAACACACTCACACACTCACAGTCACTGTCCGGTCTCGTTTGCATCAAGGATACCCTATATGCTTACCTCAAGGACTCTAACCGAATTACTTACCTGTCTCCAACGTCTCCTAGTCTCCTCGTCTCCATCGTGTGTGTGTGTGAGTGTCTTCTGTCATCCACGTCTGCCTCAACTCATCATCTCCACGGATCTTCACTCCTGCAATCACCACAAGGACAGTATCACTATTCATCTTCATTATTCCATCATACAACACTCTATTCAACTCACCTACACTGCTGTTATCTCTGCTGTGTGTGAAATAAAACCGTGTTACCTGTTACCTCTGTCTCTGCTCCGTCAGTATTGTAACAAAAGTCAAAATAATCTTTTTTTTTTTTTTAAATGAGCTGAAAAAAAGTTAACATTTAACATTACACTTTACTACATACCATGTTTGTTGTATTTAATTATCTCCCTCTCTCTCATATGCAGACAGTGTGAATGTGAGGTTAGTGAATGGCAATAATCCCTGTGCTGGTAGAGTGGAGGTTCTTCATGATGGTCAGTGGGGAACAGTGTGTCATTATTTCTGGGATATTGCTGATGTTGCAGTGGTGTGTAGAGAGATGGACTGTGGGACGGCTGTAGAAGCAACACGTGAAGCTCACTTTGGACAAGGATCAGGACCGATTTCAATGTCCCATGTATACTGTAGTGGATCAGAGACTGCACTGAAAGACTGCAATTCAGACAGCTACAATGCACAGTACTGTAATCATGATCATGATGCTGGTGTCGTGTGTTCAGGTAAGCTGCCTCTCATCTTTTTATCACATCACTCTTTCATAATTCTCACTCAAGCAATATAATGTTTCTGTATGATGATGAGGACAAACTGCATCAGTGTCAATCTTATGAAGCAGGCAATCTGGTTAATTATTAAATATGTAATGTCTTTTTTATTATTCACAGACAGTCTGATTTGACAAATTTATTTACCTTATTTAATAAAGGTTATAAAATTACAGATGAAAGATAAAATTACAGAAACATTTAGTGCAGATAAAATGAATGAATTAAATACAGAATGTCAAACATTAATGGAAGTTTTCTCTTGTGCTTGAAGTCAATAGAGAAGTTGAATTCATTTGTCTTTATTGCAAAAACTCAGGACGAGGACTTCGACTTGTGGACGGATCTCACCGGTGCTCTGGGAGAGTGGAGGTGATTCGTGGGAACACCTGGGGTTCAGTGTGTGACGCTGCCTTTGACCAGCAGGATGCAGAGGTTGTGTGTCGACAGCTGGACTGTGGGGCTCCTGTACAGGTGCTGGGAGAAGATGCTTTTGGAAAAGGAAAGGGTCAAGTTTGGTCAGAGGAGATTCAGTGTAAAGGAAATGAAGCTCAGATACACAACTGTTCACGAATATCTTCACAGAAGCGCAGCTGTTCCCATGACAATGATGTTGGAGTGATTTGTTCTGGTTCAGTATAAACATTTGGCATTTCTTTTGATAAATTACATACATAATATACTGCTGTTGTATTGTTCAATAATGTTGACTCTAGTTTCATATTGTTTAAATAAGCTGTCAGTTTTTTCCACAGGTTATACTGATCTCAGACTGGTAAACGGTTCAGACTCTTGTTCTGGAAAAGTGGAGCTTCGGTTCCTCAATGAATGGGGCACAGTGTGTGATGCATGCTGGGATATGAGAGCTGCCAGTGTCCTCTGTAGACAGCTGAATTGTGGGATTGCTGTGTCTGTTGTGGGATCAGACTGGTTTGGAGAGGGAAGTGGTGAAATCTGGGCTGATGTGTTTGATTGTGACGGGAATGAAAGAAAACTCTCAGAATGTTCCATCTCTTCATGGAGTCGAGCTGAATGTTCTCATGGACGAGATGTTGGAGTCATCTGCTCTAGTGAGGGGATTTTATTGAAAAAAGTTAAATACATAAATTACCCTGCAATATATTAATAAAATGCCACATCTTTCACACAGATTCCTCTCTGGCTGTTCATGATGGTCTGGTGCGGTTGTCTGGAGAGAGACAGTGTGAGGGGGAGGTGGAAGTTTCCATCCATCAGGTCTGGAGGAGAGTTCTGCTGGATTCCTGGAGTCTCACTGAATCCTCTGTGGTCTGCAGACAGCTGGGCTGTGGCTCTGTGCTGAACTTCTCCGGCTCCTCTTCATCCAGTCCTGAACACAGTCATGAGTGTGTGACGGGCTTCCAGTGCTCTGGGAGTGAAGCTCATCTGGGGAACTGCAGCTCTCCACAAACTCTGAACTGCAGCTCCACACAACAGCTGTCAATCACCTGCCTTGGTGAGAAGAGCAACATCTGGGCAGATTCTTCAGTTGTTAGTGATCACTGATGTGTTTTTCTTTCTCTGAATATCAGGTCGTGGGTCCATCAGGCTGGTGGGTTCTGGGGGAGACTGTGCAGGGAGGCTGGAGGTTTTTCACAGCGGCTCATGGGGGACAGTGTGTGATGACTCCTGGGATATTAAAGATGCCCATGTGGTGTGCAGACAGCTGCAGTGTGGAGTGGCCCTCAGTAACCAGCAGGTACCAGCCTGGTTTGGTCCTGGTTCTGGACCCATATGGCTGGATGAGGTGGAGTGTGAGGGGAATGAGACGTCCCTGTGGAGCTGCTCTTCTCCAGGCTGGGGAAAACATGACTGTCAGCACAAGGACGATGTAGGAGTTGTGTGTTCAGGTAAACAGTTCAGTGTGAATCAAAAGTGTACAGCCCAACTAGTGTAGTGATTCCTGAACAAATGAGTCAATTCTGTTCAGTGAATTAAAAACATACAGCTTAGAACCAAAGTTGAGACTGAAATCAGTGTAGTTACTGACTGGATGCTCGTACAACAAAATGTAGCTAAATAATATACTGTACATATTGTGCATTTGGTCAGTAGCATTTTATAAATATGAATAAATTACATTTTTTTTCACATTTTTGTTTGTTTAAAAATTGTGTAATACTCATATATATTGCCTCTTACTATAAAGTCTGTGTAAACACTCTTTGCATGAACTGTTTTAAATGTTTTAAATATATTTATTATTATCTCATCCTCTGGAAATGGATACGCATTTTGTTTTTCCAAGTATTTATTCCTTAAAAGAACTAAAAGAATCATCAATATATTTAATCGTCAAATTCTTTTATTTCCATCCCAAATGAACAGACTTCAGTCACATGAGAGTTGAGGTTGATTCTCATCCTTGTCTTTCTAGAGTTTAAAGAGATCAGGTTAACTGAGGGCTGTGAAGGGAATGTGGAGGTTTTCTACAATGGATCCTGGGGAAATATGTGTTTAAACCAGATGGACAGAGACACAGCGAGTCTGATCTTTCAAGAGCTGAACTGTGGAAGATCTGGCAGTGAACCCAGTATTTCAGAGGGACTGAAGTCTCATAATTGGCTTGATTATTTTAAATGTCGACGTCATGATTCCACTCTATGGCAGTGTCCATCTTCACCCTGGGGACTGAATGACTGTGATAATGAAGTGGCCAAGATCACCTGCTCAGGTAAGATGATATTTTACTCATTTTAAATAATGTGAAATGTTTTTTTTTTTTCTTTTTAAAATTGTTCTTTTCAGTATTGGATGAAATTTTAACGTTTTAATCTCAGAGGAACAGACTCATGAATCTCCTCAGAGTCTTCTGACATGTTCAAACTCACCATCTCCTCACCAGAGACAGTGTTCAAGTAAGTTTATCTTGTTATTTTGAGTTCATTATTAGTACAACTTTAAATAGTTATAAAATTAGGATGTATTTTTTCTATATCTATTAAAATCTATGCACTTGAACACTAATAATTTATAATAACTTTAAATAGTTATAAAATGCATTGTAAATGTGTTTTTGTAAATGTTGAGCTGGTCAGTGATGTTGATGTGTGTGATTTAGAGCATGTTCCTCTCAGACTGAGTGGAGGGGAGGGCCGGTGCTCTGGGAGGCTGGAGGTGTATCATAACGCTGTGTGGGGCTCAGTCTGTGATGATCTGTGGGACATCAGCGATGCTCAGGTGGTCTGCAGGCAGTTGGGTTGTGGAGCAGCACTGAGGGCTGATGGGAATTCAACCTTTGGTGCTGGTGAAGATGTTGTGTGGCTGAACAGAGTCGAGTGCAGAGGGAATGAGATTCACCTGTGGGACTGTCCTCTCTCCCTGAAGAATCACACTGACTGCTCCAACAAAGATCACGCTGGACTCACCTGTGCAGGTCACAGGAAATACTGACCAATATTAGTCATTTCAGTGCTAATAATATTTGTGTATTTAAACCAATCATTTGCTTTTATTTGATTTTGAATGTGTTTGTGTCTTTTTCGCCAGATTTGTCAGTGTCCACTACTCCTGCCACATCAACATCATCTTCTCCTCCAGTTTCTCAGACAGTGAGCTCAACATCAGTCTCTCCTCCACAAACTCCTCCACCAGCGTCTCTCTCTGTGCTTGTGATTGTACTGGGAGTTGTGCTCTTACTGCTCTTAGTGCCACTGCTTATACTGATTCAGCAGAACAGAGTGATGAGGAGAGGTAGGAGAGATCCAGAGACTGTCATATTGTGTCTTATTCAGTGTGTGATCAGTCATGTGTTGTGAACTGACAGCAGGTTTGTCTCTCTACACTCACAGCTCTCTCTAAGAGGAGACACAGGAGCACGACTGAGGCCGTTTATGAGGAGATTCATCACAGACACAATCACTTCACTCAGAGGGGTGAGACATGAGCCGTGAATCTTATTTAATATGATTAATTAATAAGAGAGTCTGTCAGACATGATGTTTGTTTATTATTAGTCCTGTTAAACCTCCTGCAGAAAACCACAGAGCTGCAGGTGCATGTGTGTGTGCATGTGTGCGTGTGTGTGTGTGTGTGTGTGTGTGTGTGTTTGTCTCTTCCTGTGTGTATTTCTGGAAGGCAGTGAGGAATGGGTTCATGTGAGGATACATGTGTGTTTACTAATAGGCCTCTAAAACATGAGATTTCTGCCTCTAATGCTTGTTAGTAATGTAAGTAATTAATAATTGTGCTGTGTTGTAAGTAAAATGATTCAAATGAAATGAGGATTCAGTCTGTTTGTAATGATGAACATGTTTCTGACTGTTCTGCTCCTTTAACAGGGAGTCTCATCTCAGAAGAACTGCATTCTGGGTATGAAGATGCTGATGAGCTTCTCTCAGGTTAGAGAGCTGAAGTATATTCAAAACAGCACCTAAAATAAATTAACAGATAAATTAAAATAAACTGAAAGAAATTAATTCAATTTTAAAACTAAATGAAATATGTGCCAATAATTCAATTGTTCGCAATATAAAACTTTTCTCTTATTAGAAAAAGAGTTCAAGACTGCATATTATGATGATATCACCAATGGCAGTGGCCTGAAAAGTCAGTAATTGATCACATGATTCTTTACCAGATGATTAAAAAAGCTGAATGGTCTCAAGAACTGCAACAGTATATTTTTGCATTTATTTTGTTTCCTAAAATATTCCAAAACACTCAAAATAAAAAAAAACATGTTTTGATGCAGAAGAAATGAAGGAAATCACACCGGGATACTATGATGATGTCATCACTGATGGACTGAAACCAGATCGTGAGACAGGTGTCGCTCTGTTATTATATAATAAGGATGAAATATTTGAAATATATATATATATATATATATATATATATATATATATATGTGTATATATATATATATATGTATATATATGTATATATATGTATATACATTATATTTGGTATGTGTCTCATGTTCAATTTGTAGAAGACACACCTGAGAGCTATGATGATGTCATGACGAGTGGACAGAACTTTAATATTAAAAAAGGTGTTTTTACTTTTTATTCATTTTTTATTTGTGTATGTTTAACATAATACCTCTGAAGTGATGCACAGTACTGATATGATGATGTATCATTTGTTCTGTTTATGTAGTGGACACACCGGAGCATTATGATGATGTCATCATTAATGGACAGAACATTCAAGGTGTAACAGGTGAGTCACACAGAACTGCATTTTATTATCATCCACTAATATTGAACATGTGTTTCTACCATTAATGAATCATCATGACTTCATCAGGAGTAAATCTAATAGTCTCAGACAGTCATGAGGAGAAAGAGATCAATGACATCATCAGTGACACAAGCTGTATTAAAATCACAATGTGAGGTTTTATTTCACATGTGTATCAGAGGGAGATCAGGAGGAGTATGATGATGTGAAGAACAGCAATGAAGATGAGAGAAACCTGTTGGGTCGGTTATGGTGACATTTTTACATAACTATATACTTTATTCATCATGTTGCTCATTTTTTAAACTAAATCTTGATGCATTTATTACAATGAAAATATGAATTTGCTTTTATTTTTAAAAACAGACTATGACGATGTGGGGGAGGAGTCACATAAAGAGGGCGGGGCCATATGACTCACTGACCACACCCACTGCCTCTGTTCATCAAATCATATTACAGTTACTGGAGATACTGGGCCTGCATCTCAATGTGCATACTATCCATCCTAAAATAGTATTTGACACTAGTAATATTCAATACTATTTAGGGTCGGATAGGGTGGCTAGTATGCACATTGGGATGCAGGGTGGGAATTTCTTATGTTGCTACTAATGCATCAGTGCCTTGTGTTTTTATGTTATTTCAAATCTTTTTGAATAAAATGTTACATGCTTTACAAAATTTGGTAACAAAAAATAATCAGTTTTCAGTATTTGGCCTATTATTTTTATATTCATATCAATGCAAAGATATGTTTATTTAAATCAATAAATTAATTTTTATGAACTGAATGTCATGAATGAATGAATTTTTTAAAAAGCATTTGGAGGAAAGTGGACAAAAGAATATGTGGAAAAATTATTCTTAGGTGATTTTAGGCAGTATCTAATAATGACAAAATTTAAAATAAATGTAGAGCATAACAATTCCCAATGCAATTTTAAGAAACTTTAGTGATACAACAAAAAGGTATGCAAAGATTATTGTACGCATAATTTTGTTCATAAAAAAAATCACACACATTTAAACACCTGCAGAGTTTATTGTGTGATGGTCCAGTTTAAATTTAAAATACATAAAACAATTAAAAAAAAGTTTAAAGTTCATTTTAAGTTTTATTTTATTGTTGATACTGAATTATTTGCACTGAAATGTTCTGCATTAGCTCCATCTGCAGGTTGAGGCTGGACTGATTATTCTTGGATTTTCTTTTCAATTTTCAAGAATTCCTACACAGACTATATAATAGAACATCAAACATTTGCCAAAGAATTTAAAGGGTGCTGAATATGTTTACATGACATTAGGATAAATACTGTACATTCCTTAAGACAAGGTAATCTTATATAAATATATTCTATCTTTTCTTTTCTTCTTTTTTTAATGGTGCAACTAATTCAGTTACCTCAACATGAAAGCAACATAATCTGATCATTTTTGTTACTTTTATTTATTATATATTTTTTTATTATTATTTATTATATTTTAATTCAAGAGCATACATGCAAATAAATGAACAGTATATCAAGATGTCTTTAGATGGATATGACGCCAAGTTCGCTTTGACTCGTCCAGTATAGCCGTTGTGGACGCGCCGGTGTAAACACGGTAAGTTTCTGCGCATTGGATAGGCTACACTGTGTTTCAGTCGTGGTTGTATTGAGTTGACCGCTGTATCAACGAGTTGATATTAGAGCAGTGTTGTGACAGCCAGCGTGTCCCCCTGACACCACCTGGGATGTTGACATGCACACCCAGGTCTTCTCCGAGGTCTCAGAGCTCTCTCATAGGCCACGTACACACTGTACGTTTCAGGAGTGACAACCGCATTTAAATGCGGGAGTGAATCCCCTAAATTATCATTACGCGTGTACGGAACACGACACACTCTCGAAAATGCGATGATTGACAGCTTGGAAACCATAGCGACGTTCTGGCGTCTCTCGTGTTTGGTATCCGTTATTGTGACCAAAGTAATATTACAGTGACAAAACACTCCCTATTTTCAGCAATTTAACTAAACACACTAACACAGTCGACGGAGGCGTCGTGTTTTGTTTATGCTTGTACAGCCTGTTTCACACAGACCGTGCTCTTTGTGTTCCCATGGTCACTTATTATAAGTGTATTTGGGCTTGTTGTCTAAACTCGTCTCATAAAGCTAACGGGTTTATGGAGCTATTAAAGTGAGCAGACATGAATCGCGATATTTTGGTCTTATTTTCAGCATAAAGCATTTGGATTTATTTCGGTTTATTATGGGCTTATTCTTGTTCGCTGATATTTCGAGTCAAGATCTCACGAATGAGTCAAGACTCGCGCTTTCCCTGTGATTCGCCGCGCATACAAGAGAGACACACGTTACACCGGTGCACGTTAACGTCATTAACAACTAGTTGTTCAGTTCGGTTCTGTACACACTGCATAGAATTTCTGTAAATGCGGTTGTCACTACCTGTATTTTTCTGGAGTTAATACGGTTGTAGAATGCGGTTGTCACTCCCGTATTTTACTGAACTGTGTGTGTAGCTACAAAAAACGATTAAGCACTAAAAGGTGAACTGACAACTGAATTTAGCTGCAGTGTGTACGTGGCCATAGACTGTAGTGGAATGTCTTCCACACCATATTAAGGAGATTGTAGACTTGGCCCACCATGAGGATTTTTTTTTTTTTTTTTGCACCGACAGCATTGCCAGCTTCATTCTACAATTAAAGTGTATATATTACATACATACACACATACATTGTTTAACTTTAGCCTGACTGTCAACATAAACTAGCTGTGGCAAACAGTGGAATGGGGCAATAAAAGCCCCTGCCTCCGCTTGGAGGAGGGCTATTACACCTCCCTTATGTCCAAGATTGACTGCAGCCATCAGCTCCCATGACAATGGTCTTCTCAACCACCCTGTTTCTGTCCCTAGTTGATGAAAGGCCTCTTTGGTGGCATTATAGACTCCTTAAAGTAAATGTTATCTGTAATTGTTGTGTTAAATTAAGTTTTATTCTGGAATGATATTCACTATATACCAAAACCACCAAGGGCTGGGACAATAAATCGATTAATCTCCATTTGTGGATCGATTCTGAGATTTTCCTTATGTATCGCGATTCTCTCTTGAATCGATTCTGAGCTTAGTTTTTAACAGCAGATGGCGCTCTAGGCTAGTTTTTAACCACACGCTCAAATCAAATCATAGACTGTAAAAAAAAATATGGACGTAGTGTCCGTGACGTCACCCATAGAGCATTTTTGAAGCGAAAATGAGGCCACCGCCATCTTAGCAGCACGTCATGGCACGTCACTCCCGGATAACTGAAAATGGGCAAAGAGGCGGGACGTGGTTGGAACTGAGGTGCCTGGTTACTGAAACCATGCCCGCCTAGCTGGACGTGATCCTGTTAGTATCTAAGATGGATAGATGGCTCTTTTGCCTGCTATCTAAAATATTCATAAAGATTACTTGTATCATTTGAAAGTTCTAAATGTTTACTGTCAATATACGGTGTCTTTTTTACGATATAGATGCTCCAGCAACAGTAATATTGTAATTTGCGTCAGATGTGCAAATAACAACATGAAAAATCAAATGAGACTTCATACCTTTATAATGAAATAGCGATCACAAGATAAATCCAGTCCGTGGCACTTGGGTAAATGTCCATGAGTGTCCATTAAAAAAAAAAAAAAAAAAAAAAAAAAAAAAACAGTACTTTTTGTCCACAAAAGCGTTAAATCCATGAAATATTGATATATTATCCATTGTTTGCATCACATTTCTTCTGAATGATCTGCTCTCCATCATCGTTCTTCAAGAAATTATGCAATATGAGCGGCGATTATGTTGTAAAACTGTACATGAATGTATATATCTCAAACAAATGAGCCTTCGTCCAAAGTATAATTTTTCAAAATGCAGCAGTTTTATATCATCCCGCCATTGTCATTGTAGTAAATTTCAGGAACAAAACCTTTAGCCAATGCCATATCCAACAACGTGTTCTGTTTATCTTCCGCATGCGTGCACATGTACACAGACGCACATCTGTCTCGAGTCTCGACCATTAACGCAGCAAGCCATATAATTTATAATTGTATTTATTATTATTTTATAATTGCATAACATAATCCCCAAAAAAAGCACAAACACAGGTGAGATGCCAAATTCAGCAGCTGGAATTAGCTGAGGTAAAGTGATGGCTCACAGACAGCAGCGGCAAACCTGTCACTCAAGTGACCATGCCCTTAATTATGCAGAACTTTAAGGCTTAATATAATTTAAACGGATGAATTATAAAAAAATTCACCTCCCTCAGAGTTGTCATGAAAGGCAAAATTAGCTGTATAGACCAAAACCACAATTTGATCCAGGCTGTAAACATGTTTTTTTCTGCTGTAAAGTTGGCTGTTTTAACAAGGGACTCAGTGAGATTCTGCTCTCTTTTGGAGCCTGTCCCTAGCGGCCAGTCAATGAATCGCAGTTTCAGTCACTTCCATATTGGCTTCAAGAGAAACTGGGGGAGGTTACCGCTTGGCTCGTGCGTTCGGCTATGTACTTGCACCTCAGACTGCTTTTATGACGCAAGATTAATGTAAACAGCCCATCACAAACACCCTTGTAATTAGCTTTTCGAATTTTATGAATTACTTTATATAATGTTCAAGTGGTGTGTTTAAGGAATTGGAAGTAAGCAGTAAAGAAGCAGTGCCATCTGCTGTTGAAAACTAGGATCGATTCGAGAGAGAATCATTTCTCGATTCAAAGTTTTTTTTCAATATCGAAGCCAAGTAAACTCACTCAGCCATTCCCGACGGAATAGTTGTCTTGGCTTTTTCACCACAGCGGGTGACTCGTCACCTGATTTTTCCTTCTCGCAAATTGTTGTTGTAGATGGCCTGGCTTTGCTGAGAAAAAGGTGTCAATTGTTTGCTTTGCCATTTTTGACTGAGTTGTGGCGGTTGATGCGACGACAGCAAGAAACAATGACTCACGCAGTTGACTAATCACTTCCGGACCCTCCCCCTCTCTATAAATAGGCCTACACTGGTGGGCTCGCCATCTTCACGTCTTTCAACATGAAATAATTAAAATTTGGAATTTATTTGCAGGTCACACATGCACGAGTACTTGTAAAAAATAATCAAGCAGTCTCAAAAACTGGTCGCAAAATGCGAGAATTTCTGGCAGTCTGGAGCCCTGCATTAAAGGTGCAATATGTAATATTTTTGCAGTAAAATATCCAAAAACCACTAGGCCAGTGTTATATATTTTGTTCACTTACAATATCCCAAAGGTTTCCAACTATTTGTAAATCGTGAGAAAATTGCAATTTTAACCAAGGCTCTGGAATGTGTGAGGAGTCGCCTGTCAATTGCATCATACCCGCATTAACCCTCGGTTTCCAGTTTTATTTTGTAGAAACCATGGAAACACCAAAGACGCTTTAATATATTACACGTTTTAATAGACAAGGGAACAACTGTTTTGATATATTGATAGACAGAAAACTAGTTGTTATATAGCTCAACACCTTGATTTTTTGCGAGTACCATGCTTTACCATGCCTCAGTGAAAAAATTTGTCAAGTAGCTAACATAGCATAATCAGATGCAACTTTATTTTTAGTAACAGTAATACAGAATTTTCTCCATCATACAATACGTTTTAAAATGAATTCCATGTCATTTATCAACACAAGCCATCCAGCATTTAATATAATATTCTAAAATCGACTTACTGCAGTGTGTCTCAAACAAGTGTCTCACAGCAGCCGCCGAGCGAACGCACAGAGTAACGTTATAACATCATTTTCAACACACTCAGATTTATCTAATATGATAAACAGAGCTGTGTTATCTCATATTCATGACCGGAATAGCGGAAGCTGCGCCGGCGGCTGTGTCATAATAAAAGTTCCGCTGCTCGTCAGACGTGTATTGCGCAATCGCTCCAGCGGCCTCTTTCAGCTCCCACACACTCGGTCCCAGGGCCGTGCACAGACCTTTTGAGGGGCATGTGCTGAAACTGAAAAAGTGCACCCCCCGCCCCCACACACTTCCAAATAAATAACACAAAATAAATGTCCCTCTCTATGGCTATAAGGAAAGTGAAAGTGAAAGTGCCCTTTGCGGCCGGTCGCATCGGTCGGGAGAACAATCGACCCCCCACGTCCCCCACGTTTTAAAACCATGTTTTACTATCTTTATACATGTGAAGACAAGCGGGGAAGTATACAATACTACATTAAAAAAAAATTATCTAGCGAGCAAACACATGCATATTAAAACTGTAAACATTAACCATGCTGTGAGACCATATATAATATGATTAAATGTTAATAAATTAAGTGTGTCAGCAGATAGCCATCATAAATCAAACAAGAAATTTCTTAGAAATATATTTTACCTAGCTGACGACGAGGATCACAGGTTATGAGCGCTCAGTTTTTCCTGTTGTAAAATACGTTTGGCCAAAATCTCAATTTATAAAAGATGTAATAATACTGTATGCACAGGCTATTTAAGGCTATTTGTAGGGTATTGGCTATAACTAACTTAGCTGGCAAATGCTAGCCCCCTCCCTCTCTCTCCGCCGCCGGTCCGGTCTCAGGCCTCAAATGCATAAAATATGAGCCTTTATAGACATATTAGTGTTTCTTTCGTAAAGACAACGTTGCACTTATTCAAACAACAAGATATTTATTTACCGTTGCAAGATGTTCAGCTGCTCTGCTGTGGAACTTCAGTTCGCTGCATTCAGGGGGCGGAGTTAAGAGGTTTGACTGACAGTTTGAGCAGATCCAAAAAGATTTTGTCCCAAGCTCTTTTTTAATACCTTTAATTGGCTAAATATATTTGTAAAACAGACAGACAGACGTAAAGGGTGACCAATAGCATTGATTTGTTGAAGAAAATAAATAAATAAATAAATAAATTTGTGTAAATAAAACACACACACACAAAAAAAGGGCACTTCGGAGTGCAAGGACAAAAAGGGCATATGCTCTGCACAGGTTGAGCCCTACCTGTGCACGTGCCTAAATGTTTAGGCATGTGCAATTGGAGAAAATGACAAGCACTGTAGCCTATACTTCTGAATATATTACAGTAATTAAAATGATAATTAAAACAGCACAATCTTTAAAACAGTACATTTGATTTATGTACTAATATTTCTAAACATGAACTCAAAGCGTGAAACATTAAGCCATGAAGCAGTCAGTTATCAGTGCTTGTATTTGTATATCTGCAGGTGCTGTGCTTTGATGCTGTAAATAAACTTGATTCCTGTCCCTGAAATCAGTTTCCTGTATGTATGACTTAGTCACCCCTGTTTCTCCCCGGTTAAGTGTCTCTATGGAGGAGGAGTCCTGTTCATCAGTGTTGACGTGCTTTTAATAAATATGGTGAGAATCATAAATACGTCTTCTGATTTGTCACTGAAGCTTTTTGATGATTTCCTCTCTTCTGTCTAATAAGGTAAAAGTGACTTTGATTGGCTTGTTGTTTGGCGGTTGTGCAGCCTTCTGTCTCTGTCTGTCTTGAATCTTTCACTTCTGAGTTGATCAAACAGAGAGTATGATCAGTGAATATGGAGAGCTATCGAACGTTCATTTTTTTGTCATCTGTGCTCAGACTCGCCACAGCTGGTACGTACACACTCAGGATCATTATGTGTGAGTTAATGTTGTAGTGATTGACTCTGTGTTCATGTTATGAAATGGCCATAACATAAGTTCCACTTTTGTATGTGTAATATTTGAATTAATATAAACATGAATTTACTTCTTTCATAGTCATTTTTTCTGTTCTTTTGTTTTGCTAACTTCTGTTCTTCTCTCACTGTGCACTGTATATAAATAATTCTTGTCCACAGAAAACGTGAGGCTGGTGGGTGGTAATAATTCCTGTGCTGGTAGAGTGGAGGTTTATTATAGTGGAGAATGGGGAACCGTGTGTGATGATTTTTGGGATTTGAGAAACACTGCAGTGGTGTGTAGAGAGCTGGGCTGTGGCAATACTTCACATACAATGCGTGCTGCTCACTTTGGACCAGGAGCAGGAAAAATCTGGATGGATAATGTGAGATGTAGTGGATCAGAGTCCTCAATATTCAAATGCTCAAAAACAAAAATGGGTGACCATGACTGTAGACATAGTGAAGATGTTGGAGTTATCTGTTCAGGTAGGTTCATTTTCTGTCTAGATTTCATAATCAAATATACCATTATTTATTCTATTGTATGTAAAAATGTATGTACTACAGTAGATTTTAAAATTAATGTTCAGAGTTCATAAATAGTGCAGACCATCAAGTGTTGTTACACAGGGTGAGTTTTACCATCAGTTTAACCAATTAGAACTGAGCTATGGGCTCAATGTTATAACTGTATACTCATACTGTACATGATGTGACAGTAGTTGTAAGTTGTAAGTGTTTGTGTAAAAATATAAAGAATATACTTCACAATAACATACATTGAAGTAAAAATGTTGGTTTATGATTTGAATTGCGATTAATGCATTGACGTTAATGCATGTTAAATGACAGTACATGTTTGACCTGAATCAGCAAACACTAATTACTCTAAATGTCAAAAACTATCACCTATATGTTAAAAATATATCTCACAAATTTAATGAACGAAATAATGTAAAATTAAAACTGATGTTCTCTTAGTGTTACAGCACACCAAACCCAGGGCCGAACAATTAAGGTGACAGTCAGTAGGGGTGTATCAATACACTGATGTCATGATTCAGTTTGATACACAATACTCATCTTATGATATGTTACTCTCATGATACTTTAAACAAAGCCAAAATGGAGTTAAAAAGGTTAGTTTAAAATATCACTTCTAAGACTGAATAGTTAACAAACAGTACTATTGATTAAAATGCTAAATTATTACATCAGGAATTGAATAAGCTTGTACTTGGTCCTTCTCCCTATTCACAGGGCAATGGTGACACCAGAATAATATAATATTAGAAATACTCATTTCTTCATAGCTAAAAATACAGAATTATGTTAGACACATGCTTGTACTCTGTTCCTGACTGCATATAAATATTGTAAATATTAAATATTGTATTTTATTAATGTATTTTGTTTTTAATGTATTATTATTATTATTAATTAAATAATAACATATAAATAACATTTGATGCTAAATTATATCCAAAATGTCATTTTGGGTGAACTACTGTACAGTATATGATACATTGTTGCTATGCACAATACATATTGTTGCACTTTTGTATTGCGATACATTGCGACACAATATATTGTCAACCACCTGCCAAATGTAGTAGGACCAGCACTGACCACAACTGTCACTCTAGACTGTAACAACAACAGTCTTTGATCTTGAAATTATTCTAAATACTTTAGAATAAATTGTAGATTTCAAAACAGCTTTTAATTAGTAGCCTAGAAAATTTAACTTTGCCACAAAAAATCTCCATGGTCTCCCCTATAATATAATTTTTATGTTTTATTTTTTGATATCTTAAATGGTTTGTTGTCATAATCATTTCAGGCATCAGGCTGGTTGGAGGTTCACACTGTTCTGGAAGACTAGAGGTTCCTCATGGGAACACATGGATGTCAGTGTGTGACGCTGCCTTTGACCAGCAGGATGCAGAGGTTGTGTGTAGAGAGCTGGGCTGTGGGGCTCCTGTACAGGTGCTGGGAGAAGATGCTTTTGGAAAAGGAGACGCTCAGATGTGGACACAAGAGATTCAGTGTAGAGGAGACGAGTATCAGTTTGCTCTCTGTCCAATGTCACCTTCACGCAATTGTTCCCATGACAACGATGTGAGCGTTGTATGTGCTGGTAGGTGAACGACATGTGAACTATACAAGTATTGACATAAAATCATTGAATAATATTGTACAACTATTATTTTTCTTTTTTCTCTATCTTTCTTGTGCCCTTTTTACCTTCAGAAACAGTGAGAATAATAGGTGGTACCAGTTCCTGTGCTGGTAGAGTGGAGGTTCTTCATAGAGGTCAGTGGGGAACAGTAGGTGATTTAGGCTGGGATATAAATGATGCTGCAGTGGTGTGTAGAGAGCTGGGATGTGGAGAGGCTTTAAGTGCACCAAAGAGAGCTCACTTTGGAGAAGGATCAGGATACATCTGGATTTCTAGTGTACAGTGTACTGGATCAGAGTCTACATTGATGAACTGTAGATTCAATGGATGGAACATTAAAGCTAATCATACTGAAGATGCTGGAGTCATCTGCTCTGGTAAACTCATCTATGCTTATTTCATAATTGTTAGTCTTTTCTAACACAGAATTCCAGGATGAATACAATTTCTCTCCACATTCAATGTTAAGTCAGGTGGTTGCTTGGTTGCCTGTGTGGGGTGAAGTGATGTATTATTTATTACTTACTTACTTATTATTATTATTATTATTATTATTATCATGTGACATGCTGAATTACTGGATGGAATGTAAAAAAAGCATTTTGTGGGCAACAGGATTTTTTTTTTTGTTCCAGACAAATAATTTTGTGAACAAAACGCATATTATCATTAATAGGTTGAGCATTTTGTAGACTACATGCATTTTAATAACACTTTGGATGCATTTAGTCTACAAATCTTTTTTTCTTGTTATTAAATAAAAATGCATTCAATCTTATGTGCACAAAATGCAAGGAACTTGTGTGAATTTTATGCATGAGACAAACTGCTAACAATTGACAAAATGTAACTGGTCAAACTATTAACTAATAAACTGTTTAGATTTATAAAGTAATAGGGCAAGAAGCAAAGCAGATGTCATTAAAATTGTCCCTTATTTATTCAAGGAGTCAGGCTGGTTGGAGGTTCTCGCTGTTCTGGCAGGGTAGAAGTCCCTCATGATTGGTCATGGATGTCAGTGTGTGCTGCTGCCTTTGACCAGCAGGATGCAGAGGTTGTGTGTAGAGAGCTGGACTGTGGGGCTCCTGTACAGGTGCTGGGAGAAGATGCTTTTGGCAAAGGAGATGCTCAGATGTGGACACAAGAGATTCAGTGCAGAGGAAATGAATCTTATATATCTTTGTGTCCAACATCATCTTCTCTCAAATACAACTGTACCCATGAGAATGGCATTGGACTGTTATGTTCTGGTAATGGAGCAGTAGTTTTCAACTTATCAAGATAATCACAAACAAGTGTTTTTTTTTTAAATGTTCTTTTGCATGTTTTGTTGTTTAACTAAACTCTGTTCTTTGTCCAGGTTACACTGATCTCAGACTGGTCAATGGTCCTGACATCTGTTCTGGTCGAGTTGAACGTCAGTACTTTAGTAAATGGGGCACAGTGTGTGATGCATGCTGGGATATGAGAGCTGCCAGTGTCCTCTGTAGACAGCTGAATTGTGGGATTGCTGTGTCTGTTGTGGGATCAGACTGGTTTGGAGAGGGAAGTGGTGAAGTCTGGGCTGATGTGTTTGATTGTGACGGGAATGAAACAAAACTCTCAGAATGTTCCATCTCTTCATGGAGTCGAGCTGAATGTTCTCATGGACGAGATGTTGGAGTCATCTGCTCTAGTGAGTTCATATTACTGGAAGATTCGCTGATATTATGCTGCTGAAAGATTAAAATAAGTATAAATAGAGTGTTTCATCAAACTATACATGTATAATTTCATAACATGTGTAATTTCATTTTAAACTGAAAGAAAAAATTATTGTCATTTATTTTTTTATTTTTTTTATGTATGTATTATTGATTTTAATAAGGAAGAGGATTAGGGCCAAGCAATAATAAAAAAAATATATATAAAATAATGTAGTGTTTCGGGAAAAAAAACTTGTTAAATTCAAAATAAAATGTTGATAATAAAATCATTAAATTTCGAGGAGAAAAAGTGTAAATAAAATGTTGAGAATAAACTGATTAATTAAGAATAAAGTCGTTATGTTTCGAGAAAACTCGTTAAATTTCGAGAAAAAGTCGAAATAAAGTGTCGAGAATAAACACGCATTCGAGGTCCGTGTACTTTTGCGTCAATTCCTTTATCGTTTTTTAACCACGTCAAGAAAAACAAAAAATTGTTGTATTTTTAAATGTTATGGTGAATACCAACATTTAAATTAAAACCGAATACACAGATTTCATGTGCACAAAATAAATATTGACTTCTTTTCAGATTTTTGTTTATTACTACGTTTTGCATCTTTATAAACAATTTGTCAAATTGTTGTTTCTCCCACACTTTGGAGAGCCATGTCTCTGAAACATGATAATACTTGATTTTCAACCCATTCTCACTCACGAGGGGTCCGATACTGCCGCATGTCCAAGAGAAGGCTATACTGGCGGCAAACGCGTCCAGCGAAGCGGGACATTCTAAGCGCTTAACATGAAAAACAAGCGCTTAATGTACTAGTGATATTGGAGGAGCAAATTCACTACACACCTTATAAGCAGCCCACTATGAACACAATTAATAACACATTAAGCATTTTCCTAGAAAATAAAATCCAGTTATGAAGAAAACGCTTAATGCATTAATGATCAATAAAGATATGCAGACAAGCAGGTCAGGCCGAATATGAAGGCAACGCGCTTTCAACGTTCAGCGTTTCCCACTTATAGAAGACCGTTAGAAACGCTTAATATAAAAATATTGTCCTTCCACTTTGTTAATGTTATCGTTGTCTTAGCCTTAGATGCTGTTGATGACAAGAAAATGTGCGAGAAAACAGTTTCTCCCTAGTAGGATTAAGCCACGTAAAGCGTTAATGTACCAGCGACGCGGCCGTAACGCATTGCTTTCGATGAGAATAGAGAAACATTTCATGTCAAACCTCCACTGAGGCAAAGGATGTGGGAATTTTGTCTTCATGAAAATTACATATTAGGGTATAATTTTGTCATCATAACATATGTTGGTATATTTTCAATTTGAACTATAAAGTGACTCCTAATCCTAAACAGTTTTTTCAATATAAAAAACACCTAACAGCCAGACGAAAAAGTCACTAATTTAGATGTCGTTTTGGCCTTAATTCATATAAAACAGAGTAAAAATGACGGGATTGAGACCACAAGCAGAAACTCGATAATGTATTGGAGCGCTAAACAAGAGGCTATAAGGTTTAGAAATGTCATGTTTAGGTTAAAATATAAATGTAAAAATAATAATAATAGTAATTTCACGAATGAAAATTAATCAATGTCATTTAGGCAGGCTCTTGAAGCGAGCCATTCTATTGATGCCCTGAGGAAGAGGCACTAGAGGGCGTCTGTGTGTATGACGCAAAACACTGGAAATTAAATTTAGCATTTTTACATATTAAAAAAAAAAAGCTGTATATCATTTATAATTTTAACAAAATAATAATCTTGCATAAGGAAAATTGGCTTGTATCTGCTAATTCTGTTCATCAGTGTTAAATGCGGTTTCTTTGTTTTTTATTTTTCCATATTTTATTTCTGGTTTAAAAAAGGAAAAAGGAATGGACGCAAAAGTACACGGACCATTCGATCAGTGTCATGTTCATTGCATACTGATAACATGACAGAGTTGGATCACTTAGTCAATATAGCCTATTTTAGGCTTTCTTTCAATAACAAAGATATATCAGCTTTAGCTAATTATAACCGAATAATAAGTATGCCTAGCATACGAACTTTGGAGAGAACAATTTCACAATTCTCGATTCCAACTTTTGCCATAGGCCTACTTTCATGGGTATTTGTCCCTTCAAGCGCAAAAAAATGTGCGCGCTATGGATGAAGCTCCATGCTTCACACAAGACGCGTCGCGTTCTCAAAGCAGCAGTGCAAAACAATGAATGTAATCAATATACAAAAAGTTCACTTCAAGAATAAAAAAAAAAAAGTGGCGTTGTGTTTCACTGTAAATGTGCAAACGGAAACCGAAAGGACATCTCTACATAAACACAGACTTTATTAAATACAATACAAAATTTTGAAAAATGTCTATACATATTCTTCCACCCTGTGGTGGTCTTATATGCTTATCTGCACGAATGCTTTATTAATAAGGTGTGTACAGAATTTGATCTTTCAATATTGGCCTCTGTTAATGCATTAAGCCACGTTAAGCTTTTTTGTTATAATGGAAGAAAACCCTTAACATGTAGAATTAAACGCGCTGCGTTGATATTCTGCGCTCATCTGCTTATCTGCATATAGTATTTGTACAGTGTTTACTGAGTTTGGTCTTTTAATACCACTGTCTACATTAAGCCACGTTAAGCGTTTAAAAATGTCCCGTGGATTTATTTATTTATTTATTTATTTTTTGCGAGTAAGCTACATCTTTTAAAAAGACCCCAGCCGCTTGCAAATTCTCTTTAAAGTTCGTATATTATTTGGTTATAATAATTAGCTAAAGCTGATAGTATTTCTTATTAAGAGAGCCTAAAGCTTGACTAAGTGATCCAGCTCTGTGATGTTATCAGTATGCAATGAACATGACACTGATCGAATGTTTATTCTCGACATTTTATTTCCACTTTTTTTCACGAAATTTAACGAGTTTAATCTCGCATTGTGACTTTAATCTCGAGATTTTTTTTTTTTTTTTTTTTTTTAAATTGCTTGGCCCTATCCTCTTCCGTAATTTAAAGTATATTGACAAACTTGCAGTGTTTTAGTAAAACTTGAGATATTCTCTCCAGATTCCTCTCTGGCTGTTCATGATGGTCTGGTGCGGTTGTCTGGAGAGAGACAGTGTGAGGGGGAGGTGGAAGTTTCCATCCATCAGGTCTGGAGGAGAGTTCTGCTGGACTCCTGGAGTCTCACTGAATCCTCCGTGGTCTGCAGACAGCTGGGCTGTGGCTCTGTGCTGAACTTCTCCGGCTCCTCTTCATCCAGTCCTGAACACAGTCATGAGTGTGTGACGGGCTTCCAGTGCTCTGGGGGTGAAGCTCATCTGGGGAACTGCAGCTCTCCACGAACTCTCAACTGCAGCTCCAGACAACAGCTGTCAATCACCTGCCTTGGTGAGAAGAGCAACATCTGGGCAGATTCTTCAGTTGTTAGTGATCACTAATGTGTTTCTCTTTCTCTGAATATCAGATCACGGGTCCATCAGGCTGGTGGGTTCTGGGGGAGACTGTGCAGGGAGGCTGGAGGTTTTTCACAGCGGCTCATGGGGGACAGTGTGTGATGACTCCTGGGATATTAAAGATGCCCATGTGGTGTGCAGACAGCTGCAGTGTGGAGTGGCCCTCAGTAACCAGCAGGTACCAGCCTGGTTTGGTCCTGGTTCTGGACCCATATGGCTGGATGAGGTGGAGTGTGAGGGGAATGAGACGTCCCTGTGGAGCTGCTCTTCTCCAGGCTGGGGAAAACATGACTGTCAACACAAGGAGGATGTAGGAGTCGTGTGTTCAGGTACATAGTAAACAATAAGTTATAGTAACTTGTCAATATTTTAAACATTTAAATAACCTATGTGACGATGATATTATTGCATTGCACGTACAGTATACCTTCTCTAAAACACTTTGACATTTAAAGAGTTTTTGACATTAAACACACCTTTTGCAAGAATTGATTTAAATGTTTTATTTATATCATTTCATCATTTGGATTAAGGAACCATAATTGTTAAGAGGAATTAGAATCAGAATTGTAAAATTCTTTATTATGATTCCTCTCCCTAATTAACAGACATAAGTTATATGTGAGAGTTGAAGTTGATTCTCATCCTTTTCCGTCTAGAGTTTAAAGAGATCAGATTAACTGAGGGCTGTGAAGGGAATGTGGAGGTTTTCTACAATGGATCCTGGGGAAATTTATGTTACAATAAGATGGACAGAGACACAGCGAGTCTGATCTGTCAAGAGCTGAACTGTGGAAGATCTGCCAGTGAACCCATATATTCAATGGGCCTGAAGTCTCATTACTGGCTTGATAAACTTAATTGTCGACGTCATGATTTCACTCTATGGCAGTGTCCATCTTCACCCTGGGGACCGAACGACTGTGAGAATGAAGTGGCCAATATCACCTGCTCTGGTAAGATAGTATTTAAGATAGTTGGTGGTCATATTTTTTTCAGTATGATTTTTTTGTCTTATAATTTTTTTAATTAAGTAATGAATGAACTTTTAACAATTTAATCTCAGAGGAGCAGATTCTTGAATCTCCTCAGAGTCGTCTGACATGTTCTGTCTCACCATCTCCTCACCAGAGACAGTGTTCAAGTAAGTTTATTTTTATAAAAAATTTGTTATATTTTTGTTAATTTAAGCCTGTGTTTTCCTAATAAATTATTAAATTCCTGTTTAAATGCAAATATTTTATTTGCATTTAAAATAAAATTAACACTTATTAACATTTAAAGCCATCTTTGTTCAGTTTCAGTGTGTGTTTTTGTTGTAAATGGTGAGCTGAAGCTGGTCAGTGATGTTGATGTGTGTGATTTAGAGCATGTTCCTCTCAGACTGAGTGGAGGGGAGGGCCGGTGCTCTGGGAGGCTGGAGGTGTATCATAACACTGTGTGGGGCTCAGTCTGTGATGATCTGTGGGACATCAGCGATGCTCAGGTGGTCTGCAGGCAGCTGGGTTGTGGAGCAGCACTGAGGGCTGATGGGAATTCAGCCTTTGGTGCTGGTGAAGGTGTTGTGTGGCTGAACAGAGTCGAGTGCAGAGGGAATGAGATTCACCTGTGGGACTGTCCTCTCTCCCTGAAGAACCACACTGACTGCTCCAACAAAGATCACGCTGGACTCACCTGTGCAGGTCACAGAAAACACTGATAAATATTAGTCATTTTTACATCATTTTAGTCATAATAATATTTGTGTATTTGCATGATTTTTTTTTTTTAATGCGTTTGTGTCTGTTTTGCCAGATTTGTCAGATTTGTCAGTGTCCACTACTCCTGCCACAACAACATCATCTTCTCCTCCAGTTTCTCAGACAGTGAGCTCAACATCAGTCACTCGTCCACAAACTCCTCCTCCAGCAGCGTCTCTCTCTGTGCTTGTGATTGTACTGGGAGTTGTGCTCTTACTGCTCTTAGTGCCACTGCTTATACTGATTCAGCAGAACAGAGTGATGAGGAGAGGTAGGAGAGATCCAGAGACTGTCATATTGTGTCTTATTCAGTGTGTGATCAGTCATGTGTTGTGAACTGACAGCAGGTTTGTCTCTCTACACTCACAGCTCTCTCTAAGAGGAGACACAGGAGCACGACTGAGGCCGTTTATGAGGAGATTCATCACAGACACAATCACTTCACTCAGAGGGGTGAGACATGAGCCGTGAATCTTATTTAATATGATTAATTAATAAGAGAGTCTGTCAGACACGATGTTCGTTTATTATTAGTCCTGTTAAACCTCCTGCAGAAAACCACAGAGCTGCACGTGCATGTGTGTGTGTGTGTGTGTGTTGTCTCTTCCTGTGTGTATTTCTGGAAAGCAGTGAGGAATGGGTTCATGTGAGGATACATGTGTGTTTACTAATAGGCCTCTAAAACATGAGATTTCTGCCTCTAATGCTTTTAAAATGTAAGTAATTAATATGTGTGTTGAGTTGTCAGTAAAATAATGCTTTGTGATTTAAAGGAAATGAGGATTCAGTCTGTTTGTAATGATGAACATGTTTCTGACTGTTCTGCTCCTTTAACAGGGAATCTCATCTCTGAAGAACTGCATTCTGGGTATGAAGATGCTGATGAGTTTCTCTCAGGTTAGAGAGCTGAAGCACATATTCCTTATTCCACTCAAAAAAAGTTTCTTTGAATTCAACTTAAATAAATAAATGTAATTAACAAATTTTATTAATTATTTGACTAAAGTATTTAAATACTGCTGTTTACTTCTATATTAACATTCTGTTCTCCTTTTTAGAAAAAGAGTTCAAGACTGCATATTATGATGATGTCACCAACGACAGTGGCCTGAAAGGTCAGTGACCTTTTGAAAATGATCACATTATTCATTACCAAATTATTAATATGACCTGCAACAAGAACATATTTTGGCTTTTGTATTCAAATATATTCCGTGTTGTTGCAGAAGAGATGAAGGAAATCACACCAGGAGAATATGATGATGTCATCACTGATGGACTGAAACCAGATCGTGAGACAGGTGTCGTTCTGTTATTTTATTATAGTTAAAAAAAATAAACAATATTAAAGGGTACATAACAGACAATCTCATGTTAATCTTGAGTACCTAGAGTAGTACTGCATCCTTCATATCTCCGAAAAGTCTTTAGTTTTATCATATTTATAAAAGATAGATACGCTGTACCGACTCTTTCCGAAAAAAAAAAAAAAAAAGAGCTCCTGGAGGCGTGCCGTGGGCAGAGCTAAAGAGTCACGAGCACGTGCAGCGATCGTCTGCAAGCTGCGACATTATTATAAATAAAAGGGGAACAAAAACGTTCATGTTGTTTACATTATATGCACTTGTGTGCCGTTTGCCAGCAAAACAGACATTTGATGAAGTTTTACTCACCGCCCCCGATCTGCAAATCCAGCGTTGAACTGGGACTTGTTTACAAAATATTCGTCACCGAAATTCCGGAAACAAACAAACATACGTGCACAACTCCGTTGCTGCCCTGGAAAAACAAACTGCATCCGTTAATGCTGGGTTCTTTGGGAAACTGAAAATGGTTCTTTCCGTCATAACCAAAAACACACTTCTTTGGTGAAGTTGTTTAAAAAAATCTCTCGGCTTCCGTAACCCCAACAAATCGCGTTGATGGGCGTGCTCTTGCTCCCGCTCTGGGTGATGTGTGCACACTTACCAGGAAGAAGTGCCCATACAAGGAATTCCACCCTTTATTATGTAATACAGGGCCATACTCGAAAAAAACTTTCTGAAACTTATCCGAATCCGGTGTATTTGGCATAGAAATACTCTGTCATACGTCCAACTCATGTTTTGAAACTTTGACCATGTTTAGCATGAGAATTCAACTCTTTAACAGTGTAAATAAGCTTTAGAAATGGCTAAAAAGTATATTAAGGAAAGTGTGTTTGAGTGTGATATTGTGTTATCTTTGTAGAAGACACACCTGAGAGCTATGATGATGTCATCACCAATGGACAGAACTCTGATATTGAAAATGGTGTTTTTAATTTTTAAGCAATATTTTACATAATATTCATCTGATCAAGCTCATCACAGATAATATTTTAAATTACTGTCTTAAAGTTATATATTTTGGCTTATATTTTCATGTGTAGTGGAAGCACCAGAGAGTTATGATGATGTCATCATTATTGGACAGAGCTCTCAAGGGGTAACAGGTGAGTTGCACAACTTTTAAGTTTCTTGTTAGTTATTTCTATTTATTTTTATTTATTTATTGTATGTTTAATTTCTATTGCTTTAGATGTTTTGTGAATTTACTTTTCTTTTTAGTAGACTATCTGTTTACTGTATCTTGTTTGAAAATGTACTTTATTGCCTTACTCTACCTCGAGTTGCTGTTTTATTTTTGTGGAATGTGTGTTCCCTGTAATCTTTGTTCAATAGAAAAGGTGACTTGCATATAGAACTACATTTCATTATCACCTTAACATATATGATTACATGAGAGTTTGACATATGTGTATTTAAATAATCATTAAAGGGAATAAGGGATCCAATAAATGAGAAAGTGTTTTATAAATTAGTGACATTTTTATGTCATTTCTGTTGATCAGAAGGAGTTCAGGAGGAGTATGATGATGTGATGAGTGTCACTGAAGATATGAGAAACCTGTTAGGTAAGTTATTGGAACATTTTTGTTCTCTATATTCTAACACTTTATTTATTTATTTATTTTTTTAAATATTTCTCATATATTTCCATGTTTATAACTCCATTTTAAATATTCATGACTTAACATTAAATTATTTAATAATAAAAAAATGTTTTGTTTTAAAAAAAAAAAACAGATTATGCTGATGTGGGGGAGGACTTAAACAAAGAGGGAGGGGCTGTTATGACTGACTGACCACACCCACTGCCTCTGAACATTGAAGAGTCAAGAGTGATAATTCTGTGTGAAATCTCGGGTTTTATGTTATTTGAAATCTTTCTGTAATGAAACTTGGCTAAATGCTTTTTGTGACATTTTTGTTGTATTGTTTTTTGGCCTATTGATTTTATATTAATAAAAAAAATAAAAATAATTTTATATATATATATATATATATATATATAAATGAAAGAAGTTTTTCAGGTGGCTTCATAACTATAGCCATATGCCACATCATTGATGCAGTGAGATTATTGACAGCCAGAGAGCTCCCTCTATAGGACAGTTGTGTTAATAGCCATTTCCATTAGCAGACACATTCTCCAGTAGACCCTCACAATTTTTCTTTTGAATTTGGTCATTCCCTGAAAATACTGCTAATGTTTTCAATCCATCCTGTCTCCACCATAACCCACCCAGGAGTTACCTTCCCACCTACCAATAATAAAACCTTTGCTTTTTGACCAATTAACTCTAGCAGAAGAGGCTTTTTCATATATTCCAATAGTTTGATTTAAGGTTGTAATAACCTCTTGACTTGTAATAAAACAGTTATGTTGTCTGCATACGCTGATAAAAATAATTAAAAATGATCATTTGAATGAATTACAATTCCTTTAAGATTCCTCCTCAATCTGCACAACAAAGGTTCAATAACCAAACTATTTCCTGCAAAGTGACATCCTTGCATAATGCCTCTCGACACAGGTATTGGTTTAATTAAACCACTTGCCTTGACCATAACAGAAACATTACAATATAATAACGGAAGGTAAGATATAAATCTGTCACAAAACCCAAAATACCTTCACACATTAAAAAGATATTCATGATTAACTCGATCAAATGCTTTTTCCTGATCAGTGACAGAACTCCAAAATTAACATGATAAAATTGATTAATATTAATTATATCCTGTAATAAAAAAGATTGTCCATTATAGATCTTTCATGTATGCAATATGTTTGATCATTATGGACATTTAATGAAAAGTCTAACAGTGTTTTGATAAACATTTTGGAAAATATTTTTAGTCAGAAGATACTGGTCTCCAGTTTTTGTCCCCCTTTTTTGGAAGCAGAGACGAGACTGCTCGACTACAACTTATGGGAAGAGTTTTGCTTCTAATGCAGTCTAACAACACTTCGTAAAATAATTTGTCCTATTATATCTGAGAATTGTTGATAAAAGTCTACAGGTAATCCATCAATTCCAGGAGAACAGCCAATATGTAACTGATACATTGCTTCTGTAAGTTCTTAAAAGTAATAAAGTGTCCAGTGCCTTTTTTGTTCATCCCCAAGCTGAGGTCATTCCTGAAGCAAATCATCAACAGCTCTCAGCACTGTTTATAAAAGTCTCTTGTTAACGTTCTCATTTCAACTGATTTGATGTTACTGATCCATCCTGACGATGAAGATGACGATCTGTTTTTTAAAAGAAAATAAAGTCAAATGTGCCTTGTTGTACCCTGGTATATTTAGCCCCAATTTACTCTATTTCTTCTCTATAAAGATCATTTTATAATGATTTTAATCAACACCAAAAATAGTATGTGTGTATATATATATATATATATATATATATATATATATGGAACCAACCTGGAAGTGCAGTTGCTATTTTGTGAATATGCATGAGGCGTAATTATCATAATGAGGTAGTACTGAATACAGAGCTCTACAATTATGTTTTTACTAAGAATGCAATTACAGAGCTCTACAACTGCATTCTTAGTAGTAAGAATTCCAATTAAAGAGCAATCTAATTCAGTTCTTGGTAACAGTCAAATTGTAGAGCTCTCTAATTGAATTCTTGTTAGTAAAAATGCAATTACTACGAGTAACGCTGGGAACATTTTAAGCTAAAACGGCTTGCCATATGCCATACTCAACCGTCCAATAACGGGACAAAATCATTTAAAATAAGACTCAGAGCAAATATTTTACATTGTATTGACATTTATGTTGTCAGAAACAAACTATCTGCGAAATCAGACACCTAGTAACACTTCCAAAGCGTTTCAACTGAAAAGGGAGACAGGTAGGCGTTTTCAGCTGGCTATAACTTTGGTAGACATACGGCCTAAAGATTAAAGAAGAGAGAATAAACAGCCGTTGTATTAGAAACACCCTCGCAGCAGCGTTAATTCGTTTTCTTTTTCTTTTTTCTTTTTTTTTATTTAATTTAATTTAATTTTTTTTTGTCATTTACTGCCAAAGTAATATAACAGAATATATTGCGTTATAAACGTGTATAACTTTTAAATAAATTAATAAAATAAAATATGAAAACCTTTACTTGATTTGCGATTTTGAAAACTGAAAAGTCCGTCAAAATGGTCCATTGTGTTGCTTTTTGCCGTTTTCGTGTTTTAAAACGTTTAAAACATGACTAGAGACACCTTCGTTCTCAAGTCTTATAAAAGTGCGTAGTCTATTTTGGTATCTCAGAGTTGCATTGAACATTTTGGTGTTAAAAAAAATTCTCCCTCAGTGCGTAGCCTCAGATGAAATATTGCAGACGTCCCTGGTGTTTCACTCACAACCACAACTACAAATGTGTTTGATATAATGTCAAATGAATATCTTTGGAATAGAAATCAATATTTATGTACAAAACTGTTTATAGTGTTCTTGGTTAGAACATCATAACAGTGTAATAAAATCCACTTAATATCATGCACAATTGTCCCAAAAATAACATTAGATTGTTCAATTTCTTAGAATTAATATATTTATACCAAATGTCAACATTTTTTTGCTGTGTAGTAAAGTTTTAGTGAGTGTCAGTGATCAGTCAGTCATCAGTGTTGTATGTTGTGTGTGCAGATACAGGCTTTGATGCTGAATATAACCTGCAGTGTTTCTCTATCAATCTCTTTAAGTTTAGTGTGACTTTATCTCCACGCTGACATATGACTGACACGAGTCTGTCCTCAGTGAAGTGTCTCTTCACGCTGGAGGAGGAGTCCCGCTCATCAGCGCTCACACTTTATTGATATATATGGAGAAAATAAAAATGCTGCTTTCTGATTTGTCAGTGATTGTGTTTGATGATTTCCTCTGTTGTGTCTAATAAGGTAACAGTGAGTGTCACTGGCAGCTGTGAGAGTCTCTCTCTCTTTAGGGGACTGACAGGAGCCAGTTTCTTCAGTGTGTTTGAGGGAGCAGAAGGAGAAACAGAGTCAAACAAACAGTGTGACGAGCAGAAGAAGATGGAGGGATGTCTGACACTCGTTTTACTCTCCTCTATAGTCACTCTAACAACATCTGGTAAGTACAAAAACAACTGTGAAATAAATTATACATGTATTATTAAGCAGTTTATCTATGGTGGCCACTTAGACCTCTATAAATTGAGATCTTGTGACTCTACAATACTAATTACATTTTATGATTTGTTTGCAATTTTACAGGCAACCAATTTAATGATGCCAAGATAATTTTTTATATGTTATTGTAAAGCTCTATAAATATTTGTGTGTACTAATTCCTCTGCATCCTATAAATTTATATTCCTCAACTTTACATTATTCTGCAGATGATTGTAGGCTATTTGTAAACTTTCTGTCTCTTTGATGTACAGATTTTGAGACTGTTAGATTGGTCAGTGAAAACAGCCTTTGTGCTGGTCGAGTGGAGGTTCTTCATAGAGGTCAGTGGGGAACAGTGTGTGATGATGACTGGGATATGACTGATGCTGCAGTGGTGTGTAGAGAGCTGGACTGTGGAGAAGCTGTAGATGCTCTGGGTGAGGATAAGGCTCACTTTGGATCGGGATCAGGGCCAATCTGGATGAGTAATGTGGGCTGTAGAGGATCAGAATCAACACTGAAGAACTGTGGGTCATTAGGATGGGGTGTTCATAACTGTGGTCATCATGAAGATGCTGGAGTCAGATGCTCAGGTAAGTTGTTAATGCATCACTGATCAGACCTTCCTCCATTATCTTCCTATATGAAAATATATGAAAGCTAAAATAATTGTGATTTCATTTCAGACCAATTCATAAAAAAAAAGTTGATAATTAGCCTGTTTTATTGGCTAAAAATCTCATTTTAATCCATTATTATTTAAAGGATTATGACTTGCTGTTGTTTTGTCTGTATAATAATCAGAGACAGATTGTTTTTCTTGTTTTGTGTAAATATAACTAGAAAACTCAACGTACGGAGGGTTAAGACTTGTGGACGGATCTCATCTGTGCTCTGGGAGAGTGGAGATTCTTTTTGTAGGCGGCTGGAGTTCAGTGTGTGACACTGCCTTTGACCAGCAGGATGCAGAGGTTTTGTGTAGAGAGCTGGACTGTGGGGCTCCTGTACAGGTGCTGGGAGAAGATGTTTTTGGAAAAGGAGACGCTCAGATGTGGACACAAGAGATTCAGTGCAGAGGAAATTAATCACACATTCGATACTGTAAATCATCAGCCTCACATAATATGAACTGCACCCATGACAATGGCGTGGGACTGATATGTTCTGGTAAAATATCAATGTGCAGCCTCTACTGTATAGAGAATTCTAAATATCTTAAATACTAAATGTAATCATTTGATATTTTTTTTTCTTGGTTTGATCAGTTTCAGTAAGCTCTGTGTTCTTTGTCCAGGTTACACTGATCTCAGACTGGTCAATGGTCCTGACATCTGTTCTGGTCGAGTTGAATGCCAGTACTTCAGTAAATGGGGCACAGTGTGTGATGCATGCTGGGATATGAGAGCTGCCAGTGTCCTCTGTAGACAGCTGAATTGTGGGATTGCTGTGTCTGTTGTGGGATCAGACTGGTTTGGAGAGGGAAGTGGTGAAATCTGGGCTGATGTGTTTGATTGTGACGGGAATGAAACAAAACTCTCAGAATGTTCCATCTCTTCATGGAGTCGAGCTGAACGTTCTCATAGACGAGATGTTGGAGTCATCTGCTCTGGTGAGGGGATTTTATTGAAATTTACTCTTATTAATTACCTATATATTTTATTGAAATCTAATCTTTGTAATTGCCTACATTATTTACCTTGCAATATCTTTCACTCAGATTCCTCTCTGGCTGTTCATGATGGTCTGGTGCGGTTGTCTGGAGAGAGACAGTGTGAGGGGGAGGTGGAAGTTTCCATCCATCAGGTCTGGAGGAGAGTTCTGCTGGACTCCTGGAGTCTCACTGAATCCTCTGTGGTCTGCAGACAGCTGGGCTGTGGCTCTGTGCTGAACTTCTCCGGCTCCTCTTCATCCAGTCCTGAACACAGTCATGAGTGTGTGACGGGCTTCCAGTGCTCTGGGAGTGAAGCTCATCTGGGGAACTGCAGCTCTCCACAAACTCTCAGCTGCAGCTCCACACAACAGCTGTCAATCACCTGCCTTGGTGAGAAGAGCAACATCTGGGCAGATTCTTCAGTTGTTAGTGATCCATAATTTGTGTGTTTTATTAAAAATTTATTTTTGCAATAGGACACTGAGTAGACAGAGAGCAAAGTGGGGGCTGTGGGGGGATAGGGAAGGGTCCACGAGGTGGGACTCAACTCTGGTCGCCTGAAGCGCAGCAATGTGTTTTCTTTCTCTGAATATCAGGTCGCGGGTCCATCAGGCTGGTGGGTTCTGGGGGAGACTGTGCAGGGAGGCTGGAGGTTTTTCACAGCGGCTCATGGGGGACAGTGTGTGATGACTCCTGGGATATTAAAGATGCCCATGTGGTGTGCAGACAGCTGCAGTGTGGAGTGGCCCTCAGTAACCAGCAGGTACCAGCCTGGTTTGGTCCTGGTTCTGGACCCATATGGCTGGATGAGGTGGAGTGTGAGGGGAATGAGACGTCCCTGTGGAGCTGCTCTTCTCCAGGCTGGGGAAAACATGACTGTCAACACAAGCAGGATGTAGGAGTCGTGTGCTCAGGTAGATGGTAAACAATAATTTAAATAAAAACATTTCAATAACCTATGTATGTGACTGATAATATCCAGTATACTTGTATTATGCACATTAACAGCAGTGTTTGGAACTGAGAATAGGTTCTTATTCAGAAAGTATTTAGAAAATATTAGAACCAATTCCGGTAACGGTTCTATCATGTGCACTTTTTCGGTACTGTACTGTACTAAAATACTACGACAGATCTTCTGAAGTACTTTCTTATCAGTACTACAATACAACATTACTGAATCTACCGCAAGACACACAGTGCGACTAATGTAGTCCGATTGCTGAATGAATGACTTTAGTGAGTCGGTTCTTTTAGTGAATTAAAAGCATAGAGCATAACTAGTGATTCCTGAACAAATGAGTCAATTCTGTTCAGTGAATCAAAAACATACAGTTTAGAACCAACTTTGAGACTGAAATCAGTGTAGTTATGCTCACTGGATGCTCATACAACAAAATGTAGCTAAATAATATACTGTACATATTGTGCATTTGGTCAGTAGCATTTTATAAATGTGAATAAATTACTTTTTTTTTTCACATTTTTGTTTGTTTAAAAATTGTGTAATACTCATATATATTGCCTCTTACTATAAAATCTGTGTAAACACTCTGTAAGACTGATGCTGGACTGTCTGGACCAAGAGAGGGCTACTCTTTGAGAAAACTAATTAACATTTCCAGAAGGAAATAAAGGTTTTAAGATTTTAGAGATATTTTGCTCTCTGTAATGGGTGTGTCCACCTTCACAGGGACTTTCATGCAAATGGCTTTCTGTCCCCAAAAGGTGTAAACTACTCAGTCTAGGACCTTGATTAATGCAAATTCCCATTGTTAGCACATTTCCATTTGAAAGAAGTTATTTAAAGAGATGTTGCAGGAGGCTCAGGGTGCGATTCTGTAATCAGATCTTACTCATGTCAGGTATGCATCTGTTTCTGAGCATTTGATGTTTTGTATTGATTATTTTTGAATTGATTATGTTATTGGCATGATACATTTACCTGACTAATAAATTGTTACATTTGGCTTTATTCTGACTTACTCTGAAATTATTGACTTCAGTAGATTACGATGTATCCGTTGTTACCGCAAATCTGCGGCCAGGGTTAAGTACATACTAGATCTCGGATTGTATGGAGAATGGGGCACATCTGGCGAGATTCTAGATTTCTGACTGTTTGAATTTAACTAAGTTGTTATGCAGTCGCATTCACTATATGGGGCTAGACAAAGGTGTACTGGTCATGACCTCTGGTCATTGCCTCTGCTTTAATTAAGTTGTTATATAGTTATATTATTAACTATATGGGGCCAGATAAATTACTATCGAGGGGCGACATTACCTCATAGTACTGGTCATAACCCCTGATTATTGTTGGAGCTTTAACTAAGTTGTTATATAGGCGATTGTATGGGGCTACATGGGTACCTTTTAACAATAGCAAGCATGGGCAGCATTGTTAAATTGCTTTAGCCATAACCTCTGGTTATTGATCAGACTGGCGAGTCTGTGATTGTGGGCCCGCATAACAGCTGGTGCGAGGACCCTGTGCGATTCTGAGAACCGAATGAACGAGTACAATAAGAGTAAAGAGTTAAATAGAATAATCAAATGTCTAGATAAATTATCATATAAATAGTCAATAATCAACTGGCATTCTAACCTAAATTCGAGGTCATAATAAAATGGAGTCAGATAAACGTTTAATTGGAATTAAGCTACTTTGCCACACTGAAAAGACCGAACGCGCAAGAAACCTTCCCCATCCTGTGGGAAACCGCCGTTGGGCCGATTGGGCGGGCCTTACAACACTTTGCATGAATTGTTTTTAATGTTTTAAATATATTTATTATTAAAATTATCTCATCCTTTGGAAATGGATATGCAGTTTGTTTTTCCAAGTATTTATTCCTTAAAAGCACTAAAAGAATCATCAATTTATTCAGTCGTCAAATTCTTTTATTTCCATCCCAAATGAACAGACTTAAGTCACATGAGAGTTGAAGTTGATTCTCATCCTTGTCTTTCTAGAGTTTAAAGAGATCAGGTTAACTGAGGGCTGTGAAGGGAATGTGGAGGTTTTCTACAATGGATCCTGGGGAAATGTGTGCTGGAACCAGATGGACAGAGACACAGTGAGTCTGATCTTTCAAGAGCTGAACTGTGGAAGATTTGGCAGTGAACCCAGTATTTCAGATGGACTGAAGTCTCATAATTGGCTTGATTATTTTAAATGTCGACGTTATGATTCCACTCTATGGAAGTGTCCATCTTCACCCTGGGGACTGAATGACTGTGATAATGAAGTGGCCAAGATCACCTGCTCAGGTAAGATGATATTTAACTGATTTAAAATAATATGAAATTATATTTTTTCTTTTTAAAATTGTTCTTTTCAGTATTCAATGAAATTTTAATATGTTTTAATATTAGAGGAGCAGACTCATGAATCTTCTCAGAGTCGTCTGACATGTACAAACTCATCATCTCCTCACCAGAGACAGTGTTCAAGTAAGTTTATTTTGAGTTATTTTGAGTTGATTATTAGTACAACTTTAAATAGCTATAAAATTAGGATGTATTTTTTCTATATATATCTATTAAAATCTATGTACTTGAACACTAATAATTTATAATAACTTTAAATAGTTATAAAATGCATTGTAAATGTGTTTTTGTAAATGTTGAGCTGGTCAGTGATGTTGATGTGTGTGATTTAGATCATGTTCCTCTCAGACTGAGTGGAGGGGAGGGCCGGTGCTCTGGGAGGCTGGAGGTGTATCATAACGCTGTGTGGGGCTCAGTCTGTGATGATCTGTGGGACATCAGCGATGCTCAGGTGGTCTGCAGGCAGCTGGGTTGTGGAGCAGCACTGAGGGCTGATGGGAATTCAGCCTTTGGTGCTGGTGAAGGTGTTGTGTGGCTGAACAGAGTCTAGTGCAGAGGGAATGAGATTCACCTGTGGGACTGTCCTCTCTCCCTGAAGAACCACACTGACTGCTCCAACAAAGATCACGCTGGACTCACCCGTGCAGGTCACAGCAAAACATTAAGGAATGTTAAATCAATTATTTTATTTTATTTTGAATGTGTTTGTGTCTATTTTGCCAGATTTGTCAGTGTCCACTACTCCTGCCACACCAACATCATCTTCTCCTCCAGTTTCTCAGACAGTGAGCTCAACATCAGTCTCTCCTCCACAAACTCCTCCAGCAGCGTCTCTCTCTGTGCTTGTGATTGTACTGGGAGTTGTGCTCTTACTGCTCTTAGTGCCACTGCTTATACTGATTCAGCAGAACAGAGTGATGAGGAGAGGTAGGAGAGATCCAGAGACTGTCATATTGTGTCTTATTCAGTGTGTGATCAGTCATGTGTTGTGAACTGACAGCAGGTTTGTCTCTCTACACTCACAGCTCTCTCTAAGAGGAGACACAGGAGCACGACTGAGGCCGTTTATGAGGAGATTCATCACAGACACAATCACTTCACTCAGAGGGGTGAGACATGAGCCGTGAATCTTATTTAATATGATTAATTAATAAGAGAGTCTGTCAGACACTTGATGTTCATCTATTATTAGTCCTGTTAAACCTCCTGCAGAAAACCACAGAGCTGCAGGTGCATGTGTGTGTGTGTGTGTGTGTGTGTGTGTGTGTGAGAGAGAGAGTTTCTTCCTGTATGTATTTTTAGAGGGTAATAAGGAGCAGGTCATATGTTTGTATATGTACATATAGGTGCAGGTGTGTGTGTGTGTTTGTCTCTTCCTGTGTGTATTTCTGGAAGGCAGTGAGGAATGGGTTCATGTGAGGATACATGTGTGTTTACTAATAGGCCTCTAAAACATGAGATTTCTGCCTCTAATGCTTTTAAAATGTAAGTAATTAATATTTGTGTTTTGTTTTCAGTAACAAAATTCTTTATGATCCAAAGGAAATGAAGGATTCAGTCTGTTTGTAATGATGAACATGTTTCTGACTGTTCTGCTCCTTTAACAGGGAGTCTCATCTCTGAAGAACTGCATTCTGGGTATGAAGATGCTGATGAGCTTCTCTCAGGTTAGAGAGCTGAAGTATATTCAAAACAACACCTAAAATAAATTAACAGATCAATTAAAATAAACTGAAAGAAATTAATTCACACATTTTAAAACTAAATGAAATATGTGCCAATAATTCAGTTGTTCACAATAATAAAACTTTTATCTTATTAGAAAAAGAGTTCAAGACTGTATATTATGATGATGTCACCAATGGCAGTGGCCTGAAAGGTCAGTAATTGATCACATGATTCATTCATTACCAGATGATTAAAAAAGCTGAATGGTCAAATAGTGCAACAGTATACTTTGCATTTATTTTGTTTTCCAAAATATTAAAAACACTCAAAATATATAACATGTTTTGATGCAGAAGAGATGAAGAAGGAAATCACACCGGGATACTATGATGATGTCATCACTGATGGACTGAAACCAGATCGTGAGACAGGTGTCGCTCTGTTATTATATAATAAGATATGAAATATTTAAAATATATAAAATCTGTGTGTATATATTAAAATATATATAAATTATATTTTGTATGTGTGTCTCATGTTCAATTTGTAGAAGACACACCTGAGATTTATGATGATGTCATGACGAGTGGACAGAACTTTAATATTAAAAAAGGTGTTTTTACCTTTTTACTTTGTGAATGTTTATCATAATACCTCTGAAGTGATGCTCAGTTCTGATATGATGATGTATCATTTGTTCTGTTTATATCTTCATGTTTATGTAGTGGACACACCGGAGCATTATGATGATGTCATCATTAATGGACAGAACATTCAAGGTGTAACAGGTGAGTCGCACAGAACTGTATTTTATTATCACCCACTAATATTGAACATGTGTTTCTACCATTAATGAATCATCATGACTTCATCAGGAGTAAATCTAATAGTCTCAGACAGTCATGAGGAGAAAGAGATCAATGACATCATCAATGACACAAGCTGTATTAAAATCACAATGTGAGGTTTTATTTCACATGTGTATCAGAGGGAGATCAGGAGGAGTATGATAATGTGAAGAACAGCAATGAAGATGAGAGAAACCTGTTGGGTCGGTTATTGTATCTATTTTTATTCATTATGTTGCTCATTTAAACTAAATCTTGATGCATTTATAACTATGAAAATATGAATTGATTTTGTTTTTAAAAACAGACTATGATGATGTGGGGGAGGAGTCACATAAAGAGGGAGGAGCCATATGACTCACTGACCACACCCACTGCCTCTGATCATCAAATCATATTACAGTTACTGGAGATACTGGGAGTTTCTTATGTTGCTACTAATGCATCAATGCCTTATGTTTTTATGTTATTTCAAATCTTTTTGTATGAAATGCTTTACAAAATTTGGTAACAAAAAAAAAAAAATCAGTCTACAGTATTTGGCCTATTATTTTTATATTGATATCAGTGCATACTCAAAAGATATGTATTTTAATCAATTAATGAATTTTTATGAACTTTGTGAATGAATTAAATGTTAAAAGAGCATTTGGAGGATAGTGGACAAAAGAAAATGTGGAAAGAATATTTTTAGGCAGCAATATCTAATAATGGCAAAATTTAAAATAAGCGTAGAGCATAATTCCCAATAAGCTTTTATTTAAGAAATTTAGATAAAATCTTTGATAACAACAAAAAGGTATGCAAAGATAATTGTATGCAAAATTTTGGTCATCAAAAAAAAAAAAAAAAAAAAGAATCACACGTTTAAACACCAATCTCAACTGCACAGTTTATTGTGTGATGGTTCAGTAAAATACTTTAACAGTTTTTTAGTTTTATTTTGTGGATGATACTGAATTATTTGCACTGGAATATTTTGCATTAGCTCCATCTGGGAGGACAAAACCTGCAAAAACAACAAATAAATAAATGCGCAAATAAATAAATAAATACATAAATCCACAAAATTGTTCATAAATATATAAATGAATAAATGAGCAAATAAATACATAAATAAATATATAAATCCAAATATTTCTGCGTAAATAAATATATAAATAATTAAATGTGGATAAATAATAGTGTGGATAAAGATAAATAATTAACTAAATAAAACAAATGTTGGGGGAAATAAAAAAAAAAATGTTAAAGGAAATGCTAAGCGGAAAGTTGATCTATACATGCTTTAGGTCAGTTATCAGCTACATTTGATGTGGCTCTAGATCCGTTTGTCCGCTAAAAGAGCGCAGTAAAATGAGTTTTTAATTTGATATTCGCTGCATATTCGCCTATAGGCTGCTAAAGGGACCGTCTGCAAATTCCACTCACAGTCCAAAAAAATAAACGTTCAATCATTAATTCAAATGAACGAACGATATTTACAAGATTATAGTAAATCCCTAGTGGGCAGACTGACTTACTGAATATGACCTTCTGCCAATATCTCGTTTGCACAGTACATGATTATTTTTTGAAAACAAAATTCTGTAATTCACCTAAAGGTGTTTTTTTTTTTTTGCCAATACCTACCTTAATGTATGTACAGTACACAATTATTTTTAGAGAAAAAAATTACTATAGGCCTAATTCACCTGTGTTTTTTTCATGTTCCAGTGGTTGTAGTATGTTCCTAGTGGCCAGACTGACTTACTTCAGGTGAATAATGCAAAATCTCACCAATAGTAAGTCAGCCTGGTACTGCAAGCTTTGGAACATGAAAAAACCCAGGTGACTTACAGTAATTTTTTTCTAAAAGTAATTGTGTACTGAATGATTGGACGTTTATATATTTCGACTGTGAGTGGAATTTGCACACTGTCTCTTTAGCAGCCTATGTTAATTATTTATCTCCTTACACATTTAATTATTTATATATTTATTTATGCAGGAATATATTTATGTATTTATTTGCACATTTATTTATTTATATATTTTGTGGATTTATTTATGTATTCATTTATTTATTTCCATATTTATTTATTTATTGTTTTTGCAGCTTTCATCCTCCATACATCTGCAGGTTGTTTGGACGGATTTTTTTTTTTCTTTTCAACAACTTTTTCAAGAATTCCTACACAGACAGGCATAATAAAACATGCATCAAACATTTGCCAAATAATTTAAATGGTGCTGAATATGTTTACATGACATTACATACATTCATCAAGACAAGGTAAACTTATAAATATATTCCAGCTTTTCTTTTCTTCTCATCTAATCGTATGCGAGAGAGTAGGCTAAACTCACCAAGTGACCTCAACATGAAAGTAACAGTATCTGATATTTTTTGTTAGGCTACTTGTATTTAGTATAATTTTTATTATTATGTAGGCTATTATATTATATTATAATTTCAAGACGACACATACAAATAAAGAAACATGAACATCATCTCAAGATGTCGGTATGAATTTGACGCAAAGTTCGCTTTGACGCGCCGGTGTAAACACGGTAAGTTTCAGTGTAATGAACACACTGTATTTCAGTCATGGTTCAGTATTGAGTTGGCCGCTTTATGAAGAGCAGTGTTGTGAGAGAGGGTCATTTGCTCGTGTCACTGTACTAGTGCGGTCCTCAACTAAACTGTATTGTAGCGGGAATCTCGGGAAAAGTTCAGAAGGAACGGAGAGTGGGAGCGATAAATGGAGTTCGATAAATAGATGTTCCTCTTCTAGAATTTTATTTTCTTTAAAATCAGTGACCAGCTCACAGTGAACGTATAATTTAATGTTCTGTTGTTCTGGGGGAGATATTAACATTTAAAACTAATGTTTTATTTTTCCCATTAAAAAAATCCAAGACGTTTTATAATAGCCTACTCCTTTCTTTTATATCTTCATTTGACAGTTTCTTTTGATTTTTAATAAACATTTACCTTTAGAAATGATTATTATGAAAACCTGCTGAAAATACAATAAATATGCCTATCTCTCTCACTGCTACAGTGTATTTACATCATTCTGTCCCTGTTTTACAACCTCAAATCAAGAAAAGTTTGTAAAACATTTTGTAAAACGCAACAAAATCAAGAATCTGTGATTTAATTCTATTGAAACTTTAACTGACAAAAGTACAAAGAAAAGATTTTCATTGTTTTCACTGACCAACTTGATTGTATTTTGTAAATATGAACAAATATAGATTTTGATGGCTGAAACTCCAAAAAAAAGTTGGATCATGTTTCCCACTGTGTCACATCACCTTTCCTTTTAATTACACTTTTTAATCATTTGGGAATTGAGGATAATAATTGTTGCAGTTTTGCAAGTGCCATTTTTACCCAATCTCACCTGATACAAGACATCTGCTCAACAGTCTGTGATCGTCGTTGTCTGATTCTCCTTTTCATGATGGCCGTACATTTTCAATAAGAGACAGATCTGGACTGCAGGCAGTCAAACACATCAGAATGAGGCTTGCTTCCCAGGAAAGATGTGATCTTGATGGCAGTATGTGTCTCTGTACAATCCCAATATACTCCTCCACGTCAATGATTCCTTCAGTTCACACATATGAAGTCAATCATGTCGTTTGCACTGATGCACCTCCATACCATGACAGATGTTTGATTTTGCACCTGTCACTGATGAAAGTCTGGATGGGATTTTTGTCTTTGGGACTGAAAACTCAATGTCCGTTTGAAACATGGACTTATCTGACCACAGCACACATTTCCACTGTCTTTTGGATCATCTGAGATGAACTCGGGCCCAGAGAAGTCACCGCCATCTCTGCATTGAACAGATGTATAGCTTTTTTTCTTTGTGTAAAAGAGATTCAAGTTGCATTTTTTGATGCAGCAGCAGACTGTGTTAAGTGACAACAGTTTTCTAAAGTACTCCCGAGTCCATGTGGCTATATTTAACACAGCAGCATGATGGTTTCTCATGTAATGCCATCTGAGGGGTCAAAGGTCACGCACATTCAACAGGTTTCCTGCCTTTCCCTACACGGACTGAGATTTCTTTGGATTCCCTGAATCTTTTCACAATAGGATGGTGAAAGACCTAAATACTTTGCAATCTTGCATGGAGAAATGTAATTTTTGAATTGTTTGACAATTCTCTCATGAAATTTGGCACAAAGTGGAGAGCCATGACCCATCTTTGCTTGCAAAACCGAGTCTTTGTTGGATGTTCCTTTTATACCCAAACATGATACCCTCACCTATTACCAGTTCACCTGCTCATTGTGGACTGTTTCAAAACTGTTTGGATATTCCGGATATATCTTGGATATTCTGTAATCTTTTCACTATTATTTTGCCTCTGTCCCAACTTTTTTGGAGTGTGTTGCAGCATCAAAATCAAAATTTGTTTATATTTACAAAATACCATTAATTTGGCCAGTGAAAACATTTTTTATTTTTACTTTTGTCAGTTAAATAAAGGTTCAAGAGAATTAAAAAATTACAGATTCCTGATTTTATTGCATTTTACAAAATGTACTTTTCTTATAACAGCAGACGAAGAGTAAAATGAATGTGCTGTGAAGAGAGCTGTATGTTAAATAAATTACAATTGTAGCTATAAACAAAGAAATTTACATTTTCTGTTATTTTCATATTCTGTATGTTATGAGAATCTTCATCATGGACAAAGTCTCTCTTCTGCTTCTCTTTATAATAAGTGTTTTGCTGCCATCTGCTGGATGAATTACACATTGCAATATTAAACACATCTACAGCTACAAATGTCTTACTGTAGATATAATGCCAAATGAATATATGTGGAACAGAAACCAATGTTTATTTCCAAATGTGGTCTGAAACTTGTCTGTTTGTTGTATACAACCAGTCCAGCTCATTTAATAATTTATTAACATAATAAACATAATATAATTTATTGACATTGTAGTAAACTACACCTAATATTATACACATTTGTCCCAAAAATAACTTTAAAATGTTCAGTTTATTATCATTTCTATATTTAAAGCAAAGATCAAGTATTTTTGTGTGTGAAATAAAGTGTCAGTAAGTGATCAGTCAGTCATCAGTGTTGTATGTTGTGTGTGCAGATACAGGCTTTGATGCTGAATATAACCTGCAGTGTTTCTCTATCAATCTCTTTAAGTTTAGTGTGACTTTATCTCCACGCTGACATATGACTGACACGAGTCTGTCCTCAGTGAAGTGTCTCTTCACGCTGGAGGAGGAGTCCCGCTCATCAGCGCTCACACTTTATTGATATATATGGAGAAAATAAAAATGCTGCTTTCTGATTTGTCAGTGATTGTGTTTGATGATTTCCTCTGTTGTGTCTAATAAGGTAACAGTGAGTGTCATTGGCAGCTGTGAGAGTCTCTCTCTCTTTAGGGGACTGACAGGAGCCAGTTTCTTCAGTGTGTTCGAGGGAGCAGAAGGAGAAACAGAGTCAAACAAACAGTGTGACGAGCAGAAGAAGATGGAGGGATGTCTGACACTCGTTTTACTCTCCTCTGTAGTCACTCTAACAACATCTGGTAAGTACAAAATTGACTGTAAAGATGTGAAATTTTACATGATTAAATAAGCAGTTTATCTATGATGGCATTAGACCACTAGAAACCAAATAAAGATTGAGAAAATTGAGATTTTGAGACAATAGACTATTAATTATCATTAATATGTTATAATTTATTAAAGCATTTACAGTCAACCAGTGTAATGAAGACAAAATGATTTGTCAAATTCTCATGTTCAAAAGAATGATTAGCTTGCGCTCCAGCTTTAGTCGTCCAGATTAGAATAATATATTTATATTTGTTTGTTCTCAGAACCACATGAATATATGTTCCTCAACTTTGCAATATTCTACAGAAGATTGTAGACTGTTCTGCTGCTACTGAATAAATATTTCACTTTCATGTACAGAACTTAAGACTGTGAGGTTGGTTAATGGTGACAGTCGCTGTGCTGGTAGAGTGGAGGTTCATCATGATGGTCAGTGGGGAACAGTGTGTGATGATAGCTGGGATACGAATGATGCTAAAGTGGTGTGTAGAGAGCTGAGATGTGGAGAGGCTCTAGAGGCTGTGAGTAGTGCTCAATTTGGACCAGGATCAGGACCAATTTGGATGGATGATGTGGCCTGTAGTGGATCAGAGTCAACACTGAAGAACTGTAGATCAAGAGGATGGGGTGTTAGTAACTGTGGTCATGGTGAAGATGCTGGAGTCAGATGCTCAGGTGAGCCTGTTCAATCTGCTAAATTGTTAGACAAATTAATTAATTGAGTTGATGATTATCTTAATAATGAAATAATTAACACATCACACATTTTTGTTGCACTGATGTTTATTTACGTAATGTAAACACACAGGTCGCCTCCCTAATCTCGTTAATGGACCTCACCTGTGTGCTGGGAGATTAGAGGTTCTTCAGAGGAAAACATGGTACACAGTGTGTGCTGCTGCCTTTGACCAGCAGGATGCAGAGGTTGTGTGTAGAGAGCTGGACTGTGGGGCTCCTGTACAGGTGCTGGGAGAAAATGCTTTTGGAAAAGGAGATGCTCGGATCTGGACACAAGAGATTCAGTGCAGAGGAGATGAATCATACTTTGAATCGTGTCCTACATCCACATCTTCACATATAAACTGTTCCCATGATGATGCTGTAGGAGTAATATGCACTGGTTAAGTAATATTTGACCTCTCTTTACATACATATTGCACACATAAAGAGATTCAGTATCCTTAAACTGTTTTGTTTTTTCAATAACCTTTGTCCAGGTTACACAGATCTCAGACTGGTCAATGGTCCTGACATCTGTTCTGGTCGAGTTGAGCGTCAGTACTTCAGTAAATGGGGCACAGTGTGTGATGCATGCTGGGATATGAGAGCTGCCAGTGTCCTCTGTAGACAGCTGAATTGTGGGATTGCTGTGTCTGTTGTGGGATCAGACTGGTTTGGAGAGGGAAGTGGTGAAATCTGGGCTGATGTGTTTGATTGTGACGGGAATGAAACAAAACTCTCAGAATGTTCCATCTCTTCATGGAGTCGAGCTGAATGTTCTCATAGACGAGATGTTGGAGTCATCTGCTCTGGTGAGGGGATTTTATTTTAGAAAATGTTATAAATTATCTAGAAATATCTTAATAAATTGTCACATCTTTCACTCAGATTCCTCTCTGGCTGTTCATGATGGTCTGGTGCGGTTGTCTGGAGAGAGACAGTGTGAGGGGGAGGTGGAAGTTTCCATCCATCAGGTCTGGAGGAGAGTTCTGCTGGACTCCTGGAGTCTCACTGAATCCTCTGTGGTCTGCAGACAGCTGGGCTGTGGCTCTGTGCTGAACTTCTCCGGCTCCTCTTCATCCAGTCCTGAACACAGTCATGAGTGTGTGACAGGCTTCCAGTGCTCTGGGAGTGAAGCTCATCTGGGGAACTGCAGCTCTCCACAAACTCTCAACTGCAGCTCCACACAACAGCTGTCAATCACCTGCCTTGGTGAGAAGAGCAACATCTAGGCAGATTCTTCAGTTGTTAGTGATCACTAATGTGTTTTTCTTTCTCTGAATATCAGGTCGTGGGTCCATCAGGCTGGTGGGTTCTGGGGGAGACTGTGCAGGGAGGCTGGAGGTTTTTCACAGCGGCTCATGGGGGACAGTGTGTGATGACTCCTGGGATATTAAAGATGCCCATGTGGTGTGCAGACAGCTGCAGTGTGGAGTGGCCCTCAGTAACCAGAAGGTACCAGCCTGGTTTGGTCCTGGTTCTGGACCCATATGGCTGGATGAGGTGGAGTGTGAGGGGAATGAGACGTCCCTGTGGAGCTGCTCTTCTCCAGGCTGGGGAAAACATGACTGTCAACACAAGGAGGATGTAGGAGTTGTGTGTTCAGGTAAACTGTAAAGGAATGTAAATAATTTTCAAAGATACATTTAAGTTTTTCACAAAATATCCTATGTAAATATTAATGTACAGCTGGTCATTTTTACAAAATAAACTCCAGGATGATCAGGAGCTGACGGGTCTTGTATCATCTTAAAGGGGTTTATTTTTCAACAATGACTATATGACTGCAATGTCAGTCTGATATACAGCGTTGCCATGGATGACGATCATTTTTTAAATATTTTTATTGACCAAGCAGAATCAAGTAGAATATTTTGTTTAATATATTATGCACCTTATGTAAATATACACTGTGTACATGCTATCAGTGCTTGCAGCATGCATTAGACTTGTATTAACCAGTTATTTTTAGGTGATATTTTTGGTTTAGCAAAACCTGGATTCCAATGGTTTTAATACACAACCTTTTCCATATTTTTTGTATATGTAGCATTTTTGTTTAATACATTTTTTTTTTTTTTTTTTTACAATTCTCATCAATAATTTATTTAGTTGAAGTTGATTCTCATCCTTTTCCATCTAGAGTTTAAAGAGATCAGGTTAACTGAGGGCTGTGAAGGGAATGTGGAGGTTTTCTACAATGGATCCTGGGGTAATGTGTGCTGGAACCAGATGGAAACAGACACAGCGAGTCTGATCTGTCAAGAGCTGAACTGTGGAAGATCTGGTGTTTTGTCTGATTCTACAACAAGACTGGAATCAGCTTCAAACTGGCTGGATGAAGTGAAATGTCGACCACATGATTCAAATCTGTGGCAGTGTCCATCTTCACCCTGGGGACAGAACGACTGTAATGAAGATGAAGTGGCCAAAATCACCTGCTCAAGTGAGATGATATTTAAATGATGATCTCAATAGTCAGGTTTTTTTTAAAAACAATGTTTATAATGTGGTGAGTAAACTCTTTCTGAAAAGCTAAACTGAGCTGATGGAAAGAGCCTAAAATTTATGAGATTTAAATTGTTTTCACATTGATGATGTTTCTCTGAGAGATGTTTTCAGATTCAGATTCAGAAAGAGCTTTACTGCCAAGTGTACTTGCACACACAAGTAATTTACCTTGGTATTGAAGCTTCCAGTACACACATATAAATATAACAAGACACATCATAACATTTAAGAATAAAAAATATAAAATAATATAAAGACACTGATAGGTTTAGTCAAAATAAACATTTACAGATAATGAACATATTTACAGTATTGTGAATAATAATATGAATAAATAGAACTAAATGAATTTACAAAGATATTGCACTAAACATTTCAAGAGGGAAATAGACTGTGGGAAGAAACTGTTCTAGTGATCTGAGGTGCCGTCAGGACTAATGACTCTGAATCCTGATGTTCAGTTCAATTAATTTTTAATCTCAGTGAAGGAAAATCCAGAGTCTCCTCAGAGTCGTCTGACATGTTCTACCTCATCATCTCCTCACCAGAGACAGTGTTCAAGTAAGTTTATTATAATATAAATAATATAATATATAATAATATAAATATATGCACGTGAACAATAATAATTTATAATAACTTTAAATAGTTATAAAATGCATTGTTGGTCAGTGATAGTTGATGTGTGTGATTTAGATCATGTTCCTCTCAGACTGAGTGGAGGGGAGGGCCGGTGCTCTGGGAGGCTGGAGGTGTATCATAACGCTGTGTGGGGCTCAGTCTGTGATGATCTGTGGGACATCAGCGATGCTCAGGTGGTCTGCAGGCAGCTGGGTTGTGGAGCAGCACTGAGGGCTGATGGGAATTCAGTCTTTGGTGCTGGTGAAGGTGTTGTGTGGCTGAACAGAGTCGAGTGCAGAGGGAATGAGATTCACCTGTGGGACTGTCCTCTCTCCCTGAAGAACCACACTGACTGCTCCAACAAAGATCACGCTGGACTCACCTGTGCAGGTCACAGCACTAATGAAACCCTAATGAAAATTATTCATTTTTACGTCATTTCAGTGCTAATAATGTATGTGTATTTAAATCAGTAATTAGCATGGTTTTGACCATGTTTGTGTCTTTTTCAACAGATTTGCCAGATTTGTCAGTGTCCACTACTCCTGCCACAACAACACCATCTTCTCCTCCAGTTTCTCAGACAGTGAGCTCAACATCAGTCTCTCCTCCACAAACTCCTCCAGCAGCGTCTCTCTCTGCGCTTGTGATTGTACTGGGAGTTGTGCTCTTACTGCTCTTAGTGCCACTGCTTATACTGATTCAGCAGAACAGAGTGATGAGGAGAGGTAGGAGAGATCCAGAGACTGTCATATTGTGTCTTATTCAGTGTGTGATCAGTCATGTGTTGTGAACTGACAGCAGGTTTGTCTCTCTACACTCACAGCTCTCTCTAAGAGGAGACACAGGAGCACGACTGAGGCCGTTTATGAGGAGATTCATCACAGACACAATCACTTCACTCAGAGGGGTGAGACATGAGCCGTGAATCTTATTTAATATGATTAATTAATAAGAGAGTCTGTCAGACACTTGATGTTTATCTATTATTAGTCCTGTTAAACCTCCTGCAGAAAACCACAGAGCTGCAGGTGTGTGTGTGTGTGTGTGTGTGTGTGTATGTCTCTTCCTGCATGTATTTTTAGAGGGTAATAAGGAGCAGGTCATATGTTTGTATGTGTACAGTAGGTGCAGGTGTGTGTGTGTGTGTGTGTGTGTGTGTGTGTGTGTGTGTTTGTCTCTTCCTGTGTGTATTTCTGGAAGGCAGTGAGGAATGGGTTCATGTGAGGATACATGTGTGTTTACTAATAGGCCTCTAAAACATGAGATTTCTGCCTCTAATGCTTTTAAAATGTAAGTAATTGATATTTGTGTTGTGTTTTCAGTAACACAATGCTTTATGATCCAAAGGAAATGAAGGATTCAGTCTGTTTGTAATGATGAACATGTTTCTGACTGTTCTGCTCCTTTAACAGGGAGTCTCATCTCTGAAGAACTGCATTCTGGGTATGAAGATGCTGATGAGCTTCTCTCAGGTTAGAGAGCTGAAGTATATTCAGATAATGCCTAAAATAAATAATTTGATTTACAAACTCTAAAAAAATGTATCAAATGTATTCCACATATTTTACCACTAAATGAAATGTGTTTCAATGTTTCAGTTGTTCACAATACTAAAACTTTTCTCTTATTAGAAAAACAGTTCAAGACTGTATATTATGATGATGTCACTAATGGCAGTGGTCTGAAAGGTCAGTAATTGATCACATGATTCATTAATTACCAGATAATTTAAAAAGCTGAATGGTCAAATAGTGCAACAGCATATTTTAAATTTTGTTTCCCAAAATATTCCAAAACACCCAAAATATACAACATGTTTTGATGCAGAAGAGATGATGAAGGAAAGCACACCGGGATACTATGATGATGTCATCACTGATGGACTGAAACCAGATCGTGAGACAGGTGTCGCTCTGTTATTCTATAATAAGGATGATGTATTTAAAATATATTTTAAAAAATATATAAAATATATATAAATTATATTTTGTATGGGTGTCTCATGTTCAATTTGTAGAAGACACACCTGAGAGTTATGATGATGTCATGACAAGTGGACAGAACTTTAATAAAAAAAAAGGTGTTTTTACTTTTTCATTTTTTGTTTGTGTATGTTTAACATAATACCTCTGAAGTGATGCACAGTACTGATGTGATGATGTATCATTTGTTCTGTTTATATCTTCATGTTTATGTAGTGGACACACCGGAGCATTATGATGATGTCATCATTAATGGACAGAACATTCAAGGTGTAACAGGTGAGTCACACAGAACTGCATTTTATTATCACCCACTAATATTGAACATGTGTTTCTACCATTAATGAATCATCATGACTTCATCAGGAGTAAATCTAATAGTCTCAGACAGTCATGAGGAGAAAGAGATCAATGACATCATCAGTGACACGAGCTGTATTAAAATCACAATGTGAGGTTTTATTTCACATGTGTATCAGAGGGAGATCAGGAGGAGTATGATGATGTGAAGAACAGCAATGAAGATGAGAGAAACCTGTTGGGTCGGTTATTGTATCTATTTTTATTCATTATGTTGCTCATTTAAACTAAATCTTGATGCATTTATAACTATGAAAATATGAATTGATTTTGTTTTTAAAAACAGACTATGATGATGTGGGGGAGGAGTCAAATAAAGAGGGAGGAGCCATATGACTCACTGACCACACCCACTGCCTCTGATCATCAAATCATATTACAGTTACTGGAGATACTGGGAGTTTCTTATGTTGCTACTAATGCATCAATGCCTTATGTTTTTATGTTATTTTAAATCTTTTTGTATGAAATGTTACATGCTTTACAAAATTTGGTAACAAAAAAAAAAAAATCAGTCTACAGTATTTGGCCTATTATTTTTATATTGATATCAATGCATACTCAAAAGATATGTATTTTAATCAATTAATGAATTTTTATGAACTTTGTGAATGAATTAAATGTTAAAAGAGCATTTGGAGGATAGTGGACAAAAGAAAATGTGGAAAGAATATTTTTAGGCGATTGACAGTATTTTAGGCAGCAATATCTAATAATGGCAAAATTTAAAATAAGCGTAGAGCATAATTCCCAATAAGCTTTTATTTAAGAAATTTAGATAAAATCTTTGATAACAACAAAAAGGTATGCAATATTAATTTTGTATGCAAAATTTTGGTCATCAAAAAAAAAAAAAAAAAGAATCACACGTTTAAACACCAATCTCAACTGCACAGTTTATTGTGTGATGGTTCAGTAAAATACTTTAACAGTTTTTTAGTTTTATTTTGTGGATGATACTGAATTATTTGCACTGGAATATTTTGCATTAGCTCCATCTGGGAGGACAAAACCTGCAAAAACAACAAATAAATAAATGCGCAAATAAATAAATAAATACATAAATCCACAAAATTGTTCATAAATATATAAATGAATAAATGAGCAAATAAATACATAAATAAATATATAAATCCAAATATTTCTGCGTAAATAAATATATAAATAATTAAATGTGGATAAATAATAGTGTGGATAAAGATAAATAATTAACTAAATAAAACAAATGTTGGGGGAAATAAAAAAAAAATGTTAAAGGAAATGCTAAGCGGAAAGTTGATCTATACATGCTTTAGGTCAGTTATCAGCTACATTTGATGTGGCTCTAGATCCGTTTGTCCCCTAAAAGAGCGCAGTAAAATGAGTTTTTGATTTGATATTCGCTGCATATTCGCCTATAGGCTGCTAAAGGGACCGTCTGCAAATTCCACTCACAGTCCAAAAAAAATAAACGTTCAATCATTAATTCAAATGAACGAACGATATTTACAAGATTATAGTAAATCCCTAGTGGGCAGACTGACTTACTGAATATGACCTTCTGCCAATATCTCGTTTGCACAGTACATGATTATTTTTTGAAAACAAAATTCTGTAATTCACCTAAAGGTGTTTTTTTTTTTTTTTTTGCCAATACCTACCTTAATGTATGTACAGTACACAATTATTTTTAGAGAAAAAAATTACTATAGGCCTAATTCACCTGTGTTTTTTTCATGTTCCAGTGGTTGTAGTATGTTCCTAGTGGCCAGACTGACTTACTTCAGGTGAATAATGCAAAATCTCACCAATAGTAAGTCAGCCTGGTACTGCAAGCTTTGTAATATGAAAAAACCCAGGTGACTTACAGTAATTTTTTTCTAAAAATAATTGTGTGCTGAATGATTGGACGTTTATATATTTCGACTGTGAGTGGAATTTGCACACTGTCTCTTTAGCAGCCTATGTTAATTATTTATCTCCTTACACATTTAATTATTTATATATTTATTTATGCAGGAATACGTTTATGTATTTATTTGCACATTTATTTATTTATATATTTTGTGGATTTATTTATGTATTCATTTACTTATTTCCATATTTATTTATTTATTGTTTTTGCAGCTTTCATCCTCCATACATCTGCAGGTTGTTTGGACTGATCATTTTTTTCTTTTCAACAACTTTTCAACTTTTTCAAGAATTCCTACACAGACAGGCATAATAAAACATGCATCAGACATTTGCCAAATAATTTAAATGGTGCTGAATATGTTTACATGACATTACATACATTCATCAAGACAAGGTAAATTTATAAATATATTCCAGCTTTTCTTTTCTTCTCATCTAATCGTATGCGAGAGAGTAGGCTAAACTCACCAAGTGACCTCAACATGAAAGTAACAGTATCTGATATTTTTTGTTAGGCTACTTGTATTTAGTATAATTTTTATTATTATATTATATTATATTATAATTTCAAGACGACACATACAAATAAAGAAACATGAACATCATCTCAAGATGTCGGTATGAATATGACGCAAAGTTCGCTTTGACGCGCCGGTGTAAACACGGTAAGTTTCAGTGTAATGAACACATTGTATTTCAGTCATGGTTCAGTATTGAGTTGGCCGCTTTATGAAGAGCAGTGTTGTGAGAGAGGGTCATTTGCTCGTGTCACTGTACTAGTGCGGTCCTCAACTAAACTGTATTGTAGCGGGAATCTCGGGAAAAGTTCAGAAGGAACGGAGAGTGGGAGCGATAAATGGAGTTCGATAAATAGATGTTCCTCTTCTAGAATTTTATTTTCTTTAAAATCAGTGACCAGCTCACAGTGAACGTATAATTTAATGTTCTGTTGTTCTGGGGGAGATATTAACATTTAAAACTAATGTTTTATTTTTCCCATTATTAAAAATCTAAGACGTTTTATAATAGCCTACTCCTTTCTTTTATATCTTCATTTGACAGTTTCTTTTGATTTTTAATGAACATTTACCTTTAGAAATGATTATTATGAGAACCTGCTGAAAATACAATAAATATGCCTATCTCTCTCACTGCTACAGTGTATTTACATCATTCTGTCACTGTTTTACCACCTCAAATCAAGAAAAGTTTGTAAAACATTTTGTAAAACGCAACAAAATCAAGAATCTGTGATTTAATTCTATTGAAACTTTAACTGACAAAAGTACAAAGAAAAGATTTTCATTGTTTTCACTGACCAACTTGATTGTATTTTGTAAATATGAACAAATATAGATTTTGATGGCTGCAACTCCAAAAAAAAGTTGGATCATGTTTCCCACTGTGTCACATCACCTTTCCTTTTAATTACACTTTTTAATCATTTGGGAATTGAGGATAATAATTGTTGCAGTTTTGCAAGTGCCATTTTTACCCAATCTCACCTGATACAAGACATCTGCTCAACAGTCTGTGATCGTCGTTGTCTGATTCTCCTTTTCATGATGGCCGTACATTTTCAATAAGAGACAGATCTGGACTGCAGGCAGTCAAACACATCAGAATGAGGCTTGCTTCCCAGGAAAGATGTCATCTTGATGGCAGTATGTGTCTCTGTACAATCCCAATATACTCCTCCACGTCAATGATTCCTTCAGTTCACACATATGAAGTCAATCATGTCGTTTGCACTGATTCACCTCCATACCATGACAGATGTTTGATTTTGCACCTGTCACTGATGAAAGTCTGGATGGGATTTTTGTCTTTGGGACTGAAAACTCAATGTCCGTTTGAAACATGGACTTATCTGACCACAGCACATATTTCCACTGTCTTTTGGATCATCTGAGATGAACTCGGGCCCAGAGAACTCACCGCCATCTCTGCATTGAACAGATGTATAGCTTTTTTTCTTTGTGTAACAGAGATTCAAGTTGCATTTTTTGATGCAGCAGCAGACTGTGTTAAGTGACAACAGTTTTCTAAAGTACTCCCGAGTCCATGTGGCTATATTTAACACAGCAGCATGATGGTTTCTCATGTAATGCCATCTGAGGGGTCAAAGGTCACGCACATTCAACAGGTTTCCTGCCTTTCCCTACACGGACTGAGATTTCTTTGGATTCCCTGAATCTTTTCACAATAGGATGGTGAAAGACCTAAATACTTTGCAATCTTGCATGGAGGAATGTAATTTTTGAATTGTTTGACAATTCTCTCATGACATTTGGCACAAAGTGGAGAGCCATGACCCATCTTTGCTTGCAAAACCGAATCTTTGTTGGATGTTCCTTTTATATCCAAACATGATATCCTCACCTATTACCAATTCACCTGCTCACTGTGGACTGTTTCAAAACTGTTTGGATATTCTGGATATATCTTGGATATTCTGTAATCTTTTCACTATTATTTTGCCTCTGTCCCAACTTTTTTGGAGTGTGTTGTAGCATCAAAATCAAAATTTGTTTATATTTACAAAGTACCATTAATTTGGCCAGTGAAAACATTTTTTTTATTTTTTTATTTTTACTTTTGTCAGTTAAATAAAGGTTCAAGAGAATTAAAAAATTACAGATTCCTGATTTTATTGCATTTTACAAAATGTACTTTTCTTATAACAGCAGACGAAGAGTAAAATGAATGTGCTGTGAAGAGAGCTATACGTTAAATAAATTACAATTACAATAGCTATAAACAAAGAAATTTACATTTTCTGTTATTTTAATATTCTGTATGTTATGAGAATCTTCATCATGAACAAGACTCTCTTCTGCTTCTCTTTACAATAAGTGTTTTGCCTCCATCTGCTGGATGAATTACACATTGCAATATTAAACACATCTACAGCTACAAATGTCTTTGATATAATGCCAGATGAATATATGTGGAACAGAAACCAATGTTTATTTCCAAATGTGGTCTGAAACTTGTCTGTTTGTTGTACACAACCAGTCCAGCTCATTTAATAATTTATTAACATAATAAACATAATATAATTATATAATTAATATAATATATATATATATATATATATATATATGTATATATATATATATATATATATATATTGAATGTTTTTAATGTTTAAAAATATTTTAGGAATAATGTTTTCATAACTTAATGGGAATGTTATCAAAACATTCTAAAAACATATTTTTAGCTGAGATGTATTATTCCTGCTTGCCTGTATATTTTATATACAACTTGCATTCATTATTTGTTATTTATGCATGTGTCTTGTGACTTCATGTTCTCTTCAGTTCTATTTATCAAACAAGTAGTAACATTTAAAAAAATGTTAGATGAACTTCCAACTAACATTTCAAAAACATATAGCAAATATTAATAACATCATAAAAACGTTACGACAATGTTGCTCTAAGAACGTTTTCTCTCAATGTTATGAGAATGTTCTTTAAGTAAAAATAACATTGTATGGACGTTCCATGAACGTTGTTCCTACAATGTTTTCTCTATATTACGAGAACATTCATTAAGTACAGATTACTTTGTAAGGACGTTTTATGAACGTTGTACTCAGAACGTATAATGATAACATTATGAAAACATTCAGCAAATAATAATAACATTAAATGATGTTCTGAGAATGTTATCCTAGAACGTTTTCTCTCAACATTATGAGAACATCAGTCAAGTTAAAATAACATCATAAAGATGTTTCAAGAACATTGTTATGAGAACATTTTCACTCAAAATTATGAGAACATCAGTCAAGTTAAAATAACATCATAAAGACGTTTCAAGAACATTGTTATGAGAACGTTTTCACTCAAAATTATGAGAACATCAGTCAAGTACAAATAACATCATAAGAACGTTCCAACAATGTTGTTCTAAGAATGTTTCCTCTCAACGTTATGAGAATGTATTTTAACTATGAAAACATTATAAGACTGTTCCTGAAACATTATTTTAGGAATGTTTTTTTCTAACATTTACATAACTTTTACATAACGTTAGTGAAAGTTATGGAAACGTTCCCTGTTAGCTGGGAAAGAGTTACAGTGCAGAGGAGATGAGTCTTATATATCTTTCTGTTCAACATCACCTCTCAAAAACAACTGTACCCATGAGAATGACACTGGATTGTTATGTTCTGGTAATGGAGCAGTAGTTTTCAACATTTTGAGATAATCACAAACAAGTTTTTTTTTAAACATTCATTTTTCATGTTTTATGTTATTTAACTAAACTCAGAGACACAGTGAGTCTGATCTGTCAAGAGCTGAACTGTGGAAGATCTGGTGTTTTGTCTGAATCTACAACAAGAGTGGAATCAGCTCCTAACTGGCTGGATGAAGTGAAATGTCGACCACATGATTCAAATCTGTGGCAGTGTCCATCTTCACCCTGGGGACAGAATGACTGTAATGAAGATGAAGTGGCCCAAATCACCTGCTCAAGTGAGATGATATTTGAATGATGATCTCATTAGTCATGTTTCTTTAAACACAATGTTTATATATTTACATTTAATAATTTAGCAGACGCTTTTATCCAAAGTGACATGCAAATGAGGAGAGCAATAGAAGCAATCAAACCAACAATAGGGCAACAATATGCAAGTGCTGTGACTAGTCCCAGTTATTCCAGCACAGTACATGCAGCAAGTACTTTTTTTCCCCCTTAAATACAGTAGATATAAATAGTAAGTGTTAGTATTAATGTGTCAAGTGTTGACGAAAAAGATGTGCCTTCAGCATATATAATGTGTAAATGTTTCTGAAATACAAGCTGATGGAAAGAGCCTTAAATGATTTATAAGTTTAAATTATTTTTTTCACATAGCTATGTTTCACTGAGAGATGTTATGACTCTTTTATCCTAATGTTCAGTTCTCTCCATGTTATAATCTTAGTGGAGAAAAATCCTGAGTCTCCTCAGAGTCGTCTGACATGTTCTACTTCATCATCTTCTCACCAGAGACAGTGTTCAAGTAAGTTTTTAGACAACAAATTTGGTAAATGTTTGTTAGTCTATATTTTTCTAATAAATTAATTAAAATAAACTCACAGCTCTCTCTGACTGGTACACAGGACTACAGAAGACTCAGACTGAGGCCGTTTATCAAGAGATTCATCACAGACAATATCACTTCAATCAAAGCGGTGGGGCATCATGGGAGAATGTTAAAAGATTTAATTATGTTACAATAAAGGTGATTAGAGATTCTGAAAACCTTGGTGAGAAAATGAAAGCCATAGACAGTAAAGCAAACACCTCAATAAGGTGCAATACAAAATCTTGCAGTACATTGAGACACTTTATACTTCAGTCTTAATCACATCATGATCAAAGTCTGGGAAGAGCATGTTCAGATAATCTACCCAGTCAGTGTGAGGAGGCCTCTATATAAATAACCAACTCACCTCTGTCCCACAAAAGTTTTTCAGCATCTCTCCTCACTCTCCACTGTTCATGCCAGCCGGGGAGGGGGGCATGGGGGGTGGGGTGAGTACTCTGGGTTTCGGCCACATTCTGAGCTCAGAGCCTATATACACTTACTCTTTACTGTATTATATATAAGTGTAAACTGGTGAATATCACTTTATTAGTTCTGATTCAGATCAGAACTAAAGCTTTTTCTATCATTCACATCTGCCATATCAATTTTAATCATATCAAAAGTCAGATTTCTATATTATTAAAAGTCTATTCACTGAGAATACTAGATTGTTGTGTAACTATTAATGTTTCTGGGTAGTTAATGTGTTATCAGAGGAATCTGTAGATGAGACTTTACCAACCTCCAAACCACAAAGCTGCATGTTTATGTCACTGTGTCAGTTAAGATCTCTTCCTGTTTTTTTGACAGTAATAAGTACTAGGAATCTAAATGTGGTGCATTTGTAGAGTTGGAAGAGATAAAGAGCTTACTTAGCCTCCCAAACCCAATTAATTTTCAAATAAGTAAAAATATGATATGAATGATCACATCAGCTCTTTGAATCAATGATAGTTTACTTTTTCATTGAATTCAACCTAAATAAATAAATGTAATTAACAAATTCTATTAAATGTTTGACTGATGACTCAATACTATTTAAATACTGCTGTTTATTTCTATATTAACATTCTGTTCTTCTTTTTAGAAAAAGAGTTCAAGACTGTATATTATGATGATGTCACCAACAGCAGTGGCCTGAAAGGTCAGTGACCTTTTGAAACTGATCACATGATTCATTACCAGGTGATTAATATGACCTACAACACAAACATATTTTGCCTTTTGTATCCAAACATATTCTGTGTTGTTGCAGAAGAGATGAAGGAAATCACACCAGGAGAATATGATATCATCACTGATGGACTGAAACCAGATCGTGAGACAGGTGTCACTCCGTTATTATATAATTAAATAGTTTGAAATAACAATATTGAAGTATATTGAAGAAAAAGAGTTTGAGTGTGATATTGTGTTAACTTCGTAGAAGAAACACCCGAGAGCTGTGATAATGATGAATAATGACAGAACTCTGATATTAAAAGTGTTTTTACTTTTTTTTTTTAAATCAATATTTTATAAACTGTTCATCTAATCAAGCTCGATACTGATAATATTTTAAATTTCTGTCTTAAAGTTATATATTTTGGCTTATATTTTCATGTTTAGTGGAAGCACCAGAGAGTTATGATGATAACAGATGAGAACTGCATTTTATTGTCACCTTTTACATATATGTTTACATGAGTATTAGACATGATTTCTGTGTAATCAAATAATCATTTAAGGGAAAAGGGATCTATTAAATGAGATGAAAAAAAGTGTTTTATAAATTAGTGTGACATTTTTATGTCATTTCTGTTGATCAGAAGGAGTTCAGGAGGAGTATGATGATGTGATGAGTGTCACTGAAGATATGAGAAACCTGTCAGGTAAGTTATTGTAACATTATATTCTAACACTTTATTTCTTGAATATTTTTATTAAATTTTTTCAGGTTTATAGGCTCCATTTGAAATATTCATGACATTGAACATTTACTATAGAATCATGTTAAATAATTTAAGATTTTATTTGTTTAATAACAGATTATGATGATGTGGGGGAGGAGTCAATCAAAGAGGGAGGGGCTGAATGACTGAATGACCACACCCACTGCCTCTGTTCAACACATTTGAACATTCAACAGTGATAGTTCTCTGTGAAATCTCAAATTTTAACATTAATTTGAAATCTTTTTATAACGAAACTTAGCAAAAAGCTTTTGTGACTTTTTTTTGTATTGGTTTTTGGCCTATTGTTTTTATACTAATAAAATTAAAACAAACAATAATGCTTTTTTTGTGAAATTACAAAATTAAACATAAATCACTGTTTATGTAATAGATTTATATGCAGTATATGCACAATACTGGGAATCATGTGGATTACTGCAATTACTTAATTATGCAAATACTGAATTAAGCAAAACAACTATTTAATAGTTCTGTCTAAATCTAAATATACAACTATTCTAAATTATAGACTATTTAAATTTTCATTGTTTATTTTAAATCTAATGGCTATTAAAGTTTCAAGCATCATTACATTTATCCAGAACAGTTCTAGTGTACAAATGTCTCCAATAAGACAAAAACACCCTGATATTTGAATGTGTCCCAGTGGAGGATGAAGATTTCTGAGTCGTTTATGAGGAAGCATCTTTTGTGTCTTACACATAAACAGTATATATCAATGGTTCTGATCAATCTTATTAAAGGTGGGGTATGTATTTTTTCAACAATATTTTTAGACATTGTTGATATTTGAAATCAGCCCAAACAATCCAACTAATGTTTTTTGTAGTTTCATTTAACTGTTAATATCAGACTTTTATTAAATGCATAATTTAGAAATGATTATAATAAGAACCTAATGAAAATACAAGAAATATCACAGTGTACAGACAAGAAGTAAAATTAATGTGCAGTAAAATGAACTCTGTGTTAAATAAAAAAGATTTGTGGCTGTAAATAAAGAGAGACAAATGATCAATTTCTGTCTAAATTTCTGTCAGTTTTTGAACAAATTTTGTCCACAAGGTCAAGATTCTTGTCTGTTCCTGTTTTGCCGCCATCTGCTGGATGAATTACTCATTGCAGTATTACTCATTGCAGTATGAAATGGATGAATTACTCATTGCAGTCTTAAATACAACTACATCAACAAATGCTTAATATAATGGCAAATGAATCCCTTTGGAACAGAAATCAATGATTGTTTACAAATATTGTCTTAACAGGCCTCTGTGTGTTGTACACAAAACACTCCAGATCATTTTATAATTTATTAACATTCTGTTTGTTTATTGTATTAAGTTTAGTGTGACTTTATCTCCACTCCATGACTGACACGAGTCTGTCCTCAGTGAAGTGTCTCTTCACGCTGGAGGAGGAGTCCCGCTCATCAGCGCTCACACTTTATTGATATATATGGAGAAAATAAAAATGCTGCTTTCTGATTTGTCACTGATTGTATTTGATGATTTCCTCTGTTGTGTCTAATAAGGTAACAGCTGTAAGACTCTCTTTCACTTTCTCTCTCTTCTTTAAAGGGGCTGACAGTACCCAATTTTTCAGTGCCTTTGAGGGAGCAGAAAGGAAACGTTTGCTACATTTTGAACTTCGTGTGTACCAGAGTATAAGGTCATGGTGAGCTATCTGATGTGTATTTTTCTGTCCTCACTGATATCACCCATTACAGCTGGTAAGTATACACTTTTTTTTAAAGTCTTTAAAACAAACTTTGTATTGTGTAATTTTCACTTCCTGAATTCAGTGTCTGGTCTCTCTCTCTCTCTTTCTCTCTCTCTCTTTCATGTACAGATTTAGAGACTGTTAGGTTAGTTGGTGGTGACAGTCCCTGCAGTGGTAGAGTGGAGGTTCATCATGATGGTCAGTGGGGAACAGTGTGTCGTGATGGCTGGGATATGACTGATGCTGCAGTGGTGTGTAGAGAGATAGGATGTGGAGAGGCTGTAGAGGCTATGAGTCGTGCTCTTTTTGGACAAGGATCAGGACAAATCTGGATGGATGATGTGGCCTGTAGTGGATCAGAGTCAACACTGAAGAACTGTAGATCAAGAGGATGGGGTGTTCATGACTGTGGTCATGGTGAAGATGTTGGAGTCAGATGCTCAGGTGAGCTGCTCCATACATTACCCTGTTAATGCATCACTGATCTGACTTTCATCCACAAACATGCAATTAAAAATAATTTTGTGCTATTTGTTGTTACAGCAATTAATTGATAATTAGAATATTTTGTTGTCTAACAACTGACTTTCATCCATTAAAACAATCCATTATTAATTAAAGGACTTGCTGTTGTTTGACATCCATATCATAATCATAGTGACAGATGGTTTTCACTTTTTTGTAAATATTATCAGACACCATGAACTACGGAAGGTCAAGACTTGTGGACGGATCTCACCTGTGCTCTGGGAGAGTGGAGATGCTTCTTGTAGGCGGCTGGGGTTCAGTGTGTGACGCTGCCTTTGACCAGCAGGATGCAGAGGTTGTGTGTCGAGAGCTGGACTGTGGAGCTCCTGTACAGGTGCTGGGAGAAGATGTTTTGGAAAAGGAAAGGGTCAGATTGGATCAAAAGAGATTCAGTGCAGAGGAAATGAATCACACATTCGACACTGTCCATCATCAACCTTAAATAATATAAACTGCACCCATGACAATGATGTGGGACTGATTTGTTCTGGTAAAATGTCAATGTTCAGCCTTTATAGAGAAATCTAATTGTTAAACTAAAATGTAATTATCTGATCAGTTTCTTCTTGGTTTGATCATTTTCAGTAAGCTCTGTGTTCTTTGTCCAGGTTACACTGACCTCAGACTGGTCAATGGTCCTGACATCTGTTCTGGTCGAGTTGAGCGTCAGTACTTCAGTAAATGGGGCACAGTGTGTGATGCATGCTGGGATATGAGAGCTGCCAGTGTCCTCTGTAGACAGCTGAATTGTGGGATTGCTGTGTCTGTTGTGGGATCAGACTGGTTTGGAGAGGGAAGTGGAGAAATCTGGGCTGATGTGTTTGATTGTGACGGGAATGAAACAAAACTCTCAGAATGTTCCATCTCTTCATGGAGTCGAGCTGAATGTTCTCATGGACGAGATGTTGGAGTCATATGCTCTGGTGAGTTCATATTACAGGAAGATTCACTGATATTATGCTGCTGAAAGATTAAAAAGTATAAATACAATATTTCAGTTCTCTTCCTTTACTGTTTCACATGTTCATTTCAGACTGAAAGATTAATGCCCTTGTCATTTATTTCTGAATTCATTTATTATTATGTAAAATGCATTATTAATGTAAATCATATTCTCAAAATTGTAAAATTTTAGTAAAACATGAGATCTTCTCTCCAGATTCCTCTCTGGCTGTTCATGATGGTCTGGTGCGGTTGTCTGGAGAGAGACAGTGTGAGGGGGAGGTGGAAGTTTCCATCCATCAGGTCTGGAGGAGAGTTCTGCTGGACTCCTGGAGTCTCACTGAATCCTCTGTGGTCTGCAGACAGCTGGGCTGTGGCTCTGTGCTGAACTTCTCCGGCTCCTCTTCATCCAGTCCTGAACACAGTCATGAGTGTGTGACGGGCTTCCAGTGCTCTGGGAGTGAAGCTCATCTGGGGAACTGCAGCTCTCCACAAACTCTCAACTGTAGCTCCTCACAACAGCTGTCAATCACCTGCCTTGGTGAGAAGAGCAACATCTGGGCAGATTCTTCAGTTGTTAGTGATCACTAATGTGTTTTTCTTTCTCTGAATATCAGGTCGCGGGTCCATCAGGCTGGTGGGTTCTGGGGGAGACTGTGCAGGGAGGCTGGAGGTTTTTCACAGAGGCTCATGGGGGACAGTGTGTGATGACTCCTGGGATATTAAAGATGCCCATGTGGTGTGCAGACAGCTGCAGTGTGGAGTGGCCCTCAGTAACCAGCAGGTACCAGCCTGGTTTGGTCCTGGTTCTGGACCCATATGGCTGGATAAGGTGGAGTGTGAGGGGAATGAGACGTCCCTGTGGAGCTGCTCTTCTCCAGGCTGGGGAAAACATGACTGTCAACACAAGGAGGATGTAGGAGTCGTGTGCTCAGGTAAACAGTGAACAATAATTTCAATAATAACATTTCAATAACTTACATATGGGACTGATGGTTAGAGGTATCCAGTGTATTTGCACTGCACATTAAAGAGATAGTTCACCCAAAAATGAAAATTCTGTCATTTACTTACCCTGAAGTTGTTCCAAACCTGTATTCATTTCTTTGTTCTGTTGAACACAAAAGAAGATATTTTGAAGAAAGTTTGTAACCAGGCTGCTTTGGGACACCATTGACTTCCATAGTAGGAGAAATAAATTCTATGGAAGTCAGTGGTGCCTCAGAACTGTTCAGTTTCCCACATTCTTCAAAATATCTTATTTTGTGTTCAACAGAACAAAGAAACTCATACAGGTTTGGAACAACTTGAGGGTGAGTAAATGATGACAGAATTTAAATTTTTGGGTGAACTATCTCTTTAACAGCAACGCTAATCAACTGAGAAGTGATACTTATTCAGATGTAGTTTAATCATTTATTAAAACGATTAATCGAAAAATTGATTTTGTTGCCCAGCCCCAGACAGAGTACAATATTGAAACAGTCTGTTTCCTCTTCTTGGCTTCTCAACAGCTCTACTGAAACACACAGCGTGACTATTGTGGTCTAATTCCTAAATGAATGATTCTAATGAGAATCTTTTTAGTGAATCAAAGATTACAACTTGTTTATATGTATATATTATTGAAATTGTCTCATAATTTGGCAGTTTCAAATATCCATTCTTTAAAAGCACTAAAAAATTGTTAATGGAACTGTTAAGGAACTGGAAATGAAATGAAATTCTTTAAATTCATTGGTTCTCATTTTTTCCCGTATTTAGAGTTTAAAGAGATCAGGTTAACTGAGGGCTGTGAAGGGAATGTGGAGGTTTTCTACAATGGATCCTGGGGTAATGTGTGCTGGAACCAGATGGACAGAGACACAGCGAGTCTGATCTGTCAAGAGCTGAACTGTGGAAGATCTGGCAGTGAACCCAGTTATTCAGAGGGACTGAAGTCTCATAATTGGCTTGATTATTTTAAATGTCGACGTTATGATTCCACTCTATGGCAGTGTCCATCTTCTCCCTGGGGGCTGAATGACTGTGATAATGAAGTGGCCAAGATCACCTGCTCAGGTAAGATGACATTTAACTGATTTAAAATAATATGAAATTATATTTTTTCTTTTTAAAATTGTTCTTTTCAGTATTCAATGGAATTTTAATATGTTTTAATATTAGAGGAGCAGACTCATGAATCTCCTCAGAGTCGTCTGACATGTTCAAACTCACCATCTCCTCACCAGAGACAGTGTTCAAGTGAGTTTATTTTGAGTTATTTTGAGTTGATTATTAGTACAACTTTAAATAGCTATAAAATTAGGATGTATTTTTTCTATATATATCTATTAAAATCTATGTACTTGAACACTAATAATTTATAATAACTTTAAATAGTTATAAAATGCATTGTAAATGTGTTTTTGTAAATGTTGTCCTGAAGCTGGTCAGTGATGTTGATGTGTGTGATTTTAGATCATGTTCCTCTCAGACTGAGTGGAGGGGAGGGCCGGTGCTCTGGGAGGCTGGAGGTGTATCATAACGCTGTGTGGGGCTCAGTCTGTGGTGATCTGTGGGACATCAGCGATGCTCAGGTGGTCTGCAGGCAGCTGGGTTGTGGAGCAGCACTGAGGGCTGATGGGAATTCAGTCTTTGGTGCTGGTGAAGGTGTTGTGTGGCTGAACAGAGTCGAGTGCAGAGGGAATGAGATTCACCTGTGGGACTGTCCTCTCTCCCTGAAGAACCACACTGACTGCTCCAACAAAGATCACGCTGGACTCACCTGTGCAGGTCACAGAAAACACTGACCAATATTAGTCGTTTTTACATCATTTTAGTGATAATAATATCTGCATGATTTTTAATGTGTTTGTGTCTGTTTTGAAAGATTTGTCAGATTTGTCAGTGTCCACTACTCCTGCCACAACAACATCATCTTCTCCTCCAGTTTCTCAGTCAGTGAGCTCAACATCAGTCTCTCCTCCACAAACTCCTCCAGCAGCGTCTCTCTCTGTGCTTGTGATTGTACTGGGAGTTGTGCTCTTACTGCTCTTAGTGTCTCTGCGTATACTGATTCAGCTGATGAGGAGAGGTAGGAGAGATCCAGAGATTTAAAATGGACTGTTTCAAAGTGTTTTATGGTCAGATGAGTCCAAATTTGACATTCTTTTTGGAAATCACGAACGCCGTGTCCTCCAGGCTAAAGAGGAGGGAGACCTTCCAGCGTGTCATCAGTGTTCAGTTCAAAAGCCAGCATCTCTGATGTTATGGGGGTGCATAAGTGCATACGGTATGGGCAGCTTGCATGTTTTGGAAGGCACTATGAATGCTGAAAGGTATATAAAGGTTTTAGAGCAACATATGCTCCCCTCCAGATGACGTCTATTTCAGGGAAGGCCTTGTGTATTTCAGCAGAACAATGCAAAACCACATACTGCAGCTATTACAACAGCATGGCTTCATTGTAGAAGAGTCTGGGTGCTGAATTGGCCTGCCTGCAGTCCAGATCTTTCACCTATAGAGAAAAATACATCAAATACGACCAAAAATGCTGGAAACCTATATCAGGCAAGAATGGGACCAAATTTCAACACCAAAACTCCAGAAACTCATAACCTCGATGCCCAGACGTCTTCACACTGTTTTGAAAAGAAGAGGAGATGCTACACCATGCTATTTTGAGACCTGTAGCAGGCATCAAATTTGAAATGAGCTCATTTTGTGCATAAAATTGTAAAATTTCTCAGTTTAAAAATTTGTTATGTTATCTAAGTTCTATTGTGAATAAAATATTTGCTTGTGTGATTTGAAAGTCTTTTAGTTTTCATTTTATTCAAATGTAAAAAACGTCCCAACACTTCCGGAATTCGAATTGTAAGTGTGAACTGGTGAATATCACTTTATTCTGAAACAGTGCAGCTCATTATTAGTTCATGTTAATGAATGACTAATTACTAATTAAATTGTTACCACTAAAGATTTTTCTATCATTCACATCTACCTTACCAATTTTAATCATATAAAAAGTAAGATTTATATACTAATATATATATATATATTTTTATATAATATTGGGTTGGTTCCCCCAAAAATGAAAATTCTCACCCTCATGTCGTTCCACACCCATAAGACTTTCGTTTATCTTCAGAACACAAATTAAGATATTTCTGATGAAATTCGAGAGGCATCTGACTCGTCCAATGACACAGCACAGAAGATATTGTTGAATAAAGTCGTTATTTTTGTTTTGTATTTGCGCACAAAAAGTATTCTAATCACTTCATAAAATTAAGGTTGAACCACTGTAGTCACATGGACTATTTTAAAGATGTCTTTAGTACCTTTCTGGACCTTGAAAGTGGTGGTTAAATTGCTGTCTATGGAGAATTCAGATACCTCTCGGATTTTATCAAAAATATCTTAATTTGTGTTCTGAAGATGAACAAAGGTCCTACGAGTGTGGAACGACATGAGGGTGAGTAATTAAAGACAGAATGTTCTTTTTTGGGGGAAATAACCCTTAAATGAAAGTCTCTTCACTGAGAATGTCAGATTGTTGTGCAGCTATTAATGTTTCTGGGTAGTTAATGTGTTATCAGATGAATCTGTAGACTTTACCAACCTCCAAACCACAAAGCTGCATGTTTATGTCACTGTATCAGTTCTTCCTGTGTGAATTTTTAGAGAGTAATAAGCACTAAGCAGGGATTTATATTTGGTGCATTTGTAGAGTTGGAAGAGATAAAAAGCTTACTTAGCCTCCCAAACCCAATTAATTTTCAAATAAGTAAAAATATAATATGAATGATCACATCAGCTCTTTGAATCAATGATAGTTTACTTTTTCATTGAATTCAACCTAAATAAATAAATGTAATTAACAAATTCTATTAAATGTTTGACTGATGACTATTTAAATACTGCTGTTTATTTCTATATTAACTTTCTGTTCTCCTTTTTAGAAAAAGAGTTCAAGACTGTATATTATGATGATGTCACCAACAGCAGTGGCCTGAAAGGTCAGTGACCTTTTGAAACTGATCACATGATTCATTACCAGATGATTGTTAACTTAATAGTCTCATGACCTGCAATAAGAAGGATAATATTTTAAATTTCTGCCTTAAAGTTATATATTTTGGCTTATATTTTCATATTTATTGAAAGCACCAGAGAGTTATGATGAAAACAGGTGAGTTGCACAGAATTACGTTTTATTATCACCTTTTACTTAGGCTATATGTTTACATGAATTTCTGTGTAATCAAATAATCATTTAAGGGAAAAGGGATCCATTAAATGAGATGAAAAAAGTGTATAAATTAGTGTGACATTTTTATGTCATTTCTGTTGATCAGAAGGAGTTCAGGAGGAGTATGATGATGTGATGAGTGTCACTGAAGATATGAGAAACCTGTCAGGTAAGTTATTGTAACATTATATTCTAACACTTTATTTCTTAAATATTTTTATTAAATTTTTCCAGGTTTATAGGCTCCGTTTGAAATATTCATGACATTGAACATTTACTATAGAATCATGTTAAATCATTTAAGATTTTGTTTGTTTAATAACAGATTATGATGATGTGGGGGAGGAGTCAATCAAAGAGGGAGGGGCTGAATGACTGAATGACCACACCCACTGCCTCTGTTCAACACATTTGAACATTCAAGAGTCAAGAAAACTGTGTGAAATCTCAGGTTTTATGTTATTTGAAATCTTTCTGTAATGAAACAACAAAAAGCTTTTGTGAATGTTTTGTTGTATTGGTTTTTGGCCTATTGTATTTATACTAATAAAAATAAAACAAACTTACAAAATCTACACATAAATCACTGTTTATATAATAGATTTATATACAGTATATGCACAATGCTGGGAATTTAAAAAATGCACGTGTATTACTGCCATCTTGTGGATGAATTATGCAATACAGCTATTTAATAGTTCTGTCTAAATCTAAATATTCAACTATTCTAAATTATAGACTATTTAAATTTTCATTGTTTATTTTAAATCTAATGGCTATTAAAGTTTCAAGCATCATTACATTTATCCAGAACATTCCTAGTGTACAAATGTCTCCAATAAGACAAAAACACCCTGATATTTTAATGTGTCCCAGTGGAGGATGAAGATTTCTGGGCCGTTTATGAGGAAGCATCTTTTGTGTCTTACACATAAACAGTATATATCAATGGTTCTGATCAATCTTATTAATCTACTGTTCCCTGGTGCCCAAGCCAATATGTGGTAATCATGTACAGGTTTTGTTTTTTGTTTTTTTCCTCAGGTTGTTTTAAAAAAAAAAAAAAATCTGATGGATAAATATTAAGTTATTTCTAAAAACAAAGAACAAATAAATAAATAAAGAGTAAAGAGGTATAGGCAGAACCAGTACAGTAATGACAGTGTATAGTAGCTAATATCTACCATAGACCACGATTTCATATACCATAGAAAGTAAGATATATCCAAAATACGTGATTATGTCATGATTATTTGGTAAATGCTTTGGTTTATGGTTAGTGTTTTGATACTCTTTTCTTACCCGCAGTGTGGTTAAGCTGCACACTCAGATATTGAACTCAGTAGACCTTCTTTATTGCTGGCAAACTATAGGATGCATTTGCAGGTTTGGTTTCTATATGGATTGTAGGAAATTATCAACTTAATCCTTTTTGTCCTCTGTGTTCTGAATAATCCCATTGCTGTATTACAGAGACCAAAACGATTCAGTGCGTGAGTGTCTGAATGAACCCATCAAACCGTTTTGCGAATCTGACATCGCTTGTTCTGATTCTAAAGAACACAAAATATTCTGAATCTGATTTTAAATGTTTGTAGGTTGGTACTCGGTAGTCTTCCGCGCAAGACATGGATAACATTTTACTGAACCAACCAAGAATGCCAGCTCGTTCATCTCATATACTTTTACTGCCACCTTGAGGATTAAATCGATATTGCAGAATTGACACTTTTAGGGCCTATAGATCATTCTCTAGTAAACATCCAGCATTCCACGATCTCCTCTACAATACATACACTTATATGTATAATGTATTTTTTATTTTATCTTTTTATTTGATCTTTGTAAAGCGCTTTGAGATGCAACTTTAAAAGGCGCTATATAAAAATAAAGTAGTACACATGTATGATGAACCTGTATGATCATATTCTTATTTATTTATTTTTTTTAAAGAACATACTCTTGTGTAACCATGTGTTCTGTGCTCTTGGAGATCATGAATACACTGCTAAAATATATTTTTAATGTACTGTATACTCTCAAAATGGATGTGTTAATTAATAACACATTTTTTGTGACACATTTTGTGCCATTTGGTGTACATAATTGACACAAATTGTGTAAATATAACACATTAGTGTGTAGAAAATGAGCAGGAATAACACATGTTTGAGTTAAAAGTAACACAAAATGTGTTGTCCTTAACTAGACACACGGGTGTGTTAAGATCTAACACAGGTTGTGTTGTTTTTAACACATCTGTTTTAAGAGCCTATATCTTTCCAAAAATTAAAAACAATCTTTGAAGCATTACATTTTATTTATGTTTGTATCTGTTATTTCTATGTGAACTCAAAGCGAGAAGTGTGATGCAGGTGGTTATCAGCTCTTGTAATTGTATATTTTCAAATGCTGAGCTTTGATGCTGTAAATAAACTGGAATGTTTCCTGTTTCTGAAATCAGTTTCCTGTAACATATGTGACATTGTCAGCTAATCTTGTATATTTCTCTCCAGTTAAGTGTCTCTATAAGGCTGAGGAGGAGTCCTGTTCATTAATGCAGATGTACTTTTAATAAATATGGTAAAAATCAAAATAGTGTCTGATTTGTCATTGGAGCTCTTTGATGATTTCCTCTCTTCTCTCTAATAAGGTAAAAGTGACTTTGATTGGCTTGTTTGCTGGTTATGTAGGTTTATCTCTCGTCTCTCTTTAGGGTGCAGTAAGAACCTCTCAACCTCAGTGAAGATGGAGAGCTTTCTAACACTCATTTTTCATTATGCAAATATCGCACGCCAACTTCATTGGCTTGTTGTAGTTCACTCGAAGCTGATAGGGCTCTCTAGCGATAATGTTATGAACATTTTGTTTTACTCAATTGCATTCTGAAGTAATTTAATAGGATTTCAGTCTCTAATTGTCTAATGTATTTTCTCTCTTCACTGTCTTCTCTCATCATTTACATTTAATATATATTTTCTATATCTTGTCTGCAGGAGATGTGAGGCTGGTGGGTGGTAATAATTCCTGTGCTGGTAGAGTGGAGGTTTATTATAGTGGAGAATGGGGAACCGTGTGTGATGATTATTGGAGTTTGACAAACACTGCAGTGGTGTGTAGAGAGCTGGACTGTGATTATACTTCACATACAATGCGTGTTGCTCACTTTGGACCAGGAGCAGGAAAAATCTGGAAGGATGATGTGGGATGTAGTGGATCAGAGTCCACAATACTCAGTTGCAACAGCTTAGAAATGGGTATCCATAACTGAGCATAGTGAAGATGTTGCTGTTATCTGTTCAGGTAGGTTCATTTTCTGCATAGATTTCATTGTCAAATGTGCCATTATTTACATTAAAACATGTAAGTAGATTTTAAAAATCACATTTTTTAAAAACAAATTTAGGGTTACTGTATATGGGCAATCAAAGCATTAATGGGAGAGATCAGGGATGAAATCACTCAGTGTTAAATCAGTGAGATATGACCTCCACACTTCTGAGGTTGTAGTTATATATGTAAAAATATAAATGATTTACAAGACAAACAATTTTTGGAGTACCCTTTTGCAATCAGTTTCCTGTAAGTTTAACATATGAATATAGAACATATATGATCTGAATCTCTTGTTTAAATGTTTGATATATAAGTTTTACTCAAAACTTTCCCCAAATGTTTAAAACCCCAGAAATTTGAATAAAATATTACAAACTGCTGTTATGTGTTACAACCCACCTCTCAAGTCTACAACACTCTTTGTACTTGACATTATTTTAAAACGTTCTGGGATAAGTAGCAGATTTCAAAACAACTTTAACTATAAATCTGTAGCAGATACATGTGTAAAACTTATATCAAACATTGAGACACAACTTTAAAAAAAACTGACTTACAAACATTAAAGCAAACATCCAACATTCCATGGTCTCCTCTACTATAAAAACAAAATGTCTCAATGTACTCATGTCTTTTTTATTTTGGGGAATATATGTTATCATATTTTAAACTCCTGTATTTTAGGAGTCCGGCTGGTTGGAGGTTCACGCTGTTCTGGAAGACTAGAGGTTCCTCATGGGAACACATGGATGTTGGTGTGTGCTGCTGCCTTTGACCAGCAGGATGCAGAGGTTGTGTGTAGAGAGCTGGACTGTGGGGCTCCTGTACAGGTGCTGGGAGAAGATGCTTTTGGAAAAGGAGATGCTCAAATGTGGAAACGAGATTCAGTGCAGAGGAAATGAGTCTCAGATTGCTCTCTGTCCAATGTCACCTTCACACAATTGTTCACTTGACAACGATGTGAGCGTAATATGTGCTGGTAGAAGAATAACATATGAGTATTGATATAGAATTGTAGTATTGTATAAAAAAATATTTTCTCTGCCCTTTCACCTTCAGAAACAGTGAGATTAGGAGGTGGTAAGAGTTCCTGTGCTGGTAGAGTGGAGGTTCTTCATGGGACAATTATTAGATTGCATTTATGAAGATTCTAAATTAAATAAGATGACACTGAGGAGTTTGTGTTAATGCACAATTTGCAAATATTATTTTAAATTATTTAATCATTTGCCAATTAAATTTTCCAAATATTTGCTCCAAAAGAAATGTTAAAGGGTTTATTCTCATGTTTTCCATCTTGTTTTAAAGGAATTAAATAATTATTAAGTATTAAAAGGATTAAGGGAATAAATAAAAGTAAAATTGGTAAAATAAGTTCTACTGCAGTTGTGAAGTAGGCCTAATCAATTTAAACTATTTGCAAATACGGTTTTGTTTTAAAATATGCACAAGTTCTGATCTGTCGCAAACGCAAAACGTTTCTTGTCTCGTCACATTAAGTTATGAGTTACATGAATCAAATGTAAATTATATCATATTTTACATTCAAAACAGTGACATTTTTTAAAAAGTTAAGTTGCTTGCATCCCTGGATATTACTGTCGGTCGTTCAGCATTCCTCTCGTAAAACAGTTAAATATTGATGTTTAGCGGCTACTTTCCATGCACTCTTTCAGAGATATATATGGAATACTCGTCTTCTGCCTTGTTTGATTTGATTGGCCATCTCACTCATTTTGACATTGACAAGCGCCTAAAGGCCCTTTCACACAGGACGCGGTATGCGCTGCGCTGCGCTATGAAACCCATTTATTTCAATGGCTTGCGCCGCGCGAGGACGGTTTGTTATTGCGTCGACCAAAGCGCACACGGAGGGGAGCGCAGCTTGCGCGCACTCCGCGGTCAAAGTTCAAAATAGTTTAACTTTTGCCGCTGCGCTCTGTGACATTTACCCGCGCGAGCAATAGAAACGGGGAATCCAAACAATCGGAAAGCAAAATGGATGAACAACTATACAATGCAAGTTTGCTGGTCGTATAGAGACATCGGGAGAAAAGCCGTGTCATGGAGACATGACAGACACGGTCAAGAGCTGCTCTCTTTCTTCTTATAAGCAGGGCTATTGCTATCGCTCACCTCTTAGCACGGGACATATACTTTGCTGCTGACCGAAAGGTGGAACAACAATCAAATGACTAGATGTATAGAACTCCCGATACAAGTTTGGAAAATGACGCCTACTTTGCTCTGGCCAGCGTAGCGCACATCGCTTTGTATCTGAAGGGCTGCGCTGCGGCCCATCCTGTGTGAAAGGGCCATTAGATTACTTCATATGCGTTTTTCACAATATATTTCACCTACAGGACAGCACAGTACATGTATTACAGTACAGTAGCGTTTGGAAAATTACTATTTTTAATGTTTTTGAAAGAAGTCTTCTGTAATCACAAAGCCTGTATTTATTTGATAAAAACAGAAAAATTGTGAAATATTATTACAATTTAAAAGAATGCTTTTCTATTTGAATAAACTTTAAAATATAATATATTCCTGTGATCAAAGCTGAATTTTCAGCATCATTACTCCAGTCTTCAGTGTCACATGATCCTTCAGAAATCATTAAAACATGCTGATTTGATTTTATTCATCAATGAATCCTGAAAAAAAAGTATCACAGGTTATAAAAAATCTTAAGCAGCACAACTGTGATAATAAATCATCATATTAGAATGATTTCTGAAGGACCATGTGACACTGAAGACTGGAGTAATGATGCTGAAAATTCAGCTTTGCATCACAGGAATAAATTCTATTTTAAAGTATATTAAAATAGAAAAGCATTCTTTTAAATTGTAATAATATTTCACAATATTACAGTTTTTTCTGTGTTTTTGATCAAATAAATGCAGGCTTGATGAGTATAAGAGACTTCTTAGAAAAACATTAAAATAGTAATATTTACAAACTTCAGTACTGTATATCCCCATGCATGTTATTTTCTTTTGCAAAATTATTTTATTATATTATTTTTTCACAGTTATTTTAAGAAGGCTTTGACATCCAAACATAAGTGACATTGTATGAGCAATAATTTTATAAGATTTTATCAAAAAATTGCATGAGCACCTTTCAAGAATAAGTAAAGGATAATACATTCTGTCTGTTATATAATGTACATTCCTTCTGTCCTGATCACCCTTTTAGGGTTATTTGTGATAACATCGGCTGAATGGATATTATTGCACTTATTACATGGCTAGATGATTGTGCAACTGACTAATAACAACTGAGTATTCCAGCAAGCTGTGTATTAATATTGTGTATATAATATTCTTCTCATATGGTGAAGACAGAACCAAACTGGATGCAGCATTACAAGTTTTTGAAAAGAGGGGCATTGTCTTCATCTGGCCTTCATCGGCCCCACAAGGTGACTCCATGTAATGTTAGAATAAATCAGCTTGCTTTAGGCCCCTGATATGACTGAAATCTTCATCTCATGTGAGTTGATATCATTTTAAACATTCTTAAAATGTTTTTTCTTGTGAATGTATTTTGTAGTATGTGTAAAACTGTTCCAATGAAAAAAACTTTTTTACCTTTAATGATTTTGTAATCAAGGTTGCCTGTGTTGGGCTTGTGTTTACAGGTTGTATAAGACTAGGGCTGCAACATCTAATCAATAAAATCCAGGTAATATTAATGATAATGAACATAATCGTCAATAAATTTCATTAGCGCATCAAAACAAAGAGCTCTAATTCTGACTAAAATACACATTTTGCTAAAATAACTTTTTGTTAGAAATTAAGTGTAGGTTTAAAACCCTGCATGTAACACAAATAATCATATTTATGAGAGCAGTAACAGTAAATGCAATATTGTTGGAATTAATATAATATAATTACTCTGTTCAGATGAATGATTGTGCTTGTTCCTCATACCTCGTACAAGTTAACATTTTGTGCTTTTGTTTTTATTAATTTTAATTAACAACTTAATTAAGTTGTTTTAATTTCTGTTATAAAATAGCAATCAAACTGTTGTTTTTAGGTTTAGAATGTGATGTTTGTATTTTAACCCTTTAATGCTTATAATGTACAGCAGAGCCTACATAGCCTTCGTATAGGCTTTATATTACACATTGTTTAATGGAATACACTGGGCATGATGTGGAATGACATTGTTTAAAACAATGGATCAAAATTAATTTTTAATTTAAAAAAAAATCAATGTATAATTTATTTAGATTTGTCATCCAATTCATAAAAAATACATTGACAGATAAATTGGTTATCAAAATAATCGTTAGTTGCAGCCCTACATAAGAGGAGGTAGGAGGTATAATGCTGTGTATGTGCAATAAGTTATGTTTATTTATACATGTAATTAATTTCTATAGAGATAGTACATTATTACAGTGAAACAAGCTCTTTTTATTTTGTAAATTAGCAGAAATCCATGTCTACCTTTGCACAGCAGTACTTTATCACCATTTTTTAATAAAGTTGTAGTTCATTGTTCTGAATCATTTTATGTCATGTGAGAACAATTGCAACAGTTCATATTTTCTTTCAGATGATGTAACTGCTGTAATAAAGTCTCTATCATAGAATAGTTCAATTCAATTCACATTTATTTGTATAGCGCTTTTCATGATACATATCGTATAGTAACTTGTCATTCTGTTTTTATTTTGTATATGTTTGTTGAATAACTAGGCTTAAATGTAATTTGAGGTACTTTAGCAAAACCATGGTTAAACTATGGTAATACAACCATAGTTAATTTGTGGTACTTGAACCACGGTTTGAACCAAAAAATCATGGTTACTACATTCATGGTTATTACAGTTTTACTACAGTATTACTACAGTTTTAGTACAATATAACTGTAGTAAAACCATGGTATCAGAACCATAGTTTTTTAAACCGCACCAAAAAAAACATGGCTACTACAGTCAGGTTAACTACAGCTTTACTATAGTAAAACCATGGTTAATTTTCGTAAGGGTTTGGGAAGTCCCTCAGTCTAAATGTCTATGGTGGCTATATAACTAACATATACTCTACATTTCATAAAAGATAAGTATCATATCTTCTACATTTAAAATTTATAATAAACGACTACAATACACAGAGTGTAAAAAAACATCTTAGGCCTAACTTACCTAATGCAAAGGAAGCCGCCTCTTTTCCGAGTTGTGCCTCTGAAGCGTCAGAGTTAGAGCCCATTCTCCTTTAGTTGTGGGTCTATTTAAAAAAAAAAAAAAAAAAAAAAAAAAAAAACAATGAATAAATATCCATTTAGTTAGTTAACCTGCTATTTAGCACAAGCATAAACTATAGTGGGAACAGAACGAGAAGTGAGTCTTCTCACGTACCACCGCGATATGATTCGCGAGTTGGGACTTGGAAGAGAATGGGTTTCTTGGTGTTTTTAATATAGTATTTAAAAATTATTTAAATTCATTCTACTCACTAAAATAACAGGATAAGGCAAATAAAATGAGAAAATGTTAATTCTATAATTTATTTTTATTTTATTCATAGCTCCCACAACATCATAACTGTCTCTTGTCAGTCACAAGACATCTGCTCAGCAGTCTGTATCGTACATTTTCAATAAGAGACAGATCTGGACTGCAGTCAGTCAAACACATCAGAATGAGGCCTGCCATTGTCTTGATTCCCAGGAAACATGTGATCTTGATGGCAGTATATGTCTCTGTATAATCCAAATATACTCCTCCACGTCAATGATTCCTTCACACATATGAAGTCACTCATGCCGTTTACACTGATTCAACTCCATACCATGACAGTCTGACAGATGTTTGATTTTGCACCTGTCACTGATGAAAGTCTGGATGGGACTTTTGTCTTTGGGACTGAGAACCCGATGTCCGTTTGAAACATGGACTCATCTGACCACAGCACACATTTCCACTGTCTTTTAGATCATCTGAGATGAACTCGGGCCCAGAGAACTCACTGCCATCTCTGCATTGAACAGATGTATATCTTTTTTCTTTGTGTAAAAGAGATTCAAGTTGCATTTTTTGATGCAGCAGCAGACTGTGTTAAGTGACAACAGTTTTCTAAGGTACTCCCGAGTCCATGTGGCTATATTTAACACAGCAGCATGATGGTTTCTCATGTAATGCCATCTGAGGGGTCAAAGGTCACGCACATTCAACAAGTTTCCTGCCTTTCCCTACACGGACTGAGATTTCTTTGGATTCCCTGAATCTTTTCACAATAGGATGGTGAAAGACCTAAATGCTTTGCAATCTTGCATGGAGAAATGTAATTTTTGAATTGTTTGACAATTCTCTCATGAAATTTGGCACAAAGTGGAGAGCCATGACCCATCTTTGCTTGCAAAACCGAGTCTTTGGTGGATGTTCCTTTTATACCCAAACATGATACCCTCACCTATTACCAATTCACCTGCTCATTGTGGACTGTTTCAAAACAGTTTAACTTGGATATTCTGTAATCTTTTCACTATTATTTCGCCTCTGTCACAACTATTTTGGAGTGTGTTGCAGCATCAAAATTTGTTTATATTTACAAAATACCATTCATTTGGCCAGTGAAAACATTTATTTTCTTTGTACTTTTGTCAGTTAAATGAAGGTTCAGGAGAATTAACAAATCACAGATTCCTGATTTTATTGCGTTTTACAAAATGTCCCAACTTTTCTTGATTTGGGGTTGTACAATAGCCTATCTTATAACAGCAGAAAATGAATGTGCTGTGAAGTGAACTATATGTTAAATAAATTACAATTGTAGCTATAAACAAAGTAGCTTTAAACAAAGAAATCTACATTTTCTGCCCATAAAAATTTATAAGAAGCTCCAAAAAGACTCTTCTGCTTCTCTTTACAATAAGTGTTTTGCCGCCATCTGCTGGATGAATTACACATTGCAATATTAAACACATCTACAGCTGCAAATGTCTTTGATATAATGGCAGATTAATATATGTGGAACAGAAACCAATGTTTATTTATTAATGTGGTCTGAAACTTGTCTGTTTGTTGTACACAACCAGTCCAGCTCATTTCATAATTTATTAATATACTGTTAATTGTGCTCTTGGTTTGAATGTCATGACACTGTAGTAAAATACACCTAATATTATACACATTTGTGCCAAAAATAACTTTAAATGTTCAATTTATTATAATCTCTATATTTAAAGTAAAGATCAAGTATTTTTGTGTGTGAAATCAAGTGTCAGTGAGTGATCAGTCAGTCATCAGTGTTGTATGTTGTGTGTGCAGATACAGGCTTTGATGCTGAATATAACCTGCAGTGTTTCTCTATCAGTCTCTTTAAGTTTAGTGTGACTTTATCTCCACGCTGACATATGACTGACACGAATCTGTCCTCAGTGAAGTGTCTCTTCACGCTGGAGGAGGAGTCCCGCTCATCAGCGCTCACACTTTATTGATATATATGGAGAAAATAAAAATGCTGCTTTCTGATTTGTCAGTGATTGTGTTTGATGATTTCCTCTGTTGTGTCTAATAAGGTAACAGTGAGTGTCATTGGCAGCTGTGAGAGTCTCTCTCTCTTTAGGGGACTGACAGGAGCCAGTTTCTTCAGTGTGTTTGAGGGAGAAGAAAGAGAAACAGAGTCAAACAAACAGTGTGACGAGCAGAAGAAGATGGAGGGATGTCTGACACTCGTTTTACTCTCCTCTCTAGTCACTCTAACAACATCTGGTAAGTACAAAATAGACTGTAAAGATGTGAAATTATACATGATTAAATAAGCAGTTTATCCATGATAGCCTTAGACCACTAGAAACCGAACAGAGACCTGTGTGATATCTAGAAACTGAGATTTTGAGACATTAGACTATTAATTATGTTATAATTTATTAAATTGTCAAAATAAATATAATTATCAAATTCTCTTGTTCAAAAGAGTGCTTAGCTTGTGCTACAGCTTTAGTTGTCCAGATTAGAATAATATATTTATATTTGTTTGTTCTCAGAACCACATTTCTCAACTTTGAAATATTCTACAGAAGATTGTAAACTGTTCTGCTGCTACTGAATATATATTTCTCTTTCATGTACAGAATTCAAGACTGTGAGGTTGGTTAATGGTGGCAGTCGCTGTGCTGGTCGAGTGGAGGTTCTTCATGATGGTCAGTGGGGAACAGTGTGTGATGATGACTGGGATATGAATGATGCTGCAGTGGTGTGTAGAGAGATGAGCTGTGGAGAGGCTCTAGAGGCTGTGAGTCGTGCTCAGTTTGGACAAGGATCAGGACGAATCTGGATGGATTCTGTGGCCTGTAGTGGATCAGAGTCAACACTGAAGAAGTGTAGATCAGAAGGATGGGGTGTTAGTAACTGTGGTCATAGTGAAGATGCTGGAGTCAGATGCTCAGGTAAGCCTGTTCAAATTGTTATAAAAATTAAATTAATGGAATTTATGTTTATCTTCATAATGAAATAATTAACACATCACATTTTTGTTGCACTGATGTTTATTTACATAATGTAAACACACAGGTCGCCTCCCTAGTCTCGTTAATGGACCTCACCTGTGTGCTGGGAGATTAGAGGTTCTTCAGGGGAAAACATGGAACACAATGTGTGCTGCTGCCTTTGACCAGCAGGATGCAGAGGTTGTGTGTAGAGAGCTGGACTGTGGGGCTCCTGTACAGGTGCTGGGAGAAGATGCTTTTGGAAAAGGAAAGGGTCAAGTTTGGTCAGAGGAGATTCAGTGCAGAGGAAATGAGTCATACTTTGTATCTTGTCCTGCATCCACATCTTCAAATACCCACTGTTCCCATGATGATGCTGTAGGAGTAATATGCTCTGGTTAAGTAATATTTGACCTTTCTTTACATATATATTGCACACATAAAGAGATTCAGTATCCTTAAACTGTTTTGTTTTTTGTTTTGTTTTTTCAATAACCTTTGCATAGGTTACACAGATCTCAGACTGGTAAACAGTTCAGACTCTTGTTCTGGAAGAGTGGAGCTTCAGTTCATCAATAAGTGGGGCACAGTGTGTGATGCATGCTGGGATATGAGAGCTGCCAGTGTCCTCTGTAGACAGCTGAATTGTGGGATTGCTGTGTCTGTTGTGGGATCAGACTGGTTTAGAGAGGGAAGTGGTGAAATCTGGGCTGATGTGTTTGATTGTGACGGGAATGAAACAAAACTCTCAGAATGTTCCATCTCTTCATGGAGTCGAGCTGAATGTTCTCATAGACGAGATGTTGGAGTCATCTGCTCTGGTGAGGGGATTTTATTTTAAAAAATGATATAAATTATCTAGAAATATCTTAATAAATTGTCACATCTTTCACTCAGATTCCTCTCTGGCTGTTTATGATGGTCTGGTGCGGTTGTCTGGAGAGAGACAGTGTGAGGGGGAGGTGGAAGTTTCCATCCATCACGTCTGGAGGAGAGTTCTGCTGGACTCCTGGAGTCTCACTGAATCCTCTGTGGTCTGCAGACAGCTGGGCTGTGGCTCTGTGCTGAACTTCTCCGGCTCCTCTTCATCCAGTCCTGAACACAGTCATGAGTGTGTGACGGGCTTCCAGTGCTCTGGGAGTGAAGCTCATCTGGGGAACTGCAGCTCTCCACAAACTTTCAACTGCAGCTCCAGACAACAGCTGTCAATCACCTGCCTTGGTGAGAAGAACAACATCTGGGCAGATTCTTCAGTTGTTAGTGATCAATAATGTGTTTCTCTTTCTCTGAATATCAGGTCGTGGGTCCATCAGGCTGGTGGGTTCTGGGGGAGACTGTGCAGGGAGGCTGGAGGTTTTTCACAGCGGCTCATGGGGGACAGTGTGTGATGACTCCTGGGATATTAAAGATGCCCATGTGGTGTGCAGACAGCTGCAGTGTGGAGTGGCCCTCAGTAACCAGCAGGTACCAGCCTGGTTTGGTCCTGGTTCTGGACCCATATGGCTGGATGAGGTGGAGTGTGAGGGGAATGAGACGTCCCTGTGGAGCTGCTCTTCTCCAGGCTGGGGAAAACATGACTGTCAACACAAGGAGGATGTAGGAGTTGTGTGCTCAGGTAAACAGTAAAGTAATGTAAATGATTTTCAAAGATACATTTGTTTTTCACAAAATATCCTATGTAAATGATAATGTACAGCTGGTCATTTTTACAAAATAAACTCCAGGATTATCAGGAGCTCACGGGTCTTGTATCATCTTAAAGGGGTATATTTTTCAACAATGACTACATGACTGAAATGTCAGTCTGATATACAGCGTTGCCATGGATGACGATCATTTTTTAAATATTTTTATTGACTAAGCATAATCAAGTAGAATATTTAGTATAGTATAATATAATATATGCTTTCCTGTAGCTCAGTGGTTAGAGCATGGCACTAGCAATGCCAAGGTCATGGGTTTGATCCCAGGGATTGCACATACTCAGATACAAATGTATAGTATAATGCAATGTAAGTCGCTTTGGATAAAAGCGTCTGCCAAATGCATAAATGTAAATGTAAATATTATGCACCTTATGTAAATATTCACTGTGTACATGCTATCAGTGCTTGCGTTGTATTAACCAGTTATTTAAGGTGATATTTTTGGTTTAGCAAACCTGGATTCCAGTGGTTTTAATACACAACCTTTTCCATATTCTTTGTATATGTAGCATTTTTGTTTAATACATTTTTTTTATTTTTTTTTTTTTACAATTCTCATCAATAATTTATTTAGTTGAAGTTGATTCTCATCCTTTTCCATCTAGAGTTTAAAGAGATCAGGTTAACTGAGGGCTGTGAAGGGAATGTGGAGGTTTTCTACAATGGATCCTGGGGTAATGTGTGCTGGAACCAGATGGAAACAGACACAGTGAGTCTGATCTGTCAAGAGCTGAACTGTGGAAGATCTGGTGTTTTGTCTGATTCTACAACAAGACTGAAATCAGCTCCAAACTGGCTAGATAAAGTGAAATGTCGACCACATGATTCAAATCTGTGGCAGTGTCCATCTTCACCCTGGGGACAGAACGACTGTAATGAAGATGAAGTGGCCAAAATCACCTGCTCAAGTGAGATTATATTTTAAATGATGATCTCAATAGTCAGGTTTCTTTAAAAACAATGTTCATAATGTGGTGAGTAAACTCTTTCTGAAAAACTAAACTGAGCTGATGGAAAGAGCCTAAAATTTATGAGATTTAAATTGTTTTCACATTGATGATGTTTCACTGAGAGATGTTCTCAGAATCAGATTCAGAAAGAGCTTTATTGCCAAGTGTACTTGCACACACAAGTATTTTACCTTGGTATTGAAGCTTCCAGTACACACAAATGAATATAACAAGACACTTAATAACATTTAAGAATAAAAAATATAAAATAGTATAAAGACACAGATAGGTTTAGTCAAAATAAACATTTACAGATAATGAACATATTTACAGTATTGTGAATAATAATATGAATAAATAGAACTAAATGAATTTACAAAGATATTGCACTAAACATTTCAAGAGGGAAATAGACTGTGGGAAGAAACTGTTCTAGTGATCTGAGGTGCCGTCAGGACTAATGACTCTGTATCCTAATGTTCAGTTCAATTAATTTTTAATCTCAGTGAAGGAAAATCCTGAATCTCCTCAGAGTCGTCTGACATGTTCTACCTCATCATCTCCTCACCAGAGACAGTGTTCAAGTAAGTTTATTATAATATAAATTATATAAGAATATAAATATATGCACTTGAACAATAATAATTTATAATAACTTTAAATAGTTAAAAAATGCATTGTAAATGTGTTTTTGTAAATGTTGTGCTGAAGCTGGTCAGTGATGTTGATGTGTGTGATTTAGATCATGTTCCTCTCAGACTGAGTGGAGGGGAGGGCCGGTGCTCTGGGAGGCTGGAGGTGTATCATAACGCTGTGTGGGGCTCAGTCTGTGATGATCTGTGGGACATCAGCGATGCTCAGGTGGTCTGCAGGCAGCTGGGTTGTGGAGCAGCACTGAGGGCTGATGGGAATTCAGCCTTTGGTGCTGGTGAAGGTGTTGTGTGGCTGAACAGAGTCGAGTGCAGAGGGAATGAGATTCACCTGTGGGACTGTCCTCTCTCCCTGAAGAACCACACTGACTGCTCCAACAAAGATCACGCTGGACTCACCTGTGCAGGTCACAGCAAAACATTAAGGAATGTTAAATCAATTATTTGCTTTGATTTTAAGTGTGTTTGTGTCTGTTTTGTCAGATTTGTCAGTGTCCACTACTCCTGCCACAACAACACCATCTTCTCCTCCAGTTTCTCAGACAGTGAGCTCAACATCAGTCTCTCCTCCACAAACTCCTCCAGCAGCGTCTCTCTCTGTGCTTGTGATTGTACTGGGAGTTGTGCTCTTACTGCTCTTAGTGCCACTGCTTATACTGATTCAGCAGAACAGAGTGATGAGGAGAGGTAGGAGAGATCCAGAGACTGTCATATTGTGTCTTATTCAGTGTGTGATCAGTCATGTGTTGTGAACTGACAGCAGGTTTGTCTCTCTACACTCACAGCTCTCTCTAAGAGGAGACACAGGAGCACGACTGAGGCCGTTTATGAGGAGATTCATCACAGACACAATCACTTCACTCAGAGGGGTGAGACATGAGCCGTGAATCTTATTTAATATGATTAATTAATAAGAGAGTCTGTCAGACACTTGATGTTCATCTATTATTAGTCCTGTTAAACCTCCTGCAGAAAACCACAGAGCTGCAGGTGCAGGTGTGTGTGTGTGTGTTTGTCTCTTCCTGTGTGTATTTTTAGAGGGTAATAAGGAGCAGGTCATATGTTTGTATATGTACATATAGGTGCAGGTGTGTGTGTGTGTGTGTTTGTTTCTTCCTGTGTGTATTTCTGGAAGGCAGTGAGGAATGGGTTCATGTGAGGATACATGTGTGTTTACTAATAGGCCTCTAAAACATGAGATTTCTGCCTCTAATCCTTTTAAAATGTAAGTAATTAATATTTGTGTTGTTTTCAGTAACAAAATTCTTTAAGATCCAAAGGAAATGAGGATTCAGTCTGTTTGTAATGATGAACATGTTTCTGTTCTGCTCCTTTAACAGGGAGTCTCATCTCTGAAGAACTGCATTCTGGGTATGAAGATGCTGATGAGCTTCTCTCAGGTTAGAGAGCTGAAGTATATTCAGATAATGCCTAAAATAAATAATTTGATTTACAAACTCTAAAAAATGTATCAAATGTATTTCACATATTTTACCACTAAATGAAATGCGTTTGAATGTTTCAGTTGTTCACAATACTAAAACTTTTCTCTTATTAGAAAAAGAGTTCAAGACTGCATATTATGATGATGTCACTAATGGCAGTGGTCTGAAAGGTCAGTTAATTGATCACATGATTCATTAATTACCAGATAATTTAAAAAGCTGAATGGTCAAATAGTGCAACAGTATATTTTAAATTTTGTTTCCCCAAAATATTCCAAAACACTCAAAATATATAACATGTTTTGATGCAGAAGAGATGATGAAGGAAATCACACCGGGATACTATGATGATGTCATCACTGATGGACTGAAACCAGATCGTGAGACAGGTGTCGCTCTGTTATTATAATAGGATATGAAATATTTAAAATATATAAAATCTGTGTATATATATTAAAAATATATATAAATTATATTTTGTATGTGTGTCTCATGTTCAATTTGTAGAAGACACCCCTGAGAGCTATGATGATGTCATGACGAGCGGACAGAACTTTAATATTAAAAAAGGTGTTTTTACTTTTTTTGTTTGTGAATGTTTAACATAATACCTCTGAAGTGATGCACAGTACTGATATGATGATGTATCATTTGTTCTGTTTATATCTTCATGTTTATGTAGTGGACACACCGGAGCATTATGATGATGTCATTATTAATGGACAGAACATTCAAGGTGTAACAGGTGAGTCACACAGAACTGTATTTTATTATCATCCACTAATATTGAACATGTGTTTCTACCATTAATGAATCATCATGACTTCATCAAGAGTAAATCTAACTGCTGGAGAGACTTTTGACTGCCAGGATCTAATTTAATTATAATTATATGAGTGAAGCCGGTCAGAGCACAACCTTATATAAGGACGATGAGACAGGTCATCACGTTTAAATGATGTATTGATAAAAAAATAAGCCACAGAGGTACAGGTATTTCACAGGTAACGTTAGATATCAGTTACAGTAGAGGCATTAGTCTGGAACACAAGAAATACAATAAAGGATAATGAATAACTAAAAATAGTTCGGCATATATACAATAATAAACGTCCATTGGTACATAAAACCAGTCAAAGTATATTAAATCCTCATCAGTAACATTTCTCCATGAAACATACAATCCAAGGGAGGAAAATACGGTATCACGTTGTACATTATAAGCCATAAGCGATCATCTAACATGATAAACATAACTCCATATATGGATATAATCACGGATATAATTAGAGTGCAATCTCTCCTCTGATATAAACAGCTTACAATATCAAATCACGTCGCAAATGTATCATTGTAAACCAGAACAGTGATATATAAACAGAAGAAGTAATCACATGAACCGAGTCATTAAGCTAGACTAACAGAAACAACACGGTGTATGGTGGCGCATTGCTGCCACATATTATTTTTTCCAGTCAATTATGTCATTTACATTTACATTTATGCATTTGGCAGACGCTTTTATCCAAAGCGACTTACATTGCATTATACTATACATTTGTATCTGAGTATGTACAATCCCTGGGATCGAACCCACGACCTTGGCATTGCTAGTGCCATGCTCTAACCACTGAGCTACAGGAAAGCTCAGTGGTTTATGTCGTTAAAACGACATATCTCATTAAAACCACATATTTTGTACGTGACGTGTACGAAAAATACCTTTATCTGATCTATAATAGAGCTCCTAGCCTAGATCAGTTTATCAGTTCAATTCACATTTATTTGTATAGCGCTTTTCACTACATAGGCCTATAGTTTTAAAGCAGCTTTATAGGAAATGCATGTCAACATTACAATATTTGGAGTAATCTGTTATCAAAGGTGACTGTACAAGTTATGTAATTTCAGAAATGTATACATAGGCTATATGTAGTTAACTAACATATTAATTTAAACAATGTAGTAAGGTAGAAACAATGAGCGATGTCCAGAAAAATGTGTAGCCTATATTAAACGCTGTACTAATAAAGCATACTACACAAAAAAAATTTGTTTGTGCAGAATTTGATCTTTTAATAGCCTATCACATTAAGTGACGCTAAGCTTTTTCTTTATAACGGTTTTCTATAAGTGAAAAAACACTTAACGTAGGCCAATTAAACGAATTTGGTAAATGGTTTAAATGATTAATAGTTTATTAAATGGTTTATTAGTATGATGTTTACTGAGTTCGGTCTTTTATGTCACTGTCTTAAAGCTATACATTACACAAGCATTAAGCTATAAACATGTAGCCTATAGGCTATTTCCACAACAAATCCTTATGGTATTCAATACAAAACGAGACTGAAAAATGTTATAAAAAGTATAAAATAATCATAAACAAATTATAGTGGCATTCAATTATTTCAATATTAGGGGGGCTCAGCCCCAAATGAGGGATTATATAAAATGCCCGTAGCTGCGGCCATGATTAAACATAAATAACTCAATACTGATCTCAATTAACAAAAAAATAAGGCAAAAAGGCTTACTTGCAGGTCAATGGCTAACATCCTGAGGTAATTCTGCAGCAAATATCACAAATAAACAACAATAAATGTCCTTTCAGCGATCGGCTCTACAGAGCATAACAGTTCAGCAGCAGCAGCAGCTTAACTCACGTGACTGCTCATCTGGAAGATGACGTGCAATGTCAAAATAAAAGCCCTCTCGTAAAGGAGCCTTTACAACACTAATAGTCTCAGACAGTCATGAGGGGAAAACGATCAAGCTTTTCTTCTTCTTCTTTTTTTTTTTTACTTATTTCAAAACACAGACAAGTAAAATGCAAAAAGTGATCTTGTGTTTGAAAGGGTTTCAAAGTATATTATGAGATCAGTATTACAAAAGGTAATATATGAGGGTTTCTTTTGAGTTATTTTTATTTATTTTTTTTTTGTCTTATGAATGCATAACTTTGCCAAAATAATTAAAAGGTTAATTGTGTGATTTTGTTTTTCAGAAAAATATGGGGTTTGAAAACAAAGTAAAATGTAATAAGGTTCTGAATTAAGAGTTTTGTTCAAATTTTTTGTCATATCTATTTTAAATTCAATCCAAAAAAAGATCAGGAGGAGTATGATGATGTGAAGAACAGCAATGAAGATGAGAGAAACCTGTTGGGTCGGTTATCGTGACATTTTTACATAACTATCTACTTTATTCATTATGTTGCTCATTTTTAAAACTAAATCTTGATGCATTTATTACATTGAAACTATGAATTTGCTTTTGTTTTTAAAAACAGACTATGATGATGTGGAGGAGGAGTCAAATAAAGAGGGAGGAGCCATATGACTCACTGACCACACCCACTGTCTCTGTTTTTTTTAAGTTGCTACTAAAGATTCTGTGCCTTATGTTTTTATGTTATTTTAAATATTTTTAAATGAAAAGTTAGATGTGCAAAATTCAGTAACAAATTTTAGTACTTGTATTTTAGTATTTGTGCTTTTTTTTATTTTGATAACATGCTTTTCACCTAATAAAAAAAATAACATTCATTCATCATGTCACAAAAATATTTTTTAGAAGAGTGGTTAGAGGAGAAAATTATGCAAAATACTATAAATGTTAAATGATAAATAGATTTACCACTTAATAGATATATTGTTTTCCATAAACTTACTACCAGCATTAGTTCTTGTGTATGTCAGCTTGAATTAACCTAACTTAAATCAGCGTTTCTCAAAGTGTGGGGCGCGCCCCACTGGTGGGGAATGGAGACATGACAAGTGGGGCGCGACAAACGGGAGGAAATTTGGTCATTTTTGTGCCCATCTCTATTAACCTTACAACTTTTTGTTTTCAACAACACATTGTTTATTTTAGGTTTCAGACATTTAAAAATCCATAAGTACTAGTAAAACAATACATTTAGAGCTTGTAAAATACACACTGATGTCTATGGAGGCAATCAATTCAAATATAATTTGCCGACTTGTTTTATTCATATCAGATACACATAGTGTAAGAAACTATAAAGTTTACTCTAGTTTTCTTCCAGATCACCGGCCACTTACTTACATGTATTTCGGGAGAAACTGATGAATTCACGTGCTGTAAATCTGACTGACAGGACTCTCTGAGCAGCTGCGCAAATAAACATGGCGGCGCCCATTTCGCGTTATAGATCGAGATCATTTAAATAGGTTTTTAAACGACAAAACATACACATATTTGAGAATCGGAATATCAGATAGTTGATGACATGGTAATGAAGTTTGTGAATATTTTAAAAAAGGAGAATTTTAACCTCTTACATTTTAACAGTTAAACCAAAAGCCTAGTTTATTACCATTTTGTTGGGGCTCGGAACTCTTCCCTACCTCCAAAGTGGGGAATGGCAGAAAAAGTTTGAGAAACACTGACTTAAATAGAGCACAATTTAATATTTTATTTACAAGAATGTAATGTTTCAGGGAGAGACAAAGGTATGCAAAGGTGTAGACATCTATGAGAAAAAAAACTGCACAGGTTTTTGTGTGATGTTCATTTTACTTGCTTTAAACAACTTTAAACAGTTTTTAAGTCTGAATTATTTGCTCTGATCTTGAATCTTCTGCAGCAACAGCTCCATCTGCAGGTTGAGGTTTGTTTGACCCTTCTTGGTTTTTCTCTTCAACAGCTGATGTTGTCATTTTCTTTTCCTTAGTTAACTATAAGCTTCACTGGACATGGATAAAACAGCATTAGAGAATTACATTATGTCTCTAAACAGGGATTATTCACAAGTAACATATGGGAAATGAAGAAAACAAAGCAGATTATTTCCTCTTAAACATCGGCGACTTTAGATGGCACTGCTCTATAAATTCATTCTCTTTTTATGTTTCATACAGCAGTGTTTCCCGACCTTTTTCAGTCACGACACCCTTTGAAAATGTTCAATAATTTGTGGCGCCCTACACTAGTGTTGTCACGATACTGGAGTTTCTGCGTAGTATCGATATTTAATACCATTTTCGATATCATGGGGAAGAACCGCCGTATATTAATATTATCTTTATGTCTGTCTAAAACTGATTGAATTCTCGTCACTCCACTATAGGCCTGTTTCACAGAATGTGAGTGAAATTGATTAAAGTAACTAACTATAAATAAACTAAATTAATCGTATTTAGTTAAGTTCACATTAATAAAGTTTAGTTAGATCATAAAAGTGAATAAAAGTTGTCAATACACATCATTCACATCTTATCATCACTGCTGACGTCATCAGTAAGCAGACCTGTCACTTTGATGATGTCACACCAGCACAATGTCAAGAGGGAACAGGAAGAGGTTTCTGTGCTGAAATTTCCTGTTTGATCACAGGATGAACTAAGGTTTGGATGAGGGGGAATCAAGTAGCCTATTTAATATTTTTATTTTAAAATTAACTTTTACATGATTGACAGACAGATAAAGGTTGACACATCCTGCTATTATTTACCTCCTCAATGTTTAACAATAAATAAGAGTTGACTGCCAGAGCTCTGTGTAATTTGTGACATTAAACTGAATACATGATGAAATACTGAAGTCTCAAACTAAACTTACATGCAAACTAAGTTCTCACAGCCTAGAGAGAAATTGTTATAATTAAAATACAGAATTACAGCTCTTACCTGAACAACAAAACAAAAGTATTTTACTCTTCCAGGTCTATTCCTACAAAAAAAAAAAAAAAAAAAAGTATAAACGTGTTTAATTAAATTCAGTAAACGAGTGAAGCTTGTGGCGAGCGACCGTTACTCTGGTTTAAATGCTCTGCTGAGAGTGTTGGGATGGTTGTTGTTGCAGCACGGACTGTATTCAGTGTGACACCAGTCGTCTTATGTTGTTTATAAATGATAGTACAGGCCGGGTTTGTTGTGTTTAATAAAGTTAAATGTACGCAACTATAACCGTCCATTCTATTTATAATAGAGGATAGAATGAAACAGAGAGAGCGCGCGAGCAGAGTGCGCGGTCACAGAGGAGGAGGAACTTGTTCAGCTCACAGTCAGAACATGATGATGTTTCTATGGTGACAGACGCTGCGCATCCTCGATTCTTGCAACACATCTTAAAACTGTTTTTTTTTTATTCTGTTCATTGGTGAAACTTTTTTTATGCTAAAAATATATTTTACTAATACGAGGAACAAACCTGCATCTATATTGAGTTTTTTTATGTAATACTAAATGTTTCCATTTTTCTTCTAATAGAATGAAGCATCAAACTCATATGAAAAGGGCAAATATTGAAGATAAAAAAACCTGATTTTAAAATCACTCTTACTAAAGATTTCATTCTGTCCCTCTGTGCATAGACTATAGACTGTTACAACAGCAGATAAAGTGTAAAATTAATGTGCAGTGAAATGAGCTCAACATGAAACAAGTTACTTATAAATGTTGCTATAAGAGAAGAAAAACCATTGATTTCTGTCCTGAAACATGTTCACAGCTCCTTCATGCTCAACACAGGGACAAGATCCTTGTAGTCTTCAATAAGAGGTGTTTTTCTGCCATCTGCTGGACAAATACAGCATTGCAGCATTAAACATGTTTATTGCTGTTATTTATTATTCTCTAAGGTTTACTTATTTATGTAGATAATATTTAATTTATTTAATAAAAAATACATCTGAATTGCTTAGCAGGAATATAGTTTATACTCTGGCGTAATCAAATTTTATTTTTTAAAATAATGGAACAAAGCAGTGAAATAGTAATATTATGCATAATTTATCCAGTAACAGTAAGATAATTCATGATAATAATTCATTTCAAATAATTCATGATAATAGTTCTTCTTCTACTAAGTTTTTTACTAAGTTACAAGTGTTTGAAGTGATCAGACTTACAGAAATCAGTCATCAGTGTTGTATGTTGTGTGTGCAGATACAGGCTTTGATGCTGAATATAACCTGCAGTGTTTCTCTATCAATCTCTTTAAGTTTAGTGTGACTTTATCTCCACGCTGACATATGACTGACACGAGTCTGTCCTCAGTGAAGTGTCTCTTCACGCTGGAGGAGGAGTCCCGCTCATCAGCGCTCGCACTTTATTGATATATATGGAGAAAATAAAAATGCTGCTTTCTGATTTGTCAGTGATTGTGTTTGATGATTTCCTCTGTTGTGTCTAATAAGGTAACAGTGAGTGTCATTGGCAGCTGTGAGAGTCTCTCTCTCTTTAGGGGACTGACAGGAGCCAGTTTCTTCAGTGTGTTTGAGGGAGAAGAAAGAGAAACTTGTGTTTCATGATGAATTAGTGTGTGTCGAGCAGAAGTAAAAGATGGAGAGTTGTCTGATGTTGATGTTTCTGTGCTATATGGTAAAACTCACCACCTCTGGTAAGTACTCAGGAACTTTATTCTTTAATATGAGCTGAAATCAATTACATGTAATATTACACTTACATATTATGTTTACTCTCTCATATGCAGACAGTGTGAATGTGAGGTTAGTGAATGGCAATAATCGCTGTGCTGGTAGAGTGGAGGTTCTTCATAGAGGTCAGTGGGGAACAGTGTGTCATGATGGCTGGGATCTGACTGATGCTGCAGTGGTGTGTAGAGAGCTGGACTGTGGGACGGCTGTAGAAGCAACATATGATGCTCACTTTGGACAAGGATCAGGACCAATTTCAATGGGTAATCTATACTGTAGTGGATCAGAGACTGCACTGAAAGACTGCAGTTCAGACAGCTGGTATGCAGCATGGGTCTGTAACCATAATCATGATGCTGGTGTCGTGTGTTCAGGTAAGCTTCCCCTCAGCTTATCACATCACTCTTTCATAATTCTCACTCAAGCAATATAATGTTTCTGTATGATGATGAGGACAAACTGCATCATTGTCAATCTTATGAAGCAGGCAATCTGTTTAATTGTTTTGTTCATGATATTATATTTGTCCCCATTCTTTATTTTCTTATAATAAACTATGATGCAGAAAATCTCCATTAAATATGTAAGGTCTTCTTTATTATTCACAGACAGTCTGATTTGACAATCTTATTTACATTCTTTATTTAATGAAGATTATGAAAAAATGATAAAATTACAGATATAATTAGTCCAGATTAAATGAATGAATTACAGAATGTCAAAACCTAATGGAAGTTTTCTCTTGTGCTTCAAGTATAAAGAGATGTTTAATTTATTTGTCCTTATTGCAAAGACTCAAAGCAAGGACTACGACTTGTGGACGGATCTCACCGGTGCTCTGGGAGATTGGAGGTGCTTCGTACAGAAGGATGGGGTTCAGTGTGTGACGCTGCCTTTGACCAGCAGGATGCAGAGGTTGTGTGTAGAGAGCTGGACTGTGGGGCTCCTGTACAGGTGCTGGGAGAAGATGCTTTTGGAAAAGGAAAGGGGCGAATTTGGTCAGAAGAGATTCAGTGCAGAGGAAATGAAGATCAGATACACAACTGTCCACTATTATCTTTACAGAAGCACAGCTGTTCTCATGACAATGATGTTGGAGTGATTTGTTCTGGTTGAGTATAAACATTTGGCTTCTTTTTAGATAAATTACATACATAATATACTGCTGTTGTGTTGCTGAATTATCTTGACTCTAGTTTCATACTGTTTAAATAAGCTGTCAGTTCTTTGTCCAGGTTACACTGACCTCAGACTGGTAAATGGTTCAGACTCTTGTTCTGGAAGAGTGGAGCTTCAGTTCCTGAATGATTGGGGCACAGTGTGTGATGCATAAAATACATAAATTACCCTGCAATATATTAATAAAATGCCTCATCTTTCACTCAGATTCCTCTCTGGCTGTTCATGATGGTCTGGTGCAGTTGTCTGGAGAGAGACAGTGTGAGGGGGAGGTGGAAGTTTCCATCAACCAGGTCTGGAGGAGAGTTCTGCTGGACTCCTGGAGTCTCACTGAATCCTCTGTGGTCTGCAGACAGCTGGGCTGTGGCTCTGTGCTGAACTTCTCCGGCTCCTCTTCATCCAGTCCTGAACACAGTAATGAGTGTGTGACGGGCTTCCAGTGCTCTGGGAGTGAAGCTCATCTGGGGAACTGCAGATCTCCACGAACTTTCAACTGCAGCTCCAGACAACAGCTGTCAATCACCTGCCTTGGTGAGAAGAGCAACATCTGGGCAGATTCTTCAGTTGTTAGTGATCAATAATGTGTTTTTCTTTCTCTGAAAATCAGGTCACGGGTCCATCAGGCTGGTGGGTTCTGGGGGAGACTGTGCAGGGAGGCTGGAGGTTTTTCACAGTGGCTCATGGGGGACAGTGTGTGATGACTCCTGGGATATTAAAGATGCCCATGTGGTGTGCAGACAGCTGCAGTGTGGAGTGGCCCTCAGTAACCAGCAGGTACCAGCCTGGTTTGGTCCTGGTTCTGGACCCATATGGCTGGATGAGGTGGAGTGTGAGGGGAATGAGACGTCCCTGTGGAGCTGCTCTTCTCCAGGCTGGGGAAAACATGACTGTCTACACAAGGAGGATGTAGGAGTCGTGTGCTCAGGTAAACTGTAAAGTAATGTAAATGATTTTCAAAGATACATTTAATTGTTTTTCACAAAATATCCTATGTAAATGATAGTGTACAGCTGGTAATTTTTACAAAATAAACTCCAGGATGATCAGGAGCTGACGGGTCTTGTATCATCTTAAAGGGGTTTATTTTTCAACAATGACTATATGACTGCAATGTCAGTCTGATATACAGCGTTGCCATGGATGGTGATATTTTTTTTTATTGACCAAGCAGAATCAAGTAGAATATTTTGTATAATATATTATGAACCTTATGTAAATATACACTGTGTACATGCTATCAGTGCTTGCAGCATGTATTAGACTTGTATTAACCAGTTATTTAAGGTGATATTTTTGGTTTAGCAAAACCTGGATTCCAATGGTTTTAATACACAACCTTTTCCATATTTTTTGTATATGAAACATTTTTGTTTAATACTTTTTTTTCTTCTTTTTTTTTACAATTCTTATCAATAATTTATTTATTATTTATGTAGATGAAGTTCATTCTCATCCTTCTCCATCTAGAGTTTAAAGAGATCAGGTTAACTGAGGGCTGTGAAGGGAATGTGGAGGTTTTCTACAATGGATCCTGGGGTAATGTGTGCTGGAACCAGATGGACAGAGACACAGCGAGTCTGATCTGTCAAGAGCTGAACTGTGGAAGATCTGGTGTTTTGTCTGATTCTACATCAAGAGTGGGATCAGCTCGTAACTGGCTGGATAAAGTGAAATGTCGACCACATGATTCAAATCTGTGGCAGTGTCCATCTTCACCCTGGGGACAGAACGACTGTAATGAAGATGAAGTGGCCAAAATCACCTGCTCAAGTGAGATAATAAATGATGATCTCAACAGTCATGTTTCTTTAAAAACAATGTTCATAATGTGGTGAGTAAACTCGTTCTGAAAAATTAAACTGAGCTGATGGAAAGAGCCTAAAATTTTATGAAATTTAAATTATGTTTTCACATTGATGTTTCACTGAGAGATGTTCTCAGAATCAGATTCGGAAAGAGATTTATTGCCAAGTGTACTTGCACACACAAGTATTTTACCTTGGTATTGAAGCTTCCAGTACACACAAATGAATATAACAAGACACTTAATAACATTTAAGAATAAAAAATATAAAATAGTATAAAGACACAGATAGGTTTAGTCAAAATAAACATTTACAGATAATGAACATATTTACAGTATTGTGAATAATAATATGAATAAATAGAACTAAATGAATTTACAAAGATATTGCACTAAACATTTCAAGAGGGAAATAGACTGTGGGAAGAAACTGTTCTAGTGATCTGAGGTGCCGTCAGGACTAATGACTCTGAATCCTAATGTTCAGTTCAATTTATTTTTAATCTCAGTGGAGGAAAATCCTGAATCTCCTCAGAGTCGTCTGACATGTTCTACCTCATCATCTCCTCACCAGAGACAGTGTTCAGGTAAGTTTTTTGACAATACTTTTACATTTTTATTATAAGCCTGTATTTTCCTAAATGATAAATATATGTGCATTTAAACAAGAATTTATTTGCATTTAAAATCGTAATCAAATTCATAAATGTAATTATACATTTAAAGCCGTCTTTGTTCAGTTTCAGTATGATTTGTTGTAAATGTGCTGGTCAGTGATGTTGATGTGTGTGATTTAGAGCATGTTCCTCTCAAACTGGAGGGTGGAGGGGATGGCCGGTGCTTTGGGAGGCTGGAGGTGTATCATAACGCTGTGTGGGGCTCAGTCTGTGATGATCTGTGGGACATCAGCGATGCTCAGGTGGTCTGCAGGCAGCTGGGTTGTGGAGCAGCACTGAGGGCTGATGGGAATTCAGTCTTTGGTGCTGGTGAAGGTGTTGTGTGGCTGAACAGAGTCGAGTGCAGAGGGAATGAGATTCACCTGTGGGACTGTCCTCTCTCCCTGAAGAACCACACTGACTGCTCCAAAAAATATCACGCTAGACTCACCTGTGCAGGTCACAGAAAAACATTAAGGAATGTTAAATCAATTACTTGCTTTGATTTTGAATATGTTTGTGTCTGTTTTGCTAGATTTGTCAGTGTCCACTACTCCTGCCACAACAACATCATCTTCTCCTCCAGTTTCTCAGACAGTGAGCTCAACATCAGTCTCTCCTCCACAAACTCCTCCAGTGTCTCTCTCTGTGCTTGTGATTGTTCTAGGAGTTTTGCTCTTACTGCTCTTAGTGCCACTGCTTATACTGATTCAGCAGAACAGAGTGATGAGGAGAGGTAGGAGAGATCCAGAGACTGTCATATTGTGTCTTATTCAGTGTGTGATCAGTCATGTGTTGTGAACTGACAGCAGGTTTGTCTCTCTACACTCACAGCTCTCTCTAAGAGGAGACACAGGAGCACGACTGAGGCCGTTTATGAGGAGATTCATCACAGACACAATCACTTCACTCAGAGGGGTGAGACATGAGCCGTGAATCTTATTTAATATGATTAATTAATAAGAGAGTCTGTCAGACACTTGATGTTCATCTATTATTAGTCCTGTTAATCCTCCTGCAGAAAACCACAGAGCTGCAGGTGCATGTGTGTGTGTGTGTGTGTGTGTTTGTCTCTTCCTGTGTGTATTTTTAGAGGGTAATAAGGAGCAGGTCATATGTTTGTATATGTACATATAGGTGCAGGTGTGTGTGTGTGTCAGTAAGTGTCTCTTCCTGTGTGTATTTTTAGGAGTAATAAGGAGGTTCTTATGTTTGTACATGTAGGTGCAGGTGTGTGTGTGTGTGTGTGTTTGTTTCTTCCTGTGTGTATTTCTGGAAGGCAGTGAGGAATGGGTTCATGTGAGGATACATGTGTGTTTACTAATAGGCCTCTAAAACATGAGATTTCTGCCTCTAATGCCTTTAAAATGTAAGTAATTAATATTTGTGTTGTGTTGTCAGAAACAAAATTCTTTATGATTCAAAGGAAATGAGGATTCAGTCTGTTTGTAATGATGAACATGTTTCTGACTGTTCTGCTCCTTTAACAGAGAGTCTCATCTCTGAAGAACTGCATTCTGGGTATGAAGATGCTGATGAGCTTCTCTCAGGTTAGAGAGCTGAAGTATATTCAAAACAACACCTAAAATAAATTATTTGATTTACAAAAAAATATATCAAATGTATTTCACATATTTTACCACTAAATGAAATCTGTTTGAATGTTTCAATTGTTCACAATACTAAAAGTTCTCTTATTAGAAAAAGAGTTCAATACTGTTTCATGTTCAATTTGTAGAAGACACACCTGGGAGCTATGATAATGTCATGACGAATGGACAGAACTTTAATATTAAAAAAGGTGTTTTTACTTTTTATTCATTTTTTGTTTGTGTACAGTACTGATATGATGATGTATCATTTGTTCTGTTTATATCTTCATGTTTATGTAGTGGACACACCGGAGCATTATGATGATGTCATTATTATTGGACAGAACATTCAAGGTGTAACAGGTGAGTCACACAGAACTGTATTTTATTATCATCCACTAATATTGAACATGTGTTTCTACCATTAATGAATCATCATGACTTCATCAAGAGTAAATCTAACTGCTGGAGAGACTTTTGACTGCCAGGATCTAATTTAATTATAATTATATGAGTGAACCGGTCAGAGCACAACTTTATATAAGGAAGAGGAGACAGGTCATCAGGTTTAAGTGATGTATTGATAAAAAATAAGCCACAGAGGTACAGGTATTTCACAGATAGATATCAGTTACAGGCAGTAGAGGCATTAGTCTGGAACACAAGAAATACAATAAAGGATAATGAATAACTAAAAATAGTTCGCCATATATACAAAAATAAACGTCCATTGGTACATAAAGGCAGTCAAAGTATATTAAATCCTCACCAATAAAATTTCTCCATGAAATATACAATCCAAGGGAGGAAAATACGGTATCACGTTGTACATTATAAGCCATAAGCGATCATCTAACATGATAAACATAACTCCATATATGGATATAATCACGGATATAATGGATATAATTAGAGTGCAATCGCTCGTCTGATATAAACAGCTTACAATATCAAATCACGTCGCAATCTTATCATTGTAAACCAGAACAGTGATATACAAACACAAACAGAAGAAATAATCACATATGGAACAGCGTCATTCAGCTAGACTAACAGAAACAACAGCTGCGGACAAGATTAAACATAAATAACTCAATACCGATCTCAATAAACACAAAAATAAGGCAAACAGGCTTACTTGCAGGTCAATGGCTAATACCTTGAGGTAATTCTGCTGCAAATATCACAAATAAACAGCAATAAATGTCCTTTCAGCGATCGGCTCTACAGAGCATAACAGTTCAGCAGCAACAGCAGCTTAACTCACGTGACTGCTCATCTGGAAGATGACGTACAATGTCAAAATAAAAGCCCTCTCGTAAAGGAGCCTTTACAACACTAATAGTCTCAGACAGTCATGAGGGGAAAGAGACAAAGCTTTTCTTCTTCTTCTTTTTCTTCTTTTTTTTTACTTATTTCAATCAATGCAAAAAGTGATCTCATGTTTGAAAGGGTTTCAAAGTATATTATGAGATCAGTATTACAAAAGGTAATATGTGAGGGTTTCTTTTGAGTTTTTTTTTTTTTTTTGTCTTATGAATACAAAACTTTGCCAAAATAATTAACAGGTTCATTGTGTGATTTTGTTTTTCAGAAAAATATGAGGTTTGAAAACAAAGTAAAATGTAATAAGGTTCTAAAAAATAAATGATCAAAATCTTCAAATGATGTGCTACAAAAAGTACATTTACCACAAACAGTATGAATATATCTACTAATGGAAGCGTTTACAGGATAACATCTATGAATCTTTTTTTTTTTTTTTACTTTATTATTAATAACATTTATATGTTAATGTCCAAATGCTGTGCCAAGATATACAATGAGGTTTAATTTTGATTCACAAGGAGGATTGGATCCGACATTAAAGGAATTTCTTATAAAATTGTTATTAAAGCGTTTATCAAAAAAGATAATTTACAAAGTTGAGGATTTTGTAAGGCTGTATTATTAATATCTACATCTGAGAATTTGGTTAAAGTTATTATGCCATTGGGGATAGCCTTAATTACTTTAATTATTTTACATATTTTTTTTTTTTAAATAAAATTAGGATATGTGTAGGAAAGAGATCAGTGACATCATCAATGACACAAGCTGTATTAAAATCACAATGTGAGGTTTTATTTCACATGTGTATCAGAGGGAGATCAGGAGGAGTATGATGATGTGAAGAACAGCAATGAAGATGAGAGAAACCTGTTGGGTCGGTTATCGTGACATTTTTACATAACTATCTACTTTATTCATTATGTTGCTCATTTTTAAAACTAAATCTTGATGCATTTATAACAATAAATGAAAATATGAATTTAACTTTTGTTTTTAAAAACAGACTATGATGATGTGGGGGAGGAGTCAAATAAAGAGGGCGGGGCCATATGACTCACTGACCACACCCACTGCCTCTGATCATCAAATCATATTACAGTTACTGGAGATACTGTTTTTTTTATGTTGCTACTAAAGATTCAGTGCCTTATGTTTTTATGTTATTTTAAATATTTTTAAATGAAAAGTTAGATGTGCAAAATTCAGTAACAAATTTTAGTATTTGTATTTTAGTATTTGAGCTATTTTTATTTTGATAACATGCTTTTCACCTAATAAAAAAATAACATTCATTCATCATGTCACAAAAATATTTTTTAGAAGAGGAGAAAATTATGCAAAATACTATAAATGTAAATGATGAAAATAGATTTACCACTTAATAGTTATTATTATAAGTTATCGTGTTTCCCATAAACTTACTACCAGCATTAGTTCTTGTGTATGTCAGCTTGAATTAACTTAAATAGAGCACAATTTAATATTTTATTTACAAGAATGTAATGTTTCTGGGAGAGACAAAGGTATGCAAAGGTGTAGACATCTATGAGAATTCTAGAGAATTACATTACGTCTCTAAACAGGGATCATTTACAAGTGACATGGGAAATTAAAAAAACAAAGCAGATTTTTTCCTCTTGAACATCACATAATGTGAGTGGAAATTGATTAAAGTAACTAAATAAAAAAGAATAGCCTACAATATGGGAAAGTAAGGAAAGATTGTGACAAGAAATTTAAATTCATCTTATTTCGTTAAGTTCAAATTAATAGAGTTTAGTTAGATCATAAAAGTGATTAAAAGTTGTCAATACACATCATTCACATCTTATCATCACTGCTGACGTCATCAGTAAGCAGACCTGTCACTTTGATGATGTCACACCAGCACAATGTCAAGAGGGAACAGGAAGAGGTTTCTGTGCTGAAATTTCCTGTTTGATCACAGGATGAACTAAGGTTTGGATGAGGGAATCAAGTATTTAATATTTTTATTTAAAATTAACTTTTAAATGATTGACAGACAGATAAAGGTTGACACATCCTGCTATTATTTACCTCCTCAATGTTTAACAATAAATAAGAGTTGAATGCCAGAGCTCTGTGTAATTTGTGACATTAAACTGAATACATGATGAAATACTGAAGTCTCAAACTAAACTTACGTGCAAACTAAGTTCTCACAGCCTAGAGAGAAATTGTTATAATTAAAATACAACAATAAATCATTTTACTCTTCCAGGTCTATTACTAAAAAAAAAAAAAATTGGTGTAAACGTGTTTAATTAAATCCAGTAAATGAGTGAGTTTGTGGAGAGCGACCGTTACTCTGGTTTAAATGCTCTGCTGAGAGAGCGCGCGAGCAGACAGAGTGCGCGGTCACAGAAGAGGAGGAACTTGTTCAGCTCTCACTCAGAACATGATGATGTTTCTATGGTGACAGACGCTGCGCATCCTCGATTCTTGCAACACATCTTAATATAACTTAAAAACTGTTTTTTTTTTCTTTTTCTTTGTTTTCTTGTTAATTGGTGAAACTTTTTTATGCTTAAAATATATACTATTACGAGGAACAAACCTGCATCTATATTGAGTTTTTTTTTTATTTATTTTTTTTTTTTTTTATGTAGGCTAATACTAAATGTTTCCATTTTTCTTCTAATAGAATGAAGCATCAAACTCATATGAAAAGGCCAAATATTCAAGATTACAGGGCAAATTTAAAGTTTGTCAGTGGAAAGCCTGATATTAAAATTACTCTTGCTAAAGATTACATTCTGTCCCTCTGTGCATAGACTATAGACTGTTACAACAGCAGATAAAGTGTAAAATTAATGTGCAGTGAAATGAGCTCTACATGAAACAAGTTACTTATAAATGTTGCTATAAGAGAAGAAAAAACATTGATTTCTGTCCTGAAACGTTCACAGCTCCTTCATGCTCAACACAGGGACAAGACCCTTGTAGTCTTCAATAAGAGGCGTTTTGCTGCCATCTGCTGGACAAATACAGCATTGCCGCATTAAACATGTTTATTGCTGTTATTTATTATTCTCTGAGGTTTATTTATTTATTTAGATAATATTTAATTTATTTAATAAAAAACTGAATAGCTTAGCAAAAATATAGTTTATACTATGGTGTAATCAAATTTTATTTTTAGAATAAAAAAAAAAAGCAGTAAAAATCCATTTATAGCATAATTTATCCAGAAATAATAAGATTAAAATGTTAAATTTTTAAAGATAATTAATGAAAAAAGTTCTACTTCTACTAAGTTTTCCACTAAGTTAAAAGTGTTTGAAGTGATCAGACTTACAGAAATCAGTCATCAGTGTTGTATGTTGTGTGTGCAGATACAGGCTTTGATGCTGAATATAACCTGCAGTGTTTCTCTATCAATCTCTTTAAGTTTAGTGTGACTTTATCTCCACGCTGACATATGACTGACACGAGTCTGTCCTCAGTGAAGTGTCTCTTCACGCTGGAGGAGGAGTCCCGCTCATCAGCGCTCACACTTTATTGATATATATGGAGAAAATAAAAATGCTGCTTTCTGATTTGTCAGTGATTGTGTTTGATGATTTCCTCTGTTGTGTCTAATAAGGTAACAGTGAGTGTCATTGGCAGCTGTGAGAGTTTCTCTCTCTTTAGGGGACTGACAGGAGCCAGTTTCTTCAGTGTGTTTGAGGGAGCAGAAGGAGAAACTTTGGTAGTGAATTTATTAGTCTTTTGGGAGAACAAAGGGAGATGGAGAGCTGTCTGTCACTTAGTTTACTGTCTTCAGTAGTTACTCTTATTACAGCTAGTAAGTACACTCAGAGTCAGATTTTTTTTTAAATTATTATTATTGATAAAGCATGCTATAACTATTGGATAAATTAATTGAAATTTATTTTAAATTTGTTTACATGTGATTATGCAGTTATATGTCACTTTCATAACTTCTGTATGGTTATTATTTTATTGTTGTATGCTCATTTAATGATGTTTCTCTAATGGGCAGATTGTGTGAATGTGAAGCTTGTGAATGGTGACAGTCGCTGTGCTGGTAGAGTGGAGGTTCTTCATGAAGGTCAGTGGGGAACAGTGTGTCATTGGAGCTGGGATATGACTGATGCTGAAGAGGTGTGTAGAGAGGTGAACTGGGGGCTTTACAAGCACCAGGATATTCTTACTTTAGACCAGGATCGGGAAAAATCTGGATGGATGGAGTGCGGTGTGAACGATCAGAGTCAACACTGAAGGACTGTGGATCAAAAAGATGGGGTGAACATAACAGCTGTGACCATCATAAATATGATGCTGCTGTCAAATGCTCACGTAAGCAGTTTCATACACCTCATTTTTGTATTTTTGCTTCTTCTTTTTTTTTCTTTCTCAGTTTACTCGGTCCTGGAGGGCCACTGTCCTGCAAGGTTTAGCATCAACTTGCCTCAACACACCTGACTGGAAGTGTCTAGTATGCCTAGTAGACCTTGATTAGCTGGTTCAGGTGTGTTTAATTGTTAGGTTGCTGAACTCTGCAGGATGGTGGCCCTCCTGGAGCAGGGTTGGACACCCCTGGCCTAAGTCTTGGAAGAGAAAGACAAACTGAGGGATGTAAAATCATTTTATTAATTTATTTCATAATGTTACATCTCACCCCAGAATCTGTTACAACTAACCCCGATTATGGGGTGAATTGTAACATTTCAATTGTTGTTTATTTTTCTTTTAATAGGTTATTTTGATTTTATTTCTAGGCAGTGGATTATATTGTGATGTGTGTTGCGTTTGGAATATCGTCCTGACAGGTTAATTAATGAGCCTGATTGGGAAATGAGAGACACCGGCGTGGGAGCTGTGGATTCAGTGACTGGGGATGGGAACAGTGGTGTAGTCGGGGCCATACGCAAGTATAAGCCGTATACTTACTTTTTGCTCAGAGCTGTTTGCGTATTACGACTTCTAAGGATCAGTATTTGCGTATACCCACTTGTATTTTTTGCTTCTAGTCCAATCTGTTGTCATGTTAGCTTCCCCTTTAACTGTGTGTCCAATGCTGTTGCGTAAACTCGCGATTCTCTGTTGTAATTGGTGCATTAGTACTTCCATCATTCTACCTTTGCCAGATTATTTTGATAGCGGCTGGTTCTGAAATAGATCTGTCTGGAGAGCGCGGTTCATGGTTGCATAGCAACGACGAGCGCAAGCGCTTTGGAAAGGAGGAGAAAGAGGCGCGGGCGCGCTTTCCACGCGTTTTTAGACGCGACATGTGAACGGCCCCTAATACTGTATTCTTTGCAAACAGCGACAACTTCGTTGCAGATAAGACACACCGGCTTTGCATTCACAAAACCAGGTAGGATGAACGCATAGTTGTCTTTCCATTCTTCTTTGTATGCCCTATTTTCGCTGTCAACTTTCCTCTTTAGACTCTTTAATCGTGCTATTTTCTCTCACCAGAGCTTAAATGTTAACATCACTCTGCACACGATGTAATAGCGTAGCCTTCCTCCAGCACGCAAACAATTTTTAAAAATGCAGGTTGCTACGTGACGATATGCCAAGGAATAATTCTGAGTGTAAAAGTAGGCTAGGTCAAATATTTATTACAACAAGTTAGGCTCCATTGTGTAACACGCAAACTAAAATGATACACATTTATTATTCACAATATGGAAAGAGGAAATAAAACATATTTCGTTAAGAGCATGACTCAAACATGTGCTGTACCTGCACCATTTTGGAATTTTCTGAGTTTAAAGTTAAAGTTTAGTTATCAAAGTGTTGCTTTGTTTGTATACACACAATCATTGTGAAAAAGACATATACAACAATGTCATTATAGCTTATTTGTTGCAGTGCAATAGTACATTGCATTTTTACCTGGATTAACTGAATGTCCACCACCTTGTTATCATCCAGGTTCATCATTGTGTAGCTTCCATATTTGGCACAGTGTCCTTCAGGGGGAATCAGAGTAGAAAAGAAAAATGTGTAGGAAGTTATTTTTTTTTTTTTTTTATTGAGCAAGATTGTCAAATTGAACAATTTAATCCAGTCTCTCTACAGTGTATTACAAAACGAAAAACTGTTCATAGCTCTAGACATTTCTTAATGCTTATACTGTGGTTGGAATGAGCAGATGAAACTTAATGTCATTATTTTCCCTTCAAAACAAACCTGGTGAATCAGCCCTCATGTCACCACCCAAGACAACGGCCCTTCCCGAATGCCTTGCCTTCTCCAACATTGTGTTTTACTCAGTCCTCCAGTGCCAGTAGATTGTTGGCTGAAGAAAGGCCTTTTGATGATTAAAAAAGGTCCTAGGACATATACATTCCACACTGAGAGTTGACAGTACCTGGAAGATATCACATGATATAAGCTGAAAAAATCTTCAATGACCAATTCATACAATTTATTTAATTTAAACAAAAGACAAACCTTGTGGATCTGTATGTATGATGCACCATTGAAGGCTACTGCTGCAGACAAGTGCAAATGCAGCTGGTGTATTCTGTATGTGTGGCTGGCTGTTCCACTGCATTTTGTGCAGGCAGTGTGAACAGACCTATGCGATATTGAAGCAATAAAATGTATATGAACAATATCCAATATGGCTAAAATAAATAAAATAATTTTTGTAACAGTTTGTCAGCAAGAGAAATTGAATTTGTGAGCGATTTATGAATGAAAAAATTGGGTAATGCTGTGCTCAAGTATGTGACAAAGTGGTCAGTTATATATCAGTGTGTTATGTTGGAGAAATAGTCAGAGACATTGCATATATAAAGAAAATATTCTTTATTTGAAAAATACATGTACATATATTCAAAATACTCAAGTTCTGTGTAATATGAATGATGTATAGTGATTAATTTACTTTCATGAGTTAAGAACATTATTGTATGTTGTTACAATGAAGATATTCATGATATTTTTGTGATCTTGTTTGTTGTAATTGCTCAGATTTTTATTTTATTTCTTCTTCCCTAAAACTGATCAGGCAGCCCAAACCATAAGGCCTAGAGACTTGAAACTTTGTCAAATGGTAGTAGTCTTGCTCGCTAATTATGGCTTGTAAGCTGGGAGTTTTCTGAAAGCTCCCAGATGTACCACGTGGCCGCTGTACCACCTCACCGCTGTAGATTCATTTAGGCGTTGATAGTGGTGCCATGGAAACGCATAATTCCCAGTCCAAGGACTTGAACAGCTCCGAATATAACGTCACGTGTTGTCATCTCAAGATTCTGGTAAATACGAGGTGGCGTGAACGCAGCATGAGCTACACACACACGGCTGAGTATTGTTTCTGCCTTGTCGAGTGTTTTGCCCTGTCGAGTGTTTAGCCATTGGTTTGCATTCCGTTTGTGCCTTGTCCTGCTTTGTCTTGCCTAGCCTGTGTTTTGACCCTGGACTGTTTCCTTGTTTGTTGATCGTTTGCTGCCTGCCTTGACCTGTGCCTGTGTTTTGGATTACTCTTTTGCCTTGCCTTCCTGTTACTGTTTGCTGGTGTTTGACCTACTGCCTGTACGACTTCCTGTAAATAAAGCCTGCATGTGGATCTCCAACTCCGTTGTCCCGCTCCCATCCGTTACACTTACACAGTGATATTATTTTATTTGCCACCACAACAGTTTTAAATTTATTTTTCATGGAGTATTTAATTTTATTTTTAATGTAATAATAAATGTTGAAACTCAAAGGTGTGACCTTCTGGTATACCATATTTGATGCACTATTACCTTATCTACGCCATGGAATCTAGATCTTATCTAGATCTACGATCTACGATGGCGCCGCGCATGGCAGCCACGGTGCTTAGCTCTCCAGTGTTTGTACTGTTTTTGTTAGTTTTTCCTGTTTTTTGTTTTTCAAATACGATCAGTTTTACCAGGGATGAACTGCTGAACATTCGGCAGTACACGCCACAAAATCTTTTACCGGATTTCGATTATTCAGACGTTTTGTTGAATGTTGTAGTTGGTGGAGCGGCAGCGCTATTTAGACGCTTCAGGATGCGCAGACGGGGGAAGCGCGCCGGCGCCCTCGTGAAGCTCAGACAGCGCGGATTAAGAACGCCGCTGCCTAGCATCCATCTGGCGAATCTCCGCTCTCTACCCAACAAAACGGATGAACTCCTTCTGCTCTCCCGGACAAATAAGGATTTTTCGAACTCGGCTGCTCTGCGCTTCACGGAAACCTGGCTGAACAACGCAATTCCGGAAAGCGTGTTAAGTCTGCCGGGCTTTCAGCTGTTTAGATCAGATCGCGACGCAGAATCAACGGGAAATCGCTGGCGGCGGGACGTGCTGTTACATCAACGAAAGGTGGTGTTCAGATGTAACTGTGTTAAAGAAGATGTGCTGTCGATCTTGAAACACTCTTCATTAACTGCAAACCGTTCTATTCGCGCGGGAGTTTTGCTCGTTCATTCTGGTGAGTGTCTACATTCCTCCGCAAGCGCACGTGAGCTCGGCTTTACAGATACTCGCTGATATGATCACAGAGAGTGAGCAACAACACCGGACTCTGTTTTAATCATTCTCGGGGACTTTAATAGCGATTCTCTCACGTGAACTTCCAAAATACAGACAGCATGTTACTTGTCCCACCAGAGACAGTAATACACTGGATCACTGTTACACAACAATAAAGGATGCATATCACTCTGTCCCACGGGCAGCTTTGGGGCTCTCTGATCACTGTTTAGTTCATCTCATACCGACCTACAGGCAGAAACTGAAATCAGCTAAACCTGTAGCAAAGACTGTAAAGAGATGGACCACCGAAACAGAGCGGGCTTTACAAGCCTGTTTCGAATGGACTGATTGGAGTGTTTTTGAAGCTGCTGCCACTGATCTGGACGAGCTCACAGAGACCGTTACATCATATATCAGTTTCTGTGAGGATTTGTGCATTCCTACAAAGACTCATTTAACTTAAAACAACGACAAACCGTGGTTCACTGCAAAACTCAGCCAGCTCCGTCAAGCCAAAGAAGATGCTCGCAGAAATGGGGACAGAGTCTTGTACAAACAGGCCAAATACACACTGGAAAAGGAGATCAGAGTGGCAAAGAGGAATTATTCCGATAAGCTTCGGAATCAGTTCTCTTCTAATGACACGGCTTCAGTGTGGAAAGGTCTGAAAGTCATCACCAATTACAAGACACCATCCCCCAGCTCTGTGGAGAATCAACAACTGGCAGACGATCTGAACGAAGTTTTATTGCAGGTTTGAAAACACCATTCACACCTCCTGTAACCCCGCCTCCCCACACCGGCAATTCCAGTTCAGTGAAGATGACGTGGCGCCAGGTCTTCAGAAAGAACAAGAGAAGAAAGGCACCAGGCCCAGACAGCGTTTCACCAGCCTGTCTGAAAACCTGCGCTGACCAGCTGGCCCCCATCTTCACACAGATCTTCAACAGATCACTGGAGCTGTACGAAGTCCCCTCATGCTTCAAACGCTCCACCATCATCCCGTCCCAAAGAAACCCAAAATTACTGGACTTAATGACTACAGACCTGTGGCTCTAACGTCTGTGGCCATGAAATCATTTGAAAGACTGGTTTTGGCTTATCTGAAGGACATCACTGGATCCTTACTGGACCCCCTGCAGTTTGCTTATCGAGCAAACAGGTCTGTGAATGATGCAGTCAATATGGGACTGCATTATGTTCTGCAGCATCTGGACAGATCAGGGACTTATGTGAGGATCCTGTTTGTGGACTTCAGCTCTGCTTTTAACACCATCATTCCATCACTCCTCCAGCCCAAATTAACTCAGCTGTCCGTGCCCACCTCTGTCTGTCAGTGGATCACCAGCTTCCTGACAGACAGGCAGCAGCTAGTGAGGCTGGGAAATTTCTCATCCAGCACCCGCACCATCAGCACCGGTGCACCTCAGGGCTGTGTTCTCTCCCCACTGCTCTTCTCCCTGTACACCAATGACTGCATCTCTAAAGACCCCTCTGTCAAGCTCCTGAAGTTTGCAGATGACACCACACTGATCGGCCTCATCCAGGACGGTGACGAGTCTGCTTACAGACTAGAGGTTGAACAGCTGGCTGTCTGGTGCAGTCTTAACAACCTGGAGCTCAACACGCTCAAGACAGTGGAGATGATCGTGGACTTCAGGAGAAACCCTCCTGCTCTCCCCCCACTCACCATCATGAACAGCACTGTGACTGCAGTGGAGTCATTCAGGTTCCTGGGCACCACAATCTCCCAGGACCTGAAGTGGGACAACCACATTGAGTCCATTGTGAAAAAGGCCCAGCAGAGGTTGTACTTCCTTCGCCAGCTGAGGAAGTTCAACCTACCACAGGAGCTGCTGAAACAGTTTTACTCTGCCATCATTGAATCCATCCTCTGCACTTTCATATCTGTCTGGTTCAGCTCAGCTACCAAATCTGACCTCAGAAGACTACAGAGGGTAGTCCGGTCTGCTGAGCGAATCATTGGTACAACCCTCCCCACTCTCCGAGAACTGTACTTATCCAGAGTGAGAAAACAGGCAAAGAAAATCACTCTGGACCCCTCACATCCAGCACACTCCCTCTTTGAACTGTTGCCATCTGGTCGACGCTACAGAGCTCTGAGCACCAGAACGACCAGACACAGGAACAGTTTCTTCCCTCAGGCAATCCATCTCATGAACACTTGACAAACATGGAACACACAACACCATTATACATTATTTACTTAAAACACATACTTATTTATATTTCAATTTTGCACTCATCATAACTGTACATACAAATTGTCTATATTATATATTGTTTTTTGCTCTTTTTGCACTTTGTCTATCTTGTATATTATTCTTATTCTTTTTATTATCTGTGTCTTGTCTTGTCGCTGTCACTCTGTTGCACTGTGGAGCTTCTGTCACTAAAACAAATTCCTAGTATGTGTAAACATACCTGGCAATAAAGCTCTTTCTGATTCTGATCTATAGGGGTGGTCGATCTGACGATTTTATGTGATCCATCTTAAGTTTATTTTTTTTACAGGGGCAGTGCACATTGATAAACATGGCTGTAAATAGCCAAAATTTGCCTAAAACACTCTTTTTATATATTTAAGGGGGCTGATTTATAATTCTGTACTTGGACATACTGTGTGCGACTAGACAAATATGAAAAATTAAAAACCTAATAATTTAGATATAAGAATTCTGTGGTTTTCAGTGTCAAAAATCCTCTGTGATGTCAAGAAACATTGCCTTGACAACCCCACCTTTGTCTAAAACCTTTTTTAGTGAAGTAACAGTTGGCTATCTCAGTTTAATAGATCTTGAAGACATCCAAAATCTACTTTTTAAGCAAATCGTGATCGTGATGTCCTCGTAAAAATGTTAAAATACAGGACTGCATTTGGGACCACCACTCTAGTCATAACCAACCTCAGTGCAAAACCTGACTCTCCTTCACGTCCTGTCATTAACCAGGCACACACACCAGAGACAAAAAGGGGTCTAAGCACACACGACAACTGGCAGCGGAGGAGTCCCAGTAATGGCTTGAGTGGGATGCATTTTAAAGGCAATGAGCCCTAGAAGCGAGAATCTCTAGCAGACTACAGTCAGCCCAACAAAGTACTGATATTTTTATTCATCAGTATAACAAAAGAATACCAGTAAGTTTGATTTATAACAAGATGTAAAAATATATACTTAGAATAAATTGATAATTCACCTATCATAATGTATTCACAACTGTCTGGACCCCATTGACTCTTAATATATGGACAAAAAAAAAAAAAAAAAAAAAAAAAAAGCACATTCTTCAAAAAAAAAGACATTCTTCAAAATATCTTTTTGTGTTCAATAGAAAGAAAAATATCATACAGGTTTAAGGGTGAGTATTATTATGACAGATTTTTGGGTGAATAATTTATTTATGTGGCACAATGGATGGCACAATGTAATGACGGATCACTGCATACAACCCACTGCTGCAATAGTCAATGGGGTGGTCAATAAGGAAGGAGAAAGCAAAGGCAGGCAATTCTCCTTACCCCAAGGAACTCAATGTAACTTCGTAGTAAAAAAGAAATTCAAATTTTGAAACTTATGTAAACTTTTCATTTTCAAGTCCAAGACTAAAACTAGATTGTGATGTGTCATCACGGCAAACAGACTCTTATGAAGACAGTCCTAAAACTGGGACAGAATAATGGCCTGCAACTTCTAGACATTCTCGGTTAAAATGGGCAAACAATGTAACTTCTTCCAGTGGGTTGAGATCTTTAATAAAAATTTGTTTTGGAAAAAAAAAAAAACCATTTCCAATTAACATCTTTTCCTAATTTCTGTGGAAGAATTTATAGTTAAACATCCCAGAGCTTAATGTATTTCACAGATCTTTTAGATTTTTAAAAAATTAGAAGTTTCTTTTTTTAAGTAGTGCAATGTGAACATTAATCATAAGGCATATACCAATCAAAATTAATTAACAAACTTCAAGAAGCCTGTAAAAATAAAATGCAGGCAATTAAAAGCAGTCCACCTTCTGCAACTGAGATTGGTTTGTCTGTGGGTTAACCACCATGAAGGGGAACTGGCTGAACCCAGGACGCTTGTTACAAGCAGCACCTTTGGATAAAACAAAAAAGGGTTTTAATAATAAATGTCACGATTCTTATTACACTTTATATTCATTCTGAATAAGCAGCAAACATAAGATATTGGCATTTACCATATCCACCAGTAGTATTGGCACAAATAAGTGCTCCAAAGAAATCGGGGTAGTACTTCTTGATTCTGGCGATGGCTGTCTCACAGGCAACAGTGGGTTGGGTTCCATTTCTCATTAAATCAACAGCTAGAAAACTTTGACCAAAAACAGATATTTTGATAGAATTACACATTTATTTTATCAATGCAGTTCATTCCAGTTTTTTTTTCCTGTTAATAAAATGACCTCTCAAGAATGGTAATTACCTAGGAAGGAAACGCATCATGATGTCTCCATTCCCTGTGGCAACTGCTCCCCCCGCTGTGTTGTCAGCATAAGCCCCGGCTCCAGCCACTGGTGAATCACCTACACGACTACAGATAAGCATACATACATATACTTTACTAAAGCTCTGGACTGGAAACCATTTATGTCACTACTAAACAAGAGCAAAGCTATAATCACAACTAAGTTTCTTGATGTTCTGTTCTTCTTCTGATTTTAAACACTAATGCATTCTGACTTCAACAGGACACCTGAGACATACTGACAAGCTGTCATACTCACCCTGGTATCTTATGTTTTAGTCCATTGGTGGACGTTGCAGCAGCCACCTGTCCATTTACCTCAATCGCAATCATTCCTAATCAGAATTACTGGTAAGAATGCAACATCATCTAAGATCATATGCATCAATGAATTGAATCAAGCAGTGGTTTTCAAATGTCTTCAAGGCATTCAGCCTATTTATCATGCGTCCTTTTCTTAATGCAAATTAAAACTAATGAGCTTGATACTCTGTGGACCCAAGTTCAAGTCTGCATTAAGAAAAACATTTGCACCAACAGATTTCTTTGTCTAAAGACTGATCATCTATCTTTACAATAAATAAACACGTAATCATAAGAGGACTATTACCAATTGTGTCATGAGAATTGAAGTCAAAATTTCCATTCAGATGCTTTGCCACTCTCCTACTTTTCTTTGCTTCCTGCGACGTGTCATTGGGCTTGTATGGCCCACATGATTTGGAAGAGTCGGGAATAACATTCTGTGAAATAAATAGAGAAAATAACCATAACTGATAATGCTTCAAATCATGCTTTGATCTGGGACGCAGAACAAAGTTATTTTTATATTAACTTTTTAAAATAAGCATTACATAAGCAAGGCTATCCATTTTATGCTATGTTGCTCCCTGATTTGCTTTATCTACCTTAAAGTTTTCGGGGGAAATTCTGATTTTTGAAGATCTGATTAATATAGCCAACAACTCTTGCAGTTTAATCTGACTATGAAAACACAAAAAAATAATGTATTGAGAGCATTGTTTTGCATATTTCCATAGGGCTTCAGTTGTGCCAATAGCAGAATGTTGGAATCAACCATTGTATTCTTCATAAATGCATTATTCATTGCTTTGTTTCACGGTGCATATTTTCTTGTCAGTGATTACAGTGATATCCTTCCAAAACCTCTCTGCAGTCTGCATGAATTGAGGTAAACATGACTATCTGCTTCTCAATGAAAAGCAAGTCTCATAAAGCACAATTAATTCTGGTTCTAACCATAAAACTGACTGAAACTTTAAAAAAAAATCTTTCAAAAGGTGTTTGGTTCATTTGAAGTATATCAGAACGGTTTATCTGCCACAGATCTTCTTCTAAACCCATGTTTGAAGTTGCCAAATGTGCTTAAGAACTTAAAAGGTAAACCCTACAGTGATGGTTACACCATGCATGGTTCTTGGTTTTGAGGACTCACCTTTCTAAAGTTGGGTTGACAATTCTGCTCCAACCACTTGGAGAAAATAGGCATTGATTGGATAGTTGATAATTTCTCAGACATGAAGCCCATCTCTTCTGCAAAGTTTTTGGCTGCATAGAGGTCAAAAAAAGTTTTTTTCAGTTCTACTACATATAGTAGGGGAATTTTGAACAAACTGAAATTACATAGTAGAGCTGATTTGATTAGATACAAGAGAGCAAAAATAGAGCAGAAAAAGCTTACTCCTTTTTTTGTAATGTGGATGTTATACAGAAAGAAAGCTATTTTAGCACTGTTTCACAGTCAAGGCTTAGCTTAAGCCAGGATTAGGCCTTAGTTCAATTAGGACATTTAAGTAGCTTTTATAAACATTCTATAATTTACATTTTATAAACATACATTTTGACCATGAAGGTCAAAATTACAGTTTCAGTGCAGCTTCAAAGGGCTTTAAACAATACCAGATGAGGAATAAGGGTCTTATCTAGTGAAACGATCTGTCATTTTCTAAAAAAAAAAATATATATATATATTCGTTTTAACCATAGACGCTCGTCTTGAACTAGCTCTCTTCTTCTCCTTTTCTATTAGAATTCCGGCAGTGTAGATGCTGCTAAGTGTATTACTTCCTCCACAGGTCAAAGTTTTAACTAATTTGTCATATACAATATGCTAGTGCAAATATATAACAATTAGTTCAAACTTTGACCTGTGGAGGGCAGTAATACACTTAGCAGCGTCTACACTGCCGGAATTCTACAAGAGAAGAAAAAGAAGAAGAGAGCTAGTTCAAGACGAGCAAGAATAATCCTGGAATGTTTTCATCAAAACATTAATTTCTTTTCGACTGAAGAAAGAAGGACAAGGACATCTTGAATGAAATGGGGGTGAGTAAATTATCAGGAAATTTTTATTTGAAAGTGGACTAATCCTTTAAGAGAGCAGATGGAATTAATAGAATGGCACAACATTATAGATGGAATTACAAAGTGTAAAGTGATGTATACTTTAAGCTGATATAAAATTTGGACTGTTCTCCAGTGTCTACATATAATTTAGTTAAAAAATAGTTGAAAATACTCATAATACTCAAATCACCCCATGTGTGATCACATTTTCCCCAGTTGGCTTTTGACGACTGAGTTGCAGCCACATGAATTGTTTGCGAATGAAGTGACCACTGAATGTACAGTTCCTACCTGACTCGCCCACTATGAAGGTGTGTTTTGTGTATTCCATCACGGCTCGGGCAACAGCCACAGCATTTTTGACCCCACGAAGGCTTGCCACTGCCCCCACTTCCATTGTTTTTCTGAACATGGGACATACAGCAAACAAAAACAAGGCTGATACTTTACATGATGGTTTTATAGGGAACATAGAGTTTTCACTACTCCTTCATCTATGCTCTCACTGTTCCTTAATCTACTATACTGAACGATGTCTGAAACTTTGTATTACTAGTAGGGTTGCAAAGGGGCGGAAAGTTTCCGGGAACTTTCCACGGGAACTTAACCTGGGGAATTTTGCAAATATTCCAATTTGGAAACAACAGGAATTTACCGGAATTAATTGGAAATTTTGGGAATTTTTTATAAATTTATAATATTTATATAAAATGTATCATATACAAACATAAATATAAACATTTTGTTTGGTCATAACATAAAAGTTATTTTTCGCATTCATTTCATTCTAATTTAGTAAATACTTAAAATATATTTTTATTGCAGCAATTGTTGTGTTATTTATTTCAGTGACACATGATCCTCACATGATCAGTGACACATGATCCTTATTGTCAATGTTAAAAACAGTTGTGCTGCTTAATATTTTTTTGGAACCTGTAATACTTTTTTCATGATTCATTGATAAATAAAAGTTAAAAAGAACAGCATTTATTCAAAATAGAAATCTTTTCTAACACTATCACTTTAATATCACTTTTTATCAATTTCGCACATCCTTGCTGAATAAAAGTATTAATTTCTTTCAAAAATAAATAAATAAATAAATAAAATACTGACCCCAAAATTTTTATCGGTAGTGTATATTGTTACAAAAGATTTCTATTTTAAATAAATGCTGTTCTTTAAGTCCCTGTAAAGTCAGTTCTGTGAAATGTTACAAACACATTACAAAGACTGTGAATTGTGTAGTGCTGAATTGTGAAGTTAGAGCGTTAAACAGTTTTTCACCAATTCTCTGTTCAGGATTTTTAACCGTTAGTTATACAGCCCATTGCACGTTTAGCTAGTAATGCCTTCGTCAGTGATCGTTCTACACCGGATAGTTTTACAAACTTTAATCAGACAGCTGGGATTCACTGATAATCCGCTGTTATTGGTGAATGGGGCTGAACCGACTATCTCCCGCCTTCATCCTCCCGTCCCACCGACAACCGATGATATGGGGCCGGACAGAGTCACTCCCGTCCCGGCCTACATCCTCCCGTCTCGCGGCGCCGTCATTTGTCAACTCGACAACAGTCGGCAGTACGTGCCCACCAATGAGTGTAAGTTGCCGTGTGTGTTATGTTATAATTAGTAGGTAGTCCACAGTAAATTTGCAACCCTCTAACGTGATTAGGCATTAGACAAGTAAGTTGAGACGGCAGCTCTCGCGAGTGGGTCTGGTTTCAGCGCCGACATCCGACGCCCCCAGCGTTTGAGCGCAGAGAATACTGCTCATTTTTTCGAGATTTTGATAACTTATTTCATTTACTTGCCTATTTTTTTTTTTTAATCATTCAAATTTGGATGGGTGGTTAATAACACATTTTTCTGCGGTGTGACAAACTCAGAATACATACTTTAAAATGACTTTACAGGGACTAATGTAGTTTCTTTTTACAGTGTCAACATTCAACATTTTTCCATTCAAAAATAATTTTATTTTATAGACTCCTGTTTTTGGTGTAATTAATTTACAATATCAGTTTGAACAGTTTACAGTAACTAGGCAAACTATAATGACAAACACTTAATGTAAAAACTTTATGATTAGTTGCAGATCTTGGCCTGCGAGTCACTCTATCACTGATATACCAGATGATTATGAATCTAGAAAAAATATTTCACAATATTAGTTTTATTACAATTTAAAATAATGGTTTTCTATTTTAATACACTCTAAAATATAATTTATTTCTGTGATGCAAAGCTGAATTTTCATCTGCCATTAGGCCTACTCCAGTCTTCAGTGTCACATGATCCTTCAGAAATCATATTATATAGGCCTATACTGTATATATATATAAAGTTTATTGCAAAATATGGACATATATGCATAAGTATTTTGAGACCATAGGGGGAGTTCGACTCAATGCTTCATAGGAGTGGGTGGAGCTAAATTGGACCGTTCGATTGTGAGTATTCTCTGTCTCTGTAAGTACTCTTTGTGAGTACTCTGTCTCTGTAAACTCTAATGTAGTTTTTTTTTCTTTTTTCCCCCCCACAAATTCTGCTGTTAAACACGATTATTTTAAGAACAAGTTGAACAAGGGCTGATGGCTTTAGAAGAAGCAAATGCCATAAATTAACATCGTAGCTCATAGTAGGTTGTTAAAGTCATGGTGGCAGTGGGGTTATGGTATGGGCAGGTGTATGTTATGGACAACAAACACAGGTGCATTTTATTGATGGCATTTTGAATGCACAGAGATACCATGACAAGATCCTGAGGCCCATTGTTGTGCCATTCATCCACGACCATCACCTGTGTTGCAGCATGATAATGCACGGCCGCATGTTGCAAAGATCTGTACACAATTCCTGGAAGCTGAAAACATCCCAGTTCTTGCATGGCCAGCATACTCACCGAACGTGTCACCCATTGAGCATGTTTGGGATGCTCTGGATCAGCGTATACGACAATGTGTTCCAGTTCCTGCCAATATCCAGCAACTTTGCACAGCCATTGAAGAGGAGTGGACCAATATTCCACAGGCCACAATCAACAACCTGATCAACTCTATGCGAAGGAGATGTGTTGCACTGCGTGAGGGAAATGGTGGTCACACCAGATACTGACTGGTTTTCAGTTTTGTGGCCAGCCTAAGGCACACCTGTGCAATAATCATGTGTCTAATCAGCATCTTGATATGCCGCACCTGTGAGGTGGATGGATTATCTCAGCAAAGGAGAAGTGCTCACTAACACAGCATTAGACAGATTTGTGAACAATATTTGAGAGAAATAGGCCTATTGTGTACATAGAAAAAGTCTTAGATCTTTGAGTTCAGCTCATGAAAAATGGGGGCAAAAACAAAAGTGTTGCGTTTATAATTTTGTTCAGTGTAGTTAAGACTGGAGAAACTTGCTCTTTATCCTTCAAGAATAAAGTAGTATAATCTGCTAATAGTGAGATTCGAATCTCTCTGTTAAAGATATTTAGGCCAGCAAAGTTGTCATTGTGCAAAATATCTATGGATAATGTTTCTACAACAAATAAAAATAAAAAGGGGCTCAAAGGGCAACCTTGACGTATTCCGCAATAGGAAACCTTGGTGATGTATGTGAATTTAAAATTATACAACTATCTATTTCTTTGTACAACATTTGAACAATATTTATAAATTTTGAGTGAAATCCAAAAGCCTCTAAAGATTTTATAAGGAACTGGTGCTTTATAAAGGCCTTATAAAAATCGAGGAATAAGATAATTGCATCAGACTTAATTTCATCTCTATAATCAATAAGATCCAGAACAAGTCATGTATTACAACTAATATGATGACCTTTCATAAATCCGGTCTGTGTTTCATTAATGATATGATGTAAATTTTGTTTTAATCTCTTGGCGAATATGGAAGCGATTAATGTATAATCAAAATTAAGAAGAGTGATAGGGCAGCAATTATCAATTATAGTTACATCTTTGTCTGGTTTGGGAATGAGAGATATCACCCCTTGTTTCATAGTAGGAGTCATTGTTCCATTTTTATACATTCTTGAAGCATTAAGAAAAAAGGTTGTTCTAAAAATTCCCAAAACTGTATGAAGAATTCTAAAGTAAGGCCATCATAGTGGACGTCCAACCCGGCCCACATCCAAGTGTGACGTCAGAAGCCAGGCCCGTGCCGCCCTGCAGCTGATTTTATTGGTCATGTCAATCACAGTATTATAGCCTATTGCCTACACTGATCCCTAAACCTACCCGTCACTTTAACCTTAAAAAATAAAATTAGCTACATTAGCTGGAAATTAGGTAATATTTCTGGTGAAGTGTTTTGGGGGAAAATCGCATTTATCCTCATTTACTTTGAACATTGAGAAGACTTTACCCTCACACCCAATTCTTTATTATTTATTTATTATATTTTTCTTTTTTGACAGACCGCACTGAAAGCCACCTAAAACCTACCTTTAAACCTGAAACACACTCAAAACCTTACGCCTAAAACATACATGAAACACTCAAAACCCTACCATTACGCTTAAAAACCCTTTCAATCAGAAACCTACATACAACAAATAGGAGTTTCCAGGGCGACACAGGGATGTGGAATCACCATAAATACACATATCTATCATGTCACGGGATGAACGAACGATCAGACTGCTAAGCTGAACTAACAGGCATTAAATTAATCATTTCTGTTTCTCATTATTTGACCTTGCATTTTTTTTTCTTATTCTAAATGTGATAAAAATTGTGTAAGTAGATGTGTTGGGGAATTTGGCTATTATCATGTAACACTTTAATTATATTCTGCTGAAAAGAACGAATGACTTGAAAAAAGATTTGTTCGTTTTGATGAACGTGATTCAGAGGTTCAGGGGTTAGACGTCCACCGCAGGCTGCAGCGAGCCCTTCTTGGGCTGCGTTCCACTCCACTTTTAGACACGCACTCGCAAACTTCCCTAAGCACTTTCCCTCGGGGGAATCCCTGCCGCCATTTTGAAGTGCGTTCCACTTCGTGAAGTGGACGAGGGACGTTTATATGGAGAGACCCTCGCTCCCTCGATTTTGACACGAATATGCACGGATGCCTAATAATAGGCTTGTTCGACTTCATGCAGCGCTGCACAGACCGATTGGCGGCTGACTTGAAGCAGTGCATGCCAGTTAGAAATTTTGTCCGACTTGAGACAGCACCGACGGCATGTGACTGATGTATGGCTTCAAAGTACCGCAAGAGCGATTCGAGAGCAGCTGACCGAGTCAGCCAGCGCGGTTTCTCAAGAGCGGCTGCACGGGCTCTGATGATGACACAGCTGTTCCACGATTGGCCGGAATCACCGCTTGACAACGATCACATGTGTTTTGTATTGCAAGGCACCTCACGAAACTTGTATTGTAAGGCACCTCATGAAACTGATTTCGGACAGACTTCTGAGGCAGCGTAACAGTTTAATGATCTACAGCAAAATAGTGTGAGCTTTTGTGAGAACAAAACAAATATTTAATTACTACAGTAGTAATTTCTAGCTAGAAATGACATCAAAAGTGGAAAATGTTGGTCAAAAACATACATTTACACACAATCTGAAAAGCAAACGCAACTTTCGGACGCCGCCTTTATTTTTCTAGCTCAACTGTCACAGAATGAAAAGCACAGGATTATGGGATATAAAAGGCAGCGAAGGATACATCTATGCTGCCTTCAAAAATCGATCAGATGAAGGAATCTCAGGAAACAGGAAGTGAAGCACTGGATTCGGACATGCCTTGATGCCTTCATTCCTTGAAATGTGTCCTCCTAAAGCCCAAAGTATACTTTGGCTGCACCCCCCGTCTGCGTGCAGCCCAAATTTCGAGACCGCGTGGATGCGCAAGCAGGACAGAGGAGACCACTAGGTGGCAATATGCACAGTACTGAGCACAATGTGCAGTCGTCGATGAAGAGTGTGGAAAGAGCGATTCAAAAACAAGACAAATAAACTTAGAAGCATAACTTTCTCCATCGTTTTTGATTCCTGTTCTCTTGGTGTATCTTCTGAACTATGCTGCAATGGTGGATGCACTATTTTTCTTCTCCGATCCTGTCCAGCGAATGTCCCGTTGATGACACAATGTCTGTTAATGTCATGCATAATTTCATCTGTCTACAGATCAGGAGCGATTCCAGAATTATTATTATTATAATTATTTTATTAAAATCAGTTATAATAATATTTTTTTCCTTAACATGTATTTTAAGGCCATCTCTAAATTATGAACCATTTATCATCTGTAATGCCACCGTGTAGCCACTAGATGGCTGAATAGCCCTAAATACACGATCAGGCATAACATTATGACCACCTTCCTAATATTGTGTTGGTCCCCCTTTTGCTGCCAAAACAGCCCTGACCCATCGAGGCATGGACTCCACTAGACCCCTGAAGGTGTGCTGTGGTATCTGGCACCAAGATGTTAACAGCAGATCCTTTAAGTCCTGTAAGTTGCGAGGTGGGGCCTCCATGGATCGGACTTGTTTGTTCAGCACATCCCACAGATGCTCGATTGGACTGAGATCTGGGGAATTTGTAGGCCAAGTCAACACCTCAAACTCGTTGTGCTCCTCAAACCATTCCTGAACCATTTTTGCTTTGTGGCAGGGTGCATTATCCTGTTGAAAGAGGCCACAGCCACCAGGGAATACCGTTTCCATGAAAGGGTGTACATGGTCTGCAACAATCCTTAGGTAGGTGGTATGTGTCAAAGTAACATCTACATGGATGGCAGGACCCAAGGTTTCCCAGCAGAACATTGTCCAAAGCATCACACTGCCTCCACCGGCTTGCCTTCTTCCCATAGTGCATCCTGGTGCCATGTGTTCCCCAAGTAAGAGATGCACACGCACCCGGCCATCCACGTGATGTAAAAGAAAACATGATTCATCAGACCAGGCCACCTTTTTCCATTGCTCCGTGGTCCAGTTCTGATGCTCACGTGCCCACTGTTGGCCATTTTGCCGGTGAACAGGGGTCAGCATAGGCACCCTGACTGGTCTGACGCTATGCAGCACCATACGCAACAAACTATGATGCACTGTGTATTCTGACACCTTTCTATCAGAACCAGCATTAACTTAAAGGATTAGTCCTCTTTCAAATGAAAATTTCCTGATAATTTACTCACCCTTATGTCATCCAAGATGTCCATGTCCTTCTTTCTTCAGTCGAAAAGAAATTAAGGTTTTTGAAAACATTCCAGGATTATTCTCCTTATAGTGGACTTAAATTGGCTTCAAATGGTTGAAGGTCAAAATTAGTTTCAGTGCAGCTTCAAAGGGCTTTAAACGATACCAGACAAGGAATAAGGGTCTTATCTAGAGAAACAATCGGTCATTTTCTAAAAAAAATATTAAAATGTGTATGCTTTATATAAACAAACGATCGCCTTGCAAGTGCTTCCAGACCACACTTTCTTATTCTTCAAAAAGCTTAGGCTGTATGTCCTACACCTTCCCCTATTCTACTTACGGAACGAACGTGGCGCCAGTGCCGTTTTTTCTGTAATTTGAATAGGGAAGGCGTAGGACATACAGCGTAAACTTTTTGAAGAATACGAAAGTGCGGTCTGGTGGAAGCACTTTTTTGAGGCGATCAATTGTGTTTATAAGGCATATACAATTTAATTTTTTTTTAGAAAATGACAGACCGTTTCTCTAGATAAGACCCTTATTCCTCATCTGGTATCGTTTAAAGCCTTCGGACCTTCAACCGTTTGGGGCCATTTGAAGTTCACTATAAGGAGAATAATCCTGGAATGTGTCACGATCCCAGTTCTGTTTTGTATGTACTCTTGCACCACACTATATTTTGTACTTCACCCTGGACTACATTTCCCATCATCCAATGATTACACACACACCTGCAGTCAATCACACACCCTACATAAGCCATGCACTTCCTCTCTCTCACTGCCGAGTATTGTTTAGCGTTTATGCTGTTTTGCGTAGCTACTTTACGGAGCCAGTTCCCAGTCCTTGTTTGAGGGTCTAAGTCTAGTTTCGTCTTGTTTTCTGATTACCTGCCTGTCTTGGACTTCTCTCTCCTTGCCCTTTGGACTCTGTTTGCACCTCTCTTGGACTATTACCTGTTTCCCCTGGATTATACTTTAGTTTAGCCCTCTTGGATCTTGTTTGACACAGAACAACCACGCTTCTCCCTGGATTACTCTTCTGTCTTGCCCTCTATATAGCTGTATGCCATTGTCAGACCCTTGCCTGTTTTGACCATGTTTTGGAATAAAGCTTTGCATATGGATCTGCACGCCTCCCGTTGCAGTCCCTCCGTAACAGAATGTTTTCATCGAAAACCTTAATTTCTTTTCAGCTGAAGAAAGAAGGACATGGACATCTTGGATGACATGGGGGGTGAGTAAATTATCAGGAAATTTTAATTTGAAAGTGGACTAATCCTTTAAGCAATTTGAGCTACAGTAGCTTGTCTGTTGGATCAGACCACACGGGCCAGCCTTCGCTCCCCAAATGCATCACTGAGCCTTAGCCGCCCATGACCCTGTCATCGGTTCACCACTGTTCCTTCCATGCACCACTTTTGATAGATACTGACCACTGCAGACTGGGAGCACCCCACAAGTTTTGCATTACAGTCAAATCTGGACACAGAAAGCATTTTGTTATTCATACTAGCTACATATAATAGCTTGATCAGTAACACGAAAGTTATCAGAATTAATATTGACAGTGCGACTAGAACAATATTTCAAAATGTATAATTGAGTGTTAAATACCATGAACAGAGACGTGGTCTGAAAAACTCTGCATCAGGGGAGTATTAAATATTTTGATTGTAAAGTTTAACATCAGCTCAGTGATGTAAGCAGATTATATAATATTTAAAATTGCAATGCAATGCTAAACAAATCCAATAACGTTAACACCAGCTCAAAATTCAGTATGAACGCATGGTAGTCACCTAATGGTACATAGCTTCTTAAGCAATCTTGCTTGCTTTAGTTATTTTATTTTATTTTATTTTATTTTAACATGTACAGTATGTGTGCAATAAAAGTATCAGTGTTCTGGCATCTGATGTGTTTATTGAACCAACCAAATAAGAGTAAATCAGGAGTCAGCGAGAGCCTCATTTGATTGGCTACATGAAGAAGAAGGACCCTCCTTCCTCCTTGCTCTTGCAAAACTCAATAAGTGAGAGAATTTTACCAAAACTGTAAGCGCAGGCAAAAAAAGACGTAACTTAACTGTACAACTCGGGCTATTTCGGGAACTTTTAGGCCCTACGTACTTACACAACAAGTCATTTAGACATTTACAGTTTACAGTATATGTCTAAATTTACAGATAATTACACTTACAAAAAACAGTAAAATGCTGCAAATCTTTTCTTCTCACACTTGAAAGGCGATTACACCTTTACAAAGCTTCTCTTGCACATGCAAATTTAATTTACTCTTGCAATCTTATGCACACTTTTAAAAATCTTACGCTGCGCATGCAAATCTTTTATGCATCATTATACCTTAATATAATTGTATATTATTATTATTCAATGTGGGCAAATGCCTAGTTCCCTTTCGAAAGGGAACTCGCTCTGCGTTTGAAACGCTATGGGGAACGTCACACGTGAGCTGATGTCTGAAAGCCAAGTATCAAAAAACTCCAATCCTATTGGCCGGCGACAGCCTATGACATCATCATAGCGCGACCCGGAAGTATATAAGGAGCGCCTAGAGAACCAGTCAGTATCTTTTTCGTCTTTCGGAACTGTTCTGTCTGATCGCGATTGTATCGACTCCGGTAAGGTTGTCTTTTTTATGCCTTACAAACGTCCAATAGAGTGTGTTCATCCGTGTCCCAGGGTTCTGACACTTGATGTGCACATTTCTGGTCGTTTTCTGTCTGGGGGAGGAGCGCGCATAGACAGTGCTTGAGGCGCTGTCTGTGTGTCTGTCTATTGTTTACTGTGAGCATCTCCCTATCGGGACGCTCCGTTCTCGTTTGGCACTCTTCTCGAGGGAAGAGGCGTCCGCATCTGTGCCCGATGATTCTGGCCCCGTTTGTGCTGAGGCAAAACAGCGGCCGCAATCATAGGGCTCGCAGGTGAGCTCGTTGGGAAATTTGAGAAAGTTGTATTCTCTCTCAGCTTCCCGGGGCTGGCGAGGATGAGTTGCTGAATAACAATGGCGTCCGTGTTTAACATCATCGTGTTCGGCAGCACGCGCTCCTCTGGCTGCTGTGTTTGCAGAGCTGCTGTGTTTCTGGGGCGCTTTTTGGCGGGCTGGGGCTGCCGTGAGAGCGTTAGGAAAGGACCGCCCGCAGGCGGCTCGGCGAGCATTCCCTTTCTCTCCGTGAACGTTGCAGCTCCCATAACTTTCCATTTCTTCCTGATCTCTGCGTTTGAGATCAGGAGGGCATGGAAAAACCCTAGCCATTCAGATTTGTATCTGAGCCCAGACAGACGGGAGGAAAGAAGCGAGAGTGAGTTGGGCGATCGATTGTAAACACAGTTGCGTTTTGTAATCGATTTCCCCAGTTACATAAGGGCGATTTATATCTACCCTCTCCTCTTCTTCTTTCACCTCCTATATATATATATATATATATATATATATATATATATATATATATATATATGTATATATATGTATGTATGTGTGCATGTGTATATATGTATATTCATTAATATATCAGATGCTTCTTATGGTCAGACTGATGGCTGGGCCCATAGTAATTATTTCTGTCGGCCCGCTTTTTCGGTTTGGTAATGAGAGGATCTTTTAGGCTTAAAAGAACCTTAGATTCCATCCTTTCACGTAAAGTATTAGGAGTCTTTGGTCTTTGAGCTGCAGGAGGGTCTATATTTTATGTGTTCAAAATAAGACCTTGTTTTCCTGTATAGTTTTTCTGAGCGTGTAGTCAGGAAAAAGTAAGGGGTTTTCTTTGGGCAAACTGAAGTTGATAGGTTGGCTATTGTGCAGGCCACAAAATGGCTGCCTCTTAGCCACCTTTTGTTTAGAGTAGCTTCTCATCTGCTAGAGTAGTTTGAGTTAGCACTTCGTCACTTCAGTTAAATATGTATGTTTAGGTCGGCCTTAATCGGCCGCCTGACATTGTTTGCTTGTGAGCCGCTTTCTTTCTCTTATACATGAGATTTGGAAGTGGAGCCCAGGCTTCACTAGGCTTGTGGCCCTGTAAGAAGGCCCGTGGCTTAGCGGCCAGGCTAGAGCTAGGTTAGGTGTGTTATATGTTAACCCCATGTATACTATCCTCATCAGGTGGTATAGTTCCTAGTTCTGGCCTCCTCCCGAGGAGCTGTTAGGCCGTATGCCCATTGTCCCCTTGTTTATGTAGGTGCAATTGGTGAGGTTAACAGCTAGGTGGTAGACTGTTTTTAGACTCCTGATGCTGTTTTCTCAGGTGGTAGGCCCTTATCTTTGCGTAGATAAGTTATGCAGTTGTATGCTAGGCCCCACTTTCTAGAACTTTTCATGCTATGGAAAATGTTTTTTTCCTCTGAGCCACTTGATTCTTTTAATCAAGTTTGAGTTGGCAGTGCTAGCTTTTAGCCTTTCGTCCTCTAGGGCTTAGTACAGATTTGAGAATCTGTGTGGAGAAAATGTTTTTCCCTATTGGAAACAGCATGTATGTCAAAGCATTACGTTTGCTTTGAGTTCTAGACTTTTGCCCTACATTTGTATGTGAGCTTTCTTATGCTGCCACAGGTTAGCACCTGTTCTCGTAATAGCAGGCTCTTTGATGTTAGCCTCTATTGGAGAGATTGGTGACTATTATATTCCCCAGTTGAGGTTTATTTGTGTCACTGAGTGCATCACCTGTTGGATTGCATACTCAGGGTAGTATAGGACCACTTTTTGAGAAAAGCTGGTTTCTATTAGCTCCCTTTTGTGATCTGTTAACAGCGTTATGCGTATAACTTCGATTGTAGGCTCTTATGGTTAATTAGCCTCCTTCTAGTTAGCAATTGTATTTCTAACAAGTGCTGTTAGTTGATCATAATTTGCTCACATAGTTTACACTGCCACAGGCTTTTTGCTACGTGTCCGTTTGAGGTAGTAGGCCATATAAGCCTCCCTTAGACCATGTTGGCTTTGTTTGGTTCCCTTTAGTCACATATGATTTAGGGTACATTGCCTGTTGGAATGTGTAGCCTAGCTCAGGTTGCAGTTAGCTTCCCACAGTTATTGTTGGGTTAGAGCTGGTTCCCTGTAGCTTGGTTCCCTAATTTCACGAGCTGAAGCCACGTGTCATTGGAATGGTAGGCCCCAACAGGCCTCCTTTCTAGATTCACATGTTGGCACAGTTTGTGTTTTCATTCTGCAAATAGGCTGAACGCCACTTATTGCTGAGATTGTAGGCCCCACAAGGCCTCCTTTTTAGCTGACTTGTTGGCAGGATGCCTGCGACTCATACCATCGGTCCAATTCCACCATCGCCACGCCCCACCTCTGTTGAGTAGGCCTTAAGCAGGCCTCTCGTGGAGTATGGTGGCGTAATATGCATTCCTTCTCTCAGTATTATGCGTGAAAGGTTTTCCACTGAATGCATGGCCGGTTGGTTGGTACGGTCCTGGACTGGCTGATGCCATGTGTTTACTAAGGTAGGCCCTGATAAGGCCTCCTTTTAGTTTACATGTTGGCACAGTTTGTGTTTTTATTCTGCAAACAGGCTGAACGCCGCTTGTTGCTGAAATGGTAGGCGCCTCAAGGCCTCCTTTTTAGCTGACTTGATGGCAGGATGCCTGGGAAGCCATACCACCATCAGCCACGACCCATCGCTGACGGATAGGCCCTAAACAGGCCTGTTCGCGATGTATGGCAGCGTTTTATGTATTCCCTCTTTGGAAAAATCTCTGAATACATGGCCCACTGGTTGGTATGGTTATGGTAGCCACTTGCTGATGCCACGTGTTTACTAAGGTAGGCCTACTTGGCCTCCGGTGTAGCATGTGGAGTTCAGTTATGTACTCCTCTCGCTGTGAGAGTAATAGGGTGCTTTTACCGAGTACTTTTGAGTGGCTGGCCCTCAGGGTGAATGTTGTGGTGAAACCTTACTGAGGTTTGGTTTAAACTACATCTGCCTCCTTGAGTCTGATTCCTACTCTAGTTGAGCTGAATAGCCTCCTAGTGCCTAGGGTGGATCTATTGTGCTCCTAGAAATGGCCACTAGACTTACGCCGTATGTCTTAGAGGTTGCTAGGCCTTATGGGTCGCCCTTTTGAACATACTGGTGTATGTTTGTGTATATTTCTCTTTGAGAGTTATCTATATACACTTCCGGTTGGCCAGAGGCCCAGGTGATAAATCTAACCTCCTATAGTTCGGTTATTTATCGGTCTTGATGCCTAAAACACTGCCACGAGCTGATGCCACGTGTCTGTTAAGGTTATAGGCCCATCCAGGCCTTCCTTAATATGTGTTGGCGTATGTTGTACTCCTCTTGCTTTAAAGAGTAAAAGGTGCTTTTACTGAGTACACTGCTCGTTGGATTGTGTTAGGTGGATTGTCATGCGGGCACATTTGCAGCCTCTTCTGCTGCCATTGAAGTTGTCTGTCTGCCCCAGCAAGACAGGTGTTCAGAGTGGCCCCTCCAGGCCACTTTCTGAATTTACTTCTGTTTCACATATAGCTACTATCATGCTGTAGGCCCCTTTTCGGCCTCCATGATTATGTGCCCATTGCATGGTCTACCTGTTAGGTGAGCTTTGTACTTCCCTATTAGGGTTATGTTTGTAATAGTGCTTAGCTCCCTAAGCTGATCATGGTGGTAGGCCTTAATCAGGCCTCCTCCTGAGATTCAGCCCTAGGCTGGTTTGTGCTCCCCTGTATAAACAGGCGTTTAGCGCTTTACAGCCTCCTCAGTGCGTTAATTAGCGCTGAGTAGATCCTAGGATGAGCGGATTATACTCCCCTCAATACGAGGGTTCATAGCACTCAGCTGAGTTCTGCTCTCCAGGATGCCCGTCTCTACGCGTGGGTCTGAGTTGCTCCTGCCTTTTTGCAGTCACTCTTACCTGCTCTCTTCTATGAAGAATGCGTCATGGAGATTCTGTACTCAGACAGTGTTGGCCAAGACTAAGTTTGTCCTATAACAGACCAGGTCGGCCTCCCTGGTGGCATTGAGGGTGACTTCGTTCCCCTCTAGTGACTGGCCAGGGTTCCTTTCAGTTCTCTGGCCACATTCCCTTAAAGGGACCACTTTCTTTTCGGAAAAGTTGGTTCCACATGCCTTTAGCGGCCTTGGTAGGCCTTCTGCGGAAGGCCTTCTTGAGGCTCAGCTTGGGCTGTTGGCCGTAGGGAATGCTGTCACTGACAGCCTTTGTGTGACCCGAGGGTGAGTTGCTATCTGGCGTTTCATTTGAAACTGCTTGACGTTTGTCTAGCCATCTTTGGCATGCACTCTCCTTAAGCATGGCGGCGTGGGTATATCGTTCCCCATAGCGTTTCAAGCGCAGAGCGAGTTCCCTTTCGAAGGAACGTCTCAGGTTACGTATGTAACCATGGTTCCCTGAGAACAGGAGCGAGACTCTGCGTTGCCCTGCCATGCTTGGGGCTGCCTGCTGAACAGTCCCTCAAGACGAAAGATACTGACTGGTTCTCTAGGCGCTCCTTATATACTTCGGGTCGCGCTATGATGATGTCATAGGCTGTCGCCGGCCAATAGGATTGGAGTTTTTTGATACTTGGCTTTCAGACATCAGCTCACGTGTGACGTTCCCCATAGCGTTTCAAACGCAGAGTCTCGTTCCCTGTTCTCAGGGAACCATGGTTTATACGTAACCTGAGACGTTAAGCATGCTATGCAAGCATAAATGCCTAGGCTAACCTACCCATTCATGATCATTGCGTCAAGGGTGGTGTCTCCCAGCTCATCTGGGTTCCCATCGAACCCGACACTGCCACGACACTGCTCCAGCTCACACTGTGTGCAGCCGCTCTCCACCGCGTCCAGAGCTGAGCCACCCATCTGAAGCTTGCTCCAGGCTACAGAGAGAAACCACAGAAGAAGATTAAAGTCTATCCCTCAGAGCTCATACATGGTACAGTCATGGTCATTTGCGTCTCACCTACGGCAGATGCGTTCTCATCATTCCAAGTGCTGATCACCAAGGGAAGAGCTGCTTGATTTAGAGGAAGCAAACAAATGATGACAAATATTTTTTGAATCATTTTACAATGCTCAATAGACATAATCCTGGGCCGTTTCTCAAAATGCGGTCTTGTCTGTACTTGTGGATTTGTGAAACGTCATCATTCAAAGTTCACATCTAGTTTTCATCAATTCCCAGATGTGTTCTTTTTTCCGCCCCTTTTATCAAGGATTCACAAACAGGGCTCAACGCTAACGCGTCTGGCTAAACAAATTATGAGCAATAGCACAAATAAACACAACAGAACAAACATATACAAATGAAATAAACAGGTCTTTTCAGGTTTTTCATGTAGGTCTAAACTAGATTTTCAGGTACAGAAATAGTAAATCAATCTTCACAGTGTAAACGGGATGTTGACATGACATGCCATTTTCACTGTCACACAAGATAAAAATCTAATTAGCATCGTCATCATTTAAACTGCTTTGTTATTAGATTTTTACATTTTTGATCCAAATCTCAAAATTGTCTCAAACATGGTTCAATAAATTACAACTTTTATAAATTAAAAAGAAAAGCATAAAAGTGTTAATAAATACCTCAGGCATAATTTTACTAGTGGCTATTTTAGTAAATGACAAAAAAAAAAAAAAAAAAAAAATCATCCATATATTTCTAAAACCGTAGGAACTTGATACATTTTGTCACTGAAAAAACAAACAAACATTTTTACTGCTGTTTGTCAACTACCCAAATATAGATTAACCCTTATTAGTTATTCAGTCAAGAGCAGTGAGCGATTTTCTTTTTCTGTCTTTTGTTTGATTAATATTTAAAAACAGAAAGCAACAGGAATATTGGGCTGCTGTCACTTTAAGAGCTGCATGGATCCAATATTTACACATATGCAACTTATCTCAAGATGGGCATTTTGACATAATTTTGTGTGAATTAGGGCCAGGCGATATGGTCAAAAAAATCATATCTCGGTATTTTTTGGGTGAATGGCGATATCCGGTGTGTGTATATATATCTGTATTTTTTATGTTTTTCTACTTGGAGAAAAAAAAAAAATCAGTATTTAAAAAAAAAATGTTATTTCACATCCTGTCCAATGTTGTCCTACAAACAATGTTCATATTATAGGCTATGAAAGCAACTAGCCTAAAACAAATGTAACCATGTAGCCTATGCTAAATAGGCTTATATGTTTTCATAGCCTATAATATGAACATTGTTTGTAGGACAACATTGGACAGGATGTGAAATAACATTTTTTTAAAAAATAAATACAGATATTTTTTTTTTTATCCAAGTAGAAAAACGTAAAAAAATACAGATATATATACCGGATATCGTCATTCACCCAAAAAGTACAGAGATATGATTTTATATATATATATATATATATATATATATATATATATATATTATACACTACCAGTCAAAAGTTTAGATTTTTAATGTTTTAAAAAGAAGTTTCGTCTGCTCAACAAGGCTGCATTTATTTAATTAAAATACAGTAAAAACAGTAATATTGTGAAATCTTATTACAATTTAAAATAACTGTGTTCTATTTGAAAATATTTTAATATGTAATTTATTCTTGTGTTGGCAAAGCTGAATTTTCAGGATCATTACTCCAGTCTCCAGTGTCACATGATCCTTCAGAAATCATTCTAATATGATTTGATGCTCAAGAAACATTTATTGTGTACAATTGTACAAAATGTTTGTGTACAATATTTCTTTTTTAGGATTCTTTGATGAATAGAAAGTTCAAAAGAACAGCGCTTATTTGAAATATAATCTTTTGTAACATTATAAATGTCTTTACTGTCACTTTTGATTGATTTAATGCATCCTTGCTGAAAAAAATAATTAATTTCTTTAATTTCTTTTAAAAAAAATAAAAATTCTTACTGACCCCAAACTCCTTTTGCACATCGTCCTTATAGTCACGCCCTGTTCAAACCAGCAGGGGTTCATCCAAGGAGCCATCCTTCATGCGCACGCCTGATTCACCCTGAGCGAGCAGCGACCATGCTGCCAGGCTTGGGGGGGACCCGCGGTTTCAGCCAGAACTGTAGTGGGCACATACGAAGCAGGCCCAACTGTAGGGCTGGTGATGCTGAGCCCATGAGACCTAGCATCCACTGAAACGTTCTGAGCGGCAGAGAGGATCCGGGTGTGAAAGTTTCCGCGAGCTGCTGAATGGCCAGGGATTGCTCTGGCGAGACTAAGGCCCTCATGCAGGTCGAGTCGAGAAAAATCCCCAGGAACGAGATACGTTGGCTGGGGGATAAAGAGCTCTTTGGAAAATTGACCCTGAGCCCCAAGCACTCTAAGTAGCTGAGAAGGAGGGATCTGTGTGCCACTAGCTCCGCCTCTGACTGGGCCAGGATGAGCCAGTCATCGAGGTAGTTAAGTATGCATACGCCCATCTGCCTCAGAGGGGAGAGGGCCGCATCCATGCACTTCGTAAAAGTGCGAGGAACCAGAGACAGCCCGAACGGAAGGACCGTGTATTGATACGCCACCCCTTCGAAGGCGAATCGTCTGTGTTGGGGGGCTATCTGGATGTGAAAGTAAGCATCCTTCAGATCCAGGGAAAAGAACCAGTCTCCTGGAGTACTGGAGTACATAACCTCATTTTACTATGTTTAGCACCCAAGTCGACACTCCGGGGATGGCCTGCCAGGCCTCGGCCCACGTGGCAAGGGGCTGGATTGGTTCGAGCACCAAGTCGCTGTGAGGAACTGTGGTGCACATGAGGGGTGGAAGAGGAAATTTGCTTTTTTTTTGAGAATGCTTGTTTTTTAATATGTCCGCTATAACAGCGGTGCACTGCCAGTGCGTTTGAACAGGCTCTGTGCAGGCAGAAAACAAATTTTTTCAAGCGCCCGGAACTGAACGGGGCGACGGGAAAACTGAGTGAGGCATGGTAGAGGGTGGTCCGGCTGCAGCGGTACTTTTTTTCCTTTTTTTGGGCATCAGGCCGACTACTGAGGCACGGGGTCCCTGACGCTTCGGAGGGGGTGGCGCCTAGCGTGAGCGCTGTCTGTGCTCAGGCCATGGTGCAGGCTGAGTAGCAGATGGCGCAGACTTAGGTGGCTGCTGTGTTGACGCAGGTTTTGGGCAGCTTGAAGTGGAGGATCTGGAGTGCTTTGGCAAGAAGTGTCAGCACGGTGAAGCGTTCAGCAAACCCATCAACTGCAGGGCCAAAGAGACCAGTGGGGGAGACAGGCGAGTCGAGGAAAAAGGCTTTGTCCGCCTCCTTGATCTCCGTCAAGTTTAGCCAAGGTGGCGCTCCAGCACCACCAGGCTGGCCATCGAACGCCCAATAACTTGAGCCGTAGTCTTGGTGGCGTGCAGGGCCAGGTCTGTGGCGCAGCGCTGCTCTTTGAAGACAGGCGAGTCATACCCAGGCTGGTCCAGGTCACGCAGGAATTTGGCCTGGTAGACCTGCAAAACCGCCGAGGTGTATGCCCGTCCAGCGAGAGTCGACGTAGTTTGACGCGGCTTGGATGGGTGGGTGACCTTCGTCTTCCAACGGGCGAACACAGGTGTGAGGCCACGGCTTCGTCCAGAGGTGGCAGCTTTTCATATCCCTTCTGCTCAGTGCCGTCAACCGAGATGAGAGCATGAGAGGCAGAAGAGCGCAGGCAGGCAGAGTACGGGGTGCGCCACGATTTCGTGAGCTCCTCATGAACCTCAGGAAAAAAGGGTGGCGCAACATTTGAAACAATGCCGCAAGAAATTTACTCAGGAAAATACTCTATTTTAGCTTCCAACTGCGGCCGCAGAAGGAAGAACACCGTAAGCACGCGCTCGGCGCTGTGGGCGGCTCAGGGGCGAAGCGCTGACCAGGCTGCTCGAGAGCGGCGTGGAGGACAGAGCTGCTTGAGAGCGGCAAACTGATCCAGCTGCTGACGAAGCGGCGTGCTGATCAGGGCTGCACGAGAGCGGCGAACTGGCAGAGCGGCGAGTTGAAAGTGAAAGTAAAAGCTGCTCGTGAGGGGCGAGCTGAGGAGAGGGGAGCTGATCAGTGGTGAATTCCAGCTGCTTGCAGGTAGAAGGCGGCTTCAAGTCTCGGGATCAACGAAGAGATGTGATCTGCGTCGCTGAAGGAGAATGAATCAGTCTGCCAAGGTGAGACGGCCGACTTATATAGCCATTTATATAGCCGCGCCGTCATTGGTTTGTTTACTTTAACTCCACGAACCAATGGCCATGCAGTTTCACCGCGTAATTAAAAAGGCTTCAGAATCGGTGAAAACAGGAGTTTGTGTCATGCCTAACGGCAGACGACACAGTACGGAGTGTAGTATCGAAAGGGAACATTAATTGGGACTGTCGTATACATAACATTGTAATTGTATACACTATTGTAATAAAAAGGTTTTTTTTTTGCCGTGCTTCAGCAACCGTTGAGTTCATTAACCATTTAGCAAATCCAGATTACGGGTTTTCATCAAACAGCAATGATTAAATATGTTTACTATTACTGTAATATTAAAATTTTTTTTTTTTTTTTCAAAAACATTGACACGTTATTATTAATAACTAGCAAATTTATTGTTCTCATATTATTTTCATCAACAGCATGGTTTGATTAAAATAATTTCCTAATTGTCTGTGTGGAGGCTATTTCATTTTATTTATCCATGGCACATTTATTTTGTTTCTTTATATGTAGCCTAAGTAATGTTGTCAGATGACTTGTTTGCATTATTTAGGTATTTTATTTTTATTTTTTTGTTAGGCAATACATTTTTTTTTGGTATCACTTTACAACAAGGTCTTATTTGTTAATGCATGAACTAACATGAACTAACCTTTGCATGAACTAGAGCAATAACCTTTGTGAATGTTTGCTAATAAAATATTTGTTCAAGTTAGTTCACATTGTATTAACTAATGTTAACAGATACAACTCTGGATCATAAATTGTCTTAGAAAATGTTGAGATTAACATTAACTAAGATTAATATATTCTGTAAAAGTATTTATTATGGAAGTAGATTTGTAGCTAATCTCCAAATAAATAGATTATGATCCACAAATAAATGTAAAGATATTCACAAAAAAATGATTGTATGCACAAATGAATAGAATGAAATTCACAAATATATGTTTGGAGTATCACAAAAATTAATTAAATTCACAAATAAATAAAATGAGATTTGCTAATAAAAAACATATTCACAAATATGTTTTTATGTCACAAGAACAACTCTGCCTGCATTTATTTGTGAATCACCACCTGTACATTTGTGGATCTCTTCCTGCGCATTTGTGGATCGCTGCACACATGTATGAATTCTAGTGTCACCACTGCAGACAAATCCACAAATAGGTCGACTCCACCCACCGACTACTCAAGCCAATCAGATAACGGCCATGTTGCGCTGACCAATCACAGCACACTCTCGCTACAACCAATCACGTTTTGCTTTACAATCGGGGCGGCCTTGTCCTGCATTGGCTTAGAAAGGAAGTAGAGGGTTCTTAAACAATGATACAGTAAAACGAGGTTGAAAATTTATATTTTGTTAGACCATTAGACTGTGTGTCAAGCCAAGCCAAACTATTATATTTTATACCCCATTTAAAAATGCCATAGAAACAGTGCTCTCTGTTATGGGAACAACAAAGGTATATTGGATACAGATGCATTATGGAAGCGTCACGTTATTCAAGATTGAACAGAAAGCCTCAATAATTAGCTAGTAACTTATCTAACTGGATTTAACCTTGTGATAAACACCTTGTGAGTTTGCAAAATAGATGAAACTGTCCTCACTAAAACAACAACCAACAGCATTTCCCAGTTTATCAAACATCAACAGATATGAGCAGCAAACCAGCTATTAAACGTTTTAACGTTATCATTGTTTGTAGAGAAGATATAGACTTTTTAAATGTGACATTATTGAATTACATAGATTATGCATTTCATTTAAAAGTAAAATGTCCAGCAGTCAAACACTTGATCACGCAAATACTTCAGATAAATCAGACTTAATAGTTTTTTTTAATTGTAAAAGTTATTTACAACATCCAAAATAAATACAAAAAAATGTATTTTTCAGCATTGCAACCTCTTTATTTGCATTATCCAAAACCATAGCTGCAGTGATGCCGAGGCTCGTTCTGTTACATCACTGATGCTCATTCAGGCTCATATTTGGTATTATACATGGTATTGTGCAACTGTGGTATTATAGCTACTAGAACAGCTCACTTTACAAGCACGTTTGTTCTGAAAAAACCTGGCATGACTACAGCATCATGCTGTGCATTTAAAGGTGAAGTGTGTAATGTTTGTGCCACTAGCTGTGACCACAGAATTACAAAGATTTTGCATTGATTTTGAGTTTTGCTTGCCTGATCAGAATTAACAGCCTAATACTTTTTCTATGATCTATCTGCAAAAGGCCTGCATTTGCTGACTTAATTCAAAAGAGCCCATGCAGTGTCTCCTACTGAAACAGGAAGTCCCACCCACAAACTTCATTAGTTAAGCAGTCAGTCTGTGAATGGCTTACTTACAGTTGTCTTTGTGCATAAAATTGGTATTTTAAACCTTGTTTTATTGGGGAATACAGAAACTGAAGGTCTTTCAGTTCAAAGCCCCACAGCGATTGGTCGACTCATGACTCATGAAAGATCACTCACAATGAGTCAGGCGTTTCGTAATGAAATCATTAATATTGTGTTGCACGCTGTCTCTTTCTCAGTCCTTTTTTTTACACACAGCTCGTTCCGTTTAACTATATTAGTGAGGACATTGCATAGACTTCCAATGATTTTATATCAGGTTAATGATATTTTCTATCACCCAACCCAACCCCTACCCCTAAACGTATCCATCACAGAAACATGTGCAAAACATTAGATTTAAATAAAACTTGTTTTGGCCGATTTTAACTAGCGACGTCCAGTAAAATGTTGGTCACTAGTCAGTTGTCATAGTAATTCACTATATAAGTGAGGACATTTGGCCCTCACAAGTATAGCCAAACCCGTACACACACACACACACACACACACACACACACACACACACACACACACGCATACACACATATTTCAGGCCTGTGCTGGACTCTGGATCCTGTTCATTTTGGCATGGTTTAGATTAGCCTGATATCTGGAGTAAACAGTGTTTATCTGTACCACGAATAAGCCCCAAACCACAGTGTGGGTCTCGTTTGAATGGCATGTGCTCAACAGGTTCTTATCCACAAAATGTTCAGTGTTTGGAGATCTGCTTTAGTTTTAACATACCCTAAAAAGTCTGGGGTTGGTAAGATTTTTAATGTGTTTTTTTTTTTTTTTTTTTTTTTTTTTTTATAAAGAAGTCTCTTATGCTCACGAAGTCTGTATATATTTGATTAAAAAAAAAAACTGTAAAAAAACAGCAGTATTGTAAAATAACCAGTGTTGGGGGTAACGCATTGCAAGTAACTTGAGTTACATAATCAGATTACTTTTTCAAGTAACTAGTAAAGTAATGCATTACTTTTTCAGTTTACAACAAAATATCTAAGTTACTTTTTCAAATAAGTAACTTTTCACATTTATTGACTGACATTTCTCCTGTTCCCATGTTGAGAGAAATAAAGTGCAGAGGTGTTGTGTGTGCTGCGTAAACATGAAGGTTATTGTAGTTCTAGACTAAATGTGCATGCATTTACTCATCTCACTTGCACGAAAACATTCAGTATTCCTCAAAATAAGTAAAAACAGTGAGATGCCATCTCAGAATTGTATGCAAGCCTGTAATAATTAACTATATTAAATTACACAAATATACTTTATGTATTTAATCTCACATTATTAGCCAATGTCTTTGCTGCTGACCTTCAGTGATCCAGTTCAACCATACTAATAAGCAAATATTTTAGATTAGATTTAGAAATAAGAGTGTTGTATTCTTCTTCAATCCCAAATGGTAGCACAGCTGAAAGGTTTGTTTGAGCTGCGCCCTCTACTGTACAGGCGTAAATATGCTTTTCCTTCAGCCTGAGGCTTATTCGTTTCACTTTTGGTGTGAAAGGGCCTTAACATTTGCCAAAAATAGAACTTTTTTGTTGTTGTTATTAAAAAACAAACAAGCAAGCACCGCCCAGGTGAGAAAACGTAACTCAAAAGTAATGTAACACATTAGTTACTTTTTTAGAGAGTAACGCAATATTGTAATGCTAAAAGTAACTTTCCCCAATACTGAAAATATCATTACAATTTAAAATAACTGGCTTATATTTTAAAATGTAATTTATTCCTATGATGGCAAAGCTGAATTTTCAGCATCATTACTCCAGACTTCAGTGTCACATGATCCTTTAGAATATGCTGATTTGGTGCACAAGAAACATTTCTTATTATCAATGTTGAAACCAGTTGGAAAACCATTTTTTTTCAGGATTCTTTGATAAATAGAAAGTTCAAAAGAACAGCATTTATTTGAAATATAAATCAATTTTGATCAGTTTTAATGTATCCTTGCTGAATAAACATATAATTTATTTCAAAAACAAAAAATCTTGCAGACCCCAAACTTTTGAACGTTAGTTTAAGCTAAAAGATATTTGATTCTTCTTCTCTGTTTTTTTTGGTCAGGGTGTATCAGTGGTGTGTGTGGTTTCCCCATGAGTCAGTATCTGAAGGATCAGGCCTGTTTCTGTGGTCGAAATGCCAGGATGTCAGCATGTCTCGTAAGTCTGCCTCACATGTCACTGAAACATCTCACATTGCCCACGCATCTTCAACCATATCCTTTGCTTATTAGCTGAATGTTATGCAAAAGTTAATCATGATACTCAGGTGATCTTTTTGGTTTATTTAGATAAACACACAGTGTATCTGCTATAAAACTGAAGGTGACTATCAAACCATGTCACCATATCACTACTGCTTCAATTCAAGCATGTTTTCAGCAGCCTTGGCTAATGTTGAGCTCTTCACAAACTCTTTTTTTCCCCTTCTCAGGCTCTGGAGAGGGTGTCTGCTGGGGGAGGGGTGAGTACTGGATTGTGTCATATCATATTAATATTCATATTTCAATTAAAATCCCATTTCCCCTGCAGGATATGCATATAAGGAGTGAAGTCTCATGCTACCAGAGCTGTTTGCACAGCTGATCGTAATGTGTTAGTCAGGCTTGTACAAGCTGATGGAAAGAGCCTTAAATGATTTATAAGTTTAAATTATTTTTTCACATGATATGTTTTACTGAGAGATGTTATGACTCTTTTATCCTAATGTTCAGTTCTCTCCATGTTATAATCTTAGTGGAGGAAAATCCTGAGTCTCCTCAGAGTCGTCTGACATGTTCTACCTCATCATCTCCTCACCAGAGACAGTGTTCAAGTAAGTTTTTAGACAACAAATTTGGTAAATGTTTGTTAAAGTCTATATTTTTCTAATAAATGATTAAAATATGTGCATTTAAACAAGAATTTATTTGCAATTAAACATTATAATCAAATTCATAAATCTAATCATACATTTAAAGCCATCTTGGTTCAATTTCAGTGTGTTTTATTGTAAATGGTGAGCTGAAGTTGGTCAGTGATGTTGATGTGTGTGATTTTAGAGCATGCTCCTCTCAGACTGAGTGGAGGGGAGGGCCGGTGCTCTGGGAGGCTGGAGGTGTATCATAACGCTGTGTGGGGCTCAGTCTGTGATGATCTGTGGGACATCAGCGATGCTCAGGTGGTCTGCAGGCAGCTGGGTTGTGGAGCAGCACTGAGGGCTGATGGGAATTCAGTCTTTGGTGCTGGTGAAGGTGTTGTGTGGCTCTGAACGGAGTCGAGTGCAGAGGGAATGAGATTCACCTGTGGGACTGTCCTCTCTCCCTGAAGAACCACACTGACTGCTCCAACAAAGATCACGCTGGACTCACCTGTGCAGGTCACAGCAAAACATTAAGGAATGTTAAATCAATTATTTGCTTTGATTTTAAGTGTGTTTGTGTCAGATTTGTCAGTGTCCACTACTCCTGCCACAACAACACCATCTTTTTCTCCAGTTTCTTAGACAGTGAGCTCAACATCAGTCTCTCCTCCACAAACTCCTCCAGCAGCGTCTCTCTCTGTGATTGTGATTGTCCTTACTGCTCTTAGTGCCACTGCTTATACTGATTCAGCAGAACAGAGTGATGAGGAAAGGTAGGAGAGATCCAGAGACTGTCATATTGTGTCTTATTCAGTGTGTGATCAGTCATGTGTTGTGAACTGACAGCAGGTTTGTCTCTCTACACTCATAGCTCTCTCTGACTGGAACACAGGACTACAAAAGACTCAGACTGAGGCCGTTTATAAAGAGATTCATCTGGTTTATACTGTGGCATGGGGGGTGGGGTGAGTACTCTGGGTTTCGGCCACATTCTGAGCTCAGAGCCTATACACACTTACTCTTTACTCTATTATATGTAAGTGTGAACTGGTGAATATCACTTTATCAGGAAATAAGGGAGACATCAGTGACTCAAATCTGATCCACTGTAGAACTAAAGCTTTTTCTATCATTCACATCTGCCATATCAATTTTAATCATATAAAAAGTAAGATTTCTATATTATTTAAAAAGTCTCTTTACTGAGAATGTCAGATTGGACATTCTGACTGTTTTTATTATTAAGCTACAGGTTTGTGCAATAATGTTTTAATTAATATAATTTTTTATTGATTATATTTTATTTTATTATTTAAACTTTGTTCTTCTTGTCTATATTTTGTTTGTATACATGCCAGTGAGGAGAAGCACAAAATTTCGTTGCATAGCTTTGCAATGACAAATAAATTATTCAATTCTATTGTATTCTATTCTGTTCTATTCTATTTTATGATGATAACAGGTGAGTTGCACAGAACTACATTTTATTATCACCCTTTACATAGGCTGTACAGGGTTCCCACGGGTCATAGAATTTCTGGAATATCATGGAATTTTAAAAGGTCTATTCCAGACATTGAAAGACAGGGAATTCAAAGGGAAGTCAAATGCAGTCACCTGTACCTGTTAACTGAGGCAAACATGCCAGAAAAAATGCAAATTTCAAGAGCTTTGGCTACAAAATAACCACTTCAAAGACTGTCCTAACCAGCCGTGGCCGTGGATTCTATTTTTGAAATGGTTTCTATATTTCTGGTATTTTGCAGCTAATAGTTCAGGTCATAAAGAGGGAACAGGGACATAAATGCACAATGAAAAGTATTTATTGCTTACAGTTTGAACGTTTGTTTCCTTTAAATTATCCATTGTTGCTCACATAGTGGCTATTAAAGTCATGCAAAATGATATTCAAGCTCAAACAAGTGTATTTCATGACAAAAGTTGCCAGTCAGTGAGTATTTTGAATAATGTTTTATGGTTTAATTTTGTTTGATTTTCATGTTTAACTGCGAACAGAGCCGCCCGCACTCTATTATGATTGGCTGTGATTTATGATTGATTTTGTCGTCTTGTAGCTTTGTCATGTCTGGTTAGGACCTTAGGACCCGGTAAGCTAAAAAAATGTATATGTACTGTCTATGGCTGATTTTTGTCAGCTCAGTGCACAGAACAACAGTGGCCTGTTTTTCCTGTTCATTATAGGTCATGGAAATTCAGCTTTTTAGACAGTGAAAGTCAGAGAAAAGTCAGGGAATTTGACATTTGGCTTAGAGTGGGAACCCTGGCTGTATGTTTACATGAGTATTAGGCATGATTTCTTTGTAATCAAATAATAATTTAAGGGAAAAGGGATCCATTAAATGAGATAAAGTGTCATAAATAAGTGTAACATTTTTCTGTTGATCAGAAGGAGTTCAGGAGGAGTATGATGATGTGATGAGTGTCACTGAAGATATGAGAAACCTGTCAGGTAAGTTATTGTAACATTATATTCTAACACTTTCTTTCTTAAATATTTTTATTATATTTTTCCAGGTTTATAGGCTCCATTTGAAATATTCATGACATTAAACATTTTTTTTTTAATTATAGAATCATGTTAAATAATTTAAGATTTTGTTTGTTTAATAACAGATTATGATGATGTGGGGGAGGAGTCAATCAAAGAGGGAGGGGCTGAATGACTGAATGACCACACCCACTGCCTCTGTTCAACACATTTGAACATTCAACAGTGATAGTTCTCTGTGAAATCTCAAGTTTTATGTTATTTGAAATCTTTTTGTAACGAAACTTAGCAAAAAAGCTTTTGTCACTATTTTTTCGTATTGGTTTTTGGCCTATTGTTTTTATACTAATAAAATTAAAACAAACAATGCTTTTTTGTGAAATTACAAAATTAAACATAAATCACTGTTTATGTAATAGATTTATATGCAGTATATGCACAATGCTGGGAATTGCTAAACAGCTATCTGAAAAAAAAAAAAAAGGAAACCCCCAATTTTTTCATTCAATATCATTATGCAATAATAATAATAATAATATAAATATAAAAATAAATAAATGCATACATAAATAAATACATTTATATTATTATTAGTCACAATTTATATTATTATTTAACATTTAAACAAACCAATAAATAAATATATTACTATTGCAAATTGCAATAATATGTCTCTAATGCAAAATAAAACAAAATATTTAATACTAGGCTACTACTACTACTACTACTACTACTACTAATAATAATAATAATAATTCATGTTAATAATATTATTAATAATAAAATGTTAATTTAAATATTTTAAGTCATCCTGAAGCACCCTATGGAGGTTTGCTGAGGCCCCCTAGTGGGCCCTGATCCCCTGATCAAGAGCCACTGATCCTGGGGAAGGTAAAAACACTTCAAAAGGAATCCAACTAATGCTTTTTGTAGTTTCATTTAACTGTTAATGTCAGACTTTTATTAAATGCATAATTTAGAAATGATTATAATAAGAAATATCACTTAGTGTACAGACAAGGAGTTAAATAAATGTGCAGTAAAATGAACTCTGTGTTAAATAAAAAAGATTTGTGGCTGTAAATAAAGAGAGACAAATGATCAATTTCTGTCAGTTTTTGAACATATTTTGTCCACAAGGTCAAGATTCTTGTCTGCTCCTGTTTTGCCGCCATCTGCTGGATGAATTACTCATTGCAGTATGAAATGGATGAATTACTCATTGCAGTCTTAAACACAACTACATCAACAAATGCTTAATATAATGGCAAATGAATCCCTTTGGAACAGAAATCAATGATTGTTTACAAATATTGTCTTAACAGGCCTCTGTGTGTTGTACACAAAACACTCCAGTTCATTTTATAATTTATTAACATTCTGTTTATTGTTTATTGTATTAAGTTTAGTGTGACTTTATCTCCACGCTGACATATGACTGACACGAGTCTGTCCTCAGTGAAGTGTCTCTTCACGCTGGAGGAGGAGTCCCGCTCATCAGCGCTCACACTTTATTGATATATATGGAGAAAATAAAAATGCTGCTTTCTGATTTGTCAGTGATTGTGTCTGATGATTTCCTCTGTTGTGTCTGATAAGGTAACAGTGAGTGTCATTGGCAGCTGTGAGAGTCTCTCTCTCTTCTTTAAAGGGGCTGACAGTACCTAATTTTTCAGTACCTTTGAGGGAGCAGAAAGGAAACGTTTGCTACATTTTGAACTTCGGGTGTAATAGAGTATAAGTTGATGGAGAGCTATCTGATGTGTATTTTTCTATCCTCATTGATATCACCCATTACGGCTGGTAAGTATACACTTTTTTTTTTTTTTTTTTTTTTTAAAGTCTTTAAAACAAATTGTATTCTGTAATTTTCACTTTCTGAACTCAGTGTCTGGTCTCTCTCTCTCTCTTTCTCTCTCTCTCTTTCATGTACAGATTTAGAGACTATTAGGTTAGTTGGTGGTAACAGTCCCTGCAGTGGTAGAGTGGAGGTTCATCATGCTGGTCAGTGGGGAACAGTGTGTCGTGATGGCTGGGATATGACTGATGCTGCAGTGGTGTGTAGAGAGATAGGATGTGGAGAGGCTCTAGAGGCTGTGAGTTATGCTCACTTTGGACAAGGATCAGGACCAATCTGGATGGATTCTGTGGCCTGTAGTGGATCAGAGTCAACACTGAAGAACTGTAGATCAAGAGGATGGGGTGTTCATGACTGTGGTCATGGTGAAGATGTTGGAGTCAGATGCTCAGGTGAGCTGCTCCATACATCACCCTGTTAATGCATCACTGATCTGACTTTCATCCACAAACATGCAATTAAAAATAATTTTGTGCTATTTGTTGTTACAGCACTTAATTGATAATTAGCATATTTTGTTGTCTAACAACTGACTTTCATCCATTAAAACAATCCATTATTAATTAAAGCACTTGCTGTTGTTTGACATCCATATCATAATCATAGTGACAGATGGTTTTCACTTTTTTGTAAATATTATCAGAAACCATAAACTACGGAAGGTCAAGACTTGTGGACGGATCTCACCTGTGCTCTGGGAGAGTGGAGATGCTTATTTTAGGCGGCTGGGGTTCAGTGTGTGACGCTGCCTTTGACCAGCAGGATGCAGAGGTTGTGTGTAGAGAGCTGAACTGTGGGGCTCCTGTACAGGTGCTGGGAGAAGATGCTTTTGGAAAAGGAAAGGGTCAGATTGGATCAAAAGAGATTCAGTGCAGAGGAAGTGAATCACACATTCGACGCTGTCCATCATCAACCTCAAATAATATAAACTGCACCCATGACAACGACGTGGGACTGATTTGTTCTGGTAAAATGTCAATGTTCAGCCTTTATAGAGAAATCTAATTGTTAAACTAAAATGTAATTATGTGATCAGTTTCTTCTTGGTTTGATCATTTTCAGTAAGCTCTGTGTTCTTTGTCCAGGTTACACTGACCTCAGACTGGTCAATGGTCCTGACATCTGTTCTGGTCGAGTTGAGCGTCAGTACTTCAGTAAATGGGGTACAGTGTGTGATGCATGTTGGGATATGAGAGCTGCCAGTGCCCTCTGTAGACAGCTGAATTGTGGGATTGCTGTGTCTGTTGTGGGATCAGACTGGTTTGGAGAGGGAAGTGGAGAAATCTGGGCTGATGTGTTTGATTGTGACGGGAATGAAAGAAAACTCTCAGAATGTTACATCTCTTCATGGAGTCGAGCTGAATGTTCTCATAGACGAGATGTTGGAGTCATCTGCTCTGGTGAGTTCATATTACAGGAAGATTCACTGATATTATGCTGCTGAAAGATTAAAAAGTATAAATACAATATTTCAGTTCTCTTCCTTTACTGTTTCACATGTTCATTTCAGACTGAAAGATTAATGCCCTTGTCATTTATTTCTGAATTCATTTATTATTATGTAAAATGCATTATTAATGTAAATCATATTCTCAGAATTGCAAAATTTTAGTAAAACATGAGATCTTCTCTCCAGATTCCTCTCTGGCTGTTCATGACGGTCTGGTGCGGTTGTCTGGAGAGAGACAGTGTGAGGGGGAGGTGGAAGTTTCCATCCATCAGGTCTGGAGGAGAGTTCTGCTGGACTCCTGGAGTCTCACTGAATCCTCTGTGGTCTGCAGACAGCTGGGCTGTGGCTCTGTGCTGAACTTCTACGGCTCCTCTTCATCCAGTCCTGAACACAGTCATGAGTGTGTGACAGGCTTCCAGTGCTCTGGGAGTGAAGCTCATCTGGGGAACTGCAGCTCTCCACAAACTATCAGCTGCAGCTCCACACAACAGCTGTCAATCACCTGCCTTGGTGAGAAGAGCAACATCTGGGCAGATTCTTCAGTTGTTAGTGATCACTGATGTGTTTTTCTTTCTCTGAATATCAGGTCGTGGGTCCATCAGGCTGGTGGGTTCTGGGGGAGACTGTGCAGGGAGGCTGGAGGTCTTTCACAGCGGCTCATGGGGGACAGTGTGTGATGACTCCTGGGATATTAAAGATGCCCATGTGGTGTGCAGACAGCTGCAGTGTGGAGTGGCCCTCAGTAACCAGCAGGTACCAGCCTGGTTTGGTCCTGGTTCTGGACCCATATGGCTGGATGAGGTGGAGTGTGAGGGGAATGAGACGTCCCTGTGGAGCTGCTCTTCTCCAGGCTGGGGAAAACATGACTGTCAACACAAGGACGATGTAGGAGTCGTGTGCTCAGGTAAACAGTGAACAATAATTTAAATTATAATTTAACAAATTTTTCTGATGCAGACAGAATACAATATTGAAATATTTAATATTTAGTCTGGCAGAGTTTCCTGTGCTCTGTAACACTGTTACTGGAACACACAGCGTGACTATTGTGGTCTGATTCCTAAACGGATGACTCTTCTTTTTAGTGAATCAAAGACATGCATCTGACAACTAGTTTATATGTATATAATATTGAAATTGTCTCATTATTTGCATTGGATTTTAATTTTTTTTTTTTTCTTTTTTTTTTTCAAATATCTATTTCTTAAAGCACTAAAAAAATTGTTAATGGAACTGTTAAGGAACTGGAATCAAAACTGTTAAATTCTTTGAATTCGTTGGTTCTCATTCCCCACCCCAAACCCCAAATAGAGTTTAAAGAGATCAGGTTAACTGAGGGCTGTGAAGGGAATGTGGAGGTTTTCTACAATGGATCCTGGGGAAATGTTTGCTGGAACCAGATGGAAACAGACACAGCGAGTCTGATCTGTCAGGAGCTGAACTGTGGAAGATCTGGTGTTTTGTCTGATTCTACAACAAGAGTGGAATCAGCTCCTAACTGGCTGGATGAAGTGAAATGTCGACTACATGATTCAAATCTGTGGCAGTGTCCATCTTCACCCTGGGGACAGAACGACTGTAATGAAGATGAAGTGGCCAAAATCACCTGCTCAAGTGAGATGATATTTGAATGATGATCTCATTAGTCATGCTTCTTTAAACACAATGTTTATATATTTACATTTAATAATTTAGCAGACGCTTTTATCCAAAGTGACATGCAAATGAGGAGAGCAATAGAAGCAATCAAACCAACAATAGGGCAACAATATGCAAGTGCTGTGACTAGTCCCAGTTATTCCAGCACAGTACATGCAGCAAGTACATTTTTTTTCCTTAAATACAGTAGATATAAATAGTAAGTGTTAGTATTAATGTCTCAAGTGTTGACGAAAAAGATATAATGTATAAATGTTTCATAGCATATAGCATATATAATGTGTAAATGTTTCTGAAATACAAGCTGATGGAAAGAGCCTTAAAATGATTTATAAGTTTAAATTATTTTTTCACATGATATGTTTTACTGAGAGATGTTATGACTCTTTTATCCTAATGTTCAGTTCTCTCCATGTTATAATCTTAGTGGAGGAAAATCCTGAGTCTCCTCAGAGTCGTCTGACATGTTCTACCTCATCATCTCCTCACCAGAGACAGTGTTCAGGTAAGTTTTTAGAAACAAATTTGGTAAATGTTTGTTAAAGTCTATATTTTTCTGATAAATTATTAAAATATGTGCATTTAAACAAGAATTTATTTGCAAATAAAAATTATATTCAAATTCATAAATCTAATCATACATATAAAGCCATCTTGGTTCTATTTCAGTGTGTTTTATTGTAAATGTTGTGCTGAAGCTGGTCAGTGATGTTGATGTGTGTGATTTAGATCATGTTCCTCTCAGACTGAGTGGAGGGGAGGGCCGGTGCTCTGGGAGGCTGGAGGTGTATCATAACGCTGTGTGGGGCTCAGTCTGTGATGATCTGTGGGACATCAGCGATGCTCAGGTGGTCTGCAGGCAGCTGGGTTGTGGAGCAGCACTGAGGGCTGATGGGAATTCAGCCTTTGGTGCTGGTGAAGGTGTTGTGTGGCTGAACAGAGTCGAGTGCAGAGAGAATGAGATTCACCTGTGGGACTGTCCTCTCTCCCTGAAGAACCACACTGACTGCTCCAACAAAGAGCATGCTGGACTCACCTGTGCAGGTCACAGCAAAACACTGACCAATATTGTTCTTTTTTATATCATTTTAATGATATCAATAATTGTGTATTTGCCTGATTTTTAATGTATCTGTGTCTGTTTTGCCAGATTTGTCAGTGTCCACTACTCCTGCCACAACAACATCATCTTCTCCTCCAGTTTCTCAGACAGTGAGCTCAACATCAGTCTCTCCTCCACAAACTCCTCCAGCAGCGTCTCTCTCTGTGCTTGTGATTGTACTGGGAGTTGTGCTCTTACTGCTCTTAGTGCCACTGCTTATACTGATTCAGCGGAAAAGAGTGATGAGGAGAGGTAGGAGAGATCCAGAGACTGTCATATTGTGTCTTATTCAGTGTGTGATCAGTCATGTGTTGTGAACTGACAGCAGGTTTGTCTCTCTACACTCACAGCTCTCTCTGACTGGTACACAGGACTACAGAAGACTCAGAGTGAGGCCGTTTATCAAGAGATTCATCATAGACAATATCACTTCAATCAAAGCGGTGGGGCATCATGGGAGAATGTTAAAAGATTTAATTATGTTACAATAAATGTGATTAGAGATTCTGAAAACCTTGGTGAGAAAATGAAAGCTATAGACAGTAAAGCAAACACCTCAATAAGGTGCAATACAAAATCTTGCAGTACATTGAGACACTTTATACTTCAGTCTTAATCACATCATGATGTTTTAATAACAAAGTTCAGGAAGAGCACGTTCAGATAATCTACCCAGTCAGTGTGAGGAGGCCTCTATATAAATAACCAACTCACCTCTGTCCCACGACAGTTTTTCAGCATCTCTCCTCACTCTCCACTGTTCATCCCAGCCGGGGAGGGGGGCATGGGGGTGGGGTGAGTACTCTGGGTTTCAGCCACATTCTGAGCTCAGAGCCTATATACACTTACTCTTTACTCTATTATATGTAAGTGTGAACTGGTGAATATCACTTTATCAGGAAATAAGAGGAGACATCAGTGACTCAAATCTGATCCACTGTAGAACTAAAGCTTTTTCTATCATTCACATCTGCCATATCAATTTTAATCATATCAAAAGTAAGATTTCTATATTATTAAAAGTCTATTCACTGAGAATACCAGATTGTTGTGTAACCATTAATGTTTCTGGGTAGTTAATGTGTTATCAGAGGAATCTGTAGATGAGACTTTACCAACCTCCAAACCACAAAGCTGCATGTTTATGTCAGTGTGTCAGTTAAGATCTCTTCCTGTTTTTTTGACAGTAATAAGTACTAGGAATCTAAATGTGGTGCATTTGTAGAGTTGGAAGAGATAAAAAGCTTACTTAGCCTCCCAAACCCAATTAATTTTCAAATAAGTAAAAATATGATATGAATGATCACATCAGCTCTTTGAATCAATGATAGTTTACTTTTTCATTGAATTCAACCTAAATAAATAAATGTAATTAACAAATTCTATTAAATGTTTGACTGATGACTCAATACTATTTAAATACTGCTGTTTACTTCTATATTAACATTCTGTTCTTCTTTTTAGAAAAAGAGTTCAAGACTGTATATTATGATGATGTCACCAACAGCAGTGGCCTGAAAGGTCAGTGACCTTTTGAAACTGATCACATGATTCATTACCAGGTGATTAATATGACCTACAACACGAACATATTTTGCCTTTTGTATCCAAACATATTCTGTGTTGTTGCAGAAGAGATGAAGGAAATCACACCGGGAGAATATGATGTCATCACTGATGGACTGAAACCAGATCGTGAAACAGGTGTCGCTCCGTTATTATATAATTAAATAGTTTGAAATAACAATATTAAAGTATATTGAAGAAAAAGAGTTTGAGTGTGATATTGTATTAACTTCGTAGAAGAAACACCTGAGAGCTGTGATAATGATGAATAATGACAGAACTCTGATATTAAGTGTTTTTACTTTTTTTTTTTTAAATCAATATTTTATAAACTGTTCATCTAATCAAGCTCAATACTAATAATATTTTAAATTTCTGTCTTAAAGTTATATATTTTGGCTTATATTTTCATGTTTAGTGGAAGCACCAGAGAGTTATGATGATAACAGGTGAGTTGCACAGAACTACGTTTTATTATCACCTTATACATAGGCTATATGTTTACATGAATTTCTGTGTAATCAAATAATCATTTAAGGGAAAAGGGATCCATTAAATGAGATGAAAAAAGTGTTTTATAAATTAGTGTGACATTTATTAATGTCATTTCTGTTGATCAGAAGGAGTTCAGGAGGAGTATGATGATGTGATGAGTGTCACTGAAGATATGAGAAACCTGTCAGGTAAGTTATTGTAACATTATATTCTAACACTTTATTTCTTAAATATTTTTATTAAATTTTTCCAGGTTTATAGGCTCCATTTGAAATATGCATGACATTGAACATTTACTATAGAATCATGTTAAATAATTTAAGATTTTGTTTGTTTAATAACAGATTATGATGATGTGGGGGAGGAGTCAATCAAAGAGGGAGGGGCTGAATGACTGAATGACCACACCCACTGCCTCTGTTCAACACATTTGAACATTCAAGAGTGATAGTTCTCTGTGAAATCTCAAGTTTTGTTATTTGAAATCTTTTTGTAATGAAACTTAGCAAAAAAGCTTTTGTGACTTTTTGTTGTATTGGTTTTTGGCCTATTGTATTTATACTAATAAAAATAAAACAATTATGCTTTTTTGTGAAATTACAAAATTAAACATAAATCACTGTTTATGTAATAGATGTATATACAGTATATGCACAATGCTGGGAATCATGTATATTACTGCCATCTTGTGGACGAATTATGCAATACAACTATTTATTAGTTCTGTCTAAATCTAAATATACAACTATACTAATAATTACACTATTTAAATTATCATTGTTTATTTAAAATCTAATGGCTATTAAAGTTTCAAGCATCATTACATTTATCCAGAACAGTTCTAGTGTACAAATGTCTCCAATAAGACAAAAACACCCTGATATTTGAATGTGTCCCAGTGGAGAATGAAGATTTCTGAGCCGTTTATGAGGGAGCATCTTTTGTGTCTTATACATAAACAGTATATATCAATGGTTCTGATCAATCTTATTAAAGGTGGGGTATGTATTTTTATATTTGAAATCAACCCAAACAGCCCCACCTCATTGCTTCATTGCTCCACCTCCAAAACTCACCCTCCAATCCTAACCACCCTGCTCCAAGTCAGTCTCGGCCCCCGGCCCGTTCGCTGCTGGCAGGCAAGGCGAGTGCACTGACAATGACACTAAAAACTGCATTCTCTAGCGGTCTTCAGTGCGCAGTGGTTTACCTGCTCACCTCTCACTATCTGAAAGAGAAAAAAAAAGGAAACCCCCAATTTTTTCATTCAATATCATTATGCAATAATAATAATATAAATATAAAAATAAATAAATGCATAAATAAATACATTTATATTATTATTAGTCACAATTTATATTATTATAATTTAACATTTAAACAAACCAATAAAGAAATATATTACTATTGCAAATTGCAATAATATGTCTCTAATGCAAAATAAAACAAAATATTTAATACTGTGCTACTACTACTACTACTAATAATAATAATAATTCATGTTCATAATATTCATATCAATTATATTATTATTAATAATTAAATGTTAATTTAAATATTTTAAGTCATCCTGAAGCACCCTATGGAGGTTTGCTGAGGCCCCCTAGTGGGCCCTGATCCCCTGATCAAGAGCCACTGATCCTGGGGGTAAAAACACTTCAAAAGGAATCTAACTAATGCTTTTTGTAGTTTCATTTAACTGTTAATGTCAGACTTTTATTAAATGCATAATTTAGAAATGATTATAATAAGAACCTAATGAAAATACAAGAAATATCACTTAGTGTACAGACAAGGAGTAAAATAAATGTGCAGTAAAATGAACTCTGTGTTAAATAAAAAAGATTTGTGGCTGTAAATAAAGAGAGACAAATGATCAATTTCTGTCAGTTTTTGAACATATTTTGTCCACAAGGTCAAGATTCTTGTCTGCTCCTGTTTTGCCGCCATCTGCTGGATGAATTACTCATTGCAGTATGAAATGGATGAATTACTCATTGCAGTCTTAAATACAACTACATCAACAAATGCTTAATATAATGGCAAATGAATCCCTTTGGAACAGAAATCAATGATTGTTTACAAATATTGTCTTAACAGGCCTCTGTGTGTTGTACACAAAACACTCCAGATCATTTTATAATTTAATAACATACTGTTTATTGTTCTCTTGGTTACAACATCATGAAAAGTGCAGCACTTAATACTTCATATTATACATATTTGCCCAAAAAAATAACTTTATAACTATAATTTATTTATAGCAAAGACCAACTATTTTTGTGTATGAAATAAAGTATTTCTGTATTTATCTCTTTAAGTTTAGTGTGACTTTATCTCCACGCTGACATATGACTGACACGAGTCTGTCCTCAGTGAAGTGTCTCTTCACGCTGGAGGAGGAGTCCCGCTCATCAGCGCTCACACTTTATTGATATATATGGAGAAAATAAAAATGCTGCTTTCTGATTTGTCACTGATTGTATTTGATGATTTCCTCTATTGTGTCTAATAAGGTAATAGCTGTGAGACTCTTTCACTTTCTCTCTCTTCTTTAAAAGGGCTGACAGTACCCAATTTTTCAGTGCCTTTGAGGGAGCAGAAAGGAAACGTTTGCTACATTTTGAACTTCGGGTGTAATAGAGTATAAGTTGATGGAGAGCTATCTGATGTGTATTTTTCTATCCTCAATGATATCACCCATTACAGCTGGTAAGTATACACTTTTTTAAAAGTCTTTAAAACAAACTTTGTATTGTGTAATTTTCACTTCCTGAATTCAGTGTCTGGTCTCTCTTTCTCTCTCTTGTGTAGACAGTGTGAGCGTGAGGTTAGTTAATGGCTATAATGTCTGTGCTGGTAGAGTGGAGGTTCTTCATAGAGGTCAGTGGGGAACAGTGTGTCATGATGGCTGGGATATGGCTGATGCTGCAGTGGTGTGTAGAGAGCTAAATTGTGGAGAACCTGTAGAGGCTGTGTATAATTCTTACTATGGACAAGGATCAGGACAAATCTGGATGAGTTATGTGGCCTGTAGTGGATCAGAGTCAACACTGAAGAACTGTGGATCAAGAGGATGGGGTGATCATAACTGTAATCATAATGAAGATGCTGGAGTCAGATGCTCAGGTGAGCTGCTCCATACATCACTGCATAAATGGAAATCAAGTTTTAAAGTGCACTGTTTGGTATTTGTATAAATGGAAACCCCAGACTCTTTTGTGTACTGGAATAATAAACTGTGGACAAATAAAAATAATATTAGTTAATTATTTTTAACAAGTAATTCTTAATTTTAACAAATAAAAACTGTATGGGTCTATTACCCTCAGAAAATGTTTATATTATTACTAATGATTAATCTAAATTATTAATGTTTCATTTGGTTGCTGTACTTATAATTAAAAGACTCAGAGCAAAGACTTCGACTTGTGGATGGGATTCACCGGTGCTCTGGGAGAGTGGAGGTGCTTCGTACAGAAGGATGGGGTTCAGTGTGTGACGCTGCCTTTGACCAGCAGGATGCAGAGGTTGTGTGTAGAGAGCTGGACTGTGGGATTCCTGTACAGGTGCTGGGAGAAGCTGCTTTTGGAAAAGGAAAGGGTCAAGTTTGGTCAGAGGAGATTCAGTGCAGAGGAAATGAAGCTCAGATTCACCTCTGTCCACTATTATCTTCACAGAAGCACAGCTGTTCCCATGACAATGATGTTGGAGTGATTTGTTCTGGTTGAGTATAAACATTTGGCTTCTCTTTAGATAAATTACATACATAATATACTGCTGTTGTATTGTTCAATTATCTTGACTCTAGTTTCATACTGTTCAAATAAGCTGTCAGTTCTTTGCACAGGTTATACTGATCTCAGACTGGTCAATGGTCCTGACATCTGTTCTGGTCGAGTTGAACTTCGGTTCCTCAATGAGTGGGGCACGGTGTGTGATGCATGCTGGGATATGAGAGCTGCCAGTGTCCTCTGTAAACAGCTGAATTGTGGGATTGCTGTGTCTGTTGTGGGATCAGACTGGTTTGGAGAGGGAAGTGGTGAAATCTGGGCTGATGTGTTTGATTGTGACGGGAATGAAACAAAACTCTCAGAATGTTCCATCTCTTCATGGAGTCGAGCTGAATGTTCTCATAGACGAGATGTTGGAGTCATCTGCTCTGGTGAGTTCATATTACTGGAAGATCCACTGATATTATGCTGCTGAAAGATTAAAAAGTATAAATACAATATTTCAGTTCTCTTCCTTTACTGTTTCACATGTTTGTTTCAGACTGAAAGATTAATGCCCTTGTCATTTATTTCTGAATTCATTTACTATTATGTGAAAATGCATTATTAATGTAAATCATATTCTCAAAATTGCAAAATTTTAGTAAAACGTCAGATATTCTCTCCAGATTCCTCTCTGGCTGTTCATGATGGTCTGGTGCGGTTGTCTGGAGAGAGACAGTGTGAGGGGGAGGTGGAAGTTTCCGTCCATCAGGTCTGGAGGAGAGTTCTGCTGGACTCCTGGAGTCTCACTGAATCCTCTGTGGTCTGCAGACAGCTGGGCTGTGGCTCTGTGCTGAACTTCTACGGCTCCTCTTCATCCAGTCCTGAACACAGTCATGAGTGTGTGACGGGCTTCCAGTGCTCTGGGAGTGAAGCTCATCTGGGGAACTGCAGCTCTCCACAAACTATCAGCTGCAGCTCCACACAACAGCTGTCAATCACCTGCCTTGGTGAGAAGAACAACATCTGGGCAGATTCTTCAGTTGTTAGTGATCACTAATGTGTTTCTCTCTCTCTCTCTGAATATCAGGTCGCGGGTCCATCAGGCTGGTGGGTTCTGGGGGAGACTGTGCAGGGAGGCTGGAGGTTTTCACAGCGGCTCATGGGGGACAGTGTGTGATGACTCCTGGGATATTAAAGATGCCCATGTGGTGTGCAGACAGCTGCAGTGTGGAGTGGCCCTCAGTAACCAGCAGGTACCAGCCTGGTTTGGTCCTGGTTCTGGACCCATATGGCTGGATGAGGTGGAGTGTGAGGGGAATGAGACGTCCCTGTGGAGCTGCTCTTCTCCAGGCTGGGGAAAACATGACTGTCAACACAAGGAGGATGTAGGAGTCGTGTGTTCAGGTAAACAGTAAACAATAATTTCAATAATAACATTTCAATAGCTTACAGAGGACTTGATGGTTAGATATATCCAGTGTATCTGCACTGTACATTAACAGCAGTGTTAATCAACTGACAAGTGATACTTATTCAGATGTAGTTTCATCATTCATTAAAACAATTAATCGAAAAATCGATTTTGTTGCCCAGCACCAGACAAAATACAATATTGAAACAGTCTGTTTCCTCTTCTCGGCTCATCAACAGCTCTACTGAAACACACAGCGTGACTATTGTGGTCTAATTCCTAAATGGATGATTCTAATGAGAATCTTTTTAGTGAATCAAAGACATGCATTTTACAACTTGTTTATATGTATATATTATTGAAATTCTCATCATTTGGCAGTTGTTTCATATATCCATTCCCTAAAAGCCCTAAAAATTGTTAACGGAACTGTTAAGGAACTGGAAATGAAATAGTAAAATTCTTTTAATTTGTTGGTTCTTATTTTCCCCCTATCTAGAGTTTAAAGAGATCAGGTTAACTGAGGGCTGTGAAGGGAATGTGGAGGTTTTCTACAATGGATCCTGGGGTAATGTGTGCTGGAACCAGATGGACAGAGACACAGTGAGTTTGATCTGTCAAGAGCTGAACTGTGGAAGATCTGGTGTTTTGTCTGATTCTACAACAAGAGTGGGATCAGCTCCTAACTGGTTGGATAAAGTGAAATGTCGACCACATGATTCAAATCTGTGGCAGTGTCCATCTTCACCCTGGGGACAGAACGACTGTAATGAAGATGAAGTGGCCAAAATCACCTGCTCAAGTGAGATGATATTTAAATAATGTAATATGGTCTCAGTAGTCATGTTTCTTTAAACAAGTTTATATATAATGTGGAGAGTAAACTGTTTCTGAAAAACAGGCTGATGGAAAGAGCCTTAAATGATTTATGAGGTTTAAATGATGTTTTCACATCAATGATATGTTTTACTGAGAGATGTTATGACGCTTGTATCCTAAAATTCAGTTCTCTTCATTTTATAATCTCAGAGGAGGAAACTCGTGAATCTCCTCAGAGTCGTCTGACATGTTCTACCTCACCATCTCCTCACCAGAGACAGTGTTCAAGTAAGTTTTATAAGTTTGTTACATTTTTGTTAATGTAAGCCAGGAATTTCATAATAAATTATTAAAATATAAATTTATAAATAATTTGCATTTAAAATCATAATCAAATTCATAAATCTAATCATACATTTAAAGCCATCTTGGTTCAGTTTCAGTGTGTGTTTTGTTGTAAAAGGTGAGCTGAAGCTGGTCAGTGATGTTGATGTGTGTGATTTAGATCATGTTCCTCTCAGACTGAGTGGAGGGGAGGGCCGGTGCTCTGGGAGGCTGGAGGTGTATCATAACGCTGTGTGGGGCTCAGTCTGTGATGATCTGTGGGACATCAGCGATGCTCAGGTGGTCTGCAGGCAGCTGGGTTGTGGAGCAGCACTGAGGGCTGATGGGAATTCAGCCTTTGGTGCTGGTGAAGGTGTTGTGTGGCTGAACAGAGTCGAGTGCAGAGGGAATGAGATTCACCTGTGGGACTGTCCTCTCTCCCTGAAGAACCACACTGACTGCTCCAACAAAGATCACGCTGGACTCACCTGTGCAGGTCACAGCAAACACTGAGCAATATTAGTCGTTTTTACGTAATTTTAGTGATAATAATATCTGCATGATTTTTAATGTGTTTGTGTCTGTTTTGAAAGATTTGCCAGATGTGTCAGTGTCCACTACTCCTGCCACAACAACATCATCTTCTCCTCCAGTTTCTCAGACAGTGAGCTCAACATCAGTCACTTGTCCACAAACTCCTCCAGCAGCGTCTCTCTCTGTGCTTGTGATTGTACTGGGAGTCTCTTACTGCTCTTAGTGTCTCTGCGTATACTGATTCAGCTGAAAAGAGTGATGAGGAGAGGTAGGAGAGATCCAGAGATTTAAAATGGACTGTTTCAAAGTGTTCTATGGTCAGATGAGTCCAAATTTGACATTCTTTTTGGAAATCACGAACGCCGTGTCCTCCAGGCTAAAGAGGAGGGAGATCTTCCAGTGTGTCATCAGTGTTCAGTTCAAAAGCCAGCATCTCTGATGGTATGGGGGTGCATAAGTGCATACGGTATGGACAGCTTGCATGTTTTGGAAGGCACTATGAATGCTGAAAGGTATATAAAGGTTTTAGAGCAACATATGCTCCCCTCCAGATGACGTCTATTTCAGGGAAGGCCTTGTGTATTTCAGCAGTACAATGTAAAACCACATACTGCAGCTATTACAACAGCGTGGCTTCATGGTAGAAGAGTCCGGGTGCTGAAATGGCCTGCCTGCAGTCCAGATCTTTCACCTATAGAGAAAAATATGTCAAAGACGACCATAAATTCTTCAGAAGCTGGAAACCTATATCAGGCAAGAATGGGACCAAATTTCAACACCAAAACTCCAGAAACTCATAACCTCGATGCCCAGACGTCTTCACACTGTTTTGAAAAGAAGAGGAGATGCTACACCATGGTAAACATGCCCCCGTCCCAGCTATTTTGAGACCTGTAGCAGGCATCAAATTTGAAATGAGCTCATTTTGTGCATAAAATTGTAAAATTTTTCAGTTTAAACATTTATGTTATCTATGTTCTATTGTGAATAAAATATTGGCTCATGTGATTTGAAAGTCTTTTAGTTTTCATTTTATTAAAATGTAAAAAACGTCCCAACATTTCCGGAATTCGAATTGTAAGTGTGAACTGGTGAATATCACTTTATCCTGAAATAAGGGGAGACAGTGCAGCTCATTATTAGTTCATGTTAATTAATGACTAATTACTAATTAATGTGTTACCACTAAAGCTTTTTCTATCATTCACATCTACCTTATCAATTTTAATCATATAAAAAGTAAGATTTATATATGAATATATATTTTTTTATATAATATTTGGTTGGTTCCCCCAAAAATGTAAATTATCTCATTAATTACTTAGCCTCATGTCGTTCCACACCCATAAGACTTTCGTTTATCTTTATCTTCAGTCACATGGACTATTTTAAAGATGTCTTTAGTAGGGGAGAGCGGGGTAAGTTGTCACATGGGTAAGTTGTCACACTCTTCATAACTCCAAAACTATCTCAAAAATCAAATAGCCACTTTGTGTGATTTCTTCTTCCATAGTCAACTTCCTGGTCACATGTGGTCAAGATCACTCTAATCTGAGGTTAATTTTCTTATTTTTCGGCTTAAAAAGTAAAAAATTTGCACTTTAAATTTTATGCAATACAACTTTGTTAGGTATGAATGTTAAAAATGATTATTTTGCACAACATAGAGGAGACAATAACATGTCTTTTGATACTTTAGCTGACGTGCTATGTTAAGCGAACCTTGAGATTTAGCCAACATTAGCACACATGTCAGTTTGGGGCAAGTTGTCTCAATGACTTTGTACAAATAAACACATAGAACATGCTCAAAAAAAGAGGTTCAACATGTTAAGTCAGTTATGTTCAGAGATTAAACGTGTTAAGCAAATTATCTGCAGTATTCCATTCAGTTATCATGGATCTATGTGCAAGCTAGAGAAAATCTGAGTTCAAAGTTCAAAGTAAAGTGGTCTTGCCACTTAATGTGTTTTGATTGAAATGTGTATTGTTTGGATTGAAATAATTGTTTTTCTAAATTCTCTAGGCATGATTGTTTATATGATGACTCAATACTATTTAAATACTGCTGTTTACTTCTATATTAACATTCTGTTCTCTTTTTAGAAAAAGAGTTCAAGACTGTATATTATGATTATGTCACCAACAGCAGTGGCCTGAAAGGTCAGTGACCTTTTGAAACTGATCACATGATTCATTACCAGATGACTGATAACTTAATAGTCTCATGACCTGCAATAAGAAGGATAATATTTTAAATTTTTGTCTTAAAGTTATATATTTTGGCTTATATTTTCATGTGTATTGGAAGCACCAGAGAGTTATGATGATAACAGGTGAGTTGCACAGAACTACGTTTTATTATCACCTTATACATAGGCTATATGTTTACATGAATTTCTGTGTAATCAAATAATCATTTAAGGGAAAAGGGATCCATTAAATGAGATGAAAAAAGTGTTTTATAAATTAGTGTGACATTTATTAATGTCATTTCTGTTGATCAGAAGGAGTTCAGGAGGAGTATGATGATGTGATGAGTGTCACTGAAGATATGAGAAACCTGTCAGGTAAGTTATTGTAACATTATATTCTAACACTTTATTTCTTAAATATTTTTATTATATTTTTCCAGGTTTATAGGCTCCGTTTGAAATATTCATGACATTGAACATTTACTATAGAATCATGTTAAATCATTTAAGATTTTGTTATGATGATGTGGGGGAGGAGTCAATCAAAGAGGGAGGGGCTGAATGACTGAATGACCACACCCACTGCCTCTGTTCAACACATTTGAACATTCAAGAGTCAAGAAAACTGTGTGAAATCTCAGGTTTTATGTTATTTGAAATCTTTCTGTAATGAAACAACAAAAAGCTTTTTGAGAATGAAACAAACTTACAAAATCTAAACATAAATCACTGTTAATATAATAGATTTATATACAGTATATGCACAATGCTGGGAATTTAAAAAATGCACGTGTATTACTGCCATCTTGTGGATGAATTATGCAATACAGCTATTTAATAGTTCTGTCAAAATCTAAATATACAACTATTCTAAATTATAGACAGAGATGGGTACAAATACATCAAAAAGTATTTAGTTACAAATTACAAATACTTACTCATCAAATGTATTTAAATAAAATACAAAATACTGTTGTGAAAAAATGTATTTAATTAAAATACAAGTAATTTGTAATTTGAAAATTTGAAAAAACAAAAACAGAAAATTTATATGTATAGCCAAAGCATTCAAAAAGCACTAACAACTAACAGTAGCATTCAAGTAGGAAATAATACAGAAAATGAATAATCAAATGTAAAACACTACACAGTCCTCACTGTATGAATTAAATATATGTTGATGATCCTTATAAAAGATACTAAAGTTATTCAGTCAGAAGCAGTGAGTGATTTTGTCTTTTTCTTTTGTTGCTTGATTAACATTAATGACAGACAGCAGCAGGTTTATTAGGCTGTTGCCACTTTAAGAACAAACGCACAGATAGAATATACTGTTACAGTTTTCACCCAAACGGTTACATTAATTTAAGACACGACCGACTGTGTTTTTTCTCGCAATTAATCAGAATAATATTGTTTATTACTTGACCCACCAGTCCGCGGATTATCCGCAGCATCCGCGGATACAGCGCACGTCGTGCTTGCAGCCACCTTTAAGGTGCATTCACACAGGGCGTCGGTGTTAACGCTCCTCATTTACTTTGAATGGGTGATGTCATGCATTGTCGAACTGAATTGTGGGTTCCATTGCGTCACTTTACTTGTGTTGCTCATGGCAGAAGTTGAAAATTTCGCAACTTTTCCAACGCCAATGCAAGCGTCAGCAAATCAGTTCATTATCAATGCCGAAATGAATCTGCAGCAGTCAGGTGGTACAGATCAGTGATCTTTAAGTTGTTTATGTTCATAATGTTATGAGATATGAGGTAGTTTAACGCTCTCTCGTTACAATTTTGCTCCCTGCTGTTTGCATTCAAGTGTTTTGGAGAAGGAATGGCTTTGGAGACGCTCTGAATGGAGGGTGGGATCTTATGCTTTCAAAGCTAGCTCACTACTGCTAGCCTCTCAAAAAATGACCTACCTATCTTTAAGCTTGGTGATGAAAGTTATTGTATGTGAGAATAAAATAACATATTTGCATGTATTTTAAGTATTTAAAATACAAAATTCTTTCTCTCAATGTATTTAATTACAAATTACCTTTGATTTTTTCTTTCTTAAGGAAAATACAAATTACAAAATACTCAAAAGTAATTAAATACGTATTTTAAATACATTTGATTAAAATACTGTCCATCTCTGATTATAGACTGTTTAAATTTTCATTGTTTATTTTAAATCTAATGGCTATTAAAGTTTCAAGCATCATTACATTTACCCAGAACATTCCTAGTGTACAAATGTCTCCAATAAGACAAAAACACCCTGATATTTGAATGTGTCCCAGTGGAAGATGCAGCTTTCTGGGCTGTTTATGAGGAAGCATCTTTTGTGTCTTACACATAAACAGTATATATCAATGGTTCTGATCAATCTTATTAATCTACTGTTCCCTGGTGCCCAAGCCAATATGTGGTAATCCTGTACAGGTTTTGTTTTTTGTTTTTTTCCTCAGGTTGTTTTTTTAAAAAAAATCTGATGAATAAATATTAAGTTATTTCTAAAAACAAAGAACAAATAAATAAATAAAGAGTAAAGAGGTATCCTAGGCAGAACCAGTACAGTAATGACAGTGTATAGCAGCTAATATCTACCATAGACCACGATTTCATATACCATAGAAAGTAAGATATATCCAAAATACGTGATTATGTCATGATTATTTGGTAAGTGCTTTGGTTTATGGTTAGTGTTTTGATACTCTTTTGGTCAGATTTTCTTAACTCAATAGACCTTCTTTATTGCTGCCAAACTATAGGATGCATTTGCAGGTTTGGTTTCTATATGGATTGTAGGAAATTATCAACTTAATCCTTTTTGTCCTCTGTGTTCTGAATAATCCCGTTGCTGTATTACAGAGACCAAAACGATTCAGTGCGTGAGTGTCTGAATGAACCCATCAAACCGTTTTGCGAATCTGACATCGCTTGTTCTGATTCTAAAGAACACAAAATATTCTGAATCTGATTTTAAATGTTTGTAGGTTGGTACTCGGTAGTCTTCCGCGCAAGACATGGATAACATTTTACTGAACCAACCAAGAATGCCAGCTCGTTCATCTCATATACTTTTACTGCCACCTTGAGGATTAAATCGATATTGCAGTATTGACACTTTTAGGGCCTATAGATCATTCTCTAGTAAACATCCAGCATTCCACTCCTCTACAATATATACACTTCTCTTAAATTGTTTTGATGTATGTTTTCATTTTGTCTGTCCCTGTTTCAATGTATTTTTTATTTTATCTTTTTATTTGATCTTTGTAAAGCGCTTTGAGATGCAACTTTAAAAGGCGCTATATAAAAATAAAGTATCTAGTACACATGTATGATGAACCTGTATGATCACAGATATTCTTTTTTTTACTCTTGTGTAACCATGTGTTCTGTGCTCTTGGAGATCATGAATACACTGCTAAAATATATTTTTAATATACTGTAGCCTATATCTTTCCAAAAATTAAAAACAATCTTTAAAATATTACATTTCATTTATGTTTGTATCTAACTGTTATTTCTATGTGAACTCAAAGCGAGAAATGTGATGCAGGTGGTTATCAGCTCTTGTAATTGTATATTTTCAAATGCTGGGCTTTGATGCTGTAAATAAACTGGAATGTTTCCTGTTTCTGAAATCAGTTTCCTGTAACATATGTGACATTGTCAGCTAATCTTGTATATTTCTCTCCAGTTAAGTGTCTCTATAAGGCTGAGGAGGAGTCCTGTTCATTAATGCAGACGTACTTTTAATAAATATGGTAAAAATCAAAATAGTGTCTGATTTGTCATTAGAGCTCTTTGATGATTTCCTCTCTTCTCTCTAATAAGGTAAAAGTGACTTTGATTGGCTTGTTTGCCGGTTATGTAGGTTTATCTCTCGTCTCTCTTTAGGGTGCAGTAAGAACCTCTCAACCTCAGTGAAGATGGAGAGCTTTCTAACACTCATTTTTCATTTTTTTGTGATCAGACTCATCGCAGCTGGTACGTAAACACTCAAGATTATTTTCTGGAAGATAATGTTATGAACCGGTCATATATGGATAATTGGAAGGATGATGTGGGATGTAGTGGATCAGAGTCCACAATACTCAATTGCAACAGCTTAGAACTGGGTATCCATAACTGTGAGCATAGTGAAGATGTTGCTGTTATCTCTTCAGGTAAGTTCATTTTCTTCTTAGATTTCATGGTCAAATGTGCCATTATTTACATTTAAACATGTAAGTAAATTTTAAAAATCACATTTTTTAAAAACAAATTTAGGGTTACTGTATATGGGCAATCAAAGCATTAATGGGAGAGATCAGGGATGAAATCACTCAGTGTTAAATCAGTGAGATATGACCTCCACACTTCTGAGGTTGTAGTTATATATGTAAAAATATAAATGATTTACAAGACAAACAATTTTTGGAGTACCCTTTTGCAATCAGTTTACTGTAAGTTTAACATATATGAATATTAAACATATATGATCTGAATTTCTTGTTTAAATGTTTGATATATAAGATTTACTCAAAACTTTCACCAAATGTTTAAAATAAACCCCAGAAATTTGAATAAAATATTACAAACTGCTGTTATGTGTTACAACCCACCTCTCAAGTCTACAACACTCTTTGTACTTGACATTATTTTTAAAAAGTTTTGGAATAAGTAGCAGATTTCAAAACAACTTTAACTGTAAATCTGTAGCAGATACATGTGTAAAACTTATATCAAACAAGACACAACTTAAAAAAAAAAAAAACTGACTTACAAACATTAAAGCAAACATCCAAAATTCCATGGTCTCCTCTTTTTTATTTTGGGGAATATATGTTATATCATATTTTAAACTCCTGTATTTTAGGAGTCCGGCTGGTTGGAGGTTCCCGCTGTTCTGGCAGAGTAGAAGTGCCTCATGATCGGTCATGGATGTTGGTGTGTGCTGCTGCCTTTGACCAGCAGGATGCAGAGGTTGTGTGTAGAGAGCTGGACTGTGGGATTCCTGTACAGGTGCTGGGAGAAGATGCTTTTGGAAAAGGAGACGCTCAGATGTGGACACAAGAGATTCAGTGCAGAGGAAATTAGTCTTTTTTATCTTTGTGTGCAATATCATCGATCAAATACAACTGTACCCATGAGAATGACATTGGACTGTTATGTTCTGGTAATGGAGCAGTAGTTTTCAACTTTAGATAATCACAAACTTTTTTTTTTTCTAAACATATTTTATTTGCATGGTTAATACTGTTTAACTAAACTCTGTTCTTTGTCCAGGGTACACTGATCTCAGACTGGTCAATGGTCCTGACATCTGTTCTGGTCGAGTTGAACGTCAGTACTTCAGTAAATGGGGCACAGTGTGTGATGCATGCTGGGATATGAGAGCTGCCAGTGTCCTCTGTAGACAGCTGAATTGTGGGATTGCTGTGTCTGTTGTGGGATCAGACTGGTTTGGAGAGGGAAGTGGTGAAATCTGGGCTGATGTGTTTGATTGTGACGGGAATGAAACAAAACTCTCCGAATGTTCCATCTCTTCATGGAGTCGAGCTGAATGTTCTCATAGACGAGATGTTGGAGTCATCTGCTCTAGTGCCTCACTAGAGCAGAGACTCACTAGAGATTTGAAATTTGAAAAAATATCATAAATTATCTAGAAATATCTTAATAAAGAGTCACATCTTTCACTCAGATTCCTCTCTGGCTGTTCATGATGGTCTGGTGAGGTTGTCTGGAGAGAGACAGTGTGAGGGGGAGGTGGAAGTTTCCATCCATCAGGTCTGGAGGAGAGTTCTGCTGGACTCCTGGAGTCTCACTGAATCCTCTGTGGTCTGCAGACAGCTGGGCTGTGGCTCTGTGCTGAACTTCTCCGGCTCCTCTTCATCCAGTCCTGAACACAGTCATGAGTGTGTGACGGGCTTCCAGTGCTCTGGGAGTGAAGCTCATTTGGGAACTGCAGATCTCCACAAACTCTCAACTGCAGCTCCTCACAACAGCTGTCAATCACCTGCCTTGGTGAGAAGAACAACATCTGGGCAGATTCTTCAGTTGTTAGTGATCAATAATGTGTTTTTCTCTCTCTGAATATCAGATCACGGGTCCATCAGGCTGGTGGGTTCTGGGGGAGACTGTGCAGGGAGGCTGGAGGTTTTTCACAGTGGCTCATGGGGGACAGTGTGCGATGACTCCTGGGATATTAAAGATGCCCATGTGGTGTGCAGACAGCTGCAGTGTGGAGTGGCCCTCAGTAACCAGCAGGTACCAGCCTGGTTTGGTCCTGGTTCTGGACCCATATGGCTGGATGAGGTGGAGTGTGAGGGGAATGAGACATCCCTGTGGAGCTGCTCTTCACCAGGCTGGGGAAAACATGACTGTCAACAAAAGGAGGATGTAGGAGTCGTGTGCTCAGGTAAACAGTTAACAATTATAAAGACACTAAAATTTTAATAACCTATCTATGTGACTGATAATTAACAATATTACATCATATACAGTAACAGCAGACTTTGGGAACTGACAACTAAGGCTTTTTTTTAAATAAATGAAACTTTTACCAGTTCTCACATGTCATTTTTTAACATACTAATACACTCAGAGAAAATGCTCTGAACTTCTTATCTGCTACACAAGACAACACTACTGAATCTACAGCATAAAACATCCTGTGTGACCATGTGTAGTCCGATTCCCAAATGAATGACTCTGACTTGGGTTTTGGTTATACTATCTTCGAGACTTAAATGTTAAATCAATGTTATATACAGTTTGGGACAATTATTAGATTGCATTTATGAATATTCTAAATTAAATAAGATGACATTGAGGAGTTTGTGTTAATACACATTTTTCAAATATTATTTTAAATTATTTAATCATTTGCCAATTAAATTTTCCAAATATTTGCTCCAAAAGAAATGTTAAAGGGTTTATTCTCATGTTTTCCATCTAGAGTTTAAAGAGATCAGGTTAACTGAGGGCTGTGAAGGGAATGTGGAGGTTTTCTACAATGGATCCTGGGGTAATGTGTGTTACAATAAGATGGACAGAGACACAGCGAGTCTGATCTGTCAAGAGCTGAACTGTGGAAGATCTGGCAGTGAACCCAGTAATTCAGAGGGACTGAAGTCTCATAATTGGCTTGATTATTTTAAATGTCGACGTCATGATTCCACTCTATGGCAGTGTCCATCTTCACCCTGGGGACTGAATGACTGTGATAATGAAGTGGCCAAGATCACCTGCTCAGGTAACATGATATTTTACTGATTTAAGATCTAAGTGGTCAAGTTTATTAAAATATGATTGTGTTTTTTATGGTGTCTAATATTCTGTTTAGCGATCTTCTGAAAATTTAACGTTTTAATCTCAGTGAAGGAGCATCATGAGTCTCCTCAGAATCGCCTTACATGTTCAAAGTCACCATCTCCTCACCAGAGACAGTGTTCAAGTAAGTTATTATATTCTTATTTTTTATTTATTCATCATAAATAATTTGTGCACTAAATTATTTTTATTCCACATTCATGTCATCATTTACTCACTGTCATGTTGTTCCAAACCCATAAGACTTTGGTTCATCTTTGCAAAAAACTTATTTTGAGATTGTACCTCTTCTTTCGAAGAGATACAATTGCTTTAATTTAGGCTTTTACTTACATCTAAACAATGAGCGACACGCATGTATAGCACATCACTTTTGGTAAACACAGAAGCTCAAACATGCATGTGTGACGTACAAGAACAAATGAGGTTTCTTCCAGCGCATGACGCTCATACAAGCTTCTGTGTTTACCAAATGTGATGTTCCCTGTGTATGTGTGCAGATCATTGTTTAGATGTAAATAAAAGCCTAAATTAAATCTGTTCATCATATAAAGTCTCATCAAAAGAATTTCTTGAATCATATGGATTAATTTTACAACGTCTTCATAACCTTTTTGGATCTTTTAAGTTTTGGTTACTTTGACTTTCAATGGAGGGATACAAACTTTTTAAAGATAGTTCCAATAAAACATCTTAATTTGTCTTTCAAAATGTCTTATGGGTTTAGAACGACTTGAGGGTGAGAAAATGATGACAGAATTTTAATTCTGCAGGCAGCTGGGTTGTGGAGCAGCACTGAGTGCTGATGGGAATTCAGCCTTTGGTGCTGGTGAAGGTGTTGTCTGGCTGAACAGAGTCGAGTGCAGAGGGATATAAAATATATTGTGATGTTATTGTGTTATTGTAGATGCTGTCCTGAAGCTGGTCAGTGATGTTGATGTGTGTGATTTAGATCATGTTCCTCTCAGACTGAGTGGAGGGGAGGGCCGGTGCTCTGGGAGGCTGGAGGTGTATCATAACGCTGTGTGGGGCTCAGTCTGTGATGATCTGTGGGACATCAGCGATGCTCAGGTGGTCTGCAGGCAGCTGGGTTGTGGAGCAGCACTGAGGGCTTTGATTATTTGGGGGAGGAGCCATTAAAACAGAGAGGGGCTGTTTAAGTCAGTGGCCACACCAACCACCTCACATTGTTTTACAGCTTTTATATGCACAGTTTAAATGCTCTATATTATTAAGTTTTAGTTGAAATCCATCAATATTTTATGTTACATTTAGTATTGAAATGTGCCAGATCAATTACATTTAGCTATTTTTTTACATTTAAACAGAAAGAGAATATGCTTTGCTTTCATGTTGTTGTTTATTAACTTCATCTGTGTATATTTACTTTCCATTTGCCATTTTCTTTGTAATTCATTTGCCATATTATTAGTAATTCAAAGTGATTATCAGACAGTCCCTCAGAGGCCTGCGAGAAATCATTTATTTTGCTCATTGGCAAAAAATGTTGATGCAACAGGACTGTGACTGAACCTCTACCAGTTCAGAAACATCACTATTAAACAGCACAACCCAATATTAACAGTTCACTGCACCTTCAACTTATTTAAGCTCGTATATAGATAAACGTGAAATTTTGAGAAGAAGAAGAATCTTCTATTTTTTTGGGTGCTATGATATAAATGTTGATATGCTGTAACTTTATCTGCAACAAACAGGCATGTGATCAGCTAATGGCAAAAAAAAAAGAAAAAAAATATTATTATTATTATACTGTCACAATTTATCTTATTATTTAAACTATAACATTTAATCAAATCAATAAAGAAATATATTACTGTTGCAAGAATATTTCTTTAATGTAAAATAAAACAAGTATTTAATAATAATAACAATAATAATAATTCATGGTAGTAATCTTATTAATAAATTATAATATTACATATACATTTTTAGTCCAAGAAATGTTATAGTTTCATTTAACTGTTAATGTCAGACTTTTAATTTTCAAATATTACAACCCAGATGAACCACTGACTGGGTTAGGGGCCGCTTTACTTCAGGAGGGGGCGCCAGTTGCTTGTGGAAGTCAGGCATTGAGTCAGACAGAGAGGGGTTATGCCCAAATAGAGGATGGCCAAACATTCTTTGTCTTCATTATGGAAAAATTCCATCAGTATACGTACGGGCGCAAAGTAACTGTACACTCTGACAATAAGCCACTGGAAAACATAGTAAGAAAACCCCTGCTGAACACCCCAAAACACCTTCAAAGAATGTCACTTAGACTACAGAGATATGACATTGAAGTCAATTACATTCCAGGGAAGGACGTGTTGCTAGCTGACACACTGAGCCACTCATACTTACCTGAACATGCATCAGAGAGTTCAGTAGAAATGGAGATTGAAAGCATAAACACGGTCCAGCATGTACATATAGCAGAAGAAAGACTCCAGGCCATCAGAGAGGAAACAAGTTCCTCCTGAAAAGAGTGGTAATGTGCAGAGTGGAATTGTCTTCAGGGGGGAGAGAGTTGTAATCCCTGACGCACTCAGAGGTGTCATTGTTCAGCGCATTCACTCCTCACATTTGGGCATACAGGGATGCCTAAGAAGGGCAAGAGCATGTGTTTATTGGTTGGGGATGAATGATCAGAAAATGACATTCATAGAAAAATGTGACATCTGCAGATTTATGGATGTGAAACAGCAGAAGGAGACTCTGTGGTCTCACGAACTACCAAGTAACCCATGGTCTAAGGTGGGGACAGATATATTCACTTTAGACAACAGAAACTACCACCATTGATTACCTCTCTAATTTCTGGGAGCTGGACTACTTACCTGACACACGATCCACCACTGTCATCCATAAGCTGAAAGCCCATTTCGCAAGACACGGTATCCCAGATATTGTTATCTCAGATAACGGCCCACAATACGCATCAGAAGATTTCAAAAGGTTCAGTAGATAGTGGGAATTTAAACACAAGACATCCTCACAGGCCTACCCACAAAGCAACGAGATGGCAGAATCAGCAGTAAAGACTGCAAAACGGCTGTTAATTGAAGGGAATATGTATTAGAATGCATTAAGGAGACATTGCAAATGCCGTCTTACTGAAATTGCAATGTTAATACATTAAGAATTTTATAGTGTGTCATTTTCAGTCAGTACAAAGTATATGTGAATGTATACATGCTGTTCTGAGTTACATTCCATGAAATTCTTAAGTGATCAAATTGTCTTTCAGTTTGTAAGCTACTTGGAAAAAAAACTGAAAAAAAGAGAAAGGATGTTGGGATGGTTGTTGTTGCAGCACGGACTGTATTCAGTGTGACACGTCTGATGTTGTTTATATCTGATAGTACAGGCCGGGTTTGTTGTGTTTAATAAAGTAAAGTGTACGCAATGGACGTTAACCGTCCATTCTATTTATAATAGAGGACAGCCGACAGAATGAAACAGAGAGAGCGCGCGAGCTGAGTGCGCGGTCACTGAGGAGGAGGAACTTGTTCAGCTCGCAGTCAGAACTGGACGTTTCTATGGTGACAGATGCTGCGCATCCTCGATTCTTGCAACACATCTTAAAAACTGTTTTTTTTTATTCTGTTCACTGGTGAAACTTTTTTTTTATGCTGAAAATATATTTTACTAATACGAGGAACAAACCTGCATCTATATTGAGTTTTTTTTTTATGTAATACTAAATGTTTCTAAAAGAATGAAGCATCAAACTCATATGAAAAGGGCAAATATTGAAGATTACAGGGCAAATTTAAAGTGTGTCCGTGAAAAACCTGATATTAAAATCACTTGCTGAAGATTTCATTCTGTCCCTCTGTGCATAGACTATAGACTGTTACAACAGCAGATAAAGTGTAAAATTAATGTGCAGTGAAAATGAGCTCTACATGAAACAAGTTAATTATAAATGTTGCTATAAGAGAAGAAAAACCATTGATTTCTGTCCTGAAACATGTTCACAGCTCCTTCATGATCAACACAGGGACAAGAGCCTTGTAGTCTTCAATAAGAGGTGTTTTGCTGCCATCTGCTGGACAAATACAGCATTGCAGCATTAAACATGTTTATTGCTGTTATTTATTATTCTCTAAGGTTTATTTATTTATTTAGATGATATTTATTTTTTTAATAAAAAGCACATCTGAAATATAATTTATACTATGGTGTAATCAAATTTTATTTTTAGAATAAAAGAGCAAAGCAGTAAAATCCATGTATAGTAATATTATGCATAATTTATGCAGAAACAATAAGATAAAAAAAGTTAGATTTTTAAAGATAATTCATGAAAAAATAGTTCTACTTCTACTAAGTTTTCTACTAAGTTACAAGTCTTTGAAGTGATCAGACTTACAGAAATCAGTCATCAGTGTTGTATGTTGTGTGTGCAGATACAGGCTTTGATGCTGAATATAACCTGCAGTGTTTCTCTATCAATCTCTTTAAGCTTAGTGTGACTTTATCTCCACGCTGACATATGACTGACACGAGTCTGTCCTCAGTGAAGTGTCTCTTCACGCTGGAGGAGGAGTCCCGCTCATCAGCGCTCACACTTTATTGATATATATGGAGAAAATAAAAATGCTGCTTTCTGATTTGTCAGTGATTGTGTTTGATGATTTCCTCTGTTGTGTCTAATAAGGTAACAGTGAGTGTCATTGGCAGCTGTGAGAGTCTCTCTCTCTTTAGGGGACTGACAGGAGCCAGTTTCTTCAGTGTGTTTGATGGAGAAGAAGGAGAAACAGGGTCAAACAAACGGTGTGACGAGCAGAAGAAGATGGAGGGATGTCTGACAATTGTTTTACTCTCCTCTGTAGTCACTCTAACAACATCTGGTAAGTACAAAAAAAAAAAGACTAAATATGTAAAATTTTATATGTTTAAATAAGGAGTTTTCATTAGACCACTAAAGAGTAGAAGCCTTTGTAATATTTAGAAACTAAGATCTTGCAACACTAGATCATTAATTATCATTTATATTTTATAAATGATTTGAGCTCGTACAGGCAACCAGTTTGTTATACTCATGCCCAGCTTTAGTTTCCAGTTCGAATTATTTTTAAATATTTCTGTTTACCCACTTTTTGTACATCTTCTGTTTTTCAACCTTGTATGATTCTACAGATGATTGTAAGCTATTCTACTACTACTGTGGTTAAATCTCTTTCTCTCTTTCATGTACAGATTTGGAGACTGTTAGGTTAGTTGGTGACAGTCCCTGCAGTGGTAGAGTGGAGGTTCTTCATGATGGTCAGTGGGGAACAGTGTGTCCTCTGTTCTGGGATATGAATGATGTTGCAGTGGTGTGTAGAGAGATGGACTGTGGGACGGCTGTAAAAGCAACATATGATGCTCACTTTGGACAAGGATCAGGACCAGTTTTAATGTCTGATGTATACTGTAGTGGATCAGAGACTGCACTGAAAGACTGCTTTTCACATAGCAACAATGCACGGTATTGTAATTATGGTCATGATGCTGGTGTCGTGTGTTCAGGTAAGCTGCCTCTCATCTTTTTATCACATCACTCTTTCATAATTCTCACTCAAGCAATATAATGTTTCTGTGTGATGATGAGGACAAACTGCATCAGTGTCAATTTTATAAAGCAGGCAATCTTGTTATTGTGTTTGTGATGTTATATTTGTCCCCATTCCTTATTTTCTTATAATAAACTATGATGCGGAGAATCCCCATTAAATATGTAATGTCTTTTTTATTATTCACAGACAGTCTGATTTGACAATCTTATTTACATTCTTTATTTAATGAAGATTATAAAATGACAGATGAAAGATAAAATTAAAGAAACATTTAGTGCAGATAAAATAAATGAATTAAATACAGAATGTCAAAACTTAATGAACGTTTTCTCCTGTGCTTCAAGTCAATAGAGATGTTTAATTTATCTGTTCTTATTGCAAAAACTCAGGACGAGGACTTCGACTTGTGGACGGATCTCACCGGTGCTCTGGGAGAGTGGAGGTGCTTCGTACAGAAGGATGGGGTTCAGTGTGTGACGCTGCCTTTGACCAGCAGGATGCAGAGGTTGTGTGTAGAGAGCTGGACTGTGGGATTCCTGTACAGGTGCTGGGAGAAGCTGCTTTTGGCAAAGGAAAGGGTCGAGTTTGGTCAGAAGAGATTCAGTGCAGAGGAAATGAAGATCAGATACACAACTGTCCACTATTATCTTCACAGAAGCACAGCTGTTCCCATGACAATGATGTTGGAGTGATTTGTTCTGGTTGAGTATAAACATTTGGCTTCTCTTTAGATAAATTACATACATAATATACTGCTGTTGTATTGTTCAATTATCTTGACTCTAGTTTCATACTGTTCAAATAAGCTGTCAGTTCTCTGCACAGGTTACACTGACCTCAGACTGGTCAATGGTCCTGACATCTGTTCTGGTCGAGTTGAACTTCGGTTCCTCAATGAATGGGGTACAGTGTGTGATGCATGTTGGGATATGAGCGCTGCCAGTGTCCTCTGTAAACAGCTGAATTGTGGGATTGCTGTGTCTGTTGTGGGATCAGACTGGTTTGGAGAGGGAAGTGGTGAAATCTGGGCTGATGTGTTTGATTGTGACGGGAATGAAACAAAACTCTCAGAATGTTCCATCTCTTCATGGAGTCGAGCTGAATGTTCTCATAGACGAGATGTTGGAGTCATCTGCTCTGGTGAGGGGATTTTATTGAAAAAAAAGTCAAATACATAAATTACCCTGCAATATCTTAATAAAATGTCATATCTTTCACTCAGATTCCTCTCTGGCTGTTCATGATGGTCTGGTGCGGTTGTCTGGAGAGAGACCGTGTGAGGGGGAGGTGGAAGTTTACAGCCATCAGGTCTGGAGGAGAGTTCTGCTGGACTCCTGGAGTCTCACTGAATCCTCTGTGGTCTGCAGACAGCTGGGCTGTGGCTCTGTGCTGAACTTCTCCGGCTCCTCTTCATCCAGTCCTGAACACAGTCATGAGTGTGTGACGGGCTTCCAGTGCTCTGGGAGTGAAGCTCATCTGGGGAACTGCAGATCTCCACAAACTCTCAACTGCAGCTCCACACAACAGCTGTCAATCACCTGCCTTAGTGAGAAGAACAACATCTGGGCAGAGTCTTCAGTTGTTAGTGATCACTAATGTGTTTCTCTTTCTCTGAATATCAGATCACGGGTCCATCAGGCTGGTGGGTTCTGGGGGAGACTGTGCAGGGAGGCTGGAGGTTTTTCACAGCGGCTCATGGGGGACAGTGTGTGATGACTCCTGGGATATTAAAGATGCCCATGTGGTGTGCAGACAGCTGCAGTGTGGAGTGGCCCTCAGTAACCAGCAGGTACCAGCCTGGTTTGGTCCTGGTTCTGGACCCATATGGCTGGATGAGGTGGAGTGTGAGGGGAATGAGACGTCCCTGTGGAGCTGCTCTTCTCCAGGCTGGGGAAAACATGACTGTCAACACAAGGAGGATGTAGGAGTCGTGTGCTCAGGTAAATGATAAAGTAATGTAAATGATTTTCAAAGATACATTTGTTTTTCACAAAATATCCTATGTAAATGATAATGTACAGCTGGTCATTTTTACAAAATAAACTCCAGGATGATCAGGAGCTGACGGGTCTTGTATCATCTTAAAGGGGTTTATTTTTCAACATTGACTATATGACTGCAATGTTAGTCTGATATACAGCGTTGCCATGGATGACGATACATTTTTTAAATATGACCAAGCAGAATCAAGTACAATATTTTGTGTAATATATTGTGCAAAAGCCCCGGATGCTTTAAATGTCCCATATATATAATCCTCACCAACCATAGCGCACAATGTTACCATTGCGTCACGTGTGCTGAATCGGAACCGTGTTGGAAATAGAGAGAGAAGAGTCAGCGCATGTTAGATTCTAAAGTTTGTCATCGTATTTATAGTTCATCCATCGATGCTTTATTGCTGTTCAGTTTAAGACTGTATTGAGTTGCTGTGTGCGTACATATCACGTAAGTGAATATTGTCCGCATATTTCCCGTTTTTACAGAGAAATGCGTAGTTTAATTTTCTAGTCTAAACAGTAGCCAATTAGCATCATTCTGCCTGTATTCATCTTTCTGTTCAGTGTATTTTGGAGTTTTTCTATGTGATATTTGATGTTTATGTATTGCACACTGTGTTATTATTGGATGCACGTGATTTGAGATTATTATAGCGCAGTGATCAGCGGTTAATCGCATGCTTGTGGCATGCCCAGTTAAATGGCATTCACGTGCTACTGGCGCCCTCTTGTGGCGATTTTCAGGATAGCTACTCATAATTGTCCAATAATACTTTAATAGGCCTATAATTCTTGTCTACAGACTGTATACTGTTTAATTATTTAAATGGATGTTTATGTTTGTGGAATATATGTATGCATATATATTAATAAGTTTATTTCTCTTGTATAATTTGTTGCAGAACCACACACGTATACCCAAACAACTCTTCAGTAAACAGAATGAGAACTTAGACCCTGCTTGGTGTGTCTCTTTGACTCACACAGTTCTAACCGACTGCCTGCTGCGTTTCGCACAGATCTAAATTAGCCAAACTTCGAACCTCTTCATTTCATATATTATGAACCTTATGTAAATATACACTGTATACATGCTATCAGTGCTTGCAGAACGTATTAGACTTGTATTAACTGGTTATTTAAGGTGATATTTTTGGTTTAGCAAAACCTGGATTCCTGTGGTTTTAATACACAACCCTTTTTTTTTTGTATATGTAGCATTTTTGTTCAATAAATTTTTTTTTTTTTTTCCTATTCTCATCACAATTCTCATCAATAATTTATTTAGTTGAATTTGATTCTCATCCTTCTCCATCTAGAGTTTAAAGAGATCAGGTTAACTGAGGGCTGTGAAGGGAATGTGGAGGTTTTCTACAATGGATCCTGGGGTAATGTGTGCTGGAACCAGATGGAAACAGACACAGTGAGTCTGATCTGTCAAGAGCTGAACTGTGGAAGATCTGGTGTTTTGTCTGAATCTACAACAAGACTGAAATCAGCTCCAAACTGGCTGGATGAAGTGAAATGTCGAACACATGATTCAAATCTGTGGCAGTGTCCATCTTCACCCTGGGGAGAAAATTACTGTAATGAAGATGAAGTGGCCAAAATCACCTGCTCAAGTGAGATTATATTTTAAATGATGATCTCAATAGTCAGGTTTCTTTAAAAACAATGTTTATAATGTGGTGAGTAAACTTGTTCTGAAAAAACTAAACTGAGCTGATGGAAAGAGCCTAAAATTTATGAGATTTAAATTGTTTTCACATTGATGATGTTTCACTGAGAGATGTTTTCAGATTCAGAAAGAGCTTTACTGCCAAGTGTACTTGCACACACAAGTAATTTACCTTGGTATTGAAGCTTCAAGTACACATATATATAAATATAACATTTAAGAATAAAAAATATAAAATAGTATAAAGACACAGATAGGTTTAGTCAAAATAAACATTTACAGATAATGAACATATTTACAGTATTGTGAATAATAATATGAATAAACAGAACTAAATGAATTTCAAAGATATTGCACTAAACATTTCAAGAGGGAAATAGACTGTGGGAAGAAACTGTTCTAGTGATCTGAGGTGCCGTCAGGACTAATGACTCTTGAATCCTAATGTTCAATTCAATTTATTTTTAATCTCAGTGGAGGAAAATCCTGAATCTCCTCAGAGTCGTCTGACATGTTCTACCTCATCATCTCCTCACCAGAGACAGTGTTCAGGTAAGTTTTTTTTGACAATACTTTTACATTTTTATTATAAGCCTGTATTTTCCTAATAATTAATATATGTGCATTTAAACAAGAATTTTATTTGCGTTTAAAATTGTAATCAAATTCATAAATGTAATTATACATTTAAAGCCATCTTTGTTCAATTTCAGTGTGTTTTGTTGTAAATGCTGAAGCAGGTCAGTGAAGTTGATGTGTGTGATTTAGATCATGTTCCTCTCAGACTGAGTGGAGGGGAGGGCCGGTGCTCTGGGAGGCTGGAGGTGTATCATAACGCTGTGTGGGGCTCAGTCTGTGATGATCTGTGGGACATCAGCGATGCTCAGGTGGTCTGCAGGCAGCTGGGTTGTGGAGCAGCACTGAGGGCTGATGGGAATTCAGCCTTTGGTGCTGGTGAAGGTGTTGTGTGGCTGAACAGAGTCGAGTGCAGAGGGAATGAGATTCACCTGTGGGACTGTCCTCTCTCCCTGAAGAACCACACTGACTGCTCCAACAAAGATCACGCTGGACTCACCTGTGCAGGTCACAGCAAAACACTGACCAATATTAGTCATTTTTACATCATTTTAGTGATAATAACATCTGCATGATTTTTAATGTGTTTGTGTCTGTTTTGACAGGTTTGGCAGATTTGTCAGTGTCCACTACTCCTGCCACACCAACATCATCTTCTCCTCCAGTTTCTCAGACAGTGAGCTCAACATCAGTCTCTCCTCCACAAACTTCTCCAGCAGCGTCTCTCTCTGTGCTTGTGATTGTACTGGGAGTTGTGCTCTTACTGCTCTTAGTGCCACTGCTTATACTGATTCAGCAGAACAGAGTGATGAGGAGAGGTAGGAGAGATCCAGAGACTGTCATATTGTGTCTTATTCAGTGTGTGATCAGTCATGTGTTGTGAACTGACAGCAGGTTTGTCTCTCTACACTCACAGCTCTCTCTAAGAGGAGACACAGGAGCACGACTGAGGCCGTTTATGAGGAGATTCATCACAGACACAATCACTTCACTCAGAGGGGTGAGACATGAGCTGTGAATCTTATTTAATATGATTAATAATAAGAGAGTCTGTCAGACACTTGATGTTCATCTATTATTAGTCCTGTTAAACCTCCCGCAGAAAACCACAGAGCTGCAGGTGCGTGCGTGTGTGTGTGTGTGTGTGTGAGCGTTTCTTCCTGTATGTATTTTTAGAGGGTAATAAGGAGCAGGTCGTATGTTTGTATATGTACATATAGGTGCAGGTGTGTGTGTGTGTGTTTGTCTCTTCCTGTGTGTATTTCTGGAAGGCAGTGAGGAATGGGTTCATGTGAGGATACATGTGTGTTTACTAATAGGCCTCTAAAACATGAGGTTTCTGCCTATAATGCTTTTAAAATGTAAGTAATTAATATTTGTGTTGTGTTGTCAGTAATAAAATGCTTTATGGTCCAAAGGAAATGAAGGATTGAGTCTGTTTGTAATGATGAACATGTTTCTGACTGTTCTGCTCCTTTAACAGGGAGTCTCATCTCTGAAGAACTGCATTCTGGGTATGAAGATGCTGATGGGCTTCTCTCAGGTTAGAGAGCTGAAGTATAATCAAAAATTGTTTTTCAAATATAAAAATATTAATTCACAGATTTTACCACTAAATGAAATATGTGCCAATAATTCAGTTGTTCACAATATAAAACTTTTCTCTTATTAGAAAAAGAGTTCAAGACTGCATATTATGATGATGTCACCAATGGCAGTGGCCTGAAAGGTCAGTTAATTGATCACATGATTCATTCATAACCAGATGATTAAAAAAGCTGAATGTTCTCAAGAACAGTATATTTTGCATTTATTTTGTTTCCCAAAATATTAAAAATGTTTTGATGCAGAGGAAATGATGAAGGAAATCACACCGGGATACTATGATGATGTCATCACTGATGGACTGAAACCAGATCATGAGACAGGTGTCGCTCTGTTATTGTATAATAGGATGAAATATTTAAAATATACAAAATCTGTGTATATATCTATACAAAATATATAAATTATATTTTGTATGGGTGTCTCATGCTCAATTTGTAGAAGACACACCTGAGAGCTATGATGATGTCATGACGAATGGACAGAATTTTAATATTAAAAAAGGTGTTTTTACTTTTTTTATTCGTTTTTTGTTTTATGTTTAACATAATACCTTTGAAGCACAGTACTGCGCAGTACTACTTTGATGCGCAGTACTGATATGATGATGTATCATTTGTTCTGTTTATATCTTCATGTTTATGTAGTGGACACACCGGAGCATTATGATGATGTCATTATTAATGGACAGAACATTCAAGGTGTAACAGGTGAGTCACACAAAACTGTATTTTATTATCACCCACTAATATTGAACATGTGTTTCTACCATTAATGAATCATCATGACTTCATCAGGAGTAAATCTAATTCTTGGAGAGACTTTTAATCTCATTTAATTATAATTATGTGAGTGAACCCCTCTGGGTGCCGGTTAGAGCACAACTTTATATTAAGAAGAGGAGACAGGTCATCAGGTTTAAATGATGTATTGATAAAAAATAAGCCGCAGAGGTACAGGTATTTCACAGGTAGATATCAGTTACAGGCAGTAGAAGCATTAGTCTGGAACACAAGAAATACAATAAAGGATAATGAAAATAGTTCGGCATATATACAATAATAAACGTCCATTGGTACATAAAGGCGGTCAAAGTGTATTAAATCCTCATCAATATCATTTCTCCATGAGATCTACAATCCCAGGGAAGAAAATACAGTATCACGTTGTACATTATAAGCAGGGCTTGACATTAACTTTTTTGCTCACCAGCCACTGTGGCTAGTGGTTTTCCAAAGTTATTAGCCACTCAGCATTTTCACTGGCCACAATTTTGCTGTTGGGAAATTACATTTTACTTTGGCATGCTAAAATTACTTGATTTGAATCATTTTACTTGATTAGCTAGATTTAAAACCCTTTCAAACTTTCAAATGCAGATTGACCACCTAAATCAAGACTAGGCCATGGTATATCAGCTGATATACGGGTGGGCAAGGGGTGGGTAATATGACCATAATATGATACATTTTATAATTGTATAAGTTATTTTTGTTAGGCTATATAAAAAGAACAAAGAAGCAAATTACAAATACAATAGTAAATTAAATAGCCTAAACTCTTTTTTTTTTTTTTTCAGATACAGTAGGTTTATTTAACATTTATTTAACATCTTTTGTAGTTTGATTAACATTAATGACAGACAGGTATTTAATTGGGCTGCTAAATGCATATGTAATATACTAACACACATCCAGTTTTTACCCACCTGTTTACGTACTCTTAAGCCATAACCGACTGTATTCACGCGAGATACTCCACACGATGGGCATTTTGACTATTCAGGCGCAAGGAGAACTGATCGCGAGCGCGAGAGAGCGCTTCTGTTGTTTGTCAATCAGCGCGATTCCGCCGATCCCGTCTTCACTAACTACAAGTTAATCGATAACGAATTGTAATCGGATTGTAATTTTGTGCTACGAGGAGCTTGGCTACCTTTGATTAGGCTCTAGGCTGAAATTATATTCAACCCGCCAAAGTGGCTAGTGGGAGTGGCTGTCTTACCCGCATTTGACGGGTGTTAATGTCAAGCCCTGGTTATAAGCCATAAGCGATCATCTAACATGATAAACATAACTCCATATATGGATATAATCACGGATATAATTAGAGTGCAATCGCTCGTCTGATATAAACAGCTTACAATATCAAATCACGTAGCAAACTTATCATTGTAAACCAGAACAGTGATATACAAACACAAACAGAAGAAATAATCACATATGGAACAGCGTTATTAAGCTAGACTAACAGAAACAACAGCTGCGGCCATGATTAAACATAAATAACTCAATACCGATCTCAATAAACACAAAAATAAGGCAAACAGGCTTACTTGCAGGTCAATGGCTAACACCTTGAGGTAATTCAAATATCACAAATAAACAGCTATAAATGTCCTTTCAGCGATCAGCTCTACAGAGCATAACAGTTCAACAGGCAACAGCAGCTTAACTCACGTGACTGCTCATCTGGAGGATGACGTGCAATGTCAAAATAAAAGCCCTCTCGTAAAGGAGCCTTTACAACACTAATAATTTCAGACAGTCATGAGGGGAAAGAGATCAAGCTTTTTTTCTTTTTCTTCTTCTTTCTTTACTTATTTCAATACAATGCAAGAAGTGATCTCATGTTTGAAAGGGTTTCAAAGTATATTGTGAGATCAGTATTACAAAAGGTAATATAAGGGTTTCTTTTGAGTTATGTGTTTTATGAATACAAAACTTTGCCAAAATAATTAAAAGGTTAATTGTGTGATTTGGTTTTTCAGAAAAATATGAGGTTTACAAACAAAGTAAAATGTCATAAGGTTCTAAATTAAGAGTTTTAAGAGTTCAATTTTTTTCTATTTTAAATTTTTTTTTCTATCTATTTTAAAGTCAATCCAAAAAATAGGGCAATAAAAAAATGAATGATCAAAATCTTCAAATGATGTGTTACATTTCCTCCTTCGAGGACAGCAAGCCAAGTTTGTTTTACCATTAACCATTCAGACTGAATGGGCAGGCGAACTTGTGAAATACAATGAGGTTTAAGACGTTTTGATTCACATGGAGGATTGGGTCCGACATTAAAGGAATTTCTTATAAAATTGTTATTTAAACATGTATCAAAAAAGGGGATTTACAAAGTTGAGGATTGTAAGGTTTTATTATTAATATCTACATCTGAGAATTTGGTGAAAGTTATTATGCCATTAATTACTTTAAATTATTTTACATTAAAAACATTTTTAAATAAAATTAGGGTATGTGTAGGAACGAGATCAGAGACATCAATGACACAAGCTGTATTAAAATCACAATGTGAGGTTTTATTTCACATGTGTATCAGAGGGAGATCAGGAGGAGTATGATGATGTGAAGAACAGCAATGAAGATGAGAGAAACCTGTTGGGTCGGTTATGGTGACATTTTTACAGAACTATGTACTATATTATGTTGCTTATTTTAAAACTAAATCTTGATGCATTTATAACAATGAAAATATGAATTTGCTTTTGTTTTTAAAAACAGACTATGATGATGTGGGGGAGGAGTCAAATAAAGAGGGAGGAGCCATATGACTCACTGACCACACCCACTGCCTCTGATCATCAAATCATATTACAGTTACTGGAGATACTGTTTTTTTGCTACTAAAGATTCAGTGCCTTATGTTTTTATGTTATTTTAAATATTTTTAAATGAAAGGTTACACGCTGTGAAAAATTAAGTTATAAATTTTAGTGTTTGTATTTTAGTATTTGGCCTATTTTTTTTTTATTTTGATAATGCTTTTCACCTAATAATAAATAACATTCATTCACCATGTCACAAAAGTAGTTTTTAGAAGAGCAGTTAGAGGAAAGGAGAAAATTATGAAATACTATAAATTTTAAATGATGAAAATAGATTTACCACTTAATAGATATTATAAGTTTGTGTTTTCATATAAACTTACTACCAGCATTAGTTCTTGTGTATGTCAGCTTGAATTAACTTAAATAGAGCACAATTTAATATTTTATTTACAAGAATGTAATGTTTCTGGGAGAGACAAAGGTATGCAAAGGTGTAGACATCTATGAGAGAAAAAACTGCACAGTTTATTGTGTGATGTTCATTTTACTTTAAAATGCTTTAAACAACTTTAAACAGTTTTTAAGTCTGAATTACTTGCTCTGAATTATCTTGAATCTTCTGCAGCAATAGCTCCATCTGCAGGTTGAGGTTTGTTTGACCCTTCTTGGTTTTTCCCTTCAACAGCTGATGTTGTCATTTTCTTTTCCTTAGTTAACTATAAGCTTCACTGGACATGGATAAATCTACTTAAATAAAAGAATAGCCTACAATATGTAAGGAAAGTAAGGAAAGATTGTGACAAGAAATTTAAATTCATCTTATTTCGTTAAGTTCACATTAACAGAGTTTAGTTAGATCATAAAACTGATTAAAAGTTGTCAATACACATCATTCACATCTTATCATCACTGCTGACGTCATCAGTAAGCAGACCTGTCACTTTGATGATGTCACACCAGCACAATGTCAAGAGGGAACAGGAAGAGGTTTCTGTGCTGAAATTTCCTGTTTGATCACAGGATGAACTAAGGTTTGGATGAGAGGGAATCAAGTATTTAATTCTTTTATTTAAAATGAACTTTTACATGATTGACAGACGGATAAAGGTTGACACATCCTGCTATTATTTACCTCCTCAATGTTTAACAATAAATAAGAGTTGAATGCTAGAGCTCTGTGTAATTTGTGACATTAAACTGAATACATGATGAAATACTGAAGTCTCAAACTAAACTTACATGCAAACTAAGTTCTCACAGCCTAGAGAGAAAAAAAAAACTCAGCCTAGAGAGAAATTCTTATCATTAAAATACAGAATTTTAGCTCTTACCTGAACAATAAAACAAATGTATTTTACTGTGTTTAATTAAATCCAGTAAATGAGTGAGTTTTGTGGAGGGTGACCGTTACTCTGCGCGCGAGCATTTAAAGGAACTTGTTCAGCTCGCACTCAGAACTTGATGTTTCTATGGTGACAGACGCTGCGCATCCTCGATTCTTGCAACACATCTTAAAACTGTTTTTATTCTGTTCACTGGTGAAACTTTTTTTTAATGCTGAAAATATATTTTACTAATACGAGGAACAAACCTGCATCTATATTGAGTTTTTTTTTTTTATGTAATACTAAATGTTTCTAATAGAATGAAGCATCAAACTCATATGAAAAGGGCAAATACTGAAGATTACAGGGCAAATTTAAAGTTTGTCCGTGAAAAACCTGATATTAAAATCACTCTTGCTAAAGATTTCATTCTGTCCCTCTGTGCATAGACTATAGACTGTTACAACAGCAGATAAAGTGTAAAATTAATGTGCAGTGAAAATGAGCTCTACATGAAACAAGTTACTTATAAATGTTGCTATAAGAGAAGAAAAACCATTGATTTCTGTCCTGAAACATGTTCACAGCTCCTTCATGCTCAACACAGGGACAAGACCCTTGTAGTCTTCAATAAGAGGTGTTTTGCTAGTTTAATAAAGGTTTTTATCTGCTGGACAAATACAGCATTGCAGTATTAAACGTGTTTTTTGCTGTTATTTATTATTCTCTAAGGTTTACTTATTTATTTAGATAATATTTAATTTATTTAATAAAAAAACACATCTGAAATATAGTTTATACTATGGAGTAATCAAATTTTATTTTTAAAATAATAGAACAAAGCAGTAAAATAGTAATATTATGCAAAATTTATCCAGTAACAGCAAAATTAAAATGTTACACTTTTTTCAAATAATTCATGAAGAAAAAAAAATACTTCTAAGTATCAGTTCTACAAAATCAGTCATCAGTGTTGTATGTTGTGTGTGCAGATCCAGGCTTTGATGCTGAATATAACCTGCAGTGTTTCTCTATCAATCTCTTTAAGTTTAGTGTGACTTTATCTCCACGCTGACATATGACTGACACGAGTCTGTCCTCAGTGAAGTGTCTCTTCACGCTGGAGGAGGAGTCCCGCTCATCAGCGCTCACACTTTATTGATATATATGGAGAAAATAAAAATGCTGCTTTCTGATTTGTCAGTGATTGTGTTTGATGATTTCCTCTGTTGTGTCTAATAAGGTAACAGTGAGTGTCATTGGCAGCTGTGAGAGTCTCTCTCTCTTTAGGGGACTGACAGGAGCCAGTTTCTTCAGTGTGTTTGAGGGAGAAGAAGGAGAAACAGAGTCAAACAAACAGTGTGACGAGCAGAAGAAGATGGAGGGATGTTTGACACTTGTTTTACTCTCCTCTATAGTCACTCTAACAACATCTGGTAAGTAAAAAAATTTTTTTTTATATGTTTAAATAAGCAGTTATGTTTTCATTAGACCACTAAAGAATAGAAGCCTTTGTATTATCTAGAAACTAAGATCTTGCAACACTAGACCATTAATTATCATTTATATTTTATAAATGATTTGAGCTTGTACAGGCAACCAGTTTGTTATACTCATGCCCAGCTTTAGTTTAGTTAGAAATATTTTTAATTATTTCTGTTTACCCACTTTTGTAAATCTTCTGTTTTCAACCTTGTATGATTCTACAGATGATTGTAAGCTATTCTACTACTACTGTGGTTAAATCTCTTTCTCTTTCTTTCATGTACAGATTTGGAGACTGTTAGGTTAGTTGATGGTGACAGTCCCTGCAGTGGTAGAGTGGAGGTTCATCATGCTGGTCAGTGGGGAACAGTGTGTCATTATGAATGGGATATGACTGATGCTGCAGTGGTGTGTAGAGAGATAGGATGTGGAGAGGCTCTAGAGTCTGTGGATTGGGCTCATTTTGGAGAAGGATCAGGACCAATCTGGATGGATAATGTGTTCTGTAATGGATCAGATTCAACACTGAAGAACTGTACATCATTAGGATGGGGTGTTCATCGCTGTGGTCATTATCATGATGCTGGAGTCAGATGCTCAGGTGAGCTGCTCCATACATCACACTGTTAATGCATCACTGATCAGACTTCCATATGCATCGTACATGCTATTTAAAATTATTCAGTGTAATTTACAACCCCATTTCCAGAAAAGTTGGGACATTTTGTAAAATGCAATAGAATTAAGAATCTGTGATTTGTTGATTCTCTTTAACCTTTATTTAACTGACAAAAAGTACAAAGGAAAGATTTCCAAATTTATTGTATTTTGTAAATATAAACAAATTTTGATTTTGGTGCTGCAACACACTCCAAAAAAAAAAAACTTGGGACAGAGGCATGTTTCCCACTGTGTCACATCACCTTTCCTTTCAATTACAATTTTTAATCATTTGGGAATTGAGGATAATAATTGTTCCAATTTTGCAAGTGGATTTTTTACCCAATCTCACCTGATACAAGACAATTGGTCAACAGTCTGTGGTCGTCATTGTCTGATTCTTCTCTTCATGATGGCTGTACATTTTCAATATATATATATATTATATTTAACAAAGTAGCATGACGATTTCTAATGCAGTGCTGTCTGAGGGGTCCTATACCTTGCCCTGGATTTCTCTGGATTCCTTGAATCTTTTACAATATTATGTATGCTAGATGCTGAAAGACATAAATTCTTTGCAATCTTGCATTGAGAAATGTTATTTTTGAATTGTTCGACAATTCTCTCATGACATTTGCTACAAAGTGGTGAGCCATGACCCATCTTTTCTTGCAAATACGATCCCCTCACCTGTTACCAATTCACCTGCTCATTGTGGACTGTTTCAAAAAACAGTGTAACTTGGAAATTATATAATCTTTTCACTTTTATTTTGCCTCTGTCGCAACCTTTTTTGAAGTGTGTTGCAGCATCAAAATAAAAAAAATAAAAAAAATTATATTTACAAAATACAAGTATGTTGGTCATCGGAAACATCAGAAATCTTTTCTTTGTACTTTTGTCAGTTAAAAAAAGATTCAAGAGAATTAATTACAGATTGTGGTTTTTATTGCATTTTACAAAATGTCCCAACTTTGGTTATATTTTCAGAGCAATTCATAAACAGTTATTTGATGATTAGCATATTTTATGGTCTAAACTATTTACTTTGTTTTATGTCCATATCATTATCATAGTGATAGATAGTCTTCATTGTTGTATAAATATATTCAGAAACCATAAACTACAGAAGGTCAAGACTTGTGGACGGATCTCACCTGTGCTCTGGGAGAGTGGAGATGTATTTTGGAGGACGATGGGGTTCAGTGTGTGACGCTGCCTTTGACCAGCAGGATGCAGAGGTTGTGTGTAGAGAGCTGGACTGTGGGGCTCCTGTAGAGGTGCTGGGAGAAGATGCTTTTGGAAAAGGAAAGGGTCAGATTGGATCAAAAGAGATTCAGTGCAGAGGAAATGAATCACACATTCAACACTGTCCATCATCATCTTCAAATAATATAAACTGCACCCATGACAACGACGTGGGACTGATTTGTTCTGGTAAAATGTCAATGTTCTCTCTATAAAGAAATCTAATTGTTAAACTAAAATGTAATTATTTCATCAGTTTCTTTGGTTTGATCAGTTTCAGTAAGCTCTGTGTACTTTGTCCAGGTTACACTGACCTCAGATTGGTCAATGGTCCTGACATCTGTTCTGGTCGAGTTGAGCATCAGTACTTCAATAAATGGGGCACAGTGTGTGATGCATGCTGGGATATGAGAGCTGCCAGTGTCCTCTGTAGACAGCTGAATTGTGGGATTGCTGTGTCTGTTGTGGGATCAGACTGGTTTGGAGAGGGAAGTGGAGAAATCTGGGCTGATGTGTTTGATTGTGACGGGAATGAAACAAAACTCTCAGAATGTTCCATCTCTTCATGGAGTCGAGCTGAATGTTCTCATAGACGAGATGTTGGAGTCATCTGCTCTAGTGAGGGGATTTTATTGAAAAAAATGTTGAATACATAAATTACCCTGCAATATATTAATACAATGTCACATCTTTCACTCAGATTCGTCTCTGGCTGTTCATGATGGTCTGGTGCGGTTGTCTGGAGAGAGACAGTGTGAGGGGGAGGTGGAAGTTTCCATCCATCAGGTCTGGAGGAGAGTTCTGCTGGACTCCTGGAGTCTCACTGAATCCTCTGTGGTCTGCAGACAGCTGGGCTGTGGCTCTGTGCTGAACTTCTCCAGCTCCTCTTCATCCAGTCCTGAACACAGTCATGAGTGTGTGACGGGCTTCCAGTGTTTTGGGAGTGAAGCTCATCTGGGGAACTGCAGCTCTCCACAAACTCTCAGCTGCAGCTCCACACAACAGCTGTCAATCACCTGCCTTGGTGAGAAGAGCAACATCTGGGCAGATTCTTCCAGTTGTTAGTGATCACTAATGTGTTTTTCTCTCTGAATATCAGGTGCATTGGGTCCATCAGGCTGGTGGGTTCTGGGGGACACTGTGCAGGGAGGCTGGAGGTTTTTCACAGCGGCTCATGGGGGACAGTGTGTGATGACTCCTGGGATATTAAAGATGCCCATGTGGTGTGCAGACAGCTGCAGTGTGGAGTGGCCCTCAGTAACCAGCAGGTACCAGCCTGGTTTGGTCCTGGTTCTGGACCCATATGGCTGGATGAGGTGGAGTGTGAGGGGAATGAGACGTCCCTGTGGAGCTGCTCTTCTCCAGGCTGGGGAAAACATGACTGTCAACACAAGGAGGATGTAGGAGTCGTGTGCTCAGGTAAACGATAAAGTAATGTGAATGATTTTCAAAGATGTCTTTAAAAAAAAAAAAAAAAAACCTACGTAAGGGATAATGTACAGCTGGTCATTAAACTCCAGGATGATCAGGAGCTGACGGGTCTTGTATCATCTTAAAGGGGTTTATTTTTCAACAATGACTATATGACTGCAATGTCAGTCTGATATACAGTGTTGCCATGGATGACGCTCATTTTTTAAATATTTTTATTGACGAAGCAGAATCAAGTAGAATATTTAGTATAATATATTATGCACCTTATGTAAATATACACTGTGTACATGCTATCAGTGCTTGCAGCACGTATTAGACTTGTATTAACCAGTTATTTTTAGGTGATATTTTTGGTTTAGCAAAACCTGGATTCCAATGGTTTTAATATACAACCTTTTCCATATTTTTATATATAGCATTTTTGTTTAATACAATATTTATTTTTTTATTTTTTTATTTTTTTACAATTCTCATCAATAATTTATTTAGTTGAAGTTGATTCTTATCCTTCTCCATCTAGAGTTTAAAGAGATCAGGTTAACTGAGGGCTGTGAAGGGAATGTGGAGGTTTTCTACAATGGATCCTGGGGTAATGTGTGCTGGAACCAGATGGAAACAGACACAGTGAGTCTGATCTGTCAAGAGCTGAACTGTGGAAGATCTGGTGTTTTGTCTGAATCTACAACAAGAGTGAAATCAGCTCCAAACTGGCTGGATGAAGTGAAATGTCGACCACATGATTCAAATCTGTGGCAGTGTCCATCTTCACCCTGGGGACAGAACGACTGTAATGAATATGAAGTGGCCAAAATCAACTGCTCAAGTGAGATGATATTTAAATGATGATCTCAATAGTCAGGTTTCTTTAAAAACAATGTTTATAATGTGGTGAGTAAACTCTTTCTGAAAAACTAAACTGAGCTTACACTTGCACACACAAGGAATTTACTTTGGTATTGAAGCTTCCAGTACACACATATAAATATAACAAGACACTTAATAACATTTAAGAATAAAAAATATAAAATAGTATAAAGACACAGATAGGTTTAGTCAAAATAAACATTTACAGATAATGAACATATTTACAGTATTGTGAATAATAATATGAATAAATAGAACTAAATTAATTTACAAAGATATTGCACTAAACATTTCAAGAGGGAAATAGACTGTGGGAAGAAACTGTTCTAGTGATCTGAGGTGCCGTCAGGACTAATGACTCTTGAATCCTAATGTTCAATTCAATTTATTTTTAATCTCAGTGGAGGAAAATCCTGAATCTCCTCAGAGTCGTCTGACATGTTCTACCTCATCATCTCCTCACCAGAGACAGTGTTCAGGTAAGTTTTTTTGACAATACTTTTACATTTTTATTATAAGCCTGTATTTTTCTAATAAATTATTAATATATATGCATTTAAACAATAATTTATTTGCATTTAAAATCATAATCAAATTCATTAATGTAATTATACATTTAAAGCCATCTTTGTTCAGTTTTATTGTGCGTTTTGTTGTAAATGTGCTGAAGCTGGTCAGTGATGGTTGATGTGTGTGATTTAGATCATGTTCCTCTCAGACTGAGTGGAGGGGAGGGCCGGTGCTCTGGGAGGCTGGAGGTGTATCATAACGCTGTGTGGGGCTCAGTCTGTGATGATCTGTGGGACATCAGCGATGCTCAGGTGGTCTGCAGGCAGCTGGGTTGTGGAGCAGCACTGAGGGCTGATGGGAATTCAGTCTTTGGTGCTGGTGAAGGTGTTGTGTGGCTGAACAGAGTCGAGTGCAGAGGGAATGAGATTTACCTGTGGGACTGTCCTCTCTCCCTGAAGAACCACACTGACTGCTCCAACAAAGATCACGCTGGACTCACCTGTGCAGGTCACAGAAAACACTGATGAATAGTATTATTTTTTTTAAATAATTTTAGTGCTAGCAGTATTTGTGTATTTGTATGTTTGAATGTGTTTGTGTCTGTTTTGACAGATTTGTCAGTGTCCACTACTCCTGCCACAACAACATCATCTTCTCCTCCAGTTTCTCAGACAGTGAGCTCAACATCAGTCTCTCCTCCACAAACTCCTCCAGCAGCGTCTCTCTCTGTGCTTGTGATTGTAATGGGAGTTGTGCTCTTACTGCTCTTAGTGCCACTGCTTATACTGATTCAGCAGAACAGAGTGATGAGGAGAGGTAGGAGAGATCCAGAGACTGTCATATTGTGTCTTATTCAGTGTGTGATCAGTCATGTGTTGTGAACTGACAGCAGGTTTGTCTCTCTACACTCACAGCTCTCTCTAAGAGGAGACACAGGAGCACGACTGAGGCCGTTTATGAGGAGATTCATCACAGACACAATCACTTCACTCAGAGGGGTGAGACATGAGCTGTGAATCTTATTTAATATGATTAATAATAAGAGAGTCTGTCAGACACTTGATGTTCATCTATTATTAGTCCTGTTAAACCTCCTGCAGAAAACCACAGAGCTGCAGGTGCATGTGTGTGTGTGTGTGTGTGTGTGTGTGTGTGAGCGTTTCTTCCTGTATGTATTTTTAGAGGGTAATAAGGAGCAGGTCGTATGTTTGTATATGTACATATAGGTGCAGGTGTGTGTGTGTGTGTGTGTTTGTCTCTTCCTGTGTGTATTTCTGGAAGGCAGTGAGGAATGGGTTCATGTGAGGATACATGTGTGTTTACTAATAGGCCTCTAAAACATGAGATTTCTGCCTCTAATGCTTTTAAAATGTAAGTAATTAATATTTATGTTGTGTTTTCAGTAACAGAATTCTTTATCATCCAAAGGAAATAAGGATTCAGTCTGTTTGTAATGATGAACGTGTTTCTGACTGTTCTGCTCTTTTAACAGAGAGTCTCATCTCTGAAGAACTGCATTCTGGGTATGAAGATGCTGATGAGCTTCTCTCAGATTAGAGAGCTGAAGTATATTCAGATAATGCCTAAAATAAATAATTTGATTTACAAACTAAATGAAATATGTGCCAATAATTAATTTGTTCACAATACTAAAACTTTTATCTTATTAGAAAAAGAGTTCAAGACTGTATATTATGATGATGTCACCAATGGCAGTGGCCTGAAAGGTCAGTTAATTGATCACATGATTCATTCATTACCAGATGATTAAAAAAGCTGAATGGTCTCAAGAACGGCAACAGTATATTTTGCATTTATGTTTCCCAAAATATTAAAAACACTCAAAATGTATAACATGTTTTGATGCAGAAGAGATGATGAAGTAAATCACACCAGGATACTATGATGATGTCATCACTGATGGACTGAAACCAGATCGTGAGACAGGTGTCGCTCTGTTATTATATAATAAGGATGACATATTTAAAATATATTAAAAAATATGTATAAAATGTATATACATTATATATTTTGTGTCTCATGTTCAATTTGTAGAAGACACACCTGAGAGCTATGATGATGTCATGACGAGTGGACAGAACTTTAATATTAAAAAAGGTGTTTTTACTTTTTATTCTTTTTTTTTGTTTGTGAATGTTTAACATAATACCTCTGAAGTGATGCACAGTACTGATATGATGATGTATCATTTGTTCTGTTTATATCTTCATGTTTATGTAGTGGACACACCGGAGCATTATGATGATGTCATTATTAATGGACAGAACATTCAAGGTGTAACAGGTGAGTCACACAGAACTGTATTTTATCATCATCCACTAATATTGAACATGTGTTTCTACCATTAATGAATCATCATGACTTCATCAGGAGTAAATCTAATTCTTGGAGAGACTTTTAATCTCATTTAATTATAATTATGTGAGTGAACCCCTCTGGGTGCCGGTCAGAGCACAACTTAATATAAGGAAGAGGAGACAGGTCATCAGGTTTAAATGATGTATTGATAAAAAATAAGCCACAGGAGGTACAGGTATTTCACAGGTAGATATCAGTTACAGTAGAGACATTAGTCTGGAACACAAGAAATACAATAAAGGATAATGAAAATAGTTCGGCATATATACAATAATAAACGTCCATTGGTACATAAAGGCAGTCAAAGTATATTAAATCCTCATCAATAACATTTCTCCATGAAATATACAATTCAAGGGAGGAAAATACGGTATCACGTTGTACATTATAAGCCATAAGCGATCATCTAACAAGATAAACATATCTCCATATATGGATATAATCACGGATATAATGGATATATTTAGAGTGCAATCGCTCGTCTGATATAAACAGCTTACAATATCAAATCACGTCGCAATCTTATCATTGTAAACCAGAACAGTGATATACAAACACAAACAGAAGAAATAATCACATATGGAACAGCGTTATTAAGCTAGACTAACAGAAACAACGGCTGCGGGCATGATTAAACATAAATAACTCAATACCGATCTCAATAAACACAAAAATAAGGCAAACAGGCTTACTTGCAGGTCAATGGCTAACACCTTGAGGTAATTCTGCTGCAAATATCACAAATAAACAGCTATAAATATCCTTTCAGCGATCGGCTCTACAGAGCAGAGCAGAGCAGCAGCAGCTTAACTCACGTGACTGCTCAGCTGGAGGATGACGTGCAATGTCAAAATAAAAGCCCTCTCGTTAAGGAGCCTTTACAACACTAATAGTCTCAGACAGTCATGAGGGGAAAGAGATCAAGCTTTTCTTCTTCTTTTTTACTTATTTCAAAACACAGACTACAATGCAAAAAGTGATCTCATGTTTGAAAGGGTTTCAAAGTATATTGTGAGATCAGTATTACAAAAGGTAATATATGAGGGTTTCTTTTGAGTTATTTTTGTCTTATGAATACAAAACTTTGCCAAAATAATTAAAAGGTTAATTGTGTAATTTTGTTTTTCAGAAAAATATGAGGTTTGAAAACAAAGTAAAATGTAATAAGGTTCTAAATTAAGAGTTTTGTTCAGTTTTTTTGTCATATCTATTTTAAAGTCAATCCAAAAAATAGGGCAATAAAAAAAGTAATAAATGATCAAAATCTTCAAATGATGTATAAGTACATTCATCACAAACAGTATGAATATATCTACTACTGGAAGCATTTACAGGATAACATCTATGAATAATTTTTTACTTTATTAGAAATAACATTTATATGTTAATGTCCAAATGCTGTGCCAAGATATACAATGAGGTTTAAGACGTTTTGATTCACATGGAGGATTGGATCCGACATTAAAGGAATTTCTTATCAAATTGTTATCAAAAAAGGGGATTTACAAAGTTGAGGATTTTGTAAGGTTGATTTATTAATATCTACATTTGAGAATTTGGTTAAAGTTATTATGCCATTAACGTTATTACGTTATTACTTTAAATTATTTGACATATTTAAAAAAAAAAAAATAAAATTAGGGTATGTGTAGGAACGAGATCAGCGACATCAATGACACAAGCTGTATTAAAATCACAATGTGAGGTTTTATTTGTTATGTTGCTCTTTTAAACTAAATCTTGATGCATTTACAACAATGAAACTATGAATTTGCTTTTGTTTTTAAAAACAGACTATGATGATGTGGGGGAGGAGTCAAATAAAGAGGGAGGAGCCATATGACTCACTGACCACACCCACTGCCTCTGATCATCAAATCATATTACAGTTACTGGAGATACTGTTTTTTTGTTTTTTTTTTTGCCACTAAAGATTCAGTGCCTTATGTTTTTGTTATTTTAAATATTTTTAAATGAAAGGTTACATGCTGTGCAAAATTCAGTAACGAATTTTAGTATTTGTATTTTAGTATTTGTGTTATTTTTTATTTTGATAACATGCTTTTCACCTAATAAAAAAATAACATTCATTCATCATATCACAAAAATATTTTTTTAGAAGAGCGGTTAGAGGAAAGGAGAAAATTATGCAAAATACTATAAATGTTAAATGATTGTCATTTTCTTTTCCTTAGTTAACTGTAAGCTTCACTGGACATGGATAAAACAGCATTAGAGAATTACATTACGTCTCTAAACAGGGATTATTCACAAGTAACATATGGGAAATTAAGAAAACAAAGCAGATTATTTCCTCTTAAACATTGGCGACTTTAGATGGCACTGCTCTATAAATTCATTCTCTTTTCATGTTTCATACAGCAGTGTTTCCCGACCTTTTTTCAGTCACGACACCCTTTGAAAATGTTCAATAATTTGTGGCGCCCTACACTAGTGTTTTCACGATACTGGAGTTTCTACCTTGTAAAGTATCGATATTCAATACCATTTTTCATATCATGGGGAAGAACTGCCGTACACAGGTGCTGGTCATATAATTAGAATATCATCAAAAAGTTGATTTATTTCACTAATTCCATTCAAAAAGTGAAACTTGTATATTATATTCATCCATTACACACAGACTGATATATTTCAAATGTTTATTTCTTTTAATTTTGATGATTATAACTGACAACTAAGGAAAATCCCAAATTCAGTATCTCAGAAAATTAGAATATTGTGAAAAGGTTCAATATTGAAGACACCTGGTGCCACACTCTAATCAGCTAATTAACTCAAAACACCTGCAAAGGCCTTTAAATGGTCTCTCAGTCTAGTTCTGTAGGCTACACAATCATGGGGAACACTACTGACTTGACAGTTGTCCAAAAGACGACCATTGACACCTTGCACAAGGAAGGCAAGACACAAAAGGTCATTGCAAAAGAGGCTGGCTGTTCACAGAGCTCTGTGTCCAAGCACATTAATAGAGAGGCGAAGGGAAGGAAAAGATGTGGTAGAAAAAGTGTACAAGCAATAGGGATAACTGCACCCTGGAGAGGATTGTGAAACAAAACCCATTCAAAAATGTGGGGAGATTCACAAAGAGTGGACTGCAGCTGGAGTCAGTGCTTCCAAGAACCACTACGCACAGACATATGCAAGACATGGGTTTCAGCTGTCGCATTCCTTGTGTCAAGCCACTCTTGAACAACAGACAGCGTCAGAAGGGTCTCGCCTGGGCTAAAGACAAAAAGGACTGGACTGCTGCTGACTGGTCCAAAGTTATGTTCTCTGATGAAAGTAAATTTTGCATTTCCTTTGGAAATCAGGGTCCCAGAGTCTGGAGGAAGAGAGGAGAGGCACACAATCCACGTTGCTTGAGGTCCAGTGTAAAGTTTCCACAGTCAGTGATGGTTTGGGGTGCCATGTCATCTGCTGGTGTTGGTCCACTGTGTTTTCTGAGGTCCAAGGTCAACGCAGCCGTATACCAGGAAGTTTTAGAGCACTTTATGCTTCCTGCTGCTGACCAACTTATGGAGATGCAGATTTCATTTTCCAACAGGACTTGGCACCTGCACACAGTGCCAAAGCTACCAGTACCTGGTTTAAGGACCATGGTATCCCTGTTCTTAATTGGCCAGCAAACTCGCTGACCTTAACCCCATAGAAAATCTATGGGGTATTGTGAAGAGGAAGATGCGATATGCCAGACCCAACAATACAGAAGAGCTGAAGGTCACTATCAGAGCAACCTGGGCTCTTATAACACCTGAGCAGTGCCACAGACTGATCGACTCCATGCCACGCCCGCATTGCTGCAGTAATTCAGGCAAAGGAGCCCCAACTAAGTATTGAGTGCTGTACATGCTCATACTTTTCATGTTCATACTTTTCAGTTGGCCAAGATTTCTAAAAATCCTTTCTTTGTATTGGTCTTAAGTAATATTCTAATTTTCTGAGATACTGAATTTGGGATTTTCCTTAGTTGTCAGTTATAATCATCAAAATTAAAAGAAATAAACATTTGAAATATATCAGTCTGTGTGTAATGAATGAATATAATATACAAGTTTCACTTTTTGAATGGAATTAGTGAAATAAATCAACTTTTTGATGATATTCTAATTATATGACCAGCACCTGTATTAATATTATCTTTATGTCTGTCTAAAACTGATTGAATTCTCGTCACTCCACTACAGGCCTGATTCACAGAATGTGAGTGAAATTGATTAAAGTAACTAACTATAAATAAAAAAGAATAGCCTACAATATGGGAAAGTAAGGAAAGATTGTGACAAGAAATTTAAATTCATCTTATTTAGTTAAGCTCAAATGAATAGAGTTTAGTTAGATCATAAAAGTGATTAAAAGTTGTCAATACACATCATTCACATCTTATCATCACCGCTGACGTCATCAGTAAGCAGACCTGTCACTTTGATGATGTCACACCAGCACAATGTCAAGAAGGAACAGGAAGAGGTTTAAATAGATGGGAATACCTTAAATTTAAAATTAGAGAACTTTCCATTAATTATAGTAAATTATTAGCAAAGGTTAAAAGGCAGGATGAATGCACTCTTATTCATCAAATAAGTAAACATTGTAGTAAAGAGTTTTTAAGTGAAGAGGAAAAAAAATCAAATTTTAATACTATAAACAAAATTGGATAATTTATATATTAGAAAGGCAGAAGGAGCGTATATTAGGTCAAGAGCTAGATGGATTGAAGAGGGAGAGAAGAGTACTACATATTTCTACAGACTTGAAAAAAGAAGGCAAGCCAAAAATGCTAGGATATTGTCATTGATAATTAACGATGCAGAAATTTCTGACCCTAGATTAATAAGTAGCCTAATGAAATCTTTAAGTTTTATAAGGATCTGTATTCGTCCAATTTTTCTCAAGCAGACTGTAATCTGTTTTTTGAAAGAATACAACAGTCTATTCCTCATATTGATAGTGAATTTAAAAAAAATTGTGATGAAGATTTGCAAATAGAGGAATTAGATTTAGCTGTGAAAAACCTTAAATTAAATAAATCACCTGGTCCTGATGGGCTAACTTCAAACTTTTATAGATTTCTTTGGAAGGATTTAAAAGAATTATTGTTTAAAGCTTTTCTACAATCTATTGAAGAAGGTGCATTAAGCTCTACACAGAGACAAGGGCTGATCACATTACTACCTAAACCCGATAAAGACTCAAGATGTATAGATAATCTGCATCCTATAACCTTGTTAAATACTGATTATAAAATTTTTGCACACATTTTTGCCAACAGATTAAAAAAAGGTATAAATAAGGTAATTAATGAATCTCAATCAGGTTTCTTGGCGGGTCGCTCCATTTATAATAATATAAGATTCATTATGGATTTGTTGGAATATAGTGAGTATATAATATATGATGGTTTTATTTTATTTTTAGACTTCAAAAAAGCTTTTGATATGTTAGAGCACTCCTTTTTATTTCATGCTCTCCAGTCTTTTGGTTTCGGAGACAGATTTGTAAATATTTATAGAGATGATTTACAAGGATATAAATAGTTCAATATCTCTTCCGTTTGGTACATCTAAAAGGTTTATGATTGGCCGTGGTGTAAGACAGGGGTGCCCCCTCTCCCCTCTTTTGTTTATTATTGCAACAGATCTGTTGGCTCGTTTACTTAATCATGATTCAAGTGTTAAAAAGCTGAAGGTGTTTAACATGGTTGTTGGTATTAGCCAGTTAGCAGATGATACCACTCTTTTTTTTAAAGGATACAGATCAAATTTCTCTTTCTATTTCTTCAGTTTATTTATTTTTTCTAAAGCGTCAGGTCTCCATTTAAATATGTCCAAATGTGAGCTTATGCCCATTCATAATTGTGATCACACATCATTATATAACATTCCTGTTAAAAATTCCACTAAGTATTTAGGTATTATCATTACGAGAAATTCAGAGAGATGCATGGAACTTAATTATTTAGAAAAATTAAAAAAGTCCAAAACAATTTTAAACAGTTGGTTACAAAGAGACCTTTCTATTTTTGGTAGAGTATTGTTGTCTAAAGCAGTGTTTCTGTCAAGGATCATCTACCCTACAATTGCTTTAGCCCCTTCTTCATATGTTTCTAAATTAATAATCGTTCCTTGTATAATTTTATTTGGAAGAATAAGACTCATTTTATTAAGAAAAATGATATAGTCAAACCCTATGACCTGGGTGGTTTAAACATTATTGATTTTGAACAGATGAATGGCATGTTGAAGTTAAAATGGTTGCAAGCATTTCTATACAATTCTGAGAGTTTTTGGTTTATAATTCCAGCATCATTATTTAAGAAACTTGGTGGCATTGAATTTTTACTTTAATGTGACTTTGATATTTATAAACTTCCACTAAAATTATCTGCATTTCTTCAACAAGTTTTGCGATATTGGAAACTAGCACACACTCACATAACTTTACACCACATAATTCCTTAATATGGAATTATAAGTATATTCTACATAGAAATAAATCACTCTTTTATGAGGACTGGTTTTGTAGAAATATTTGGTTTATAAAGGATCTCTTTGACGATGATGGAAAGGTGCTGGATTACAATGCTTTTTACTATTACAATGCGTACTGTATTCCTCACTTGTAAGTCGCTTTGGATAATAGCGTCTGCCAAATGAATAAATGTAAATGTAAATGTATTAAACATGGTTTTGCATGCCATCCAAAACAGTTTTTCACAGTAATTTCAGCCATTCCTTCTGGACTTAAAATTATTATGAAGGGTTTTTTATCATATAGTCAATTTACACCAATTTTACCATCACTATACCTTGTGCCAACTGAGTTTAAAATTAAGAAATGTACAAATGTTTACATTAGACAAATATTCAACAATAACATGTTTCCTTACAGGTCTGCAAGAAATAATTTGGATATTTTCTTTGACAAACAAATGCTTAAACATATTAGAACTTCCTATTTAAAATTTCCAGTTCACCCCAAAATGAAAGAAACTTATTTTAAAATCTTACCCTTCTGGAGAGTTTCTAAGGGTTAGATTTAATTTTGAAATGATATTATGTCAATTTTGTAACTCATCTCCAGATGATACAGAGAATATTTTTTTTTGCTTGCAAATATTCTAGTGTCTTCTGGGAAAAAAATGCAATTATGATTAAAAGAATGAAATGTGGTTGAATTAAACCTGTCCTTTATAGATATATGGAAACTATGAAGAAGATGGTAAAAAAGGTTTTTTGATTAATATCTTACTTTTGTTAGCTAAAAATTGTATTCACAAATGTAGATTTTTTAATTCACCCCCCTGTTTACAGTATTTAAGAATTATTTGAGACAATACTCAAAAACCTTGTCAAAAACAAGAAATAAAAAAGCTGGAATTTTGTTAGATGGATAAATATAATTTGTTATAATGTTTTATTTTATCCCCAGTATTTAATCTTACTTATCAATATAGATGGATTAAAAATTGAATTTTTTTTTTCTATTCCATGTTAAGTCTAAGCCCCTCTTAACACTGATGTTTTTGAATGTAAATTGTATGCCAATTTGTTTTGTAAATTTGTAATATTTTTGTTAATATTTCAGGAAGAGGTTTCTGTGATGAAATTTCCTGTTTGATCACAGGATGAACTAAGGTTTGATGAGGGAATCAAGTATTTAGTATTTCATTTAAAATGAACTTTTACATGATTGACAGACAGATAAAGGTTGACACATCCTGCTATTATTTACCTCCTCAATGTTTAACAATAAATAAGAGTTGAATGCCAGAGCTCTGTGTAATTTGTGACATTAAACTGAATACATGATGAAATACTGAAGTCTCAAACTAAACTTACATGCAAACTAAATTCTCACAGCCTAGAGAGAAATTCTTATAATTAAAATACAGAATTACAGCTCTTACCTGAACAATAAAACATTTTACTCTTCTAGGTCTATTCCTACAAAAAAGTTGGTATAAACGTGTTTAATTAAATCCAGTAAATGAGTGAGTTTGTGAAGAGCGACCGTTACTCTGGTTTAAATGCTCTGCTGAGAGAGCGCGCGAGCAGAGTGCGCGGTCACTGAGGAGGAGGAGCTTCATCTTGCACTCAGAACATGTTTCTATGGTGACAGACGCTACGCATCCTCGATGCTTGCAACACATCTTAAAAACTGATTAAAAAAAAAAAAAAAAAATCTGTTCTTTGGTGAAACTTTTTTATGCTCAAAATATATTTTACTACGATGAACAAACTTGCATCTATAATGAGATTTTTTTTGTAATACTAAATGTTTCCATTTTTCTTCTAATAAAATTGAGCATCAAACTCATATGAAAAGGCCATATATTCAAGATTACAGGGCAAATTTAAAGTTTGTTCGTGAAAAACGTATTAAAATTACTCTTGCTAAAGATGACATTCTGTCCCTCTGTGCATAGACTATAGGCTGTTACAACAGCAGATAAAGTGTAAAATTAATGTGCAGTGAAATGAGCTCTACATGAAACAAGTTACTTATAAATGTTGCTGTAAGAGAAGAAAAATCATTGATCTCTGTCCTGAAACATGTTCACAGCTCCTTCATGCTCAACACAGGGACAAGATCCTTGTAGTCTTCAATAAGAGGTGTTTTGCTGCCATCTGCTGGACAAATACAGCATTGCAGCATTAAACATGTTTATTGCTGTTATTTATTATTCTCCAAGGTTTACTTATTTATGTAGATAATATTTAATTTTTTTAATAAAAAACTTGTAGAAAAAAATGTAGTTTATACTATGGTGTAATCAAATTTTATTTTTAGAATAAAAGAACAAAGCAGTAAAATCCATGTATAGTAATATTATGCATTATTTATCCAGAAACAATAAGATTAAAATGTTACTTTTTTTCTTCAAATAATTCATTAAAATAGTTCTACTTCTAAGTTTTCTACTAAGTTACAAGTGTTTGAAGTGATCAGACTTACAAAATCAGTCATCAGTGTTGTATGTTGTGTGTGCAGATACAGGCTTTGATGCTGAATATAACCTGCAGTGTTTCTCTATCAATCTCAGTGTGACTTTATCTCCACGCTGACTAGGGATGTGCAACAGCGACCGAGTACTCGAGTACTCGACCGTGACAGTGATGATCGATCATGTAAACGATGATCGAAATGTTTTTTTTTTCTCCTGATTGGTTATAGCAGCACTTTGGGCGGCGCCCTGAGCTCTGATTGTTTGGCTTTCCACAGCATGCGTCAAAAGACGTGAGAAGAGAGAGAATGGCCTCGAAGTCACGTAGTGATGTCTAGTTTCACTTTGACAAGATAGATAAAAATACAGTTCAATGCAAGCTGTGCAGCGCCAAGCTTTTATCTTGTGCTGAAAATATCCTTTAATTTCTATTCATAATTAATTTAGCAATTTAGCAGTATTTTCATACTGTAAAACAACATTTTGGTTGGTCAGAAAGTGCAAACTGAATCCAAAATATTGCTGAAATATTAGTGACACTTTTTAAAGCACAATCGGAGTTACACTTTCGGTCAAGCTCACGTTTGTATTCGCAAACCTTTTGCAGATGAAAGTTGTAATAGCTACATCTGATTAATCTATAGGATGCGTTGGGTCAGGATATCAACATTTATTAAGATGCTGAATGCGCTGCATATCAGTGTTTAGTTTCATGCTCAAATGCAGTGCCCGATATATTGAGTTATTTGAGACGGTCATATTGCTTTTAGATGTTTCTTTAAAAAAAAAAAAATAGCCTAAATACTGATGTTATAATGCAGCAGTGCATTTTTCGTCATATTTGTTCAATGGCAAAGTTCGCATGGCTTTGAAAACGCGATGGCAATTTATGGAATCGCTTAATAATGTGATTAAAATAAAGCACAGATCTGCCATAAACATGGCATTATAATGAGAACTTTATAGAAATCTACAGTAAATTATGTCCTTACCCGTTATTCAGCGCACTGTCGTGAAAGCGCATCACGGCGATCTCGAGTTTACATGATTTCTAATATAGTTTTAGCTTATATTATTTCTTATTTTATAAACTAAATTTCCTGAAATTTAAACTTGCATCTTTATTTTCTTAAAACCGACTTTTATGACAAGTAGTACTTGTTTCGGCTAGGTGACTGACATTTTGTGAATCTTACTGTAACGTTAGTTAGTTGGCTAGCTAACTTTTCTCACACATTAAAGGTTTCCCAATAACAAAGAGTTGAGGAGACAGTGGGAAGTAACTATAAGAAGAGAAGGTTTTTCCTCAAGCGAGTTCTCTGTGCTATGCAGTGAGCACTTCCAGCCGGAAGACTTTGACAGGTCAGGTCAGACTGTCAGGATTAGGGATGGAGCTGCACCATCGGTCTTCTGTTTATCTGTTAAGTTTATCATCACTAGATTATTTAATAGTTTGCCATTAAATGGTGATTTGTTTATATTTTTATTTCCATTTTAGCCCGTTGCAACCAGGGCTAATCCTCCTCTGCCTAATGCTGTGAATTTGTTCTAGTTAAACACAGAAATGCTGTGAGCACTATGGCCCTAGTCATTCAAACCTCTGTCTCTCACCGAAAATGAAATTTTGATGAAAACAAATAGGAAATTTGTCATAATTTACTCCCTCTAATTCCATCAGAGATGAGTATGACTTTCATTGTTTATCTGAACACAACTCGAGATTGTGTGTGTGTGTGTAAAACCTTTACGCATATGGAATGTCCTCACTAAGATAGCATAACAAACCTGTCTGTGGTTTTTAGGGGGATGGAATAACAATCCTACTGCAGGCCAGTATCAGGGCATTTCCCGGCATCTCATGGTCCGAAACAGTGTCTCTCCAAGCACTCCAAGCACAGGGAATGTGGCACCACAGGATGAGGCCGTGTCGCTATCAGCAGTTGAAATGTCATCTCTAGCAGTAAACGAGTCCGAGGAGATCCCATCCCCTTTTGTGAACGTTTCTGCACTTGTGTGTGACCATAGCTACCTGCCAAACCGCTTTGGTAGCCTTGTGGACAATGCCCTTGTGTACATTTCTGGTTTTGTGGTGCGTCAGATTTTGAGAAAGCTTCCCTGTGGTGTGTGCCATGCTAGCTTGGTGGCAGATGCTGTACCTGGTTTATTTGACCAGAACTACCACTTACGTACTCTGAAAAACTATAGGGCTGATGATTCCTTACAGTAAAAGTGGTCAGATCAGCGGAGCGGTTTATTCGCCAGTCATTCTCCAGGAAAGCCGTCAGAGTGTCTTAGATCAGTCAGTTTGTCCAAGCTGAGATTGGTTCGGAGGATGTGTTTTTTCTCAGGGAGCACATTCAGGAAACAGTTTGGAATTGACAACCATCATTTCTCTCTCTTGTCATTAATTGTGTCTGTCTTTCACAAACTGAGGATGCACCGCATTGCCAAACTGAACACTCTTACACTACAGAGTGGCAACTCAAGAAAAAAGCTATGCACATTAGTTCTGTTCAAAGGGTTTTAGCTCTAACTCCCTCTGACCCTACAAAGGATTAGCGATTTTAGATGATTGTTGGAAAATGTATAGCCTTTTGTTGTTGTTGTTGTTATACCAATACTATATTATTATTGTAGTCACTATTTAATTTACTATTTTATTATTGTCTATATTATTCTGCAATTGATATTACATTATATTTGCTATTATTATTATTATTAGTAGTAGTATTATACCAATACTATTATATTATACCACTTGAGATTATCAGTCTATTATAGTTATGCTGTTATATTATTGTCTATATTCTGTAAATGATACTACATATTCAATTGCTATTATAATATTATTATACTATATGCTATTATCAATATATTATTATATTATTGTACTTATACTATCATATAATTGTACTATTCATTACTATTTTATTTGCTGTACACTGTTTGTTTATTGACAATATTATATAGGCTACTTTATTATTGACTATATTATTATATACTACATAAACTATTTCTTATATATAGTATATAACAAACTATTTACTATTCTCACTTTATCTTATATTTACTATTTGCATTGCACTGTAGTTGTGCCATATCATGTATTATTACCATAAAGGATCCATCAGTTATCTTTGTTGTTGTATGTTTTGGAGTATCAGTCTGTAAATATCTGTATCATTTTATTGCTATAAAAATACAGAAAGCAGCCTGTGTGATTTGTATTTCATAATTTGTTTCATTTTATCAATGGTGGTAAATTCTAAGTTCAAGAAAAGCTAAAATTGGGTTAAAGACGGAAAATGCCTTTTCCACAATAAGAAAACTTTATTTCATTTAATGTGAAAATTAAATTATATCTCAGTATTGGCGTTTTCACAATTCTTATGCAAGAATAAAGCAGCCAAATAGGCTACATGACGAGCCTGAGCTTTGACTATTCCTTATTAAAATAAATATATTATATGTCTAAGTATAGAGATTTTAAGTAACTAGAACTTTTTGTACACCACGTAGCCTACATTATAAACCACTGAAATCGGTTGATAAATGTAAACGTTATTTTTTGCCCCGCAACTCGTTGACGTATCGCAGCAATAGTCCAAATAGGCCAATAGCGGAACTCTATGTATTTTATTATGTCTGTGGGTCCAGCGACTTACAGAGTCACCAGAAGTTTGTCATCTCATAGCCTTTTACTGCCACCCACAGGAATAGATCAGTATTGCAGTATTAAACACAAGTACAACTGCAAACTTGGTCTGTATGATGAACCGTGTAATGTCATAGGTATAACTTATTGTCTTTTTCAAATCTTCATTATTATTATTATTATTATTTTAAAGAAAATGCCCTTTTCTGACACTCTTGTGAAATAACATTTACTGTGCACCTGGAGAGCATGACAAGCAGCCTAATAGCCTACAGTATAGGCTACTTCTGATTTTATTATAGTAATTAAAATGAATCTTTAAAACAGCACATTTGATTTAAGTTTGTATCCAACTAATATTTCTAAACATAAACTCAAAGTTTGAAGCATGAAGCAGTTATCAGTGCTTGTAATTGTATATTTTCAAATGCTGGGCTTTGATGCTGTAAATAAACTGGAATGTTTCCTGTCTCTGAAATCAGTTTCCTGTATGTATGACTTTGTCTCTCCTCTATCTTGTATGTTTCTCTCCGGTTAAGTGTCTCTATAAGGTAGAGGAGGAGTCCTATTCATCAGTGTTGATGTGCTTTTAATAAATATGGTGAGAATCATAAATACGTCTTCTGATTTGTCACTGAAGCTTTTTGATGATTTCCTCTCTTCTGTCTAACAAGGTAAAAGTGACTTTGATTGGCTTGTTGTTTGGGGGTTGTACAGCCTTCTATCTCTGTCTGTCTTGAATCTTTCACTTCTTAGTTGATTAAACAGAGTGTATGTTTAGTGAAGATGGAGAGCTCATTTTTTTTCCTGCTCTGCTCAGACTCGCCACAGCTGGTACGTACACACTCAGGATCATTATGTGTTAGTTAATGTTGTAGTGATTGACTCTGTGTTAGTGTTATAAAATAGTCATAACATAAGTTCCACTTTTGTATGTGTAATTTTTGAATTAATATAAATGTGGGCCACTTCTTTCATGGTCATTTTCTCTGTTCCTCTTTTTTGTTGACTTTAAGTCTGTTGTTGTTCATCTTCTCTCACTGTGCATTGTATATAAATCATTTTATCTTGTCCACAGAAAACGTGAGGCTGGTGGGTGGTAATAATTCCTGTGCTGGTAGAGTGGAGGTTTATTATAGTGGAGAATGGGGAACCGTGTGTGATGATTTTTGGGATTTGAGAAACACTGCAGTGGTGTGTAGAGAGCTCGGCTGTGATTATACTTCAAATACAATGCGTGTTGCTCACTTTGGACCAGGATCAGGAAAAATCTGGATGGATGATGTGAGATGTAGTGGATCAGAGTCCTCGGTATTCAAATGCTCACAAAGTAAAATGGGTGACCATAACTGTAGACATAGTGAAGATGTTGGATTGATCTGTTCAGGTAGGTTCATTTTCTGTCTAGATTGATGATTGATTAATGTATTTGATTCTATCAGTGTACTGAAGTAGAATTTAAAATTAATGTTTAAAGTTCATAAATAGTGCAGACCAACAAATGTTATAACACAGTTAAACCAATAAGAACTGAGCTATGGGCTCAATGTTATATCAATCATGACAACTATTCTGATGTGACAGTAGAAGCTGTAAGTCTCTGTGTAAAAAAAAAAAAAAGGATCTACATGACAATAACAAAATTTGAAGTAAAAAATGTGGTTTATGATTTGAATTGCAATCAGGTTAATGCATGTTTAATGACAGTACATGTTTGACCTGAATCAGCAGACTCAAATCCTCTTTAATTTCATATATAACTTTTACCTATATGTTAAAAATAAACCCTAAAAATTTAATTAACGAAATAAATTCATGTACAAAATTAAAGCTGATGTTCTCTTGGTTACAGCACTTGACCCAACCCAGGTCCAGACAACCTGTGACAGTCAGTAGAGGTGTAACAATACACTGTCACGAACACAATACTGATCTCATGATATGATATTCTCATGATATTAAACAAAGACAAAATAGAGTTAAAATAGATTTTAAATGATCACTTCTGAGACTAAATGGTAAACAAACAGTAGGCTACTATTAATTAAAATACTACATTTGGTATTAAATCTGGAATGGTCTTGAACAGGCTTGTACTTGGTCCTTCTTCCCTATTCACGGTGACACCAGAATAACACTAGAAATATTCAGGATTCTTCATAGCTAAAAATACAGAATTATGTAAGGCACATATGCATGTACTCTGTTACTGACTGCATATAAATATTGTAAAATATTAAATATTGCATTTTATTCAAATAACATTTTATTTTAATTTATTATTAATAATTAATAAACATGGAAGCTCAAATGTGTGACCCCCTAGATATAATTAAATATATCTAAACTTTCATTTTGGGTGAACTACTGTATATACAATACATATTGTTGCTATGCATGATGCATATTGTTTCATTTTTGTATTACTATACATTGTGAAAATATATTGTTACATCCCGTCTTAATAGTCACCTAGGGTGCCAAATGGAATAGGACGAGCACTGAACACAACTGTTACTCTAGACTGTAACGACGGCACACTTTGACCTTGAAATTACTCTAAATAGTTTAGAATAAGTTGTAGATTTCAAAACAGATTTTATTTGCAGCCAATTTCATTTTCAGTTTAAAATCTCTGACTTACAAACATTAAATCAAAACAATACAACACTCCATGGTTTCCATGGAGTGGAAACCATCACATTTGTGACTTGTTTTATCATAATCATTTCAGGCATCAGGCTGGTTGGAGGTTCACGCTGTTCTGGAAGACTAGAGGTTCCTCATGGGACCACATGGATGTCAGTGTGTGACGCTGCCTTTGACCAGCAGGATGCAGAGGTTGTGTGTAGAGAGCTGGGCTGTGGGGCTCCTGTACAGGTGCTGGGAGAAGATGCTTTTGGAAAAGGAGATGCTCAGATGTGGACACAAGACATTCAGTGCAGAGGAAATGAGTCTCAGTTTGCTCTCTGTCCAATGTCACCTTCACACAATTGTTCCCATGACAATGATGTGAGCGTTGTATGTGCTGGTAGGAGAACGACATATGAACTACACATACTGTATAAGTATTGACATAAAATCATTGAGTTATATTGTACAATAATTATTTTTTATTTTTCTCTATCTTTCCTGTGCCCTTTTTACCTTCAGAAACAGTGAGATTAGTAGGTGGTACCAGTTCCTGTGCTGGTAGAGTGGAGGTTCTTCATGATGGTCAGTGGGGAACAGTGCAAGATTTAAGATGGGGTATGACTGATGCTGCAGTGGTGTGTAGAGAGCTGGGATGTGGAGAGGCTTTAAGTGCACCAGATAATGCTCACTTTGGAGAAGGATCAGGAAAAATCTGGATTTCTGATGTATGGTGTACTGGATCAGAGTCTACATTGATGAACTGTAGATTCAATGGATGGGGAATAAAAGCTACACATACTGAAGATGCTGGAGTCATCTGCTCTGGTAAGCTCATCTACACTTATTTCATAATTATTCAACTTTTCTACAACAGGATAAATACAAATTCTCTCTCCACATTCAATGTTAAGTCAGGTGGTTGCTTGGCTGCCTGTGTGGGGTGAAGTAATGTATCATGTGACATGCTGAATTAGATGGAATGTAAAAAAGCATTTTGTGGGCAACAGGATTTTTTTGTTCCAGACAAATACTTTTGCAAACGAAACTCATATATATATCGTAAATAGGTCAAGCATTTTGTATACTACATGCATTTTAATAACACTTTGGATGCATTTAGTCTACAATTTTTTTTCTTGTTATTAAATAAAAAACAAATTCACTCTTATGTGCACAAAATGCAAGAAACTTGTGTGAATTTTATCCATGAAACAAACTGCTAACAATTGACAAAATGTAACTGGTCAGAAACTATTAACTAATAAACTGTTTAGATTTATAAAGTTATAGGACAAGAAGCAAAGCAAATATCACTAAAATTGTCCCTCATTTATTCAAGGAGTCAGTCAAGTTTTTTTTAAAACATTTCTTTTGCATGTTTCATACTGTTTAACTAAACTCTCCGTTCTTTGTCCAGGTTACACTGATCTCAGACTGGTCAATGGTCCTGACATCTGTTCTGGTCGAGTTGAACGTCAGTACTTCAGTAAATGGGGCACAGTGTGTGATGCATGCTGGGATGTGAGAGCTGCCAGTGTCCTCTGTAGACAGCTGAATTGTGGGATTGCTGTGTCTGTTGTGGGATCAGACTGGTTTGGAGAGGGAAGTAGTGAAATCTGGGCTGATGTGTTTGATTGTGACGGGAATGAAAGAAAACTCTCAGAATGTTCCATCTCTTCATGGAGTCGAGCTGAATGTTCTCATAGACGAGATGTTGGAGTCATCTGCTCCAGTGAGTTCATATTGGAAGATTCACTGATATTATGCTGCTGAAAGGATAAAATAAAGTATAAATACAGTATTTCATCTCAATATATATGCATAATTTCACAACATGTGTAATTTCATTTTAAACTGAAAGAAAACTTTCTTGTAATTTATTTCTGTTTTTTTTTTTTTTTTAGTAAATATTATTGATTAACTTGAAATATTTTAGTAAAACATAAGATCTTCTCCTCAGATTCCTCTCTGGCTGTTCATGATGGTCTGGTGCGGTTGTCTGGAGAGAGACAGTGTGAGGGGGAGGTGGAAGTTTCCATCCATCAGGTCTGGAGGAGAGTTCTGCTGGACTCCTGGAGTCTCACTGAATCCTCTGTGGTCTGCAGACAGCTGGGCTGTGGCTCTGTGCTGAACTTCTCCAGCTCCTCTTCATCCAGTCCTGAACACAGTCATGAGTGTGTGACGGGCTTCCAGTGCTCTGGGAGTGAAGCTCATCTGGGGAACTGCAGCTCTCCACAAACTCTCAACTGCAGCTCCACACAACAGCTGTCAATCACCTGCCTTGGTGAGAAGAGCAACATCTGGGCAGATTCTTCAGTTGTTAGTGATCAATGATGTGTTTTTCTTTCTCTGAATATCAGGTCGCGGGTCCATCAGGCTGGTGGGTTCTGGGGGAGACTGTGCAGGGAGGCTGGAGGTTTTTCACAGCGGCTCATGGGGGACAGTGTGTGATGACTCCTGGGATATTAAAGATGCCCATGTGGTGTGCAGACAGCTGCAGTGTGGAGTGGCCCTCAGTAACCAGCAGGTACCAGCCTGGTTTGGTCCTGGTTCTGGACCCATATGGCTGGATGAGGTGGAGTGTGAGGGGAATGAGACGTCCCTGTGGAGCTGCTCTTCTCCAGGCTGGGGAAAACATGACTGTCAACACAAGGAGGATGTAGGAGTCGTGTGCTCAGGTAAATGGTAAACAATAAGTTAAATAATAACTTGACAATATTTTAAACATTTCCGTAACCTATGTGACGATGATATTATTGCATTGCACGTATAGTATGCCTTCTCTAAAACACTTTGACGACATTGAAGAGTTTGTGTAAACACACCTTTTGCAAGAATTGTTTTAAATGTGATATCATTTGGCAATGGAATTGTATTATCCCCCCCCCCACACAAATATTTATTTCTTAAAAAAGCACTAAAATAACCATTAATGAAACCATTAAGGAACCATAAGAGGAATTAGAATTGTAAAATTCTTTATTGTGATTCCTCTCCCTAATTAACAGACTTAATTTATATGTGAGAGTTGAGATTGATTCTTATCCTTTTCCATCTAGAGTTTAAAGAGATCAGGTTAACTGAGGGCTGTAAAGGGAATGTGGAGGTTTTCTACAATGGATCCTGGGGTAATGTGTGTTACAATAAGATGGACAGAGACACAGCGAGTCTGATCTGTCAAGAGCTGAACTGTGGAAAATCTGCCAGTGAACCCAGTTATTCAAGGGGCCTCAAGTCTCATAACTGGCTTGATGAACTTAATTGTCGAAGTCATGATTTCACTCTATGGCAGTGTCCATCTTCACCCTGGGGACTGAATAACTGTGAGAATGAAGTGGCCAAGATCACCTGTTCTGGTAACTATTTAACTGACTTAAGTTAGTTTGAAGTGGTCATGTTTGTTTCAATATGATTTTTTTTCTTATAATTTTCTATTAAGTAATGAATGAAAATGTAATAATTTAATCTCAGAGGAGCAGATTCGTGAATCTTCTCAGAGTCGTCTGAGATGTTCTGTCTCACCATTTCCTCACCAGAGACAGTGTTCAAGTAAGTTTTTTTTTATAATAAATTTGCTACATTTTTGTTAATTTAACAATTTATGTGTTTTCCCTAATAAATTATTCAAATATGATCATTTAAACAGGAATTTATTTGCATTTAAAATCATAATCAAATTCATAAATCTAATCATACATTTAAAGCCATTTTTGTTCAGTTTCAGTGTGTGTTTTTGTTGTAAATGTGCTGAAGCTGGTCAGTGATGTTGATGTGTGTGATTTTAGAGCATGTTCCTCTCAGACTGAGTGGAGGGGAGGGCCGGTGCTCTGGGAGGCTGGAGGTGTATCATAACGCTGTGTGGGGCTCAGTCTGTGATGATCTGTGGGACATCAGCGATGCTCAGGTGGTCTGCAGGCAGCTGGGTTGTGGAGCAGCACTGAGGGCTGATGGGAATTCAACCTTTGGTGCTGGTAAAGGTGTTGTGTGGCTGAACAGAGTCAAGTGCAGAGGGAATGAGATTCACCTGTGGGACTGTCCTCTCTCCCTGAAGAAACACACTGACTGCTCCAACAAAGATCACGCTGGACTCACCTGTGCAGGTCACAGCAAAACACTGATTAAAATTTTTTAGATAATTTTAGATCACAGATTGCATCACCAATAATATCTGTGTATTTTCATGATTTTCAAAGTGCTTGTGTCTGTGTCCACTACTCCTGCTACAACAAGACCATCTTCTCCTCCAGTTTCTCAGACAGTGAGCTCAACATCAGTCACTCGTCCACAAACTCCTCCAGCAGCGTCTCTCTCTGTGCTTGTGATTGTACTGGGAGTTGTGCTCTTACTGCTCTTAGTGCCACTGCTTATACTGATTCAGCAGAACAGAGTGATGAGGAGAGGTAGGAGAGATCCAGAGACTGTCATATTGTGTCTTATTCAGTGTGTGATCAGTCATGTGTTGTGAACTGATAGCAGGTTTGTCTCTCTACACTCACAGCTCTCTCTAAGAGGAGACACAGGAGCATGACTGAGGCCGTTTATGAGGAGATTCATCACAGACACAATCACTTCACTCAGAGGGGTGAGACATGAGCCGTGAATCTTATTTAATATGATTAATAATAAGAGAGTCTGTCAGACACTTGATGTTCATCTATTATTAGTCCTGTTAAACCTCCTGCAGAAAACCACAGAGCTGCAGGTGCAGGTGTGTGTGTGTGTGTGTTTGTCTCTTCCTGTGTGTATTTCTGGAAGGCAGTGAGGAATGGGTTCATGTGAGGATACATGTGTGTTTACTAATAGGCCTCTAAAACATGAGATTTCTGCCTCTAATGCTTTTAAAATGTAAGTAATTAATATTTGTGTTGTGTTTTCAGTAACACAATGCTTTATGATCTAAAGGAAATGAGGATTTAGTCTGTTTGTAATGATGAACATGTTTCTGACTGTTCTGCTCCTTTAACAGAGTCTTTCATCTCTGAAGAACTGCATTCTGGGTATGAAGATGCTGATGAGCTTCTCTCAGGTTAGAGAGCTGAAGTATATTCAAAACAACACATAAAATAAATTAACAGATAAATTAAAATAAACTGAAAGAAATTAATTCCATTTTAAAACTAAATGAAATATGTGCCAATAATTCAATTATTCACAATAATAAAACTTTTATCTTATTTGAAAAAGAGTTCAAGACTGCATATTATGATGATGTCACCAGTGGCCTGAAAGGTCAGTAATTGATCACATGATTCATTACCAGATGATTAAAAAGCTGAATGGCCTCAAGACCTGCAACAGCATATTTTAAATTTTGTTTCCCAAAATATTAAAAACACTCAAAATGTATAACATGTTTTGATGCAGAAGAGATGATGAAGGAAATCACACCGGGATACTATGATGATGTCATCACTGATGGACTGAAACCAGATCATAAGACAGGTGTCGCTCTGTTATTATATAATAAAGATGAAATATTTAAAATATATTAAAAATATATAAAATGTATATACATTATATTTTGTATGTGTGTCTCATGTTCAATTTGTAGAAGACACACCTGAGAGCTATGATGATGTCATCACTGATGGACTGAAATCAGATCGTGAGACAGGTGTCGTTCTGTTATTATATGATATGAAATATTTAAAATAGATAAAATCTGTGTATATATATATATATATATATATATATATATATATATATATATATGTATATATATATATATAAAATATATATAAATTATATTTTGTATGTGTGTCTCATGTTCAATTTGTAGAAGACACACCTGAGATTTATGATGATGTCATGACAGTGGACAGAACTTTAATATTAAAAAGGTGTTTTTACTTTTTGATTCATTTTTTTGTTTGTGTATGTTTAACATAATACCTCTGAAGTGATGCACAGTACTGATATGATGATGTATCATTTGTTCTGTTTATATCTTCATATTTATGTAGTGGACACACCGGAGCATTATGATGATGTCATTATTATTGGACAGAACATTCAAGGTGTAACAGGTGAGTCACACAGAACTGTATTTTATTATCACCCACTAATATTGAACATGTGTTTCTACCATTAATGAATCATCATCACTTCATCAGGAGTAAATCTAATAGTCTCAGACAGTCATGAGGAGAAAGAGATCAATGACATCATCAATGACACAAGCTGTATTAAAATCACAATGTGAGGTTTTATTTCACATGTGTATCAGAGGGAGATCAGGAGGAGTATGATGATGTGAAGAACAGCAATGAAGATGAGAGAAACCTGTTGGGTCCGTTATTGTATCTATTTTTATTTGTTACGTTGCTCTAAATCTTGATGCATTTATAACTATGAAAATATGAATTTGCTTTTGTTTTTAAAAACAGACTATGATGATGTTGGGGAGGAGTCAAATAAAGAGGGAGGAGCCATATGACTCACTGACCACACCCACTGCCTCTGATCATCAAATCATATTACAGTTACTGGACATTTTACAGACTTTACAGAGTTTATGTTGCTACTAATGCATCAATGCCTTATGTTTTTAAGTTATTTAAAATCTTTTTGTATGAAATGTTACATGCTTTACAATATGTTATTTAATCAATTAATGAATTTTTATGAGCTTTATGAATGAATTAAATGTTAAAAGAGCATTTGGAGGATAGTGGACAAAAGAAAACGATTAACAGTATTTTAGGCAGTTGACAGCAATATCTAATAATGACAAAATTTAAAATAAGCGTAGATTGTAAATTTTCCCAATGAAATTTTATTTAAGAAATTTAGATAAAATCTTTGATAACAACAAAAAGGTATGCAAAGATAATTGTACGCATAATTTTGGTCATCAAAACAACAACAACAAAAAAAAAACACTTTTAAACATGGATCTCAACTGCACAGTTTATTGTGTGATGGTTCAGTTTATATGTAAAATACTTTAAGGACTTAATTTTTTAGTTTTATTTTGTGGCTGATACTGAATTATTTGCACTGGAATATTTTGCATTAGCTCCATCTGGCAGGACAAAACCTGCAAAAACAATAAAGAAATAAATGCGCAAATAAATAAGTAAATACATAAATCCACAAAATTATACATAAATATATAAATAAATAAATAAATGTGCAAATAAATACATAAATAAATATATATAAATCCACATATTCCTGCATTAATAAATATATAAATAATTAACTAAATAAAACAAATGTTGGGGGAAATAAAAATGTTAAAGGAAATGCTAAGATGAAAGTTGACTTTTTTACTTTAAACCGTTTATTCATTTTTAATGAAGCTCCGTATTTATTTTTTCCTTTGCGCAACATGCTAATGAGAGGGTCTCAATTAAACATCAGAAGGCGGTCTCTATGACTTCATTGGCTGATCGTTGTAAAAGCACCATTGGCTGACACTGTTGAAAATGGTAGTATGCTATCTGCTGATTATATTCTCTTCAGAGTAGATGCATCTATACATGCTTTAGGTCAGTTATCAGCTACATTTGATGTGGCTCTAGATCCGTTTGTCCGCTAAAAGAGCGCAGTAAAATGAGTTTTTAATTTGATATTCGCTGCATATTCGCCTATAGGCTGCTAAAGGGACCGTCTGCAAATTCCACTCACAGTCCAAAAAAATAAACGTTCAATCATTAATTCAAATGAACGAACGATATTTACAAGATTATAGTAAATGCCCAGTGGGCAGACTGACTTACTGAATATGAGCTTCTGCCAATATCTCGTTTGCACAGTACATGATTATTTTTTGAAAACAAAATTCTGTAATTCACCTAAAGGTGGGTTGTTTTTTTCAGGTTCTAAAGGTTGTAGTACGTTCCCAGTGGCCAGACTGACTTACTACAGGTGAAATTTTGCCAATACCTACCTTAAGGGGTTAGTTCACCCCAAAATGAAAATTCTGTCATTAATTACACACCCTCATACCGTTCCACACCCGTAAGACCTTCATTCATCTTCGGAAAACAAATTAAGATATTTTTGTTGAAATCCGATGGCTCAGTGAGGCCTCCATAGCCAGCAATGACATTTCCTCTGTCAAGATCCATTAATGTATTAAAATTTATTTAAATAAGTTCATGTGAGTACAGTGGTTCAATATTAATATTATAAAGCGGCGAGAATATTTTTGGTGTGCCAAAAAAACAAAACAAAATAACGACTTATATAGTGATGGCTGATTTCAAAACACTGCTTCAGGAAGCTTCAGAGCGTTATGAATCAGCGTGTCGAATCATGATTCGGATCGCATGTCAAAGCACCAAACTGCTGAAATCACGTGACTTTGGCGCTCCGAACCGCTGATTCATTGTGCTCCGAAGCTTCAGGGAACAGTGTTTTGAAATCAGCCATCACTATATAAGTCGTTATTTAGTTTTTTTGGCGCACCAAAAATATTCTCGTCGCTTTATAATATTAATATTGAACCACTGTACTCACATGAACTGATTTAAATATGTTTTTAGTACATGAATGGATCTTGAGAGAGGAAATGTCGTTGCTGGCTATGCAGGCCTCACTGAGCCATCGGATTTCAACAAAAATATCTTAATTTGTGTTCCAAAGATTAACGAAGGTCTTACGGGAGTGGAACGGCATGAGGGTGAGTAATAAATGACATTATTTACATTTTTGGGTGAACTAACCCTTTAATGTATGTACAGAACACAATTATTTTTAGAAAAAAAAAGAAAAAAAATAATTACTATAGGCCTAATGTTTTTTCCATGTTCCAGTGGTTGTAGTATGTTCCTCCTTAGTGGCCAGACTGACTTACTATTGGTGAGATTATTCACCTGTAGTAAGTCAGCCTGGTACTGCAAGTTTTGGAACATAAAAAAGAAACAGGTGACTTACAGTCATTTTTTTCTAAAAATAATTGTGTACTGAATGATTGGACATTTATATTTTTGGACTGTTAATTATTTATCTCCTTACACATTTAATTACTTATATATTTATTTATGCTGGAACATGTGGATTTATATATTTATTTATTTATTTATGTATTTATTTTGTGGATTTATTTATGTAGGCCTATTCATTTATTTATTTCCATATTTATTTATTTATTGTTTTTGCAGGTTTCATCCTCTATTTTCTTTTATTCTTATCTAATCGTATGTGAGAGAGTAGGCTAAACTAATCCAGTTACCTCAACATGAAAGTAACATATCTGATATTTTTTGTTACTTGTATTTAGTATTATGTATTATATTGATTAGACATGCAAGTAAAGAAACATGAACATTATATCAAGATGTCAGTGGATGGATATGACGGCAAGTTCACTTCGACAGAATGAGGCCTGCTAATGTCTTGCTTCCCAGGAAACATGTGATCTTGATGGCAGTATATGTCTCTGTACAATCCCAATATACTCCTCCACGTCAACGATTCCTTCATACATATGAAGTCACTCATGCCGTTTGCACTGATGCACCTCCATACCATGACAGATGTTTGATTTTGCACCTGTCGCTGATGAAAGTCTGGATGGGATTTTTGTCTTTGGGACTGAGAACTCAATGTCCGTTTGAAACATGGACTCATCTGACCACAGCACACATTTCCACTGTCTTTTGGATCATCTGAGATGAGCTCGGGCCCAGAGAACTCACCGCCATCTCTGCATTGAACAGATGTATAGCTTTTTTCTTTGTGTAAAAGAGATTCAAGTTGTATTTTTTCGATGCAGCAGCAGACTGTGTTAAGTAAAAACGGTTTTCTAAAGTACTCCCGAGTCCATGTGGCTATATTTAACACAGCAGCATGACGGTTTCTCATGTAATGCCATCTGAGGGGTCAAAGGTCACGCACATTCAACAGGTTACCTGCCTTTCCCTACACGGACTGAGATTTCTCTGTATTCCCTGAATCTTTTCACATTATTATTTATGGTAGATGGTGAAAGACCTTAATACTTTTCAATCTTGCATGGAGAAATGTAATTTTTGAATTGTTTGACAATTCTCTCATGAAATTTGGCACAAAGTGGAGAGCCATGACCCATCTTTGCTTGCAAAACTGCAAAAGTACAATTAATTTGACCAGTGAAAACATTTGTTTTTTTTTTTTTATTATTTTTACTTTTGTCAGTTAAATAAAGGTTCAAGAGAATTAACAAATTACAGATTCCTGATTTTATTGCATTTACAAAATTTACTTTTCTTAAAACAGCAGACGAAGAGTAAAATGAATGTGCTGTGAAGAGAGCTATATGTTAAATAAATTACAATTGTAGCTATAAACAAAGTAGCTGTAAACAAAGAAATTTACATTTTCTGTCCATAAAAATGTATGAGAAGCTCCATCATGGACAAGACTCTCTTCTGCTTCTCTTTACAATAAGTGTTTTGCCGCCATCTGCTGGATGAATTACACATTGCAATATTAAACACATCTACAGCTACAAATGTCTTACTGTAGATATAATGCCAAATGAATATATATGGAACAGAAACCAATGTTTATTTATTAATGTGGTCTGAAACTTGTCTGTTTGTTGTACACAACCAGTCCAGTCCATTTCATAATTTATTGACATTGTAGTAAAATTTGTCCCAAAAATAACTTTAAATGTTCAGTTTATTATCATTTCTATATTTAAAGCAAAGATCAAGTATTTTTGTGTGTGAAATAAAGTGTCAGTAAGTGATCAGTCAGTCATCAGTGTTGTATGTTGTGTGTGCAGATACAGGCTTTGATGCTGAATATAACCTGCAGTGTTTCTCTATCAATCTCTTTAAGTTTAGTGTGACTTTATCTCCACGCTGACATATGACTGACACGAGTCTGTCCTCAGTGAAGTGTCTCTTCACGCTGGAGGAGGAGTCCCGCTCATCAGCGCTCACACTTTATTGATATATATGGAGAAAATAAAAATGCTGCTTTCTGATTTGTCAGTGATTGTGTTTGATGATTTCCTCTGTTGTGTCTAATAAGGTAACAGTGAGTGTCATTGGCAGCTGTGAGAGTCTCTCTCTCTTTAGGGGACTGACAGGAGCCAGTTTCTTCAGTGTGTTTCAGCAGAGGAGAAACTTGTGCTGCGTCTGAGTTGATGAATTAGTGTGTGTGGAGCAGAAGTAGAAGATGGAGAGTTGTCTGATGCTGATGTTTCTGTGCTATATGGTAAAACTCATTACCTCTGGTAGGTACACACTCAGGGTCAAGAGGTAATCTTTTCTTTAAAATAAGCTGAAAAAAGTTAACATTTAACATTACACTTTACTACATACTATGTTTGTTGTATTTAATTATTTCCCTCTCTCTCGTGTAGACAGTGTGAATATGAGGTTAGTGAATGGCAATAATCCCTGTGCTGGTAGAGTGGAGGTTCTTCATGATGGTCAGTGGGGAACAGTGTGTCATTGGGACTGGGATATGACTGATGCTGCAGTGGTGTGTAGAGAGATAGGATGTGGAGAGGCTGTAGAAGCAACATATGATGCTCACTTTGGACAAGGATCAGGACCAATCTTAATGACTGATGTACACTGTAGTGGATCAGAGACTGCACTGAAAGACTGCAGATCAGACAGGCAATTTGCACAGTACTGTAATCATGATCAAGATGCTGGTGTCGTGTGTTCAGGTAAGCTTCCCCTCAGCTTATCACATCACTCTTTCATAATTCTCACCCAAGCAACATAATGTTTCTGTGTGATGATGAGGAGAAACTGCATCAGTGTCAATCTTATGAAGCTGGCAATATGTTTAATTATTTTGTTTGTGATATTCTATTCTATTCTTTATTTTCTTTGATGCAGAAAATCTCTATTAAATATGTAATGTCTTCTTTATTATTCACAGACAGTCTGATTTGACAGTCTTATTTATGTTGTTTATATAATGAAGAATATAAAATTACAGATGAAAGATAAAATTTCGGATACAATTAGTGCAGATTAAATGAACAAATTAAATACAGAATGTCAAACCTTAATGGAAGTTTTCTCTTGTGCTTGAAGTCAATAGAGATGTTTAATTTATTTGTCCTTATATTGCAAAGACTCAAAGCAAGGACTTCGACTCGTGGACGGATCTCACCGGTGCTCTGGGAGAGTGGAGGTGCTTCGTACAGAAGGATGGGTTTCAGTGTGTGACGCTGCCTTTGACCAGCAGGATGCAGAGGTTGTGTGTAGAGAGCTGGACTGTGGGGCTCCTGTACAGGTGCTGGGAGAAGATGCTTTTGGAAAAGGAAAGGGTCGAGTTTGGTCAGAGGAGATTCGGTGTAAAGGAAATGAAGCTCAGATACGCAACTGTTCACAAATATCCTCACAGAAGCGCAGCTGTTCCCATGACAATGATGTTGGAGTGATTTGTTCTGGTTGAGTATAAACATTTGGCATTTCTTTCGATAAATTATATGCACAATATACTGCTGTTTTATTGCTGAATTATCTTGACTCTACTTTCATATTGTTTAAATAAACTGTTAATTGTTTGTTCAGGTTACACTGATCTCAGACTGGTAAATGGTTCAGACTCTTGTTCTGGTCGAGTTGAACGTCAGTACTTCAGTAAATGGGGCACAGTGTGTGATGCATGCTGGGATATGAGAGCTGCCAGTGTCCTCTGTAGACAGCTGAATTGTGGGATTGCTGTGTCTGTTGTGGGATCAGACTGGTTTGGAGAGGGAAGTGGTGAAATCTGGGCTGATGTGTTTGATTGTGACGGGAATGAAACAAAACTCCCAGAATGTTCCATCTCTTCATGGAGTCGAGCTGAATGTTCTCATAGACGAGATGTTGGAGTCATCTGCTCTGGTGAGGGGATTTTATTGAAAAAAAAAAAAAGTTAAATACATAAATTACCCTGCAATATACTAATAAAATGCCACATATTTCACTCAGATTCATCTCTGGCTGTTTATGATGGTCTGGTGCGGTTGTCTGGAGAGAGACAGTGTGAGGGGGAGGTGGAAGTTTTCATCCATCAGGTCTGGAGAAGAGTTCTGCTGGACTACTGGAGTCTCACTGAATCCTCTGTGGTCTGCAGACAGCTGGGCTGTGGCTCTGTGCTGAACTTCTCCGGCTCCTCTTCATCCAGTCCTGAACACAGTCATGAGTGTGTGACGGGCTTCCAGTGCTCTGGGAGTGAAGCTCATCTGGGGAACTGCAGCTCTCCACAAACTCTCAACTGCAGCTCCTCACAACAGCTGTCAATCACCTGCCTTGGTGAGAAGAACAACATCTGGGCAGATTCTTCAGTTGTTAGTGATCACTAATGTGTTTTTCTTTCTCTGAATATCAGGTCACAGGTCCATCAGGCTGGTGGGTTCTGGAGGAGACTGTGCAGGGAGGCTGGAGGTTTTTCACAGCGGCTCATGGGGGACAGTGTGTGATGACTCCTGGGATATTAAAGATGCCCATGTGGTGTGCAGACAGCTGCAGTGTGGAGTGGCCCTCAGTAACCAGCAGGTACCAGCCTGGTTTGGTTCTGGTTCTGGACCCATATGGCTGGATGAGGTGGAGTGTGAGGGGAATGAGACGTCCCTGTGGAGCTGCTCTTCTCCAGGCTGGGGAAAACATGACTGTCAACACAAGGAGGATGTAGGAGTCGTGTGCTCAGGTAAACTGTAAAAAATAATTTAAATAATAACATTTCAATAACCTATGTATGTGACTGATAATATCCAGTATACTTGCATTATGCACATTAACAGCAGTGTTGGGAACTGAGAAAAGGTTCTTTTTCAGAAAATATTTAGAAAATATTAGAACCAATTCCGGTAACGGTTATTTTATGTGCACTTTTTGGTGTGGATGGAGTACTGTACTAAAATACTATGACAGACTTTTCTGAAGTACTTACTTATCAGTACTGCAACACAACATTACTGAATCTACAGCACAAAGCGTAATGCGACTTATGTAGACCGATTGCTGAATGAATGACTTTAGTGAGTCAATTCTGTTCAGTGAATCAAAAACATACAGTTTAGAACCAAAGTTGAGACTGAAATCAGTGTAGTGATGCTCATACAACAAAATGTAGCTAAATAATATACTGTACATATTGTGCATTTGCTCAGTAGCATTTTATAAATATGAATAAATTACATTTTTTTTTTTTACATTTTTGTTTCTTTAAAAATTTTGTAATACTCATATATATTGCCTCTTACTATAAAGTCTTTGCATGAATTGTTTTAAATGTTTTAAATATATTTATTATTATAATTATCTCTTCCTTTGGAAATGGACATGCATTTTGTTTTTCTAAGTATTTATTCCTTAGAAGCACTAAAAGAATCATCAATTTATTTAATCATCAAATTCTTTTATTTCCATCCCAAATGAACAGACTTAAGTCACATGAGAGTTGAAGTTGATTCTCATCCTTGTCTTTCTAGAGTTTAAAGAGATCAGGTTAACTGAGGGCTGTGAAGGGAATGTGGAGGTTTTCTATAATGGATCCTGGGGAAATGTGTGCTGGAATCAGATGGACAGAGACACAGTGAGTCTGATCTGTCAAGAGCTGAACTGTGGAAGATCTGGCAGTGAACCCAATTATTCAGAGGGACTGAAGTCTCATAATTGGCTTGATAGACTTAATTGTCGACGTCATGATTCCACTCTATGGCAGTGTCCATCTTCACCCTGGGGACTGAATGACTGTGATAATGAAGTGGCCAATATCACCTGCTCAAGTGAGATTATATTTTACTGATTTAAAATAATATGAAATGGTATTTTTTTTTTCTTTTTTTCCTTTTCAGTATTGAATGAAATTTTAATGTTTTAATCTCAGAGGAACAGACTCATGAATCTCCTCAGAGTCGTCTGACATGTTCAAACTCACCATCTCCTCACCAGAGACAGTGTTCAAGTAAGTTTATTTTGAGTTATTTTCAGTTCATTATTATTACAACTTTAAATAGTTATAAATTTAGGATGTATTTTTTCTATATATATGCATTAAAATCTATGCACTTGAACACTAATAATTAAAATAACTTTAAACAGTTATAAAATGCATTGTAAATGTGTTTTTGTAAATGGTGTGCTGAAGCTGGTCAGTGATGGTTGATGTGTGTGATTTAGATCATGTTCCTCTCAGACTGAGTGGAGGGGAGGGCCGGTGCTCTGGGAGGCTGGAGGTGTATCATAACGCTGTGTGGGGCTCAGTCTGTGATGATCTGTGGGACATCAGCGATGCTCAGGTGGTCTGCAGGCAGCTGGGTTGTGGAGCAGCACTGAGGGCTGATGGGAATTCAGCCTTTGGTGCTGGTGAAGGTGTTGTGTGGCTGAACAGAGTCGAGTGCAGAGGGAATGAGATTCACCTGTGGGACTGTCCTCTCTCCCTGAAGAACCACACTGACTGCTCCAACAAAGATCACGCTGGACTCACCTGTGCAGGTCACAGCAAAACACTGACCAATATTAGTAATTTTAGTGCTAATAATATTTGTGTATTTAAACCAATCATTTGCTTTTATTTTATTTTGAATGTGTTTGTGTCTTTTTCGACAGATTTGTCAGATTTGTCAGTGTCCACTACTCCTGCCACAACAAGACCATCTTCTCCTCCAGTTTCTCAGTCAGTGAGCTCAACATCAGTCTCTCCTCCACAAACTCCTCCAGCAGCGTCTCTCTCTGTGCTTGTGATTGTACTGGGAGTTGTGCTCTTACTGCTCTTAGTGCCACTGCTTATACTGATTCAGCAGAACAGAGTGATGAGGAGAGGTAGGAGAGATCCAGAGACTGTCATATTGTGTCTTATTCAGTGTGTGATCAGTCATGTGTTGTGAACTGACAGCAGGTTTGTCTCTCTACACTCACAGCTCTCTCTAAGAGGAGACACAGGAGCACGACTGAGGCCGTTTATGAGGAGATTCATCACAGACACAATCACTTCACTCAGAGGGGTGAGACATGAGCCGTGAATCTTATTTAATATGATTAATTAATAAGAGAGTCTGTCAGACACTTGATGTTCATCTATTATTAGCCCTGTTAAACCTCCTGTAGAAAACCACAGAGCTGCAGGTGTGTGTTTATTTTAGAGGGTAATAAGGAGCAGTTCATATGTTTGTAAGTGTAGGTGCAGGTGTCTCTCTGTGTGTGCTTCTTCCTGTATGTATTTTTAGGGGGTAATAAGGAGGAGTCCATATGTTTGTGTGTGTGTTTGTCTCTTCCTGTGTGTATTTCTGGAAGGCAGTGAGGAATGGGTTCATGTGAGGATACATGTGTGTTTACTAATAGGCCTCTAAAACATGAGATTTCTGCCTCTAATGCTTTTAAAATGTAAGTAATTAATATTTGTGTTGAGTTGTCAGTAACAAAATGCTTTATGATCTAAAGGAAATGAGGATTTAGTCTGTTTGTAATGATGAACATGTTTCTGACTGTTCTGCTCCTTTAACAGAGTCTTTCATCTCTGAAGAACTGCATTCTGGGTATGAAGATGCTGATGAGCTTCTCTCAGGTTAGAGAGCTGAAGTATATTCAAAATAATGCCAAAAATAAATTATTCAATTTACAAAAATCAATTTACACATTTTACCACTAAATTATATACAAATAATTCAACTGTTAACAATACATTTTTTTTTCTCTTACTAGAAAAAGAGTTCAAGACTGTATATTATGATGATGTCACCAACGGCAGTAGCCTAAAAGGTCAGTGACCTTGTTAATTGATTACATGATTAATTATCAGATGATTACAAAAGCTGAATGGTCTAAAGAACTGCAACAGTATAATTTACATTTATTTTATTTCCCAAAATATAAAAAATTCCCAAAATATACATGTGTTGATGCAGAAGAGATGATGATGGATATCACATCAGGATACTATGATGATGTCATCACTGATGGACTGAAACCAGATCGTGAGACAGGTGTCGCTCTGTTATACAAAGAAATATTTAAAAAACATATGAAATATGTGTGTACAAGTGTGTGTGTGTGTATATATAAACATATATGCATTATATTTTGTATGACGTCTCATGTTAAATTTGCAGAAGAGATCTATGATGATGTCATGACGAGTGGACAGAACTCTATCAAAAATGGTGTTTACTTTTTATTGTTATTAGTGTATTTATTTAACATTATCATTTTATAGTGATTTATGATATTATGGGTTAATCCCAATACATTGTAAAATATAATGCAACATTTGTTCTGTCTATATGTTCATGTGTAGTGGACACACCAGAGCATTATGATGATGTCATCATTAATGGACAGAAATTTCAAGGTGTAACAGGTGAGAACAGCAGTTTATTATCACCCGCTTATATTGAACATGCGTTTATCATCATGACTTCATCAGAGTAAATCTAATCGTCTCAGACAGTCATGAGGAGAAAGAGATCAATGACATCATCAATGACACAAGCTGTATTAAAATCATAATGAGGTTTTATTTCACATGTGTATCAGAGGGAGATCAGGAGGAGTATGATGATGTGAAGAACAGAAATGAAGGTGAGAGAAACCTGTTGGGTCGGTTATGGTGACATTTTTATGTTTTTATTTGTTACCTTGCTAATTTAAATAAAATCTTAATGTAACTGTAACAATGAAAACTGAATTTGCTTTTGTTTTTAAAAACAGACTATGATGATGTGGGGGAGGAGTCAAACAAAGAGGGAGGAGCCATATGACTCACTGACCACACCCACTGCCTCTGATCATCAAATCATATTACAGTTATCTTTTATCTTAAATATTTTTGCATAAAAGGTTACATGCATTGCAACAAATTTTTATAGTGTTGGTATTTTATTATTTGGCCTATTATTTTTATTTTGATATAAATATTTTCACCTAATAAACTACAGATACCATTCATTCATTATGTTTGTCACAAAACTATTTTTTAAAAGAGCATTTAGAGAAAAGGAGACAATTATGCAAAATACTATAAACATTTAAAAGGAGTTGAAAACACTGTTAGGCAGTTCAGCTTCTGACAGCATTATCTACCTAAATATAATGATAAAATAGATTACCACTTAATAGATATTATAAGACAACACATTTTACATAAATTTTCTGCCATAGCATTTAGTAGTAGTAGTTCTTGTGTAGTTTCAGTTTGAATTAACTTAAAGGTAGGCGATTTGTTTTATAAACACTTTTTGCGGTCTGAAGGGAGGTGGAATCTTATGCTTTCAAAGCTAGCTTGCTATTGCTAGCCTTTCTGAAATTGCTTACCCTACCTTTAAGTAGAGAATAAATTGACCTTTTATTTACAAGAAATATTACTGTAAAGACAAAGGTTTGCAAAGGTATACACATTCTTATGGTAAAAAAACACTCACCCAAACTGCACAGTTTGTGTGATGGTGCATTTTTACTTTAAAATTCTTTAAACAACAGTTTTTAAGTTTGCTGCTGAATTATTTGCGCTGAGCTTGAATCTTCTGCAGCAACAGCTCCATCTGCAGGTTGAGGTTTGGTTGACCCTTCTTGGTTTTTCTTTTCAACAGCTGATATGTTGCCATTTTCTTTTCCTTGTATTTCTTCAGAGCCTCCTCACGCTGAGATTTGTCTTTCAAGATTTCCTAGACACACACATAATAAAACATGCATCAATCATTTGCCAAAGAATGTAAAGGTGGTGAAAATATATATGTTTACATGACATAATGGATCTTCCTTAATGACATCACATAAGAGATTCATTAGGAAGTGGAAAACTGTACAAAAATTCCATCATACTGATATGCTTTAAAAGGACTGCATTGTAGGCTCTAGCACTGAGTGTACATTTGCTAGATGTAATGTTTTATTGGCCAGTTTCTATTGCCTCACCTCTCTTTTTCGTGCACGTTCCTCCTTCATCCTCTCATATTCTTGTTTTGTCTTTTGATACGAAGACATTTTAAGCTTCTTTTGGATCAACGGGACCTTGCGGGAGCTGATGACACAAATAAGGAATGTAGCTTTGTAATGCAAATGGATTAAATTAATGTAGCTAATTATTTGATATATATATAATTACCTGTCAGACTGTGTTGGTTCATTCGATGAATCAGGTGCAGTAGTTTGGTCAGTTGTTGTGTTTAAGACGCATTTCTCAGAAGAATCTAAAGTATCCGACACCATGTTTAGTTCATCATCTGCTTCTGTCTCTTTTTCCAGTCCTCTCCCTTTACATCTTTTCATCTTTTTCTCCTGTTCTTCTTCATCTAGTTGTTTTCTTTCAGCCAGGTACAGATGTCTCAGATGCTCGGGATATTTCTCCTCTAACTGGACTTTTGATGCTTGCTTTTTCTTCCTCTCTTTTCGAAGAAGTTTGTTGTATTCATGCCTTACTTTCTCCTTCCTTTTGAAGGCAAACCCCTGACCTGAGGAAGCATGAGACAGAGATGAAATTCAAACAGAATACATTCAAATCTAGTCCTTTATTGTGGACACTATCAGCTTTTTATTGTGGATATATGGGTCGATAACGTGACGCTCATATTTTTCCTCTGGATCTATTACGTTATTCAAATATACATTATCGCAATTTATACCAAAATAATAATAATAAAAAAAAATTAAATACATTTCCTTTCGCAAATGGTATTGAACGTTTTTCACCATTAATGCAAATATCACATATCTAAGAATTAGGCACGTGCATTGCATCCAACATTTTTAATGGATGTCTCATTTTAGACCTCTTTATTTGTCATTGACTCTTATACCAAATGTGTTTAATTAATAAGTGTTTTCTACATAGAAATAAATTTACTTAAATGTTAAGCATTTATGTGGATAGATTTAAAGTCAACTACTCACCCTCTTTTAAACTACCATCGAAAATTTTGTCCTCCGGAACCCATTTTCTTTTTCTTTTGGCGTTGTGTGATAAACCACTATGTGCAAATTTGTTATTGAAGTATTTTCCTCTAAACGGACCTTGACTTTTTGCGTTTTGTTTTAAAGGAGCCATGTTTTAGCTAGTATGTGGACAAGGAGGGTATTTCTCGTGTAGAGACCAGAGACGCACAGTAATGACGTACGGATAGTCGCAAGGCATTACGAATCAAAATAAACACCATTTGTGTGAGGGCAATGTATTCACCCATAGAACAAAACGTTGACTAGTACACCCAACATGGCCGCGCATTTGGTCGCTTAGACGAATTATATCCTGATTTGACTACTTATGTCTTAAAAACAGAAAATGTGTCAACAGCTGCAGCTCTCATGAAATTTTCTCACTTTTCTGTGCCCGTGAACAATGGCATTTAACGACCTGCCTATTGAAACTTTAAAAAGGAAGATAGATGAAGCTCAGCGCTTTCTCTCCATATCGTTAAGCATATCAAATGCGCACACAGTGGACTTTTACACGCGTGATGTTTGGAGCACGTTCATGTGTGTGAGTCCAGAAGAAGTGCTGTGTGCTATCAGTTCCACACACGACCGCATGGGGGCAGTAGAAGGTAAGATGGTCTCAATATGCATAGTATGTACAAATATTCGTTTGCAATATATTGTCATTTTTGTATACAAATTGACGTTTTTATAATAATAACGTAATGATATTTAATGATATAGGAGTAAAGATATTTAAGTTTGTAATACAGTGCATATATTTGTCAAAATTCTCCTTTCCAGAGTTATTTTTCACCCGACTATCGATACATTCTTTCCTAAGGTAAATGTAACGTTACGTAACGTATGTGACTGACACGTTACATATGTGACTGTTTACTGAAATATAATTTATTGATGTTTTTCAGTGGTTAAAAAAAAAAAAATGAGATGGGAGGAAAAATTATATTTCAATGCTTTTACGTTCCCCCGATAAACTTTCGTTTGTTCGATTAATATGAGGTGTGCGGACTGAAAAAACTATACTTCAATGCTTTTGATAGTGAACGCAAAATCATTTTTTCTCCCATTTTCCCCCATCACCATGTTCCCTTAGGAGCTCTGTAGTACTTGTATAATTGTATACAATGTATATTTTATGCTGTGGTGAAGTAAAGTACATTGGACTGTATTTAATCAGCTGTTGTAATAGTGGTTTTGCTTTTAGAGAAGAAAAACACCACCTTTGGTTTCTGCAATGCCTCAAAGAAGCTGGTGGACATATCAGCCCTGCTGAGGGCGGCAAAAGCCCACTGTTTACCGGGTCTGGGGGTCTGTATGCAGCTGGAAGAGCTGATGCAGAATCTCAGACTGATATATGGAGACACTATAGCAGGTAACCACAATCAGACCAGAAGTACTAAAAAGCACATTTACATTCCCCATGGATCTTTATTGTGATTATTATGCATGTCACATTCAGGTTATTACAAGGTTATATCTCATACATTGTCTGTAATTTCTATAGGAGAGTCATCAGACAAAGTTCTTGTTCCAGATGAGTTTATGAACTGTAAGAAGGCCCATGAAGTACAGGCAATGTCTGAGGTTGTGGCTAGTTTGGCTGAATGCTGCCGAGTCAAACAGGTAAGAATGTTTAAAATGTAATTTAGTTACATATTTTGTTCTGAATTGCATCATTTTCATCATCTGTTTCTTCATCTCAGGTGATAGACGTGGGTTCGGGGAAAGGCTACCTGTGCTCCTATCTTTCCATGCGGTTTAACCTACAGGTTTTCGGTATCGACTCCTCCAGCACCAACACACATGGAGCTCAGGAGAGGAACAGGAAGCTGAAGAAGTTCTCCAAAGCCTATCGGAAACAGAACAGAGCCGCTGGGAATCAAGCTTTAGACAGTGAGGATGGGAGTAAACAGCACAGCAGAAACTGTGAGAACAGTGATGGCAACAAAAACTTTATTACAAAGGAAACAGGAAGTTTTGTGGCTCAAGTGGAAACCAGTGATTTATCAAAACAAGTCACCAGTGATTTATCCGCTTCAGATAATGCCACATTAGACCCCAGTGATTCGGATGCAGGAAGCAGCTTCCTCAGCATGCTGTCTCTAGACGTCATAGAGGACGCTTCTCCTCGTGTCCACCCCAGCCAGCTGAGCCTGGAGGAAAGAGAGAAGAGGAAGAGGGAGAATCTGGAGAGGAAAGCTCGAGAAGGGAGGGGGAACGACAGCGACAGCAGCCTGTTTTCGCCTCTGACCTCATATGTCACTGCAGAAACTGAACTCAAGACGCTGATCACAGAGCTGGAGGTGAGTGGATGTCATAACACGGGGTTTCTAGTGGAGAACAATAGTGTACTTCTAATATTAATAATTTATAATTCACTATAAAATACAATAATAATAATATTTGAATTATTAAATGTAAAGATTTATACATTTAAATTGAAAAATTTATTAAATCATTTGATTAATTATTAAAAAAAGTAATAATAATAATTTATAAAATGGATTATTTTGTAATGAAATTATTGTTTTCTTATTAAATAAAATATTGAATTCATGATTTAATACGTTTTATTATTAACAATAAATTATTTTTTTTTATTTTATTTAAATTAAATTATAATATAATTGTAGTTATTACTACTATTACTAATACCCCTACACTTACTACTACTACTACTACAAATAATAATAATAATAATAACTATTTATACATTTAAATTGAAAATTTTTAATAAATAATTTGAATAATTGTTTTTTATAAAATGGTAGTAATAATTTATAATATGTATTATTTTGTAATGAATACATTTTTGTTGTTGTATTATTAAAGAAAAAAAAATTATTATTTAATATGTTATTGTTATTACTAAATAATTAAATAAATAAACATAAATAAATAAATATTTATTTTAAAGTAAATTATAATTGTAATTATTACTACTATTACTACTCCTACTACTACTACAAATAATAATAATGATAACTATTATTGTTATAATAATAATAATAATTATTATTATTATTAAAGAATTTGACATTGTTGTCTTTTTAGTTTCATACTATATATCATACTACTAGGTGCTGAAGCTGTATGTTTCCGTACTATTTGAATCCATTTGGTCCATGATACAACTTTTTTTTCATTGTGAATGTGTTGTGAGTTCATTTCATATGACATTCCCTTAGGATCAAATAATTCATGTGTACTAAACTCATATAATAGCACAAGAGACACGCTATGTTGTAATAGCTGTCCAGCTGTGGGCTTTGATTATAGAGCTGAAGTTGTATCATTGCTATTACAGCTCAGCGAAACGCCTGCGATTATCCTAATCATGTTAATTAGGTGAAATTGAGCTCAAGAATGGAGAGGGACTTGGATGTGTCCATAGCAAATTATTTATGATCAATGAGAGATGGCAAACGGTCTGTGTTGATTTCACCAAATTACCCTTTTCTCTCTCTCTCCCTCTTTATTTTCTCTGGCCGGTACCCAGGATGCAGTTCTGGTTGGCCTGCATACGTGTGGAGATTTGGCCCCCAGCACTCTGCGAATGTTCAGGGCCAAACAGGAGCTGCGGGCCGTTTGCAGTGTGGGCTGCTGCTACCACCTGCTTTCTGAAGAGTTCGATCAGGACAGACAGGGTAAGAGCACTTCCTGTCCGTACACACACACACACACACACACACGCACACACACACACACACACACACACACACACACACAGATCTCTCAAACTGGGTGCCCACGTCTTCAAACATGATGTGATGTGTGTAATCGTGATTCTTTGTATAATGTTCTTTCCAGCAATGTGCAGCCCTGTGCTAATTCTGGGTCAAAAAATATAAAACAATAATAATAACAAAAGCAATAATAATAATGTATTATTATTATTACAAAATCTATCAGTTAGAGAATTAATTGTTTTTGCTGTTGCTTGTTTATTACATAAAAATCTAATTATTTAATAATAATTATTATTTAACAAAAACAGCAACAATAATGTATTATTCAATATAAAATAGTGATTAATAAATTTTAAAACTAATAATAATAATAATTATTATTATTATTACTTTTTAATGAATAATAAATTGTTGTTGTTTTTATTTATTTATTACATAAATAAAATATTTCATTAATTTAATTAATTATTTTATTAATCATGTAATAATAAGGATTGTTACTATTATTAACATAATTATTATTTTTAATTATAAATATAATTATAATGTATATATTATTATTATTATTTATAAAGAATTAATTAAATAAAGAATTTGATGGGGTTTTTTGCAGTCCTGTGCCAATACTGGATGTAAAATAATATAAAAATGTAAAATAACAACAACAACAATAATATATTATTCAATATAAAATAGTGATTAATACATTTTAAAACAAATAATTATAATAATTATATATTTTTTTATTACTTACACAAACTTTTATTTTTCAATTAATAATAAATTGTTGTTTATTAAATATATTCAGTATTTCATATATAATAAGTTCATTAATAATTTGATTATTTAACAAGAGGATTGTTACTATTATTCATATAATTATTATTTAATTATAAATATAATTGCAATAATAATAAAATAATAATAATTATTGTTATTGTTTATTATTATTATTATTAATAATAATTAACAATAATAATAATAATAATAATATTAAAAAGACAAAAAATACTGAGATGTTTTAAAAATATATTCTTTTGTGTTCTGCAGATAAAATTAAGAATTGTCATTTTTAGGTGAACTATCCCTTTATCACATGGTGCAAGTCCCAAGAGAGCACGTGATTTCTGTCGGTGTCTCTCTCTCTTTCCCCTTCTCTTAGACACTTTCTCTAGAGGAGAATATGATATTTTGATCACATAATTACTGCCGATTGAGTCAGCGTCCAGTGCTATGAAGCACAGCAGGACTGCAATAATGTCTCATTGTCTTTTAAAGCCTGGTGATCACATCACAGACTCTCAATTGCTACAGGGACAGAGCTAAAACACATGAAGTGTGTTCAAATGTTGGACTGACATCACAAACACACTCCCCCTCCACACACTGTGTGTTTGATCTTACAGAATCAAGAAGAGTCAGTACAACATGTGGTGTTTTCAGCATGATGATGTCAGAGTTTTCAGGGCTTGAGCGGCTCACTTTACAAGCACGTTTGTTCTGAAGAAACTAAACAGAAAGAAACAAATGCAGTTCCAATGGAAATGCACATTGTGCCTTTTAGTCTAAAACACCTGGCATGAATACAGCATCATGCTGTGCATTTAAAGGTGAAGTGTGTAATTTTTGTGCCACTAGCTGTGACCACAGAATTACAAAGATTTTGCATTGATTTTGAGTTTTGCTTGCCTGATCAGAATTAACAGCCTAATGCTTTTTCTATGTTCTCTCTGCAAAAGGCCTGCATTTGCTGACTTAATTCAAAAGAGCCCATGCAATGTCTCCTACTGAAACAGGAAACAGGAAGTCCCACCCACAAACTTCATTAGTTAAGCAGTCAGTCTGTGAATGGCTTACTTACAGTTGTCTTTGTGCATAAAATTGGTATTTTAAACCTTGTTTTATTGGGGAATACACAAACTCAAACTGCAGGTCTTTCAGTTCAAAGCCCCACAGCGATTGGTCGACTCATGACTCATGAAAGATCACTCACAATGAGTCAGGCGTTTCGTAATGAAATCATTAATATTGTGTTGCACACTCTCTCTTTCTCAGTCCTTTTTTTACACACAGCTCGTTCCGTTTAACTATATTAGTTAGGACATTGCATAGACTTCCATTGATTTTACATCAGGTTAATGATATTTTCTATCACCCAACCCAACCCCTACCCCTAAACGTATCCATCACAGAAACATGTGCAAAACATTAGATTTAAATAAAACTTGTTTTGGCTGATTTTAACTAGCGACGTCCAGTAAAATGTCCTCAGTAGTCGGTTGTCATAGTAATTCACTTTATAAGTGAGGACATTTGGCCCTCACAAGTATAGCCAAACCCGTACACACACACACACACACACATACACACATATTTCAGGCCTGTGCTGGACTCTGGATCCTGTTCATTTTGGCATGGTTTAGATTAGCCTGATATCTGGAGTAAACAGTGTTTATCTGTACCACGAATAAGCCCCAAACCACAGTGTGGGTCTCGTTTGAATGGCATGTGCTCAACAGGTTCTTATCCACAGATCTGCTTTAGTTTTAACATACCCTAAAAAGTCTGGGGTTGGTAAGATTTTTAATGTTTTTTTTTTTTTTTTTTTTAAAGAAGTCTCTTATGCGCACAAAGTCTGTTTATATTTGATTAAAAAAAAAAAAACTGTAAAAAAACAGCAGTATTGTAAAATAACCAGTGTTGGGGGTAACGCATTGCAAGTAACTTGAGTTACATGATCAGATTACTTTTTCAAGTAACTAGTAAAGTAATGCATTACTTTTTCAATTTACAACAAAATATCTAAGTTACTTTTTCAAATAAGTAACTTTTCACATTTATTGACTGACATTTCTCCTGTTCCCATGTTGAGAGAAATACAGTGCAGAGGTGTTGTGTGTGCGTAAACATGAAGGTTATTGTAGTTCTAGACTAAATGTGCATGCATTTACTCATCTCACTTGCACGAAAACATTCAGTATTCCTCAAAATAAGTAAAAACAGTGAGATGCCATCTCAGAATTGTATGCAAGCCTGTAATAATTAACTATATTAAATTACACAAATATACTTTATGTATTTAATCTCACTTTATTAGCCAATGTCTTTGCTGCTGACCTTCAGTGATCCAGTTCAACCATACTAATAAGCAAAAATTTTAGATTAGATTTAGAAATAAGAGTGTTGTATTCTTCTTTAATCCCAAATGGTAGCACAGCTGAAAGGTTTGTTTGAGCTGCGCCCTCTACTGTACAGGCGTAAATATGCTTTCCCTTCAGCCTGAGGCTTATTTGTTTCACTTTTGGTGTGAAAGGGCCTTAACATTTTCCAAAAATAGAACTTTTTTGTTGTTGTTATTAAAAAACAAACAAGCAAGCACGGCCCAGGTGAGAAAAAGTAACTCAAAAGTAATGTAACACATTAGTTACTTTTTTAGGGAGTAACGCAATATTGTAATGCTAAATGTAACTTTCCCCAATACTGAAAATATCATTACAATTTAAAATAACTGGCTTATATTTTAAAATGTAATGTATTCCTATGATGGCAAAGCTGAATTTTCAGCATCATTACTCCAGACTTCAGTGTCACATGATCCTTTAGAATATGCTGATTTGGTGCACAAGAAACATTTCTTATTATCAATGTTGAAAACAGTTGGAAAACCATTTTTTTCAGGATTCTTTGATAAATAGAAAGTTCAAAAGAACAGCATTTATTTGAAATATAAATCAATTTTGATCAGTTTTAATGTATCCTTGCTGAATAAACATATAATTTATTTCAAAAACAAAAAATCTTGCAGACCCCAAACTTTTGAACGTTAGTTTAAGCTAAAAGGCATTTGATTCTTCTTCTCTGTTTTTTTTGGTCAGGGCGTATCAGTGGTGTGTGTGGTTTCCCCATGAGTCAGTATCTCAAGGATCAGGCCTGTTTCTGTGGTCGAAATGCCAGGATGTCAGCATGTCTCGTAAGTCTGCCTCACACGTCACTGAAACATCTCACATTGCCCACGCATCTTCAACCACATCCTTTGCTTATTAGCTGAATGTTATGCAAAAGTTAATCATGATAATCAGGTGATCTTTTTGGTTTATTTAGATAAACACACAGTGTATCTGCTATAAAACTGAAGGTGACTATCAAACCATGTCACCATATCACTACTGCTTCAATTCAAGCATGTTTTCAGCAGCCTTGGCTAATGTTGAGCTCTTCACAAACTCTTTTTTCCCCTTCTCAGGCTCTGGAGAGGGTGTCTGCCGGGGGAGGGGTGAGTACTTGATTGTGTCATATCATATTAATATTCATATTTCAATTAAAATCCCATTTCCCCTGCAGGATATGCATATAAGGAGTGAAGTCTCATGCTACCAGAGCTGTTTGCACAGCTGATCGTAATGTGTTAGTCAGGCTTGAATGCCAGAACGTACAGAATATGCAGCTATGCATATTTATGTAATTTAATTAGATGTGCTTTGTATTTAAATTAGATTTTTTTTCTCGATTAAAAATGAATGAATGTTTAGAGGTGAAGCGGTCATACTGTCGTCTGCACGTCTGATTGTTTGTATGACATAATTGTAATGGAAAATATGACAGAGTCTGTTTTTAAAGTTGCCACAAATGGGACAAACACTTCAAATGATGTAATTAAAAAAGCAAATAAGTAAGCAAACATAAGCAAGTAAGTATGCATTGCATAAATAATTAAAAACATTAGCTTTGAAATTAAACAGAATTGTTTGGGCTGTGGTTAACAGCGTTTCTTGTCTGTTACAGCTGCCTATGGAGTCGCTTTTTTATCGGGCGGTTCTCCATGTTATTTTACAGGATCACTACGATTGCTTTAAAAGGTATCCATCATATGTACCACCATTTGCAAATTAGGAACCTTTGAAATGGCATAATAGGGGCGCTTAAACCAAATATTAGAGGTTTGGCTGTTAATTATAGTATAAAACCCTAAAAATCAGTTTGCTGTCCTGGATTTGAAAACACTCCATAAAAACGGAAACACACACCCCGGACCCCCTGATGAGCCACTCTCAGTGTGAAACGCACACGATGACAAATATTGAGCTCCCTCACTGACGCCGTTCCCCTCACAAACACCAGGATCAGATATCTCATCGACAGCACTCTCACCACATCATCTGCTCATTAGACAGAAAACAACCGCCTGTCTTTGTTTTAGTCGCCGGAGAGTTTTAATAAACTAGAGGAGAGAATAAAGAGGCTTCAGATTCCCTCCGGTCCTTCCTTCCTTTTGCGGAGGCTGAGAAATGTTTATCGAGATATTTGATCATGACTGTACAGAGCAGATCTGATTCAGTGCTGACTGATGCTCGTGACTCAAACCCTAAAGCCCTGTTTTCAAGTTTAATAAAGTTCTGTGAGTCAAAGCCAAACCATCAGGTTACGGTAATGTGCAAGTCAACAAGGAGTGCAAAGTTCACCCTCTGCATGTGGCTTACTGTTTGTTAGTTAATATCAGTCTCAAATCTACATTAAAAATCAATTAAACTTTGTTAGTTTATTTGATATGATGCAGTATTTTATTTTCTATTGGCAGTGAGAAACGTGTTGGGAACGTGTACTCCAAAGCCTCGTCGTTTGTGGACTACGTCAGGCGGGCACTTAGGAAGCTGGATCTGGATGAGACTAAAGTAATAACTGATTGTTCTCATATTACGTTTAATGTTTTCTCAGTCAGCCCACATGCATCTGAATTACACCACAATGAAACTAATGAGATAAACAGACTAAAGTATGTTTGACACATAGGAAAATATGGGTACGGAGAGCAAGAGACTATTAAAAATGCATCAGCAGGCCCAGATGATATCAGTGGACTTTTTTGTAACCTGATTTTGGGGAGAAATATATATTTAAAGTTATTTAAATATTTGATTTAAAATCATTTTCTATTTTGCAATATTTTAAATATGTATATATACATATACACACTATAATTTTATTAATGTACAATTTATATAATACATACATTAAATAAAATATGTTCATGTATATTTTTATATAAATGAAAAATTACCTATGTATTTAAAATTGAAAATTATATATATATATTGCAAAATAAAATTAAAGATATGTGTTAATATTTATGTATATTTGTTATTTAAATTAAAAATATTAAATTTGTATTTTATTTAATATTATTTTATTTATTTTTTATTTAACTTTTGTTTATTTTGTAATAGCTATTAGTCTAGCTTATATGGATACATTAAATACCATATATTCATGTATATTTGTATATAAACATTACATATGTATTTAAAATAGAAAATTATTTCAATTTTATTTTACAAAACTTTATATATATATATATATATATATATATATATATATATATATAGTTACACATTTTTATTATGTACACTACCAGTCAAAAGTTTGGACACGGTAAGATTTTTAATGTTTTTAAAAGAAGTTTCGTCTGCTCACCAAGGCTGCATTTTTTTAATTAAAAATATAGTAAAAACAGTAATATTGTGAAATATTATTACAATTTAAAATAACTGTTTTCTGTTTGAATATATTTTATAAAGTAATTTATTCCTGTGATGGCAAAAAAGCCATCAGCATCATTACTCCAGTCTTCAGTGTCACATGATCTTTCAGAAATCATTCTAATATGCTGATTTGCTGCTCAAGAAACATTTATGATTATTATCAATGTTGAAAACAATTGTGTACTTTTTTTTTCAGGATTCCTTGATGAATAGAAAGTTCAAAAGAACAGCATTTATCTGAAATGCAAAGCTTTTGTAACAATAAATGTTTCTTGAGTAGCAGATCAGCATATTAGAATGATTTCTGAAGGATCATGTGACACTGAAGACTGGAGTAATGATGCTGAAAATTCAGCTTTGATCACAAGAATAAATTACTTTATAAAATATATTCAAACAGAAAACAGTTATTTTAAATTGTAATAATATTTCACAATATTACTGTTTTTACTGTATTTTTATTTAAATAAATGCAGCCTTGGTGAGCAGACGAAATTTCTTTTAAAAACATTAAAAATCTTACAGATTCCAAACTTTTGACTGGTAGTGTATATTTTATGTAAATTAAAAATATTAAATTAGTATTTAAAATTTAACATTAATTTAATTTAATTTTATTTTATTTTGTAATATTTTTTTATTTATTTTGGTAATTTTATATTTATAAATTTATTTTTCAAATTTATATTCATGTATATTTTATTTTTATTTAAAAATGTATTTAAATAAATTGTTTAAATGGAATTTTTTATTATTTTTAAATTTAATTTTTGTAAAATGTATATACAGTTACACTTGTTTTATTATAATTTAAATATCAAATATCAACCAATACCAATAAATTAAAGGAATACCTGTCAAATTAACATGAAAATCTTATTTTAATTATCTTAATGAGCATTCAAAACATTTAATGTAACATTTAATATAATGAGAAAAAAGTCGGGACTTTTATTGATTCACTGGGAACTGATTGGATTGTAAAAAGTGGGCGTTGAGTGGCCTAGATGATGTCTTCCAGAAAGAAAGACTTTAGAGGCGTTTTAGAGGCGGAGCAATTTTGATGAAAGATTATGAAAACAAATTTTTTTTCCTTTGAAATGATTTGCACTGATAAATTATATACACCATTGTTTAATGGTGTGTATATATATATATATATATATATATATATATATATATATGTATATGTATGTATGCTTATTACTTACTACAGCACAGATTTTATGAATATTTATATAAATATATTAAATACATGTTTTATATATTTTTGTATATTTTTATATAAAAAGATTACATTTTATGTTTATTTAATTTAATTTAATTATTGTTTATTTTGTAATATTTTGTAATATTTTTAATTTCATATATAGAAACTTTCATTAGCCTACAGAAGAGATTCATGATTTTTTTTTTAGGTCCTGGTTGGTGATCTTATTCCTTTAGTGATTTAAAATCATTGAGTGTCCATATCTCTTGTTCTCTTCAGCTATCTGATGGTGACATTCAGAGCTATCATGATCGCTACAGACCCAGGATGAATGAGATGGTGGCTTTTAACATGGTGAGCATCATAGAAAGTTGTATGTCCATTATTTTTACATTGCTAGCTATATCAGTCTGTCTCATGCTGGTTTTCAATTTCCTCAGTTGAAAGTAACCTTGGCTCCATGTATAGAGGGTCTCATCCTCCTGGACCGACTTTGCTACTTGAAAGAGCAGGTAAAAAACAATTGTCATGGCAGATAACATAGTAGTTGTCCAGTTTACCCACAGTTGTATGTTTACCCCCATTTGTCCATGTTAAGATTTTAATCCTCATATAATTGGAGAACTGTGAGGGGCTTTTGTTTCAGGCTTTACTTCAGGGCCACAGCACAGATTTCCCTAATCAAAAACTTTATCTTATAGACTACATACCAACAGACATTAGCCATATATAGCAGCTCCAAAACAGCTAAAAAAAAAAAAAAAGGATTCCAACATACAGGAGTTCAGAGGTTTTAAGTTACACCTCCATTTCCCTCTTGCCCACCAGGCTTTGAACATAAAACCTCAAACCTCCTTGCGCCGACAGTCAGGAGTGTCAGACTCGGCCATCTGTGAAGATTGTTAGACTGAAAATTTAGGGCATGACAAAATCATTTTGTTTATCGTCACAAAACAGTGACAGCAAGTTTCTGTGGGAATAATTTCCACATGATCTTACAGGGTTCACTTATCAGTCATGTAATGCAAAGCAAAGCAAGTAAAACCTCTCCAGTGCCAGATCTGTGCGTTTTTCTACAGAGGTCTATGATTTGTGTATGTCAGACATTAGAGAGCTTGGCAACATGATAAGGATTCACATCAATGGGTCTATGAACCACACTGAAATCAGAGTACGCTTTATAATTTGGCCTGTGGATGGTTTTGTCCTGTATAAACCATTTCATAACACGGTACTTGGGGTGTACTGCCAAGTATATTAACGTGCTTTGGTCAGTGATTATAGAAGCTGTAAAATGGATTTTGGATTGAAACAAGCTTCAGTTAAGCTGATTATTGGAGCTGAACAAAATACTCTTTTTACTTATATTCTTGGAACTGAACTTAAATGACGGTTCATCTAAAATAACATACTCTGACTGGATATATATACAAGCACAAACAGGGTTGAAAACCAGTGTAATTTGATTCCTGAATCAACTGATCTTGTTATCCACTTGAATCAAAAGCATGCAACATAACCAGCTAGTCCAATTCCCAAATTATGAGTCTGTTCTTTTTAAGGAAACAGGTACATTCAGCATGACCAGTGTATTCTGATTCCTGAACAAATGATTCTTTTGAACTGGTTCTTGTTAGTAAATCAAAAATATAAAGCACGACCACTGTAGTCTCACTGGTGAACGATTGATTCTTATGATGGTATTTTAGTGACTTTTGAGAGAGAAAACACAAAAGCATTGAAATATATTTTTTTCCCTCCCATCTCATATGTTTTCCATCACCATGTCCTGTACCTCCGTAGATTTCAGTGTCACAATTAATTCTACATATAAACTGTCTCTTTCCTTACAGGAGAATGTTTCTCATTCTGCGCTGGTTCAGCTCTTTGACCCCCTCCAGTCCCCTAGATGTTATGCAGTTGTTGGTATAAAGGAATCCACAGTTTGAAGACCAAAGCTGGTAGCCCTGCTGCTTAGTGTAATTTATTGATTTAATTTTAATGAATTTTTTTTATACAACTTTATAGTTTTATTTTTCATTATTAAATATTTTGTTTTTAAAGTTCAGATTCTAAATTAATTGTTGTCGATGCTCTTTTACAATTTTTCCTCGATTGCTAACACACAATTCATGAAACAATTCACTAACTATAAACATAATCTCAAAACTACACACCCACTTGTACAAACCTCAAACTTCCACATCAAAATCAAATATTTTAAAAAATATTTCAAAAAATCAATTTAAAACACTATTACAAAAACCTCCTTTTGAGAATTACAAATCATTTTGCAATTGAACGTTCGCAAAGACTCGCCCCCTTTAGTTACTGTTGCTATGTCCAACAAGCCATGCTGCTCTCATGCCACACATGTTCTCACGCAGTGAAAAATACATTGCGGAGCAAAGAGGGCACTGACAACGCATCGACAGACAAGGCAGAGAAGGTTACTTTTGATATGAAACAAACTCTTAAATTTCAAATATTGTAATTTTTAAATAAATTTAAACAATAAATCCCATTTTGTGGCTCTTTAATGTGTCGTGACACATTGCTGTAGTGCCTCAGTTCAAGCGGCTCATGAACCGATCATCTCTTCCTACTAGTTAATTTATAGCATCAAATAAACATGAAAGAACATCAGAAAGAATGTTATTTCAACCGCGGAAAGACGTCAGTATGCACCATTTTTCAGGTTTAAGTCCACCGACGTAATCTACTAACTCCCCTGACTGCTTTGTTGGACATAATGCTGGATTCGGCGTTATGACTGGTTAGATCACCTGTCAATCAAACTCCTTGTGAAGGGTCAATTATTTCTATTACAGTATACAACATATGAGGGGTGCAGATGCAGTGAAATTTAACAATAAATTTTAAGAAAAGTTTATTTTCATTACACTATACAGTTAAGAGATCTTGCAGCAGATGAAAAGCACTAGAAATAAAAATTCAAATACAAAATAATTGAATATGAACTCTATACAATACAGTGTTATCAGTATCCTTGGCCAAATTGCATTATAGTAATGGTAATGACCATATTTGCCATACTATAGCCATTTCTTAGTCTTCTGACAAAAGACTTTCTCTCCCTCCGCTAGGCAGTCATCTCTCAGTTCTGCAAAAATATAGTACATTTAAGAATACTTGGCTATACATCAAATTGACAATTATGAATTTGAGGGTATACAACATGTGCTACATTTACTGTACAAAGAGTAGTGAAAGTTCTGTCATCTAAAGTACTTCTACTTAGGGCTGGGAAAATAAATCAATGCATCGCGAATCGAGAAATGATTCTGGATCGATTTTGAGATTTTCCGAATGCATTGCACTTCTCTCTCGAATCGATTCCTAGCTTAGTTTTTAACAGCAGATGGCACTGTGTGCTTTAGAAACACCCATACTCTGCCTGCTTCCAATTCCTTACACACACCACTTAAACCTAAATTAATCATTCATAAAGTTTGAAAAGCAATGCAATGGGCTGTTTTCATTAATCTTGCATCATAAAAGCATTCTGAGGTGCAAGTACATTCTCAGACTTGGCCAAACACACAAACTCTCTTCTACATGAGCATTTGAGCATGCAGTTAAAAACTAGCCTAGAGCGCCATCTGCTGTTAAAAACTAAACTCAGAATCGCAAGGCATTCAGAAAATCTCAGACTCGATCCACGAATCGAGAAGCATCGATTTATTGTGGCAGCCCTAGTTCTACTATGTACTTTAATCAAGTAATATAAAAACCCTGTAGATAACCCTGAAGGCCAGTTGTCTTTCTTGGGGCTCATGGTCATTCCATGTACAAGAACATGGTCAGCTATAGTGCTTTGTATTTCATCAGGGACAAATTACCCCATCCCCTTTATTTTTCTTTTTCCCTCCTCTTCCTCATCCCACCATTAGGATTCATTTTCCAAAGCACATAATCACCTGTGGCCCTATTTATATTATCTTGAGATTCTAATTAATCAGTTTTGCTACTTAATGTTTACACTTATTTGAGTTTGTATTGTAATAACTTAAGTTCATTATATTGTGTACTTGTGCTTTCTGAATGAGAACATGGTTAAACCTTTGTAAAATGAGGGCATTTTTGTGTAGAGTTTTGCAGAAAATCTGTGAACGTCTTTGTTTCGAGAAGTGAATGAATGGTTTATGAAAATTGGGCCAGCTGAGTCAGTTATCTGTATCTGTTAGCAATCGAGAAAAACTATGTAATTATATTTTACAAAAATGATCCACAATATAAATGATGTCAAAATAGGGTCAGTTCACAGTAAATTAAAGTAGTTTTGAATTCATTCCAGTTGCTCTAAAAACCTGGCTGTATTACTCTGGATCGGTTCAGTTATGATGCATAATGAATCAGTCTGCAGCTTAAAGCAGAAAGATATAGTGATCATTGTGATGCAGAACGTTGCTTTTAGTGTTCATTAGACTGACTGGTATATAAATCAGCCTTTAGCCAGCCATACGAGGACATCAGTCACACTTGAGACGTCTTGTGCTTCCACTTATTTAACACACCATTAATATTAATCAGACATTTAGCTCTTCATTATTTTTAGCCATTGCATACAGACCATTATTCTCCTGTCTTGCATGTTTTAGTTAATATTCATAAATGAAACACCTCGAGGTAGCTGTTGTCTTAACTTGATTGATTCTTCAATGCATTTTGCTTGATTAAGACCCTTTTAAGCACTGAAGGCACAAAGACATTTTTTTCTGACTTTGTTTCTTGTGCGTTTGTTTTACTTGCTTATACTACTATATTTAGTGTTACTGTTTATGTGTTTGCTTCTATCTTAAGAGGAAATATCTCCATGAGAGAATTCAAAGCCTGTAAAGGATTTGGGGGTTTGTTGATAACTATGGCCTGTCATAATTTTTGAGCAATATGGTTTCATACTGTGATAACTATGCACTTCCAAGTGGCAAAAGTGGTTACTGAAAACCTGTTGAACTTCTGCTGAAATATTAACTAATCCACGTGACTGACTTGTGTATATTAGCTTTTACAGACTCCAGTGAATCAATATTTTCATTGTAGTAATTATATGTCATTATTTATTGAATTCAAACAGTAGGGTAAATATTTGAGGAAAGTTTCTTTCACAGAAAGTAGGCCACATTGCTAAAGCCCAAGCATGTAATTCCTACTTCTAATGACTTTTCCTTCTCTAACATTTATCATGGTACCACTTGACCAGAACAATGCAACTTCTCTGCCATTTTTTCTGGAAAAAATAGATGCCGTTAGTGTGTCTGAGTGGAGATAAGCATGGCTACACATTGACACTGCAGCACTTGAGCCTGAACTTCACTCTGAATTTGTTGGTGCCAGTCTAATGCTTTGCCAAAATGATTCTGTTGACCAGTCGCATGTTTCTAACATGAATTCATCTTTTTAGCAGATGTATTGTGCCATATCCTTGTTCTGCATCTAAATTAGAGAAAGGAAAAGCTTCAGGATAATAATATGATGCACTCCAAAACATCTCTTTGAGACAGAAATAGCAAAGCGATGGGAAACCAGCTTACTCACTCCCTTATTTCCTGAAATTTTGCTGCTTTTTTTTTTCTTTGCATGCAAGCGAGGTTGAGGAAATGCTTCTCTATCGTCACAAGGAATGTCAAGCTCCACTTTGAACAAAAGTTTCCTTTTTAGTACATCATTAAAAACACAATTTGTTTTTCTTCTCCTAAAGCAGAAACAACCAACTGATTTGTTTGCTTATGAGGAGAATCATTTTTCACTTCACAAAACAGCTGCTGTCCCCTAAAGTTTTGTGGTCAACAACCATGGTGTGTTTCACTGCCTATATGACTTCAGGATATAAATAACACATTTACCCAAGCTGTGATGTGGACTTCAAGAAAACTAACATTTGTTGACCTCTTATGGCTGGTTGAAACACAATGCATTTTTGTGTTCATCTGTGCTGCTTTTAATTTGTTTTTCTGTGTAAACATGCTAGATGGATGTGGAATGGGGAAAAAATGCAAATGCAAGTGTTTTTTTAAAAGATATGTTTACTAAGAAAACATTACTTTGAGTGGCATGTTTTTAGAACGCCATGTCATTATTGCAGTGGTCAAAGATGTCCCTCTAGCATATGTTTATGTAGAAAAACAATGGAAAAGCAGCGTAATGTGTAGGGTTGGGTATTGTTTGAATTTTAGTGATTCCGATTTTGCTTATCAATTCTGACTATTTTCGATTCCCTGTTTACATTCACTTAAGACAAAACCGACTGTGTTTACAAGGTTATTTTGACATAATTTTGTGTGTATTTGTGCATTCAAGTGCAAGAAAACACATACGAGAACTCAATTCTCGCTCTCTTTGCGCACCCTTGCGAAGAAAACAGAGAGTGGCACGAGTGCCGAATTCTCTTTCGCATCTTTGTGCGCTTGAAAATGGTTTGAAATCACACTAAAATGCGCATACAGGGATCAGTAAGCGGAATTGAAATTATTTTATTACAAGTATCCGATTCCTGACGTTAAATCTTCAATTCCAGGACTGGTTCACACAGAATGTCTTTTAGCATTTAAAAACATGAGACGCGGAGCACTCGAGTGGGGAAAAATGCAAGGACTTGAGACATGTTTTCTTTAAAAGTTGAAAACTCGATCTCATGAGAAAACATAACTAGTGATTTGCATTCGTACGATGTGATTTATATGGTAACGTATGATTTTTAGAAAAAAGCAATCATGAAGGTCCACCCCTAACTATCAGTGCAGCGTAAGCAGATCGTACAAAAACCTACAAATGAGGCACGAGTACAAATTCCTAAGAATTAGCCACCAATTTCCCAAAACGTAAAATAATCACAAATTGTCATAAGAGTATGTTGGTTGAACTTATTTTAAACACCGTGTTTTAGAACACCTTTTTTATGCACAAGGTGATGCAAAAGACATGACTTTGTTACTTTGATTAAAGATTATGAGGGCACATGAATTAAAAAAATAATGATGCATGGATAAATCATTGATAATAAATACTGCAATATTCCATAAAAACAAGAATTGTCCATTTTCATTTCATGGGGACTTTGAACACAAAAATGTGTTTTTTGTGAACACCCCTTTCAGCTTTAGTGTGAAAGATGATACATTAATTGAATTCTTTACTCCCAGGGTGCAACTTTTCTCTACTATGTAGACATCCAAACCTTGGCAGGTCTGTGTGTGAGAACGGGATGAGGGGGGAAATGATGGGAAAAGTCAGTGGGGAGCCTTTGAAGCTTCCGGTCAGCAGAGGAAGCGGGGAGGAACTACACAATACTCCTTATCAGGCATCAGTGGTTTAAGGGGGAACTGTATGGGAAAAGAAGAAGAAGGGGAGATTAAGAGCAAGGGGAATTGGAAGGAAAGAGAGGTGCGATTTATCTTTTCATCAGTGATTCAAAGGGACTAAACAGGATGGAAAATATTCTGTTATTATTTCTCTCTCTTTCAATCTCGTCTCTATTTCTCCCTTACACGCAAACATATGCCAATCTCATCTACAATGACGCATGATGAGCTCCATCTGAAAATAATCAGCTTCTTTTTTGCCTCACTGTCTGAAGTGTTAACAGGATTTTAAGGAACAAATTTATGTCTGGCCGAAGGATCTACATGAATAAGATTTGTTCTAGTTCTGTTATTTCATTATCTCAGTGTATGCTCTATGCATCTTGGGCCTTAATCCAAATTTGATGATTGTAGTAATCAGTGATATATATTTTTTTTCAGTTGTGGATGAAAATGTAAACACAGGTTCTTGTAATGTGTTTCCTATCACAAATTGGACAGCGTTGTGAAAGGTTTCAGATTAAAATGTTTTGCCCTGGAAACATTTTCCTATAATATCCTCACTGCCTTTATCGATTTGGGCTGAATGGAAACTATAACAAAAACTCTCATTAGACAAGCTGCCTTTTACAAATAGGCCAACATGACAAATTTTAAGTATATAAACATATGCATGGCCAGTGTTGGGGAAAGTTACTTATTGCGTTACAATGCGTTACAATATTGTGTTACTCCCTAAAAAAAGTAAGGTTACACTTTATTTGGTAACACTTTATTTTACAGTGTCATTGTTACACGTTACATGTAGTTACCGTAGTAATAACTATAAATTATGCATAATTACATGCAATTAACCCTAAACCAAACCCTCATCCTAACCCTAAACCTATAGTAAGTATGTACATGTATTATTACTCAGTACTTAAATGTATAATTACACTGTAACACGGACACCTTAAAATAAAGTGTAATCCTTTATTTTAAGGTGTCAGTGTTACAGTGTAATTATACAGTACTGAGTAATAATAATTAACTACATGTACTTACTAGGGTTTGGAATAGGGGGTGGCTTAGGGCTAGTTGCCTGTAATTATGCATAATTTATAGTTATTACTACAGTAACTACATGGAACATGCGTAACAATGACACTTGCGAAGTGTCAAAGTGACACTTGTGAACAATGACAAAATAAAGTGTTACCAAAAGTAACTAATTGCATTACTTGTTTACTTTTTATGGAAAGTAATGTCTATAAATGGGAAAACAAAGTAACTTGCGTTACTTGAAAAAAGTAATTCAGATATTTTGTTGTATATTTAAAAGTAATATGTAACTTTACTAGTTACTTGAAAAAAAGTAATCTGATTACCTATAACTTGTAATGCGTTACTACCAACACTGTGCATGACAGAAAAAGGTCTTTATGTTAGAAACAAAAAGACTTTTGTTTTATCAGCTTAATTAATGCAACTGTCAAATATTCTGTTGGGAAACATTTAGAATGCTACAAAAAACTTCATTTGTTGAATTACGTTCTGGAGAATCCACGGAGGTTTAATTATATTCTACCTTTATCAGATCATTGTTGTATATTATTGTGTGATTAAAAGCATTGCAGCTGCATATTTTCAAACATAAAAATGTCAAATACTATTTTTCCAATCAAAAAGAGAGATGAAGAACAAAATATAAACACTGCCAAGTCAAGTTTGGTGATATTTATTATTTTAATAGTGTTGATTTCATTGTTTTTGTGCTGGTCTAAATCAAGCAGGTGCTATTTCGGTTCAGACTGTGGCACTGCCCTTCATGACTGTTTCCTGTTTGATATTTATCAGCTGTGATTAAAAAGTGTTTTCCAAATGATAAAACAAGATATTACATATATATATATATACATATAGACCTTAATTATACAGTAGGAACTCCACCAATGAGAAACAAAACTAATTGAATTTCAAAACAACATACTTATTTCTTGGCCTTTGGCCTTGTTATGAACATCTTTGCATGCAAGCTGTTGCGTGCATTTTATTTTTTATTTTATGATTCTTTATTTTATAGTTTGTTTAATTGTATTATTTGCATTTAACATTTGTCTTGTTCACCTTAGAACACACCTGCAACCAAGTTTTGGGTTATAAGAGTGATCGAAACTATCTATTGTCTCATTGCTTTTTTAATTGTGCACTTTTGAGTTTAACATTTATTCCATCTGACGGTTTGTATCCGCAGCAGAATGCAGAACTGATAAGGTCAGAGCATGTTGATCTCTGAAAGAAGCAGTTGTCCTCCCAGTGGGGCTGATGGTCAAGGGTCAACAGCTTGAGGTCAGCGGGGTGGATAAAGAGTGGAGTGACTACACTGGAGTACAAATGATCTCCTCTCGCTCTTGTTCCTGTGTTTGACTCCTGCAGATTCACACATGCTCTGAGCAGGTTTTGCCCCAGCTGCTCCTCAGTGGGGATTGTCAGATTCACATGCAAAAGGCACAACTCACCCCAGGGTGCAACATTATCTCATTCATCTTCTACACTTCCTACAAATATATATATATATATATATATATAGTTTTTTACAGGGGTTTTAAAACTGTTTTCAAGACCAGGGGACAGTAAGGGAGTGACAGGGGGGTCTGTGGAAAAGTCTAGAGAAAACATGTAATAAATAAATAAATAAAAGAATAAAATAATTAAGTAAATAAATAAATGACATTAAAATATATAAATGAATAAAAATGTGATTAAAAATATTAGTTATTAATTGATAAAAATAAAATAAAATTATAATAAATAAATGACATTAGGGGTTGAATTCAGAGTGACTGGGACACTTTTTACCATTGAGATGACTTCGAAAAAAAAAAAATGTCCCAAACAATCTGAATTCACCCTAAATGAATTTAAACACACACACACACACACACACACACACATATATATATTTAAAAATAAATAAATTATAATTTTAACAGTAATTACATGAGTAGAAAAAAAATATCTAATCTAACTTAATAGAAATTAATTTTAGGTTTATATTAATTTTTCAGTGTATAAATGAGGTGTTTATAAAAGATATCACACAAGGGTGATAATATTTGAGGGTCAGTAGCATCTAAAAGATTGAAAAACCCCTGGTTTATTATAGTTTATTAACATTTCTGGTTTTTAAATTTGATATTCATATACCAATCAATGGAATTTGTATAATGTAAATGTTTATTTTTATTTTTACATAACAAATATAAATACTGCAAACCAAAGCAACTGCAGTTTATTTTGTTCAGGCTTTAAACCAATTTAAAAGGGCAAGGCTCTCAGTCCAATGATGCTGATGCTTCTCGCGGCTGTGAATTTATTTCTGCGCATGCGCGGCGTTTCCAAATACCGCACGCGTGTTGTGTTTGATAGGAGGGTGTAACTACAACGGGATGTTTCACTACGGCTTGGATGAAGAGCAACCGATTACTCTTTGTTTATTAGCGAAATCGCACAGTACGAACAGATTTGTGGGCTGAATCCAAAGCCTTGGACTAAAAATGGGTTAGACGAGCGATGGTTGTGTTTGAAACTCTTCGGATCTCGCAGCAGGAGCAAAACAATGAGGACAACAGCAAACAGAGACAGCGACTGATCAGTGTCATTCATTCCTGGACTTTATTTTCTCCTGTTTGTCGTTGAGATGATAGTGGAGCTGGTGTGCAGTGCTGTGGCTCTGCTCCTTTATATGAACACACTGAGCGCTGATTTCTGCTATGATGACAGGTACAGTCCTTCTCCATCACTTCATCTTAACAGTTATTCACAATAATGACAGCAGTGAGACGTGTGTTCAGTTAAACGTGCTCTTTCAACGCAGCGCCTCTGGCACAGATAAAGTAACCTGACTGTATGTTTATGTGTCACGCGCGGTTTGTATTGTGTACTTTGTCAAAACAGCACATTTAACTTTGTGAAAACAGCTAGTACTAAATGTATCTCTCTTACTAAACCTATTTACAAAATAGTTCCACGCAAAATAGATGTATATATTTAGGAAGCCTTCATATTGTGGGATATTAGCTATTATTGTTTGTCGTTTGACATTTGCTTACTGTTTAGCGTTAGAAGTGTTCGGCGCGCGCGCCTCTATAATAGTGGATAGTTGATAGGGGCTAGTTGTCTCAATTTTTACTTAAGTAAATATTGTTTTTTCAGGTTAGGGTTTGTTTATTCATTTTAATCAACATGGGGGTGGGGGGATGTATGTCTTAATCAAACACACCTGTCAGTTCGTTTAGTAGCCTAGACTACAGGACCTGAAATAGATGTTGAGACATCCAAAATGTTTACTGTTGGGAACTAGCCAGTCTCTCCTAATGTATATTTGACTGTGTGGGCTTGCCTTTTTTCACTAATACATTTATACTTATTTCTAGGAAATTCTTTAAAACCTTTCCAACATGCTTTGCAGACATAACCCCGGGCGTCTTTCTGTGGGTTTACTGCAGCGAACTGACCCATGAAATGTTGGGTTTAGTGTAGTAGCCAAAGCAACAGGAAGTGATAATTTGTGTAAACATGTCCAGCTGCTTCTAATTCCGTTAAGATTAATTGATAGACTCCCAGGTGAAATGTAATTTGGCTTTACAGATCATTTCAAGAACCTACTTGGGCACATCAAATGTTCACGCTATACTTTCTTTTCTTTGTTTCAATATATCATTAGCTTATTCCATCCACCAAAATTTCCATTATGCACATTTTGGGAAATCACATAAGCAAAAAAGCTGGATAGAAAAGCATAAATTCTAAAAATGTGCATAAAAACATTTTCACTAATATGAGGTTGATAATGTTTTTATCTGATAAGACGACATGCATATTAAACTACAATGGAAACACATTTATAAATAATAAAATAAATCAAAATTAATCCCTTAATATGCAAAAAAAAAAAAAAAAAAAAAAAACAGGATGTGATTTGAAACCCAGCAGACCAGTTTCATTGCACAGCATCTCAAATGATGGTTTGGCCATTCTGAAATGCCTGAGTCAAAATCTGTCATCAAAATGAAATGGTATAATTACCTCCCAAAACTTTCAAACACCAGGCATCCCCCTCCTGAATGCAAGATAACATGGCAGCATTTATTGAATTTCATCTTCATACTCTGGCTGCAAGTAATTTATGATATAATTTACGAAAAAAGAGCCACAGCGGCTTCCCCAATTGCAGCAACTTTAATTTTTGTTATGGATAATTTTGCAGCAGTTTCCTAGGAAGTGACGATTTTGTTCTCTTGAGCACATGTGATGGGAACAATCCTTTATTTGCAAGTGTTTTTTGCGATATTCCAATTTTGTGCATAAATTAAATTCCCAAACATGGCTAATGTCAACATATAGACCTCCAAGTCTAAACCTTAAATTGACCTCCAAAATGTCAATCACATGTAATGCATTGATTTTCAACTGGGCAGATAGTTATCTACATATTCAGCATGCGCTGATCTACTCAGTGACTTAAGCTTGAATTTTAGTTTGAAGCAGTTGTTTGTAGGATTGATGCAAGTAGTTTGCCCATCACACTGTTTGTAAATGCTAAATCCTGGCCTGTGACCTTTAATTTTCAGATGAGACTCAGTGTTAATTTAAACCCAAGAGAGGCACACATGCATGCATCCTTCTCTGTCCCTCTTGAGTGACCACAGATACCCAATCAGTACACTGACCCTGCAGAGTCATTCATCAAATCGACCTTCTCGCATAAAGGTCAACAGTCCTGCGTCCTTGACCAGGTCCCCGGGGTTTAAGTTGCTTTGATTTATGTGTTTGTGTGCACAAGGCATAATCAAAGAATCTGGTGATTTCGTTTTCTGTGATTCCAGACTCGACTCCTGGGACTGTTTTTTTTGTCTCTTGACTGTGGTCATACACCAGCTGTTGAAGTGCGGTTGCAGTCTTTGGCTTCCAGAGCTCTGGGGTACCGCGCTCTGTCTCTGTTTTCTTAATCACGTCAAGTGTTTTTCCTTGGAACGTTACGGAGGCTTGTCCACACTCCATGCGCCAACGGTAATATCAATAAAAAAAGCGAGTAAAGCATTCTTGGTATGAAATGTGGAACTTGACTGAAGGCAGAGGACGTCAGCCAGTGTTAATCCTACTGGGGGAAATTTATTTTTACATGTCTTGAGAGCGATGTTTGAGAGTCATTATGTGATCTTGTGCCAGTTGTGCTTTTCTAAAGCATTTTCCATGACTTTGACTGTGAGTAATAAGACCTCGCTTACATAGTTTTTGCCCTTTTGGATGAGTTTCACGTGGCTTGCAGAGATAAGATCTTGCTGTTTGTTTTGAATGCTAGAGTGAAGAGACTTCCAGAGGATGTCATTCCCTCATCAGCTCTTGTCCATATCTGTGGAGGAGGACATTTTCCCCCCAATATTGAAATTAGTTTTTGATTAGTGTGGGTTTTAGTGGCATATTCAACTTGTAGGGCAGCTGCTGCTTTGATTAATACAGTAACTGTGGTTGCAACTGACACCAGCAGTATTGCATTGTAAACATTCAAAGAGACATTTTGTCAAGCGAAAGACGTGCACAAGAAATAAGGTTTTGCAGTTATATAGGACTGGCTACTTCATTGTTCATTTTTTTGTGCATCTGTAACAGTCCTTAAACGTGACCCTAGAAATGTGTAATGGGCCTCAAGGGGGATTTACAAAGAAAACATCCCTCTCTCTTCCAGCTGTGACGAATGCATGCTTAACCAATTCAGTTTTGCGTATTGCTGAGAAGCTTCGGAAGGAGATGAATGCTGCTTTTCCTGAAGTGACTTTGACACCTCCTGCAAATAAGCAGGGAATGTTAAACATTTCACAGAACCTTCATTGTTGCTTTTAGTTTGATGGGTGTGTTTTTATCAATGAGAGACTGTATAGTGCTTTGTGGATTTTAGTAGGAGCGTTTCATTATGCGCCAGTGTGCAAGTACTGTGATTGATAGGTGGCGTCAGAGTTTTGACACATGGCCGTCTGTGTGGTCTTGAAAGATGTACAGATTATTAATAATTAAATAACTATTAATGATTTATAAATCAATTCAGTGCTCATATAAAATTTTAGACTGCATTTTGATTGCATGGATGAGGATTTTGTGCGTGCTAACATGTCTCTCAATGATTGATGGCTGTTTTGTTACCTGTATAGATTTTACATAAATCATGAAGTAAAAATCACAATTTCCATCCACAAAAATATAACAAAAAATGTAAGTGAGCTACTGTAGTTAGTCCTTACTGTTACAGGCCTTGATATTAGTTGGCAACAGACCATTTATTTTATCAGATCATCTGTTCTAGACATGCTCTCATGCCTTTTAAAATGTCAGACTGTTATTTTTTTATTAAAGCTCTTGGGGTTTCAGGACAAAGTGTTTCCTGAAATTGTCTTTTTTATAGATTTAAAAGTAGGTATCTGCCCATTGGTGGCCTGGGAAAGAATTCAAGACAAAATAATGAATTTACAGTATGTGTTTCTCCAATCCATGTCTCAGACATCAAAAACCATGCTCATGGAATTATCATCTTGCGCTATGCACTTTATAATGTTACTAATTAGAACATTATAAAGATGAGATGTATATATATATTAGTCCACTGCTGGACTTAATAACAAATCAGTGCGTTCACATTACTTTGGCTTTTGTGGCGGTTAAAGGATTAGTTCACTTCAGAGTTTGGGTGACCACCTGGCTATTGATCTGTTGCAGGACAATAGATGTGATTTTGCGGGACACATTTGAGACAGATACATTTACTACTATTATGCTATGTGAATATTGATTTACATTCGTTGGTAAACTTGTAATTCGTTGGCCGATTAATTTTTTTCTACCGGTGGGTGCCCAGTGCCCACACTATAATGTTGCGCGTCTGGCAACATTACATCCTGGAGAGGAGACAATTCTAGATTGACGAATGCACATGCAGGAGGACGAAGTTTGAGCACGCACATGTGATATCTAAGCTAGAGAGAGCGCGCGTCCAGTTTTGCGCGAGAAGGAAATCCGCCTGTGAGCGGAGAGATTCTTGCTCGCGCATTTGATGCGCTCTCGCGTTACAATAATGCGCTTTCGACATTTGTCAGTATAATAACGCAAAAGAAACCGCCTTCAATGAACTATTAACGTGAGAAGAAAGTCATGTCTGAAAGTTGCAATCAATTTTTTTTTATTGGTTAAAATGAATGGAGACTATCTCCATTCTGTTTTTCCGTAGGTGCCCGACCACTTCGGTGGATGGCGCTCGAGCATCCACGGGATCGGCGCATGTTCGTTGGAAATATTTGCCATCAGGATGGATGATTACATGCTTTAATTTGGGCAGCTTTGAGCATCTCTTGTGGTTCTTATCCAGTATGTGAGATGAAATCCTTGCTGGTGTAGCTGTGTTTACCGTCATCAGCAGGAAAACCTCTCTTTATGATTGCGTTGGTTGGTCATAGCTAGAACATGACGGCTGCACAAATAGATTTTTAAATGCCAGTCACAGTTTTTATGTTTCTTACTGTGGTATTGTAATTTCTGGGATGAAAAAAAATAAAAAAAATAAATAATAATAATAATAATAATAATACAGACCATAACTGAAATGCGGGACACAACTTACGTCTTGCGGGATGCGGGACAAAGCTCCCAATTTCGGGACTGTCTCGCAAAATGCGGGACGGGTGGTCACCTTATTCAGAGTTAAAATTTCCTGATAATTTACTCATTCCCATCTCATCCAAGATGTTTATGTCTTTCTTTCTTCAGTCGAAAATAAATTGAGGTTTTTGAGGAAAACATTCCAGGATTTTTCTTCATATAGTGGACTTCAACAGCTACCAATGGGTTGAAGGTCCAAAGCTGCAGTTTCAATGCAGCTTCAAAGAGCTCTACACAATCCCAGCCGAGGAATACGTGTCTTAGCTAGTGAAAATATCGATAATTTTCTATATATATATACACACACTTTTTAACCACAAATGCTCGTCTTGCACTAGTTCTGCGATGTGCCACGCATTACGAAATCACGTTGGACATAGGCAGAAGTACCGCGGTAGGGTGAAAAACATCTAATTTTCTCCACCAAATTCAAAATTGTCCAACATCATTGTTTTACCTTCTTTTTTTTTTTTTTTTTTTTTTTGTAAAGGCCGTTTGACTTAGTCTTTGCAGGTTGGCTTTGTAAACACTTGCTTGGTACCTTTCCAACGTTAATACGTAATGCGTGGCACATCGCAAAGCAGTGCAAGACGAGCATTATATAATTTGTATTTTTTAGAAAATGACAGATCGTTTCACTAGATGAGACCCTTATTCCTCAGCTGGGGTCGTGTAGAGCCCTTTGAAGCTGCATTGAAACTGCAATTTGGACCTTCAACCTGTGGGTAGCCATTGAAGTCAACTATATGAAGAAAAATCCTGCAATGTTTTCCTCAAAAACCTTAATTTCTTTTTGACTGAAGAAAGAAAGACATAAACATCTTGGATGACATGGGGGTGAGTAAATTATCAGGACATTTTAATTCTGAAGTGAACTAATCCTTTAGTGTCTTCAGTCTTTTTTTCAGTTCAGGATTACAATCCTAAATACCCACATTGCCACCAGAACAATTAGCACTTCTTTTAGACTCTAGACTCTTCACTCCAGTGGGACACCATACAAGAGAGGAAGTGAAGAGTGACTGATTTAAAGAGGGTAATTTGAGATGTTTGGAGGCTGAAGAGAGCGGTTTAACCGCACAACCCAAGACAAGTACATCACAGAGATGAAATATTTTATGAAGGAGAGGCAGATGGGCTTCATCATAAGTACCAAAATCAATTTTAAAATCATTTTGAGTGGTTATAGTGAGCCAGAGGCAGAGTGAACGAGATTCAGAGCGAGTGACTGAAAGGTTTGATTTGTTGCCAATGGAAATGGTTGCATTGTAAAGCACTCCGCATTCCCTTCCAACCCCTAATATGCCATATTATTCCACCAGTGTAGAACACATGTAAGTTTTTACATTCAAATGCACCATCCCTATTGATTTATGCAAACGCTATGGGAGTTTGTGTAGATGTTGTGCTGTGTGTTGGGGGTTGGTGCTTTGATTACTTGCAGATTTGCACTGGTTATCCTTCTGTGGCCAACTCTAAGGAGCTGTCAGCAAACTCCGCAATTGACAATCAGGGTGAAACCCCTCATGTACCGTCCATGACTCCAGCCTCCCTGAGGGGAATCTTCTACAGGCAGAGTTAAGGGTCGAGTTTCTTGAAAGAAGGCAGCCAGTGTTGCAACAAAGAGGATATTGCCTTTATTGAGCTTTACTGAGCTTGACTAGCATTGGTGTTGATATACTGCCATGGGATGTGGCCTTTTGTACCCAGAAACATCAAAGAAATGGTTCTTTTAGCAGAAAAGGACATTTGTTTTGTTCAGACATGAGTGGATGGAGCACAAATTTAGCACAGAAGAATATGTAATTACAGTGAGATTCTCTCTTAGTTTGCTTCTATATGTGCATCATTAACCAGAATTGTACTGTGTGCATGGACTCCAGACTCTGACAGCTCCCATCAGTGCCACTATGAGGTAACTTTTGGAAACAGGAACCCCCTTACGTTCCACAATAGAAGTTGTACCAGTATAAGTCTGGATCAAAGGATTCTGTAGAGCGGTTGTTGAATTATGGAGTGCTCACATATGTTGAAAACCTCACTCCTGAGGTCTTGCAGAGTTGAGGCATAACTTCCCATCCAGGTTAATGTTCAGCAGACATCAGAATATGGTTGCTGATGGTTAAAATCCAGAAATATGTTGAATGTGTAATCCGTTCAGTCTTCCCATCAGTTCACTTCCCAGAGTTCACGGCCTTTATATGGCTCATGTTTTTTGTGGGTTTTAGAGAATCTATCGGTTATGTTCCCCACATCAGATTGAGACTCACTCACTCACTCTCTTAGGCCATGTTTACACTATATTTTTTGTTTTAAAATGTATAACTTTTGCTACGGTTACGCCTGTCGTATACACTACTCCAGCGTTTTCGACCCTCGAAAATGGAGACTCTGGGGTTGCATTTAAGTGTAAACGGACTAGAGTTGTCAAAAGTACCGACTTCAGTACCAATCCGTACTAAAATGCTAAAAATGTGACGCTTTGAGCGCTGTTGAGTGGATTCGTAAACACCTCTGATTGGCCATTGTGTTGACACGCTCATCGGATATGTCAGCGATTGGCTACAATGATTAACGCATGGGGGCATTTGTAAACACACGGAAGTGTTTGAATTTGAAAGCGTTTTGAAAGCGACTTTTGAAAATGAAGACATGGCTGCCCACATTACGCTACTGGAACACAACAATAAGAGACCAGGGCTGCGTTTCCCAAAAGCATCGTAAGCCTAAGGTGATCCCTATTGTTCTATGATCAACTTAGGCTTACAATGCTTTTGGGAAACACAGCCTGTAACACAGTACTGACTTTCTGGTTCATTTTTAGCAGCTATTGTGCATGCCTACATGTGCAAGAGGCAACTGTTTACACTTGTACGTGCATGCCTAGTGTGCATGACCGGTCATGTGACATGCATATTCGGTTGTGTAGTGCGGACGGAGATCGTTTCTGAAATGCAGTGGAAACACCAGTATAGGCAAAGATCGTTTTCATTTTAAAATGCCTAGTGAAAACGCACTAGTGTAAACAGGGAATCCCATACATTACTAATATAGTATTACACTGCTTAATTTACTTAGCTAAAAAATTGTAACTACCATTGTGGTTCAGACCATATCAGACCGGTTCTTTGGTCAGGCTCGAGAGATTGTTTAAATCTGATCATTCAGCACTCACTGATTAAAAAGTTGAGTTCTATTCTATTTGTTTAGTAGTGCATATTTATAGTCTTTGTTGTTTTGCAAACTCCCATTTCTGCATGTTTTTGTCTTCATAATAGTTTTTAATTGTGATAACCTCAGCCTGAGGAACCACACACATTTTAACCCAACGATTATGAGCTCTGGTGTCACATTGCACTGGCATCTGCCTTCTCCCACAAACACATAGGTGGGCATAAAAACTCGCCACAGTAGGGGGAAATTCAAACCCTCACAAGCCCCCACAGATTACACACATTCGTAGCTGTTTGCTGTCTGTGTGATCGATGACGATTGTGTATCATCTTTCGGCAGCTCCCGCTCCAGCTCTGCCTCCTCCTGTCTTTGTCTTCCTCTTTCTTTTGTTCTCTACTCTTTCAAACACTTCCTCACCAGCCTTGTGCCAATTTGGATTCAGGGGAGCATAAAAATAAATCCTCCATTCTCAATGTCAGTATTGTACATCTGACTGACAAATCCTCTAATGAACTGATGCCTTCTGCTCAGGTAGAGATTTATGACAGTTATAATCGGCTGAGCTCAGTGTATGTGTGTGTGGATATAAAGGGGATCCATCAACATAGTGTCCTGCAGTGAAAATTGGGCGGCCTGGTTGACAGGTTAATCATGGAGTGATCATGGTTCCTGTGGATTGTGTGCTCCCAGTCATCTGTTAGGAGGGAGAATGTCATCTGAATCAAATCCCAAGCCTTGTTAAACAGTGCTGATTGTTTCTTGTATTGATCCTCTTTAAGCTTTGTGCTGTTTTACTGGCAGAACCAAAGATAAACAATCTAAGACCACCAGGGAAAATGCTTCTGTTTTGGATTTGTCTAGTACGTTTTTTTTTTCATTATGATTTATGGTCAGTGTCGCGCTCCATATCACAAAATGATTAGTGATCTACAAATAATGCAGAATTTTATGTATTTCTCATTAAATTCAATCCGCAATGTTTGACATTTATCAAAATCCTAAAATTTTATTTTCCTGGTTTGAATTAGATTATGAATCCCAGATTTTAAAAGAGGTCCCAGACTTTTGGATCCCGCTGTAAATAATGACTTGCATAACTTTTTAAAATGGTAAACAAAATGTTTTTAATGGTAATTTTTAGTTGTTTGAAATTGTTTTTAATTTGGTCAGTAATGTGGTTCTAATTATCATGTGCAAAAAGCATAAATGTATGGCTATTCATAAAGAGTTCTTGTCAATATCTTGTCAAATCTTGTGCAAGAGTTTTTTTTTTTTTTTGTCAGCTTCTATAATATCTCTATAATAATCAAAAAATGGTTCAGATTGTTCTGAATTTCCTCAGTATAGTAGTTTTGGTTTTTATGTGCAAGAAAATCATGCACAATCTGCATGTATTACCATTTATTCATATTTTAGAGATTTCTAAATCAAGCAGATTTTTCATGAAGTCTGTGCTAGAGTTTTTCTTAATGTCAGCTTTATCTGTGCTAATAATTCACTATGCTTGACATTATTCATGCGTATACTGTTAATTCTACCTGCATCATATTGAAAGCCCCTAATTTTGCCTTCCTGGATGGATTTTTAAATTGCTTAAAATGTCACATCTACAGGCCCAGCTGCTTTATGAGTGCAATAGAGATTCATTAGGCTGTGTCACAGAGCGTGGCAGCGAAGTCCGTCATCGCCTCTGGTCTATTCAGCCAAATCCTCCACGCTCTTAAGCTCAAGTGTATTTCTAGGTAATTACTGCAGCTTCAAAAGTCACATCGCTTTTGAATTCCTAATTCGAGGGGATGTTTTTATATTCTCTCACTTCGTAAAAAGAAAAGCAAATAAGTCGGGAAGGAAATGTTATGGTTTTAAAGGGGCCTCTGCTGTATTTCTCACACCTGCACCCCTCCAGCGCTGAGCCAGGCGGTCTACATTAATGCGTTTCCCATTATAGACCCTCAGTATTTTCTTTAGGAAGTAACTGTGGAGAGAATATTGCATACATTCAGAGAGATATTGATTTTGCTGGTGATGTGGATGTCTTTGTTGTGTAAAAAGAAGAATTGAGGGTTTGAATTCATAAGAACAAAGTAAAGCTTCCCATATACAAGTAACCTTCCCCAAGGGAGAACTGCAACTTTATCGTTTTATACATATCACTTGTACTACATCACTCAACCTACATTATCTTAATGATATGCCTCATATGTAGGGAGGGGGTGATGTCTTTTTATGTTTTTTTTTTTTTTTTTCTGCTTGGAGCAATGGGGCATCATTAGTAACCACATTCGGATCATATTTCATTCCTATTCAAATCTTTTTGGGGTCTGTAATTCATCACCAGTCCGGAAGCAATCTGTTTGCTTTTCCTGTGTTTCCTCTAGATAAGAGGCGCATAGAGCATTTTGCCTGCCGTGTAAAGAAAGATCGCAGTGATATGAGGACTTGTTTAGGTTCGTTGTCTGCAGCGCTCTCATTGCTATGCAATGCCATTACCGGTTAGATGATACAGTTAATTTATTGTGCAGGGATGGAGGGTTTGCATGAACACTTTTGAGAAAGAGAAATGTCAGACAGACAGGGAGGTGCTTTTGGCCACATATAATTGTTTTGGTGTTTTCTACCTTCTCATACCATTTTCTATCTTTCCCTCCCTATTGCAGCGATATCTCTTCTCTGATGACTTTTATCGGCACAAGGTCAGGACAACCTGTCACTCACGTGATATCACAGCAATAGCACACCATGATTTAATCAATTCCTGATTGACAAAATCAAGTCCCGCCCTACATTTTTTTTTTTCTTGTTTGAGAAGCCATTTCACTCTGATGTATATCTCAATAGAAAAGACTATCGCAACTTTGGTTCTTTTCTTATTTGTAGGCCATGTTATTCTTTTTGATTGACCTATTTTCAAATGTAGTTTTCATAAATTATGAGGCAAGGAAAAAGGTTTCTATGATCTGTCCCTTTTAATGTTTTTATTCCATCCAATTTTAATTGGATTTGAGACCTATTTTTCAAACAATGGTCTGAAAAAGGAGCCGCTGCTCATTCCTCAACACTGTTTTTCTCTTATCTGGCTCACAGATAGTATTATTACTCATGCGGTGTCTGGCACTAGAAACATCACACCATCAGGTCCTGGAGTTTGTGTTTTATCTGGCCTTGCATGATTTCAATAAATGGAAAGAAACCATATTTCAGAGTGGGATTTAGATAAACTGCTGCCTGCTGTGTTTATCTGTATTGGAGTGTGTGAATCTCTCTTCGGTATGACTTTCATGGCCGTTCTCAGACATCTGTCAGTGTTTGATGAAATGGACATTTCTGCCACTCGAAATGCAAAGATTCGCAGGGCACGAGTTAATAGATTACTGTGATCTAGCAGTATGTCTTGCCAGCAGGTAATATCTCTCTTTCTCCATCTTTCTCTGCTCTGTCTGTCTTGTTTCCTCCCCATTTTAGTCATTATCTTCCATCACTCTCTTGTCAACGCAAAGTGAATGTGGGTTTGCAGTTTGCAACCCATTTTACATCCATGAAGTGACACATTTTCCAAGTAAAACCAGGTGTTTAATGTGATGATAAATGTAGAACTGATTTTATCCATCAGGCATTGAAAAATTGGCATCTCTAAAGGTAAAAGGATTAATTATAAAATTGAAAAATCACTATTTTATATATAATAATAAAATAGCTACTTGCAGTGTCAAACTACTATTGGTCAAATGCAAGGAATTATTGGAAGTCAAGGCTGCCTTTCATTTTCCTCACATAATACAGTGATTATGTCCAAGTGTTTGTAGTTTTGTCTGTTCTTAATACTCAGAACTCAAACATATTGGTTGATAAACTGAATTAAATGCTCTGAATTAACTGCAACTGTGACAGCTGCCGTTGACAAGCAGCAGTAATGTTTGTACTGTACGTTTTTTTTTTTTTAAGTTATATTCAACTGTCGGAAAACAAAACAGGGTTCACAACTTGTCTATGTTCACCTTGACCCATTTATGGACATAATAAAGAGTATAAACTATATAAAATCACATCTTTTTGTTTTACATTTTATTTTTACATCTGTATTCTTAGTTATTCGAGTAAGTTGAAACCCAATACTTGCATCTGAAAGTGTAAAAAAAAATCCTGTCGTCACCGGTGTGCAATGAATTTTAGGATAGCCTAGGCTGCAGGGCATCCACTCATTCTATCCTATGTGGCCTGTGAAACGAAGGACGTATTTGTAGGCCACATTCAAAAGGAGCCTTTGATTTGGGACAGTCTTCATTGTGATGCATTTGGCATTCGAATGCAGCCTTTGAAAGCTGCATCCCAACTCAGAGGCTGCATCCTATGTTCATTCTTTCTTGCCTTACTCATTCTAGATTTTATAGTGAAACAAATGGCAGATGAGCGCTATAGCCTATAGTACACAAGCTCTAATTCAAACCATGGCAGATTTGGAACATGCACATGCCTTGTAAGCGTTCGCTATTCAGTTACTGTAGCTTATGTGGCATTTTTAGAGGAAGAGGTTGTTGCGGGACACAGCTGGTCGCTTGCCAATTAGCGAACATCCTGAAAACTGTTAAAAAGAGAAGCCAGGAGGAGGAATGGATGAAGAGCACAGACGAAGAATAGATTGTGATGAATGGGTCTAGGCTTTCCTCTTTTTGCCATTGTCTGTTTTGTTCTGTTTCTTGTGAGTTTTCTGTCTTTTAATGACTAGTCTGGGCCGGTCAGACAGTGAAAGAGCCCCAAAAGAACCTGCTGTTCTTCATTTGTGGAATTGTACACTTCACTTTCACTCACGTCCCCCACTGGAGTCTGAATAGATTCAGCTGTCTTTTCTACTCTAGTAGGTGGGAGCTTTTTAGGTCACTGTGACATTCAGCTTACCAGCTTACCTTACTCCTGCTGATAACACCAGACATGCATCATGCAGATGCTAAACCAGAGCAAGATAAAATAACTATAACATGGACTCAAAAAGTATTTGGACATTAAATGTAAGAATGTCATGTGCAATGTCAAATTTAAATGCATTTTATATTATATTATATTATATTATATTATATTATATTTTATATTATATTATATTATATTATATTATATTATATTATATTATATTATATATTGGGAATGGAGTAGAACCGTCTATGATCATTAGACCACAAAAGTACCATCAAATTAGCATCAGTCCCTGGGGTGTTTCTTCTAGATTACATTTTGATTTGTGCGATAAGGCAATGAGTAGACAGACATGGTTTGTCACTGGGAGAAACGGGCACTGTCAGAATTTAATCAAGGCCATCATTTATCACCGCTGAGCAGACAATGTAGACATTAGCTTTTAATTAACTCCTCATACTCAATTATTGCCTATCCAGACAACAGAAGATGTGAATCAGGATATGCAGCTGATAATATTTCATTGCCTAGTTATGTTCCTATAATGTACGTTTTCAACATGCAATACAGTCCAGATCAAGGCGCTGGTGCCCTATTGGGTGGCCCTATAAATCTAGTTTTAACTGGATTTTATAGAAGCCATTTATGTTATGAAAACTCTCTTTGCCTGGTAAGAGCATTTGTGCGCCATTCACATTTTATATGTAGAGAAGGCTTGCATATATATATTCATTAAAAGGACCTCAATGGAGGGCCAAGAAACACTTGAAGCTCACACTTTTCCAGATGTGCAGCTCCACATCCATTACAGCATTCAGACGGTGAGACTTTACAGGGTCTGGACTATGAGAAATGAGGAAATCAGGGCTTTCTCAGGGTTTTACAGTAGCAGGTTTGCAGAAGCTGTAAATATAATATAATATAATAAAATATAACATAATATATAATTCATGTTAATGGTAGTAGTTTTCTGAGCATGAAATAGACCTTATGCGTCAGAGAAAAAAATGTGCAGCCATCTTTAGAATTTTGTCTTTGAAATTCTGTTTTTGCTATAGCTCTGTATATTTCTGTGGAGTTTACTTGTTGTATAGTAAATGAAAGTTATCATGAGCATTTTAAATGTTTGACGCAGATGTCATAACAAATTTCAGTAGACAGGGAAGATTTTAAAATGAGCGGCTCATTCTTAAATCCGGAAGATCTTACCTTCATGCTGTGGAAATACAAACCGGAAGACAGAACACAATGAGTGCTGCGCTGAAAAGCTCACAGCTACTTAATTACTTAATTAGGCTGGATTATTTGAACTGTCAGAGCTTTTAAGTTGTGAAATACTCTAGTATGGCCAGGCGATGTGCCTGATTGACTGAACTACAGTGGTTTTATAAGACATTGATTTCCTTTAACTGCAGTTCTCTCTGTGGCTACCTCTGCCACTGGGCTTCTTATGGACATCATCCATCATTGAGCTAACAAGGCTTCTTTGTGCTGAGTGAAATGGCTATTCCATTAGCATGACATCGCTCTGGGATTAGCCCAGATGGCTCATACTGGAGATCAATGTCAGTTCTGGTGTAGTGAGGAAGCTCTCAGATCAATTGTCAAAGTGAGAAGTATCACAGATACTCGTTGGGTCTGTTCAGATCATTAAAATGATTGAAAGTCAGTGCTGTTTGTGTGAGGGCCGTCAGTGCCTGACAAGTTTTTTTTTTTTTTTTTTTTTTTTTTTTTTTTTCCCTTTGTGTGCAGTTTGGGTCTGTTTGAGTTTAAATGTGAGAATTCTGTGTTTTTCGTTCAAAAGCAGAATAGATGCAGTATATGGGTCATTCATTCATTCTCTCATTCACTCATTCATTCATTCTCTCATTCACTCATTCATTCACTCACTCATTCACTCATTCATTTACTTTTTCTTGAGAAAATAAACCATGTTTAGTTAGTTTAACAAATTTTAACTGTGTATGTTCTGCAATGTTTTGGGTAGAACTTCTTTTAAGTTGTTGCTGTAGCTGTTGTTGAGCTGATCAGTATTCTTTGAGCAGATGAAAGAGTCTAACACTGAAGGACACTGCCGTTTTCCTGCTCCACCCCACTTGGCCAGCGTCTTTGATGGGTGGAAAAAAAGTATGTGTTGTCTGATAGGCTGTTATACATTTCTGCCCTCATGAATGGGTTCCAGTAGACAAGAGGGACAAATCTTAATCAAGATCTTGGACTAGTTAAACGCTCATGCCAGAGTTGGCTTTAACATCTGGCCAGCTGTGAGTGCCTGGTGGCTTTGATCACTGCCTCTTTACTTCAGTTTGGCTTTTGTTAACTGCGTGACCCTATAGTAGATGCCTTTAACATGAATTGATGGATGGTGGCACTGAATTTATTATTGCTGGATGAAAGATTTGCTTTAACTGCGTAGTCTGTCAAAACAATACAATTATTATTCATTCTGAAATAATTCCCATACTTCAATTTGTAACATGTTGTGACCAAACAACCAGGAGTTTTATTCTTATGTAGACACTTCATGTTGCCTACAAATCTAATTTTAAGCATTTAAGCATAAGCCTTCAGATCACAAGAAATTTTTTTTTTTTCTAAACATTTGACTGGTAATGTATGTTGCATTTCAGATGGATGACAGGAGATACTGAAGCTAATTAAAAGTGGAGCGCGCAGTGATTCGGTGGTGATGTTATAGCCAGAAGCCTTATGGGAGAAAGGATCAGTAATTTCTGCTATGAGTTTGATTTATATCAGATGTTGTGTACCATAACACAACACTGATGCCCCGTCTCCTCAGCCACTGAAATACGGGTTGGGTGGTGTGGATGCAGGTTCAAAGTACCATTATAAAAATCTGAAATATCAAGCACAACTTAAGAAATCATGGTTTTTAGTGAATGCAAAGAATGAAAAATTGATGATGTGGAGATGCTTATTGATCGCATATTAAAACACACCATCTTATGCTTTGCTTTATGGCCTAATGGGTGTTTTTACACTTGGTCTCTGCAAAAACAGATTGGGAATTCTTGCCAGTATGAATTAAATGAAACACATCCATCATTTGTGAATGCAGTGACATTTATGAGCATGTTGTTTGAAGCTGATGCCAATTTTTTCCCATAATTGTTTTCTATAGAAAGTTTATGAATACTTGCCAACATGTGGTTAAGACTTCAAAAAGGATTTGCTTGATTCAGTTGGAAAAACATCAGTATTCACAGTTACTGTTTAGTTCAATAGTAGTTAATTTATTTTCTAAGACAGTTAACCAGCTAATTGCTTTTCATTACTGAGTTTGTTAAAACCACAAACACAAGGATCGCATACATCTCTCGTGTTTGTCTTACACACATCTCTGTTGGGACAGGTTTAAAGTGATTAAGACCTTGTCCCCCAGCTGTGCCCATAAAATCCTTTGGCTCTATGATTTGCCTGTAATCCTGTTAGCGTCAGATTAACACCACAGCCATGTTCCCCTGTGCAGGGATGCAAAGCCACTCCATCCCTCTTCAGTACTTAGTTTGCACTAATCTATAGCTGTTTGAATACCCTCTCAGTTTATTTATTTATTTATTTTTTTATTTTATTTTAATAAATATAAACTTTTGCTGCAGCTGTTGTTGTTGTAATATTTTATTTTATTTTATTTTTTATTTATTTTATTATTATTTTTTATTTTATTTTATATTTAGCATCCCAACATGAATGTTGCATTTTAAAGCAGTGTCAAGTTCTGCTGAAACTGGTCTAATTATATAGGACTGATTTAGTTGTTTTGGCAACCCACCGACTAGTTGATTTAGAAATAGGTACAATATGTTGTGCATCTTTAATAGGCAGTCAGTATATAAGTTCACCTTATATCCTAAACTACACACGTAATCTGATTACTTTCATAGAACCGGCTGCATTGGAAATGAATAATGACTAAATGCACATTTAGCTGCCCTCACATTTAACTGCATTAACCTTCTGAACTCTCAGTGACTGAGTGGCTTTGTATGGCAACTCACAAGTGATTTATAGAGATTATAAACACTGGAAGCTGAAAACATTAAATGTATGTGGTGTAAAGTGTATTGCCACTGAGCAAGGATAGATAATCCAAGATACAACTGGATTTTCCCAGTCCCTCAAGGAGACAAATGAATTTTTGGATTTTAGGAAAACATAAATTTACAGGCCGTCATGTCTTGAGTGTTTTTGCTTCTCAGGGTCCACAGATAAACCTCATACTTAACTCTGCCTGATTACTATTATTTAAAACAACAACAAGACACTGCTTATCTTTGGGCTAAACAAGGAATAATTAATGGAGCTGTAGACCTCGCTTTAAAACTTAAATATTTTGGAGTCACTCAAGTGGTCAGTGTCACAGCCGTCTACCCATGAGCGTCTTCGGTTATCTAAATTTGATTGGACCACACAAAATCTAAACACACAGGGTACGTTTGTTTGTCTTTCTCTCAATTGCATCTTTGCTCCTGAGCGTTTGTAATAGTTTTAATAGAGCAGTACATATTTGCTAATACCTTAAGTCATGACCTCAGAGGAAAGCTGCTCTTAATGGACCAAACTATATTCACAGTAATCTGATTTGCTGTGGCCCAGTTAGAACAAGATTACCTTATAAACAGATGTACACAACATAAGCAACTACATAAATCCAGATAAGTGCTAATAATGTACAATTGTTTGCAAACACTGTGGTCCATTTATAAAACTTTCAGGCTCTACTGTGTTGAAATGCACAAAGGGCAATACAGATGCCTGTAATGTGTGGTGAATAATGACCCATTGGCACAAATTTAAAATAGGTGAGGAAAATATTAAGAGTGATATGTTTTTGTTATATAGTGATATTTTTGTAAAAATGTTGACTTATGTCAAAGCAAAAAGTGTGTGTGTGTGTGTGTGTGTGTGTGTATGTATATGTATATGTATATATATATATATATATATATATATATATATATATATATATATATATATATATATATATATATATATATATATATATATATATATATATATATATATATATATATATATATGTTTGTATATACACCGATCAGGCATAACATGACCACTGACAGGTGAAGTGAATAACACTGATTATCTCTTCATCACAGCATCTGTTAGTGGGTGGGATATATTAGGCAGCAAGTGAACATTTTGTCCTCAAAGTTGATGTGTTAGAAACAGGAAAAATGGGCAAGCGTAAGGATTTGAGCGAGTTTGACAAGAGCCAAATTGTGATGGCTAGACGACTGGGTCAGAGCATCTCCAAAACTGCAGCTCTTGTGGGGTGTTCCCAGTCTGCAGTGGTCAGTATCTATCAAAAGTGGTCCAAGGACGGAACAGTGGTGAACCGGGTCCTGCCATCCATGTGGATGTTATTTGACATGTACCACCTACCTAAGCATTGTTGCAGACCATGTACACCCTTTCATGGTAACTGTATTTCCTGGTGGCCTCTTTCAGCAGGATAATGGACCCTGCTATATATATATATATATATTTTTTTTTTTTAATTCTTAGCACCACTGCTCATAATAGAAATGTTTATATTGACAATATGTACAGTAACATTTGTGGTATGCAGCATCTGGCACGTGATGTTCAGGGTACTAAGCTGAGACCTCACTGCAGGGGCATAGCGTGATGGCGGCTGTCGATCTCTTCACTTTCCCAGCATTGTGTTTCCTGAGTTGAAAACAAGTGCAGGCTTTCTCATGGAGTCACAGAGAGCTCTATAGACAGAGATATGGGTCACAGGAAACTGCTCCACTTGTACTGAGGGTCTGATGTATGAACTGCCACTAAAACACAGACTGAAGTATTATTCTTAGTTTTTTTCTCGGGTATTTGTTCATTTTTTTTTTTGTGTAATCTTTTTTTTTTGTTAGATGTTTATTGCACGCCACATAATTTCCTTCTAGCTATTGTAAGATTTCCCCTCTGACTTTCTTTCTTTTTTTTTTTTTTTTTTAAGTATAGAAAAAGCCATTTTTGCCTCACTTTTCATTCTTTTCTACTCTGAGAGGGAAAGCAAAGCTATTCTCTGTGGCCTTGCGTCTCAATCTTGCCCTTTGGAAATCATTGTAATTTAAATATTTAAATCAGCTCCCCTCCCAATTCATTCCCAATCATGAATGAAAAGAATACATTAAACTGGCGAATACATTAAGAACGCGCATGTATTGTGCTACTGCCACTGTCTGGACAGCAGGATAGTGATGGCTTTATTTAATGCACTGTGAAATACAACAAGATCACAGGCATTGTTACCATTTACAGTTCTTACTAAAGCATTAGAATTACATTGTATGTGTGTATATGTATGGTATCCAAGTTATGTATGTGTCGAACCCACTGAATAGTTTTGGGATCCAAGTGATGATTCAATCAAATAACAGAAATCTTTCATGTTACTGTTTGTGAAGTATATGTGTTAAATAGACAGATTAATGAAGTGAGAAAATGTCTTCAAAACTGTAAAGATGTTTGACACTGGGTCTGGTGGAATCCTCCATTAATTATGTTATAAATGGGGCTGTCAGTCAATTAAAAATGTGCATGAAGCAGAGAAATTTCATGCCGCTTTTATTGTTAATGTTGTTCTAAATGTGTTTTTCATGCGATATGGCACCCATTTTTCATGTTACCTCTTTATTCTCTCTCCATCTTCTTTAGCCGAGCAATCAAAACCAACCAGGACCTCCTACCGGACACTCCATGGACAAACATCCTGTACGATGACTTCTGGGGCACTCTGCTCACCCACAGCGGCAGCCACAAGTCTTTCCGCCCCCTTTGCACCTTCTCTTTCCGCATCAACTATGTCCTGGGTGGCCTGGATCCTTGGGGCTACCACCTGTTCAACGTGGGCCTGCACTGCTGTGTCACTGCACTATTTACTGCATTTTGTCGCCTTCTACTGGGTGGAGGACCGTGGAGCCTGCTGGCAGGACTGCTCTTCGCTTCTCATCCCATACACACCGAAGCGGTAGCTGGGGTGGTGGGGCGAGCAGATGTGGGAGCAGCGGTTTGCTTCTTACTTTCCCTGCTCTGTTACACCCAATACTGCCGTCTCAGGCCCAACGCAGCACATTCGAGTGGGGCTGTATGGTGGGCAGCGCTGTGGCTGGCCGGGAGTCTGGGTGCTGCTACAGCGGCCTTGCTGTGGAAAGAGCAGGGAGTGACTGTTCTGGCCGTGTCAGCCGTTTATGACCTCTGTGTTGTGCATCGTCTGCGACTCCGGCAAGCAGTAATGATGGTGCTGAAGGTGAGATGTGATGCTCATTATGTGGATCGGCTCCAAGTCCAAATGAAAATGCAACAGGAGCACCGATGTGGTAGAAACAAGGTCCTAAAGTTTACAGTAACAGGCTAAATAAAATCTTATAAATATACTAACACAAATCCAGATGTATTTCAGATTAAAGCTTGAATACCAGAAACTCAGAGTTCCTATCCTTTCTGGAAAACCTGTATTTTTGTAATGCAAGAATATCTGAGAATAAAGGCCGTTTGCGCCAAGGATGACAATGATGATAAAGAAATCGCTCTAAAAATCATTCTAAATATAAAAGAATAGCAGAGTCCACACCACGACTATAACGATAGTGGCATAGAGAATCAATATCACTTGAATCACTTTAAGAACGATTTTCTTCCAGCTAATGAAGGATAAATGACGGCCAATCAGAATCCATGCAGCTTTAAAGAGCTTGAGCATTTAAAGTGACAGACGACAAAACTACAGTGTGCTTATAATAAACAGAACATTATCGTGTGCTGGTATGGATGCTAATATAATTATCATTATAGTTATCTTTAGTTATTGTTCTTGGTGTGAGCCTTTACCCCAGAAAATTAGGGTTACACTTTATTTTAAGGTGTTCGTGTTACACAGTAATTATACATTTAAGTATTGAGTAATAATAATTAACTACATGTACTTACTATAGGGTTAGGGTTAGGATTAGAATGTGGTTTAGGTTAGTACATGTAACGTGTAACAAAGGCACTGTAAAATAAAGTGTTCTATTCTTTAATGTTTTTGTGTAACGTTATAATAAAACTTGTAGAAAAACTTGTGTAAAAACCTGTAGACCAGTCAGATTCTGTAGTAAGTCAGATTGTATGGCAAAAACCAGTCAAAACATCAGTTTCAGCTGGGGATATATTAAAATCAGTCCAGACTTTTCAAAAAACGGTGATATCTGGTTGACTTTATATGAACGTGTGGGCACTTAAAATATTTATTGCATCATTACTATGTTTTAATGATTTTTGCAGGTGCTGGGAAAGTCACTTCCTTCTGACATAATTATATAAAATTGAATTAATTCTGCTGTCTACTTAAATGTTTTAACATGGACATTTGGCCATACTTGATAAAATTACGGGCTATTTTAGATCACGGAGGGCTGCTAATGTTGCAAAATTGAAATGCCATGATATAAGACCCCCTTTTTATTTTATTTGAGTATTACTTAAGGTAAGCTACTTTACTGTATTACTTTATAATGTTTTGGAATAGCGTCTTGAAGATAAGCAAACCTTGAAAATATTTTTCACTTGATGTTTTCATATAAAAGGGGTATTTTATGGTGATGAATTACCCTATTAAACAGACAAATAGCAAGTATTACATTATAGCAAATTCCATTTCTGTAGTAATACTGCACATTTAATTCCATTTAGCTGTACAGTGATTTTGTGGGAATTATCACACTTGCACTCATGATCTGTTCGGTATAATATGCAGAGCTAATCTTTAAATGTCACTTTTTATCAATATGATGATAAATGAGAATTTTTGTAGCTCTCCTCCACCCTATTTCAGACAATAATGCAAGAGTAATCTTACCAGTCCAGACTCTTTGCACAGATGCCAACCCCGTGGCACATCTGCGCTCTTTATCATGGCCTCTCTGCCCGTGTCTCCGGCTTTTCTTGCTGGTAATCATGAGGCGCACGAGAGGGGCGACAGCGAGAGATTACAAACTCTCCAGACGGCCACGAACACATGGGAACGCAAACAGAGGGAGAAAAAGGAGGATGAGGAGGAAGAGAAGAGAGGAAAGGAAACCATGCCCTCACTTCCTCTCTTTCTCTTTATCAAAGCACTTTCTCGTTTACTCTTATTTCCGTGGTGTAAAATCGGCTCATTGGCTTTCAGTGTTTCACAGGGGCCTCATTAAATGCAGAAGGAATGGTCAACAATAAAAGATCCCAAAGGATCTTCCGAAATGGTTTTTGAACAGTGAGGCACTGACTTTGCATATTTAATGCCAGGCGGCTCAGACTTTACGTTCATGCGATAATGAATGTGTATCAGGGTAATGAAAACGGATAGGGCGCCCTCATTGATATTCTAGAGGCTACAAACACCCCTGATATATGATATTGCTTTGATTTGAGCTGAATGCGGTGTGAGTCTAAAACAATACGCAGTAGATTAGTTTTGAGGTTGGCCATACGAGCGCACAATGCAGATAGAGGGCAATTTTTCATCCCATTTACTCTCTAATCGGGCTGAGATGAGATAAAGCTGAGGGTGATTGTCTGGAATGCGTTCTGCCCTTTTTCTGCATAGCAGTGGTGCACATGGCTGCTGATTTAGCGCAGGCTCTCCACACCACCACACCAGTCAACCTGTCTTAAGGCCAGTTCATGCTGCAATGACAGATGGCAAAAGACACTTCGTCAGGTTTTGCCGGATCAGTGTGTTATCCCTGTCGGTGTTGGTCGGCACTTGTTTTTACTTATTAAACATGTTAAATCGGTATTTGTCGGGTCGTGGGATGTCTGAGAAGTGCGTACTGTAATCTGGTGATTGTCCTCATTGGCAGTGTGAATTTGCTTTGATTCTGATAAAAACGAGATTTCTATTTTGATTACTGAACTTTTAGGGGGAAATGCAAACATTTCTCGGACTGATTAGCAGTGTTGGGGTAACGCATTACAAGTAACCCGAGTTAAGTAATCGGATTACTTTTTCTAAGTAACTAGTAAAGTAACGCATTTTATATTTACAACAAAATATCGGAGTTACTTTTTCAAATAAGTAACGCAAGTTACTTTGTTTTCCCATTTATTGACTGACACCTCTTTAGATAAACATCACATTTGTGTTTATTTTCTTTGTTTTTATTCCTGCGTCCTATTCTTCTGTGATCCAGAATTGCAGTACAGCTGAGATGTTTGTTTGTTTGTTTGTGTGTGTGTTTGTTTGTTTGTTTGTTTGAGCTGTGCCCTCCACTGTACCGACATGAATTTGCATTTCCTTCAGCCTAAGGCTTATTCATTTCATTTTTGGTGTGAAAGATCCTTTACATTTGCCAAAAAAAGAACAAACAAACAAACAGATGAGAAAAATAATGCAAAGTAATGTAATGCATTACTTTACATTAAAAGTAACTAACACAATTAGTTACTTTTTTAGGGAGTAGTTCAAAATTGTAATGCTTTACTTTTAAATGTAACTTTTCCCAACACTGCTGATTAGAGAGTTAAATGAATATTTCAAGCTTCACAAAATGCTTCGTAGTCTATTTAAGGTAATTCAACGATGACACACAATATTTTGGCTCATTTGTCTTAATGTCCTGCATGTGGGAAGATTTGCTCATAAACAGTCAACAATTTGATTAATGTGGTGGCATTTATGCTGTGACAGGAAATTCAGCTGTGAAATTATGCTGTGGATCTCACATTTCCTCGAATACCGTTTCTGGTGTGTAATGACTTTTAGATGCATGATCTGTCTGAGGTGTTATATGTTGATGTTATTTAAATTGCAGTAGGTCGATTGCAAGATTTTATGATGCTCCTTTTTCTTGATGTTAAAAACTGAAAGGTTCTGATTAGATTTTGGATGGTGTCCCAGTGGAGAAGGCTGTAAACCTACAACCTTCTTCATTATGAGTGCAGTGATTAGCAGCAGCTAAAACAAACTCCTACTTTTTCCCTCCTAAAGAACTGCAGCATAATGAGTTCAGTTCATCAACATCCTCCAATGCCCTGTCTGGATTTTGCATGAAATGCAGAAGTCATTTATTGTGTTTTATGCATTAATTTTATTTTAGTTACTAAGTTGAAATGCACAAACTTTATAAGCAGAGAAGAAAAAAAATATTTTTCTAAAAAAAACAAAAAACAAACAAACAAAAAAAACTATAACTGCTTTTTGTCTGATTTTTTTTTTTACATCTTCGTTGTAAGGTCTTTATTGTATCTCCAATCTAAGATTGATTTTACAGTTTGGTAGAAAGGAGCAGGAACAAAAACAGGTGATGAAATAGAGCTCATTTAGTTCAACCATATGTGAACCATAGATTAAAGTGTCACACTCAGTGGAAGCAGAGGATCTATTGTGGCTTTAGCCTATAAGTTTCTGACCCATTGTGTGTGAAATAAAAGAATCGATATTTGTGGCATCTAATTTCCCAGTCTTTGAGCTCGACTTCCCCAGAATGCACTCTGTCAATAGTCATGCTGTGCCCAAAGAGGCAATTATACAAGAAAAGATTTTTCTCTCTTTCGCTCAAAGTACTGTTAAGTATGCAGTATAAATGCAAAAGGGTTGTTTTTTTCTTCTGGTACTTTTATGTCTTCTTTTATTTCTTTTCTTTTCTTTTATTTGAAAATAAAATACACATTTTCTATATATATATATTTAAAATTGATTACATTTTCTCATTTAGTAGTCTTGGGAACTTTTTAACATGCCTTCATCATTTATTTTTACTACTTTTCAGACTTTTTATGTATACATTTTTCTCAGACCCAATTGTAATTTGTCCCAGACTTTCAAACGTAAACTATTCAGTCCTTAAAATATGAATTTAAATATGTAAAACTATGGTAAACATACAAATAGTGACACATAAACATATTTTAATATCTATAAAGCAATAACAGTGTCAGTGAAGAGCAAGCTTGAAAAAATCAAGGTAAATATCAGTTGTGAGCAGATTATTTGTATTTTGTGTCACTTCCAATCAAGTTGAAATTTTGTCATTGTCAAAACTGTGATCATGTTATAGTGGCCTATTTATAATTCATAAAATGCTAGCAATGAAATTAGCATTAAAACACCTTAGAGTAGACTTAGAAAGACAAAATAGTTTAATTTTCGTTACTTAAAAAAAACAACTAATCTTTTGTTTATGAATGTATATCCACTGTTGAGTGGACAAATGAAATAAGTCTGAATGTAAAAGTAATATAAGAGTGTGAATTGACTGATCCATTTCGTTCTCTTCATTTCCAGAGGAGGAACATGAACTTGTTGGTCAGTTTAGCCTGGCTGGTTGGTTGGGGAATGATTCTGCTTGCAGCTCGATTTTACTGGATGGGTAACAAGCCACCAAATTTCTCCAGTTCGGACAACCCAGCAGCCGACTCGCCTCACTTCCTGACCAGAGCTCTTACGTTCCTGTACCTGCCAGCTGTCAATGCCTGGCTCCTCCTTTGTCCTGATAAACTCAGCTTTGATTGGTCAATGGATGCCGTTCCTCTGCTCAGAGCCATCGCTGATTGGAGGAACCTTCAATCGGTTATGTTTTACTCAGGATTTGCTCTCCTGGCATGGTTTGGCCTAAGAAGCCCAACTCTACAGTCCACAAAAATCAGTGAAACCAATGGAAAATCATATTTGAGCAACGGAAAGTCTGCAACTAACGGATACAATCATAATCACAATGACAATCACTACAGGGACTCAAACTCTCCCAAAAGAAATGGTTATCACAAACCTCTCAAAACCCCTCAAAAATCCCTTCCAGCCATGGAGAACGTGGTGGTCTTTTCCCTCGGGCTGCTGGTTTTGCCCTTCGTCCCAGCCACTAACATGTTCTTCTACGTGGGGTTTGTAGTGGCCGAGCGAGTGCTCTACATCCCTAGTATGGGCTTCTGTCTGCTTGTGACTGTCGGGTTTAGGAGCATGTTCATGCGCTGTAGGTCGAGATGTTCCAGAGCGCTCGTGCTGACCTGTGCTGCAGGTCTTGTGCTTCTCTACAGCTTGAAGACTGTGATGAGGAACCAGGACTGGCAGAGCGAGGAGATGCTGTACAGGTCTGGCATTGCTGTAAACCCTGCAAAAGGTGGGTTTAAAGAGCTTGTATTCTGCAATATCAGAAATAATATGAAAGTTGCGACCAAAATAAATACTCAAGTGAAATTTCTTTACCTCAGCTTGGGGTAACCTGGGTAATGTCCTGAAGAACCAGGGAAAGATGGCTGAGGCAGAGAGAGCATATAGAAATGCTCTTTATTACCGGGGCAATATGGCAGATATGCTTTACAACCTGTGAGTAAATAAACTTTGACTTTTTTTTATTTATTTTTTTATATATACACCTACAACACACTTAAAATGTCTGAATGTTGTTGCATTAATTAAATAATAATAAAAAATAAATAATATCGGTAACACTTTACAATAAGGTTCATTAGTTAACATTAGTTAATTACATTAGTTAACATGAACTGCACTTCTACAGCATTTATTTATCTTTGTTAATGTTAATTTCAACATTTACTAATTCATTAAAATCTTGTTAACATTAGTTAATGCACTGTGAAATAACATGAACAAACAATGAACAACTCTTTTTTTTTTTTTTTTCATTAACTAACATTAACAAAGATTAGTAAATACAGTTACAAATGTATTGCTCATGGTTAGTTTGTGTTAGTTAATACATTAACTAATGTTTAACTAATGAACCTTATTGTAAAGTGTTACTTTTTTTATATTAAATATTGTTTTTTTTTGCTATATATATATTATTTTATCTTTGTCTTTGTATAGAAATAAGCAAACAAAGGGTTGACTAAATAGCTCTCTCTCTCGCACTGTTTTCAGCACAGTGTTTTCTATCCACAGGACAGAATTTGGGGTGTTGGTTTTGTCAAGGTCATACAGCACTTTATCTGAGCCAGTTTTCCATGGAAACTGACATAATCCAATTAACACGACTTTTGCAGGGCAGCAGACATTAACAGATGTACCCACAAAAAAAAAAAAAAAAAAAAAAAAAATGGATATGTGCCATTATATCATTCATTTTTAACACAAAAATGCATTTCATTCTTATAAAGATGGCTCCAAAATGAAAAAAGTAATACATACTTTGTGGGGGAAAGTCATACTTGGCATTCAGAAAACTAGAGTGGGAGGTTGAGGAGCAGTGGAAGTGTGCTGTATCTCTCTCTCAGGGCTTGTGTGTGTGACTGGGATTTCATTAGTCCTGATTTGAGGCTTAAGGGGAAGCATGAGACACCTCTAACACTCATTAACCCTGAAGAAGAGCAGAGACCTCAATGTTTCATTGTCACATTCTTGTCCTCGCACAAACTCATGTTCAGATTGCTTCACATTTCATTTCTCAAGCTTAAAACCTGTGTGTGTGTTATTTCATCCAGTGGTTTGCTGCTACAGGAGAGTGAGCGATTCTCTGAGGCTCTCCATTACTATAAACTGGCCATCGGAAGCAGACCGACTCTGGCCTGTGAGTTCAGCACTTCAGTTTCACGTATTTTACAATTTTGACCATCGAAATGAGTCTATTACTTGTGTCCTGTGTTTTACAGCCGCATACTTGAACGTGGGCATCATCCTGGTCTCCCAGGGAAATATTGAAGAGGCCAAGCGAACCTTCCACACTTGTGCGGACATCCCTGATGAGAACCTGAAAGACCCTCATGCCCACAAGAGCTCTGTCACCAGCTGCTTGTACAACCTGGGGAAGCTGCTTCATGAGCAGGGCCAGCATGAGGTGCAGATCAGCACGTTCACTGAGTATTCATTGAAATCTGCATGCATAATCCAGTTTAGATGGCTGCAATTATGTTCTTGTATGAGTTGTTGGTTGTTCATACCTTATAGCTCTTTGTCACATTATTACAGGCTGTTTTTGTTTGTTGTCTATAGGAGGCGCTGTCCATTTATAAAGAGGCTGTGCAAAAGATGCCACGACAATTCTCACCGCAGAGTTTGTACAACATGATGGGTCAGTGTTTATTTCTCAGTTGAAGTGCATTCAGATGTCTTTTTGCAATATATTTGAGACTTACCTGTACATATCTATAGACCAATGTAAAATTGTTGTTTTTTTTCCAATGGAATCACAATAAATTAAATGTAAATTTATTTATGTAATGTAACTTTATACATAAAGACCAGTCTATGATTTTTTTTTTATCCCCTTTTGATAAATTTCCCCCTGGAATTTCAGTTTAGTTTCCCCTCTTAAAGACAACCTCATTAACATGCTCTGTTTAAGATTTAAAGGGTTAGTTCACCCAAAAATGAAGACAAAAGATCTTTTTAATGAATTCTGAGCTTTCTCCCTCCATTGACAGCCTACGCACTATGTGACTCCAGTGGTTTAACCTCATAATTTACTACTTTATCTACAAAATATTCATCTCCAACACGTGAGAGCATGAGAGCACCATGACGCATGCGTGTTGTGTTGACGCGAGAGCAGACGATGTTGAGTGAACGCACATTGAAGATTCATATTTTTTAAATAATGTGGTAAATTATGTTTTTTTGCACAAACAAAGCACTCATGCCACTTCATAAAATTGAGGTTAATCCACTGGAGTCGCATGGATTATTTTAATGATGTCTTTACTACCTTTTTTGGCGCTTGAAAGTGGTAGTAAAAAGATTAAAAAGATCTTAATTTGTGTTCCCAAGATGAACGAAAGTATTACAGGCTTGGAACGACATGGTGAGTAATTAATGACAATATTCATTTTTGGGTGAACTAACCCTTTAAAATCTAACCTTAAATATGTTTTTTAGTATTTTACAACCCCTTGAAGTATACTAAACTGAATTTAACTGATTTGATCTTCCTACAGCTGCTATACTGCTGAATTTGAATTTGTCTTATATTTGATGACGTCTGCATCATTAAACCTGTTACTTGCCTGTTTATTACGGTGAAGCTGCTCTGAAACTATTTCTATATAGCACTATAAAAATAAAGGTGATTTGAATTGACTGATGTATTAAGAAAGATGTATATTTCAAAGTAAAATAAACCTTTATTTGTAAAACTATCTCCATTTATTTTTTCCTTTGCCGTATTATGCCGCAACACTCCTCCTCTTCTCCTGTTAGGATAAAAAAAGATGTCTGGAGATGTGACTGGAATCTGATACATAGATAATGTGTCCTTGCATTACTGAATCAGTATCCGGAGATGTGATGAGTTTACATTTATGCCTTTGGCCAACGCTTTCATCCAAAGTGACTTTACAGTCCATTCAAGGTGTACATTTTATGTGTTTCGTTGGAATCAAGCCCATTATATAGTATATACTCCTTAGTATAGTAAGTTTAACTTGTAGTCTTTTGAAAGTTCAGTTGCTTACAGTCACAGTTACGCTTATGGTTTCTGTGTCTCTTTATTAATATTGTATGAAGAGGACTACAGCTATCTTTATTAGTCTCACACCATGGTGGACCTGCTGTTTTTGGGACATCAGGCAGTTTAGAATATTTTTCTCCTTAAATTTCAAACATAGTGCTCCAGAAGATTTTATGTCTGCGAATCAACTCCAAGCATATTTGGAAAGGTTTTCCATAACTCCTCAAACTAATCCTATGACATATGCTTTTCTCTGCATTTTATTTGTCAGCATGAAGTCCAGGGAATTCTAGGTAATTTTGTCCTTCTGACTTTGGCCCACAGGTGAGGCGTATATGAGGCTGAATAATCTAGAGGAGGCGGGGCATTGGTACAGAGAGTCACTGAAGGCCAAACCTGACCATGTTCCTGCCCACCTGACTTATGGAAAACTGCTGTCTATCATGGTGAGTCAACCTGACAAGTATGTTCTTAACCTTTGTGTTTTTGAGCTTTTCTTTTGTCACAAACACAAAAGTGGGATCTGAAAGTCTGAGACAACAATGAAAGACAATTTAAACCTCAAATAATTTTTGACATAGTGTTTATTTGTCCATCCATCCATCCATCCATCCATCCAGTAAAATAGAAGCATTTTCACCAGTGGTCTCAGACTTTTGCTGCTGTATTTTTTTTACATGGTTGCTATTAAATTTTCAGTATGGAATCTAAATGGATTTGTGAAAGAATAATTAAATATTAAATCAATTCAGTTTGATTTCAAACTACTAATGGGAAGATCAAGTGGAAAGAAGTATCCAAAGATATCTGGATGATTATTAAAATCATTTGAGCCACAGATGACCCTTCATGAGACTCTTAGTGCTGAGGAAAGAAATAATTGCTTCATCCTTGAGAGGAACGTTGACAAAAACATCTCTCAGACGTCAACGCCAACATAATTTTGTTAATAATGAAACCTGTCTTTTCAGATTTTCATATTTTTATTCCACCCCAGTCACTACCCCATCTCTCCCTGCATAAAAAATAACCCTTGCCCGTGATATTTTCCTCTCTGACCACCAATGATGTAAATGGAGAGGGGTGATGACGAAAGGTCGAGCAGCTGTATCCCCCTCAGGACGCGATATCTCATATCCTCCTCCTAATCTGATTTGGGGTTTGTGTCTCGGCACGGCTGGTCAAGAGTCCAGACTGTTGCCTCAAACCTGTTTGCTCACTTTAAAATCCCCTCCCTCCCACCACCACCAACCCCCACCTGGCCTGTCCACTTAATACACACAGATAAAAACCGGTTATTACCCCTCAAGCACCGTGCTTAATTTAATTACTCTTTCCTTCTTGAAAACAGGTTATTGGTGAACTTTTGACCACCTGTCGAAGAACTGTGGTGTATTAGTGTATTACTCGGTGTCAAACGATCAGAACAGCATCAGACAAAATGACTGAAGTTTATGTCATGATGTACCTCACAAGACCATTTTGATCAGTTGTCCAAAACGTGAAAGATTCAGGACATTTACTGCTATTTCCTTATCTGTTAAGCAGTCTGTTTTTGAACTTGAAGTTTTAAAGTTTGTTTTACATTGAAAATATGTCCTTAAAAGCTAATTTAACGCTTTAGTCAACAGATTAAATCGAGGTCTGAGGCTACAACAATAGCTTGTTTTGTATTTACCCTTTTGGATTCAAATCTGAAGCTATTAAGCGGTTTTTGAAACCTTGACTTCAAATATTATAGGCCTATACATTTGATAAACGCTCTTGGACATAGTTGAATGCTTTTCAGGAACCGTAGCCAAGGAGAGCATGAAATGCTACAGCTTTCCAAGGTATTTCTTTATCCTCTTATCTGAAGTGTTTGCCACAAAACCGTTCAATGAAGCAAGCCTAATATAACCTCGCTGCTTATGACAAGAAAGTCTGCAAAGGTAACACAAGCATGGAAGCAATCAGCACTGAACCGTAAAGAAAGTGAGACAATTGCACATCAAACATGGAGAAACACTCACACAAGTATACTTTCCCACACTTTGATAAAATCTAACATCACATATAGCGCAAATTTAAAGGATCCGGTTACGACTATGTCTCTTTATTAGTAACGGTGGGTGCATGTGTAATTATTTCTTAATTTCTCCACAGGGACAGAAGTCTGAAGCAGAGCATTACTTTCTGAAGGCAATAGAGCTGGATCCTGCTAGAGGAAACTGCTATATGCATTATGGTAGGATCTGATTCGATTCCCTTCTAATGTTATCGATCAAGTGCTCAAATTACTTGAAATTTTATTTCTTGGCATCTTCCTTAAATATGGCCTTTATTTATTTATTTAAAAACTAATATTAATTAATTTAACAACAAATTATTTATTTTTAAATATTATTGTTATTATTAAATATAATATATTTGGATATTAAATTTAAACAATATACATTCTCACAAAGAAACCGAATGTGCTTCATGTTTGACTATGTAAACAGCCCCTTCTCAACTCTCACAAAACTATGTCCTTTCTTATCACTGAAATTAATCAGTAAACTTCAGCAGAGGATCATTGTGCCTTATGTCCTCCTTCATCCTCCACTCTCACTTTCTTTGCCTTTGTGTCTCTATGTTTTTTGCTGCTTGTTCTACATATCTGATCTTCGACTGTTCAACCTGTGGTCTTCTGGCTTGCTGTGTTTGAGTTGTTTTCCATCCTGTGATCTCCCCTGTCTTTCTATCTCAGGTCAGTTTCTGTTGGAAGAGTCTCGTCTGGGAGAGGCTGCAGTAATGGCTCAGAAAGCTGCAGAGCTGGACAGTTCTGAGTTTGACGTGGTGTTCAGCGCTGCTCATATGCTCAGGTGTGTGTATCTGTCAAACATTCATATTTTGCTTCAGGTGGATTGCAGGTGGATTCTACTAGTTTCATCATCATTGATGAGAGTATATTTTGTGATTAATGACCAGCTGACTGCATTATTCTGCTTATTCCACTAAATAAATACATGGACATATTGATTTTACTCTAAATTCTTTTTTTAACAACTTAATAATAAAAAATTTAAATTTTTTTTTTTAAAGGGTTAGTTCACCCAAAAATAAAATTTCTGTCATTAATTACTCACCCTCATGCCGTTCCACACCTGTAAGACCTTTGTTCAGCTTCGGATCACAAATTAAGATATTTTTGATAAAATCCGATGGCTCAGTGAGGCCTGCATTGACAGCAAGATAATTACCACTTTCAAATGCCCAGAAAGGTACTAAAAACATAATTAAAACACTGCTTCATGAAGCTTTGAAGCTTTACGAATCTTTTGTTTCGTCAGTGGTTCGGAGTGTGTATCAAACTGCCAAAGTCATGTGAACCATTGAAATTTTGAAACGTTTCTAAACACTTAAGATGTAACAAAGCCTCATTTACTGAAATCATGTGACTGAGGCAGTTTGTTACACGCTCTGAATCACTGATTCGAAACAAAAGATTTGTAAAGCATCGAAGCTTCATGAAGCAGTGTTTTGAAATCACCCATCTCTAGATATTGTTTAATAAAGTCGTTATTTTTTTTTATTTTTTTTTTTTTTATTTTGCATTTGAAAGTGTTAATTATCTTGTTGGCAATCGAGGCCTCTTTATCAAAAATATCTTAATATTTTTGGGTGAACTAACCCTTTAATTTAACAACTAATGAATTATTCTAACTTGTGTTGATGTGAGAAGAGGCAGCAGAGTATTTAGAGAAATTAAAGTCACACTAGTGTGTAGAAGACCATTTGCCTGGGCCAACACTCATAACACAGCAATATTAATAATTATTTTTGAGTGCATAATAATATTCATAGTAACTTACAGGTTCTAGTAATGTTTGTTTGTTCACAGACAGGCCAGTCTGAATGAGGCAGCTGAACGGTATTATGGGAAGGCAGCTGATTTAAGACCTGATGTAAGTAGCCATTTTGTTAGATGTTATAGATATTTTTGTTCGAAGTAGCCACAATTATTTAATCTTTTACATGCATTATTTAATTACAATCTTCAGATTTTCTGAAGTCTTCCATCATATTTGTTGCATTTGCTCTTTTAGAATGTTTAGAGATTTTTTTTTCTTACAACCATTCAAGATTCTCTTTTTGTGTCTCGTTCTCCCAGCATCCAGCAGCTCTGATGAATCTCGGGGCCATCCTCCATCTTAATGGGAAGCTGAAGGAAGCTGAGATCAACTACCTCCGTGCGCTGCAGCTCAAACCAGACGACCTCATCACTCAGTCCAACCTCCACAAACTCTGGAATGTCATGCAGAAACAGGGCCTACGAGCTGCTGGAACCTCTGCAGATATTCCATCAGTGGACATCTGATCTTATTTGAGATGGATTTCTGTGGTTATTCAGCCCTTACTGTGGACAGATGTTGGTGGAACTGGTTAAAACTTGAACTGATTTAGGGGATGGGAGTGAAGATGGAGCCTCTGTGAAGTTCTGTATTGAGCAGTAAATAGTGGAAGAGAACAGTAAAGTGCACTGGAAAGAGTGTAATAGTCTCTGAATTTTACTTCTCACACACGCAGGAGAGGTGGTGTTTGCAACAAACTGGATTGTGTTCTTCTGAGAGCAGAGACCAGGATGAACTGTCTTGCATATGTAGAAGGATAAACGTCATCATCGGTAACTCATACCAACTGAAGTGTCATATATTGTCATTATGCAGATATTTAAAATGTCTCTTCTTTATTTATTATTGATCAATCAGTGATTTGTCACTTATAAATGGTTGTTAATAGAACTTAAAATCTCTCAACACTCAACCCTGAATCTATGAAGCACAATGTTGCTGACTGTCGTAGAGCTTAATTTGCAGACTTTTTACCAAAACATTTTGCTACAATAAAATGCGTTTGACCAAAAATCATTCTGAATTTTTATTATAAGTAAGAACTGAACAATTTCTGTTTCAGTAAGCATTGAGACGCTCTCTCCTGTCAAGACAAGGACAAGAAGACGTTTATCAGCGCGTTTCATTGTTTTTTTTTTTTTCAGTGTTTTGCTGCCCTCTATTTTTAGAACAAGTGTTTTGCTGCCACCTTTTGGGTGAGTAACGCATTGCCACATTCAATGCACATAAACATTGCCCAAAGTTGCTAAGTTCTCTGTGTGTTATAGTGAATGAAAACTTTATTTACAACTGATTTGTGGGTTTTTCTAACAACAAACATTAAAATGTATCAAATTAATTAATAATAAAAACTATGCTAAAATGGGTATCAGAGTTGCAAATTTAGCTTTAATTTGTGACGGTAAATTGTTTTGACATAATAAAGATATTAAATATATATTTAATATTTTTATTATATTCAACATAAATATATTTTTTTACATCTTATGATGTTTGATTTGAGCAGTTATCAGTGTCTGTATCAGCAGGTGTTTGGGTCTGATGCTGTATATAACATAAGGTGCTTCCTCTCTCTGAAATCTTCAAAGTCTCCCAAATGATGTGTGACTATTTTTTGCCTGTAACGTATGTGTGACTATTTTTTGCCTCTAACGTGTCTGTGTGTGTGTGTGTGTGCATGCATCCTTAGTGAAGTGTCTCGATAGGGAGGAGGAGTTCTCTTCAGAGCTGACGTTCTTTGATATATATGGTGAAAATCATAAAAGCCTCCTCTGATTTGTCATTGAAGTTGTTTGATGATTTCCTCTGTTGTGTCTAATAAGGTAATGATGAACCTGATTGGAAAGTTTTAGGGCTCTCCTCTTTAGGGGGCTGACAGTACCCATGTTCTTCAGTGTATTCGAGGGACAGAAAAGTATCTTGTGCCACGCTCTGAGCTGATGAAATGGTGTGCGTCGAGCAGAAGACGACGATGAGGATTCTGATGTTTCTAATAAAACTCATCATCAGTAGGTTTATACTTTCAGTTGAGGAAGAATTGATCTTAATTCAGAAATTTATATGCAATAATAAGATACTGCAACTGACTGCTGTCCAAGTGGCACATATGTATATTTTTTCCTTTGTTATTTTTTTTTTTCTGTTTTCCTCTGTTCTTTTTTTACTTCTTTCTCTCTTTCAGTCTGTCATTCTTCTGTTGCACAAAAGGACAGTGTGAATGTGAGGTTGGTTGGTGGTCACAGTCGCTGTGCTGGTACAGTGGAGATTCATCATAGAGGTCAGTGGGGAACAGTGTGTGATGAAGGTTGGGATTTGGCTGATGCTGCAGTGGTGTGTAAACAGCTGGACTGTGGAGAACCTGTAGATGCTCTGGGTGATGCTCATTTTGGACCAGGATCAGGAACAATCTGGATGAGTTTTGTCATGTGTACTGGATCAGAGTCTACACTGAAGAGCTGTGGTTCAACAGGATGGGGTAAAAGCACCTGTGGTCATTCTAAAGATGCTGGAGTCATCTGCTCAGGTAAACATCTCCATCCCACAATATTACATCACTAAAAATTGTCCCGCTTTTCACCAACAACATATATTGTAAAATATTTTATTTATTGCATTCAAAAGTAGTGAGGTAAAAAAATAAATTTTATGTTTTTGGAAGAAGTTGCTTATGTTCACCAATGTGAGCACAGTACTATTATTACAATTTAAAATAACTTCTATTTTAATATATTTTAAAATGACATTTATTCCTGTGATGCCAAAGCTTGAATTTTCAGCAATCATTGCTTCAGTCTTCAGAAAATAGTTATGTTGCTTAATAAATCATGGAAATATTTTTTCAGCATTCTTTGAACAGAGAGTTTAAAGCATTTATTTGAAACCGAAATATTTTGTAACATTATAAATGACTTTTACTGTCATTTTAGACGATGCATCTTTGCAGAATAAAATTAATTTTGTTTCAAATAAAATCCTACTGACCTCAAATCACAACTGTTCAACTTTAAACCACCCATTCACTGTTGTTTCTCTGTATCTCACTATAAATGTTATTTATGTATATGTTTTAACATATTTGCTTCTGTTTTTGTCTCAATATTTTTCACTTTTTAAAATGTAAGATTGTAAGTTTTAGAATGTAAGAAATGTAAGTGTTTTTCTAAATATGATATTACGAATCTGAAATATTATTTTTATACATCAAGTGTACACTTTTTTTTTTTTTTTTTTTTTTTTTTTATCGTTTGAATGATCTGTGTTCTTTCAGAAGTCAGGCTGGTTGGAGGTTCTCGCTGCTCTGGGAGGTTAGAGATACTTGATAATCAGACGTGGGTTTCAGTGTGTGCTGCTGCCTTTGACCAGCAGGATGCAGAGGTTGTGTGTAGAGAGCTGGACTGTGGGGCTCCTGTACAGGTGCTGGGAGAAGATGCTTTTGGCAAAGGAGACGCTCAGATGTGGACACAAGAGATTCAGTGCAGGGGAAATGAATCTCAGATTCACCTCTGTCCAGAATCGTCTTCATGCAACTGCTCACACAAAAACTTTGTTGGACTGGTGTGTGGAGGTTTGAACTGATTTCTTCTCTAGATTCCAATCCCCAGATTGAAAAATTAATGTTGTTTAAATGTTTTTATTCTATCTCATTATTATTCTCTCTAATCACTCATTATCTCTGTTCATTATCCAGACAGTGTGAATGTGAGACTGGTAAATGGTACCAGTCGCTGTTCTGGTAGAGTGGAGGTTCTTCATAGAGGTCAGTGGGGAACAGTGTGTGATAATGACTGGGATTTGGCTGAAGCTGCAGTGGTGTGTAGAGAGCTGGACTGTGGAGATCCTCTAGATGCTCTGAGAGATGCCCATTTTGGACAAGGATCAGGACCAATTGGGATGAGTAATGCCGTGTGCACTGGATCAGAAACAACACTAAAGAACTGTGATTCATCAGGTTGGGGTAAACAGGACTGTGATCATACCGAAGATGTTGGAGTCATCTGCTCAGGTAAACTACTCTACATTGTGTTCATGATGGTGGAATGAACTCTACAGGCTGAGCTCCTTTACACCTTCAAGTAACACCTAAGGAAACATTGTGTGACCAAAACATATATAATAAAAATGTCATAAAATAATAATAATAATAATAATAATAATGTCAAATGGAGCATGTAGTAAATCCACCAGGGAGACGTGTCTCAGAATAAACAAAGAAATACTTTAATAAACGCAAAGAACAATAGCATTACACTTCACAACATAACATTAACGCAAACAAAGTACTGAGGAAAACTGAGGGTTTAGATACACAAAGGGAACAAATCAACATAACTTGGAACAGTTGTGTAACTCAAATCAGAAACCATGGCAACTAACAATGACAGAACTAAGGCAAACAGGAACAAAGAAAAGAATGAAAACAAAAAAGAACAAAACCAGCAGCTATTTAAATGACTTGTTCTTTTAGGAGTCCGGCTTATTGGAAACTCCAGTTGCTCTGGGAGGTTAGAGATACTTGATGATCAGACGTGGGTTTCAGTGTGTGCTGCTGCCTTTGACCAGCAGGATGCAGAGGTTGTGTGTAGAGAGCTGGACTGTGGGGCTCCTGTACAGGTGCTGGGAGAAGATGCTTTTGGAAAAGGAGACGCTCAGATGTGGACACAAGAGATTCAGTGTAGAGGAAATGAGTCTCAGATTCACCTCTGTCCAACATCACCATCACTTGAAAACAACTGTTCACATGACAGTGATGTTAGACTGGTGTGTGCTGGTAAGAGCTGAATTAAAAGAGAGAAAATATACACATGTACTGTATATGAACCTAAGTATGTTAAATGCTGTTCTCTTTCTCTTTCTATTACACTCTCTTAGATGTAATGAATGTGAGGTTGGTTGGTGGTCACAGTCGCTGTGCTGGTAGAGTGGAGGTTCTTCATAGAGGTCAGTGGGGAACAGTGTGTGATGATCTCTGGGATTTGGCTGATGCTGCAGTGGTGTGTAGAGAGCTGGACTGTGGAGAACCTGTAGATGCTCTGAGTGATGCTCATTTTGGATCAGGAACAGGGCCAATCTGGATGAGTGTTATAATTTGTTCTGGATCAGAGTCTACATTGAAGAACTGTGAATCAGCAGGATGGGGTAAAAGCACCTGTGGTCATGATGGTGATGCTGGAGTCATTTGCTCAGGTAAATAACATAGTACACTTTTTGTTGTGATAAATGTCATAAATGACACAAAATGCTTTTTCAAAACATAAATGATGGAAAAACAAATCTGATATGATATTTATGCTGTAATTTTGCTTATTAAAATATGCTTATTATTTAGGGACTGTAACAGCTTAATAAAATTTGCCACACCAAATAACTGTCTATTTTGTACCATTTTTAATGTAATATACAGATCATAAACATTCCAGACTTATTGATGGACCTCATCTTTGCTCTGGGAGATTAGAGGTGGTTCATGGGAACACCTGGGGTTCAGTGTGTGCTGCTGCTTTTGACCAGCAGGATGCAGAGGTTGTGTGTAGAGAGCTGGACTGTGGGGCTCCTGTACAGGTGCTGGGAGAAGATGCTTTTGGCAAAGGAGACGCTCAGATGTGGACACAAGAGATTCAGTGCAGAGGAAATGAATCTTATATATCTTTCTGTCCAACATCATCTTCTCTCAAACACAACTGTACCCATGAGAATGACATTGGACTGTTATGTTCTGGTAATGGAGCAGTAGTTTAAACTTGAGATAATCACAAACACAAATTTTTTAAAAACATTTCTTTTGCATGTTTCATACTGTTTAACTAAACTCTCTGTTCTTTGTCCAGGTTACACTGACCTCAGACTGGTCAATGGTCCTGACTTCTGTTCTGGTCGAGTTGAACATCAGTACTTCAGTAAATGGGGCACAGTGTGTGATGCATGTTGGGATATGAGAGCTGCCAGTGTCCTCTGTAGACAGCTGAATTGTGGGATTGCTGTGTCTGTTGTGGGATCAGACTGGTTTGGAGAGGGAAGTGGTGAAATCTGGGCTGATGTGTTTGATTGTGACGGGAATGAAACAAAACTCTCAGAATGTTCCATCTCTTCATGGAGTCGAGCTGAATGTTCTCATAGACGAGATGTTGGAGTCATCTGCTCTGGTGAGGGGATTTTTTTGAAAAAATATTAAATACATTAACTACCCTGCAATATCTTAATAAAGACTCACATCTTTCACTCAGATTCGTCTCTGGCTGTTCATGATGGTCTGGTGCGGTTGTCTGGAGAGAGACAGTGTGAGGGGGAGGTGGAAGTTTCCATCCATCAGGTCTGGAGGAGAGTTCTGCTGGACTCCTGGAGTCTCACTGAATCCTCTGTGGTCTGCAGACAGCTGGGCTGTGGCTCTGTGCTGAACTTCTCCGGCTCCTCTTCATCCAGTCCTGAACACAGTCATGAGTGTGTGACGGGCTTCCAGTGCTCTGGGAGTGAAGCTCATCTGGGGAACTGCAGCTCTCCACGAACTCTCAACTGCAGCTCCACACAACAGCTGTCAATCACCTGCCTTGGTGAGAAGAGCAACATCTGGGCAGATCCTTCAGTTGTTAGTGATCACTAATGTGTTTCTCTTTCTCTGAATATCAGGTCGCGGGTCCATCAGGCTGGTGGGTTCTGGGGGAGACTGTGCAGGGAGGCTGGAGGTTTTTCACAACGGCTCATGGGGGACAGTGTGTGATGACTCCTGGGATATTAAAGATGCCCATGTGGTGTGCAGACAGCTGCAGTGTGGAGTGGCCCTCAGTAACCAGCAGGTACCAGCCTGGTTTGGTCCTGGTTCTGGACCCATATGGCTGGATGAGGTGGAGTGTGAGGGGAATGAGACGTCCCTGTGGAGCTGCTCTTCTCCAGGCTGGGGAAAACATGACTGTCAACACAAGGAGGATGTAGGAGTCGTGTGCTCAGGTAAACAGTACACCACTGTAAATGTTTATCAAAGATATATTAATTTGTTTTTCACATAATATCCCATGTAACTAATAACTCCAGGGTGATGAGGACCAGAGGGGTCTTTTTTCACCTTGAATGGGTTGGTTTTGCAATAATGACAGTCTGACTGTACAGTTCATGGTTACATACTTACCATATAAATAAATATGTGGACATTAAATATTTTAGATTTAGCACAACATGAACTCCAAATGTTTTAATTTACATACTTTTCCCTCTAGAGTTTAAAGAGATCAGGTTGACTGAGGGCTGTGAAGGGAATGTGGAGGTTTTCTACAATGGATCCTGGGGTAATGTGTGTTACAATAAGATGAACAGAGACACAGCGAGTCTGATTTGTCAGGAGCTGAACTGTGGAAGATCTGGCAGTGAACCCAGTAGTTCAGAGGGACTAAAGTCTCATAATTGGCTTGATTATTTTAAATGTCGACGTCATGATTCCACTATATGGCAGTGTCCATCTTCACCCTGGGGACTGAATGACTGTGATAATGAAGTGGCAAAGATCACCTGTTTAGGTAAAATTATATTTTTTACTCATTTAAGATAGTTTGAAGTGGTTGTTGTTTTATTTATAATTTAAAATTATTTTTGACTTATGACTTTTCTCTTTGGTGGTGAATGAAATTTTAACATCTTTTAATCTCAGAGAAGGAGAATCGTGAATCTCATCAGAGTCGTCTGACATGTTTTACCTCACCATCTCCTTACCAGAGACAGTGTTCAGGTAAGTTTATTATAAGTTTATTATTATTACAACTTTAAATAGTTATAAAATGTGACGTCAATGTGTTAGTGTAGATGCTGTCCTGAAGCTGGTCAGTTATGGTTGATGTGTGTGATTTAGATCATGTTCCTCTCAGACTGAGTGGAGGGGAGGGCCGGTGCTCTGGGAGGCTGGAGGTGTATCATAACGCTGTGTGGGGCTCAGTCTGTGATGATCTGTGGGACATCAGCGATGCTCAGGTGGTCTGCAGGCAGCTGGGTTGTGGAGCAGTACTGAGGGCTGATGGGAATTCAGTCTTTGGTGCTGGTGAAGGTGTTGTGTGGCTGAACAGAGTCGAGTGCAGAGGGAATGAGATTCACCTGTGGGACTGTCCTCTCTCCCTGAAGAACCACACTGACTGCTCCAACAAAGATCACGCTGGACTCACCTGTGCAGGTCACAGAAAACACTGAGCAATTTTATTCATTTTCATATAATTTTAGTGATAATAATATTTGTGTATTTTTATCAATAATATGAATGTGTTTGTGTCTGTTTTTCCAGATGTGTCAGTGGTCACTACTCCTGCCACAACAACATCATCTTCTCCTCCAAGTTTCTCAGACAGTGAGCTCAACATCAGACACTCTTCCACAAACTCCTCCAGCAGCGTCTCAATCGGCGTACAAACTTGTGATTGTACTGGGAGTTGTGCTCTTACTGCTCTTAGTGCCACTGCTTATACTGATTCAGCAGAACAGAGTGATGAGGAGAGGTAGGAGAGATCCAGAGACTGTCATATTGTGTCTTATTCAGTGTGTGATCAGTCATGTGTTGTGAACTGACAGCAGGTTTGTCTCTCTACACTCACAGCTCTCTCTGACTGGTACACAGGACTACACAGGGCTCCAAGTGAGGTTGTTTATGAGGAAATTTATCACAGACACAATCACTTAACTCATACAGGTGAGGCATCATGGGAGACTGTTAAAAACTTCTTGTGCTCATTGTAACCATTAACAATCATGTACAAACCACACATGGGACTAATTACATTAATTAAAAAGCCTCACATCCATTCCCTGGTGTTCATTCAAACTTCTTTAAGTACTGGAGTGATGCACAATGACAGGTGGGTAAATTTCCCTCTCCACTTCTTGTGAAGTGATGTATCGGTGAACTCTTATTCCCTATTTCATTTTCAATGCCATTCATACGAACATTATACACTCCATTTGGAATGGAATCTCTCTGAAATCCTCGCTGAGAAAAGAAATACCATCAAACAAAAACCTCAGTCATCTGTGTTAGTTTTGTTACTGATTGAGCTATTTCATCCTTCAGTCTTAATTATGTATCTCTATCAGTTCATCATTAATTAACAGCGACATCAGCAACATCTGCATAATCAATTATAATCACATACTGTATCAATCCACAGAGCTGTATGACCCAAAGTATATGAGAATTCAGTCTGTTTTTGTTCTATTCTTCTCCTTTAACAGGGAGTCTCATCTCTGAAGAACTGCGTCCTGGGCATGAAGATGTGGATTCACTTCTCTTAGGTTAGAGAGGTGATTTACAATTTATCAAAAAAAAAAAAAGAGAAAAAATACACAAAATACAATGCTAATAATAGAGTCTGATGTTTTGAATAGCAACGGCATAATATGACATTGGCCTTGTAAACTGGTCATGTGATTTAATTACTAGATTATTAAAATGATCTCACTGCCTGAATTTTATTTTTTCAAATATCTTTATTATTTGACATTAAAATTTTGTTCTGATGTTGAAGAGAGGGTGAATGCAGGCACATCAGGATACTATGAGGAAATCATCATTGATGGACCAAAATCTAATCGTGAGACAGGTGCTGGTTCACTTCTGTACTGTAGTTGAAGTTCTCTCTCTGTAATTCTACAATCTACATATTAATATATTCATTCAAGTTTGTTTTGAGCTTGATGGCATTGATTTCATGTTAAATTTGTAGATGACACACCTGAGGACTATGATGATGTCATTACCAGTGGACAGACCTATGGTACTGAAAAAGGTGGTTTTTTTTGTTTGTTTGTTTTTTGTTTAGATATAATATGGCTCTTTTACACCCTTTCTTTCTTTAAGGTGAAGACGAGTTCAGATAAAATGTTATTTTACTAGCTTAGTTATATTTAAGAGCTTATTGTGTGTGTGTGTGGGCGTGTGTGTGTGTAGTGGACACACCAGAGAATTATGATGATGTCATCATTAATGGACAGTGCTCTCAATGTGTAATGGGTGAGTCACACAACTTCATTTTTAATCTACATTTTTTTTTCTAATATGTTGAACATGCTTTTCTACCATTGATGAATAATCATGACTTCAGGTTTAATCTAATAGTCTCAGATAGTCATGAGGGGAAACGGATCAATGACATCAATGACGCAAACTGTATTAAATTATATTTTTCACATGTGTAAAGAGGAGGATCAGGAGGAGTATGATGATGTGTGGAGTATCACTGAAGATTTGAGAAACTTGTTAGGTAGGACTAACCTTTTTGTTTTATGATACCTACACAAATTAAATGTATTGTAATATATTTCATGTTTAAGACTCACAGTTTATGAATTGCCCCTTTGAGTTGAAAGTGAATTGCCCACTCCACTATATGTATGTGGTGTGTGTGTGTATAAATATATATAATATGTATGTATGTATATACAGTGGGTACGGAAAGTATTCAGACCCCCTTAAATTTTTTCACTCTGTTATATTACAGCCATTTGCTAAAATCATTTAAGTTCATTTTTTTCCCTCATTAATGTACACACAGCACCCCATATTGACAGAAAAACACAGAATTGTTGACATTTTTGCAGATTTATTAAAAAAGAAAAACTGAAATATCACATGGTCCTAAATATTCAGACACTTTGCTCAGTATTTAGTAGAAGCACCCTTTTGATCTAATACAGCCATGAGTCTTTTTGGGAAAGATGCAACAAGTTTTTCACACCTGGATTTGGGGATCCTTTGCCATTCCTCCTTGCAGATCCTCTCCAGTTCTGTCAGGTTGGATGGTAAACGTTGGTGGACAGCCATTTTTAGGTCTCTCCAGAGACGCTCAATTGGGTTTAAGTCAGGGCTCTGGCTGGGCCATTCAAGAACAGTCACGGAGTTGTTGTGAAGCCACTCCTTCGTTATTTTAGCTGTGTGCTTAGGGTCATTGTCTTGTTGGAAGGTAAACCCGGCCCAGTCTGAGGTCCTGAGCACTCTGGAGAAGGTTTTCGTCCAGGATATCCCTGTACTTGGCCGCATTCATCTTTCCCTCGATTGCAACCAGTCGTCCTGTCCCTGCAGCTGAAAAACACCCCCACAGCATGATGCTGCCACCACCATGCTTCACTGTTGGGACTATATTGGACAGGTGATGAGCAGTGCCTGGTTTTCTCCACACATACCGCTTAGAATTAAGGCCAAAAAGTTCTATCTTGGTCTCATCAGACCAGAGAATCTTATTTCTCACCATCTTGGAGTCCTTCAGATGTTTTTTCATGTGTCTTGCACTGAGGAGAGGCTTCCGTCGGGCCACTCTGCCATAAAGCCTCGACTGGTGGAGGGTTGTAGTGATGGTTGACTTTCTACAACTTTCTCCCATCTCCCGACTGCATCTCTGGAGCTCAGCCACAGTGAACTTTGGGTTCTTCTTTACCTCTCTCACCAAGGCTCTTCTCCCCCGATAGCTCAGTTTGGCCGGACGGCCAGCTCTAGGAAGGGTTATGGTCGTCCCAAACGTCTTCCATTTAAGGATTTTGGAGGCCACTGTGCTCTTAGGAACCAGTGCAGCAGAATTTTTTTTTGTAACCTTGGCCAGATCTGTGCCTTGCCACAGTTCTGTCTCTGAGCTCTTCAGGCAGTTCCTTTGACCTCATGATTCTCATTTGCTCTGACATGCACTGTGAGCTGTAAGGTCTTATATAGACAGGTGTGTGGCTTTCCTAATCAAGTCCAATCAGTTTAATCAAACACAGCTGGACTTAAATGAAGGTGTAGAACCATCTCAAGGATGATCAGAAGAAATGGACAGCACCTGAGTTAAATATATGAGTGTCACAGCAAAGGGTCTGAATACTTAGGACCATGTGATATTTCAGTTTTTCTTTTTTAATAAATCTGCAAAAATGTCAACAATTCTGTGTTTTTCTGTCAATATGGGGTGCTGTGTGTACATTAATGAGGAAAAAAAATGAACTTAAATGATTTTAGCAAATGGCTGCAATATAACAAAAAGTGAAAAATTTAAGGGGGTCTGAATACTTTCCGTACCCACTGTGTGTGTGTGTATATATATATATATATATATATATATACACACACACACACACTCACACTCACACTCAAAAGTTTAACACACCTCATTATTTAATACAGTTTTAATAGTCATTTGCTCATTTAATTGAACTCCGTTTAAAATACTGATGCAATCACAATATTGAACTTTGTTGTTGTTTGTTACTGTTTTTTTTTTTCTTTTTCTATAATGCAGACTATGATGATGTGGAGGAGTCAAACAATGAGAGGGAAACTGCTTGACTCAATGACCACACCTACTGCCACTGTTCATTACAGCTTCTGGATGTTTTTTTTTTTTTTTTTTTTATTTAACAAAATTTTGAAACAATACTTTTAGGCCCGGTTTCACATAAGCCAAGAATAGGCCTTAGTTCAATTAGGACATTTAAGTAGTTTTTATAAATGTACCCTTGAAAAAATAACATGACTGGTGTGCATCCTGAGACAAAACAATGGCACTGACATATTTTAAGAAATGTCAGTGCAAGTTGCTTTCAGTTAAAACAACTCAAACATGCATTTTAGTCTGGGACTATAGCTTAAGCCTTGTCTGTGAAACTGGGAGATAGAGATAGAGATGCCTTTCATTCTCTTTTCAATATTCTTTGATAAACTACTTAAATATGGTCATTAACACAATCTTGATAAATGAATTACTGCTAACATTATAATTTCTAAACATTGTTTATTGCCATGATTTCCACAGTTCAGTGTTATGAATCAGAGTCAGGGTTAAATGTTTCTACACTTAACCATTTATTTCCTATTTTTGAGGAATGTAGGAGAGTCTTCCAGTGACAAAACATGATAGTTACAATGTCTTGCACAAATATGTTTTCTGAACATTTGTTAAAAAATTTGTTTGAAAACATGCATAAATAACCTAAAATAGGATGTTTGCATAAATGTTATTCAGTGGCTGTGAAGTTCTACATTTACACCAATAGAAAAGAACTGTCCTAAAAAAAGCTCAATTGCATTACATTGTGGGATGCAATAATTACATCTCACACAAAAAGATTACTAAATATTACAAAAAAGAATATATTGAATCCTTAAGCCAACAGCATTTTTAAAGAGAAAGATCTTTCTCATCATTTGAGAGATCATAATGTTCATCTACTCCTGAATTGTTCTGATTACAGCTAAAGAATGTTAAAGACAAGAATGACTCTTTTAAGAATTCATTATCTTGATTTTTCTGTTGTCTGTCTTTGATGTGGTTGTATTTTAGAGAAATTTTTAATATGGTTGACTTCCATATTGAATTTATCTCTGTTGTGATTTTCTAATGTTATTTTATCATATTTATATTTATCATATCATATTTATAAAATTTATTTTAACTCAAAATTGTTAAGCAGAAAGAATAAACTTCAAATTTTGTGCAGTCCAAAATATTACACTGACAAAATATGACTTGATGAATATACAGTTCTAGGCATTTGGCTATTGATTATTCATGCTGGTTTGTATTTAAAAGTGTTGTAGATTTGGAGATTATGCTTTGATTTATATAGACCTTGATAATGACAGTTCAGAGCATTGATCCAGAGCATTTCAGCTCTGTGATTTCAGTTGTTTACAGTCTTTTACTGCTATCTTGTGGATACAGATGAGTAATATAGGCTACAATTTTAATCATTGAAATTTCAGTATTATAAATTATTATTATTTTTATTTTTTTCTGAAAATGTAAAAAATCCAGTATGTTTCTTGTAAGGGTTTCTCCAAGACTTTTTCCCTCCATTTCTGTCACCAGTGAAGTTTGGGTTCCTTGATGCTGTCGCCTTTTGTCTTGCTTAGTTTGGGACACTTAATATTCAACAATATTATTGATTTGACTGCACTGACACTATCAGACTGAACTGAGCTGGATGATGACATCACTGTTTTCTGCTTTATTGCTGAATTGAACTCATTCCATAATTGATGAACTTTACACTGTTACTGAGCTGAACTGAGTCGACACTGAACTATTGACTTTTTAGAGCTGCTTTACAGTAGAATTAAATTCTGTTTGCATCACTGAATCATCATTTCTTGTTTATCACCGTAATGCTTTGAAACAATCTGTATTGTATAAAGTGCTATAAATAAAGGTGGCTTGACCTGACTTTACCTGTGGGTAATCCTAAATCTCATGGCTTGCATGTTACTTTCAAAACTTCTTATAGATATTTTTTGTGAGCTAAAAGTGTCTTCTTCAGAAATCCTGTCTTCCTGTCAAGAGTCTCTCTGCTCAAGTTGCTCCAGTCTGTTTTCTGCTGCTGTAGGTCTTTTCAACAACCACAATTTATTTGAAATTTAAGTAAAACCAAGTTTTTTTTTTTTTTGACCATTACTGCTATTTCGAAATATGTCTTGTAATGTGGCCTTGGTACACTCTCAATGTACAATTTATGTAATTTAAAACTAAAAGAAACATCCCACAGTGAAGCAGCAGAGGTTCATTGTGCCTCATGTCCTCCTCCATCCTCCACTCTCACTCTCTTTGCTTTAGTGTCTCTGTGTTTGTGGCTGCTTGTTCTGCGTATCTTTCTCTTTCCTTGGTCAGTTTCTGTTGGAAGAGTCTCGTCTGGGAGAGGCTGCAGTTATGCCTCAGAAAGCTGCAGAGCTGGACAGTTCTGAGTTTGACGTGGTGTTCAGCGCTGCTCATATGCTCAGGTGTGTGTGTGTCTGTCAAACATTCACATCGCTACATCTGCACACTTTTGCTTCAGGTGGACTCCACTTGTTTCATCATCATTGATCACCCTCTTGGGGTTTATTTTGTGATAATGACCAGTTTTATTCTGCTTATTCCACAGTTGCTTGCCAAATGTGGACATATTAATTTTACTTTAAATTATTTTTTTAACAACTAAGCTAGTTAATTATTCTCTCTTGCATTGACACAGTTGAAACTGTGACATATTATACCCAAAAATTCTTCATACGTGGACTACCAGTAAAATTGATAAAAATTTGGAACCAAAAGTTATTCAGACACTTTGACCTGACCATGTTTTGCTTAAGTGTTATCTGATATAATTAAGATTAATTTTTTTCTGACACAGTTTAACTCTGAGATCTTGTCATATTTTATTACCATTTATTTAAAATAGTGAACTGTATTAATGACTGACATGTTCAAGGTGTCTGAATAAATTTTGCTTTGACTGTATATCCGTAAAATTATTATTATTATTTTAATCTTGGACTCATCACATACTTGTTATCGTTGTTATAATAATAATAATAAGTGCCGCCTTCAGCCATTTTGTTAGATAATATGGATATTTTTGTACCTTGCAGTTACCTTGCAGATTTTTTTAAAGTCTTCTATCATATTTGTTGCATCTGCTTTTTTAGAATGTTCTGTTTTTTTTTCTTCCCTAATTCTATACCCATCCATGATTCTCTCTTTTTGTGTCTGCTTTTCTGGTTCTCCCAGCATCCAGCAGCTCTGATGAATCCTCCATCCTCCATCTTAATGGGAAGCTGAAGGAAGCTGAGATCAACTACCTCCGTGTGCTGCAGCTCAAACCAGACGACCTCATCACTCAGTCCAACCTTCACAAACTCTGGAATGTCATGCAGAAACAAGGCCTACGAGCTGCTGGAACCTCTGCAGATATTCCATCTGTGGACATCTGATCTTATTTGAGATGGATTTCTGTGGTTATTCAGCCCTTACGGTGGACGGATGTTGGAGGAACTGGTTAAAACTTGAACTGATCTAGTGGTTGGGAGTGAAGATGGAGCCTCTGTGAAGTTCTGTATTGAACAGTAAATAGTGTAAGAGAACAGTAAAGTGCACTGGAAAGAGTGTAATAGTCTCTGAATTTTACTTCTCACACACGCAGGAGAGGTGGTGTTTGCAACAAACTGGATTGTGTTCTTCTGAGAGCAGAGACCAGGATGGACTGTCTTGCATATGTAGAAGGCTAAATGTCGTCAGCGGTAACTCATACCAACTGAAGTGTCATACAGTATCTCACAGAAGTGAGTACACCCCTCACATTTTTGTAAATATTTTATTATATCTTTTCATGTGACAACACTGAAGAAATGACACTTTGCTACAATGTAAAGTAGTGAGTGTACAGTTTGTATAACAGTGTAAATTTGCTGTCCCCTCAAAATAACTCAACACACAGCCATTAATGTCTAAACCGCTGGCCACAAAAGTGAGTACACTCCTAAGTGAAAATGTCCAAATTGTATATTGTCTGTATACTGTATATTGTCATTATGCAGATATTTAAAATGTCTCTTCTTTATTTATTGTTGATCAATCAGTGATTTGTCACTTATAAATGGTTGTTAATAGAACTTAAAATCTCTCAACATTCAGCACTGAATCTATGAAGCACAATGTTGCTGACTGTCGTAGAGCTTAATTTGCAGACTTTTTACCAAAACATTTTACTACAATAAAATGTGTTTGACCAAAAATCATTCAGAATTTTTATTATAAGAAAGAACTGAACAATTTCTGTTTCAGTAAGCATTGAGACGCTCTCTCCTGTCAAGACAAGGACAAGAAGACGTTTATCAGCGCGTTTCATTGATTTTTCAGTGTTTTGCTGCCCTCTATTTTTAGAACAAGTGTTTTGCTGCCACCTTTTGGGTGAGTAACGCATTGCCACATTCAATGCACATAAACATTGCCCAAAGTTGCTAAGTTCTCTGTGTGTTATAGTGAATGAAAACTTTTTATTTACAACTGATTTGTGGGTTTTTCTAACAACAAACATTAAAATTTATCAAATTGAATAATAATAAAAACTATGCTTAAAAGGGGAATCAGGTATATATTCAACATAAATATATTTTTTACATGTTATGATGTTTGAATTGAGCAGTTATCAGTGTTTATCAGCAGGTGTTTGGGTCTGATGCTGTATATAACATAAGGTGCTTCCTCTGAAATCTTCAAAGTCTCCAAAATGATGTGTCTACTTTTTGCCTCTAACGTGTGTGTGTGTGTGTGTGTGTGTGCGTATGCATCCTCAGTGAAGTGTCTCTAGAGAGGAGGAGTTCTCTTCAGAGCTGACGTTCTTTTAATATATATGGTGAAAATCAGAAATGCCTCCTCTGATTTGTTATTGAAGTTGTTTGATGATTTCCTCTAATAAGGTAATGATGAACCTGATTGGAAAGTTTTAGGGCTCTCCTCTTTAGGGGGCTGACAGTACCCATGTTCTTCAGTGTATTCGAGGGACAGAAAGGAATCTTGTGTCACGTTCTGAGCTGATGAAATGGTGTGCGTCGAGCAGAAGACGACGATGAGGAATCTGATGTTTCTAATAAAACTCATCATCAGTAGGTTTATAACTTCAGTTGAGGGAGAAATTATCTTAATTCAAACATTTATATGGAATTAGATACTGCAGCTGACTTGTTTAACTGGCACATATTATGTACTGTATATTGTGCTTTGTTGTTAATATCCTTTTTCCTCTTTTCTTTTTTTTCTTTTTTCTCTCTCACAGTCTTTCATTGTTCTGCAGCACAAAAGGACAGTGTAAATATGAGGTTGGTTGGTGGTCACAGTCGCTGTGCTGGTAGAGTGGAGGTTCTTCATAGAGGTCAGTGGGGAACAGTGTGTGATGATCTCTGGGATTTGGCTGATGCTGCAGTGGTGTGTAGAGAGCTGGACTGTGGAGAACCTGTAGATGCTCTGGGTGATGCTCATTTTGGACCAGGATCAGGACCAATCTGGATGAGTTATGTCACGTGTACTGGATCAGAGTCTACACTGAAGAACTGTGGGTCAACAGGATGGGGTAAAAGCAACTGTGAACATACTGAAGATGCTGGAGTCATCTGCTCAGGTAAACTGTTACATTCTGCACCATATTATTAAATCACTACAAATAGTCTGCTTTTCACCAACTGCATAAAATGTAAAATATTTAAATTTTATTCGCAGCATTCTAAAGTTTGGGGTCAGTAAGATTATGTTTTTGAAAGAAGTCGCTTATGGCCACCAGAGCTGAAACTGTGCTGTTATTACAGTTTAAAATAACTGTTTTCTATTTTAATATATTTTAAGATGTAATTTTTTCCTGTGATGCAAAGCTGAATTTTTAGCAGACATTACCTGTCTTCAGTGTCACATGATCCTTCAGAAATCATTTGTAGATTTGGTGCTCAAGAAACATTTCAGCACGGTTGAAAATGGTTGTGTTGCTTAATGAAGCGTGTGTGTATGTGTGTGTGTTTGTGTGTTTTTGAAGGATACTTTATAAAATCATATTTAAATAATATTAAAATCATGAATATTTGAAACAAATATTTTGTGTATATATACACACACACACACACACACACACACACACACACACACACACACACACATATATATATATATATATATATATATATATATATAATAAAAAATATAAAAATGGGATGCACTGATACCAAGCTCATGTACTTGTACTCGTACTCGTACTCGTAAAAATACCCCCGATACCAAAGACCGATACCGCACATGACGTAACTGACAGAATTTTCCGTGCACAGAGACACCGGCGGCAGCAGCAGAAACAATGTCAGCCTCAGAGGTGTGGAAATACTTCAAAATTAATGCTGACACAACACACACATTGCGAACTGCATGCTTTCAATCACAATTCGTTATAGATTACTGAAGGCGGGATAGGCGGAATCGCGCTGAATGACACAGACAAGAAGCGCTCTCTCTCTCGCACGCGCTCTCTCTCTCTGTCTTCAGCGCGATCAGTTCTCCTTGCGCCTGAATGGTCAAATGGACACATAGTTGTCAAAATGTCCATCGTGTGGAGTATCTCACGTAAATACAGTTGGTTATGGCTTAAGTGGACGTAAACATTTGGGTGAAAACAGGATATGTGTCAGTATCCATGGATTCGGTCTTACAGGGACCGTAGCCTATATTTGTCATTAATGTTAATAAAACAACAAAATATGTTAAATAAATGTATACATGGTAAATAAACCTACTGTATCTGAAAAACGTCTCAGGTTACGTATGTAACCATGGTTCCCTGAGAACAGGGAACGAGACACTGCGTTTGAAACGCCTCCACGTGAACTGGTGTCTGAAAACAATATCAACTCACAACAATCCTATTGGCGGCGACAGCCTATGATGTCATCATAGCGCAACCCGGAAGTATATAAGGAGCGCCTAGAGAACCAGTCAGTACCTTATCGTCTGAAGGGACTGTTCAGCAGGCAGCCCTGTTCTCAGGGAACCATGGTTACATACGTAACCTGAGACGTTCCCTTTCAAAAGGGAACTCTACACTGTGTTTGAAACGCATATGGGGAACGATATACCCACGCCGCCATGCTAGAGGGGAGTGCATGCCAAAAAATGGCTAGACAAACATCAGAACTAGCAGCTTCAACTGAGATGCCAGAGCCATTCCTTTTACGGGTCATACATAGGCTGTCAGTGACAGCATTCCCTATGGCCAACAACCCAAGCTATAAGGCTTCTGGAACCAAACTTCTTTTCAAAGAAAAGAGGGTACCTTTAAGGGAATGTGGCCAGGGGGCCCGAGGGAACCCTAGCCAGTCACTTGTCAGGGGAACGTACTTGACCCTGATTGCCACCAGGGAGGCCGACCTGGTCTACTTTTACAGAAACCTAGTCTTGGCCAACAACCTGTCTGATCACAGAGTCTCAAATCACATTCTTTAGAGAAGATATCCAGTAAGAGTGACTGCAAAGAGGCAGTAACCAAATCAGACCAGAGCGTAGAGACGGGCATCCTGGAGAGCAAGACTCAGCTTAGTGCTTATTACCCTTACCAATGAGGGGAGTAACACTTTGCTCAATCCTAGGATCTACTCAGCACGTGATTATTTGCACGTGATTATTTGAGGACGCTGTGCACTCTAAAGGGACCCAACAAGGGGAGTACATTTATCAGCCTGGGGGCTGATCCTCAATAGTGAGGCCTCAGAGAGGCCTTCAACCACTGACCAGCTTAAGGAGCTAAGTACTATGCAGAGCCACCCTCAAAAAGGGAAGTACAGAGCTCAACCTAACAGATAAACCGTACTGTAGGCACAGAATCATGGAGGGCCCTGGAAGGGGCCTGCAACATGACGCAAATTCTACATTGTGTAGAAATATCTCACAGCAGCTTGCGAAAGGACAACATGTGAAACTACATGCTCAATCTGCTTAAAGAACACCAGATGTGGGGGGAAAAGCTTAAAGGGCGGCCTGTGAAGGCCACACACCTAGAACAGCTTGCTTGCTGATAAGCAAGATCCCACAAACATGGAACTCGCTCAGAATGAAGCTAGCAGATAAGACTGTAGAGTGCCCACATATTACAGTCTACCTCAACGCATTCCAACAAGCAGTGTACTCAGTAAAAAACACTTTTTACTCTTTAAGCAAGAGGAGTACAACTTACTCCATCATGCTCTAGAGGAGGTCCAAACAGGACCTGCGACTTCAGAATGACACGGGCTTCAGCTAGTGGCAGTGTCTATGCTCTAAGGGAGCCAAATCTGAGAACCAAACTCTCCAGTGAGGTTGACTAGTTTAGCTCAACCTGAGCACACATTCCAACCGGCAATGTACTCAGTAAAAACACTTTTTACTCTTTAAGCAAGAGGAGTACAACTTACGCCATCATGCTCTAGAGGAGGTCCAAACAGGACCTGCGACCTCAGAAAGACACGTGGCGTCAGCTAGTGGCAGTGTCTAAGCTCTAAGGGAGCCAAATCTGAGAACCAAACCATCCAGTGAGGTTAACTAGTTTAGCTCAACCCGAGCTTAATTTATATAATATATATATATATTTTTTTTATGTGTGAAATACCACTGATGGTATCAAAGCTACATTTTTTTTGTCATTGTAATATCTGTGGAGGTTCATTGTTCAAATATACAGTGTTAGCCTGTGGAAGTATGAATGTGCAAAACAAGGTGCTTTAGCAGAAATGTAGTTCACAGGCTCCCTCTGCTGGTCACAAGATGAACAACATGCTCATCTTCACTGTAAATTGTGGTTTTTCTGGGTCATCTGAAAGAAACTATTTTTGTGCAATTAAGTACATTTCACATTAGTTACAGGAATTATTTTGAGATGTATATAAATAGTTTCACAAAATCAGTTTTTTTCTGCCTGTCATTAGTGTAAAAATGGCTTACTTGTGTGCTGTGCTCTTAGTAAACATTTACTTAAATGCTTTTGTAAAAGAGTATTAATTTTACAAAATTGAGTTTATTACATGTTAATGTCATGCTAGCATATATATACACTAATAAACAGTGTTGTTAGGTTATTCACAGTTAGTTATCAGTGCTTTTATCTCGTCTCTGCAGGTGTTGGGCTTTGATGCTGTAAATAAACTGGAGAGTTTCCTGTCTCCTGTAAGTCAAATATATATGTGTGTGTGTGTGTGTGTGTGTGTGTCTGTGTGTGGAGGAGGAGTTCATCAGCACTAACAATTTTGATATATATGGAGAAAGTCATAAAAGCCTCCTCTGATTTGTCACTGAAGTTGTTTGATGGTTTCCTCTGTTGTGTCTAATAAGGTAACAGCGAGTGTGATTGGAGGGTGTTGGACCTCTTTCTCTCTCATTAAGGGGTGTGAGAGGATGCCTGTACTTCTGTATCATCAGTGCGGAGAAGCTTGAACTGGATGTTGAATTAATGAAGCAGAGAGAGATGGAGAGATTCCTGACACTCATTTTACTGTCTTCAGTTATAAAACTCATCACAGCTGGTAAGTACACATGAAATGAATGAGATTATTTTTAGAAATTAAGGGGTCGGACCAGGGGCGCGGGAACATGTTTTAGGTTGGGGGTGCTGTGTGTGCGTGCGCGCCCAGGGGAAGGGGGTATTTTATATACTCAATAAAAAGAAGCATTTATTAAGTATATAAAACGGGTCAAAACTCCGGGAAACAACAAGCATATCGCTAAGAAAAAAAAAAAAAAGACAAAAAAAACAAACAAACAAAAAAAAAAAACTGAGAACACTGCATAGTCCATACACCAGGACATTTGACTGCACAACTGGAAATACATTAGCCTAAGCATTAAACAAATAAAAAGTATAAAACGTTTTTTTTTCAGTACATCCGAGACCCAGCTAACAAAAATATGTTCTTAGAATGTTTTGCTAATATTCCCATTAAGTTCTGGAAACGTTATTTCTGAATGTTATTTAAACATTGAAAACGTCCAGTTTTTTTAATCAAGAATGTATCAAGAATGTTTTTTCTTGGTTTATGTGTATGTTAGAGGAACATTCCATTCTATCATTTTGGAAATGTTATGAAAACGTTATTTTGTAATATTTTTGGAACGTTCAAATTATCAGTTTATGTATTAAGAACGTTTTTTCTTGGTTTATGTGAACGTTAGAGGAACATTCCATTCTATCATTTTGGAAATGTTATGAAAACATTATTTTTGAATATTTTCTGAACGTTTAAAACACTATGAACGGATGGTCAGTCCATCACCGTGCTCACACACAGACACTTGAGTATTGCTAACTTCCCTCTGCTGCATGTGTTTGAACTGTGGTGGAAACTGGAGTACCTGAAGGAAACCCACACTGACACACAGAGAACCTGCTAACTCCTGGCTTAGCCGGGACTCGAACTGGGGACCTTCTGGCTGTGAGGTGACAGTACTACCCATTGAGCCACTGAGCCACTGTACTGCCTAGTTTATATTTATGTTTATATAAATTCAAGTGATAAAAAATAGATACAATTTCTTAAAACCACATGTATGGATTTCAAAGTAGCAGAATTTTTAAGTACCAAAAACTGTGTTAAGGCACATGTTTCCAGAGTGTTGACATTTTTCTGGAGTATTAAGTAAGAGCATTAAATTTTTGAATACAAAAATAACAGATATGACTTTACTTTAAGATTCACATTTTACTGTAGTAGTACACTAACTGTGTTTAGAGTCTCTGGGAAGTAGACTGTCCAAAACATGGAATCAAGAGCAAAGCTTACGTTTTCTAAACCAAAACACAACCCCACCAAGTTAAACAAGGGAAAAAAGAACACAAACTCAAACATACAACTAGACAGCACACAAGTCAAATCTAACAAGACATGTGGAAAACAACACTACAGAAAAAGAAAACAACAAAATTGTGTTCTGCATATGTGTTTGGATTTCAAACATTGTCATTTTACAGTGATGCTTCAGGCTGAAGAGAGACCTTATAGTTGTTTTATTAAAAATTATATATATATATATATATATATATATATATATATATATATATTATATTTTGAATGTTTAAAAACTGGATATTTTGAATGTTTAAAAAATATTTTAGGAATAATGTTTTCATAACTTAATGGGAATGTTATCAAAACATTCTAAACATTCCCTCTTGCCTGTATATTTTATATACAACTTGCATTCATTATTTGTTCCTTATGCATGTGTCTTGTGACTTCATGGTCTCTTCAGTTCTATTTATCAAACAAGTAGTAACATTTAAAAAAATGTTAGATGAACTTCCAACTAACATTTCAAAAACATATAGCAAATATTAATAACATCATAAAGACGTTACGACAATGTTGTTCTAAGAACGTTTTCTCTCAATGTTATGAGAATGTTCTTTAAGTAAAATAACATTGTATGGACGTTCCATGAACGTTGTTCTCACAACGTTTTCTCTATATTACGAGAACATTCATTAAGTACAGATTACATTGTAAGGACGTTTCATGAACGTTGTACTCAGAACGTATTATGATAACATTATGAAAACATTCAGCAAATAATAATAACATTAAAAGGATGTTCTGAGAATGTTATCCTAGAACGTTTTCTCTCAACATTATGAGAACATCAGTCAAGTTAAAATAACATCATAAAGACGTTTCAAGAACGTTATGAGAACTTTTTCACTCAACATAATGAGAACATCAGTCAAGTACAAATAACATCATAAAGATGTTTCAAGAACGTTGTTATGAGAACGTTTTCGCTCAACATTGAGAACATCAGTCAAGTACAAATAACGTGATAAAGACGTTTCAAGAACGTTATTATGAGAACGTTTTCGCTCAACATCATAAGAACGTTCCAACAATGTTGTTCTAAGAATGTTTCCTCTCAACGTTATGAGAATGTATTTTAACTATGAAAACATTATAAGACTGTTCCTGAAACATTATTTTAGGAATGTTTTTTTCTAACATTTACATAACTTTTACATAACGTTAGTGAAAGTTATGGAAACGTTCCCTGTTAGCTGGGGATTTCCATGTTCCACTTTTAAGTTAGGCTACATGTCGCCTAGCCCTAGCCACAACCTACAGATCCCAGCATAAACGGTGATACATTATAATATTTGTTATTAAAGTATCAACAACATTCAGAAACATAAAAGCAAGCATAGGCAGTACGTGCTGCGTGAAAGTTCGTCGCGATCTCACAACGCTTCAATAACTGCACAATGATTCTTTAATAATAATGTCTACACTTTTTTAATCAGGATTTGCCAGCATGCAAATCATTCAGCTCTGAACAAAAACTCCGGCGTTTTGAGCGGTGAGTGGATCCTAACGTCTCACTGCGTTCCAGAAATCAATAGATTTGTCTGTGATTGGCTACATTGCTCAACGCTGCAAAACACGTTATTGGGAACTCTGCCTATGCTTGAGCTCGATCTTAGTTGTTCTTTAAAAAAACAAAAACAAAAACAAAAAACATTTCTATAGCCCATTTAAAGTGTTTATTAACAAACAAATTATTAAATGATAAAAATGAGTAAATGTAACTGAACAAAAATTTGCGTTGCATTTACTGTCCTGTGAAAACAGGGGGTGCTGCAGCACCTCTACTTCCCGCGCCTATGGGTCGGACTATGTTATTTAATCACTTAAAATTAAACTATACTGTAATCTGTATTTCTTAGATGTCTGTGTAAACGCGTTGTTACAATGTTTTGAATGTGCTCCTGTGTTTAGCAGGCAATTTTTCTCTTTCTCTCTTCTCTTTTTCTCTTTGTCTCTCTCTCTCATTATAAATGCTATATTATGTCAATATCACAAGAAAATGAAGTTGTGATCATGACAAACAAGACCCTAAAGATATTTTAGGGTTTAGCATGTTAGCCTCTTACACAATACCAAGAGCTCACGCAGAAGAACTATACAGAGGGAAAAAAATGTATAAAAGAATACATCAGGTTTAATATAGCTTAAGCTCAATCAACATCATTTGTGGCATAATTTTGTTTACCACAAAAATAAATGTCTGCTTGTCCCTCATTTAAAAAATATATATATATATATATGGGTTACAGTGAAACATTTACAATGGAAGAGAATGGGGCCAATCCATGAACTTTAAAATACTCAGTCTCGATAATATAAACACAAGATGTAATCAATATGTGTGTTAACATGATTTTAGTGTGGAAAAAATTGCTTACTAACCTTTTCTGTGCAAAGTTATATCCAGTTTTACAACTTTGTTTCAACATAATAAACCCTGTAATTATGTTTTACACTATTTACAGCTAAAAATACTAATGCATTTTAAGATGAGTAATTTAAGTCTTTAAACCCTCAATTTTTTTTTTTTTTTTTTTATAAAAAGGCAGTCAGTCTGATTTTGTTGTTGTTGTTAATCAACATACCTATGATGGTGATTGAGCTCAATTTGTATTGAACTCTGAATATTGATTTTAAATATTCAGGCATACAGTATGTGTCCCATTTTTCCAATTGTCCCACTTTGTAATGCTATGAATTAAACTCTCATCCCTTCATCTCTCTCATTATTACTGCTTAATATTTAGACGGTGTGAATGTGAGGTTGGTTGGTGGTCACAGTCGCTGTGCTGGTAGAGTGGAGGTTCTTCATAGAGGTCAGTGGGGAACAGTGTGTGATGATCTCTGGGATTTGGTTGATGCTGCAGTGGTGTGTAGAGAGCTGGACTGTGGAGAACCTGTAGATGCTCTGGGTGATGCTCATTTTGGACCAGGATCAGGACCAATCTGGATGAGTTATGTCTTATGTGCTGGATCAGAGTCTACACTGAAGAACTGTGGGTCATTAGGATGGGGCAAACGCCACTGTGATCATAGTAAAGATGCTGGAGTCATCTGCTCAGGTAAAGTATTTTTAGATATTAAAATTCATATTTTTGTAAGATTTTTTTGTGCTTCTAATTTGGCTTTTAATTTTTAAAGAAGTTGGTTTTAAAATGTTGACTTCAATAATAAACAAATTTCATATTTATATTTGTGTGTGTTTTTACATTATTTATTCCTTATAAGGCTAAAAATAAAATGGCTTCTATGCACAAATCTTTATCTTGAAGCCCTATAAATAATTCATGCTTTTGTTGATCTGTGTTGTCTTATTTAGAAGTCAGGCTGGTTGGAGGTTCTCACTGCTCTGGGAGGTTAGAGATACTTGAAGATCAGTCGTGGGTTTCAGTGTGTGCTGCTGCCTTTGACCAGCAGGATGCAGAGGTTGTGTGTAGAGAGCTGGACTGTGGGGCTCCTGTACAGGTGCTGGGAGAAGATGCTTTTGGAAAAGGAGACGCTCAAATGTGGACACAAGAGATTCAGTGCAGAGGAAATGAGTCTCAGATTCACCTCTGTCCAACATCACCATTAGATGAAAACAACTGTTCACATGAGCACAGCATTGGTTTGCTGTGTACCGGTAACAGTTCAAAGTACAACAAAGCATATTACATTTCATTTCATTTTATTATAACATTTTAAATTTACACTAGTTTTTTCTATTACATTCACAGACATAATAAATGTGAGGTTGGTTGGTGGTCACAGTCGCTGTGCTGGTAGAGTGGAGGTTCTTCATAGAGGTCAGTGGGGAACAGTGTGTGGTGATGGTTGGGATTTGGCTGATGCTGCAGTGGTGTGTAGAGAGCTGGACTGTGGAGAACCTGTAGATGCTCTGAGTGATGCTCATTTTGGACTGGGATCAAAATCAATTTTTAGGATGAAAAATGCGATGTGTGCTGGTTCAGAGTCTACACTTAAGAAATGTGGATTCTTACAATCAAGTGTTCCTGATGTGTGTCTTGATAAGAGCGCTCAAGTCATTTGTTCAGGTAAGCTAAAGCTAAACAAATCCCTTCTTAATGGACAAAACAATTTCCACCTTCTTTTTGACCACACAAACTGTTTGGTTCAGACTGTAATAATCAGGGACATTGTTAAAAATAAACTTTAGAAGCTTGTTTCTAACTCTACATTCTAATGTAATTCCCTGAAATGTAATGTATTCTGATTTTTACAGTAACAATAATTATTCACTGTTTTCCATATGAGCCATTTTTTGTAGCTTACTTTCAAGACCTTTTTGGACAAGGAAAAAGTTTTGCTGACATGTATAATATTATTTTTTCACAGTAAATTTCTTTTATTTCAGAAGATAAAGAAAAATATGATTTCTTATTATATGAGTGATATACTGAATTTGAATGTACTGAATTTCTCTAACTTTAAATTTGGTTCTTTCCTGTGTTGTTCTTTCAGAAGTCAGGCTGGTTGGAGGTTCTCGCTGCTCTGGGAGGTTAGAGATACTTGATGATCAGACGTGGGTTTCAGTGTGTGCTGCTGCCTTTGACCAGCAGGATGCAGAGGTTGTGTGTAGAGAGCTGGACTGTGGGGCTCCTGTACAGGTGCTGGGAGAAGATGCTTTTGGCAAAGGAGACGCTCAGATGTGGACACAAGAGATTCAGTGCAGAGGAAATGAGTCTCAGATTCACCTCTGTCCAACATCACCATTAGATGAAAATAACTGTTCATATGAAAATGATGTTGGACTGGTGTGTGCAGGTTTGAGCCTTTTTAAATACACTGAAATCAAATTTAATGTTCCCAAAATCTACACTAAATATTAGTTAATTGTATTATAGTTTTTTCTCTTTGTGATACTTTCCCTTCATTCTTTCCCTTTATCCATATGGCTTTACTCTCTCTTTATTCATTTTATAGACAATATGAGAGTGAGGCTGGTTGGTGGTCACAGTCGCTGCGCTGGTAGAGTGGAGGTTCTTCATAGAGGTCAGTGGGGAACAGTGTGTGATCTTTACTGGGATATGGCTGATGCTGCAGTGGTGTGTAGAGAGCTGGACTGTGGAGAACCTGTAGATGTTCTGGGTGGTGCTCAGTTTGGACGGGGATCAGGGCCAATATGGACAAATCGCAAGTTATGTACTGGATCAGAATCTACACTGAAGAACTGTGGATCAGTAAATTGGGGTTTTTATGACTGTGATCATACAAAAGATGCCGGAGTCATCTGTTCAGGTAAACTGCTCCAAACCCTGCCCTGTTTTTACATCACTGATGATCCTACTGCCTTAAAGGTGCTATATGTAAGATTTTCACTTTAATAAAGCATAAAAATACCCCAATATGTTTGCAAATATTTATGAAACATGTTAAGTTCACCTACTTGTTTCTCAGAAAAACAATGCAACAGCCAGATATTCTACTTTGCAATGTGCGTTCCGTGTTGGAATGTCTGTCTTTGTTTTGGTCTGTGCAAAACCGCATGCTGCCAGTTTATCCAATAGTATTTCGACATCACAGGTTGCCAGTTGGCGGAATACACCGTGTATTGCAGCCATGGAAACCAGCAAATAAACTGGGTCAGAGAATAGCAGATTCTACCCGACCTAAAAGCCTCTGCATCCATCTAAAAATCTCTATTGCATGTCCTCAAGCTGGCAACCTGCGTCTTTGAAGGAGGGGGCAGGGCAAACAATATTTTAAATTTGGACTGCAGTACCTATTCCGACCACTGGGTGTCATTCCTACATACCACACCTTTAAAGGGAAAGTTCAACCAAAAATTAAAATTGTCATCATTTACTTTGTGTCTTTTCAAACCTTTGTGACTTTGTTCTGTGGAGCACAATGTATTTTTTTCTTATTATTTTGCTTTAATTATATTGAAAAGAGTATAAGGACATTCTGTAAAATTCACTTTTTATGTTCCATGAAAGAAATTCATATGAGTTTGGATTGACGTGAGATAGAGTAATTTGATTATTTTATTCCTTTCACATTAATAAGTCATGCTTTGTAGTACCAATAATGACAAGAATTACACATATGATAACAACCCTTACAAAAAAGAAGTTTATTCAAGTGTGCTAGTATACTTCTTTTAAACTAAAAATAAGGAAGTATACTTTCAGTCTACTTTTTATGTACTTCTCAGAAATATGGTTAAAATTGCACTTAAGTATACTTGACTTAGAAAAGTCTAAGTATATTTAGCCTATACTTGGACTCAATCTTTTGATCTAGACCCTAGATATGCTTAAAAGTATAATTAAGTATTCTAAGTATACTTGGCTTGTAGTTGTGTTTAATCTTTTGATAGATTAACCTATTAAATATACTTTTTTCACATAGTTTTACAAACAGTCTTATAAACTGACATTGTTTGAAAGTACTGATTTTTAAAGAAAACAGATACAGTATGTTCCTAATTCTGAGTATCTTAATTCTTGTGTAGGCTAGTCCACTGGTGGTCGTATAGGATCATTGAATAAAATGAACGAATGAGTCCACTGGTAGTGTACATAGGAATTTACATCAAATCTACTTTACTCTTTCTCTGCCATTGACTGAATATTCAGGCTATCAGTGTTTTCACTGTATGGTAGGAGGCGTTATTACACATCTTCTGAAAGAGTACTGAATCTCCGGATCAAAAAACACAGGCGAAGAAGACGCAGAAACAAATGCTAGAAGATTGCTCATGCAAATGTAAAATAACGCGATCATCAAACATTAAACAGCATATAAATTAAAACTGCCTAATTTTATTGAATGAAATGTCGACCCAGGTATAGGACTGTGAAATTTGAGGGTGTTGATGGACTCGATCTATTCCATCTATTTTGATCATTATTCTAGATCACATCGATTCAAGTCTGACAAAAATGCAGTTTTCTCAGCTTTTTGTTTAAAATTTTGCATTTTTTAATGAAACTTACCCACATTTAAGTATTAATAAAAAGGGTGCATGAAGGTAGAATAAAAATAGTACAGTTAAAGGTATATTTCAAGTTTAAAGAATTTATACTTAAATAGGAACATATAGTAGGGCAAAAATAATGTAGAAGTAGTAAACTATAAGTATGATATGTCGTCCACTTAAAGGTGCAGTATGTAGGATTTCTGTCCGCTAGAGGTCGCTAGAGGCCTATTCAAAACAAAGGCGTAGCTTGATGACGCCAAGTTTGAGCGCGGAATCTTGGGACATGTGGTCTTCACCTCAATGGACGGTGCAAAAGAATAGGGATATTGGACTCGGGAAGAAATCATGTTCATGGATGTGATTATTAACGTTATTGTAGTATGAAGCAGAGCTGGACCAAGTGTTGTGGGAGCTGAACGAGGCCGCTGGAGCGATTGCGCAACACGCCTCATGAGCAGCGGAACTTTTATTATGCCACAGTCGCCGGCGCCGCTTCTGCTTTTCCGGTCATGAGTATGAGGTAACGCAGCTCTGTTTATCATATTAGATACATTTGAGTGTGTTGAAAATTATGTTATAACGTTATTCTGTGCGTTTGCTCAGTGGCTGCTGTGAGACACTTGTTTGAGACAAGTGTAGTAAGCTAGAACGATTTTAGAATAACATATTGGATGGCTTGTGTTGATATGGCATGCAATTCATTTTAAAACGTATTGTCTGATGGACAAAATTCTGTATTACTGTTATTAAAAATAAAGCTGCATCTGATTATGCTATGTTAGCTACTTAACAAAATAGTGTTTTTCTCTGAGGCATGGTAAAGCATGGTGTTCGCAAAAAATCAAGAAAATTAGATTTAAACAATAAGACTAAACGTGTTGAGTTATATAACAACAATTACAAGCCCGATTCCAAAAAAGTTGGGACGCTGTACAAATTGTGAATAAAAAAGGAATGCAATGATGTGGAAGTTTCAAATTTCAATATTTTATTCAGAATACAACATAGATGACATATCAAATGTTTAAACTGAGAAAATGTATCATTTTAAGGGAAAAATAAGTTGATTTTAAATTTCATGGCATCAACACATCTCAAAAAAGTTGGGACAAGGCCATGTTTACCACTGTGTGGCATCCCCTCTTCTTTTTATAACAGTCTGCAAACGTTTGGGGACTGAGGAGACAAGTTGCTCAAGTTTAGGAATAGGAATGTTGTCCCATTCTTGTCTAATACAGGCTTCTAGTTGCTCAACTGTCTTAGGTCTTCTTTGTCACATCTTCCTCTTTATGATGCGCCAAATGTTTTCTATGGGTGAAAGATCTGGACTGCAGGCTGGCCATTTCAGTACCCGGATCCTTCTTCTATGCAGCCATGATGTTGTAATTGATGCAGTATGTGGTCTGGCATTGTCATGTTGGAAAATGCAAGGTCTTCCCTGAAAGAGACGATGTCTGGATGGGAGCATATGTTGTTCTAGAACTTGGATATACCTTTCAGCATTGATGGTGCCTTTCCAGATGTGTAAGCTGCCCATGCCACACGCACTCATGCAACCCCATACCATCAGAAATGCAGGCTTCTGAACTGAGCGTTGATAACAACTTGGGTTGTCCTTGTCCTCTTTAATCCGGATGACATGGCGTCCCAGTTTTCCAAAAAGAACTTCAAATTTTGATTTGTCTGACCACAGAACAGTTTTCCACTTTGCCACAGTCCATTTTAAATGAGCCTTGGCCCAGAGAAAACGCCTGCGCTTCTAGATCATGTTTAGATATGGCTTCTTTTTTGACCTATAGAGTTTTAGCTGGCAACGGCGAATGGCACGGTAGATTGTGTTCACCGACAATGTTTTCTGGAAGTATTCCTGAGCCCATGTTGTGATTTCCATTACAGTAGCATTCCTGTATGTGATGCAGTGCCGTCTAAGGGCCCGAAGATCACAGGCATCCAGTATGGTTTTCCGGCCTCGACCGTTACGCACAGAGATTGTTCCAGATTCTCTGAATCTTTGGATGATATTATGCACTGTAGATGATGATAACTTCAAACTCTTTACAATTTTTCTCTGAGAAACTCCTTTCTGATATTGCTCCACTATTTTTCGCTGCAGCATTGGGGGAATTGGTGATCCTCTGCCCATCTTGACTTCTGAGAGACACTGCCACTCTGAGAGGCTCTTTTTATACCCAATCATGTTGCCAATTGACCTAATAAGTTGCAAATTGGTCCTCCAGCTGTTCCTTATATGTACATTTAAATTTTCCGGCCTCTTATTGCTACCTGTCCCAACTTTTTTGGGATGTGTAGCTCTCATGAAATCCAAAATGAGCCAATATTTGGCATAACATTTCAAAATGTCTCACTTTCAACATTCGATATGTTATCTATATTCTATTGTGAATAAAATATAAGTTTATGAGATTTGTAAATTATTGCATTCCTTTTTTATACACAATTTGTACAGTGTCCCAACTTTTTTGGAATCGGGTTTGTAGTTTTCTGTCTATAAATATATCAAAACAGTTGTTCCCTTGTCTATTAAAATGTGTAATATATTAAACGGTCTTTGGTGTTTCTATGGTTTCTACAAAATAAAACCGGAAACCGAGGGTAACGCGGGTATGACGCAATTGACAGGTGACTGCTCACACGTCCCGGAGCCTTGGTTAAAATTGCAATTTTCTCACAATTTACAAATAGTTGGAAACATTTGGGATATTGTAAGTACTCAAGTGAACAAAATATATAACACTGGCCTAGTGGTTTTTGGATATTTTACTGCAAAAATCTTACATATTGCACCTTTAAAGAAAACTTACAAGTATACTTGCGGTGTAAAACTACTAAACTAGTAGTTTACTGAGAGTATACTTTCATAAACTAAAAAAATGTGCTACAAGTATTAAAAATATTAAACTACTTGTATACTTATAAGTTCACTTGTAGTACAGATGCAATACAAATGAGAAACGTAGTTGTGAACTAGTTATGCACTTAAAGTTTACTATTGTTACACTTGTAGTATACTTGTATACTTTTTATATACTGAATTTGAGCCAATTTATTCCCAAGAAGTATAGAAATAGTACACTTACAAGTTTACTACTAGTACAATGACATTAGTATACTTACTACTTAAAGTATACTTAAAGTATATTTTTAAGTATACATACATACATTATATAAGTATACATTATTTAAGTATACATCATAAAATGAACTTGAAGTATACTTCTTTTTCATAAGGGAAACCAATTTAAACGTTTCTTATCTCTTGCTACTTCAGGTGTCAGGCTTATTGGAAACTCCAGTTGCTCTGGGAGAATTGAACTTCTTGATAATCAGACGTGGGTTTCAGTGTCTGCTGCTGCCTTTGACCAGCAGGATGCAGAGGTTGTGTGTAGAGAGCTGAACTGTGGAGCTCCTGTACAGGTGCTGGAAGAAGCTGCTTTTGGTAAAGGAGATGCTCAGATGTGGACACACGAGATTCAGTGCAGAGGAAATGAGTCTCAGATTCAACTCTGTCCAACATCCTTAGACAAAAACAACTATTCACATGATAATTACCAGGGGTTGTTCTGTGCTGGTGAGTAAAAAGAATGAGAGTAATATCATACTTTTTACTCAGAGGGTGCTTCTCAGTCAGCTCCCTAGTTCAGTAGTCAGGACACTGACCAGGAAGCCAGCCATTTTGAGGGCGGTCTCAATCACAAAATTCTTTGAGTGCACTGGAGTGTTCGCTCCCTAAAAATACCACAATGCACTCCAAAAACCAGATGCTCACTCCAAAAACCAGATGTTCCTTTCTGAAGGAAATGCTGAATTGCAAAACATAAATAGCATAAACCAACACAATTTCAGCACAATATCATCATGACATGCAATAGAAGATTTGAAAAGACAAACCGTTATTTAATTACAGTAGTACTCACAGAAGTGAGTACACCCCTCACATTTTTGTAAATATTTTATTATATATTTTCATGTGACAACATTGAAGAAATGACACTTTGCTACAATGTAAAGTAATGAGTGTACAGCTTGTATAACAGTGTAAATTTGCTGTTATACAAGCTGCTGCACACTGCATCAAATTGGTCTGCATGGCTGTCGTCCCAAAAGGAAGCCTCTTCTTTCTTGTGCATCATCTTTAGCCTGCAAACAGTTTGCTGAAGACAAGCAGACTAAGGAAATGAATTACTGGAACCATGTCCTGTGGTCTGATGAGACCAAGATAAACTTAATTGGTTCAGATGGTGTCAAGCGTGTGTGGCGGCAACCAGGTGAGGAGTACAAAGACTAGTGTGTCTTGCCTACAGTCAAGCATGGTGGTGGGAGTGTCATGGTCTGGGGTTGCATGAGTGCTGCCGGCACTGGGGAGCTACAGTTCATTGAGGGAACCATGAATGCCAACATGTACTGTGACATACTGAAGCAGAGCATGATCCCCTCCCTTCGGAGACTGGGCCACAGGGCAGTATTCCAACATGAAAACGACCCCAAACACACCTCCAAGACAACCAATGCCTTGCTAAAGAAGCTGAGGGTAAAGGTGATGGACTGGCCAAGCATGTCTCCAGACCTAAACCCTATTGAGCATCTGTGGGGCATCCTCAAATGGAAGGTAGAGGAGCGCAAGGTCTCTAACATCCACCAGCTCCATGATGTCGTCATGGAGGAGTGAAAGAGGACTCCAGTGGCAACCTGTGAAGCTCTAGTGAACTCAATGCCCAAGAGGGTTAAGGCAGTGCTGGAAAATAATGGTGGCCACACAAAATATTGACACTTTGGGCCCAATTTGGATATTTTCACTTAGGGGTGTGCTCACTTTTGTGGACAGCGGTTTAGACATTAATGGCTGTGTGTTGAGTTATTTTGAGGGGACAGCAAATTTACACTGTTATACAAGCTGTACACTCACTACTTTATATTGTAGCAAAGTGTCATTTCTTCAGTGTTGTCACATGAAAAGATATAATAAAATATTTACAAAAATGTGAGGGGTGTACTTACTTCTGTGAGATACTGTATATGTTAGCATAAACATCAGTAGATAGTTGTCAAGTTGTGGTGTTGTATTGAATTGCACAACGAAGGAATAGAAGGGAAAACAGACCGACGTATAGGAATCCCTACCAAAGCGCCACAGTCGCTGCCCCCTTCCAGTTCCCTGTGCAAGCCTCCTACTCCCTCTTATCTAACTGGATGATGGGACAGGGCTAACACAAAGAGTGACCTACACTGCCGTTCCGTGATAACCCATACAATGTGAATATTGGATAACACTGGGAAAGCTTGCCTACTGACTGGGAAGGGAACGCTGCGGAAGCCACATTCTGAGATGCTCAGATGTGGACACAAGAGATTCAGTGCAGAGAAAACGAGTCTCAGATTCAATTCTGAATCTGAGGCTTGCCCACCGACTGGGAAGGGAACGCTGTGGAAGCCACATTCTTCCCCGAAGGAGTTTTGTGGAGAAGTACACATGGACTAACACCATAGGGCCATACTACATATGGAAATACTGGGGTGACTCCAACCTGGTAAGAGGTGGGTTCTCCCAAAGGGAAAGACATGGGCTTTGTTTAGGAGCAGTCGTGGAGTTTACACATATGCGATCCCCACAGGGTTACACATAAGGTACCCAGCCTAAATCCGGTTCTCAAGGATGCAACGGAGTAAAGGCCTGGCGCAAGACGCTCCATCACGTCCGGTCGCCGAGGGTGGTGGAGGACTCAACAAGGTCTGCCTTGTAGGGACTCTCTGGAGCAATAAGCTTGCTGGGCTGACACGCGCTGACTCTAAGCAGGGGCCTCTCCGTGTCTCTGACCGGTTGAGGTGAGAACACAGGAGGAGAATGGCCTAACACAAAGGCTATAGAATCTGTTATTTGTCGCCTAGCCTGCAGCTCTACAAATATCTGTTAGCGAGGTGCCATGAGCCAGCGCCCAGGAGGATGCAACACCTCTCGTAGAGTGAGCACGCAACCTGAGCGGGCATGGCACGCCTTGTGCTGGCCTCCGTAACAGACAAAGAGCTGGTCTGAGGTCCTGAGGCTTTGAGTTCTGTCTACAGTGCATCCGAAAGTATTCACAGCGCCTCACTTTTTCCACATTTTATGTTACAGCCTTACTCCAAAAGGGATTAAATTCATTATTTTCCTCAAAATTCTAACAATAATTCTAACAAAAACAATACCCCATAATGACATCATGAAAGAAGTTTGTTTGAAATCTTTGCAAATTTATAAAAAATTAAAAACCAAAAAAAAATCACATGTACATAATTATTCACAACCTTTGCTCAATACTTTGTTGAAGCACCTTTGGCACCAATTACAGCCTCAAGTCTGTTTGAGTATGATGCTACAAGCTTGGCACACCTATTTTTGGGCAGTTTCTCCTATTCTTTGCAGGGCCTCTCAAGCTCCATTAGGTTGGATGGGGAACGTCGGTGCACAGCCATTTTCAGGCTCTGGCTGGGCCAGTCAAGGACATTCACAGAGTTGTCCCGTAGCCACTCTTTTGTTATCTTGGCTGTGTGCTTAGGGTTGTTGTCCTGTTGGAAGATGAACCTTCGCCCCAGTCTGAGGTCCAGAGCACTCTGGAGCAGGTTTTCATCAAGGATGTCTCTGTACATTGCTGCATTCATCTTTCCCTCGATCCTGACTAGTCTCCCAGTTCCTACCGTTGAATAACAGCCCCACAGCATGATGCTGCCACCACCATGCTTCACTGTAGGGATGGTATTGGCCAGGTGATGAGCGGTGCCTGGTTTCCTCCAGATATGACGCTTGCTATTCAGGCCAAAGACTTCAATCTTTGTTTCATCAGACCAGAGAATTTTGTTTCTCATGGTCTGAGAGTCCTCCAGGCGGGTTGTCACGTGCCTTTTACTGAGGAGTGGCTTCCATCTGGCCACTCTACCATACAGGCCTGACTGGTGGAGTGCTGCAGAGATGGTTGTTCTTCCGGAAGGTTCTCGTCTCTCCACAGAGAAATGCTGGAGCTCTGTCAGAGTGACCATCAGGTTCTTGGTCACCTCCCTGACTAAGGCCCTTCTCCCCTGATCCCTCAGTTTGGCTCTAGGAAGAGTCCTGGTGGTTCCAAAGTTCTTCCATTTACGGATGATGGAGGCCACTGTGCTCATTGGGACTTTTAATGCTGCAGAAATTTTTCTGTACCCTTCCCCAGATCTGTGCCTTGATACAATCCTGTCTCGGACGTTTACAGACAATTCCTTGGACTTCATGGCTTAGTTTGTGCTCTGACATGCACTGTTAACTGTGGGACCTTATATAGACAGGTGTGTGCACCTTTCCAAATCTTGTCCAATCAACTGAATTTACCACAGGATGGACTTTAAGCAAGTTGCAGAAACATCTCAAGGATGATCAGTGGAAACAGGATGCACCTAAGCTCAATTTTGAGTGTCATGGCAAAGGCTGTGAATACTTATGTACATACGATTTTTTTCGTTTTTTATTTTTTAATAAATTTGCAAAGATTTCAAACAAACTCTTTTCACATTGTCATTATGGGGTATTGTTCGTAGAATTTTGAGGAAAATAATGAATTTAATCCCTTTAGGAATAAGACTGTAACATAACAAAATGTGGAAAAAGTGAAGCGCTGTGAACACTTTCCGGATGCACTGTATATACAGTCGCAGAGCGCGGGCTGGACAGAGCAAAGCCAGGGCTGGGTCTGCCTCCTCTGGGGGCAGCGCTTGCAGGCTCACTACCTGGTCCCTGAAGGGAGTGGTAGGAACCTTGGGCACATAGCCAGGCTGGGGTCTCAGTACCACATGGCCATCACCTGACCCGAACTCTAGTCATGGTTAGTTCCCCCTAAGGAACCTGACAACCTTCGCTCAAACCCTTGCTGCAAGAAGGAAAGCATCGCTCTGATCGAACATCTTCGGGGGTCTTCTCTGTGAGAAGAACACCACTCGATGAACAGATTCCACTTTAAGGCGTAAGCACGTCTCGTAGACGGTGCTCGTGCCGAAGTGATGGTGTTAGGTACCTCAGGGGGTAAGTCACCTAGAATCTCTGCGTCCCGTCCAGGGACCAGACATAGAGTTTCCAGAGGTCTGGATGCGGGTGCCAAAGAGTACCCATTCTCTGAGAAAGAAGGTCTTTCCTCAGAGAAATGCGCCAGGGGAGGGGCTGTAGCGAGGAGCATGAGTTCCAGGAACCTGGTCCGGTTGGGCCAATAGGGCGCAACTAACAGGACCTGCTCCTCATCCTCACTTACTTTGCAGGTCTGTGCAAGTAGGCTCACTAGGGGAAACGCATATTTGCGTAGGCCCCGTGGCCAGCTGTGTGCCAGTGCATCTGTGCCGAGTGTTCCCTCAGACAGGGAGTAAAACAGCTGGCAGTGAGAAGTTTCTGGAGAGGCAAACAGGTCTACCTGATCCTCCCCGAACTTTCTCTAAATCAGCTGGACCACCTGGGGGTGGAGTCACCACTCTCCCAGGAGCGTGGCTCATGAGAACTTGTCGGCCACACGATTGAGCACACCAGGAACATGAATGGCACGAAGTGACCTCAGATGCTTCTAACTCCAAAGGAGGAGATGGCGGGCAAGTTGCAACATGCGACGGGAGAGCAGACCACCTTGACGGTTGATGTGCGCAACCTCAGAGCAAGACGTGGGGGCCCGCCCACACCCCTGACACTGCATGCCCATTGTATGTGGCATCCCAGCTGGTGGCAGAGGCATCCATGAACACCACAGCATGCTGGGACACCTGCTCTAGGGGCACTCCTGCCTGAAGAAACAAGGGGTCCAACCACGGGCTGAAGGCTTGGCAGCATTCCGGAGTGATTGCCACTCAGCGTGTGCCACGTTGCCATGCTCATCTCGGGACTCGGCCGTGAAGCCAGTGCTGAGAGGGCCTCATATGAAGCAAACCAAGTGGGGTTACTGCCGTTGTGGCTGCCATATGCCCCAGGAGCCTCTGAAAAAATGTCTGTGGGACCGCCATCCTGCCATTGAACGTATTCAGGCAGTTCAACACCGACTGAGCACTTTCCTCTGTGAGGCGTGCTGTCTGTTCGACCGAATCCAACTCCATTCCGAGAAAAGAGCTCCTCTGCACAAGGGAGAGTTTGCTCTTTTCCTAGTTGACCTGAAGGCCCAACTGGCTGAGGTGACTGAGCACCAGGTCCCTGTGTTCGCATATTTGATCCCAAGATTGAGCTAGTGTGAGTCAGTCGTCGAGATAGTTGAGGATGCGAACGCCATGTTCTCTCATGGGAACAAGGGCTCCCTCCATGACTTTCATGAAGACGCGGGGAGACAGGGCCAGCCCGAAGGGCAGGACCTTGTACTGATATGCCTGTCTCTCGAACGCAAAGCGCAGGAACGGCCTGTGTCAAGCGAGAATCGAGACATGAAAGTATGCATCCTTTAGGTCGATCGCTGCAAACCAATCTCAAAAATGCATTTCTGCGTGAGCAGTTTGAACGGTAGCTTGTGAAGGCTCTGATCCAAAACTCACAGGTCCAAGATCGGTCGTAACCCACCGCTTTTCTTGGGTACAATGAAGTAGGAGCTGTAGAACCCTGACCTCATATCGGCTGGAGGGACTGGCTCTATTGCGTCCTATGCCAGTAGCACCGCGATCTCAGCACGCAAGACATGGGCATCGACTGCTTTCACTGAAGTGAAGTGCATGCCCCTTAACCTAGGGCGACACTGGGTGCCGGGCAAATTGAATCACATAGCTGAGCCTGATGGTCCAAATGAGCTAGCAAGACAACTGGGGAACGCTAGCCAGGCTTGCAGAGACCATACCAGCAGGACCAAGGGGACCGTAGGCGTACCCGCAGTGGGGGAAAGTGAAGTGGAACGCAGGGACGCAGCTCGGGGGGCTCTCTTTGTGAGGCCGCCTGAAGCCGGGTCTGAGTGTGCTGTGCAACACCTACCTGGTTCCACGGTTGGGCTGGGGGCACAGGAGAGGCTTTGGTTGCCTTCTCGAACCGCGCACTGCTGCCAGCTGGTGATAGAAGAGGGGATGAGAGTGGAGAGGTTTCTCTCCTCCCACTGCTCTCTGAGCCCTCTTCGGACCCAGAGATGAAGAAAACTGCTCTTTTGTTGAAAATGTGGGTACTGCTGGCAGCTTGGCCAGTAGCAGAACAAAAAGAAAAAAAAAAACAAAGAATTTACCACCCAGCCCTCCTCTGGAGGGGGTAGTGGTGCGGTCACCATCTCCCGAACAGCAGTCCCTTCCATCTCTGGGTAGCCCATCCTGGTCGCAGCAACACAGACAGCGAAATGTGCAGCCTGTCGTGTGCTTCCTTCTCTTTGAAGGCGCTCTCTTACCAGCCGTAAAAGAATGGCTTTTCAGCGCTCAAAAGCGCACTGTATCGGTCATGAGAACAGTCTTTTAGGCGCTGTAAAGACAGCCTTTTGCTCAAAATTGCTCTTTGGCACAACAGCTGCTGCAAATGATTGCATGCCAATGTGCATTGGCTCGTTTTAGTTACACTTGAAGTAGATTGGCCTCTCTAGCAAGATTCCAATTTGTCGGTCTGTCGAACGTGACCGACTGAATGGGAACTCAGGGCTTAAATGCATGGGGAGTAATGAGGATACTAATTTAACAATAAGTGAACGAAATCAGTAACTATGGGAACAGGGCATGAATGAGTAACCAAGGAAACTAATAAGAACAGGCAAACGGGAACAGAGCAAACAGAGAAAACAAAACTAAAACAGAACATGTTACAATAGTGAACAGTCTAGTTGATATTTATAATTAAAATGTGGCTAAAATGTTGCAGAGGTATATAACAACAATCAAAATATATTTCGTAACATACTTTAAACAGCATAAAAAAATGTCAGAAACATATTGGTCCTATGTGTTGTTGTTGATAAATACCAGTGGTGACAACACAGGCACCTAGTAATGTCACTGGAAATTTAGTAATCAGTGTCAGAATGTGTAGTGAGCCAGTGTGCCTTACCAGTGCCCTAATGTATGTACACAATATACTGATATGTGAACTAGTGTGCTTATGGAGATGCACCCATAGTCTCTGTCTGTATTTTACTGTCACTTAGATAAAAAGAATGTGAGGTTGGTTGGTGGTACCAGTCCCTGTGCTGGTAGAGTGGAGGTTCATCATAGAGGTCAGTGGGGAACAGTTTGTCATCATGCCTGGGATATGACTGAAGCTGCAGTGGTGTGTAGAGAGCTGGACTGTGGAGAACCTGTAGATGCTCTGAGTGATGCTCATTTTGGACGAGGATCAGGACCAATCTGGATGAGTGGTATGTTATGTGCTGGATCAGAGTCTACACTGAAGAACTGTGGGGCGGCAGGATGGAGCATAAATACGTGTACTCACAATTTTGATGCCGGTGTCATCTGTTTGGGTGAGTATTTTAACTGGTTGTCAATGAATTTATGAAATAAACATTTACAGTTTTCCAAACAAAATATTCTTTATGCTTATTTTATTTAACTATCAAGCATTTTTGTTTTTGTCAATTGTGTACTGTCATTCCTGTAATATGAACAGGTCATAAAGCTTCCAGACTTGTTAATGGATCTCACCTCTGCTCTGGGAGGATAGAAATACTTGATAATCAGATGTGGAATTCAGTGTGTGCTGCTGCCTTTGACCAGCAGGATGCAGAGGTTGTGTGTAGAGAGCTGGACTGTGGGGCTCCTGTACAGGTGCTGGGAGAAGATGCTTTTGGCAAAGGAGACGCTCAGATGTGGACACAAGAGATTCAGTGCAGAGGAAATGAGTCTCAGATTTCATTTTGCTCAATATCATCACACAAACACAGCTGCACAGGTGACAATAATGTGGGACTGATCTGTTCAGGTAAATTATAAATATTCAGTGTCTTTTTGTTTGTATACAGTATATCTTCTCTGTCAGCTGCATTATACTTCATTTTAACCTCTATGTTCTTTATGCAGGTTACACAGAGGCCAAATTGATGAACAGTTCAGACTCTTGTTCTGGAAGAGTGGAGCTTCAGTTCATCAATGAGTGGGGCACAGTGTGTGATGCATGCTGGGATATGAGAGCTGCCAGTGCCCTCTGTAGACAGCTGAATTGTGGGATTGCTGTGTCTGTTGTGGGATCAGACTGGTTTGGAGAGGGAAGTGGTGAAATCTGGGCTGATGTGTTTGATTGTGATGGGAATGAAAAAAAACTCTCAGAATGTTCCATCTCTTCATGGAGTCGAGCTGAATGTTCTCATAGACGAGATGTTGGAGTCATCTGCTCTAGTGAGGGGATTTTATTGATATAACTGTTTTAAATTATCTATATAAATTACCTTGCAATACTTTAATAAAATGCCACATATTTCACTCAGATTCTTCTCTGGCTGTTCATGATGGTCTGGTGCGGTTGTCTGGAGAGAGACAGTGTGAGGGGGAGGTGGAAGTTTCCATCCATCAGGTCTGGAGGAGAGTTCTGCTGGACTCCTGGAGTCTCACTGAATCCTCTGTGGTCTGCAGACAGCTGGGCTGTGGCTCTGTGCTGAACTTCTCCGGCTTCTCTTCATCCAGTCCTGAACACAGTCATGAGTGTGTGACGGGCTTCCAGTGCTCTGGGAGTGAAGCTCATCTGGGGAACTGCAGCTCTCCACAAACTCTCAACTGCAGCTCCAGACAACAGCTGTCAATCAACTGTCTTGGTGAGAAGAACAACATCTGGGCAGATTCTTCAGTTGTTAGTGATCACTAATGTGTTTTTCTTTCTCTGAATATCAGGTCGCGGGTCCATCAGGCTGGTGGGTTCTGGGGGAGACTGTGCAGGGAGGCTGGAGGTTTTTCACAGCGGCTCATGGGGGACAGTGTGTGATGACTCCTGGGATATTAAAGATGCCCATGTGGTGTGCAGACAGCTGCAGTGTGGAGTGGCCCTCAGTAACCAGCAGGTACCAGCCTGGTTTGGTCCTGGTTCTGGACCCATATGGCTGGATGAGGTGGAGTGTGAGGGGAATGAGACGTCCCTGTGGAGCTGCTCTTCTCCAGGCTGGGGAAAACATGACTGTCAACACAAGGAGGATGTAGGAGTCGTGTGCTCAGGTTAATATTACTCAGTTGTGAAAATCTTTATTCAGAAAAATTAAAATATTTAAAATATTTTTAATTTAATCTTTTTGGGTTATTTCAGTCATTTGTATATATGTAACATCCAGTGGTTGAAATTAATGGGTTGGATAAGAGCTGATATAGCATTCATGTTTCCATCTAGAGTTTAAAGAGATCAGGTTAACTGAGGGCTGTGAAGGGAATGTGGAGGTTTTCTACAATGGATCCTGGGGTAATGTGTGCTGGAACCAGATGGACAGAGACACAGTGAGTCTGATCTGTCAAAATCTGAACTGTGGAAGATCTGGAGCTTTTTCCAATTCTATTCCAAGATTGGAATCAGCTCCTAACTGGCTGGATGAAGTGAAATGTCGACTACATGATTCAAATCTGTGGCAGTGTCCATCTTTACCCTGGGGACTGAATGACTGTGGTGAAGATGAAGTGGCCAAAATCACCTGCTTGGGTAAGACTGATGTATTTTCTATCTCTAAAAATACAACAGTAATCCGTTAACATTACTGAGTATATAAACAAAATATAAATATAATATAATTAGGGCTGTCAAATTTAAAAAACATTAACTCATGGGATTAATCTTTTTCAGTTTAATGTGTTAGAAATATTTAAAGCTGCAATATGTAAAATTTTTGCAGTAAAATATCCAAAAACCACTAGGCCAGTGTTATATATTTTGTTCAGTTGAGTACTAACAATATCCCAAATGTTGCCAACTATTTGTAAATCGTGAGAAAATTGCTATTTTAACCAAGGCTCCGGGACGTGTGAGGAGTCGCCTGTCAATTGCGTCATCGTCGGTCTGCCTCGGTTTCCAGTTTTATTTTGTAGAAACAATGGAAACATAAAGACGCTTTAATATTTACATGTTTTAATAGACAAGGGAACAACTGTTTGGTTACATTTATAGACAGAAAACTATTGTTATATAGCTCAACACGTTTAGTCTTATTGTTTAAATCTAATTTTCTTGATTTTTTTTTTTTTTTTTTTTTTTTTTTTTGTGAGTACCATGCTTTACCATGCCTCAGAGAAAAACACTATTTTGTGAAGTAGCTAACATAGCATAATCAGATGCAGCTTTATTTTTAATAACAGTAATACAGAATTTTCTCCATCACACAATACATTTTAAAATTAATTCCATGCCATTTATCAACACAAGCCATCCAGCATTTAATATGATATTCTAAAATTGATCTTACTGCAGTGTGTCTCAAACAAGTGTCTCACAGCAGCCACCGAGCGAATGCACAGAGTAACGTTATAACATAATGTTCAACACACTCAAATGTATCTAATATGATAAACAGAGCTGCGTTACCTCATACTCATGATGACCGGAAAAGCAAAAGTGGCGCCGGCGACTGTGGCATAATAAAAGTTCCGCTGCTCGTGAGGCATGTGTTGCGCAATCGCTCCAGCGGCCTCGTTCGGCTCCCACAACACTTTATTCATGCAAATGCTTTTAAACCATTCAAGCGTGACAAAAGACAACTGCGAATCTACTGTCTGTGTGACATACACGACTCATGTGCACAAAAATCTGCTTCAGACAGCACGCCGGTCGCATTGAGTTCCCTTTTGCGCTTGAATGGACAAAAACATACAACATTATGCCAAAATGGCTAATAAACCTGCTGCTGTCTGTCATTAATGTTAATCAAAGCGCAAAAGAAAAAGAGAAAATCACTCATCTGTCTTGACTGAATAACTTTTATATCTTTAAAATGGATTAATCTAGATTTAATACATAATTTATGCAATGAAAACTATGAAGTGTTTGATAACGTATTCAATTTCTGTATGTTCTCTACCTGTTAGATCAAATGTTTAAAATATACTGTCTTTATGTTGTTTCTACACTAATTTGGAGATGAAATGTGAAATTATTATATAAAAATATATTAAAAAATTTAATGTTATGTGCGATTAATCACAATTAATTACACTGCACTACATATGGTATTGAATTAACTTGTGATTACAGAACCGGAGAGTCATGAGTTCCCTAGAAGCTATTTGTCATGCTCCACATCTCCACATCAGAGACAGTGTTCAGGTAAGTTCATTTGATGTAAAAGAACAAATCATAACAGCCATATGTGATGTATGTATATAATTTTGTTCCGGGGAACTAAGAGGAATTAATCTCACACCACACACATACTCCACTGTAGGTGTCGCTGTTCTGACAAGTTGGTCCATAATAATGTCTACTTGTCTGTGATTTAGTGCATGTTCCTCTCAGACTGAGTGGAGGGGAGGGCCGGTGCTCTGGGAGGCTGGAGGTGTATCATAATGCTGTGTGGGGCTCAGTCTGTGATGATCTGTGGGACATCAGCGATGCTCAGGTGGTCTGCAGGCAGCTGGGTTGTGGAGCAGCACTGAGGGCTGATGGGAATTCAGCCTTTGGTGCTGGTGAAGGTGTTGTGTGGCTGAACAGAGTCGAGTGCAGAGGGAATGAGATTCACCTGTGGGACTGTCCTCTCTCCCTGAAGAACCACACTGACTGCTCCAACAAAGATCACGCTGGACTCACCTGTGCAGGTCACAGAAAAACACTGATGAATATTATTCATTTTTAGACAATTTTAGTGTATTTGTATATTTGTGTATTCAAGACAATCATGATTTTGAATGTGTTTGTGTCTGTTTTGCCAGATTTGTCAGTGTCCACTACTCCTGCCACAACAACATCAGCTTCTCCTCCAGTTTCTCAGACAGTGAGCTCAACATCATCTTCTCCTCCAGTTTCTCAGACAGTGAGCTCAACATCAGTCTCTCGTCCACAAACTCCTCCAGCAGCGTCTCTCTCTGTGCTTGTGATTGTACTGGGAGTTGTGCTCTTACTGCTCTTAGTGCCACTGCTTATACTGATTCAGCAGAACAGAGTGATGAGGAGAGGTAGGAGAGATCCAGAGACTGTCATATTGTGTCTTATTCAGTGTGTGATCAGTCATGTGTTGTGAACTGACAGCAGGTTTGTCTCTCTACACTCACAGCTCTCTAAGAGGAGACACAGGAGCACGACTGAGGCCGTTTATGAGGAGATTCATCACAGACCCACTAACAGACACAGTCTCTTCACTAAGAGGGGTGAGTAAGTGTCATAGTGTCTGATTTGTGGAGATCAACAGGGTAATCAGTTTATTCAGAGGCTGAGTGGAGTAAATCACATAGATCCATTTGTACCTTGTTTGTGTCACTTGTAGTAAAGATATAGGATTAGTGCTATATAATCCAAATGATATGGGGATTTTGGCTGATTTGTGAACATGTCTGATGGTTCTACTCCATAACAGGAAGTGTCCTTTCTACTGAACAGCATTCTGGGTATGAAGATGCTGATGAGCTTCTTTCAGGTTAGAGGACTGAAATAGAATTATGTTACATACTACTTACAGAAAAGAATGTGTGTTAAATAATTAAAAACATTCACTTAAGTTATTTTAGAAGAGTATAGATTATATAAATCATTCAGCACATAATTCAGATAAGGTTTTATTATTAATAATAATAATAACAATAATAATATCCATGTATTTTCTTTTTCAAAAGCGTGCACAGGGGGGAGGGGTGGGGGTGGGGCTTGAGCCCCTGCCCCTTTCATCAATATGTATGTGTGTATTTTCTTTTTCAAAAGCAAATTCTGTAGTAGGAGCAACACCTGACTATGATGACGTCACCGCCACTGAAGGACCAACAGGTCAGTGTCTTTGTTAACTGATCACAGAAATTCACTTTATTTAAATACCTATTTGGCCTGTGAATTAGTTTCTGTTTATTCTCTTTTCCTGTTAAATAATTTAGTAGAGCAACAAAACACACCAGAGAATTATGATGATGTAATCATTCCTGAACGGAGACATCATGCTACAGGTTTATTTCTTTAAATATATATATATATATATATATATATATATAAAATTTTGTCCATTAATGGATGCATTTAATTTTTCATTATTTTGTTGTAAATGACTTAGCAGAAAACTATGATGATGTCATCACCGTACGGCAGTTCTCCAATGATAAAAAAGGTGTGGGTTTCAAATTATACACTTCTACATTAAAACAGGGTTTCTTATTTTTCATCAAATTATAGTAGCATATATAAAGTATGAAGACTTTTTTTCATGTAATTAATATTAGACACATTTATATCAGAGGGTGTTCAGGAGGAGTATGATGATGTGAAGAACGTCGGGGAATATATGAGTGACATGTTTGGTATGTTATTGACACCTTTTTTACTGAATAATTTTGGTTTAGTCTTTATAAGAGCTTTATATTATCAATTCATCTTGTTCTATCAACTTCTGTTGTCACAATAGCTAATTTAAATAGACTGAAGACATTGTGTTCATTATAACACTTTATAAAGCATGTTGAAACATGAATTTGCTCTTGTTTTCTAATAACAGACTATGATGATGTGGAGGAAGATCCAGGAAAACATGGAAGGGCTGTATAACTCAAACCACACACACCGCCTCAAATCAAAGTGTTTAAGTGGTCTGAAAAGTGTTTAAGATCATCCTCTATACTGTATGTTTTACCTGCAGTCCAGCAATGTTTTATGTTGAACTTTGTATTGAAATCTTCTAATTCAGTGACAATTTCTGAGTGAATAAAAAAATGCATTGTTTTAAAAATGTTTGATTTTTTTTTCCCCCAGATGTTTTTGCAGATAATGCTCTTTTTTTCCTTTTTTTTTTGCTATACATTTATATCATGTAGCCTTAGAAATTCGAGAGAACAAAAATATACTTGCGTTCCTTTTTAATGTAGACCCACTGCTGGTGGACTTTTATATTTTGCTAAAAATTGTTGGAATTTAAATTATAAAATTATAAAATATAAAATAAATTATATTTAAATTATAAAATAATAAAATTAAATTATAAAATAATTTTAGTTCTCATTTGTTGATTTAAATAAACTCCATTTGAAATACTGATGCAATCACAACAACATTGAACTTTTTTTGTTGCTTTTTATTTTTAAATGCAGACTATGATGATGTGGAGGAGTCAAACAATGAGAGGGAAACTGCTTGACTCAATGACCACACCTACTGCCACTGTTCATTGCAGCTTCTGGTGTTTTTTTTTTTTTTTTTTTTTTTTTAATTTAATCAAATTGAAATACTTGGCAAAATTTTGACACAATATTTGTAGAGTTGCCTTTCTCTGTTCAATATTTCAATATTCTTTGATAAACTAATTAAATATGGTCATTAACACAATCTTGATAAATGAAATACTGCTAAAATATAATTTCTAAACATTGTTTATTGCCATGATTTCCACAGTTCAGTGTTATGAATCAGAGTCAGGGTCAAATGTTTCTATACTTAACCATTTATTTCCTATTTTTGAGGAATGTAGGAGAGTCTTCCAGTGACAAAACATGATAGTTACAATGTCTTGCACAAATATGTTTTCTGAACATTTGTTAAATATGTTAGAAAACAATGTTGAAGGATGTTTGCATAAATGTTATTCAGTGGCTGTGGAGTTGTATATTTAAACCAATAATAAAGAACTGCCCTAATAAAAACTCAACTGCATTACATTGTGGGATGCAATGTACAAAATGTATATATTGAATCCTTAAGCCAACAGCATTTTAAGAGAAAGATCTTTCTCTTTATTTGAGAGATCATAATGTTCATCTACTCCTGAATTGAGCTAAAGAATTACAGCTAAAGAATGTTAAAGACAAGAATGAACAGACTCTTTTAAGAATATCTGATTCATTATCTTGATTATTCTGTTTTTTGATGTCTTTGATGGTTGTATTTTAGAGAAATTTTTAATATTGTTGACTTTCATATGATCTCGACTGTGATTTTCTAATGATTTTTTTTATCATAAGCATTTTCTGTTAACTCAAAATTTTTAAGCAGAAAAACTTCAAACTTTGTCTAAAGTCTAAAGTCATGACAAACATGACAATGAATATGCAATTCTAGGCATTTGGCTATTAATTATTCATGCTGGTTTGTATTTAAAAGTGTTGTAGATTTGGAGATTATGCTTTGATTTATATAGACCTTGATAATGACAGTTCAGAGCATTGATCCAGAGCATTTCAGTTCTGTGATTTCAGTTGTTTACAGTCTTTAAATGCTATCTTGTGGATACAGATGAATTACAGTAATATACATTTCTAAAAGGTAGGCTACAATTTCAATCATTGAAATTTCAGTATTATAATTCTATAAATTATATTTTTTTTTAATGTAAAAAATCAATGTTTTTTGTAAGGGTTAGGGGATAGAATATAAACTTTGTACAGTATAAAAGTCGTCTCTGGAGAGTCCTCAAACACAAAAGCCAACGTGTGTGTGTGTGTGTGTGTGTGTGTGCATGTTTTTATGACATATCAGGACACAAATTTGTATAATGACATGGGTATGACATAGGTATTACAAGGAGAGGGTGACCTATGAGGACATTACCCCATGTCCCCATTTTTCAAAAGGCTTATAAATCATACAGAATGAGTTTTTTTGAGAAAGTAAAGATGTGCACAGTTTCCTGTGATGGGTAGGTTTAGGGGTAGAGGTAGTGTAGGGGGATATAAAATATGGTTTGTACAGAATAAAAACCATTATGCCTATGGAATGTCCCCACAATTCACAAAAACAAACCTGTGTGTGTGTGTGTGTGTGTTGTAATTTGCCCAAGCCATCGGCACAGATGTACCTGATCTTCAAGCAGAAGGAACTGGATGAAATATTCTGAATGATCAATCCACAATCTGACTTGTGATGCATGATTATAACCACACCATGTTCGTTCTTCTGGTCTGAGGAGTTTGTTCTTTTGGTCCCCCAACTGAGCCTGATTTCTCCAAGACTTTTTTTTTTTTTTTTTCACCATTTCTGTCCCCAGTGAAGTTTGGGTTCCTTGACACTGTTGCCTTTTGTCTTGCTTAGTTTGGGACACTTAATATTCAACAATATTATTGATTTGACTGCACTGACACTATCAGACTGAACTGAGCTGGATGATGACATCACTGTTTTCTGCTGTATTGCTGAATTGAACTCATTCCATAATTGATGAACCTTACACAGTTACTGAACCGAACTGAATCAACACTGAACTATTGTCTTTTTAGAGCTGCTTTACAGTAGAATTGAATTCTGTTTGCATCATTGAATCATTATTTTCCTGTTTATCACGGTAATGCTTTGAAACAAACTGTATTGCATAAAGCGCTAATAAAGGTGGCTTGACTCGACTTTACCTGTGGATAATCCTAAATCTCATGGCTTGCATATCTTTCAAAACTTTATATATGTTATTGATATTTGTTGTGAGCTAAAAGTGTCTTCTTCAGAAATCCTGTCTTCCTGTCAAGAGTCTCTCTGCTCAAGCTGCTCCAGTCTGTTTTCTGCTGCTGTAGGTCTTTTTCAACAACCACAATTTGTTTGAAATTTAAGTGAAACCTTCAAGTTTTTTTTTGTTTTTGTTTTTTTGTAAATTGACCATTACTGCTATTTCGAAATATGTCTTGTAATGTGGCCTTGGTACACTCTCAATGTACAATTTATGTCATTTAAAACTAAAAGAAACATCCCACAGTGAAGCAGCAGAGGTTCATTGTGCCTCATGTCCTCCTCCATCCTCCACTCTCACTCTCTTTGCTTTAGTGTCTCTGTGTTTGTGGCTGCTTGTTCTGCGTATCTTTCTCTCTCTCAGGTCAGTTTCTGTTGGAAGAGTCTCGTCTGGGAGAGGCTGCAGTTATGCCTCAGAAAGCTGCAGAGCTGGACAGTTCTGAGTTTGACGTGGTGTTCAGCACTGCTCATATGCTCAGGTGTGTGTGTGTCTGTCAAACATTCACATCGCTACATCTGCACACTTTTGCTTCAGGTGGATTGCAGGTGGACTCCACTTGTTTCATCATCATTGATCACCCTCTGGGGGTTTATTTTGTGATAATGACCAGTTTTATTCTGCTTATTCCACAGTTGCTTGCCAAACGTGGACATATTAATTTTACGTAAAATTATTTTTTAACAACTAAGCTAATTAATTATTCTCTCTTGTGTTGACACAGTTGAAACTGTGACATATTATACCCAAAAATTCTTCATACGTGGACTACCAGTAAAACTGATAAAAATTTGGAACCAAAAATTATTCAGACACTTTGACCTGACCATGTTTTGCATAAGTGTTATCTGACATAATTAAGATTAATTTCTGACACAGTTTAACTCTGAGATCTTGTCATATTTTATTACTATTTATTTAAAATAGTGAACTGTATTAATGACTGACATGTTCAAGGTGTCTGAATAAATTTTGCTTTGACTGTATATCTGTAAAATTATTATTATTATTTTAATCTTGGACTCATCACATACTTGTTATCGTTGTTATAATAATAATAATAATAATAATAATAATAAGTGCCGCCTTCAGCTATTTTGTTAGATAATATGGATACTTTTGTACCTTGCAGTTACCTTGCAGATTTTCTAAAGTCTTCCATCATATTTGTTGCATCTGCTTTTTTAGAATGCTCTGTTTTTTTCTTCCCTAATTCTATAACCACCAGTGATTCTCTCTTTTTGTGTCTGCTTTTCTCGTTCTCCCAGCATCCAGCAGCTCTGATGAATCCTCCATCCTCCATCTTAATGGGAAGCTGAAGGAAGCTGAGATCAACTACCTCCGTGTGCTGCAGCTCAAACCAGACGACCTCATCACTCAGTCTGTCTTGCATATGTAGAAGGTTAATTTGCAGACTTTTTACCAAAACATTTTACTACAATAAAATGCGTTTGAACAAAAATCATTCTGAATTTTTATTATAAGTAAGAACTGAACAATTTCTGTTTCAGTAAGCATTGAGATGCTCTCTCCTGTCAAGACAAGGACAAGAAGACGTTTATCAGCTCGTTTCATTGATTTTTTTCAGTGTTTTGCTGCCCTCTATTTTTAGAACAAGTGTTTTGCTGCCACCTTTTGGGTGAGTAACGCATTGCCACATTCAATGCATATAAACATTGCCCAAAGTTGCTAAGTTCTCTGTGTGTTATAGTGAATGAAAACTTTTTATTTACAACTGATTTGTGGGTTTTTCTAACAACAAACATTAAAATTTATCAAATTAAATAATAATAAAAACTATGCTAAAATGGGTATCAGGGTTGCAAATTTAGCTTTAATTTGGGACGATAAATTGTTTTGACATCATAAAAATACTAAAATATTTAGCCTAGTAAATTTATATATATATATATATATATATATATATATATATATATATATATATATATATATATATATATATATATATATATATATATATATATATATATATAAATTTGCTTAAATTTACATCATGTAATAACATGTAAAAAATATATTTATGTTGAATATATGTATATAAATATAAATATATATATATGTGTGTGTGTGTATATATATATATATTCAACATAAATTTATTTTTTACATGTTGTTACATGATGTTTGAATTGAGCAGTTATCAGTGTTTATCAGCAGGTGTTTGGGTCTGATGCTGTATATAACATAAGGTGCTTCCTCTCTCTGAAATCTTCAAAGTCTCCCAAATGATGTGTGACTATTTTTTGCCTCTTACGTGTGTGTGTGTGTGTGTGTGTGCATGCATGCATCCTCAGTGAAGTGTCTCGATAGGGAGGAGGAGTTCTCTTCAGAGCTGACGTTCTTTTAATATATATGGTGAAAATCAGAAATACCTCCTCTGATTTGTCATTGAAGTTGTTTGATGATTTCCTCTGTTGTGTCTAATAAGGTAATGATGAACCTGATTGGAAAGTTTTAGGGCTCTCCTCTTTAGGGGCTGCTGAAGTACCCATGTTCTTCAGTGTATTCGAGGGACAGAAAGGAATCTTGTGTCACGTTCTGAGCTGATGAAATGGTGTGCGTCGAGCAGAAGACGACGATGAGGATTCTGATTTTTCTAATAAAACTCATCATCAGTAGGTTTATAACTTCAGTTGAGGGAGAAATTATCTTAATTCAAACATTTATATGGAATTAGATTTCTCAGCTGACTTGTTGTCTAACTGGAACATTATGTACTGTATATTTTGTGCTTTGTTGTTAATATATTTTTTCCTCTTTTCTTTTTTTCCTCTCTCTCTCTCAGTCTTTCATTCTTCTGTTGCACAAAAGGACAGTGTGAATGTGAGGTTGGTTGGTGGTCACAGTCGCTGTGCTGGTAGAGTGGAGGTTCTTCATAGAGGTCAGTGGGGAACAGTGTGTCATGAGGACTGGGATATGCCTGATGCTGCAGTGGTGTGTAGAGAGCTGGACTGTGGAGAACCTGTAGATGCTCTGGGTGATGCTTATTTTGGACCAGGATCAGGACCGATCTGGATGAGTTATGTCACATGTACTGGATCAGAGTCTACGCTGAAGAACTGTGGGTCAGCAGGATGGGGTAAAAGCAACTGTGATCATAATAAAGATGCTGGAGTCATCTGCTCAGGTAAACTGCTCCATTTTGCACTGCTGTTACATCACTAAAAATGGTCTGCTTTTCACCAACTCCATAAAATGTAAAATAGTGCAGTTGAAAATGGTGGTGCTGCTTAATGAAGAGTGTGTGTGTGTGTTGTATACATGGTTTATGAGGACACAAATGTGTATAATGACATGGCTATTACAACGTAAACATGGTTTATGAGGACACTTCCTGTGTCCTCGTGAACCAAATGGCTTAAAAACATACTAAACAGTGTTTTTTTTTTTTTTTTTTTTTAATTAAAAAATACAGTCAATTTTCTGTGATGGGTAGGTTTAGGAGTAGGGATAGTGTAGGGGGATAGAATATACAATTTGTACAGTATAAAAACCATTATGTCTATGGAGAGTCCCCGTAAACCATATGTGTGTGTGTGTGTGTGTGTGTGTGAAGGATACTTTGAACAAAGTTTAAAGCATGCATTTGAAACAGAAATATTTTGTAACATTGTTAATGACTTAACTGCCATTTTAAACAATTTAATGCATCTTTGCTGAATAAAAATTGTTTCAATTTAAATCTTACTCAAATCCCAATTGTTAACTTTTAACCACTCATTCACTGTTTCTCTATATGTCACTTAAAAGTCTATGCTAAAAAACTATGTATGACATATTTCTTTAAAATATATATTTTTTTCTCAATCTTTTTCACTTTTTAAAATGTTAGATTTCAGTTGTTGTTGTTGTTTTAAATATACAACATGTGGTGTTTCTCTTACATATAAAATATGATATTAGGAATCTATAAAATATTTTTTATTCATCTTGTTCAACAAGGACAAGGTCAAAATAAATAAATAAATACATAAATAAATAAATTATCTCGATTCCTTTAGAAGTCAGGCTGGTTGGAGGTTTTCGCTGCTCTGGGAGGTTAGAGATACTTGATGATCAGTCGTGGGTTTCAGTGTGTGCTGCTGCCTTTGACCAGCAGGATGCAGAGGTTGTGTGTAGAGAGCTGGACTGTGGGTCTCCTTTACATGTGCTGGGAGAAGATGCTTTTGGAAAAGGAGAAGGTCAGATCTGGACACAAGAGATTCAGTGCAGAGGAAATGAGTCTCAGATTCACCTCTGTCCAACATCACCATCACATGAAAACACCTGTTCACATGACAATGATGTTGGACTGGTGTGTGCAGGTTTGAGTGGATTTCTTTTACTTTTATAAAATCTAATGTCAAATCTTCTGACTCTCTGTATGGAATATTCTCTCTCTCTCTCTTTGAGTGATTCTTTTAAATCTCTTTTTCTGACTGTTCATTATTATCTCTCCTTCTCTTGACTTCTTTATTTAATATACAGTAAGTGTGAATGTGAGGTTGGTTGGTGGTCACAGTCGCTGTGCTGGTAGAGTGGAGGTTCTTCATAGAGGTCAGTGGGGAACAGTGTGTGATGATGACTGGGATTTGACTGATGCTGCAGTGGTGTGTAGAGAGCTGGACTGTGGAGAACCTGTAGATGCTCTGGGTGATGCTCATTTTGGACCAGGATCAGGACCAATCTGGATGAGTTTTGCCACGTGTACTAGATCAGAGTCCACACTGAAGAACTGTGGATCATCAGGATGGGGTAAAAGCAATTGTGATCATACTTTAGATGCTGGAGTCATCTGCTCAGGTAAACTTCACTGTACAGTACCTCACCTTAATATTGCACTACTAAAATTGTCCCCTTTTCACCAAAATGTTGAGTATTTTATTTGAATTCCATTGTTGTGATCATAGCAAACAGGGATATTAACTCTTAGAAAAAAACTGTTCAGTGGGTTTCTATTTAGAACCTTGTGGTTCTTGACTCAATTTTAAATAACTTTTTTTGCCAAAATGATTCTATAAGGAGAAATGTCTTAAATGATTGCATAATACTTTGATTTTAACTGATTATTTCAATTTTTTCTTGTGATAAAGTATGTTTACGAGCTGTTTAATTCATAAAATTTTATATAAAACTAAAAAAAGTAACTTTTACATATTCTTTTAACATATATTGATGATAAATTATTCAAACCTCATTTGAATATAGTCTATACATAACGCAATACAATATAAAATGCTAATGTATAGACCTGGGCTATCATATCTTAATTCTGCACTTTCTTTTGTGTCATTCTTAATTCAATATAAAAAGTTAATTTAGTAATAATATCCTTTTCTGATTATCCCAGGCTGCTATGGTCAGGCAGGTTTGTTATACGCCTTACTAGTGGCCACGAGAAAAGGATGTTGATCCTTTAACTCTAGGGCATTACATACAGATGTTGTTACCTCAACAAAATGATCTCATGGCCATGACATATTATCCTGTTCAAACAAATCGTAGCCTCAACATGCTACTACGTTCTAGTTAATAGGTCATGGCCACTAATGTACCCATCATTACAGGCAATCCTTCTATCAGAACAAATGTCACTAACAACAACAAAATAAAAAGAGGAAATATCCGTAAATGTCTTTTGAAAAGGTAACTGCTGTTGTGTTGACACATTGAAAACAATTACTTCACAATAAATAATGAACAATTATTTCAAAATAATCAGGGTATCTTCCGTTCATTCGATTTTTTGATTTAATATTTTTAAAAAGAAAACGAAAAAACAAAAAATTGGCTTGATTTTTCATTTTTTCGTTCTGGGGTTAGAAACGAATAATCAGCTTGAATATTCGATCTCTACATGTGGGCGGGAACCCCAGAACGAAAAAATGAAAAATCAAGCCAATTTTTTTAAAAATAAAAAACGAAAACGGCTGGACGCAAAAGTACACAGACCAAACTTCTAGGTCTAATTGTTGTTGTGAAATAATCAATTTATTTGCAAATAATATATGCCTTTTTTTAATTATATTTTTTTAATATGCACAGTTTTACACATTCACTCTTATTCATATGTCTAATATGTCAAAAACGTTGAGTAGTTTGCAGCATGGTTATGGTTTTATGGTTATTATAGTTGTCAAATAATAAATGTTTTGCTACTTAATCATGCCACACAATCTTCTGCCATTAAAACCAAATAGTCTCGTTGGAATTCGCACTGGTGCCAGACTTTGTTCTTGTTTACATATGTGACGTAACCACACAAAGACTATAGCTTTAACATATATGCTTCTACTTTTTTTTTTTTATTTCCCAATTTGTTTTCAAATTCTTAATAGGTTTTAAGATTCTTGTTGGTTTATATTAAAAATGAAATATAAGTATAAAACTTGTCTCATTTGTCTTCCATATGAAATATGATCTTAAGAATCTATAAAATATTAGTTTTTATATACCAAATGTACATTTTCTTTTTTTTTTTTTTTTTTATTTGCTCAATCAACTATTTAAATTAACTGTGTTGTTCTTTCAGAAGTCAGGCTGGTTGGAGGTTCTCGCTGCTCTGGGAGGTTAGAGATACTTGATGATCAGACGTGGGTTTCAGTGTGTGCTGCTGCCTTTGACCAGCAGGATGCAGAGGTTGTGTGTAGAGAGCTGGACTGTGGGGCTCCTGTACAGGTGCTGGGAGAAGATGCTTTTGGAAAAGGAGACACTCAGATGTGGACACAAGAGATTCAGTGTAGAGGAAATGAGTCTCAGATTCACCTCTGTCCAACATCATCTCATAAAAACACCTGTTCATATGAAAATGATGTTGGCTTGGTGTGTGCAGGTTGAAACTAATTTTCACTTCAGATTCAAATCCTTACATTGAAACTTGATGTGATATCAATATGTTTTCCCTTTTTATTGTGTGATTTCTTTTATCTTACTTTTTATTTCTCTCTGTTTCTCATTGTCTCTTCATCTCTCATGCTTTCTCATCAATATATAGATGGTGTGAATGTGAGGTTGGTTGGTGGTCACAGTCGCTGTGCTGGTAGAGTGGAGGTTCTTCATAGAGGTCAGTGGGGAACGGTGTGTGATGATTACTGGGATTTGGCTGATGCTGCAGTGGTGTGTAGAGAGCTGGACTGTGGAGAACCTGTAGATGCTCTGAGTGATGCTCATTTTGGACAAGGATCAGGACCAATCTGGATGGATGTTGTGTTATGCACTGGATCAGAGTCTACACTGAAGAACTGTGGTTCATCAGGATGGGGTAAAAGCTACTGTGATCATACTGAAGATGCTGGAGTCATCTGCTCAGGTACTGTAAACTGCTCCAAACCTCATTTTATTTTATAGCTGATTATCCGCCTGCCTTAAAACAACCTCACAAAAAAACAAAAAACATTATAAACGAGAAGTTTTTTAATTTCTAAATTTCAAAATAGATTTTTTTATTACTTAATGCAACAGTGATAATATTTAAATTGTATACATACCTTTACACACCTGTATTCTTTTTAAATAAATAATTTGTCATTGTTTTTTTTTTTTCTGTTCTATTGCTTCTTTAGAAGTCAGGCTGGTTGGAGGTTCTCACTGCTCTGGGAGGTTAGAGATACTTGATAATCAGACGTGGGTTTCAGTGTGTGCTGCTGCCTTTGACCAGCAGGATGCAGAGGTTGTGTGTAGAGAGCTGGACTGTGGGGCTCCTGTACAGGTGCTGGGAGAAGATGCTTTTGGCAAAGGAGACGCTCAGATGTGGACACAAGAGATTCAGTGCAGAGGAAATGAGTCTCAGATTCACCTCTGTCCAATGTCACCATTAAATGAAAACAGCTGTTCACATGACCACAATGTGGAACTGGTGTGTGCTGGTAAGAGGGAAAATCTACACATATACTGTATATGAACCCATCACAAAACAACACACTGGTCTATTATATTATTTTAAGTATGATAAAAGCTGTTCTCTCTCTTTTTCTATAACCTTTTCTTAGATGTAATGAATGTGAGGTTGGTTGGTGGTCACAGTCCTTGTGCTGGTAGAGTGGAGGTTCTTCATAGAGGTCAGTGGGGAACAGTGTGTCATAAATCCTGGGATTTGGCTGATGCTGCAGTGGTGTGTAGAGAGCTGGACTGTGGAGAACCTGTAGATGCTGTGGGTGATGCTCAGTTTGGACGAGGATCAGGACCAATCTGGATGAGTACTGTGTTATGTACTGGATCAGAATCTACACTGAAGAACTGTGGGGCATCAGGATGGGGTAAACCTACCTGTGATCATAATAGTGATGCTGGAGTCATCTGCTCAGGTGAATGACATGTTTACTTTTATATTGTGACAAATGTCATAAATTACACAAAATGCTCTTGCATAACTGATGGGGGAAAATAATTCTGATGTGATGTTCATATTGTAATTTTCATATAATTATTATTTAGGGACTAGCTGCTAAATAAAATATACTTGTAAGCTTGCCGATAACTCTGAATAACAGTTTTTTTCTTTGTTTTGTACCATTTTGAATGTAATAAAAACAGATCATAAACATTCCAGACTTACCAATGGACCTCACTTGTGTGCTGGGAGGTTAGAGATACTTCAAATAAACACGTGGGTTTCAGTGTGTGCTGCTGCCTTTGACCAGCAGGATGCAGAGGTTGTGTGTAGAGAGCTGGACTGTGGGGCTCCTGTACAGGTGCTGGGAGAAGATGCTTTTGGCAAAGGAGACGCTCAGATGTGGACACAAGAGATTCAGTGTAGAGGAAATGAATCTTATATATCTTTCTGTCCAACATCATCTTCTCTCAAACAAGACTGTACCCATGAGAACGGCATTGGACTGTTATGTTCTGGTAATGGAGCAGTAGTTTCAACTCATTGAGATACGTGATGTACCTGACAATTTTTATTTTATTTTATTTTATTTTATTTATTTATTTATTTATTTATTTATTTTGCATTTTTCATACTGTTTTAGTAAAAACTCTGTTCTTTGTCCAGGTTACACTGACCTCAGACTGGTCAATGGTCCTGACATCTGTTCTGGTCGAGTTGAACGTCAGTACTTCAGTAAATGGGGCACAGTGTGTGATGCATGCTGGGATATGAGAGCTGCCAGTGTCCTCTGTAGACAGCTGAATTGTGAGATTGCTGTGTCTGTTGTGGGATCAGACTGGTTTGGAGAGGGAAGTGGTGAAATCTGGGCTGATGTGTTTGATTGTGACGGGAATGAAACAAAACTCTCAGAATGTTCCATCTCTTCATGGAGTCGAGCTGAATGTTCTCATAGACGAGATGTTGGAGTCATCTGCTCTAGTAAGGGGATTTTATTTTTAAAAATGTTAATAAATTATCAAGAAATATCTTAATGAAGTGTCACATCTTTCACTCAGATTCCTCTCTGGCTGTTCATGATGGTCTGGTGCGGTTGTCTGGAGAGAGACAGTGTGAGGGGGAGGTGGAAGTTTCCATCCATCAGGTCTGGAGGAGAGTTCTGCTGGACTCCTGGAGTCTCACTGAATCCTCTGTGGTCTGCAGACAGTTGGGCTGTGGCTCTGTGCTGAACTTCTCCGGCTCCTCTTCATCCAGTCCTGAACACAGTCATGAGTGTGTGACGGGCTTCCAGTGCTCTGGGAGTGAAGCTCATCTGGGGAACTGCAGCTCTCCACAAACTCTCAACTGCAGCTCCACACAACAGCTGTCAATCACCTGCCTTGGTGAGAAGAACAACATCTGGACAGAGTCTTCAGTTGTTAGTGATCACTAATGTGTTTTTCTTTCTCTGAATATCAGGCCGCGGGTCCATCAGGCTGGTGGGTTCTGGGGAGACTGTGCAGGGAGGCTGGAGGTTTTTCACAGCGGCTCATGGGGGACAGTGTGTGATGACTCCTGGGATATTAAAGATGCCCATGTGGTGTGCAGACAGCTGCAGTGTGGAGTGGCCCTCAGTAACCAGAAGGTACCAGCCTGGTTTGGTCCTGGTTCTGGACCCATATGGCTGGATGAGGTGGAGTGTGAGGGGAATGAGATGTCCCTGTGGAGCTGCTCTTCTCCAGGCTGGGGAAAACATGACTGTCAACACAAGGAGGATGTAGGAGTCGTGTGCTCAGGTAAACAGTACACTACTGTGAATGTTTATCAAAGATATATTAATTTGTTTTTCACATAATATCCCATGTAACTAATAACTCCAGGGTGATGAGGACCAGAGGGGTCTTTTATCACCTTGAATGGGTTGGTTTTGCAATAATGACAGTCTGACTGTACAGTTCATGGTTACATACTTACCATATAAATAAATATGTGGACATTAAATATTTTAGATTTAGCACAACATGAACTCCAAATGTTTTAATTTACATACTTTTCCCTCTAGAGTTTAAAGAGATCAGGTTAACTGAGGGCTGTGAAGGGAATGTGGAGGTTTTCTACAATGGATCCTGGGGTAATGTGTGTTACAATAAGATGAACAGAGACACAGCGAGTCTGATTTGTCAGGAGCTGAACTGTGGAAGATCTGGCAGCGAACCCAGTAATTCAGAGGGACTGAAGTCTCATAATTGGCTTGATTATTTTAAATGTCGACGTCATGATTCCACTCTATGGCAGTGTCCATCTTCACCCTGGGGACTGAATGACTGTGATAATGAAGTGGCAAAGATCACCTGCTCAGGTAAGATGACATTTAACTGATTTAAGATAGTTTGAAGTGGTTGTTGTTTTATTTATAATTTAAATTATTTTTGACTTATGACTTTTCTCTTTGGTGGTGAATGAAATTTTAACATCTTTTAATCTCAGAGAAGGAGAATCGTGAATCTCCTCAGAGTCGTCTGACATGTTTTACCTCACCATCTCCTCACCAGAGACAGTGTTCAGGTAAGTTTATTATAAGTTTATTATTATTACAACTTTAAATAGTTATAAAATGTGATGTTAGTGTAGATGCTGTCCTGAAGCTGGTCAGTTATATGTTGATGTGTGTGATTTAGATCATGTTCCTCTCAGACTGAGTGGAGGGGAGGGCCGGTGCTCTGGGAGGCTGGAGGTGTATCATAACGCTGTGTGGGGCTCAGTCTGTGATGATCTGTGGGACATCAGCGATGCTCAGGTGGTCTGCAGGCAGCTGGGTTGTGGAGCAGCACTGAGGGCTGATGGGAATTCAGTCTTTGGTGCTGGTGAAGATGTTGTGTGGCTGAACAGAGTCGAGTGCAGAGGGAATGAGATTCACCTGTGGGACTGTCCTCTCTCCCTGAAGAAACACACTGACTGCTCCAACAAAGATCACGCTGGACTCACCTGTGCAGGTCACAGAAAACACTGAGCAATTTTATTCATTTTCACATAATTTTAGTGATAATAATATTTGTGTATTTATATCAATAATATGAATGTGTTTGTGTCTGTTTTTCCAGATGTGTCAGTGTCCACTACTCCTGCCACAACAACATCTTCTCCTCCAGTTTCTCAGACAGTGAGCTCAACATCAGACACTCTTCCACAAACTCCTCCAGCAGCGTCTCAATCGGCGTACAAACTTGTGATTGTCCTGGTAGTTGTGCTCTTACTGCTCTTAGTGCCACTGCTTATACTGATTCAGCAGAACAGAGTGATGAGGAGAGGTAGGAGAGATCCAGAGACTGTCATATTGTGTCTTATTCAGTGTGTGATCAGTCATTTGTTGTGAACTGACAGCAGGTTTGTCTCTCTACACTCACAGCTCTCTCTGACTGGTACACAGGACTACACAGGGCTCCAAGTGAGGTAGTTTATGAGGAAATTTATCACAGACACAATCACTTAACTCATACAGGTGAGGCATCATGGGAGATTGATAAAAAATTCTTGTGCACATTGTAACCATTAACAATCATGTACAAACCACACATGGGACTAATTAAATTAATTAAAAAGCCTCACGTCCATTCCTTGGTGTTTATTTCATTCAAACTTCTTTAAGTACTGGAGTGATGCACAGTGACAGCTAGGTAAATTTCCCTCTCCACTTCTTGTGAAGTGATGTATCGGTGAACTTATTCCCAATTTCATTTTCATTGCCATTTATACTGAACATATACACTCCATTTGGAATGGAATCTCACTTAAGTTAGTGGAATATCCTGTGAACTCCACTCCACAGGGCATGTTTGATTGATTGGAATGCAACTTATTCATGTGTTTAGATCAGTGGTTTTTAACCTGTGGTCTGCGGCCCACTAGGGGTCCTCAGTGATCCTCCATGGGGCTGCGAGATAACTTAAAATTAATTTAAATATGTTAATATAATTCATTAATTTTATTATTTATACGTTACATTAAAACGATACAATAAATTAATTTAAAAAAAATACATTTAAAACAAGGCACCATCTCTCTCGTACGTATTCTGTGATCGTTTCGGTTCAACCCAGGCCGTTTCTCATTGTGCTGCTGTGAAATACAGACTGAACGGTGGCTCAAAACGCAAACTAACTCTATCATTTGGAAAAAGAAAAGCAGTGTCGCTAAAAAGGTTTTGATGGATGACGATTGTAATGAAGGTAAAGACGATTACAGTGACATACAGGAGTCGTACATAAGGCATGCGCGAGTCCGTTATTATGCGCAAACAAACCGCACGTGCGCTCTCGACTCACTGATCGCAATAACATCGTATTTCTGCATGAACACAGTTCAATATATTCACGTAGTTATTGATTCGGAGAGGAGGGGGGCCTTGGTGTAAAAAAGGTTGGGAACCACTGGTTTAGATAATTCTGAAATCCTCGCTGAGAAATGAAATGTCATCAAGCAAAAACCTCAGTCATCTGTGTTAGTTTTGTTACTGATTGAGCTATTTCATCCTTCAGTCTTAATTATGTATCTCTATCAGTTCATCATTAATTAACAGCGACATCAGCAACATCTGCATAATCAATTATAATCACATACTGTATCAATCCACAGAGCTGTATGACCCAAAGTATATGAGAATTCAGTCTGTTTTTGTTCTGTTCTTCTCCTTTAACAGGGAGTCTCATCTCTGAAGAACTGCGTCCTGGGCGTGAAGATGTGGATTCACTTCTCTCAGGTTAGAGAGGTGATTTACAAATTCAGTAAACAAATGTAAACAGTGAAATTCACAAATTCCAGGAGATAAATGACCTGTATATGTGTACACCACAAAATACAATGCTAATAATAGAGTCTGATGTTTTAAATAGCAACAGCATAATATGACATTGGCCTTGTAAACTGGTCATGTGATTTAATTACTAGATTATTTAAATGATAAAGACCTTACTGCCTGCATTTTATTCCAGCAAATATTTTTATATTAATATTTTGTTCTGACTTTGAAGAGAGGGTGAATGCAGGCACATCAGGATACTATGAGGAAATCATCATTGATGGACCAAAATCTAATCGTGAGACAGGTGCTGGTTCACTTCTGTACTGTAGTTGAAGTTCTCTCTCTGTAATTCTACAATCTACATATTAATATATGCATTCAAGTTTGTTTTGAGCTTGATGGCATTGATTTCATGTTAAATTTGTAGATGACACACCAGAGGACTATGATGATGTCATTGCCAGTGGACAGACCTATGGTACTGAAAAAGGTGGGTTTTTTTTTTTCTTTTTTTTTTTTTTTTTTTAGATATAATTTAGCTCTTTTTACACCCAATTTCTTTGAGGTGAAGACAAGTTCAGATAAAATGTTATTTTACTATGCTGTGTGTGTGTGTGTCTGTCTGTGTAGTGGACACACCAGAGAATTATGATGATGTCATCATTAATGGACAGTGCTCTCAATGTGTAATGGGTGAGTCACACAACTTCATTTTTAATCTACATTTTTTTTTTCTAAGATATGTTGAACATGCTTTTCTACCATTGATGAATAATCATGACTTCAGGTTTAATCTAATAAGGGAAAGAGATCAATGACATCAGTGACACATAAAATTAGTTTTTTTTTTTTTTTTTTTTTACATGTGTAAAGAGGAGGATCAGGAGGAGTATGATGATGTGTGGAGTATCACTGAAGATTTGAGAAACTTGTTAGGTAGGACTAAACTTTTTGTCTTATGATTCCTACACTTATTAAATATATTGTAATATATTTCATGTTTAAGACAATTTATGAATTGACCCCTTCAAGAGTTGAAACTGAATTGCGCACACCACTGTATTTATCTAATATACTGTCAAAAGTTTGAACAACTGTCATTGTTTAATAAATAAAAACAGTTTGAAATAATGATGCAATCACAACAATATTGAACTTTTATTTTGTTGCTTTTTTTTAAAAAAATGCAGACTATGATGATGTGGAGGATTCAAACAATGAGAGGGAAACTGCTTGACTCAATGACCACACCTACTGCCACTGTTCATTACAGCCTCTGATGTTTGTTTTTTTTTAAACAAAGTTGAACTACTTGGCAAACAAAATTTAAAATACTTGGCAAAATTTTGAAAAAATATTTGTAGAGCTGCCTTTCATTGTCTTTTCAATATTTCAGTATTCTTCGATAAACTACTTAAATATGGTCATTAACACAATCTTGATAAATGAAATACTGCTAACATTATAATTTCTAAATATTGTTTATTACCATGATTTCCACAGTTCAGTGTTATGAATCAGAGTCAGGGTTAAATGTTTCTACACTTAACCATTTATTTCCTCTTTTTGAGGAATGTAGGAGAGTCTTTCAGTGACAAAACATGATAGTTATAATGTCTTGCACAAATATGTTTTCTGAACATTTTTTAAATAGATATTAGAAAACATTGTTGAAGAATGTTTGCATAAATGTTATTCAGTGGCTGTGGAGTTGTACATTTAAACCAATAATAAAAAAACTGTCCTAATAAGAACTCAGTTGCATTACATTGTGGGATGCAATAATTACTAGTTTCATCCAAAAAGATTAGCCTACTAAATATTACAAAAATGTATATATTGAATACTTAAGCCAACAGCATTTTTAAAGAGAACGATCTTTCTCATTATTTGAGAGATCATAATGTTCATCTACTCCTGATTCCTGAATTGTTCTGATTACAGCTAAAGAATGTTAAAGACAAGAATGAACAGACTCTTTTAAGAATATCTGATTCATTATCGTAATTATTCTGTTGTCTGTCATTGATGTGGTTGTATGTAAGATAATTTTTTTTTTAATATGGTTGATTGTCATATTTAATTTATCTCTATTGTGATTTTGTGAAGTATTTTCCATTAACTAAAAATTGTTAAGTATGAATGCTTTATTTATGATTTGTTGATTTCCTGATTACCTCTTATTTGAGTCTTCTGGCTCAATTGTACCATATTGTTATACAGCCACACCAGTTAATTTGTATAACAGTGTGTGTGTGTGTGTGTGTGTGTGGTATGTCTGTTTTGTACTCTCGATGTTTTTGAATCTGTGTTTTTACTGCATTGTGGCTTAATTATTGATTTTATTTCACACATTTGCAATTTGGTGTGTGGAATGTGTCTATTTTGCCCTCTTGATATTTTAGAGTGTCACCCTTCATTGCTGTGCACTTTTTCCCGAATTGCATATATTTTTGTGTATTTCCCATTCATTTCCAATAACGGTCATTTTTGACCGCAAACAAAACAAGTGTGACTATTGTTTTTTTTATGACCATTTCGCTTTTTCGAATCAAGTCCACGATTTGTGTGTGTGTATGTGTGTGATCACAGAGCGACTGCCATAAAAGTCATCTAGTTTTGTACTATTCTGATGAAGTAAAGCCTTTTAAAATTTCAAAACATTTTTTTTCCAGTCTAAAATGACTGGAAAACGCCAGAGCGTTAAGTTAAAAACTTTTTTTAAATGTTTTTTGTCATTTGACTATTACTGAAACAGATTTTCATTTGAATTAAGTCTCGAAGCCTCAAAACACCACAAATATGTACAATTAACGTAATTTAAAACTAAAAGAAACATCCCACAGTGAAGCAGGAGAGGTCATCCTTCATCCTCCACTCTTGCTCTCTTTTCTTTAGCATCTCTCTGTTTTTGGCTGCTTGTTCTGCGTATCTGATCTTCGACTGTTCAACCTGTGAGCTTCTGTGTTTGAGTTGTTTTCCATCCTGTGAGCTCCTCTGTCTTTCTCTGTCTGTGAGGTGGGAATCTTTAGGCACCTCACGATCTTATTCTTATTAATAACTAGTTTATCGACTTGAAAATCTTAAAATTATTTAGTTAATATGTAATAATAAGTACTTTTTAAAATAATTACAAATTAAAACATATGTTAAGAATATTAAATATTTGCTAAACTAATAGGCTATAAAACATAAAATCATGCATGTGATAAATAATGAGTAATAAAGAAACATATTACAAGCAATAAACAAAGAATGATTTTGGTGTTTAAGAGTAGCCATCTGAATGTTTTCTATTCAAGAGCTGTGAGTGATTTTTCTCTTTCTTAGCTCTTTTCACAAAGAGCACGTGAGCATTTGAAATTGAAAGCAGCCTTCTGTCAGGGAGTTATATATTTTTAAGAGGTCTATATAAGCCCACTGCATTCCAAACAACATAAATGATGCCTTCCTAGAGCATTTCTGAGGAAAATACCAGCGGCGATACCACACACTCATCGATCGCTTCAATCTTCCTGAACTTTATGAAGGATTATTTTATGGAAGTTTCAAGTGGTGTGTGTGTGTGTGTGTGTGTGTGTGTGAGGAATTGGAAGCAAACAGAATAATGAATTAAATATGAAGTATTTTTTCAGGATTCTTTGAAAAGAAAGTTGAAAGTGTTTATTTGAAACTAAATATTTTGTAATGTGGATGTGCGGATCTATTTTAAAAATGTCAAAAAACGGCTTTTCATCACAGTCTACGTTTGAATTCGACCGATTCGACTCTGGCTCTGGAATTTCAGAATGATGGCATCATTTCAGATGCGATGAGTCCGAACATTATTCCAATTATGAATTAATTATTCTGTCACAGACTTTTTTAATGCACGTTTTATTCCTAATGAATTTACTAAATTAAATTAATCTAATAAATTAAGTTTCTTCTCTAAATATTTTTCCATCAAGTTTTATGTGCATTTTATTTCGTTGAATAAAGAGTATCCTCCCCAGCGAGTACGAGTTACATTTATTCACATCTTGTGCAATAGGCCTATCTTAAAATTAGCAGACGTAGTCGTTATTTCAGAAAAACAATATGACTCATTTAAAATTATGTACTTACATTACTGCATGCATAGGTTTAAGAAAAAATAACAAAAAAGCGAATTCCAGTCAAATAGATCATCGCTAAGACATGGCATTGACCATTTTATGGTCCATTTATTCAGATTCTTAATGATTTTCAGTACATTTAACATAGATAGTCTGTAGCAAGTTATTGACAACATTATTTATATTATACTTCATTTTTCTGAACATGTACACGGTTTTCTGTCTCGCGCACAGACGCGCGTGCGAGCCTTTGAAAGTATTTGGCTGCAGAAAGACGCGTTCGGCGTGTGCACTGCGCACTATCTAGTGGACTTTTGTTTTCAAGCACTCAATTCACTCTCGCATGGGCTGTTGTACAGTAAACCGTCCGAAAAATCCCATAGACTTAACATTGCGACGAACTTTGACGAGTCATAGCTCCTAACAAGGATTTCGTAGAAATATGTGGCTTACTACGTTTGAAGAGGCTGGCAGGCTCTGTAAGACCATACCTCAAAATGGGGTGTAAGTTGTGCCCCTGGGGCGCAAGAGCTGCCCAAAGTTGCCCCATAGACATACTATGGTGAAGCCGTGCCCATGAACCAGGAAGTGACTGCATGTTGTTTTTCCTACTATGGTAAATTACATAGGGATTTTGTATTGAACATAACTCTGGATCACAATGTCATAGACACAAGGGGGTGGGCTTATTTTACTCAGGCAACCAATCAGTCTCTCAGGATCATTGTGAAGCTATCAAGCCACGCCCTAGCAACCATTTAGAGCACCCTAGCAACAGGTTCCATAGACTTCCACTGAAAAATATCAAAGGAATATCTTTGGATAGAAGTGTCATAGAAACATGAGGGTGGGTTTGTTTGACTCGGGGCAGCAAACGGCCAATCACGAATCTCCTTCAACACTTCATAGCCACGCCCTAGCAACCATTTAGAGCACCCTAGCAACCCAAAGCAAAGAGGGATATCTTCAAATCTGAATATCACAGAGGCATGGGGGTTGGTTTATATCATTCATACTGACAAGCAGCCTTTGGAGTATCATCATTGGCAGCTGCCAAGCCACTCCCTAGCAACCAAACAGAGTACCCTAGCAACCGTTTTGCAAGACCTATATCTCTGCATCAGAACATCGTACAGACATGGGAGTTGGCTTTTTTGACTCATGCTAGCAAACTGGACTTTCAACATGTTACACATGCTAGCAGTGAATAGCTACATGCTAATAGCAATTAGCTTAGGGTTTAAACATGACACAAACAAGTCAATGTGTTAACATCATTAAAAACATGTTAACAACATCGTTATCATGCTAGCATCATGTTACTAATCATGTTAACATTACGTTAACAGCATGTTAATGGTGTTAGCATCATGCTAGCAACATGCTAATCATGTTAGCATCATGTTAATGGTGTTGGCATCATGTTAGCAACATGCTAATTATGTTAGCATCTTGTTAAAAAATGTTAGCACGGTAAAAAAAATATGTTAGCATCATGCTAATCAAGAGTGCCGAGTTTTGCCACTGCAAGCACCATTCACATTTTCTTCAGGAAATGTACATTCTAGTTGTTATTATTATTATTATCCAAAGTTAATGTGCTTGAAAACTCATGAAACTTTGCACACGTGTCGGAAGTGGTGAAAATTTACGTCTGTTATGGGTTGCCGAATTAGGCGTGGCAAAATGGCCACCTAACGAAGTGCCCCTCATGCTACATTTCACGTAAATTTTGAAATTCGGTACACACATTTAACAGCCCAATACCTACAAAAAAGTCTCTTGGAGCAAAATCTGAAACCGAACAGGAAGTTAGATATTTTTAATTATCCCGCCATTTTTTGCCTTTTCCAGACGTTGTACTTTAACAAACTCCTCCTAGAGCTTTAATGAGATCAATGTCATATTTGTTCAGTCTAATCTAAAGGCCTTTGCGACATTATATTGTGAAGATCTAGAATTTTCGCTGGAGGGTGTGTCCGTGGCGACCTGACAAAGTTCAATGTTTCGCCATGAAACAGAAAGTTGTTTTAACTAAGGCATACAATGTCCAATCTGCCCCAAATGTTTGATAAGAGTCCTGGACTGAAGACATCTGCATGACAAGTTACAAGTTTCAGTTACAGTTATAGCGCCACCTGTGGGCAACAGCAAATGTCATGTTTTACACTGTGATTAACTCCTCATAGAGATTAAACCAGATAAACACCATATATGTTGTCAGTCTAATCCTTAGTGATGTTAAATTGTGAAGATTTTGACTTTTCGCTAAAGGGCGTGTCTGTGGCGGCCTGACAAAGTCTGATGTTTCGCCATGAAAGAGGAAGCTGTTGTAACTCAGGCATACAATGTCTGATCTGCCCCAAACTTCACATGTGTGATAAGAGTCCTGATCTAAAGACATTTAAATGCCAATAGTTAGTCAGTTAGTCATAGCGCCACCTGCTGGCAGCAGGAAATGGCATGCTTTACACTGTAATTCAATCCCAGAAACACATTTCAATATGCCAAGAAATACCAAACTTGTTAGAAACACATTAAATCATGCAACACTTGACTGAGTGTTAAAGTTTGCGATTAACGCCATGAAAATGGAAGTTGTTGTAACTCAGGCATACGATGTCCGATCTGCTCCAAACTTCACATGTTTGATAATAGTCCTGGCCTGAAGACATCTACATTTCAATATTTAGTTATAGTCAAAGCGCCACCTGCTGGCAGCAGGAAGTGTGGTGCATCAAAATGACTTTGCCATTTTTATCCTCTATTTATCCGCTTAAATGAATATCACCCACTGTTCACTGTCTTCCTAAGGCCACCAGGTGGTGGAGATCCTGGGTGCGAGGGCCCTTTCATCGTTGCTTGCAGCTGTATTCACTGTTGTTTCTCTGTATCTCACTTAAACGTGTATACTAAATAAATAAATGAGAATATACTTATGTATATGTTTCTTTAACATATTTGCTTCTGTGTTTTTCCTCAATTTTAAAACGTAAGATATATATATAACATGTAGTAGAGGAATCTAAAATATTATTTTTATTCATCAAGTGTACCTGTTTTTTTTTTTTTTTTTTTAAACATTAAATCATTTAAGTGATCTGTGATTTTATAAGACAAATCACTTATGTAAATGTGGTAAACATTGTAATCGCACTTTCTTATAAGTAGCTTTAGACAACATAGTGTCACATTCTGGACAAGAACCACTAAACTGTAGACAGGAAGAGACCATATGACTGCCATTTAAAACCAACAGTTAGTTTATACCAGCTGTGGCTAACATTGATCCTGGAGAGACACAGTCCTGCAGAGTTCAGCTTCAACCCTAATCAAACACACCTGAACAAGCTAATCAAGGTCTGAAGGGTTGCTAGAAAGCTACAGGCAGGTGAGTTTTTATCAGGGTTGAAGCTAAACTCTGCAGGACTGAGGCTCTCAGGACTGACCTTATATATAATGTTTAGGAGAGGGTTTATTTTAAATATATTATGCCATTTTCTCAGTTGTGCCATCTTCATCTTTATTTAGTATCCGTTTCACTGTTCACTATTTTAATGTGTGAAATGATGCTATCAAAACTATATTTTCTATCATTGTAATATCTGTGGAGGTTCATTTATTTCATTGTTCAAATATACAGTGTTTGAATGTGGAAGTATGAATGTGCAAAACAAGGTGCTTTAGCAGAAATATAGTTCACTGGCTCTCTCTGCTGGTCACAAGGTGAACAACATGCTCATCTTCACTGAAAATTGTTTTTTTCTGGGTCACCTGAAAGAAAACACTTTTGTGCAATTAAGTAAATTTCACATTAGTTACAGGAATTATTTTGAGATATAGATAAAATGTTTCATAAAATTATTATTTTTTCTGCCTGTCAGTATAAGGGCTTACTTGTTGCTGTGCGCTTAGTAAATATTTACTTAAATGGTTTTGTAAAAGAGTATTAATTTTACACAGTTGAGTTTGTTACATGTTAATGTCATACTAACATATGTACACTAATAGACAGTGTTTAGGACATTCACAGTTAGTTATCAGTGCTTTTATCTCGTCTCTGCAGGTGTTGGGCTTTGATGCTGTAAATAAACTGGAGAGTTTCCTGTCTCCTGTAATTCAAGTGTGTGTGTGTGTGTGTGTGTGTGTCTGTCTGTGTGGGGAGGAGGAGTTCATCAGCACTGACAGGTTTGATATGGAGAAAATCATAAAAGCCTCCTCTGATTTGTCGCTGAAGTTGTTTGATGGTTTCCTCTGTTGTGTCTAATAAGGTAACAGCGAGTGTGATTGGAGGGTGTTGGACCTCTTTCTCTCTCATTAAGGGGTGTGAGAGGATGCCTGTACTTCTGTATCATCAGTGCGGAGAAGCTTGAACTGGATGTTGAATTAATGAAGCAGAGAGAGATGGAGAGATGCCTGACACTCATTTTACTGACTACAGTTGTAAAACTCATCACAGCTGGTAAGTACACATGAAGGTAAAGAGATGAAGCTGTTTTTAGAAATGAAGGGGTCAAACTATGTTATTTAAGCACTTAAAATTAAACTATACTGTAATGTGTGAGTTATTTAGATGCCCATGTAAACACATTGTTACAATATTTTGAATGTGCTCCTGTGTTTAACAGGCAATTTCTCTCTCTCTCTCTCCAGTTTATAAAAAGCTATAAATATTTACATGATGGGCTTATTATTATTCATTATAATATATCATTATCAAAATAATGTTAATATTTGTTATTTAAGGAAACCGTAAAAGGCAAATCATTATTATTATTATTATTATTTGTCTTGTTGTCTTGTGATCACAATTAAATTTTTCAAGTGATATCAACATTGTAAATGTCTCAATCTTCTGTTAGAAAAAATAAATAAATCACGCATTGAACACCTTTTCTTAGGTTGCAAATGATTTAATCGTCATGTCTCAAACATCTTTCTATAATCATGCAGACATTTCAGTCCCTCGAGCTGGGTGGCAGTAAAATTAATCACACATTTGGAGTTCTGATTTGATAAACATCGATTTGGAAATATTAGTGACAGACATGTTAGCTTGAGTGAGTTTAATTAACATTTTTACAAAAAGGAAAAAATGTATTATATAAAATATAAATATATTATGTTATGTCAAGATCACAAGAAAATGAAGTTGTGATCATGACAAACAAGACCCTAAAGGTCTTTTAAGGTTACCATGTTAGCCTCTTACACAATACCAAGAGCTCAGCTGCAGAAGAACTAGGGAAAAAAAGAAATATGAAAGGAATACACCAGGTTTAATATAGTTTAAGCTCATTAGACGTCCTTTGTGGCACAATTTTGTTTACAACAAAAAATAAATTTCTACTTGTCCCTCCTTTAAAAAAAACAAAAAACAAATCTGGGTTACAGTGAGACATTTACAACGGAATGAGTAAACTTTAAAATACTCGCTCTTTCAATAATATAGAAATAAGACGTAAACAATATGTGTGTTAACATGATTTTAGTATGGAAAAAATTGCTTACTAACCTTTTCTGTGCAAATTTATATCCATGTACAACTTTGTTTCCATGACAACGTTATGGTATAAACCCTGTAACAATGTTTTAAACTTACAGCTGAAATAATATATGCATTTTAGTATAATTGTTTTAAGTGCTTTTATAAAATTATAAGCTTCACATTTCTGTCTTGAATTAATATTTTTTTGTGTTAATGATGTTGATTGAGCTCAACTTGAATTGAACTCTGAATATTCTTTTAAAAACTTGTCCAACTTAATGCTATGAATTAAACTCTTATCCGTTCATCTCTCTTATTGTTAATGCTTAATATTTAGGCGGTGTGAATGTGAAGTTGGTTGGTGGTCACAGTCGCTGTGCTGGTAGAGTGGAGGTTCTTCATAGAGGTCAGTGGGGAACAGTGTGTGGTGATGACTGGGATTTGGTTGATGCTGCAGTGGTGTGTAGAGAGCTGGACTGTGGAGAACCTGTAGATGCTCTGAGTGATGCTCATTTTGGACCAGGATCAGGACCAATCTGGATGGGTGATATATTTTGTACTGGATCAGAGTCAACACTGAAGAACTGTGCGTCAGGAGGATGGGGTAAAAGCAAATGTGATCATACTGAAGATGCTGGAGTCATCTGCTCAGGTAAAGTATTTTACATATTCAAATGTATGTCTTAGTAAGATTTTTTTGTGCTTCCCTATTGGCTTCTAATTGAAGTTGATTTTAAAATGTTGACTTCAGTAATAAATAGATTTCATATTTATATTTGGGTTTTTTTTGTGTGTGTTTTTACATTATTTATTCATTATAAGACTGAAAATAAAATGGCTTTTATGTACAAATCATTATCTTGAAGCCCCATAAATAAGCCATGATTTTGTTGATCTGTGTTCTCTTATTTAGAAATCAGGCTGGTTGGAGGTTCTCGCTGCTCTGGGAGGTTAGAGATACTTGATGATCAGTCGTGGGTTTCAGTGTGTGCTGCTGCCTTTGACCAGCAGGATGCAGAGGTTGTGTGTAGAGAGCTGGACTGTGGGGCTCCTGTACAGGTGCTGGGAGAAGATGCTTTTGGAAAAGGAGACGCTCAGATGTGGACACAAGAGATTCAGTGCAGAGGAAATGAGTCTCAGATTCACCTCTGTCCAACATCACCATCACATGAAAACAACTGTTCACATGAACACAACATTGGTTTGCTGTGTACTGGTAAGAGTTTAAACTACAACAAAACAGATTTCATTTCATTTCATAACATTTTAAGTTCACACTTGCTTATTCTCTTACATTCACAGACATAGTAAATGTGAGGTTGGTTGGTGGTCACAGTCGCTGTGCTGGTAGAGTGGAGGTTCTTCATAGAGGTCAGTGGGGAACAGTGTGTGGTGCTGGCTGGGATTTGGCTGATGCTGCAGTGGTGTGTAGAGAGCTGGACTGTGGAGAACCTGTAGATGCTCTGGGTGATGCTCATTTTGGACAAGGATCAAAATCGATTTTTAGGATGAAAAATGCGAGGTGTACTGGTTCAGAGTCTACACTTAAGAAATGTGGATTCTTACAATCAACTGTACCTGATGTGTGTCTTAATAAGAGTGCTCAAGTCATTTGTTCAGGTACGCTAAAGCTAAAAATCCTCTTGTTGTAAAAAACAATTGCACCAAAAGCAGTCATAATTAAATTTTTCATGACTATTTTCCACCTTCTTTTTGACCACATGAACTGTTAAGTTCGGACTGTAATAATCATGGACCTTGTTGAAAATAAACTTTAGAAACTTTTTTCTAACTCTACATTCTAATGTAATGCCCTAAATGGATTCATTCATAGATACTGTTGACATGAAAATGTGGGCAGATTTTTACAGAAACTATAACTATACGCTGTTTTCTATATGACCCATTTTTGTATCTTACTTTCAAGGCCTTTTTGGACTTGGAAAAACTTTTGCTGACATGAATAATATGTTTTATAGTAAAAATCTTTTATTTCAGAAGATAAAGGAACATTTGATTTCTCATTATGTAATTGATGAATTAATTATATACTTATTATTGAAGTTCTGTAACTTTTTGTTCTTTCCTGTGTTGTTCTTTCAGAAGTCAGGCTGGTTGGAGGTTCTCGCTGCTCTGGGAGGTTAGAGATACTTGATGATCAGTCGTGGGTTTCAGTGTGTGCTGCTGCCTTTGACCAGCAGGATGCAGAGGTTGTGTGTAGAGAGCTGGACTGTGGGGCTCCTGTACAGGTGCTGGGAGAAGATGCTTTTGGCAAAGGAGACGCTCAGATGTGGACACAAGAGATTCAGTGCAGAGGAAATGAGTCTCAGATTCACCTCTGTCCAACATCACCATCACATAAAAACACCTGTTCATATGAAAATGATGTTGGCTTGGTGTGTGCAGGTTTGAGCATTTTTTTAATAAACTGAATTCAAGCTTAATGTTCCCAAAATCTACACTTTCCCCTCATTCTTTCCCTTTGCTTTGTCCATTTGTCTTTACTCCCTCTTTATTCATTTTATAGACAACATGAGAGTGAGGTTGGTTGGTGGTCACAGTCGCTGTGCTGGTAGAGTGGAGGTTCTTCATAGAGGTCAGTGGGGAACAGTGTGTGATGTTGGCTGGGATATGACTGATGCTGCAGTGGTGTGTAGAGAGCTGGACTGTGGAGAGCCTATAGATGCTGTGGGTGGTGCTCACTTTGTACCAGGATCAGGATCAATCTGGACAAATCGCAGTTTATGTACTGGAACAGAATCTACACTGAAGAACTGTGGATCAGTAAATTGGGGTTTATATGACTGTGATCATACAAAAGATGCAGGAGTCATCTGCTCAGGTAAACTGCTCCAAACCCTGACCTATGATTATATCACTGATAAACCACCTGCTTCAAAGGTATAGTTCACTAAAAACTGAAAGTTCAGACATCATTTACTTATGACTTTGTTCTGTGGAGCACAAAATGTATTTTATTATTAATTATTATTATTATTATTATTTTACTTTCATTATATTGAAATGAGTGCCAGGATATTCTGTAAAATTCACTCTTTATGTTCCATGAAATAAAATCATATGAGTTTGGATTGACATGAGATTGAATAATTTGATTATTTTACATTAATAAGTGGTGTTTGTTGTAGACTAATAATGACAAGAATAACACATTTAAATAACAAACAAAATTGAAAACATTTGTTATCTCTCGCTACTTCAGGCGTCAGGCTTATCGGAAACTCCAGTTGCTCTGGGAGGTTAGAGATACTTGATGATCAGACGTGGGTTTCAGTGTGTGCTGCTGCCTTTGACCAGCAGGATGCAGAGATTGTGTGTAGAGAGCTGGACTGTGGGGCTCCTGTACAGGTGCTGGGAGAAGATGCTTTTGGCAAAGGAGATGCTCAGATGTGGACACAAGAGATTCAGTGCAGAGGAAATGAGTCTCAGATTCACTTCTGTCCAACATCCTTACACAAAAACAGCTGTTCTCATGATAATAACCAGGGGCTGTTCTGTGCTGGTGAGTCAAAAGAATATGATAGTAATATACCCTTTACTCATAGGGTCCATCTCAGTCAGCTCCCTAAGTTCAGTAATCAGAGCACTGACCAGGGTGCCAGCCATTTTAAGGGCTGTTTAAATCACAGAATTCTTCGAGTGCACTGGAATGTTTGTTCCCTAAAAATCCCACAATGCACTTCAAAAACCAGATGCTCACTATGTTCCCTTGATGGAAATTCTTAACTACAATACAAATTGCACGAACCAACACAATATCATCATGATATGCAATAGAAGATTTGAAAAGACAAATCAATATTTAATGATATGTCAGAATAAACATCAGTAGATGGGTAGTGAACAGTCTAGTTAATATTTATAATTAAAATTTGGCTAAAATGTTGCTGAGATATATAACAACAATCAAAATATATTTCATGAAGTTTTATGACACAAGCACCAAGTCATGTAACCAGAAATTGAGGAATCAGTGTCCGAATGTGTAGTGAGCCGGTGTGCTTCAATGCCGGAATTTGTGTACACAATATACCAATAAATGAACTAGTGTGCTTATGGAGATGCACCCATAGTCTCTATCTGTATTTTTCTGTTACTTAGATAAAAAAAATGTGAGGTTGGTTGGTGGTCACAGTCGCTGTGCTGGTAGAGTGGAGATTCTTCATAGAGGTCAGTGGGGAACAGTGTGTCATTATGCCTGGGATATGACTGATGCTGCAGTGGTGTGTAGAGAGCTGGACTGTGGAGAACCTGTAGATGCTCTGGGTGATGCTCACTTTGGACCAGGATCAGGACCAATCTGGATGTATATTGTGTTATGTACTGGATCAGAGTCTACACTGAAGAACTGTGGGTCAGCAGGATGGAGCATACATGCATGTACTCACAGTTATGATGCCAGTGTCATCTGTTCAGGTGAGTAATTTAACTGATTGTACATGAATTTGTTGTGGCATACAGAATATTTTGTTTGGAAAACTGTAAATGCTTGTGTGGTTATTGTATTTAACTATCAAGCATTTGTTTTTGTCTACTGTGCACTGTCATTCCTGTAATATGAACAGGTCATAAAGCTTCCAGACTCGTTAATGGATCTCACCTCTGCTCTGGGAGGTTAGAGATACTTGATGATCAGACGTGGGTTTCAGTGTGTGCTGCTGCCTTTGACCAGCAGGATGCAGAGGTTGTGTGTAGAGAGCTGGACTGTGGGGCTCCTGTACAGGTGCTGGGAGAAGATGCTTTTGGAAAAGGAGACGCTCAGATGTGGACACACGAGATTCAGTGCAGAGGAAATGAATCTTATATTTCATTTTGCTCAACATCATCATCACACAAACACAACTGCATCAGTGAAAATAATGTGGGACTGATCTGTTCAGGTAAATTATAAATATTCAGTGTCTCTTCATTTGATATAGTATATCTTCTCTGTCAGCTGCATACTTTATTTTAACTTCTTTATTCAGGTTACACAAAGGCCAAACTGATGAATGGTTCAGACTCTTGTTCTGGAAGAGTGGAGCTTCGGTACCTCAAAGGTTGGGGCACAGTGTGTGATGCATGCTGGGATATGAGAGCTGCCAGTGTCCTCTGTAGACAGCTGAATTGTGGGATTGCTGTGTCTGTTGTGGGATCAGACTGGTTTGGAGAGGGAAGTGGTGAAATCTGGGCTGATGTGTTTGATTGTGACGGGAATGAAACAAAACTCTCAGAGTGTTCCATCTCTTCATGGAGTCGAGCTGAATGTTCTCATAGACGAGATGTTGGAGTCATCTGCTCTGGTAAACTTATTTGACAGAAAGAGCATTATGCTACTGGAAAAACTCTCTTTAATATATAAACACTATTTCACTATGTTCTAACACTATTCTTATTTTAGTAAAACATAAGATCTTCTCTTAAGGTTCCTCTTTTGCTGTTCATGATGGTCTGGTGCGGTTGTCTGGAGAGAGACAGTGTGAGGGGGAGGTGGAAGTTTCCATCCATCAGGTCTGGAGGAGAGTTCTGCTGGACTCCTGGAGTCTCACTGAATCTTCTGTGGTCTGCAGACAGCTGGGCTGTGGCTCTGTGCTGAACTTCTCCGGCTCCTCTTCATCCAGTCCTGAACACAGTCATGAGTGTGTGACGGGCTTCCAGTGCTCTGGGAGTGAAGCTCATCTGGGGAACTGCAGCTCTCCACAAACTCTCAACTGCAGCTCCACACAACAGCTGTCAATCACCTGCCTTGGTGAGAAGAGCAACATCTGGGCAGATTCTTCCAGTTGTTAGTGATCATTAATGTGTTTCTCTCTCTCTGAATATCAGGTCGTGGGTCCATCAGGCTGGTGGGTTCTGGGGAGACTGTGCAGGGAGGCTGGAGGTTTTTCACAGAGGCTCATGGGGGACAGTGTGTGATGACTCCTGGGATATTAAAGATGCCCATGTGGTGTGCAGACAGCTGCAGTGTGGAGTGGCCCTCAGTAACCAGCAGGTACCAGCCTGGTTTGGTCCTGGTTCTGGACCCATATGGCTGGATGAGGTGGAGTGTGAGGGGAATGAGACGTCCCTGTGGAGCTGCTCTTCTCCAGGCTGGGGAAAACATGACTGTCAACACAAGGAGGATGTAGGAGTCATGTGCTCAGGTAAATAGTAGGGGTGTGATGAGATTAAAATTTGAGAAGATTTCTTCGTGGTGAAAAGCTGTCTTGTGATATTGCCATGTCGGAGTGTGAGGGTGAAATTAGGATAGAATATGCCACTGCTACATTTACGTTATGGCTCCACTGTCGTTTTGATTTTTATAGAAATAAAAACCATTTAATTCAGTTGGATTACGATCGCCTTAAAGGGTTAGTTCACCCAAAAATGAAAATAATGTCCACACCCGTAAGACCTTTGTTCATCTTTGGAACGCAAATTAAGATATTTTTGTTGAAATCCGATGGCTCAGTGAGGCCTGCATAGCCAGCAATGACATTTCCTCTCTCAAGATCCATTAATGTACTAAAAACATATTTAAATCAGTTCATGTGAGTACAGTGGTTTAATATTAATATTGTAAAGTGGCGAGAATATTTTTGGTGCGAAAAAAAACAAAATAACGACTTATATAGTGATGGCCGATTTCAAAACACTGCTTCAGGAAGCTTCGGAGCACAATGAATCAGCGATGTCGAATCAGCGGTTCGGAGCGCCAAAGTCACGTGATTTCAGCAGTTTGGCGGTTTGACACGCGATCCGAATCATGATTCGACACACTGATTCATAACGCTCCGAAGCTTCATGAAGCAGTAAACGCTCCCTATTCACAGAGTACACGCGATTGCAAAATCGAAAGCCAAAGTAAAACGCTAGCGCGAATTTCAGTTCCCCGCATTTTGAAAGCAGCTCCCTGATGCATGCAAATATCTCCCAATATGAAAGTGATCTTAGGCTGGACTGTGTAATTGTAACCATCTCTTAGCTCTGTATCATGCTTGAAGAAAAAATTTGGTCACTTTTTGCACTTTGAATATTGAGAGAGTACTTTGATTATGGTTGCATTTACAGTAGTGTTTGCACTAAGACTAAGAGAAAACTGTTATTCATTTTTATTTGTACTGTTTTTATTTCTATGATGAATTTGTGGAAAGGAGTTTGGTTAGGAGGTCAAAAGTTGTAGAACCTCATGAATGTATTTGTAGTAGACTGAGTACAATTCTGGCAGTTCCAGTTGTGGGAATTTACCTGTTAAAGAAGAATGTTCTGTCCAGCTGGATAACCAGCTCATGATTGTCGATCATGTAAATATAATAAGAGCAGTTATTAGTAAACCCACAATCCTGCATTCTCCTCTCTGTGTGGTTGTATGATCTCAAGTTGCTACAGTATTGTTCTAAGGTCTGAAGAGAAGCCAGTCAGTTTAGTTTGTGGCAAAACCACAGTGCTTGAGTATTGTTGTCTTTTACTGCATATGATAATTCATACTCAGAAAATAGAACTGAAATGACATTCATTACAAGATGATTAGTTAAAACATTTCAAATGCACCTGCAGACTATTTTTCTAGTCACATATTTCATCATTCTTAAAAATTCTGTGTAAAAAAATCATGCTTCGTTCTCGTGAACTCAGTCTCATGTCTCGTCTCGCCACACCCTTAGTAAATAGTACTCAGTTGTGAAAAAATGTTATTTAGTAACAGTTAAAATCTAAATGTTATATTTTAAAAATATTTTTAATTTAATCTTTATGGGTTATTTCAGTCATTGGTATATGTAACATGGTTGAAATGAATGGGGTTGGATGAGAGCTAATATAGCTTTCATGTTTCCATCTAGAGTTTAAAGAGATCAGGTTAACTGAGGGCTGTGAAGGGAATGTGGAGGTTTTCTACAATGGATCCTGGGGTAATGTGTGTTTAAACCAGATGGACAGAGACACAGTGAGTCTGATCTGTCAAGAGCTGAACTGTGGAAGATCTGGTGCTTTTTCCAATTCTATACCAAGACTAGAATCAGCTCGTAACTGGCTGGATGAAGTGAAATGTCGACCACATGATTCAAATCTGTGGCAGTGTCCATCTTCACCCTGGGGACTGAATGACTGTGGTGAAGATGAAGTGGCCAAACTCACCTGTTTGGGTAAGACTGATGTATTTTCCATCTCTAATACAGTAATCTGTTAACATTACTGAGTATATAAACTATATATATATATATACTGGCACACTGTCTGTGAATCTCTTGTCTGTATGACACATGACTCGCACGCACAGATACTACTGAAAAATGCCATCTGCTTTGAGTTCTCTTTTGCACTTGAACGGATAAAAACACAAAATTATGTCAAAATGCCTGATAAACCTGCTGCTGTCTGTCATTAATGTTAATCAAAGAACTTGTCTTGACTGAATAACTTTTATAGCTTTAAAAAGGATTAATCTGTATTTAATTTATATTTATTCAGCAAAGAATATGAAGTTTTTGATAGAACTTTAATCGATTAATCACAATTAATTAATTTTTTTTTTTTTTTTTTTTTTCGATTTACAGCACTAAATATAATATTGAAATAACTTGTGATTACAGAACAGGAGAGTCATGAGTCTCCTAGAAGCTCTTTGTCATGCTCCACATCTCCACATCAGAGACAGTGTTCAGGTAAGTTCAGAAGAACTTAAAAATGACAACAGCCATTTATCATGTATGCATGTAATTTTGTTCCAGGGAACTAAGAGGATTTAATCTCACACCACACACATCCCACACTGTAGGTGTCACTGTTCTGACAGATATCTGTTGGCCAATAATAAATCTACTGTGATTTTAGAGCATGTTCCTCTCAGACTGAGTGGAGGGGAGGGCCGGTGCTCTGGGAGGCTGGAGGTGTATCATAACACTGTGTGGGGCTCAGTCTGTGATGATCTGTGGGACATCAGCGATGCTCAGGTGGTCTGCAGACAGCTGGGTTGTGGAGCAGCACTGAGGGCTGATGGGAATTCAGTCTTTGGTGCTGGTGAAGGTGTTGTGTGGCTGAACAGAGTCGAGTGCAGAGGGAATGAGATTCACCTGTGGGACTGTCCTCTCTCCCTGAAGAACCACACTGACTGCTCCAACAAAGATCACGCTGGACTCACCTGTGCAGGTCACAGCAAAACACTGAGCAATATTAGTCATTTTTAGATAATTTTAGTGCTAATACTATTTGTTTACTCAAGACAATCATGATATTGAATGTGTTTGTATCTGTTTTGACAGATTTGCCAGATGTGTCAGTGTCCACTACTCCTGCCACAACAACACCATCTTCTCCTCCAGTTTCTCAGACAGTGAGCTCAACATCAGTCTCTCCTCCACAAACTCCTCCAGCAGCGTCTCTCTCTGTGCTTGTGATTGTACTGGGAGTTGTGCTCTTACTGCTCTTAGTGCCACTGCTTATACTGATTCAGCAGAACAGAGTGATGAGGAGAGGTAGGAGAAAAAGCTTTTTGTGTCTTATTCAGTGTGTGATCAGTCATGTGTTGTGAACTGACAGCAGGTTTGTCTCTCTACACTCACAGCTCTCTCTAAGAGGAGACACAGGAGCACGACTGAGGCCGTTTATGAGGAGATTCATCACAGACACACTAACAGACACAGTCTCTTCACTCAGAGGGGTGAGTAAATATCATAGTGTCTGATTTGTGGAGATCAACAGGGTAATCAGTTTATTCAGAGGGTGAGTGGAGTAAATCACATAGGTCCTTGTTTGTGTCACTTGTAATGATATAGGGTTAGTGCTATATGATCCAAATGATATGGGGATTTTGGCTGATTTGTGATTGTGAACATGTCTGATGGTTCTCCTCCATAACAGGAAGTGTCCTTTCTACTGAACAGCATTCTGGGTATGAAGATGCTGATGAGCTTCTTTCAGGTTAGACGACTGAAATAGAATTATGTTACATACTACATACAGAAAAGTATGTGTGTTAAATAATTAAAAACATTCACTTAAGTTATCTTAGAAGAGTATAAATAATATAAATCATTCAGCACATAATTCAGATAAGGTTTTATTATTATTATTATTAATATACATATATTTTCTTTTCAAAAGCAAAATCTGCAGTAGGAATGAAGACTGACTACTATGATGATGTCACCACCACTGAAGGACCAACAGGTCAGTGACTTTGTTAACTGATCACAGAAATTCACTTAATTTAAATACCTATTTGGCCTGAGAATTAGTTTCTGTTTATTCTCTTTTCCTGTTAAATAATTTCGTAGAGCAACAAAACACACCAGAGAATTATGATGATGTAATCATTCCTGAACGGAGACATCATGCTACAGGTTTATTTCTTTTAATTGTTTCGACAGGTTTTAACTCTCTCTCTCTCTCTCTCTCTCTCTCTCTCTCTCTATATATATATATATATATATATAATTATACATATGTACAGCATTTAATTTTTATTTTGTTGTAGATGACTTCGCAGAAAACTATGATGATGTCGTCATCGTGCGGCAGTTCTCCAATGATAAAAAAGGTGTGGGTTTCGCATTATACACTTTTACTTTAGAACAGGTTTTTTTTTTCTTATTTTTTCATCAAATTATAGTAGCATATAAAGTATGAATACTTTTTCATGTAATTAATACTAGACACATTTATATCAGAGGGTGTTCAGGAGGAGTATGATGATGTGAAGAACGTCGGGGAATATATGAGTGACATGTTTGGTATGTTATTGACACCTTTTTTACTGAATAATTTTGGTTTAGCCTTTATAAGAGCTTTATATTATCAATTTATCTTGTTCTATCATCTTCTGTTGTCACAATAGATAATTTAAATGGACTGAAAACTTTGTGTTCATAATAATACTTTTTAAAGCATGTTGAAACATGAATTTGCTCTTGTTTTCTAATAACAGACTATGATGATGTGGAGGAAGATCCAGGAAAACATGGAAGGGCTGTATAACTCAAACCACACACACCGCCTCAAATCAAAGTGTTTAAGTGGTCTGAAAAGTGTTTAAGATCATCCTCTATACTGTATGTTTTACCTGCAGTCCAGCAATGTTTTATGTTGCACTTTGTATTGAAATCATTTAATTCAGCTACAATTTCTGAGAGAATAAAAATGCATTCCTTAAAAAAATGTTTTTCTGGATGTTTTTTTTTTCTTTCTTTTTCTATACATTTCTATCATGTAGCCTTAGAAATTTGAGAGAACAAAAACAATTTTATGAGTTCTTTACTTTTAAGTCACCACCAGCACAGTCTTTAACATTTCACAGCACCTTCAACTTATAAAATTATAATTCCTTTTAAATGTAAACCCACTGCTGGTTGACTTTTGTATTTTGCTAAAAATTGTTGGAATTTACTTTGGGAAACAAGTTTACAAACAGCAGCTGTGAGCAATTATCAGAAAAGCATGTTCACTTTATGTTCTGCAGAAGGAGTTTCTGACTGTCAGAAACACGTGACTTGCACTGTGAGCTGAAACCTTCAGTGTTTATAACAGAGCTTTTTAAAATAGAGACCCTGTTTGTTTCATGTATTTGTTTTAGATTTGCTTCCAAATTATTTGTTGTTTTGAATTGATGTCCATGTTTTCTATTAAAGAGTTAAAATCAGACTAACTTTGTGGTGGGGTTTGTTGTTCACAGATTGTCTCTCTTTCTTAGCATCTTATTAACACTCAGTGCTCCTCAAGCCAGGGTGATTGTCAGTGTTTGTCATCTCTTCTCTGCAGGTGTCTGACTTTGTGTTTTCCACATTCACTCTCATGACACCTGGGTGACTTTGTCAGCACTTTAAGGCGAGACACCCCAGGTGAATAGGGTAAAAAAATTAACTAATAGATATAATCATACTTCCCCAGCTGGTTTATTACATTAAAAATTGCAAACATTTTTTGTATTACAAGTTTTCTAAAATGTAAAAATGTTCTATGCAAATGAGGCATTATCTAATTAAATATGCGCTACTTTACATAAATTTCTAGAACAAAAATGGGAATATTGGATGACGTCAGGTTCAAAATTCTTGTTTAATTTTTTGGACACATTAAATTAAAAGGTTTTTACAGAGGGAATTTTGGATATCTCTTTTTATCACTCCATAAATCAGAAAATACTATCAACAGCCAGAAAAAAATTATTTTCACCATTTTTTAGGAATAAAATGTTGTATAAAATCAGGCAAATTATATATCAACAAATCCCTCTGCAAAATATCAAAATTGACAGATGCCTGAAAAAACTGTTTTTGCCTGTAGTGTCCCCCCTTAAAGCAAAATTTACCTATTATGCAAAATTCCCTTTTACATGGTGTTTAAACATAAATGTGTGTTGGCAGTGTGTGTACACAACCACCCTATAAAGGTAAAAATCCATAAATCCCCATAAATCATAAACAGTGTCTCAGAACAAGCCGTTCACAGATTCTGTGACGTCAGACCAGTAAAAGACTTTTAACTACAAATCTTCATTTTATTATATAAATGTGTCATTAAATGTCTACAAATCTATAAAACTGATCTGAGATCAGGTAAAAACCATACAGACAATAGTTCATGGGTTTAACAGAGAGCATGGTACGGTGGCCGAGAGAGCTTAACATGCTGCAAATGAAGAAAACACATGCAAATAGAAAAAACGAGCAAATAAAGAAAACGACTTAATCAGTTTGACAACACATGCGCTGCAAAAGTCCACAACACATGCAAATAGACAAACGTGCTGCAAATAGGCCTGCTCATAATGCACATGCAATCAAAATGTTAACAAACAATAGTATAAACAAAAAAACTCTTTCAGGTGAACACCACAAGGAAACATTGAACAATCCCAGCGGTCCCAGACAGGCATGTCAATGTGTTCCCTATAACATTTTCGTTGTGGTCTGTGCCAGTCCCGGCGCCAGGACAAACGATTTGGGGGTATTATTTTGCGTAAAAAATATTATTAATAAATTATTAATAATAAATAATATATATTTTTTAATAATTTACTTGATTTTATGTCTCAAATCCCAGTCAATTATTCACTGCAGAAAGTGAAACTAAAAACAAAAGTGAAGAGAGCTCTACTTCAACATGTTCTGATAACACTATTTAACCTTAATTTATTTTCTTAATATTTCTCTTGTGGCCCACACGTATTGAAAAAAATGAGAAGAGATGTAGGCGTTACAAGTTGTTTTTTTTTTAAATGAGGAGCTAATCTTATTACAGCGCGTCGGTTATGCGTGATGCGCTATAAATTATTGCGGGGCAAATTAAAATATTAATTTAATTCTAAAAGTAGCCTAATCATCATTCAGATCATCGCAGAAGGGCTTGAGATCGCTGGGCCTGGTATGTGCTATTTGCAGCGAGTTTGTCTATTTGTTGTAGACTTTGCAGTGCGTTTTTGTTTATTTGTATGTGTTGTGGACTTTTGCAGCGCGTTTGTTTATTTGTAGCCTATGTGTTGTGGACTTTTGCTGCGCGTTTGTCTATTTGTATGTGTTGTGGACTTTTGCTGCGCGTTTGTCTATTTGTATGTGTTGTGGACTTTTGCTGCGCGTTTGTTTATTTGTATGTGTTGTGGACTTTTGCAGCGCGTTTATTTATTTGTATGTGTTGTGGACTTTTGCAGCGCGTTTGTCTATTTGTATGTGTTGTGGACTTTTGCAGCGCGTTTGTTTATTTGCATGTGTTGTGGACTTTTGCAGCGCTTTTGTCTATTTGCATGTGTTGTGGACTTTTGCAGCGCGTTTGTCTATTTGTATGTGTTGTGGACTTTTGCAGCGCGTTTCTCTATTTGTATGTGTTGTGGACTTTGCTGCGCGTTTGTCTATTTGTATGTGTTGTGGACTTTTGCTGCACGTTTGTTTATTTGCATGTGTTGTGGACTTTTGCAGCGCGTTTGTATGTTGTCTATTTGCATGTGTTGTGGACTTTTGTTAAATATGTTAGAAAACAATGTTGAAGGATGTTTGCATAAATGTTATTCAGTGGCTGTGAAGTTGTATATTTAAACCAATAATAAAGAACTGTCCTAATAAGAACTCAATTGCATTACATTGTAGGATGCAATGTACAAAATGTATATATTGAATCCTTAAGCCAACAGCATTTTAAGAGAAAGATCTTTCTCATCATTTGAGAGATCATAATGCTCATCTACTCCTGAATTGTTCTGATTACAGCTAAAGAATGTTAATTAAAGACAAGAATGACTCTTTTAAGAATATCTGATTCATTATCTTGATTATTCTGTTGTCTGTCTTTGATGGTTGTATTTAGAGAAATTTAGAGAAAATATGATCTCGACTGTGATTTTCTAATGATTTTTTTTTTTATCATAAGTATTTTCTGTTAACTCAAAAATTTTAAGCAGAAAAACTTCAAACTTTGTCTAAAGTCTAAAGTCATGACAAACATGACAACGAATATGCAATTCTAGGCATTTGGCTATTGATTATTCATGCTGGTTTATATTTAAAAGTGTTGTAGATTTGGAGATTATGCTTTGATTAAATAGACCTTGATAATGACAGTTCAGAGCATTGATCCAGAGCATTTCAGTTCTGTGATTTCAGTTGTTTACAGTCTTTAACTGCTATCTTGTGGATACAGATGAATTACAGTAATATACATTTCTAAAAGGTAGGCTACAATTTCAATCATTGAAATTTCAGTATTATAATTCTATAAATTATATTTTTTTTAATGTAAAAAAATCAGAATGTTTTTTGTAAGGGTTAGAATATAAAGTTTGTACAGTATAAAAATTGTCTCTGGAGAGTCCTCAAACACAAAAGCCAACGTGTGTGTGTGTGTGCATGTTTTTATGACACATCAGGACACAAATTTGTATAATGACATGGGTATGACATAGGTATTACAAGGAGAGGGTGACTTATGAGGACATTACCCCATGTCCTCATTTTTCAAAAGGCTTATAAATCATACAGAATGAGTTTTTTTGAGAAAGTAAAGATGTGCACAGTTTCCTGTGATGGGTAGGTTTAGGGGTAGGGGTAGTGTAGGGGGATAGAAAATATGGTTTGTACAGAATAAAAACCATTATGCCTATGGAATGTCCCCACAATTCACAAAAACAAACCTGTGTGTGTGTGTGTGTGTGTGTGTGTGTGTTGTAATTTGGCAAAGATGTATCTGATCTTCAAGCAGAAGGAACTGGATGAAATATTCTGAATGATCAATCCACAATCTGATTTGTGATGCATGATTATAACCACACCATGTTCGTTCTTCTGGTCACCCAACTGAGCCTGATTACTCAGAGACTTAATATTCAACAATATTATTGATTTGACTGCACTGACACTATCAGACTGAACTGAGCTGGATTATGACATCACTGTTTTCTGCTTTATTGCTGAATTGAACTCATTCCATAATTGATGAACTTTACAATGTTATTGAACCGAACTGAGTCGACACTGAACTATTGTCTTTTTAGAGCTGCTTTACAGTAGAAATGAATTCTGTTTGCATCATTGAATCATTATTTTCCTGTGTAACACGGTAATGCTTTGAAAGAAACTGTATTGTATAAAGTGCTAGTTAAATAAAGGTGGCTTGACTCGACTTTACCTGTGGGTAATCCTAAATCTCATGGCTTGCATGTCTTTCAGAACTTTATATATGTTATTGATATTTGTTGTGAGCTAAAAGTGTCTTCTTCAGAAATCCTGTCTTCCTGTCAAAAGTCTCTCTGCTCACGCTGCTCCAGTCTGTTTTCTGCTGCTGTAGGTCTTTTTCAACAACCACAATTTGTTTGAAATTTAAGTGAAACCTTCAAGTTTTTTTTTGTAAATTGACCATTACTGCTTTTTCGAAATATGTCTTGTAATGTGGCCTTGGTACACTCTCAATGTACAATTTATGTAATTTAAAACTAAAAGAAACATCCCACAGTGAAGCAGCAGAGGTTCATTGTGCCTCATGTCCTCCTCCATCCTCCACTCTCACTCTCTTTGCTTTAGTGTCTCTGTGTTTGTGGCTGCTTGTTCTGCGTATCTTTCTCTTTCCTTGGTCAGTTTCTGTTGGAAGAGTCTCGTCTGGGAGAGGCTGCAGTAATGGCTCAGAAAGCTGCAGAGCTGGACAGTTCTGAGTTTGACGTGGTGTTCAGCGCTGCTCATATGCTCAGGTGTGTGTGTGTCTGTCAAACATTCACATGGCTACATCTGCACACTTTTGCTTCAGGTGGATTGCAGGTGGACTCCACTTGTTTCATCATCACTGATCACCCTCTGGGGGTTTATTTTGTGATAATGACCAGTTTTATTCTGCTTATTCCACAGTTGCTTGCCAAACGTGGACATATTAATTTTACGTAAAATTATTTTTAACAACTAAGCTAATTAATTATTCTCTCTTGCATTGACACAGTTGAAACTGTGGCATATTATACCCAAAAATTCTTCATACGTGGACTACCAGTAAAACTGATAAAAATTTGGAACCAAAAATTATTCAGACACTTTGACCTGACCATGTTTTGCTTAAGTGTTATCTGACATAATTAAGATTAATTTCTGACACAGTTTAACTCTGAGATCTTGTCATATTTTATTACCATTTATTTAAAATAGTGAACTGTATTAATGACTGACATGTTCAAGGTGTCTGAATAAATTTTGCTTTGACTGTATATCCGTAAAATTATTATTATTATTATTATTATTTTAATCTTGGGCTCATTATCACATACTTGTTATCATTGTTATAATAATAATAATAATAAGTGCCGCTTCCAGCCATTTTGTTAGATAATATGGATACTTTTGTACCTTGCAGTTACCTTGCAGATTTTCTAAAGTCTTCCATCATATTTGTTGCATCTGCTTTTAGAATGCTCTGTTTTTTTCTTCCTAATTCTATAACCACCAATGATTCTCTCTTTTGTGTCTGCTTTCCTCGTTCTCCCAGCATCCAGCAGCTCTGATGAATCCTCCATCCTCCATCTTAATGGGAAGCTGAAGAAAGCTGAGATCAACTACCTCCGTGAGCTGCAGCTCAAACCAGACGACCTCATCACTCAGTCCAACCTCCACAAACTCTGGAATGTCATGCAGAAACAAGGGCTGCTGGAACCTCTGCAGATATTCCATCAGTGGACATCTGATCTTATTTGAGATGGATTTCTGTGGTTATTCAGCCCTTACTGTGGACAGATGTTGGTGGAACTGGTTAAAACTTGAACTGATCTAGTGGTTGGGAGTGAAGATGGAGCCTCTGTGAAGTTCTGTATTGAACAGTAAATAGTGTAAGAGAACAGTAAAGTGCACTGGAAAGAGTGTAATAGTCTCTGAATTTTACTTCTCACACACGCAGGAGAGGTGGTGTTTGCAACCAACTGGATTGTGTTCGTCTGAGAGCAGAGACCAGGATGAAATGTCTTGCATATGTAGAAGATTAATTTGCAGACTTTTTACCAAAACATTTTACTACAATAAAATGCGTTTGAACAAAAATCATTCTGAATTTTTATTATAAGAAAGAACTGAACAATTTCTGTTTCAGTAAGCAATGAGATGCTCTCTCCTGTCAAGACAAGGACAAGAAGACGTTTATCTGCTCGTTTCATTGATTTTTCAGTGTTTTGCTGCCACCTTTTGGGTGAGTAACTGTTTTGCTGCCACCTTTTGAGTGAGTAACGCATTGCCACATTCGATGCACATAAACATTGCCCAAAGTTGCTAAGTTCTCTGTGTGTTATAGTGAATGAAAACTTTTTATTTACAACTGATTTGTGGGTTTTTCTAACAACAAACATTAAAATGTATCAAATTAAATAATAATAAAAACTATGCTAAAATGGGTATCAGGGTTGCAAATTTAGCTTTAATTTGGGACGGTAAATTGTTTTGACATCATAAAAATATTAAAATATTTAGCCCAGTAAATTTATATATATATATAAAAATTTACTTAAATTTACATCATGTAACAACATGTAAAAAAATATTTATGTTGAATATATGTATATAAATATAAATATATGTATATATATATGTATGTGTGTGTGTGTGTGTGTGTGTGTATATATATATATATATATATATATATTCAACATAAATTTATTTTTTACATGTTGTTACATGATGTTTGAATTGAGCAGTTATCAGTGTTTATCAGCAGGTGTTTGGGTCTGATGCTGTATATAACATAAGGTGCTTCCTCTCTCTGAAATCTTCAAAGTCTCCCAAATGATGTGTGACTATTTTTTGCCTCTTACGTGTGTGTGTGTGTGTGTGCATGCATCCTCAGTGAAGTGTCTCGATAGGGAGGAGGAGTTCTCTTCAGAGCTGACGTTCTTTTAATATATATGGTGAAAATCAGAAATACCTCCTCTGATTTGTCACTGAAGTTGTTTGATGATTTCCTCTGTTGTGTCTAATAAGGTAATGATGAACCTGATTGGAAAGTTTTAGGGCTCTCCTCTTTAGGGGGCTGACAGTACCCATGTTCTTCAGTGTATTCGAGGGACAGAAAGGAATCTTGTGTCACGTTCTGAGCTGATGAAATGGTGTGCGTCGAGCAGAAGACGACGATGAGGAGTCTGATGTTTCTAATAAAACTCATCATCAGTAGGTTTATAACTTCAGTTGAGGGAGAAATTATGTTAATTCAAACATTTATATGGAATTAGATATTGCAGCTGAATTGTCTAACTGGAACATTATGTACTGTATATTGTGCTTTGTTGTTAATATACTTTTTCCTCTTTTCTTTTTTCTTTCTCTCAGTCTTTCATTGTTCTGCTGCACAAAAGGACAGTGTGAATGTGAGGTTGGTTGGTGGTCACAGTCGCTGTGCTGGTAGAGTGGAGGTTCTTCATAGAGGTCAGTGGGGAACAGTGTGTGGTGATCTCTGGGATTTGGCTGATGCTGCAGTGGTGTGTAGAGAGCTGGACTGTGGAGAACCTGTAGATGCTCTGGGTGATGCTCATTTTGGACCAGGATCAGGACCAATCTGGATGAGTTTTGCCACATGTACTGGATCAGAGTCTACACTGAAGAACTGTGGGTCAGGAGGATGGGGTAAAAGCAATTGTGATCATACTTTAGATACTGGAGTCATCTGCTCAGGTAAACTTCACTGTACAGTACCTCACCTTAATATTACACTACTAAAATTGTCCCCTTTTCACCAAAATGTTGAGTATTTTATTTGAATTCTATTGTTGTGATCATAGCAAACAGGGATATTAACTCTTAGAAAAAACTGTTCAGTGGGTTTCTATTTAGAACCCTGTGGTTCTTGACTCAATTTTAAATAACTTTTTTGCCAAAAAGATTCTATAAGGAGAAATGTCTTAAATGATTGCATAATACTTTGATTTTAACTGATTATTTCAATTTTTTCTTGTGATAAAGTATGTTTACGAGCTGTTTAATTCATAAAATTTTAAATAAAACTAAAAAGTAACTTTATATATTCTTTTAACATGTATTGATGATAAATTATTCAAACCTCATTTGAATATAGTCTATACATAACGCAATACAATATAAAATGCTAATGTATAGACCTGGGCTATCATATCTTAATTCTGCACTTTCTTTTGTGTCATTCTTAATTCAATATAAAAAGTTAATTTAGTAATAATATCCTTTCTGATTATCCCAGGCTGCTATGGTCAGGCAGGTTTGTTATACGCCTTACTAGTGGCCACGAGAAAAGGATGTTGATCCTTTAACTCTAGGGCATTACATACAGATGTTGTTACCTCAACAAAATGATCTCATGGCCATGACATATTATCCTGTTCAAACAAATCGTAGCCTCAACATGCTACTACGTTCTAGTTAATAGGTCATGGCCACTAATGTACCCATCATTACAGGCAATCCTTCTGTCAGAACAAATGTCACTAACAACAACAAAATAAAAGAGGAAATATCCGTAAATGTCTTTTGAAAAGGTAACTGCTGTTGTGTTGACACATTGAAAACAATTACTTCACAATAAATAATGAACAATTATTTCAAAATAATCAGGGTATCTTCCGTTCATTAGATTTTTTATTTAATATTTTTAAAAAGAAAACGAAAAAATTGGCTTGATTTTTCATTTTTTCATTCTGGGGTTAGAAACGAATAATCAGCTTGAATATTCGATCTCTACATGTGGGCGGGAACCCCAGAACGAAAAAATGAAAAATCAAGCCAATTTTAAAAAAATAAAAACGAAACGACTGGATGCAAAAGTACACGGACCAAACTTCTAAGTCTAATTGTTGTTGTGAAATAATCAATTTATTTGCAAATAATATATGCCTATTTTTTAATTATTATTTTTAATATGCACAGTTTTACACATTCACTCTTATTCATATGTCTAATTTGTCAAAACGTTGAGTAGTTTGCAACAATGGTTATTATAGTTGTCAAATAATAAATGTTTTGCTACTTAATCATGCCACACAATCTTCTGCCATTAAAACCAAATAGTCTCGTTGGAATTCGCACTGGTGCCAGACTTTCTTCTTGTTTACATATGTGACGTAACCACACAAAGACTATAGCTTTAACATATATGCTTCTACTTTTTTTATTTCCCAATTTGTTTTCAAATTCTTAATAGGTTTTAAGATTCTTGTTGGTTTATATTAAAAATGAAATATAAGTATAAAACTTGTCTCATTTGTCTTCCATATGAAATATGATCTTAAGAATCTATAACATTTTTTTTTTTTTTTGCTCAATCAACTATTTAAATTAACTGTGTTGTTCTTTCCAGAAGTCAGGCTGGTTGGAGGTTCTCGCTGCTCTGGGAGGTTAGAGATACTTCATAATCAGAAGTGGGTTTCAGTGTGTGCTGCTGCCTTTGACCAGCAGGATGCAGAGGTTGTGTGTAGAGAGCTGGACTGTGGGGCTCCTGTACAGGTGCTGGGAGAAGATGCTTTTGGCAAAGGAGACGCTCAGATGTGGACACAAGAGATTCAGTGCAGAGGAAATGAATCTTATATATCTTTCTGTCCAACATCATCTTCTCTCAAACAAGACTGTACCCATGAGAACGGCATTGGACTGTTATGTTCTGGTAATGGAGCAGTAGTTTCAACTTATTGAGATACGTGATGAACCTGACAATTTTTATTTTATTTTATTTTATTTTATTATTTATTTATTTTTGCATTTTTCATACTGTTTTAGTAAAAACTCTGTTCTTTGTCCAGGTTACTCTGACCTCAGACTGGTCAATGGTCCTGACATCTGTTCTGGTCGAGTTGAACGTCAGTACTTCAGTAAATGGGGCACAGTGTGTGATGCATGCTGGGATATGAGAGCTGCCAGTGTCCTCTGTAGACAGCTGAATTGTGGGATTGCTGTGTCTGTTGTGGGATCAGACTGGTTTGGAGAGGGAAGTGGTGAAATCTGGGCTGATGTGTTTGATTGTGACGGGAATGAAACAAAACTCTCAGAATGTTCCATCTCTTCATGGAGTCGAGCTGAATGTTCTCATAGACGAGATGTTGGAGTCATCTGCTCTAGTGAGGGGATTTTATTTTTAAAAATGTTTATAAATTATCAAGAAATATCTTAATGAAGTGTCACATCTTTCACTCAGATTCCTCTCTGGCTGTTCATGATGGTCTGGTGCGGTTGTCTGGAGAGAGACAGTGTGAGGGGAGGTGGAAGTTTCCATCCATCAGGTCTGGAGGAGAGTTCTGCTGGACTCCTGGAGTCTCACTGAATCCTCTGTGGTCTGCAGACAGCTGGGCTGTGGCTCTGTGCTGAACTTCTCCGACTCCTCTTCATCCAGTCCTGAACACAGTCATGAGTGTGTGACGGGCTTCCAGTGCTCTGGGAGTGAAGCTCATCTGGGGAACTGCAGCTCTCCACAAACTCTCAACTGCAGCTCCACACAACAGCTGTCAATCACCTGCCTTGGTGAGAAGAGCAACATCTAGGCAGATTCTTCAGTTGTTAGTGATCACTAATGTGTTTTTCTCTCTCTGAATATCAGGTCGCGGGTCCATCAGGCTGGTGGGTTCTGGGGGAGACTGTGCAGGGAGGCTGGAGGTTTTTCACAGCGGCTCATGGGGGACAGTGTGTGATGACTCCTGGGATATTAAAGATGCCCATGTGGTGTGCAGACAGCTGCAGTGTGGAGTGGCCCTCAGTAACCAGCAGGTACCAGCCTGGTTTGGTCCTGGTTCTGGACCCATATGGCTGGATGAGGTGGAGTGTGAGGGGAATGAGACGTCCCTGTGGAGCTGCTCTTCTCCAGGCTGGGGAAAACATGACTGTCAACACAAGGAGGATGTAGGAGTCGTGTGCTCAGGTAAACAGTACACTACTGTGAATGTTTATCAAAGATGCATTTATTTGTTTTTCACAAAATATCAAATGTAATCAATAATAACAGTCTGACTGAGGACCAGAGGGTCTTTTATTATCCTGAATGGGTTGGTTTTGCAATAATAACAGTCTGACTGTACAGTTCACGGCTACTTACCAAATAAATAAATATGCGGACATTTAAATATTTTAGGCTTAGCAGAACCTGAACTCCAATTGTTTTAATACACATACTTTTCCATCTAGAGTTTAAAGAGATCAGGTTAACTGAGGGCTGTGAAGGGAATGTGGAGGTTTTCTACAATGGATCCTGGGGTAATGTGTGTTACAATAAGATGGACAGAGACACAGCAAGTCTGATCTGTCAGGAGCTGAACTGTGGAAGATCTGGCAGTGAACCCAATTATTCAAAAGGACTGAAGTCTCAAAATTGGCTTGATTATTTTAAATGTCGACGTTATGATTCCACTATATGGCAGTGTCCATCTTCACCGTGGGGACTGAATGACTGTGATAATGAAGTGGCAAAGATCACCTGCTCAGGTAAGATTATATTTTGCTCAGTTCGAAGTGGTTGTGTTTTATTTAAATATGATTATTCGTGACTTTTAATGTTTTTTCTCTTTGGTGGTGAATGAAATTTTAACGTTTTAATCTCAGAGAAGGAGAATCGTGAGCCTCCTCAGAGTGGTCTGACATGTTCAACCTTAACATCTCCTCACCAGAGACAGTGTTCAGGTAAGTTTATTATTATCACAACTTTAAATAGTTATAAAATGTGATGTAAATGTGTTATTGTGGATGCTGTCCTGACGCTGGTCAGTGATGGTTGATGTGTGTGATTTAGATCATGTTCCTCTCAGACTGAGTGGAGGGCGGAGGGCCGGTGCTCTGGGAGGCTGGAGGTGTATCATAACGCTGTGTGGGGCTCAGTCTGTGATGATCTGTGGGACATCAGCGATGCTCAGGTGGTCTGCAGGCAGCTGGGTTGTGGAGCAGCACTGAGGGCTGATGGGAATTCAGCCTTTGGTGCTGGTGAAGGTGTTGTGTGGCTGAACAGAGTCGAGTGCAGAGGGAATGAGATTCACCTGTGGGACTGTCCTCTCTCCCTGAAGAACCACACTGACTGCTCCAACAAAGATCACGCTGGACTCACCTGTGCAGGTCACAGCAAAACACTGAGCAATTTTATTCGTTTTCACATAATTTTGGTGATGATAATATTTGTGTATTTATATCAATAATATGAATGTGTTTGTCTGTTTTTCCAGATGTGTCAGTGTCCACTACTCCTGCCACAACAACATCATCTTCTCCTCCAGTTTCTCAGTCAGTGAGCTCAACATCAGTCTCTCCTCCACAAACTCCTCCAGCAGCGTCTCTCTCTGTGCTTGTGATTGTACTGGGAGTTGTGCTCTTACTGCTCTTAGTGCCACTGCTTATACTGATTCAGCAGAACAGAGTGATGAGGAGAGGTAGGAGAGATCCAGAGACTGTCATATTGTGTCTTATTCAGTGTGTGATCAGTCATGTGTTGTGAACTGACAGCAGGTTTGTCTCTCTACACTCACAGCTCTCTCTGACTGGTACACAGGACTACACAGGGCTCCAAGTGAGGTAGTTTATGAGGAAATTTATCACAGACACAATCACTTAACTCATACAGGTGAGGCATCATGGGAGATTGATAAAAAAATTCTTGTGCACATTGTAACCATTAACAGTCATGTACAAACCACACATGGGACTAACTAATTAAAAAGCCTCACGTCCATTCCTTGGTGTTTATTTCATTCAAACTTCTTTAAGTACTGGAGTGATGCACAATGACAGCTGGGTAAATTTCCCTCTCCACTTCTTGTGAAGTGATGTATCAGTGAACCCTTATTCCCAATTTCATTTTCATTGCCATTCATACTGAACATATACACTCCATTTGGAATGGAATCTCACTTAAGTTAGTGGAATATCCTGTGAACTCCACTTCACAGGGTATGTTTGATTGATTGGAATGCAACTTATTCATGTGTTTAGATCAGTGGTTTTCAACCTGTGGTCCGCGGCCCACTTGGGGTCTTCAGTGATCCTCCATGGGGGCTGCGAGATAACTTAAAATTAATTTAAATATATTAATATAATTAATTAATTAATTGTATTATTTATACGTTACATTAAATTAATTAAAAAATACATTTAAAACGAGGCACCATCTCTCTCGTAAGTATTCTGTGATCGTTTCGGTTCAACCCAGGCCGTTTCTCATTGTGCTGCTGTGAAATACAGACTGAACGGTGGCTCAAAACGCAAACTAACTCTATCATTTGGAAAAAGAAAAGCAGTGTCGCTAGAAAGGTTTTTACGGATGACGATTGTAATGAAGGTAAAGACGATTACAGTGACATACAGGAGTCATACATAAGGCATGCGCGAGTCCGTTATTATGCGCAAACAAACCGCACGTGCGCTCTCGACTCACTGATCGCTATAACATCGTATTTCTGCATGAACACAGTTCCATATATTCACGTAGTTGTCAAAATGAATGTACTCTGAGTGTTTTATAACGGATGCTCGCCGAACAAGCGTGTTTTGGAGAAGTTTGAGAGTATAAGTGGTGTTATATGTTTAATAATTTGAATGGATCCGCATAGTATTTAAATTCAGTCCTTTGGTATCTCCCTGGTCTTGTTTGGTATGGCAGGTTGACTTTTGCTTATTTGTTTAAGTTACTGTATTACTGAGCAGAGTAGGTACTTTTAAGTTGTAAAGAATGTCTGCAAAGTATGTTTGCAATAAAAAGAACTCTGAAGGTTTAAATCTATCTTGAGTTTCTTCTTTAAAGAAATAATAACATGGGGTTGAAAAGTAATCAAGTGGGGAGGTGGGCGTGCAGTATTGATTCGGAGAGGAGGGGGCCTTGGTGTAAAAAGGTTGGGAACCACTGGTTTAGATAATTCTGAAATCCTCGCTGAGAAATGAAATGCCATCAAGCAAAAACCTCAGTCATCTGTGTTAGTTTTGTTAATAATTGAGCTATTTCATCCTTCAGTCTTAATTATGTATCTCTATCAGTTCATCATTAATTAACAGCGACATCAGCAACATCTGCATAATCAATTATAATCACATACTGTATCAATCCACAGAGCTGTATGACCCAAAGTATATGAGAATTCAGTCTGTTTTTGTTCTGTTCTTCTCCTTTAACAGGAGTCTCATCTCTGAAGAACTGCGTCCTGGGCGTGAAGATGTGGATTCACTTCTCTCAGGTTAGAGAGGTGATTTAAAAATTTAGTAGACTAATGTAAACAGTGAAATTCACAAATTCCAGGAAATAAATGACCTGTAAATGTGTACACCACAAAATACAATGCTAATAATAGAGTCTGATGTTTTAAATAGCAACAGCATAATATGACATTGGCCTTGTAAACTGGTCATGTGATTTAATTACTAGATTGTTTAAATGATAAAGACCTTACTGCCTGCATTTTATTCCAGCAAATATCTTTATTTTTTATATTAATGTTTTGTTCTGACTTTGAAGAGAGGGTAAATGCAGGCACATCAGGATACTATGAGGAAATCATCATTGATGGACCAAAATCTAATCGTGAGACAGGTGCTGGTTCACTTCTGTACTGTAGTTGAAGTTCTCTCTCTGTAATTCTACAATCTACATATTAATATATGCATTCAAGTTTGTTTTGAGCTTGATGGCATTGATTTCATGTTAAATTTGTAGATGACACACCTGAGGACTATGATGATGTCATTGCCAGTGGACAGACCTATGGTACTGAAAAAGGTGTTTTTTTTTCTTCTTCTTTTTTTTAGATATAATTTAGCTCTTTTTACACCCAATTTCTTTGAGGTGAAGACAAGTTCAGATAAAAAGTTATTTTACTATGCTGTGTGTGTGTGTGTGTGTGTGTGTCTGTGTAGTGGACACACCAGAGAATTATGATGATGTCATCATTAATGGACAGTGCTCTCAATGTGTAATGGGTGAGTCACACAACTTCATTTTTAATCTACATTTTTTTTTCTAAGATATGTTGAACATGCTTTTCTACCATTGATGAATAATCATGACTTCAGCTTTAATCTAATAAGGGAAAGAGATCAATGACATCAGTGACACATAAAATTAGTTTTTTTTTTTTTTTTTTTTTTTATACATGTGTAAAGAGGAGGATCAGGAGGAGTATGATGATGTGTGGAGTATCACTGAAGATTTGAGAAACTTGTTAGGTAGGACTAAACTTTTTGTCTTATGATTCCTACACTTATTAAATATATTGTAATATATTTCATGTTTAAGACAATTTATGAATTGACCCCTTCAAGAGTTGAAACTGAATTGCACACACCACTGTATTTATCTAATATACTGTCAAAAGTTTGAACAACTGTCATTGTTTAATAAATAAAAACATATTCTAGAATAAAATTAAAGACACAAAATTATAAATAATTTTAATAGTAATTTGCTGATTTAAATAAACTCAGTTTGAAATAATGATGCAATCACAACAATATTGAACTTTTATTTTGTTGCTTTTTTTTAAAAGCAGACTATGATGATGTGGAGGAGTCAAACAATGAGAGGGAAACTGCTTGACTCAATGACCACACCTACTGCCACTGTTCATTACAGCTTCTGGATGTTTTTTTTTTTTAAACAAAGTTGAACTACTTAGCAAACAAAATTTAAAATACTTGGCAAAATTTTGAAAAAATATTTGTAGAGCTGCCTTTCATTGTCTTTTCAATATTTCAGTATTCTTCGATAAACTACATAAATATGGTCATTAACACAATCTTGATAAATGAAATACTGCTAACATTATAATTTCTAAATATTGTTTATTGTCATGATTTCCACAGTTCAGTGTTATGAATCAGAGTCAGGGTTAAATGTTTCTACACTTAACCATTTATTTCCTCTTTTTGAGGAATGTAGGAGAGTCTTCCAGTAACAAAACATGATAATAATGTCTTGCACAAATATGTTTTCTGAACATTTTTTAAATATATATTAGAAAACATTGTTGAAGAATGTTTGCATAAATGTTATTCAGTGGCTGTGGAGTTGTACATTTAAACCAATAAAAATAGAACTGTCCTAATAAGAACTCAATTGCATTATATTGTGGGATGCAATAATTACAAGTTTCATCCAAAAAGATTAGCCTACTAAATATTACAAAAATGTATACACTGAATTCTTAAGCCAACAGCATTTTTAAAGAGAAAGATCTTTCTCATTATTTGAGAGATCATAATGTTCATCTACTCCTGATTCCTGAATTGTTCTGATTACAGCTAAAGAATGTTAAAGACAAGAATGAACAGACTCTTTTAAGAATATCTTATTCAATATCGTAATTATTCTGTTGTCTGTCATTGATGTGGTTGTATTTAAGATAATTTTTTTTTTAATATGGTTGATTGTCATATTTAATTTATCTCTATTGTGATTTTGTGAAGTATTTTCCATTAACTAAAAATTGTTAAGTATGAATGCTTTATTTATGATTTGTTGATTTCCTGATTACCTCTTATTTGAGTCTTCTGGCTCAATTGTACCATATTGTTATACAGCCACACCAGTTAATTTGTATAATAGTGTGTGTGTGTGTGTGTGTGTGTGTTTGAGTGGGTATGTCTGTTTTGTACTCTCGATGTTTTTGAATCTGTGTTTTTACTGCATTGTGGCGTAATTATTGATTTTATTTCACACATTTGCAATTTGGTGTGTGGAATGTGTCTATTTTGCCCTCTTGATATTTTAGAGTGTCACCCTTCATTGCTGTGCACTTTTTCCCGAATTGCATATATTTTTGTGTATTTCCCATTCATTTCCAATAACGGTCATTTTTGACCGCAAACAAAACAAGTGTGACTATTGTTTTTTTTTTTTTGTTTTTTTTATGACCATTTCGCTTTTTCTAATCAAGTCCACGATTTTTGTGTGTGTATGTGTGTGATCACAGAGCGACTGCCATAAAAGTCATCTAGTTTTGTACTATTCTGATGAAGTAACGATTTTTAAAATTCCAAAACATTTTTTTTCCAGTCTAAAATGACCGCCAGAGCGTTAAGTTAAAAACTTTTTTTAAATGTTTTTTGTCATTTGACTATTACTGAAACAGATTTTCATTTGAATTAAGTCTCGAAGCCTCAAAACACCACAAATATGTACAATTAACGTAATTTAAAACTAAAAGAAACATCCCACAGTGAAGCAGGAGAGGTCATCCTTCATCCTCCACTCTTGCTCTCTTTTCTTTAGCATCTCTCTGTTTTTGGCTGCTTGTTCTGCGTATCTGATCTTCGACTGTTCAACCTGTGAGCTTCTGTGTTTGAGTTGTTTTCCATCCTGTGAGCTCCTCTGTCTTTCTCTGTCTGTGGGGTGGGAATCTTTAGGCACCTCACGATCTTATTCTTATTAATAACTAGTTTACTGACTTGAAAATCTTAAAATTATTTAGTTAATATGTAATTATAAGTACTTTTTAAAATAATTACAAATTAAAACATATGTTAAGAATTTTAAATATATGCTAAACTAATAGGCTATAAAACATAAAATCATGCGTAATAAATAATGAGTAATAAAGAAACATATTACAAGCAATAAACAAAGAATGGTTTCAGTATTTAAGAGTAGCCATCTGAATGTTTTCTATTCAAGAGCTGTGAGTGATTTTTCTCTTTCTTAGCTTTACTTTTGTTGGATTATTACTGATGACATCAGAAAGTGGGAGATTCAATAAGCTGCTTTCACACGAATGCACAGATCTCTTTTGAAATATAAGATGTTTTGTCCTGTCTAATCCCTTAAGACATAACTGACTGTTTACATTTAATTTTGCGTCATAAAAGCATTTTGAGATGCGAGTACATTTAACCACTTAAACGGAGTCACAAACAGCCGCATGCACGAGTCCTCTTCACAAAGAGCATGTGAACATTTGAAATTGAAAGCAGCCTTCTGTCAGTGAGTTTCATATTTTTAAGAGGTCTATATAAGCCCACTGCATTCCAAACAACATAAATGATGCCTTCGTAGAGCATTTGTGAGGAAAATACCAGCGGTGATACCACACACTCATTGATCGCTTCAGTCTTCCTGAACTTTATGAAAGATTATTTTATGGAATGTTCAAGTGGTGTGTGTGTGTGTGTGTGTGTGTGTGAGGAATTGGAAGCAAACAGAATAATGAATTAAATATGAAGTATTTTTTCAGGATTCTTTGAAAAGAAAGTTTAAAGTGTTTATTTGAAACTAAATATTTTGTAATGTGGATGAGCGGATCTATTTCAAAAATGTTAAAACGGCTTTTCATCACAGTCTACGTTTGAATTCGACCGATTCGACTCTGGCTCTGGAATTTCAGAATGATGGCATCATTTCAGATGCGATGAGTCCGAACATTACTCCAGTTATGAATTAATTATTCTGTCACAGACTTTTTAATGCACGTTTTATTCCTAATAAATTATGTTTCTTCTCTAAATATTTTTCCATCAAGTTTTATGTGCATTTATTTCGTTGAATAAAGAGTATCCTCCCAGCGAGTACGAGTTAGGCTACATTTATTCACATCTTGTGCAGTAGGCTTAAATATCTTAAAATGTGCAGACGATATACGCCCAAGTATACTTACGAATTAAGCCCGTAATAGCGGGCCTCCATTCCGCCGGGCCCATATGCACGTGCTACCTTGCATGCGCAGACGCCACGCCACTGACTTCCTTGCCGAGTAAAATTAATTTTGTTTCAAATAAAATCCTACTGACCTCAAATCACGACTGTTTAAGCTTAAACCTCTCATTCAGATTCTTAATGTTTCTCTGTATCTCACTTAAACGTGTATGCTAAACAAATAAATGAGAATATACTTATGTATAGGTATGTTTCTTTAACATATTTGCTTCTGTGTTTTTCCTCAATCTTTCTCACTTTAAAATTTAAGATATATATAACGTGTAGTAGAGGAATCTAAAATATTATTTTATTCATCAAGTGTACCTGTTTTTTTTTTTTTTTTTTTTTTTTTAAACATTAAATCATTTAAGTGATCTGTGATTTTATAAGACAAATCACTTATGCAAGTGTGGTAAACATTGTAATTGCACTTTCTTATAAGTAGCTTTAGACAACATAGTGTCACATTCTGGACAAGAACTAAATTGTAGACAGGAAGAGACCATATGACTGCCATTTAAAACCAACCACAGTTAGTTTATACCAGGTGTGGCTAACGTTGGTCCTGGAGAGACACAGGAGTGCGTCTCAATCAGCTCCCTAGTTCAGTAGTCAGGGCACTGATCAGGGAATCAGCCACATTCATTTACATGATATACTGATTCACAACCTAGAGAGCTGATTGAGACGCAGGACAGTCCTGCAGAGTTCAGCTTCAACCCTGATCAAACACACCTGAACAAGCTAATCAAGGTCTGAAGGGTTGCTAGAAAGATACAGGCAGGTGAGTTTTTATCAGGATTGAAGCTAAACTCTGCAGGACTGAGGCTCTCAGGACCGACCTTATATATAATGTTTAGGAGAGGGTTTATTTGAAATATGTTATGCCATTTTCTCATATGTTATGCCTTCTTCATCTTCATCTTTATTTAGTATCTGTTTCACTGTTCACTATTTTAATGTGTTGAAATACCACTGATGATATCAAAGCTACATTTTCTATCATTGTAATATCTGTGGAGGTTCATTTATTTCATTGTTCAAATATACAGTGTTTGAATGTGGAAGTATGAATGTGCAAAACAAGGTGCTTTAGCAGAAATGTAGTTCACTGGCTCTCTCTGCTGGTCACAAGGTGAACAACATGCTCATCTTCACTGAAAATTATTTTTTTCTGGGTCACCTGAAAGAAAACACTTTTGTGCAATTAAGTAAATTTCACATTAGTTACAGGAATTATTTTGAGATATAGATAAAATGTTTCACAAAATAGTTTTTTTTTTTTCTTCTGCCTGTCAGTATAATAAGGGCTTACTTGTATGCTGTGCTCTTGGTAAACATTTTACTTAAATGGTTTTGTAAAAGAGTATTCATTTTACAGAGTTGAGTTTATTACATGTTAATATCATGCTATCATATGTACACTAATAGACAGTGTTTAGGACATTCACAGTTAGTTATCAGTGCTTTTATCTCGTCTCTGCAGGTGTTGGGCTTTGATGCTGTAAATAAACTGGAGAGTTTCCTGTCTCCTGTAATTCAAGTGTGTGTGTGTGTGTGTGTGTCTGTCTGTGTGGGGAGGAGGAGTTCATCAGCACTGACAGGTTTGATATGGAGAAAATCATAAAAGCCTCCTCTGATTTGTCACTGAAGTTGTTTGATGGTTTCCTCTGTTGTGTCTAATAAGGTAACAGCGAGTGTGATTGGAGGGTGTTGGACCTCTTTCTCTCTCATTAAGGGGTGTGAGAGGATGCCTGTACTTCTGTATCATCAGTGCGGAGAAGCTTGAACTGGATGTTGAATTAATGAAGCAGAGAGAGATGGAGAGATGCCTGACACTCATTTTACTGACTACAGTTGTAAAACTCACAACAGCTGGTAAGTACACATGAAGGTAAAGACATTAAGTTATTTTTAGGAATGAAGGTGTCAGACTGTTATTTAATCACTTAAAATTAAACTATACTGTAATGTGTGTGTGTTTTTTTTTATGTCTGTGTAATCACATTGTCAGAATATTTTAAATGTGCTCCTGTGTTTAACAGGGAACTTTTCCATTCTTTCTCTGTCTGTTTCTCCCATTTATAAAGAGCTATAAATAGGTTTTACATGATGGTCTTCTTTTTATTCATTATAATATCATTATCAAAATAATGTTATTATTTGTTATTTACAGAAACCCTAAAAGGCAATTTATTATTATTGTGTTTTTGCCTTGTTGTCTTGTCATCGTAATAATTTTGCATGTGATATCAACATTGTAAATTTTGTCTTAATGTTCTGTTTAAAAAAGAATCACACATTGCTCACCTTTTCTCTGGTTGCAAATTCATCATGTGTCAAACATCATTCTATAATCATGCAGACATCTCAGTCCCTCGAGCTGGGTGGCAGTAAAATTAATCATATATTTGGAGTTCTGATTTGATAAACATTCATTTGGAAATATTAGTGACAGACATGTTAGCTTGAGTGAGTCCCATGAACATAAAAAAAACAAAACAAAACAAACAAAAAAAAAAAAAAGGAAAAATGATTTGCTAATTCACGATCCAGCAACATAAATGTTATATTATGTTATGTCAAGATCTCAAGAAAATGAAGATCATGAGAAACAAGACAGGAAAAAAAAAAAAACCCTAAAGGTCTTTTAGGGTTACCACGTTAGATCTTACACAATACCAAGAGTTATGCTGCAGAAGAACTATACTGTATATAGAGGGAGGAAAAATAAATATAAAAGGGATACACCAGGTTTAATATAGTTTAAGCTCAATTAACATCATTTGTGGCATGATTTTGTTTACAACAAATTTTTTTTTTTTTTTTACTTGTCCTTCCATTAAGAAAAAAAACAAAACAAACAAACAAACAAACAAACAAAAAAAACATTTACAATGGAAGAGAATGGGGCCAATCTGTAAACTTTAAAATACTCACCATCTAATAATTTACAACCAATAATTTAGAAACAAGACGTAAACAATATGTCTGTTAACATGATTTTAGTGTGGAAAAAATTAACCTTTTCTGTGCAAATTTATATCCAGTTTTACAACTTTGTTTCTATGACAATGTAATGGTATAAACTCTATAACAATGATTTACAAAATTTTAGGACAATTGATTTAAGTGCTTTTATAAAACTATAAGCTTCACATTTCTGTCTTTAAACCCTCAATTTTTTTTTTAATAAAAAAGAGGGAGTATTGAACTCTGAATATTCTTTCAAATATTCAGATGTATGTGTCCCATTTTCCAGTTGTTCCACTTTGTAATGCTATGAATTAAACTCTCATCCCTTCATCTCTCATTATTACTGCTTAATATTTAGACGGTGTGAATGTGAGGTTGGTTGGTGGTCACAGTCGCTGTGCTGGTAGAGTGGAGGTTCTTCATAGAGGTCAGTGGGGAACAGTGTGTGGTAATGACTGGGATTTGGCTGATGCTGCAGTGGTGTGTAGAGAGCTGGACTGTGGAGAACCTGTAGATGCTCTGAGTGATGCTCATTTTGGACCAGGATCAGGACCAATCTGGATGACTTTTGTCATGTGTGCTGGATCAGAGTCTACACTGAAGAACTGTGGGTCAGGAGAATGGGGTAAAAGCAACTGTGATCATAATAAAGATGCTGGAGTCATCTGCTCAGGTAAAGTATTTTACATATTCAAATTCATATCTTTGTAAGATTTTCTAAGTTGGTTTTAAAATGTTGACTTCAATAATAGATTTCATATTTATATTAGTTTTTCTGTGTGTTTTTACATTATATATTAATTAAAAGACTAAAAATAAAATGGATTTTATATACAATTCATTATCTTGAAGCCCTATAAATAATTCATGCTTTTGTTGATCTGTGTTGTCTTATGTAGAAGTCAGACTGGTTGGAGGTTCTCGCTGCTCTGGGAGGTTAGAGATACTTCATAATCAGACGTGGGTTTCAGTGTGTGCTGCTGCCTTTGACCAGCAGGATGCAGAGGTTGTGTGTAGAGAGCTGGACTGTGGGGCTCCTGTACAGGTGCTGGGAGAAGATGCTTTTGGCAAAGGAGACGCTCAGATGTGGACACAAGAGATTCAGTGCAGAGGAAATGAGTCTCAGATTCACCTCTGTCCAACATCACCATCACATGAAAACAACTGTTCACATGAACACAGCATTGGTTTGCTGTGTACTGGTAAGAGTTTAAACTACAACAAAGCACATTCATTTCATTTTATTATAACATCTTATATTTACACTAGCTTTTTCTCTTACATTCACAGACATAGTAAATGTGAGGCTGGTTGGTGGTCACAGTCGCTGTGCTGGTAGAGTGGAGGTTCTTCATAGAGGTCAGTGGGGAACAGTGTGTGGTGATGGTTGGGATTTGGCTGATGCTGCAGTGGTGTGTAGAGAGCTGGACTGTGGAGAACCTGTAGATGCTCTGTTTGGACTTGGATCAAAACCTTTTTGGATGAAAAATGCAATGTGTACTGGCTCAGAGTCTACACTTAAGAAATGTGGATTCATGCAATCACTTGATCCTGATGTGTGTCTTAATAAGAGAGCTCAAGTCATTTGTTCAGGTAAGCTAAAGCTAAAAATCCAGTCCTAATGTACAAAACAATTGCATCAAAAGCAGTCATAATTTCATTTTTTGTTACCATTTTCCACCTTCTTTTTGAACACACAAACTGTTAAATTAGGCTGTAATCAGAGACGTTGTTAAAAATAAACTTTAGAAGATTGTTTTTAATTAAACATTTTAATGTAATGCTCTGAAAGGATTCATTCATAGATATTGTTGACATGAAAATGTGGGCAGATTTTTACAGAAACTATAACTATTTGCCTTTTTGGACTGGAAAAAGTTTTGTTGTGTAATATGTTTTCATAGTAAATATCTTTTATTTCAGAAGTTAAAAGAAAATATGATTTCTCATTGTATGATTGATGTATTAATTATATGACTGACTCATTACTTAAGTTCTATAACTTCAAATTTTGTTCTTTCCTGTGTTGTTCTTTCAGAAGTCAGGCTGGTTGGAGGTTCTCGCTGCTCTGGGAGGTTAGAGATATTTCATAATCAGACGTGGGTTTCAGTGTGTGCTGCTGCCTTTGACCAGCAGGATGCAGAGGTTGTGTGTAGAGAGCTGGACTGTGGGGCTCCTGTACAGGTGCTGGGAGAAGATGCTTTTGGCAAAGGAGACGCTCAGATGTGGACACAAGAGATTCAGTGCAGAGGAAATGAGTCTCAGATTCATCTCTGTCCAACATCACCATCACATGAAAACACCTGTTCATATGAAAATGATGTTGGCTTGGTGTGTGCAGGTTAGAGCATTTTTTTAAATAAACTGAAATCAAATGTTAATGTTCCCAAAAACTACACTAAATATTCATTAATTTTATTATCTTTGTGTGATACTTTTCCCCTCATTCTTTCCCTTTGTCCATATGTCTTTAATCCCTTTTTATTCATTATATAGACATAAGGAGAGTGAGGTTGGTTGGTGGTCACAGTCGCTGTGCTGGTAGAGTGGAGGTTCTTCATAGAGGTCAGTGGGGAACAGTGTGTGATTTTGGGTGGGATTTGGCTGATGCTGCAGTGGTGTGTAGAGAGCTGGACTGTGGAGAACCTGTAGATGCTGTGGGAGGTGCTCACTTTGGACCAGGATCAGGATCAATCTGGACAAATCGCAGTTTATGTTCTGGATCAGAATCTACACTGAAGGACTGTGGATCAGTAAATTGGGGTGTTTATAACTGTGGTCATACAAAAGATGCTGGAGTCATCTGCTCAGGTAAATGCTCTAAACCCTGACCTATTTTTTAATTCACAGATAAACCATCTGCTGCAAAGGGGAAGTTTACCAAAAAAATAAAAATAAAGGGATCGTTTACATTGTGTCTTTTCAAACCTATATGACTTTGTTCTGTGGAGCACAAAATTTATTTATTTATTTATTATTTTACTTTCATTATATTGAAAAGAGTACCAGAATATTCTGTAAAATTCCCCTTTTATGTTCCATGAAAGAATGTAAAATGAGATTGGATTGACATGAGATTGAGTAATTTGATTATTTTACTCGTTTCACATTAATAAGTGGTGCTTTGTGGTAGACCATTAATGACAAGAATTACACATAGCTAACAAACAGAACTGAAATGTTTCTTATCTCTTGCTTCTTCAGGTGTCAGGCTTATTGGAAACTCCAGTTGCTCTGGGAGAATTGAAGTTCTTGATGATCAGTCGTGGGTTTCAGTGTGTGCTGCTGCCTTTGACCAGCAGGATGCAGAGGTTGTGTGTAGAGAGCTGGACTGTGGGGCTCCTGTACAGGTGCTGGGAGAAGATGCTTTTGGCAAAGAAGATGCTCAGATGTGGACACAAGAGATTCAGTGCAGAGGAAATGAGTCTCAGATTCACTTCTGTCCAACATCCTCAATCAAAAACAGCTGTTCACATGATAATTACCAGGGGCTGTTCTGTGCTGGTGAGTCAAAAGAACATGATAGTAATATACCTTTTACTCATAGGGTGTGTCTCAGTCAGCTCTCTAGTTCTCTAGAGCAATAATATTTTTGAAACAGCAAATTTAGTAGATAAACTTGTTTTAATATGCCACTAGAAACAATAAAATGTCATAAACGGTCCTGCCATTTCAAATAAAGTTGAACTAACGTTGAGATTGATTGCTGTACACAATTAATTAGAGTAGGCCATCATTAGTTTTGTCCTTCTAATTATTATTTTATACCCATAAAAATAATTAGTAACTGCCAGATAACGATCACCTGCATTTTCCCGACATGGTTAACGTTAGGCGTGTTATCTTAACTAATAACATTTATTAATTAGCTTATAAAGCCCACATTTAACGTTACCGAAAAAAAGTTGAGTGATCCGTCAGATCCTGTAGGTCGGTTAGTACAGTTTACTGCTGAACAACTCATTTTGTCGGTGTGAAATAACAAAATTAAAAATGAAATTTAAAATTAATAGTTATATATCTTCAATCTCCCCTCGAAGCTCCGACAGTCCTCAGAGAAGCTGTCAGTCACAACTGTCAATCATAACGACACGCCCCGTTTCCATAGCATCAAATTGCTAGCTAAAATCAAACTTATCACAAAAACGAACAATTGAATATATATCAGCGTGATAACAACTACCTTAAATGACCAAAACCATCTTTAGGAAAATTTTATTTGAAGCATAATTTATTTTTTTTATTTTGATTCATTCCCGTTCGTTTGCATGGAGAGGGTGAGGTTTATGACCTGTACTGCATCCAGCCACCAGGGGGCGATCAAAGAGCCCGCAGCTTCACTTTTCAGGACGTATGAGGCACACCCGGTTACGACTGATGTCACTGCCATTACACGATAGGCTGAGAGGTGCCGCACGTGATTAAGTTAGCCGTTACGCTTTCTCCAATGGTAAGAGATGCAGACCCTCTTATCTCCCTGTAATAATACGATCTCTGGTTTCTCCATACATCGGGTCTCCTTCAGGACCCTGCAGTGATCCCATTGGTTCAGCGGCCTTTTAATGGGTAGCATTTTTAGCGCCTGATTACAATTCCTGCAAAATAACGTCATATTTTATATCGTTTAAAATGTGTTATAATGACCATTAATGTTGTTTAAATTACTTGGTTCATATACTAGAATATAACTGAAGCTATAGGTTATGAAATCAAGCATTTCTCGTTCTTATTGTTTTTTTTTAGTTAGTTTACGTATTAGCATAGCGTACATCTAAGCGATTACCCTGCTAGCTTAGCTTTATACACTACGCATTTAAACTTACCCTACATATGTGTTAAATGTCCAAATATTTCATTTATTATAATAACTGTGTAATATGTTTTTATGTCAATTTTTGTATTATTATTATTATTATTAACACATCATCTAGGTTATTAAATAATTTAATTATATTACATTACATTATATTATATTACATTACCGCCATGGTCCTGAAAGAGACCCGATGTCTGGGGTGACTTGATTTCTCATGACGCCGGCTCCTGCGTCAGCATCACACACATACTTGCTTTCACGCCATATCGTAATTACTGTATATACGAGATTCTGGCTTGTAAAAAGCGTTCACGTACTTATAGAGCTCGTAATTACAGCTTGTAAGCTGGGAGTTTTCTGAAAGCTCCCACATGTACCACCTGACCGCTGTAGATTCATTTAGGCGTTGGTAGTGGTGCCAGAGTATGGAATGCCAAGTCTGCCAAAATTAAAAAAAAAAAAAAAAAACATAAATAAATATACAAAGAAATGTAAAAAAGCAAAAAGAAATGTAAAAAAGCATAAATAAATAAATATATACATAAATATACATAGAAAAGCAAATAAACAAAAATAACTAATTATTTATACATTTATTTCCTTATTTATGCATATATTTATTTTTTCTTTTATTTATTTATGCATTTATTCATTTCGATTTTTATTTATTTCCACATTTATTTATTTATTTATGTATTTATTTCCATATTTGTTCATTTCCATATTTATTCATTTCTACATTTCTTTATTTCTACATTTCTTTATTTTTACATTTATGTATTTTCACATTTCTTTGTCCGTAGGGTAATGAGGAGGGCGTGGTTTATCTCAGACATAGCAATCGAGCTCAGAGTAGGCGAGGGCGAAGCATTGAGGCCACAGTGACACCTTGTGGTGTGCCCGAAATACAAGTGTAGCCTTCTGACGTTGATACTGTCTGTGATGAATGAATTGGATAGGTATATGGCCAAAATCTTATATCACAGGTTAAGTCATTATATCACCCTAACTGTACTGTGTGACATGGATAGGCTACTCTTTATTCCGGACATGGCTGTAGAACATCGTCTGGTCTGGATTTGTAAAATGTCCTGGGCTGGCAAACATTAACAGCAACATCTTCAACATAGAAGTGACATTTATTCATTCTTATTTAGTTTTTATTTAATTTTACTCAACAAACTCTCTGTTTAGTCTGTTTTTGGGAAGGTTATAACTTGGTGTTCAACATATTGTTTCAGAAATGCATAGATATTGAAATTTCAACTTCATCTGGTTGGTTTTATGTTGTAAACAGGCAGTAATGAAGTAGGCGTTGATCTTCTTCTGCGGAGGCGGTGCTTGCTGCCCTTTGATGTCATAGATCCCCACTTTGAAAAACCTGTCGTTTGCTGGGTCTGGTGTCAATAAAAGCTTTTATTGGACTAACAAGGAAGTTTTCAATTCTGAAACTTACAGGATATTCTTATAGTATGATGACCTCTTATATGTCAAAAGCTCAAGGAAAATTTGATTTCATCACCCCTTTAATGACAGAAATTTCATTTTTGGTTGAACTAACCCTTTAAGGGCTGTTTTCAATCACAAAATCCTTTGAGTGCACTGAATATTTGAATATTCCCAATCATACACCCAGTTTTACAAGCATTCAAACATTCAGATAGTTCATCCATGTAAAGATTAAACAGAATTGGGGACAAAATCCCTCCTTGTCTCACACCATTACTAACCCTAAAAGGGGCAGAGACTTTATTGCCCCATTTTACTTGCATCATCTGGTGGGCATACCAATAAGCCAGGATTCTCACAATGTATTCTGGCACCCCTTTTTGTCTCATTTTAAAAAATAACGTTGCATGGTTAACCCGAAGATGCTTCAATGAAGCACATAAAGACTGATGAGTTTTTATCTCTATACTTGTTTACTGTTTCCTTTAATGCATAGATGCAAAGATCAGTACCATGTTTAGCCTTAAAACCAAACTGCTGCATATATAACAACCATCAAAGTGTATTTCATGACATACTTTAAACAGCATAAAAAATGTCAGAAAGATATTGATAACGTAGAATGTGTGTTGTTAATAAACACCAGGGGTGACAACACAAGTCATGTCACCAGAAATTGAATAATCAGTGTCCAAAAGTGTAGTGAGAGAGTGTGCTTTACCAGTTCCTGAATTTGTGTACACAGTATACTGATATGTGAACTAGTGTGCTTATGGAGATGCACCCACAGTCTCTGTCTGTGTTTTCTGTTACTTAGATAAAAAGAATATGAGGTTGGTTGGTGGTACCAGTCGCTGTGCTGGTAGAGTGGAGGTTCTTCATAGAGGTCAGTGGGGAACAGTGTGTCATGATGGCTGGGATTTGGCTGATGCTGCAGTGGTGTGTAGAGAGCTGGACTGTGGAGAACCTGTAGATGCTCTGGGTGATGCTCATTTTGGACCAGGATCAGGACCAATTTGGATGTTTGTTGTGTTATGTGCTGGATCAGAGTCTACACTGAAGAAATGTGGGTTATTAGGATGGAACATATATGCGTGTACTCACAATTATGATGCTGGTGTCATCTGTTCGGGTGAGTAATTTAACTGATTGACCAAGAATTTGTGTTGACATAAAGAATATTTTGTTTGTAAAACTGTAAATGTTTGTATGGTTATTGTATTTAACTATCAAGCATTTGTTTTTGTCTACTGTGCACTGTTATTTCTGTAATATGAACAGGTCATAAAGCTTCCAGACTCGTTAATGGACCTCACCTCTGCTCTGGGAGGTTAGAGATACTTGATGATCAGAAATGGGTTTCAGTGTGTGCTGCTGCCTTTGACCAGCAGGATGCAGAGGTTGTGTGTAGAGAGCTGGACTGTGGGGCTCCTGTACAGGTGCTGGGAGAAGATGTTTTTGGCAAAGGAGACGCTCAGATGTGGACACAAGAGATTCAGTGCAGAGGAGACGAGTCACATATTTCATTCTGCTCAATATCATCATCACACAAACACAGCTGCACCAGTGACAACATTGTGAGACTGACCTGTTCAGGTAAATTGTAAATATTCAGTGTCTCTTCATTTGTATTTGATACAGAAAATATTTAACTGCATTATACTTTATTTTAACTTCTCTGCCTTATCAGGGTACACTGATCTCAGACTGGTAAATGGTTCAGACTCTTGTTCTGGAAGAGTGGAGCTTCGGTTCCTTAATGAGTGGGGCACAGTATGTGATGCATGCTGGGATATGAGAGCTGCCAGTGTCCTCTGTAGACAGCTGAATTGTGGGATTGCTGTGTCTGTTGTGGGATCAGACTGGTTTGGAGAGGGAAGTGATAAAATCTGGGCTGATGTGTTTGATTGTGACGGGAATGAAACAAAACTCTCAGAATGTTCCATCTCTTCATGGAGTCGAGCTGAACGTTCTCATAGACGAGATGTTGGAGTCATCTGCTCTGGTAAACTTATTTGACACTGAGAGCATTATGCTACTGAAAAACTCTATAATATATGAACTCTTTTTCACTGTGTTCTAACACAATTATTATTTTAGTAAAACATGGGATTTTCTTCTCAGATTCGTCTCTGGCTGTTCATGATGGTCTGGTGCGGTTGTCTGGAGAGAGACAGTGTGAGGGGGAGGTGGAAGTTTCCATCCATCAGGTCTGGAGGAGAGTTCTGCTGGACTCCTGGAGTCTCACCGAATCCTCTGTGGTCTGCAGACAGCTGGGCTGTGGCTCTGTGCTGAACTTCTCCGGCTCCTCTTCATCCAGTCCTGAACACAGTCATGAGTGTGTGACGGGCTTCCAGTGCTCTGGGAGTGAAGCTCATCTGGGGAACTGCAGCTCTCCGCAAACTCTCAACTGTAGCTCCTCACAACAGCTGTCAATCACCTGCCTTGGTGAGAAGAACAACATCTGTAACAGGACACCTGGTTCTGCTTGATTTGGGATGTTAGTTGCCGTTTTGGGGGATGAGTTCACAGAACTTTGTTGGGAGAGTTTTCTGGATTATTTGTTAAATATAATGAATAATTGTGTGTCTGATTGGTCCAGAAGCTACAGCAAATTCTTCAGTTGTTAGTGATCACTAATGTGTTTTTCTTTCTCTGAATATCAGGTCGCGGGTCCATCAGGCTGGTGGGTTCTGGGGGAGACTGTGCAGGGAGGCTGGAGGTTTTTCACAGCGGCTCATGGGGGACAGTGTGTGATGACTCCTGGGATATTAAAGATGCCCATGTGGTGTGCAGACAGCTGCAGTGTGGAGTGGCCCTCAGTAACCAGCAGGTACCAGCCTGGTTTGGTCCTGGTTCTGGACCCATATGGCTGGATGAGGTGGAGTGTGAGGGGAATGAGACGTCCCTGTGGAGCTGCTCTTCTCCAGGCTGGGGAAAACATGACTGTCAACACAAGGAGGATGTAGGAGTCGTGTGCTCAGGTAAATAGTACTCAGTTGTGAAAAATTGGTATTCAGTAATATTTAAAAACTAAATTTTATCTTTTAAAAAATATTTTTAATTTAATCTTTTTGGTTTATTTCAGTCAATCTTATATGTAACATCCAGTGGTTGAAATGAATTGGATAAGAGCTGATATAGTGTTTGTTTCCATCTAGAGTCTAAAGAGATCAGGTTAACTGAGGGCTGTGAAGGGAATGTGGAGGTTTTCTACAATGGATCCTGGGGTAATGTGTGTTACAATAAGATGGACAGAGACACAGTGAGTCTGATCTGTCAAGAGCTGAACTGTGGAAGATCTGGTGTTTTGTCTGAATCTACACCAAGAGTGGAATCAGCTCCTAACTGGCTGGATGGAGTGAAATGTCGACTACATGATTCAAATCTGTGGCAGTGTCCATCTTCACCCTGGGGACTGAATGACTGTGGTGAAGATGAAGTGGCTAAAATCACCTGCTTGGGTAAGACTGATGTATTTTCCTTTTCTAAAAATACAACAGTAATTTGTTAACATTACAGAACATATAATCTATATATATATATATATATATATATATATATATATATATATATATATACAATGTTATAATTAGGGCTGTCAAATTTAACACATTAACTCATGCGATTAATTTCTTTCAGTTTAACGTGTTTAAAATATTTAACGCAGCATCCATTTTTTTTCCATCTAGCATTGCATTATATGAATGCATTATTATTCATGCAAATGCTTTTAAACCATTCAAGCAAGACAAAGAGAGCTGCATTGAGTTCTTTTTCAAACTTAAACGAACAAAAACACACAAAATTATGCCAAAATGCCTAATAAACCTGCTGATGTCTGTCATTAATGTTAATCAAAGAACAAAAGAAAAAGAGAAAATCACTCACTGCTCTTGACTAATTAACTTTTATAGCTTTAATAAGGATTAATCTATATTTAATTTGTAATTTATGCAGTGAAAACTGTGAAGTGTTTGATCAATTTTTCAGTTCTGTATATTTCCTGCCCGTTAGATCAAATGTTTAAAACTGTCTATGTTGTTTCTACATTCATTTGGAGATGAAATGTGAAATTATTACAATATAAAAATACATATTAAAAACTTTAATGTTAAATGTGATTAATCATGATTAATTACAAAAAAATGTTTGTTTTTTTTTTTTTTTTTGATTGACAGCACTAAATATAATATTGAATTAACTTGTGATTACAGAACAGGAGAGTCATGAGTCTCCTAGAAGCTATTTGTCATGCTCCACATCTCCACATCAGAGACAGTGTTCAGGTAAGTTTATTTGATGTAGAAGAACATAGAAAACATAACAGCCATTTGCAGTGATGGGAATAACGGAGTTATAAATAAACGGCGTTACTAACAGCGTTACAATTTTCAGTAACGAGTAATCAAACAAATTTCTTTCCCCCGTTACAATGCCGTTACCGTTACTGACAATAAAAATGCGGCGTTACTATAATTGAGCTCACTGAAGCGGGTTTCATCCGAGAAGGCCTCTCTCAGCCATAGGACCTGCAAAGTTTTTATCTGGTGTGTGTGTGTGTGTTGGGTGGGAAACACAGGCTGACTGATGATGATTGGTGTGTGACTAGAGATGACAGACCTGCAAAGCGTTTTGTTGTAAAGAAATAGTACAGGTTAGTCATACACAAATATAATTTTAAACTGATAATAATGTACGATGCTCTGTGTGTGTGTCTGTGTCAAAACGTGCGAGTGGAGCGCGTGCTTAAACCAGATACCCTTCGTGACATGCTGGATCGAAAATATGTGAAATAAGTTTTTCTATTCGACTAGTAGTTGTTCATTTAAGCCATTAGTTGACTAATCACATTTATATTAATTTAATTTCTTAAACACTGGAGAGAATAAACCATAATAATGAGCGTTTACGTAATATATATATAGGCTATAGCACTCAAGCGCACGCATACAAGCTTGCCATAAAAACCGGCAAACGTAATGATTATGAATGTGCCAAAAAAAAAAAAAAAAAAAAAAAAAAAAAAAAAAAAACAGCAAGGAGACATTTTAATTGTTTATTATTAAACTAATGTTTTCAGAATCAGTGTCGGCTGCAAAGATGAAGTTGACATTGCTGACTCTCATCATCTCTGCATGGTGGACGCGCATTTCATTCGGATTACATAATCAGAGAGTAGCCTATTTATTTTCGTTTTGAATTATTTCATTTAAAAGTAGACATTTCAAGCTTTCTATAGTTATATTTCTCATGTCTGTGAGGCAAGCAGCCTATACACTATTGTCCGCTATATTTGCTTCTTATTCATTAAATCCAGGCAATTGGTTGATTAAACATTGATTCAAATTAAGATGCAATTTTTACAAAACGAAATTCACTTTATAGAAAGGCTTTCTACAAAACAAAAAACTTAATGAAGTAGTCAAAATCATGTCTGACCCACTGCATGTCTCCCGATATATTGCGCATCATATGATGTATTCTATCTTACTCATGCTCTTCACATTTCATAATCAAACAGATGAAATAAAAAAAAAAACATTATCATAGACCTATTTAAACATAAATATGAAACTAAATAAGTTTTCTTTAATGGCTACCAACACGTATAGTACAGAGAAATTTCATGTCGTGGAAGAGTGGATCATGAGTCGAGTCGGATCAAGCATAATTTATTTTTATACTTATCTGTTGGCCAGTTGTGGTCTGTGCAATAAATATTAAAAGTTCTAAACCATCTATTGTGTTTTATTGTTCCACTATAATAATGATAATATTTGCAATAATATATTGAATTTGATAGGTGTCTCTCACATTGTCCCACAGCAACATTAAAATAGTGTAGATTAGTGTACAATGTTTTATAATAATATTTTTTTCTATTTAGTGTCAATTTCATTCATTTAACATATTGTGTAATAATATTAATATTATAATAATATTAATAATAATATTGGGGGCATCCTAGTTATTTGACATATTTGAAAAAAAGTTACTTTTATAATGATGTAACTCAGTTACTAACTCAGTAACTAGTAACTATAACTAATTACTTTTTTAAAGTAAGGTGGCCAACATTGGCCACTTTGTCATGTATTCATGTAACCCCACCCACACACACTGTAGGTGTCACTGTTCTGACAGAACTCTGTTGGCCAATAATAATGTCTAATTGTCTGTGATTTTAGATCATGTTCCTCTCAGACTGAGTGGAGGGGAGGGCCGGTGCTCTGGGAGGCTGGAGGTGTATCATAACGCTGTGTGGGGCTCAGTCTGTGATGATCTGTGGGACATCAACGATGCTCAGGTGGTCTGCAGGCAGCTGGGTTGTGGAGCAGCACTGAGGGCTGATGGGAATTCAGCCTTTGGTGCTGGTGAAGGTGTTGTGTGGCTGAACAGAGTCGAGTGTAGAGGGAATGAGATTCACCTGTGGGACTGTCCTCTCTCCCTGAAGAAACACACTGACTGCTCCAACAAAGATCACGCTGGACTCACCTGTGCAGGTCACAGTAAAACACTGACCAATATTATTCATTTTTTAGATAATTTTAGTGCTAATAATATTTGTGTATTTGCATGTTTGAATGTGTTTGTGTCTGTTTTTCCAGATTTGTCAGTGTCCACTACTCCTGCCACAACAACATCATCTTCTCCTCCAGTTTCTCAGACAGTGAGCTCAACATCAGTCTCTCCTCCACAAACTCCTCCAGCAGCGTCTCTCTCTGTGCTTGTGATTGTACTGGGAGTTGTGCTCTTACTGCTCTTAGTGCCACTGCTTATACTGATTCAGCAGAACAGAGTGATGAGGAGAGGTAGGAGAGATCCAGAGACTGTCATATTGTGTCTTATTCAGTGTGTGATCAGTCATGTGTTGTGAACTGACAGCAGGTTTGTCTCTCTACACTCACAGCTCTCTCTAAGAGGAGACTCAGGAGCACGACTGAAGCCGTTTATGAGGAGATTCATCACAGACACACTAACAGACAAAGTCTCTTCACTCAGAGGGGTGAGTAAGTATCATAGTGTCTGATTTGTGGAGATCAACAGGGTAATCAGTTTATTCAGTGGAGTGGAGTAAATCACACAGGTCCATTTGTACCTTGTGTCACTTGATATGATATGATCCAAATGATATGGGGATTTTGGCTGATTTGTGATTGTGAACATGTCTGATGGTTCTACTCCATAACAGGAAGTGTCCTTTCTACTGAACAGCATTCTGGGTATGAAGATGCTGATGAGCTTCTTTCAGGTTAGAGGACTGAAATAGAATTATGTTACATACTACAGAAAAGAATGTGTGTTAAATAATTAAAAACATTCACTTAAGTTATTTTAGAAGAGTATAAATTATATAAATCATTCAGCACATAATTCAGATACGGTTTTATTATTATTATTATTAACAACAACAATAATAATAATAATAATAATGTGTATGTATGTATTTTCTTTTTCAAAAGCAAATTCTGCAGTAGGAGTCGCACCTGACTACTATGATGATGTCCCCACCACTGAAGGACCAACAGGTCAGTGACTTTGTTAACTGATCACAGAAATTCACTTAATAGAATTACCTATTTTGCCTGTCAATTAGTTTCTGTTTATTCTCTTTTCCTGTTAAATAATTTAGAAGAGCAACAAAACACACCAGAGAAATATGATGATGTAATCATTCCTGAACGGAGACATCATGCTACAGGTTTATTTCTTTTAATTGTTTTTAATTATTTTGACAGGTTTATATATATATATATATATATATAATATTTCGACAGGTTTTAATTGTGTGTGTGTATATATATATATATATATATATATTATGTATGTATGTATATGCATATATGTATATGCATTTAATTATACATATGTACAGTTTCAAAATCCAAAATTTTGTCCATTAATGGATGCATTTAATTTTTCATTATTTTGTTGTAGATGACTTAGCAGAAAACTATGATGATGTCGTCATCGTACGGCAGTTCTCCAATGATAAAAAAGGTGTGGGTTTCAAATGATACACTTTTACTTTAGAACAGGGTTTTTGTCTTATTTTTCATCGAATTATTTAGCATATAAAGTATGAAGACTTTTTTTCATGTAATTAATACTAGACACATTTATATCAGAGGGTGTTCAGGAGGAGTATGATGATGTGAAGAACGTCGGGGAATATATGAGTGACATGTTTGGTATGTTATTGACACCTTTTTTACTGAATAATTTTGGTTTAGTCTTTATAATAGCTTTATATTATCAATTCATCTTGTTCTATCAACTTCTGTTGTCACAAATAGCTAATTTAAATGGACTGAAAACATTGTGTTCATTATGTAAGGAATAACTGATGACGGGCCGTTGAATTCTTAGAAAATAATGCACACCCGAGGTGGTAATGTGGCCACGACGTGAAGCAGAGTTGCTAATTTCAAAATGTTATTTCAGAACTAATAACGAAGGCTTGAGCCTTGATAGCAGAATAATACCGTTGATACAGCTGAGAGAGAGAGAGAGAATAAGCAGCATATGTGAATTAGCCTACCTGATCTGTGCGTCTCTAACGGCAGCAGTGTCTCTACTAATAGCGAAACTATAAGTTTATCTTAAGAACCGCACAGTTATTACCTCGCTGGTGAGTCATGTATCTTAAGTTGATAAACTATTTTACTCTGATTAATTCGTCAGAGCAAATGTTTCTGTGTAAGTGTATGTCTATAGGAAACACGTGTGTACGTTTGAAAGAGAGAGAGAGAGAGAGAGCACACAAACTTTCAGGACACAATAAAATGTATTTTGTGGCAAAAACAATGACAATAATTTGTCGTTTTCATCCTATTGTTTACTATATTTATTTGCTTGGTTGGTGTCATTGTGGGTTTTGGTTCTTTTGCGGTTGTAGGGTGTAAGGACCTATTGAGATAACTGAAATCATTTGGCGAAGTGATATGGCACTGCAATGCGGTCAAGACCTGCTAGAGCTACTTTAGCCGTGTGTTTCCCTGAAAATAACTGCACACCTTAGAATGTTGGTCAACCAGTCAGATTCGAGCATTCAACAGCCCCGTAGTATAAAATACTTTTAAAGCATGTTGATACATGAATTTACTCTTGTTTTCTAATAACAGACTATGACGATGTGGAGGAAGATCCAGGAAAACATGGAAGGGCTGTATAACTCAAACCACACACACCGCCTCAAATCAAAGTGTTTAAGTGGTCTGAAAAGTGTTTAAGATCATCCTCTATACTGTATGTTTTACCTGCAGTCCAGCAATGTTTTATGTTGCACTTTGTATTGAAATCTTCTAATTCAGCTACAATTTCTGAGAAAAAAAAATGCATTGCTTTAAAAATATTTGAATGTTTTTTTTTTTTTTTTTTGGCTATACATTTCTATCTTGTAGCTTTAGAAATCTGAGAGAACAAAAAATATTTTATGAGTTCTTTAGCTTTAAGCCGCCAGCACCATTTTAAATGTAGACCAACTGCTAGTGGACTTTTAGGCTGAATGCCAAATGGCAAACTCTCACAGTCTTCCTCTGAGTCCGCACTTTCGTGACGTAATGCCGCTTTGACTGCCGGGTAAAGTCCTCTGCGTAGCTCGCAGACTTGCGGGCTCAGCTGAAGTGCGCATCGAGGGCGCATAGCTGCCGCAAAGGAGGCGCTCGCAAGCACACTTCTGAAACATAAAATGATGAATGGGACACCCTACGGTCTCGTGGACTTAACGGATACGTGCATGCGGAAGCCACTGTAAGTCCACAGGACCGAAAGTGCATGGAAGTGTGCCATTTGGGATTCAGCTTTATATTTTGCTAAAAATTGTCTGAATTTACCTTCGGAAATAAGTTTACAAACAACAGATGTGAGCAATTATCAGAAAATCATGTTCACTGTTTCTGTGCATGTTTCAGACTGTCTGCACTGTGAGCTGAAACCTTCAGTGTTTATAACAGAACTTTTTCAAATAGAGACCCTGTTTGTTTCATGTATTAACTTTAGATTTGTTTCCAATTTAATTGTTGTTTTTTAAATGATGTCCATGTTTTCTATTAAAGAGTTAAAAACAATTTATAACACTTTTTTTTTGTACACAAAAAGCAAAAGTTCAATACTTTTCTGCGAAACAATGTTTTGTTGTTCACAGATTGTCTTTTATGTCTCTCTTTCTTAGCATATTAACACCCAGTGCTCCTCAAGCCAGGGTGATTGTCAGTGTTTGTCATCTTTTCTCTGCAGGCTTTGTGTTTCCCACATTCACTCTCATGACAGCTGGTGACTTTGTCAGCACTTTAAAGGGGGTCTATTATGAAAATTCAACTCAAACATCCATAACAACAGCTTTTACAAAACAACTGCAAATGTTTTGCTGAAAGTGTAATCTATTAAATGCAATTAACAAATTATCTAATAGCCTACCATTAAATATAAAGCATCTGTGTAATATGTGTTATTTTATTAAATTGTTTAATGGAGAGCTTGGTTAATCAGCCCAGTAAGTGACTTTTAACTACAACTTTTCAATTTATTCTACAAATTTGTCATTAAATGTCTAATAAAAGTATAAAACTGATCCGAGATCAGATAAAAACCATACTGACACTATTTTGTTGGTTTAACAGAGTGCATGGCCCATAATGGCGAACAATTGACATTTACACTACAAAGCCTCATTTACTGAAATCACGTGGCTTTGGCAGTTTAATATGAGCTCCGAACCACTGATTCGAAAAACAAATGATTTGCAAAGGTTTCGAAGCCTCACGAAGCGTGTTTCAAAAGCGTCCATCACTAAACATAGTTGGTTTTATTTTTGAAGGGAATGCGCTGCAGATCTAATATACACATGCGATTTCTGTCCCTGCTGTTTACATTCACCAGCATAACAGACTGTGTTTATGTGAACTTGGTGTGTTTTTGAAATCAACACAAAGAGGATGTAGGAGTCGTGTGCTCAGGTAAACAGTGTGAATTTTTTTTATTCAATTTTGTTTATTTAATTATTTATTATTATTTAGTCATTTCAATCACACACACATATATACACTAGTAGTCAGAAGTTTGGACACTGTAAGATTTTTAATGTTTTAAAAATAAGTTTTGTCTGCTCACCAAGGCTGCATTTATTTAATTAAAAATACAGTAAAAACAGTGATATTGTGAAATATTATTACAATTTAAAATAACTGTGTTCTATTTGAAAATATTTTAAAATGTAATTTATTCTTGTGTTGGCAAAGCTGAATTTTCAGCATCATTACTCCAGTCTTCAGTGTCACATGATCCTTCAGAAATCATTCTAATATGATGATTTGATGCACAAGAAACATTTATGGTGTATATATATATACTTTTAATAAACAAAATGAGGAAAATATTGTAGTTTAGCATGTTAACTTTTGCATACCCAAAACTGCAGCATTCAATTTAAAGCAGCTGAGAGCAAATATCATTATATATTCAGCACTACACCTAGTGCTAAAGAAAAAAAATCACCCGCACTGCTTGCTGATTGGCTAATTCAGTTCCAACCACACAGCCAATAAGACATAAATTCCCCTTCAAATCTTTCTGTCAGGTGTTCGTTCACACTTCAAAGCATTTCATTCAAATCAAATATTATTTTTAGCCGAAACGGTTTTAGACTTTGAACAGTACAGTTTGCTGAAGCTTGTTTTATCAGTCTTTGGGAGGATGACGGTGCGGTCAGCATTACTCTCTCATTGTTTTGTCAGGGTTCAGTGTGTGCGATGTGCTTTTTATAGCAGCATGTTATAGATTTAGCTGCTGTAGCCGTAGGCCGCAGCCACTGGCTGTCAGAGCACTGTGATTGGGCAAGGCCTTTCAGCCCGGATGACCCTCTCAGGGTCGAGGCAATTAAAACCATAAAGACAGTCTTCCTTGCTCACCGGACCAGAGCTTATTCACCACATCCACTCAAGTCCTCCAAACATTCCCGCTCTTTCCCCCTCCATCGTTCATCATCCTGCACCATTGTCTCTCTCTCCATCTTTCTCCCGATGACGGCCCGTGGCACCCTGGATGCTGTTACATCACCACACAGCAACAGATGAGGCTGGACTGACTGACGCTGCTGTGAGAATATACCTCATTGATTCTGCTTAAATACACACACACACACACACACACACACACACACAAACAGGCCTCCTCTCACAGTGAGTTCCCACTATGTTGGGCCCCTAGCATCCAGCACATGCGCTGTCAGGTAGCTGGCCTTAGCAGGCCTCCCTGTTAGCAGCCCCAGTAAATGGGTTTTCTGGTAGCTATTTTTTATGCCATCAGTAGGCTTCTCTGTGGTTAGCCCCATTAGTGTGGATGTTGTAACATCAAAACACTCTGGGTAGCTGAGGACTGCGCTGGGTGCTGAGGACTGCTCACAGGGAGGCCTGTTAAGGCTAGCTGGCCTTAACAGGCCTCCCTGTGAGCGAGTCCTCAGCACTTTGGTATGTGAAAGCTCAGCTAGCAATGCTTTGCTTTTGAATGAGTAGGCCTTAAGAGGCCTCTCTGTGAGTGAGCTCCCTTTTGTGCGGGTATTTTTAGAACGTTTTAGCCACTTAGAAGTGGACTTTCTTCAGATGGCAGGCCTTAACAGGCCTCTTTGAAGTTGATTCCCCAGCAGTGTGGGTGTCTGGCATCCAGCTGTTGCTTGTTTTCAGCTTGTTGGCCTTAGCAGGCCACTCTGGAAGACAGCAGGCCTCCCTGTGGGTGAGCCCAAGGTGTAGGCTTTGGACAGCTAGCTAGCTATTTGCTATCAGGCTGCTGGCCTTAGCAGCTAGTTTCAGGCAGCAGGCCTTAACTGGCCTCTCTGAGAGCCAGCCACTAATAAGTAGGTGTATGGCAGCTAGTAATGGCCACAGTCAGCCAGTGAATTTTTGCCATTGAGATGCGTGGCCTTAGTAGGCCCCTTTCGAGGTGAATTTCCCACAGTATGGTTAATTCTCTGCCAGTCTAGACTCTGTACCAGGTGGTTGGCCACAGTAGGCCTCCCTGATGTGAGTTCCCAGCAGCTGGGTATCGGTCAGCAGTGTCTTGTTATATAAGGTGGTTGGCCTTCCGGCCTCCCTGAGACCGCACGCTTTTGCGTGTTGCTGGCTTGGCTAACCTTTTTCACTGGTACTCTCTACAGCTGGTACTCTCTTCAGCTGGTACTCTCTTCACTCTGAGAGTGGGCTTGAGTACTTAGCTTCCTAAGTCTGGTCAGTGGTTGAAGGCTTCCCTCGAAGCCTCCCATTTAGATCAGCTCTTAGACTGTGAGCATTCCCCTCGCGAGGGTTCCTTTTTAGAGTGCACGGCCTCCTTAGCGCCCTGAAACATAGGTGCTTTGTGGATCCTAGGATTGAGCAGAGTAACTCCCCTCACTTACAAGCACTTCACTGAGTCCTGCTCTCCAGGATGCCCGTCTCTAAGATCCAGTCTGAGTTGGTCTACTGCCCTTTGTTTTTGAGGCTTGTAGCTCAGGCTTTGACCGCTGGGAGCGCTGTCACTGACAGCTCATTTGTGACCCGTAGGGTGAGTGGGTCTGGCATTTCATTTGAATTTGCTGGATTCTGACAGTTGTCATTGCCATGCGTGGCATGCACTCCCCTCAGCATGGCAGAGTGGGTATATCGTTCCCCTAGTGTGTTTACGCAGCGTCGAGTTCCCTTTCGAAAGGGAACGTCTCAGGTTACGCATGTAACCATGGTTCCCTGAGAACAGGGAACGAGACGCTGCGTCTCTTAGCCATGCTTCGGGGCCCGCCTGCTTACAGTCCTTTCAGACGATAAGCGGATGACGTTATTTGAGCGCCCCTTATATACGTGCGGTTCGCATTGTTATGATGTCATGGACTGTCGCCGGTCAATATAATATTGCCGAGGTTGGATAAGTGTTTCAGACACCGGTTCACGCGGAGGTGTTCCCCTAGCGTGTTTACGCAGCGTCTCGTTCCCTATTCTCAGGGAACCATGGTTACATGCATAACCTGAGACGTTTTTCTGTTAGACCATTATGTTGGTGTTTTTGATGTTTACTGCCAGTACCCAGTTCTGGCAGTAGTTCTCCAGCAGGTCCAGGTGCTGCTGTAGTGTCTCTGCAGTGGGTGACAGCAGCACCAGGTCATCTGCATACAGCAAGAGCTTGATGTTTTTGTCTTGTATGAGTCCAGGGCCTGTTGACTGTTCCAACTGCACCGCTAATTCATTAATGTAAATGTTTAACAGACTCAGGCTACAGCCCTGCCGCACTCCTCTCTTCTGGGTGAAGAATTCTGTATGTTTGTTGGCAATTCGTATTGCACATTTGTTGTTCGAATACATTGATTTTATAATGTCATAAACTTTACCCCCTACACCACTTTGTAAAAGTTGTAAAAGTCGTACCAAATAGAATCAAATGCTTTTTTGAAATCGACAAAGCATGCAAAATTTTTCTGTTTTTTTGTCTGTTTTTATGTGTATATTTATTTGGGTGTGTAGGGTGTAAATGTGGTCAGTAGTTCTGTGATTTGGAAGGAAGCCAATCTGACTCAGGCTCAGGATATTGTGTTCCTTAAGGATGTTTAAATCAGCTCATCAGCTCTTTTGGGGAATATGTGTTTTGCTGCCCTCTTTTGGAGGACAAACACATTGCAGTACAAACACATAGCAGTACAAAATACACCTTGTTCACCTCTCTTTAGAATAAGTATTGTTTTGCTGGTTGTGCAGCGCATTGCCACATTCAAAGCTCAGTTGCTATAGTAAACGAAACAGAGTTATAAATTACTGTTTAAAATTGTAAACTTTTTTCTTTTTGCAAGAACTTTTTTTTTTTTTTTTTTTTTTTTAATTGGGGAAATTATATGGTGTCAGGGTTAAGCAAAATATGGGACAATTATCAATTAAATATGATTAATACATTATGAATTGTAATTAAATAATCACATTGTTGCAGTTGTTGGATACAGCTAAGAAAATCAAGAACTCTGAGGGGTGACAGGCAAAAATGCTTGTATTGCTGTCATAAATACATTTGTATAGCTGGAACCTACATTTGCTTGCCCAAATTTTAAATTTAAATTCAAATTATGAAGTTTGAATGATAATTTTTCTTCATTCTTTGTTTTAAATTAAAGTTTGAAGAGGGCAGTTATCAGTATCTGTATCAGCAGGTGTTTGGGTCTGATGCTGTAAATATCCTGAGGTGCTTCCTCTCTCTGAAATCTTTCATGTCTCCTGTATGTTGTGTGACTATTTTTGCTTCTGGCAGGTGTGTATGCGTGCGTGTGTGTGTGTGTGTGTGTGTGTGTGTGTGTGTGTGTGTGTGTGTGCATCCATACGTCTCAATATGGAGGAGGAGTTCTTTTAAGCTCTGACGTTCTTTCAATATATATGGTGAAACTCAGAAAAGCCTCCCCTGATTTGTCAGTGATTGTGTTTGATGATTTCCTCTGTTGTGTCTAATAAGGTAACAGTGAGTGTCATTGGCGGCTTTGAGACTCTCTCTCTCTCTCTTTAGGGGGCTGAGAAGAGCCAAAACTTTAAACAGTTTTCTGAGCTGATGGCATAGTGTGTATCATACAGAAGGAGATGATGAAGAGTCTGATGCTTATGTTTCTGCTAAAACTCACTGTTGGTAGGTTCATACTTTTAGTCGAGGAGGAAAATAATCTCAATTCTAGCATGTATCTGCAATAATATGATGCTTCAGCTGAATACTAATACTAATAATACTGATACTAACTAGCTGAATACTAATTTTGTGCTTTTATTAATATATTTATTAGAGCATTATATTTTCTATATTATTTTATATGGTATTATTTTCTTTCTCCTTTTTTCCCTCTGTCTTCCTGTTCTATTTTTCAGTCATGCTTTTTGCCTCTTTCTCTCTCTCGGTCTGTCATTCATCTGTTCTGCAAACAGACAGTGTGAATGTGAGGTTGGTTGGTGGTCACAGTCGCTGTGCTGGTAGAGTGGAGGTTCTTCATAGAGGTCAGTGGGGAACAGTGTGTGGTGATTACTGGGATTTGGGTGATGCTGCAGTGGTGTGTAGAGAGCTGGACTGTGGAGAACCTGTAGATGCTCTGGGTGATGCTCATTTTGGACCAGGATCAGGACCAATCTGGATGAAAAATGTTGCATGCACTGGATCAGAGTCTACACTGAAAAACTGTGGATCATCAGGGTGGGGTAAAGACAGCTGTGACTATAATGAAGGTGCTGGAGTCATCTGCTCAGGTAAGCTGTCCCTAAGACCTGAATACAAAGGCATGCCATATCCATAAGGCTGTGCTACACACTATGCATCATGCACAGGCTGGACTACTTTTGTACAGATTTTTGCCCTGATCTGAAGTCTGGACAAGTCGACGGTAGTTGCTGAAAGAAAGAGGCTCAGAGCCAGTCTAGACTTGACAGATTAAACATGATATTAGATTTTTATGACAAACAAACATTGTTCTCATTTGTCATGCATCTCCTATCACAGAGACACTCAGTTTGTTTTGAGTTTGTTTTGTTTTGTTTTGGTTTGTTTGTTTTGTTTTGTGAGTTTGTTTTGTTAGGAGCGACTTGAAAGTCTTGTAGTGTGGGCATCATACACTAAACAATCTTCGGTTGTTTAGTGTATGATGCCCAGTTTTGTGTCTGTAGCATGACATAGGGTTTTAAAATCTGTTAAACGGTAACAATGATCTAGCCAACATATACAACCCATCTATAATCTAATTACAGATCAGTGAGCAGAAAGCATTAGCTGATTATAAAGATTTTTCAAGTCATTTTAATTTTACATGGAGTATTTCAATCGTTTTATTTGATGTCCCCATGAAATCAGATTTTTTATAATTTTTTGATATGAATATGTAAGTTTATCTATAAGCTAAAACTCGTATTTAGAAGATATCTACCACACTGTCACTATCTCTACCACCAATAAGGATTCATTTTGATGACATCAATCTGCTTCTTCATCATTCTTATAAGATTTTCTGTCCAATCAGTGCTCTTGAAGGCTGCATAGCATTTAATGTTAAAGTATTTTCATAGTTAGTAATATAATGTAGGTCTAGTATGCTATTGATTCACGGGAGCAAGACACAGTACCGATAATTGCCAAAAATGCATTCATCCAATGCTGAAATTACCATAATTGTGAGATTCTGACTCGGAAAAAGCCTTCATGCCCTTGTAGAACTCATTATTACAGGCCCAATGAAATGGATTGCAACAGATCTTTTCTTTCATGTTGTGACGTACATCCAAGTGTAACGGATTATCAAAAAAAAAAAAAAAAAAAAGTATAGGCCTACATTTGCGACTTGGGTCACATGCAAATGTCTGGCCATAAAGCCACAGTATTAACTTTGACAAAATGGTGTTTAATTATTATTTAAAAAAGGCCACATTTTTTATTATTATTAATTAAAATATTAAACAGAACGATAATGGAATGTTATTAACTGGTTAATGGTAAATTCAAATAAATTCTGTTCAGAATTGTTTTCGTTTTTTATTTATGTTCCTGTTATAATTTAGTTCATTTCCATTTCCATTTCCTACTAAGTCGTTCCCTCGATTTATAAATCATGTGCACAATTTAGAAAATCGAGGGAACGACTTAGTAAAGCGTGTGCACGATTTACTTTTTTTTTTCTGCATGTCATGTGCGGGGCTCTGTAAAGAAGTCCTGCATATGTCATCAAAGAGAAGTTGCTTTCACCTGAAGGTCAAGCTATGACACTTTGATTTAAACATTCCAAGGTCAAAACATTTATAAAAAATGAAACATGCACAGATAAATTGTATGCAATAAGATTTATAAATATACATATAGATAAAGGTAATTTTCATTTCATGCACATTTTAATGTGTGTTCAAGCTATGTCTGAATTACCTTAACATTCTGACTTGTGAAAAGCATTGTTGAACTTGTAATAATTTTTTTCTGAGAGCGCCAGCTTGTACCACTTGACTGTCACACAGAAAAACTTACTGCAGTTTCAGCAGTAAAATCTAGATAAACAATTTATTTCTGTTTAAAAGTTCTTTAACTATTGACTATTTTTTGATTATTGTTAGCCTAAGTTGTAATAATGCAAGAATAATCTGAAAATAAATGAAAAACATACAATATAGTTTAATATCTAGTCTGAGTATGTAGCTTTATAATCTTTCTAATGTTAAGGGTGAGCACGCTTCAGATTCTTGAGAGCATTGATTTATCTGAAAATCTTTTGTTATTATTATTATTATCAATACCACAGGAAGAAGAGGTCTGAACATATTCCCCATTATTTCATACTTTTTTGGTCTGGCAGAATTCCAGTGCTTTTATGTTTAAACATCTTTACATGTTTTAGTGCTTTTTTTAGTATTTAGTTTGTTCCAAAAGGTTAATGTACATTTTGAATTCTTTTATAAAATGTGAGTAATTTGGTTTACAAATTGCCTTTCTTCTTGTGTAAATGGTATTTTCCTAATAAAGTAAATAATTGCATAGCGTATTGTTTTTTTGTTTGTTTTTGTTTTTTACATTTGACTGAACAGAAAACCTGATACAACGATGTCATCAAAATTGTTGATTCATCTTGGTGTTAGAGAGAGACTTTTTGAATGCATATACAGTATCGTATAGATAACCTTAAGGCTAACATATTCATACTAAAAGCCACAAAACTTCAATTTAGATTTTCTGGGGACATTAAAGGTGTAGTAAGTGATTCCTGAGAAACACTGTTGATATTTGAACTCAACCTAAACACAAACAGCCCTCCTTTTATTGTTTTTTTTTATTTTTTAGCCCTCCTTTTATTGCTCTGCCTCCAAAATGCACAAACATGCAATGCAATAGTGGATGTCTCTTTATTATAGCTAAAGCAAAGCAAAATAATTTCTTTGCGAAAAATATTGCAAAGATGATGAACGAATGACAATGAAGAACAAAAAATGAACATAAATTACACAAGGGTAAATAAAAGCAAGAGTTTGTTCTTAGTCACTTCGCACACCAGCTCCAGACAAACAATGACACTCAAAATTGTCCTGTTACTGACCTTTTGTAACCCCACCCCTTTTCAGCACTGCGCTCGTAGTGTTCTGTCTAACGGTTTGTATTTCCACAGCATGAAGGTAAGATCTTCCAGATTTATAAATGAACTGCTCGTTTTAAAATCTTCCCGGTCTACTGACATTTGTTGACATCCGCTTCAAACATTACAATGCTCATGATAACTTTCATTAACTCTACAATAAGTAAATCCACTTAACCAGCTAATTACTCTTTCAAAGTTCAAAGACAAAATTCTAAAGATGGCTGCACGCTTGGTGCATAAGGTCTATAGCTAACATTACAATAACAACAATAGAAACAACGCAACCTCGGCATCTGTTTTCAGGCCTTCCCGCTTGGGTCTCTCCAGTGCTGGAAAGCTTTTCTAAGATTAACATGAGTCCTAAAGCTCTTGCTTGATCATAACCCTTCTTTTTCCAGTATTATTCCTCTGACCTTTTCTCTTTTGAAATGTCTCTCAGCCATCTCTCTTTCTACAGTCTTTCTTCAATCTCCCTCGGTCTCACACCTTCTCTCTCTTCCACAAACATCAGTGTTTACACCCCCTACTGCTGATTGGCTACAAGTGGTGCTCAGTCCAATCTACTTTCAACAGCGTTTCTTGGAAATTGCTTACTGGACATTTAAGATTAACGTTTCTGAGTATTTAAATTACCTCTCAAAATACGAGGCTGCAAGCCATTGCCTGCCTTGCCTGTCCTGTAGCTATATTCTACAGCTCTGATTCCATGTCTGGATAAATGTTATGTCTCCCTTCAAACTGTCCGAATATGTGTCTAAATAAGATGTTTCTGAGGATGTATGATTTTTTTTTTTTTTTTTAATCAGAACATTTTTATTCAAATTTATAAAATTATTACGATTCCGGTTTAAAGGTTCTAAAACATATACAAGTAATATGAAATTTGAATTTAGGAATCCATGTGTTCTTTCAGAAGTCAGGCTGGTTGGAGGTTCTCGCTGCTCTGGGAGGTTAGAGATACTTGATGATCAGACGTGGGTTTCAGTGTGTGCTGCTGCCTTTGACCAGCAGGATGCAGAGGTTGTGTGTAGAGAGCTGGACTGTGGGGCTCCTGTACAGGTGCTGGGAGAAGATGCTTTTGGCAAAGGAGACGCTCAGATGTGGACACAAGAGATTCAGTGCAGAGGAAATGAGTCTCAGATTCACCTCTGTCCAACATCACCATCATACCAACACAACTGTTCACATGAACACAACATTGGACTAGTGTGCACAGGTTGGAACTAATTTTCTCCCCAGTTTCAAATCACATTTTTTTCTTGTACCTTCAATAGGGTTTTTCACATTAAGCTAACTCTGGGTTATAAACACCACAAGGAACATTAACACTTGTAATTATTAGCTTTTTACCTGGGTTTACAAAACATTGCTCCAGAGCAGGGTTAGCACCACTTTTTTATGCATTGTGTTTGCAGTTGTGGTGGGAAACAATGCAGTGTTAAAATGTTACAAGCTATGTTTCCATCCACCTTTTTAATGTACATTTTGGCATTTTGTGATATTGCAAAAATGCTCATATATTGTACAAATGTGCATAAAAAAAACCTTTTTGTGTAATCCGATAAGAAATCATGTTGTTAAACAAGGCAGTAAAGTTAGTTTAATGTTTGGCATTCATTAGACAATCAGTTCCATACCCATTAAACTCTCTGTGCATGTAATGTTTTCAGCCCAAACCAACTCAGATGTGCACTTCCAGTCAAAAGTTTGGAAACATTACTATTTTTAATGTTTTTGAACGATATCTCTTATGCTCATTAAGGCTGCATTTATTACATAATAAATACAGAAAATAAATACGGTTTTCTATTTTAATATACTTTAAAATATAATTTATTTCTGTGGTGCAAAGCTGAATTTTCAGCATCATTACTCCAGTCTTCAGTGTCACATGATCCTTAAGCAATCATTCTAATATGATAATTTAATACTCAGTTATTATGTTGAAAACAGTTGTGTTGCTTAATATGTTTTGGAACCTGTGATACTTTTTCAGGATTCATTGATGAATAAAAGGTTAAAAAAACAGCATTTATTCAAAATATAAATCTTTTCTAACAATATAAATCTTTACTATCACTTTTATCAATTTAACACATCCGTGCTGAATAAAAGTATTAATTTCTTTCAAAAAAAAAAAAAGAAAGAAAGAAAAAAAAAAAATTACTGACCCCAAACTTTTGACTGGTAGTGTATATAAACAAATGCCCTTTGCATAGCACAAAGGCTTAATTTCAAGAAATAAAATATATATTAATTAGCCCTATAAGTCAATTAAACAATTTAACTATATGACATTATAATATCAAACTAATAGAAAAATGTTCAGAAAAATATCCCTTTTATTGCACAGAGCTTTGTTTTTGGAATTAGCATTACATATGTTTTATAATAATTTTAGAAATGTAAATGTATGCAATACTGTAAATCCATTAAACTACAATACCATTTGACCTAATGGTATCAAACCAACAGAAACATTACTCAAAATATTGTTCCCTATAATGAACAAGGCTTGTTTTTCATAATATTAATCTGGTATTTTTTATAAGGCTTGTTTTTCAGATTATTAATCTGGTATTTTTATTTACAGTACTGAACCCATTTAAATACATTAAACTACAACACCGTTTGGACTAAAGGAATCAAACCGACTGTAAATTACTCAGAATATTAATCCTCATGTTGCACAAGTCTTGTTTTTCAAATTATTAATCTGGTATTTTTATATACAACACTGAACTCATTTAAATACATTAAACAAGGACAGAACAAGGAACAAGGAGAGAAAGAGAACACAGCGCAACAGAACAAATACAAGAAACACAGGTCGTAACACTACAAAACTAAAGGTATTAAAGGTATCAAACCAACTGTAAATTATTCAGAATATTATTCCCTCTATTGCACAAGGCTTGTTTTAGGGAGTACACTTTTGATACTTAAAATATATAATATTGAACCCATTTAAACCATTGAACCCATTTGATTTGCAGATGAAACAGTATTTGAAAGACAATGGTGCGTGGTGGTAAAAAAAAATTAGTTATATAATGCAAAAAGAAAAAGAAAAAAAAAGTGCTACAGAAAGAAGAAAACAATCTCAAACTGAAGAACTTGTGAATGTAAAATAGGCTACAATCTTTGTATTATTCACAAATAAAAGGAGACATCAATGTCTTAACAACTTTCCTGATGATCAGTATAGGTGTGTTATATTAACACATTTGAATCCTTTCTTGCCTATTCCTTTTGTTTTAATTTCTTATTCCAGTACACAGGACACAACACATTGAGATTGCTCGTCAGGGACAGGTGAAGTCATGCAGGAATCATGAAACCAGTGTTTACAACTTTCAGACAGATTAATAATCTGAAAAACAATACTTGTGCATTACAGGGAATAATATTCTGAGTAATTTACAGTTGGATTGATACCTTTAGGCAAAAACGGTGTTGCAGTTTAATTAAACTCAATAAAACTAGGATTTATTGAGTTTCGTTTGTGCGCTCTGACTGGGGTGCAAGTCATTTATTAGGCTAGGCTTAACTTAATTCTTTCTTTCTTTCTTTCTTTCTTTCTTCATCTTATTCTCTCTGTTCAATACAGGCAGTGTGAATGTGAGGTTGGTTGATGGTCACAGTCGCTGTGCTGGTAGAGTGGAGGTTCTTCATAGAGGTCAGTGGGGAACAGTGTGTGATTATTTCTGGCATATGGCTGATGCTGCAGTGGTGTGTAGAGAGCTGGACTGTGGAGAACCTGTAGATGCTCTGGGTGATGCTCATTTTGGACCAGGATCTGGACCAGTGTGGGTGAGTTATGTCATGTGTACTGGATCAGAGTCAACAGTAAAGAACTGCGAGTCAGCAGGATGGACTAAAAATTACTGTGATCATACAAGAGATGCTGGAGTCATCTGCTCAGGTGAGCTTCTCCAAACCACTGAAATTTCATTGATGATGAGCCACCTGCATTAATTTGATATTTTAACTGCTTTTGCTCACTTTTTTATTTTAATTTTATGTTTTTAATTTAAAGATGCTAAAATTTCAGTGCTATTCATGTTTATATTCTCTTGCTTGTTCATGTTCAGGCGTCAGGCTGGTTGGAGGTTCTCGCTGCTCTGGGAGGTTAGAGATACTTGATGATCAGACGTGGGTTTCAGTGTGTGCTGCTGCCTTTGACCAGCAGGATGCAGAGGTTGTGTGTAGAGAGCTGGACTGTGGGGCTCCTGTACAGGTGCTGGGAGAAGATGCTTTTGGCAAAGGAGACGCTCAGATGTGGACACAAGAGATTCAGTGCAGAGGAAATGAGTCTCAGATTCACCTCTGTCCAACATCACCATCACATAAAAAGAACTGTTCTCATGACAACAAAATTGGACTAGTGTGCGCAGGTTGGAGATCATTTCCATTTTTATTCAAATCTCCAGATTTAACATAGTATCAAAGTATGTTATGTTTTCATCTCATTTTTTCTTTCTCTCTCTCTCTCTCTCTCTCTCTCTCTCTCTCTTTTTCTCAATATTTCTTCATGTCTTGTTCTCTCTGTTCAATATACAGACAGTGTGAATGTGAGGTTGGTTGGTGGTCACAGTCGCTGTGCTGGTAGAGTGGAGGTTCTTCATAGAGGTCAGTGGGGAAGAGTGTATGATGTTGGTCGGGATATGGCTGATGCTGCAGTGGTGTGTAGAGAGCTGGACTGTGGAGAACCTGTAGATGCTCTAAATGATGCTCATTTTGGACAAGGATCAGGACCAACCTGGATGAATTATATCAGGTGTACTGGATCAGAGTCTGCATTGAAGAATTGTGGGTCAAGAGGATGGGGTAAAAATGACAGAATTAATTCTGAAGATGCTGGAATCATCTGTTCAGGTAAGCTGTCCTAAAACTCTTTTTTTTTTTTTTTTTTTTTTATTGCTGTACATCACTGATTATTCATATGTGCATTACAGTGCATGCATAATTATTATGCAAGTTGATATTCTGATCAAATTTTTTTCCCAAGCACATTTTACCAATTCCAAACCACATCGATCTTAATAACTACTATTGTGTTTGTATTTAATCATTTATAAGTGATAATTGATAAGGAAGGCTGGAAGTGAAAAAGCCTTATATTCAGGTGAGCATAGTTATTAAGCAGATTTTCTTTTTCAAGTAAAATGGGCCAAAAAAAGAAATTTAACTCCCACAGAACAGTCAAAAATTATTAAATGCTCAAGAGAAGTATGCAATACTAATGCAATACTAGAAATTGTAAAATTAAGGCATGGCCAATGGACAGAAAAAACACTCATTGGTTCAGTAGGGTCATTCAAAAACAGGCCAAGAAGAAAAGACACATGTTAGTTGCAAAAAAAAATAAAAAAAATAAAATCAGGAATTAAGGTAAAGAATTAGGTGTGAAACCATCAGGAACCCTTTAGTCTCAAGTGCCACCATTTTTCTGAACGGCAACCTACCTGGAGTCTCCAGAAGTACAAGGTGTCAGGATCTCAGAGACTTTGCTATGGTAAAGAATCCTGAAATATGACTCACACTTAATAAGAATGTTTGTTTCCCCAACAACACGCCACTCCCCTTGTTACCTTGTTAGCATTTCTGTGTATAAATAGGACCATGTTTGAGTAAGCATTTGTCGGTTATTGTTTGAGTTGCTCAATGTAATGTTTGTCGCGTTGTTTTGCCATGATGTTTATGCCTTGTTTGTTTAGCCAGTGTATTTAGGCCTAGTCTTCCTTGGAGTTTATATCTTTGCCTAGTCTGGATTTATGCCTTGTCTGCCTTGGATTATTCTCTGCTTACTCTGGATTCGTGTCATGGCTGTTTGTGGATTACTTTGTCATGTCTGGAACCAAGTTTGTTTGTTTGTATCATTGTGACTGCTTTCGTGGGGAATAAACTGTTTGCATTTAGATCCTCATCTCTCCCTTTATTGAACCAGCATTACAGGTTTGGAATTGGTAAAATGTGCTTGGAAAAAAACATATGATCAGATCAGGAATACCAGAAGCATGGCAAAGGGATGCAGAGTCTTGTTCCCTATTTTCAAGGAACCATGATTACATGCATAACCTGAGACATTCCCTTTCAAAAGGGAACTTGCGCTGTATCCCCTAGGGGTCGCTATGAGGAACGGAATACCCATGCTGCCATGCTGAAGGGATGAGTGCCCTATTGGCTGAGCTAAGTCAAAAGAATCAAGGAGTCCTCATCCCTAAGGTGCAACAGTGACAACCATAGGCCAGAGCTTCTCAAGAATGAAGGCCTCAACAGGATGACTCTAAAGAGAGGAAGCCTAACTACGTTCATACTAAGGCCAGCATCCCGGGAGGCTCACAGAGAGCCTAAAAAACTCAGAACTTCCATTCAAGCTGCCCTGAAGAGTGGAGGCCTCAAACAAGAGGCCTGAGCAGCACTCTAACCCTAAGGGCAGTGCCGAGAATTTTCTCAGAAAGAGCTAAGCTCAGTCCAGCTGGCCCATGAAGCTCTGCAAAGTGGTGGCCTATATAGAATGACTCTCACAATGAGAGGAGGCCTAGAAACACTCGCACTGAGGTCAGTAGCCAAGGAGGCTCCCAGAGAGCCTAATGACCTAGCATACTACCCTACTGCCTAGCCAAGCTCTAGGAGTGGAGGCCTCAGAAAGACAACTCTCTAAATCGAGAGGAGACCTAACAACGCCCCACGCTCAGGACATCTTGCAAGGAAGCTCACAGAGAACCTACCACTCACAATAAATATCCCAACAGAGCTCAAGGGAGCAGAGGCCTCAATACATATAACTCTCTAAAGTGAGAGGAGACCTGTCAACGCTTGCAGTAGCCAAGGAGGGTCACAGAGAGCGTAACAACTTGACAAACCTTTAGAAGTGAAGGAGACCAAGCTCTAGGTGTAGAGGCCTCAGCATGACGACTCTCTAATCGAGAGGAGGGTTAATAACGTCCCACACTCAGGCAAGGAGGCTCTTGCAAGGAGGCTCACAGAGAACCTACAACTTCCAACTGCTGTTCTGGAGGAGCTCTAGAGAGCGGAGGCCTCAATAAAGACAACTCTCTAACAAGAGGAGGCCTGACGATGCTCACAGTAGCCAAGGAGGCTCACAGAGAGCCTGACAACTTAGCAAATAATAACCAATCTCTAGGAGCGGAGGCCTTGGCATAATTACTCTCTAATCGAGAGGAGGCCAAACAACGCCCCACACTCAGGATCTCTTGCAAGGAGGCTCACAGAGAGCCTTCAATCATGACAACTCTCTAAATCGAGAAGAGACCTAACAATGTCCCATACTCAGGATATCCTGAAAGGAGGCTCACAGAGAGCCTTCAGAAAATTCTATTCACAGGAGAAGAAAGCCTAACAGCTCACCAGATCTAGCCACACTGATTAAATGTGAAGCTCGAAGAGCGGAGGCTCAAATAACTCTCTATAGCGAGATGAGTCCTAATGTGTTTCATATAGTAGCGGCTAAGGAGGCTAAAAAGCCTGACAACTCAGCATCTCTAGAGGTGGAGCTCTGCAGACAGAGGCTTCAGTTATTGGCGACTCTACAAAATGAGGGGAAGCCTATCGACCGATCGCGGAGGAAGTTTGTTTAGTGACACAGAGAACCAAGTCTGTGGTGCGGCGCAACTCCTCTACCACCTCAGGGGACGAGTGCAATGGATGCGGGCAGAATATGGCTCTCACATCAACCTCATCTTGCTCATCATGGCTCGTAGCAAGGAGCATGTTCGCTGCCGGATCAGATGATGTGAGAGATAACACATCCTTATCAGCCGGCAGCTCGCTGTCGTCAGCTGCAGATAAACGAGAAATAATCATACCTCTCTCAAACTCATCTGCGAGCTCCACCTGCGAGCCCCACAACTTCAGTTTCCTACCTGCCTCAGTTGCAGCAGGTGGCTGGCCTGATTCCCTCGAAAAAAGGGCCAGACGAGAGTGAAGTTTCCTGATAGGAAGGTGCTCACAATGCATGCAAACAGCCCCCTCAAGGACTGAGCGTGCATGCTCCTCACCCATGCACATAACACGCACATCGTGTGAGTCATCTGGTGTTAGATAACGCTGACACGGAGGAACACACTGTCTGAAAGACTTAGCACTAGTGCTAGCCATAATCCTTAGATTGCCTTGTGTGGAGTGACGTCATAGGCTGCTGCCTGCCAATGTCAAGTTCATTGTTGTGTTTAGACTCACGCTTCAGACACTAGTCATGCTGGAGACATTCCCCATAGCAACCCCTAGAGGACGCAGCACGAGTTCCCTTTCGAAAGGCTTTCTTATCTCACAACTCTTAATAGATGCTTTAAATCAATCTCTTTGTTTTGAAGTGATTTTCTTTAAAAAAAAAAACTAAATAATTATTAATATTAAACCAATAATGACAGGATTTAACTTTAGATAATATAAGAGTATACTTAATGAGCGAAATCATTTATAGGTGTAAAATAAGTTTATTTTTCTTAATTGTTCAGGTGTCAGATTGGTTGGAGGTTCTCGCTGCTCTGGGAGGTTAGAGATACTTGATGATCAGACGTGGGTTTCAGTGTGTGCTGCTGCCTTTGACCAGCAGGATGCAGAGGTTGTGTGTAGAGAGCTGGACTGTGGAGCTCCTGTACAGGTGCTGGGAGAAGATGCTTTTGGCAAAGGAGACGCTCAGATGTGGACACAAGAGATTCAGTGCAGAGGAAATGAATCTCAGATTCAACTCTGTCCTACATCCACTTCACACAAACACAACTGTTCACGTGAATACAGTGCTGAACTGGTGTGTGCAGGTTGGTGCTAATTTTCTCTTCAGACTCAAAATCTAAAATTGAAAATTGATGGGAGTATCAAAATATACTCCCTCCACCCACTGTGTAATTATTTTATCTCTGTCTTTCTCTCTCTTCCTCTCTGTCCCTTTATCTCTAATTGTCTTTGTTCAATATACAGGCAGTGTGAATGTGAGGTTGGTTGGTGGTCACAGTCGCTGTGCTGGTAGAGTGGAGGTTCTTCATAGAGGTCAGTGGGGAACAGTGTGTGATTTTTACTGGGATATGGCTGATGCTGTAGTGGTGTGTAGAGAGCTGGACTGTGGAGAACCTGTAGATGCTGTAGGCGATGCTCATTTTGGACCAGGATCAGGACTAGTCTGGATGAAAAATGTTAGATGTGCTGGATCAGAGCCTGCACTGAAGAACTGTAGATCACTAGGATGGGCTAAAGCACACTGTGATCATAACAGTGATGCTGGAGTTATCTGCTCAGGTGAATGAGATCTTCAAGACTCTTTTTATTGTGGTAATTGAATGTCACATAACATTTTGCAGTAAATGTCTAAGGGAAAAATTTTCTGATGTCAAGTTTATTTAGCCATTTTTTTAAAAATTATTTTTAGTAATTGTTATTATGAGTATTAAAACATACTCATAAACTTGCCACTTTTGAGTTACCTATTTTGTCTGTTTTGTCTATTTATGAAACAGATCATAAACATTCCAGACTTATTGATGGACCTCACTTGTGCTCTGGGAGATTAGAGGTGATTCATGGGAACACGTGGTACACAGTGTGTGCTGCTGCCTTTGACCAGCAGGATGCAGAGGTTGTGTGTAGAGAGCTGGACTGTGGGGCTCCTGTACAGGTGCTGGGAGAAGATGCTTTTGGCAAAGGAAATGTTCAGATGTGGACACAAGAATTGCAGTGCAGAGGAAATGAGTCTCAGATATACTTCTGTCCACTATCTGCAAGCAAGCACAACTGTTCCCATGAAAATGATGTGGGAGTGATATGTTTTGGTTGAGTATAAATATTTAGCAACTCTTTACTATATTGGTTAATTCAGCAACAAACTTGTACTCATGTTTAGTTTGTGTGTATGTGTGTGTTTTTAAAAAACCTTCTAGGGATGAGTGTTAATAAATAAATAAATATACTATGCTTTCCATAAATATTGGCACCCTCTTCAAATTTGAACAGGCCATGTAAATCCTTTGCTTTTTATCCTCTTGGTCTCTTATTCAAAATGTGTCACAAAAATAACTTTTTATTTAATCAAATGGAAGTTAAAAATCTTGCCATAAATCTACTTTTTTTTTTTTTTTTTTTTCCTCAGACCAAACAATGACCAACTCTGAGCATTGGATATTCTTTGGCTGTGTGGGGTCAATATAAACACGTCATTTTCCCAAGACTATTGTTAGTATGTCAATTTGAGTTAAATTTCTTAATCATTGCAATGGCAGTGGAAATTGTCTTTGAGCCATTTTCGTACAGCCATTTCCTGATTTGTGCAACACAACAACCTCTGTTGGACATCATTACTGCATTCTGGAATCTTTCCCATTGTAATGTATGAGAATATAATTTCAGTTTGATTTTTACATGCAAGTATTTAAAAATGGGTGCAAATATTTCAAATGGGTGGCACATTTAAGAAAAATTCACATTAATTTCATTGTTAAAATTATATTTTTGTGAATATTTTAAATGAAAGACAAACTGGATAAACAGCAAAGTTTTATTTTTACAACCCACTTTGCTCAGATATAGTTAGGGTGCCAATATTAGCAGAAAACCCTGTATACAGAACACAATATTAAATAATGCTCATATTTTATAGAAAACAAGTTTTACCGCTCTGTTAATTTATCTCTAGTATTACACTTTAAATAAGCTTTCAGTTCTTTATTCAGGTTACACAGATCTCAGGCTGGTAAATGGCTCAGACTCTTGTTCTGGAAGAGTGGAGCTTCGGTTCATCAATGAGTGGGGCACAGTGTGTGATGCATGCTGGGATATGAGAGCTGCCAGTGTCCTCTGTAGACAGCTGAATTGTGGGATTGCTGTGTCTGTTGTGGGATCAGACTGGTTTGGAGAGGGAAGTGGAGAAATCTGGGCTGATGTGTTTGATTGTGACGGGAATGAAACAAAACTCTCAGAATGTTCCATCTCTTCATGGAGTCGAGCTGAATGTTCTCATAGTCGAGATGCTGGAGTCATCTGCTCTGGTAAACTTATTTGACACAGAGAGCATTGTGCTACTGGAAAACTGTCTTTAATATACATTTTTTCACTGTGTTCTAATACAATTCGTATTTTAGTAAAATAAGAATTTCTCCTCAGGTTCCTCTCTGGCTGTTCATGATGGTCTGGTGCGGTTGTCTGGAGAGAGACAGTGTGAGGGGGAGGTGGAAGTTTCCATCCATAAGGTCTGGAGGAGAGTTCTGCTGGACTCCTGGAGTCTCACTGAATCCTCTGTGGTCTGCAGACAGCTGGGCTGTGGCTCTGTGCTGAACTTCTCCGGCTCCTCTTCATCCAGTCCTGAACACAGTCATGAGTGTGTGACGGGCTTCCAGTGCTCTGGGAGTGAAGCTCATCTGGGGAACTGCAGCTCTCCACAAACTCTCAACTGCAGCTCCACACAACAGCTGTCAATCACCTGCCTTGGTGAGAAGAACAACATCTGGGCAGAGTCTTCAGTTGTTAGTGATCACTAATGTGTTTTCTTTCTCTGAATATCAGGTCGTGGGTCCATCAGGCTGGTGGGTTCTGGGGGAGACTGTGCAGGGAGGGTGGAGGTTTTTCACAGCGGCTCATGGGGGACAGTGTGTGATGACTCCTGGGATATTAAAGATGCCCATGTGGTGTGCAGACAGCTGCAGTGTGGAGTGGCCCTCAGTAACCAGCAGGTACCAGCCTGGTTTGGTCCTGGTTCTGGACCCATATGGCTGGATGAGGTGGAGTGTGAGGGGAATGAGACGTCCCTGTGGAGCTGCTCTTCTCCAGGCTGGGGAAAACATGACTGTCAACACAAGGAGGATGTAGGAGTCGTGTGCTCAGGTACACGTGCTGCTGATTTTTTTTTTTTTTTTTTTAATTAAACTTAAAATTAATATTTTGGGTTTTTAGAAATTTTAGTTTAAATATTCAAATGTCCTTAATGCCCATAATGTTCAGGTGTTTCAAATTTGGGAATTTACTTTTTTCACTTGTTTCTAGAGTTTAAAGAGATTCGGCTGACTGAGGGCTGTATAGGAAATTTAGAGGTTTTCTACAATGGATCCTGGGGTAATGTGTGTTACAATAAGATGGACAGAGACACAGCGAGTCTGATCTGTCAGGAGCTGAACTGTGGAAGATCTGGAGCTTTATCCAATTCTGTACCAAGAGTGGAATCAGATCATAACTGGCTGGATGAAGTAACATGTCGACCACATGATTCAAATGTGTGGCAGTGTCCATCTTCACCCTGGGGACAGAATGATTGTAATGAAGATGAAGTGGCCAAAATCACCTGCTCGAGTAAGACTGATTAAATTTCCATTGTTAAAAAACAACAGTAGTAATCCTTTATATGAATTATGTACATATATAATATTGAATTATCTTGTGATTATAGAGCAGGAGAATCATGAGTCCCCTAGAAGCTATATGTCATGCTCCACATCTCCACATCAGAGACAGTGTTCAGGTAAGTTTATTTGATGAAGAAGAACATAAAAATCATTAACAGCCATAAGTTATTTATGTATGTAATTTTGTTCGAGGGACACAAACAGGATTTAATCTCACACCACAGTATATATATGTACTGTAGGTGTCGCTGTTCTGACAGAACTCTGTTTGCCAATAATAATGTCTACTTGTCTGTGATTTTAGAGCATGTTCCTCTCAGACTGAGTGGAGGGGAGGGCCGGTGCTCTGGGAGGCTGGAGGTGTATCATAACGCTGTGTGGGGCTCAGTCTGTGATGATCTGTGGGACATCAGCGATGCTCAGGTGGTCTGCAGGCAGCTGGGTTGTGGAGCAGCACTGAGGGCTGATGGGAATTCAGTCTTTGGTGCTGGTGAAAGTGTTGTGTGGCTGAACAGAGTCGAGTGCAGAGGGAATGAGATTCACCTGTGGGACTGTCCTCTCTCCCTGAAGAACCACACTGACTGCTCCAACAAAGATCATGCTGGACTCACCTGTGCAGGTCACAGCAAAACATTAAGGAATGTTAAATCAATTATTTGCTTTGATTTTGAATGTGTTTGTGTCTTTTTCAACAGATTTGCCAGATTTGTCAGTGTCCACTACTCCTGCCACATCAACATCATCTTCTCCTCCAGTTTCTCAGACAGTGAGCTCAACATCAGTCTCTCGTCCACAAACTCCTCCAGCAGCGTCTCTCTCTGTGCTTGTGATTGTACTGGGAGTTGTGCTCTTACTGCTCTTAGTGCCACTGCTTATACTGATTCAGCAGAACAGAGTGATGAGGAGAGGTAGGAGAGATCCAGAGACTGTCATATTGTGTCTTATTCAGTGTGTGATCAGTCATGTGTTGTGAACTGACAGCAGGTTTGTCTCTCTACACTCACAGCTCTCTCTAAGAGGAGACACAGGAGCACGACTGAGGCCGTTTATGAGGAGATTCATCACAGACCCACTAACAGACACAGTCTCTTCACTCAGAGGGGTGAGTGTCAGTGTTTAATATGTGGGGATCAAAAGGGTAGTCATATCACTAAGAGGAGTGAATTAATTTGTGTGACCTTGTGTGTGTCAAAGGGTATAGGGTTAGTGTTATATGGTCCAGAGGAAGTGAGGATTTTGGCTGGTTTTTGATTGTAAACATATTTCTGTGCTTCTGCTTACTCATAACAGGAAATGTCTTTTCTGAAGAACAGCATTCTGGGTATGAAGATGCTGATGCATTTCTTTCAGGTTAGAGAACTGAAATTTAACAATGTTATCTGCCACATACAGCAAGTTAGCATTATTGAATTTTATATATCTTGAATAATAATAATAATTATAAAAACTAATTTCCAACATAGCCCATATTTAATTTTAACAAATAATTATTTTTAAAGTTTGCTGTGAAGTTCAGAATGAGGCATAATACTCTTTATTTTGTCTGAAAAGATTTATTTCATTTTTTAAATATCAGAATCTGCAGTAAGATCCACACCTGACTACTATAATGATGTCAACACCACTAAAGGCTCAACAGGTCAGTGACCGATCACAGGATTTCACCCAAAAATGAAAAATCTTCAATTCATCTATCATCAAATGAAGTTTTGTTAACAAAGTTCACAAGGAGCACATTCAAATGATCTACCCAATCAGCATAAGAGGAGGCCTATAAATACGTAGCCAACTCACCTATGTTCCTCGACAGTTTTTTCTGCATCCCTCCACCACCCCGTCTCCTCACACTTGCCTGGTTACTATCCTATAACCAAAGATACGGGTGAGTACTCTGGGTTCGGACTACATTCCGAGCTCAGAGCCCTCCCCTGAACAGCACGCCAAATACACATACACTTTTACTCTAATCTAATCATTTGTAAGTGTGAACTCGTGAATTACTCGTAAGACTTTCATTCATCTTCAGAACACAAATGATGATATTTTATTGAAATCTGAATGAACCTTATTCTTACTCGTGCATCAAGCAAGTACAGCTGAGCTTCTGTTTACCATATTTGATTGCTCTGTGTAAGTTCACTGGTCAATGTTTATTTGTGAATAAAAGCCTTAATTAAATTTGTTTATCATATAAATCAATTGTGTCTCTTCAGAAGACTTATTAAACTACTCAAATCATGGACTTTTTGATGCGTCAGAGTTTTTGTTAAATAGACTTTCAGTGGAGGGACAGAAATCTCTCAGATTTCATTAAAAATATCTTTATTTGTGTTCTGAAGATGAATGAAAGTATTTTGGGTTTGGAACGACATGAGGGTGAGTAATTAATGACAGAATTTTCATTTTTGGGTGAACTATCCCTTTAAAGTTAATTAACCTCTTGGGTCTATGAACAGCAAAATCAGTTTGCTTTTTCCTCTTTGCTTTTAACTCATTTAGACGAGCAACAAATCACACCAGAGAATTATGATGATGTAATCACTGTTGGATTGAGACATCGTACAGGTTTATTTCTTTAATTATTAATATTATTTGAATATGGATGTATATTTTATGTCTATTTTAATAATATTATCATAATTTGTGTGTATTATGTGTATTTTGTTATATTACTAAAAATTGTCATTTACTTTATATCACATTTAATTTCATTATTTTGTTGCAGATAACATATCAGAAAGCTATGATGATGTTGTCATCATAAGACAGCTTTCCAATAATAAAGCAGGTGTGGGTTTCATTTTACACTTTGTGTTTTTTTTTTTTATTATAGTGTTATAAAAATGATACTTTATTCCTCATCATTATTGTATTATAATTTTTATATAATACATTATAGTTTATTTAATTTTGAAGTGCAGTATAAGATTTTGTTCATGTAATTAACGATTGACACATTTATGTCAGAGGGAGGTCTGGAGGAGAGTGATGATGTGAGGAATAACAGTGAAGATGTGAGAGACCTGTTTGGTAGGTTATTGTGTCCTGTTTTATTTCACACTGAATATGTCTAGTTTTCATAACTAAAAATTGTTGTAATGCAATGCAAACTGTCACATTTACCAGCTGGAGTGCCTATGAGTTCCTCCAGAGGGCACTCCTTCCGAATTTGTTGTTCTCCCATTATGAACTACATTACCCCCAATCCTCTGCCTGGACTCATTATGGCTTAATTTCTCCCACCTGTTGATAATTTACTGGTTTCAGTTTGCCTATTTAAGCTCTTGTGTTTTAGTCATGGGTCATGAGTCGTTGTTTGTATCTTTTTCTCTGTTGGGGTTCATGGATGTCTTGTTCCTTTCTTCATGGTCTTTGGATTATGTTCCTGCTTCTTTGTGTGGACTATTTGCCAGTTTCCAGGTTTGGAGTGTCTTTGTTTTTTGCCTTTTGTTATTAAACTGTGTGTGCATTTGGATTCTCTCTCTACCTCATCTCTTCAAACACATTACAGAACGACTCATGACCCATGACTAAAACACAAGAGCTTAAATAGGCAAACTGAAACCAGTAAATTATCAACAGGTGGGAGAAATTAAGCCATAATGAGTCCAGGCAGAGGATTGGGGGTAATGTAGTTCCTAATGGGAGAACAACAAATTCGGAAGGAGTGCCCTCTGGAGGAACTCATGGGCTCTCTAGCTGGTAAACGTGACACAAACATTGATGTGCTCATTATGTTACTTAATTTGCTCTTGTTTTCTAACAGCAGACTGATTTGGGGGAGGAGCAAGGAAAGTATGGAGGGGCTGTTTAAGACGGTGACCTCACCCACTGCTTCATACTTATAGCTTTTTAATGGTCTCTAAAGAGAGTTTAAATGCTATATACTATTGAGTTTTAGTTTCAATCCACCATTTTTTTAATTACATTTAATATTGAATGTATGAAATCAATTTCATTTAAACAATTGTGTAAATGGATGTCAAGTACAAAGTGTGCTGTTGTTACAACATTCTCCACTACCAGTTGAAACATGGACATCAATTCAAAACATGAAGCAAACGTACTGGAAATATAGAACTGATAAAGAAAACAAAGGTGGTGTTTCATTTGTTGTCTTGTATTCTCACATTTCTATGATTTTTTTTTTTTTTAAACTCATATCATCACTGAAAGTTTCCACTACAGGGAAAAAAAAAAAAACTCTTCTGCTCAATGTAAACATATTTTGAACAGGCTGTGCTTTAAGTAAAAAAATAAAAATTATTTTCTCTTTTCTGTGGTTTAGAGTTCTTTAAATATTTAACAACAGTAATGTATGAGTTAATGTATGAGCCCTGGTTAAGAAATGTATCTCTTGTTTTAATAAATTATTTCTAATTGTGTTTTTATTTGATACATAATCTCTTAAAATCAAATTAAACTCCTCTCAATGTTGTGAGTGTCACGGTTGTGTTCAGGCTGGATAATGAAGACAGACAACCAGATCAAAATACTCAAAGTTCATTATTAAATCCAAACAGGCAGGGGAAACAACATAACGCAACGTAGAACTGACAACTGAACAGAACAAACACAAGGCTTAAATACACAGAGAACAGAAGAACTAACGAGACAAATTAATAAGACACAGCTGAACTGAAGACACTAATCAAAGAGTAACCAAGGAAACAAACAAGTGGCGGGAAACTGAACAAAGGGAGACATGTGACAAATGAAAAAGCAAACAGAAAGTCCAAACACGTGACGGTGAGAAACCAGTTAAATAACTTTTTTTCTTCTTTTTTGTCTTTTAAAATGATTCCATATATAGGCCATTCATGTATTAAAAAATATAAAATGTAATAATGAATAGGTTATATTAAATATTTCATCGTTCATGTTTATTTTCTGAAACGTTTAAATATGCAAATGAGGCATTCTATTATTAAATATGCACTATTTGCATATATTTCCAGAACAAAAATAGGAACATTGGATACTTTCAAAATGAATGTTTTATTTTGTAGACATAAGAGTTGAAGGTTTTAACTCTCATATAAGAGTTTACAGAAGGGATTTTTGTAATATATAAGTTGTTGCATAAAATCAGGAAAATCCTCTGTAAAATCCTTCAGAATATAGATAGGAATAAAACTGTAAAGTTTGGTGTAAGTGCTGCAGAAGTGGAGATTTCTAGCTCAGTTCAGGAGAAAAAAAAAACTCATTTTGAGAAAACAGCCTTTAAAGATGCAAACAGATAAAGTGTAATAAAATAAACACTTAAAAGTGTATTTTGGATGTTTTCTTTCCACTAGTTTGAAACAACACATTAGGAAAAGCCAAAAGTCTCAAAATTGACCAGTGTATGAAAAAACTGTTTTTGCCTGTAGTATCTTACCTTAAATGAATTTGTAATAATTTCTTTGCTTTTACTGTTTTATTTTTCTTATGCATGATTATTTTATAATTCTTTTTCAAATCCTTTTATGTAAAGCACTTTGAATTATACCATTGTGTATGAAATGTGAAATAAATTTGTCTTGCCTTGAATATACAGTAGTAATTTATGTTTAATTAAATTTAATCCTGAATTTATTTTTGTATTACTACCCTTCATGTATTATTTTCAGTATTTATTATCTATATTTATTTTTTATTCTTTTTTTACTGTTATTTATTTATTCTTTCATAGTATTTCCAAAGATATGTCAGTTGTTCTTCTGCCTATTTTATAGACTCTCCAGGGTGGAGCTCAGACTCACACTTTGCTTGTAAACATCACTAAAAGGGAAATTAATTAATTAATTAATAATTAATTAATGCAGTATGTTATATCTGTTTCACTGTTTTAATTTTAATTCCATAATATCTTTGAATCCATCAACAACAAAAAAACAAAAATCTACTAAAATCTGTGGAGGTTCATTTATTATACTTAATTGTTCAAATATGCAATGCCTGCCACTACTCTGGAAGTGTGAATGTGCAATACAGGAGCTTTAGCAGACATATAGTTCACTGGCTCTCTCTGCTGGACACAACGTTGAACAACATGTTCATTTTCACTTTGACAATCATGTTTTTTTTTTTTTTTTTTTTGGCCACCTGAAAGAAAACACTTTTGTGCAATTAGGTAAATTTCACATTAGTCACAGGAATTATTTTGAGATGTATAAAATATTTCTTAGTTTTAAGGAGAAAAAGTCTTTTCTGCCTCTCATCTGTGTAATAAGGCCATTTTACAGAGTTGAGTTTATTACATGTTAATGTCATGCTAACATATGTACACTAATAGACAGTGTTTAGGACATTTACAGTTAGTTATCAGTGCTTTTATCTCGTCTCTGCAGGTGTTGGGCTTTGATGCTGTAAATAAACTGGAGAGTTTCCTGTCTCCTGTTAGTCACATATATGTGTGTGTGTATCTTGATGTGTGGGGAGGAGGAGGAGTTCATCAGCGCTGACAGATATATATGGAGAAAGTCATAAATGCGTCCTCTGATTTGTCACTGAAGTTGTTTGATGGTTTCCTCTGTTGTGTCTAATAAGGTAACAGCGAGTGTGATTGGAGGGTGTTGGACCTCTTTCTCTCTCATTAAGGGGTGTGAGAGGATGCCTGTACTTCTGTATCATCAGTGCGGAGAAGCTTGAACTGGATGTTGAATTAATGAAGCAGAGAGAGATGGAGAGATGCCTGACACTCATTTTACTGACTACAGTTGTAAAACTCATCATAGCTGGTAAGTACAGATGAAGGTAAAGAGATTTTTAGAGGTTCAAGCACATAGTGCTGAAACCCTATTGTAATTTTTTTTTTTTTTTTTTTTTTTTTTTAGAAATAAAGGGGTCAGACTGTTATTTTAGCACTTAAAATTAAACTATACTGTAATGTGTGTTTTTTAGATACCCGTGTAAACGCATTGTTACAATATTTTAAATGTGCTCCTGTGTTTAACAGGCAATTTCTCTCTCTCTCTCTCTCTCTCTCTCTCCAATTTAAATAGAGCTATAAATAAGTTTTACATGATGATCTTCTTATGATTCATTACAAAAATAAAGTTAATATTTATTTAAGGAAACCGTAAGAGGCAATTCATTATTATTGTGTTTTTTTTTTTTTTTTTTTTTTTTCTGTCTTGTTGTCTTGTGATCACAATTTAATTTTTCAAGCGATATCAACATTGTAAATGTCTCAATCTTCTGTTATCTAATAAATAAATAAATAAAAAATCTTACATTGCTCACCTTTTCTCAAACATAATTCTATAACCATGCAGACATCTCAGTCCCTCAAGATGGGTGGCAGTAAAACTGATCATAAATTTGGAGTTCTGATTTGATAAACGTTGATTTGGATATTAGTGACAGACATGTTAGCGTGTGAGCAAGTCCCATGAACATATTTACAAAAAAAAAAAAGAAAAAGAAGAAGAAGAAGAAGAAGAAGAAGAAGAAGAAGAAAAAAATAATCGCTCATTCACAATCCAGCAGCATAAATGCTATATTATGTTATGTCAAGATCACAAGAAAATGAAGTTGTGATCATGACAAACAGACAGAAAAAAAAACCCTAAAGGCCTTTTCGGGTTACCATGTTAGCCTCTTAAACAATACCAAGAGCTCTGCTGCAGAAGAACTATATAGAGGGGAAAAAATATAAAAGGAATACATCAGGTTTAATATAGTTTAAGCTCAATCAACATTATTTGAGGCATCATTTTGTTTACCACAAAAATAAATTTCTACTTGTCCCTCCTTTTAAAAACAAAAAAACAAAAAACAGCAACAACAAAAATCTGTGTTACAGTGAGACATTTACAATGGAAGAGAATGGGCCAGTCTGTAATCTTAAAAATACTTGCTCTCTGAATAATATAGAAACAAAACGTAAACAATATGTGTGTTAACATGATTTAGTGTGGAAAAAAAGAAAAGAAAAAACAAAAACAAAACAATGCTTACTAACCTTTTCTGTTATATAGTTTTACAACTTTATTTCCATGACAAAGTAATGGTTTAAACACTGTAGTAATGTTTTAAACTATTTACAGCTGAAATAATACATGCATTTTAGGATAACTGATTTAAGTGCTTTTATAAAATTATAAGCCTCACATTTTTGTCTTTAAACTCTCAGTTTTTTACTAAAAAATAGGGAGTCAGCATGAATATTTTTTGTGCTAATCAACTATGATGTTGATTGAGCTCAACTTGAATTCTTTTAAATATTCTTTTATTCTGTTAAATATTCAGACATATGTTGTGTTCCACTTTGCCAATTTTCCCACTTTTTAATGCTATGAATTAAACTCTCATCCCTTCATCTCTCATTATTACTGCTTAATATTTAGACGGTGTGAATGTGAGGTTGGTTGGTGGTCACAGTCGCTGTGCTGGTAGAGTGGAGGTTCTTCATAGAGGTCAGTGGGGAACAGTGTGTGATGATAACTGGGATTTGCCTGATGCTGTAGTGGTGTGTAGAGAGCTGGACTGTGGAGAACCTGTAGATGCTCTGGGTAAAGCTCACTTTGGACCAGGATCAGGACCAATCTGGATGAATTATGTCATATGTGCTGGATCAGAGTCTACACTGAAGAACTGTGGGTCAGCAGGATGGGGTAAAAGCTACTGTGATCATACTAAAGATGCTGGAGTCATCTGCTCAGGTAAAGTATTTTACATATTAAATTTATATCTTTGTAAGATTTTTTGTGCTTCCATATCAGCTTAATTTTTAAAGAAGTTGATTTTAAAATGTGGACTTCAATAATAAATTTCATATATATATATATATATATATATATATACACACACAGTCAAAAGTTTGGACATGGTAAGATTTTTAATGTTTTTAAAAGACGTTTTGTCTGCTCACCAAGGCTGCATTTATTTAATTAAAAATACAGTAAAAACAGTAATATTGTGAAATATTATTACAATTTAAAATAACTGTTTTCTGTTTGAATATATTTTACAAAGCAATTCATTCCTGTGATGGCAAAGCTGAATTTTCAGCATCATTGCTCCAGTCTTCAGTGTCACATGATCCTTCAGAAATCATTCTAATACGCTGATTTGCTGCTCAAGAAACATTTATGATTATTATCAATGTTGAAAACAGTTGTGTACTTTTTTCAGGATTCCTTGATGAATAGAAAGTTCAAAAGAACAGCATTAATCTGAAATACAAAGCTTTTGTAACATTATACACTACCATTCAAAAGTTTGGGGTCAGTATCCTGAAAAAAAAATATTGTACAAATAAATACTGTGAAAAATTACTGTAAATTTTACAGTAGTGACTGTAATTTAATTTACAGAATTGTACTGTAATCAGAGAATACAGAATAAAGAATATTTACTGTAATCAGAGAATACAGTAAATTCTGTAAATTAAATTACAGTCACATTACTGTAAAATGTACAGTAACTGGCTGGCAACCTTGCTACCAGTATTTTACTGTAAAATTTACAGTAATTTATATATTTTGTATACTGCGTTTTTACAAAAATATATTGTATACTGCATTTTTAATATATTGTATACTGCATTTTACATACTTCTTTAAATAGCAAATACACACATTCAAGTAGTTTACTGTGAAAAATAAACTACTTGAATGAGTGTATTTGCTATTTAAAGAAGTATGTAAAATGCAGTATACAATATATTTTCCCTATTGCTGACTTAATAACTGCATAAGCTTTAAACATTTTTTAACTGCACGAAGTGTTGTATAATGCATAACTTAATTCACCCCAAAAAAAAAAAAAACTTTGACGCTTCTTAATCTTGAAAAACAGGTCAAAATGTAATAACTTTCAAATTTACATGAAAAATGCCATAAAAGTGTATTATTTTGAACTCACTTTTTATTTAGAAAAATTATTTTATTTTTTAAATGGACATAACTTTGTCATGAAAATGTTTTTAAATTACTTATTGGCCATCATGGCCCTTCACACAAAGAAATACGCAAACTGTGTTATGACCAACATGGTCATATAAAAAGATTTCTACAACCAGATCATTTTCATCACTTCATGAGCAGACCAGCATGGCCAAACAAAGTCCAACAAACTTTCGATCAAAAAAGAATTCTGCTCCAGATAATGTTCCATCCCAGGATTCAAAGAGTGGCTAGAAATATTGAAAAGAACAAAGAGGACAATCCATTAGATATATTACAAAACAAAAATAATACTTTCAGAGACAGATAGAGGGATGACAGATACATTCAGAGACAGATAGAGAGATGAGAGATACAGTCAGAGACAGATATAGAATATTAAAAGTAGCCTATATAATAAAAGGAAAAATAGATCTTGGTGTGTATGTTTGTGTGTTTCTTACATTTCAGAAATTCCACTGAAAATCCATCACTTTGCACAGAAGAGTGGCAACATGTGGGTTGACCGCAACCCATTTCTTCTGAACCATCTGGCCTGTTTTAGATGGCACTTTTCTTTTCTTTGTTCGTTGTCTTTGTTCCTCTCTCTGGATAAATACTTACAAAGTGGCTGAAGGGTCAGGAAACAGACAATATGTAATTCAGATTGGTTTTAGCTTTTGAGGCATGTAATCATAATTTTGAAATTGTACCATGTGGACCTCCCAGAAAGTTTTAGATGTCCCACTAATCAAAACTCTTTATTTAACTCATTAGTTTGCCAGCGTCAAATAGGGAGACATCTTACAGAGCCCCTAAAGGGACGTGGTGGTGGAAAAAATAGGAAGGGAGGAAATTTTAAGTGCTGGTGGAGAAAAAGGGATGGGAGGATTTTTTTTTTCAAGTCTTTTGCGTTCCCTCGCAAAACTTTTGCGTTCCCCTGAGAAACTTTGCGTTCCCTCGCAAAACTTTGCGTTCCCTCGCAAAACTATTTATTATATTTTATTATTATAAATAATCACGACCGAGTACGCTGATCAACACGAAGTTCCCGTGAATTCCAACTGTTTGTAATTATTAATTTTCGGCCCAAAGCCGCTATGCTATAGCGCCGGGGAATGTGTGAGATCCTACCGCGACCGTGCTGAGGTAAACCCCGCGCAAGTATGCTTCGTGCCCCGCGGACGGAGGATGCGTCAATCCGGGATTACCAATATGAATCGTGAATGTAGATACATATATAGATACCAAAGACAGAGGGGGAAGATGAAATAAGTCACTTATCACAGTTGTAAATCACTCATCACTCCTCTTGCTGCTACCAGAATCTCGGCCGTTGGAGATCCCACAATGCCTCTGTATATTTGAAATTTACACCAATATTCTGTAAATTTGATTCAAACTGCCACGCCCCCGGAATGCATTGCAGTTTACAGCAATATGCTGTATTATTAAAATACAGCCAGCTGCTGTAAAATATTGCTGTCATTTTTACAGCAATTCATTAGAGTGCATTATTTATTCGTTATAAGACTAAAAATAAAATGGCTTTTACGTACAAACCATTATCTTGAAGCACCATAAATGAGTCATGCTTTTGTTGATCTGTATTGTCTTATTTAGAAGTCAGGCTGGTTGGAGGTTCTCGCTGCTCTGGGAGGTTAGAGATACTTGATGATCAGACGTGGGTTTCAGTGTGTGCTGCTGCCTTTGACCAGCAGGATGCAGAGGTTGTGTGTAGAGAGCTGGACTGTGGGGCTCCTGTACAGGTGCTGGGAGAAGATGCTTTTGGAAAAGGAGACGCTCAGATGTGGACACAAGAGATTCAGTGCAGAGGAAATGAGTCTCAGATTCACCTCTGTCCAACATCACCATCACATGAAAACATCTGTTCACATGAACACAGCATTAGTTTGCTGTGTACTGGTAAGACTTTAAAGTACAACAAAGCACATTCATTTCATTATAACATTTTATATTTACACTAGCTTTTTCTCTTACATTCACAGACATAATAAATGTGAGGTTGGTTGGTGGTCACAGTCGCTGTGCTGGTAGAGTGGAGGTTCTTCATAGAGGTCAGTGGGGAACAGTGTGTGGTGGTGGCTGGGATTTGGCTGATGCTGCAGTGGTGTGTAGAGAGCTGGACTGTGGAGAATCTTTAGATGCTCTGTATGATGTTCATTTTGGACTGGGATCAAAACTGTTTTGGATGAAAAATGCAATGTGTACTGGCTCAGAGTCTACACTGAAGAAATGTGGATTCGTACAACCAACTGGTCCTGATGTGTGTCTTAATAAGAGCGCTCAGGTCATTTGTTCAGGTAAGCTAAAGCTAAAAATCCAGTCCTAATGTACAAAACAACTGCACCAAAAGCAGTCATAATTTTATTTTTTGTTACCATTTTCCACCTTTTTTTTGACCACATGAACTGTTAAGTTCAGACTGTAATAATCATGGACCTTGTTAAAAATAAACTTTAGAAGCTTGTTTCTAATAATACATTTTAATGTAATGCTCTGAAAGGATTCATTCATAGACATTGTTGACATAAAAATGTGGGCAGATTTTTACAGAAACTATAACTATTTGCTTTTTTTTATATATGAGCCATTTTTGTAGCTTACTTTCAAGGCCTTTTTGGAATGGGAAATTTTTTTGCTGATATGTATAATATGTTTTCATAGTAAATATCTTTTATTTCTGAAGTTAAAGGAAAATATGATTTCTCATTATATGATTGATTATTGAAGTTCTATAGCTTTAAATTTTGTTCTTTCAGAAGTCAGGCTGGTTGGAGGTTCTCGCTGCTCTGGGAGGTTAGAGATACTTGATGATCAGTCATGGATGTCAGTGTGTGCTGCTGCCTTTGACCAGCAGGATGCAGAGGTTGTGTGTAGAGAGCTGGACTGTCGGGCTCCTGTACAGGTGCTGGGAGAAGATGCTTTTGGAAAAGGAGACGCTCAGATGTGGACACAAGAGATTCAGTGCAGAGGAAATGAGTCTCAGATTCACCTCTGTCCAACATCACCATCACATAAAAACACCTGTTCATATGAAGATGATGTTGGCTTGGTGTGTGCAGGTTTGAGCTTTTTTTAAATTTTTTTTAATAAACTGAATTCAAATTTAATGTTCCCAAAATCTACACTAAATATTAGTTAATTTTATCATAGTTTTTTTTTCTCTCTCTCTCTTTGTGTGATACGTTTTTCCTCATTCTTTCCTTGTGTCCATATGTCTTTACTCCCTCTTTATCCATTTTATAGACAATATGAGAGTGAGGTTGGTTGGTGGTCACAGTCGCTGTGCTGGTAGAGTGGAGGTTCTTCATAGAGGTCAGTGGGGAACAGTGTGTGGTATCAGCTGGGATATGGCTGATGCTGCAGTGGTGTGTAGAGAGCTGGACTGTGGAGAACCTGTAGATGCTGTGGGTGATGCTCGTTTTGGACTGGGATCAGGACCAATCTGGACAAATCGCAGTTTATGTACTGGATCAGAGTCTACATTGAAGAACTGTGGATCAGTAAATTGGGGTTTTGATGACTGTGATCATACAAAAGATGCAGGAGTCATCTGCTCAGGTAAACTGCTCTAAACCCTATTTAAATCCTATTTTTACATCACTGATGATCCACCTGCTTTAAAAGGATAGTTCACCCAAAAAAAAAAAAAAAAAAAAAAAAGAAGGAAAAGAAAATTCCAGCATCATTTACTTATGACTTTGTTCTGTGGAGCACAAAATGTATTTTATTATTAATTATTATTATTTTATTTTCATTATATTGAAAGGAGTGCCAGGATATTCTGTAAAATTCCCCTTTTGTGTTCAATGAAAGAAAGTCAGATGATTTTGGATTGACTTGAGATTGAGTAATTTGATTATTTTACATTAATAAGTGGTGCTTTGTGGTAGACCAATAATGACAAGAATAACACATTTAAATAACAAACAAAATTGAAACGTTTGTTATCTCTCGCTACTTCAGGTGTCAGGCTTATTGGAAACTCCAGTTGCTCTGGGAGAATTGAAGTTCTTCATGATCAGACGTGGGTTTCAGTGTGTGCTGCTGCCTTTGACCAGCAGGATGCAGAGGTTGTGTGTAGAGAGCTGGACTGTGGGGCTCCTGTACAGGTGCTGGGAGAAGATGCTTTTGGAAAAGGAGACGCTCAGATGTGGACACAAGAGATTCAGTGCAGAGGAAATGAGTCTCAGATTCACCTCTGTCCAACATCCTCATTCAAAAACAGTTGTTCACATGATAATTACCAGGGTCTGTTATGTGCTGGTGAGTTGAAAGAATATGAGAGTAATATCATACCTTTTACTCATAGGGTGCATTTCAGTCAGCTCCCTAGTTCAGTAGCCAGAACACTGACCAGGGCGCCAGCCATTTTACTCATTCACCAATCCTTTGAGTGCACTGGAATGTTCACTCCTTAAAAAATCCCACAGTGCACTCCAAAAACCAGATGCTCACTATGTTCCCTTAATGGAAATTCTGAACTACAATATCACACTAACCAACACAATATCAACAAAATATCATGAGATGCGATAGAAGATTTGAAAAGACAAATCGTTTTTTAATGAAATGTCAGCATAAACATCAGTAGATGGGTTGTGAACAGTCTAGTTAATATTTATAATTAAAATTTGGCTAAAATCTTGCTGAGATATAACAACAATCAAAGTATATTTCATAACATACAGTGAACAGCATAAAACATGTCAGAAAGATATCGGTCCTGTGTGTTGTTGATAAATACCAGTGGTGACATTTTACCACACAAGCACCCAGTCATGTCACCAGAAATTGAGTAATCAGTGTCCGAATGTGTAGTGAGCCAGTGTGCTTTACCAGTTCCTGAATTTGTGTACACAATATACTGATACGTGAACTAGTGTGCTTGTGGAGATGCACCCATAGTCTCTGTCTGTATTTTTCTGTCACTTAGATAAAAAGAATGTGAGGTTGGTTGGTGGTCACAGTCGCTGTGCTGGTAGAGTGGAGGTTCATCATAGAGGTCAGTGGGGAACAGTTTGTCATCATGGCTGGGATATGACTGAAGCTGCAGTGGTGTGTAGAGAGCTGGACTGTGGAGAACCTGTAGATGCTCTGAGTGATGCTCATTTTGGACCAGGATCAGGAACAATCTGGATGGATTTTGTGTTTTGTACTGGATCAGAGTCTACACTGAAGAACTGTGGGTCAGCAGGATGGAGCATACATTCGTGTACTCACAGTTATGATGCCGGTATCATCTGTTCGGGTTAGTAATTTAACTGATTACCCATGAATTTGTTGTGACATAAAGAATATTTTGTTTGGAAAACTGTAAATGTTTGTATGGTTATTTTATTTAAATATCAAGCATTTGTTTTTGTCTACTGTGCTCTGTCATTGGTGTAATATGAACAGGTCATAAAGCTTCCAGACTCGTTAATGGATCTCACCTCTGCTCTGGGAGGTTAGAGATACTTCATAATCAGACGTGGGTTTCAGTGTGTGCTGCTGCCTTTGACCAGCAGGATGCAGAGGTTGTGTGTAGAGAGCTGGACTGTGGGGCTCCTGTACAGGTGCTGGGAGAAGATGCTTTTGGAAAAGGAGATGCTCAGATGTGGACACAAGAGATTCAGTGCAGAGGAAATGAGTCTCAGATTTCATTTTGCTCAACATCATCATCACACAAACATAGCTGCACCAGTGACAATAATGTGGGTCTGATCTGTTCAGGTAAATAATAAATATTCAGTGTCTCTTCATTTGATCCAGTATGTCTTCTCTGTCAGCTGCATAATTTATTTTAACTTCTTTATTCAGGTTACACAGAGGCCAAACTGATGAACGGCTCAGACTCTTGTTCTGGAAGAGTGGAGCTTCGGTTCCTCAATGAGTGGGGCACAGTGTGTGATGCATGCTGGGATATGAGAGCTGCCAGTGTCCTCTGTAAACAGCTGAATTGTGGGATTGCTGTGTCTGTTGTGGGATCAGACTGGTTTGGAGAGGGAAGTGGAGAAATCTGGGCTGATGTGTTTGATTGTGACGGGAATGAAACAAAACTCTCAGAATGTTCCATCTCTTCATGGAGTCGAGCTGAACGTTCTCATAGACGAGATGTTGGAGTCATCTGCTCTGGTAAACTTGTGTGACACAGAGAGCATGATACTGGAAAAACTCTCTTTAATATATAAACACTATTTCACGATGTTCTAACACATTTCTTATTTTAGTAAAACATAAGATCTTCTCTTAAGTTTCCTCTTTTGCTGTTCATGATGGTCTGGTGCGGTTGTCTGGAGAGAGACAGTGTGAGGGGGAGGTGGAAGTTTCCATCCATCAGGTCTGGAGGAGAGTTCTGCTGGACTCCTGGAGTCTCACTGAATCCTCTGTGGTCTGCAGACAGCTGGGCTGTGGCTCTGTGCTGAACTTCTCCGGCTCCTCTTCATCCAGTCCTGAACACAGTCATGAGTGTGTGACGGGCTTCCAGTGCTCTGGGAGTGAAGCTCATCTGGGGAACTGCAGCTCTCCACAAACTCTCAGCTGCAGCTCCAAACAGCAGCTGTCAATCACCTGCCTTGGTGAGAAGAGCAACATCTGGGCAGATTCTTCAGTTGTTAGTGATCACTAATGTGTTTTTCTTTCTCTGAATATCAGGTCGTGGGTCCATCAGGCTGGTGGGTTCTGGGGGAGACTGTGCAGGGAGGCTGGAGGTTTTTCACAGCGGCTCATGGGGGACAGTGTGTGATGACTCCTGGGATATTAAAGATGCCCATGTGGTGTGCAGACAGCTGCAGTGTGGAGTGGCCCTCAGTAACCAGCAGGTACCAGCCTGGTTTGGTTCTGGTTCTGGACCCATATGGCTGGATGAGGTGGAGTGTGAGGGGAATGAGACGTCCCTGTGGAGCTGCTCTTCTCCAGGCTGGGGAAAACATGACTGTCGACACAAAGAGGATGTAGGAGTCGTGTGCTCAGGTAAATAGTAGGGGTGTGACGAGATCTCATGAGATTACAATTTGACAAGATTTCTTCTTCGTGAAAAGCTGTCTCATGATTGCCATGTCGGAGTGTGAGGGTGAAATTAGGATAGAATATGCTACCACTACATTTACGTTACGCCTCCACTGTCAGTTAGATTTTTATAGAAATAAAAACCATTGAATTCATTTGGATAACGGTCGCTTTAATTCCATTCAGCTCACCCAACACGAGCAGCAGAGTCGTACGTAGTTCAGCAGGAATCAGAGTTCACCGACAAGGCCATGGCAGAGGATTCGTTTGCGCAACAGAGCCTAAAAGAGTCTGATCTTACGCCCGTTTCACACATACTCCATCTGCAGTGCGTATGCGGTGCGTTTTTTTGTTTTTGTTTTTGTTTTTTTTTCCCCTCTGTTAATGTTAACGGACTGAGCTTTCACACACAGAATGCGCGCTCAGCACCACCGCTCCCTATTTACAGATTACGCGCGATCGCGAAAGCGAAAGTAAAACGCTAGCACGAATTCAAACTCCATTTCAATACCCCGCATTTTGAAAGTAGCTTGCTGATGCATGCAAATATCTCCCAATATGAAAGTGATCTTAGGCTGGACTGTGTAGTTGTAACCATCTCTTAGCTCTGTATCATGCTTGAAGAAAAATTTGGTCACTTTTTGTACTTAGAATATTGAGAGAGTACTTTGATTATGGTTGCACTTAAACTGGGGACACACTTAACGACTAGCTGAAACATTCTAAGACTGAACTCAACACACTATATGATTTTAAATGCTGACTATAAACACCGACTGAACGCAACTGGCTCTGACTCGGCACGTTTTGGGCATGATCAGTCGTTAGTATCAAATTACATTTATAAATAGCCTTAGAATCGTTAAGTGTGTCCCCGGCTTTAGTGTTTGCTGTTATTCATTTTTATTTGTACTGTTTTTATTTCTATGATGAATTTATGGAAAGGAATTCGGTTAGGATGTCAAAAGTTGTAGAAGCTCATAAATCACGCACTTGCAGTAGACTGAGTATTTTGGCAGTTCCAATTGTGGCCGCTAGGGGGTGTATATGCTTATGTTGAGTGGGAATTATCTGTTGACGAAAAATGTCCTGTTCATTTGGATAGCCAGCTCGTGATTGTCGATCTTGTAAATATAATAAGAACAGTTATTAGTAAAACAACAATCTTGTATTCTTCTCTCTGTGTGGTTGTTTGATCCCAAGTTACCACAGTATTGTTCTAAGGTCTGAAGAGAAGCCATTCAGTTGAGTTTGTGGCAAAACCTTTTACAGTGCTTGAGTATTGTTGTCTTTTACTGCATATCATAATTCATACTCAGAAAGTAGAACTGAAATGACATTCATTACAAGATGATTAGTTAAAACATTTCAAATGCACCTGCAGACTATTTTTCTAGTCACATATTTCATCATTGAGGATTTTTTTTTTTTTTTTTTTTTAATTCTGTGTAAAAATCTCGTCTCGTTCTCATGAACTCAATCTCATGTCTCGTCTCGTCACACCCCTAGTAAATAGTACTCAGTTGTGGAAAAATGGTATTCAGTAAAAATATTTTTAATTTAATCTTTTTGGGTTATTTCAGTCATTTGTATATGTAACATGGTTGAAATGAATGGGGTTGGATAAGTGCTGACACAACTTTCATGTTTTCATTTAGAGTTTAAAGAGATCAGGTTAACTGAGGGCTGTGAAGGGAATGTGGAGGTTTTCTACAATGGATCCTGGGGTAATGTGTGCTGGAACCAGATGGACAGAGACACAGTGAGTCTGATCTGTCAAGAGCTGAACTGTGGAAGATCTGGTGCTTTTTCCAGTTCTATACCAAGACTAGAATCAGCTCGTAACTGGCTGGATGAAGTGAAATGTCGACCACATGATTCATATCTGTGGCAGTGTCCATCTTCACCCTGGGGACAGAACGACTGTGGTGAAGATGAAGTGGCCAAACTCACCTGTTTGGGTAAGACTGATGTATTTTCCATCTCTAAAAATACAACAGTAATCCGTCAACATTACTGAGTATATAAACTATATATATATATCTATCTATATATATATATATATATATATATCTATATATCTATATATATATATATATATATATATATATATATATATATATATATATATATATATATATATATATATATATATATATAATTAGGGCTGTTTAACATGTTAACTCATGCGATTAATTTTTTAGAGTTTAACATGTTAAAAATATTAAACACAGCACGCATCTTTACCATCATCTATTAGCTAGCGTTGCATTATATGATCACACTCTTATTCATGCAAATGCTTTTAAACCATTCAAGCGTGACAAAAGAGAACTCAGTGCAGTACTGGCACGCTATCTGTGAATCTCTTGTCTGTATGACACACACATGACTCACAAGACAGAAATCTACTGAAAAATGCCATCTGCACTGAGTTCTCTTTTGCACTTGAACAGATAAAAACACAAAATTATGCCAAAATGCCTGATAAACCTGCTGCTGTCTGTCATTAATGTTAATCAAAGAACTGCTCTTGACTGAATAACTTTTATAGCTTTAATAAGGATTAATCTGTATTTAATTTATAATTTATTCAGTGAAGAATGTGAAGTTTGTGATAGAACTTCAATTTCTGTCAGACCACTATCGTCAAAGATTATTAATGATAAAACGTTAGCAATAAAACAACGATGGTTAATATGCAATAGCAATTTAAGGTTGGCGGTATGGAACTGTTCTGGGCAAAACTCCCCGCTCATTCAAGCAGCCATGCCTGGACAGGGCAGGGAGCGCAGCGATACATTTCCCCCATAACCAGAACAGTTTAGCAAAATAATAGAACAGAGACATCTCAGAGAAAAATACATGTGAACATCACCTGAAAAAGAAATAAACAGACATGAGGAATTAATAACAACAATAATATTAACCTGGATTACATGAGTAGAGGTGCGGAACTGAGCCACGGGTGCAGTCATATATTGGAGGAGCAGGGGATGGAGGTGAGTATAGCGAGTGCAGCGCGGCGATGAAGCAGCATCTGAATACTGGAAGGTGTATTTGAAAGACGCGGTCTAATCTGAAATGTATTCCTATTGGATGGTATGGATCAACTGAATGTCAGCTGACGTGAGCTTGACTGACGTGTCTGCCAGAACTGACGCTATAGCTTGATTTCTGTATATTTCCAACCTGTTAGATCAATTGTTTAAAATATACTATGTTGTTTCTACATTGATATGGAGATGTAATGTGAAATTATTACAATATAAAATATATATTAAAAACTTTAATGTTAGGTGTGATTAATCACGATTAAAAAAATGTTTTTTTTTTAATCGATTGACAGCACTAAATGTAATATTGAATTAATTTGTGATTACAGAACAGGAGAGTCATGAATCCCCTAGAAGCTATTTGTCATGCTCCACATCTCCACATCAGAGACAGTGTTCAGGTAAGTTCATTTGATGAAGAAGAACATAAAAATCATCACAGCCATTTGTCATGTATGCATGTAATTTTGTTCTGGAAAACTAAGAGGATTTAATCTCACACACACTGTAGGTGTCGCTGTTCTGACAGATATCTGTTGGCAAATAATGTGTCTGCTTGTCTTGGTTTTTAGAGCATCTTCCTCTCAGACTGAGTGGAGGGGAGGGCCGGTGCTCTGGGAGGCTGGAGGTGTATCATAACGCTGTGTGGGGCTCAGTCTGTGATGATCTGTGGGACATCAGCGATGCTCAGGTGGTCTGCAGGCAGCTGGGTTGTGGAGCAGCACTGAGGGCTGATGGGAATTCAGCCTTTGGTGCTGGTGAAGGTGTTGTGTGGCTGAATGGAGTCGAGTGCAGAGGGAATGAGATTCACCTGTGGGACTGTCCTCTCTCCCTGAAGAACCACACTGACTGCTCCAACAAAGATCACGCTGGACTCACCTGTGCAGGTCACAGAAAAACACTGATGAATAGTATAATTTTTTAAAACTAAATTTAGTTCTAGTAGTATTTGTGTATTTGCATGTTTGAATGTGTCTGTGTCTGTTTTACCAGATTTGTCAGTGTCCACTACTCCTGCCACAACAACATCATCTTCTCCTCCAGTTTCTCAGTCAGTGAGCTCAACATCAGTCTCTTCTCCACAAACTCCTCCAGCAGCGTCTCTCTCTGTGCTTGTGATTGTACTGGGAGTTGTGCTCTTACTGCTCTTAGTGCCACTGCTTATACTGATTCAGCAGAACAGAGTGATGAGGAGAGGTAGGAGAGATCCAGAGACTGTCATATTGTGTCTTATTCAGTGTGTGATCAGTCATGTGTTGTGAACTGACAGCAGGTTTGTCTCTCTACACTCACAGCTCTCTCTAAGAGGAGACACAGGAGCACGACTGAGGCCGTTTATGAGGAGATTCATCACAGACACACTAACAGACACAGTCTCTTCACTCAGAGGGGTGAGTAAATGTTGTAATGTCTGATTTGTGGAGATCAGTAGAGTAATCAGTTTATTCAGAGGGTAAGTGGAGTAAATCGCTTCCATTTGTACTTTGCTTGAGTCACTTGTATTGATATATGGTTAGTTCTGTATGATCCAAATGATATGGGGATTTTGGCTGATTTGTGATTGTGAACATGTCTGATGGTTCTACTCCATAACAGGAAATGTCCTTTCTACTGAACAGCATTCTGGGTATGAAGATGCTGATGAGCTTCTTTCAGGTTAGAGGACTGAAATAGAATTATGTTACATACTACATACAGAAAAGAATGTGTGTTAAATAATTAAAACATTCACTTAAGTTATCTTTAGAGTATAAATTATATAAATCATTCAGCACATAATTCAGATAAGGTTTTATTATTATTATTATTATTATTATTATTAATATACATGCATACAAAGCAAAATCTGCAGTAGGAATGAAGACTGACTACTATGATGACGTCACCACCACTGAAGGACCAACAGGTCAGTGACTTTGTTAACTGATCACAGAAATTCACTTAATTTAAATAACTATTTGGCCTGTGAATTAGTTTCTGTTTATTCTGTTTTCCTTTTAAATAATTTAGCAGAACAACAAATCACACCAGAGAATTATGATGATGTAATCATTCCTGAACGGAGACATCATGCTACAGGTTTATTTCTTTTAATTATTTTGACAGGTTATATATATATATATATATATATATATATATATATATATATATATATATATATATATATATATAATGTATATATATATATATATATATAATGTGTGTGTGTGTGTGTGTGTGTATTTAATTATACTTATGAACAGTTTCAAAATTCTAAATTTTGTCCATTAATGGATGCATTTAATTTTTTTATTATTTTATTGTAGATGACTTAGCAGAAAACTATGATGATGTCGTCATCATACGGCAGTTCTCCAATGATAAAAAAGGTGTGGGTTTCAAATTATTATACTTCTACATTAGAACGGGGTTTTTTGTTGTTGTTGTTGTTGTTGTTGTTGTTGTTGTTGTTTTCATCAAATTATAGTAACATAAAGTATGAAGACTTTTTTCATGTAATTAATACTAGACACATTTATATCAGAGGGTGTTCAGGAGGAGTATGATGATGTGAAGAACGTCGGGGAATATATGAGTGACATGTTTGGTATGTTATTGACACCTTTTTTACTGCATAAGTTTGGTTTAGTCTTTATAAGAGCTTTATATTATCAATTCATCTTGTTCTATCAACTTCTGTTGTCACAATAGCTAATATAAATAGACTGAAAACATTGTGTTCATTATAATACTTTATAAAGCATGTTGAAACATGAATTTGCTCTTGTTTTCTAATAACAGACTATGATGATGTGGAGGAAGATCCAGGAAAACATGGAAGGGCTGTATAACTCAAACCACACACACCGCCTCAAATCAAAGTGTTTAAGTGGTCTGAAAAGTGTTTAAGATCATCCTCTATACTGTATGTTTTACCTGCAGTCCAGCAATGTTTTATGTTGCACTTTGTATTGAAATAATTTAATTCAGCTACAATTTCTGAGAAAATAAAATGTATTGCTTTAAAAATGTTTGAATTTTTTTTGTTTTTTGCTATACATTTCTATCATGTAGCCTTAGAAATTTGAGAGAACAAAAAACTATTTTATGAGTTCTTTACTTTTAAGTCACCATCACCACAGTCTTTAACATTTCACAGCACCTTCATCTTATAAAAATATAATTCCTTTTAAATGTAAACCCACTGCTGGTTGACTTTTATATTTTGCTAAAAATTGTTTGAATTTACTTTGGGAAACAAGTTTACAAACAGCAGCTGTGAGGAATTATCAGAAAAGCATGTTCACTTTATGTTCTGTAAAAGGAGTTTCTGACTGTCAGAAACACGTGACATGCACTGTGAGCTGAAACCTTCAGTGTTTATAACAGAGCTTTTTAAAATGGAGACCCTGTTTGTTTCATGTATTTCTTTTAGATTTGCTTCCAATTTAATTGTTGTTTTGAATTGATGTCCATGTTTTCTATTAAAGAGTTAAAATCAGACTAACTTTGTGGTGGGGTTTGTTGTTCACAGATTGTCTCTCTTTCTTAGCATCTTATTAACACTCAGTGCTCCTCAAGCCAGGGTCATTGTCAGTGTTTGTCATCTCTTCTCTGCAGGTGTCTGACTTTGTGTTTTCCACATTCATTCTCATGACACCTGGGTGACTTTGTCAGCACTTTAAAGCAAAATTTACCTATTATTCAAAATTCCCTTTTACGTGGTGTTTAAGCATAAATGTGTGTTGGCAGTGTGTGTACACAACCACCCTATAAAGATAAAAATCCACCCACTCATTTTTTTTAATCCCTATAAATCATAAGCAGTGTCTCAGAACAAGCCGTTCACAGATTCTGTACAAAGTGACGTCAGACCAGTAAAAGACTTTTAACTACAGATCTTCATTTTATTATACAAATGTGTCATTAAATGTCTACAAATGTACAAAACTGATCCGAGATGAGGTAAAAACCATACAGACACTAGTTCATGGGTTTAACAGAGAGCATGGCCCGTAATGGCGAACCATTTACATTTTGAAACAATTGTGATTTAAGAAAGCCTCGTTCACTGAAATCACGTGACTTTGGCAGTTTAATACGAGCTCCGAACCACTGATTCAGAACAAATGATTCGCAAAGGTTTCAAAGCCCTCACGAAGCATGTTTCAAAAGCGCCCATCACTGAACATAGCAGTCTTCTTTTATTCCCGACATCTGATCCACTGAACACGCAGTGGATTCATTTTAATTTTGAAGGGAATGCGCCACAGATCTAATATACACATGCGATTTCTGTCCCTGCTGTTTACATTCACCAGCGTAACAGACTGTGTTTATGTGAACTTTGTGTGTTTTTGACATAAGCTTGTTTGTATTTGGCAGTGTAAAGCATTAGTTTACCCAAAAATGAAATTCATCTTCGGAACACAAATTAAGATATTTTTGATGAAATCCAAGACATTTTTAACCCCCATAGAACGCAACATAATTATCACATTCAAGGTCAAGAAAAGTAGTAAAGACATTGTTAAAATAGTCAACGTGACTGCAGTGGTTCAACCTTAACTTTATGAAGCGACAAGAATACTTTTTGTGTGCAAAAATAAAACAAATGATGAATTTATTCAACAATTTCATCTCTCCCCTGTTAGACTCCTATGCTGTTTATGGTGTATTAGTTCAGGTTTCCATGTTCTACGTCAGAATGCCGACTGAAAGTCACAAACACATTCAAATGCTGCTGCACTTCTGTACTGTAGTTGAAGTTCTGTCTCTGAAATTCTACAATCTACATATTAATATATACATTCAAGTTTGTTTTGAGCTTGATGGCATTGATTTCATGTTAAATTTGTAGATGACACACCTGAGGACTATGATGATGTCATTACCAGTGGACAGACCTATGGTACTGAAAAAGGTGTTGTTGTTTTTTTTTTTAAGATATAATTTAGCTCTTTTTACACCCAGTTTCTTTGAGGTGAAGACAAGTTCAGATAAAATGTTATTTTATTAGCTTAAAGTTATATTTAAGTGCTTATGTTAGAAAGAGATCAATGACACAAGCTGTATTAAATGAGCTTTTTTTAACATTAAAGAGGAGGATCAGGAGGAGTATGATGATGTGTGGAGTATCACTGAAGATTTGAGAAACTTGTTAGGTAGGACTAACCTTTGTTTTATGATTCATACACTTATTAAATATATTGTAATGTTTAAGACAATTTATGAATTGACCCCTTTGTGAGTTGAAACTGAATTGCCCACACCACTATATTTATCTAATATACTGTCAAAAGTTTGAACACACCTCATTGTTTAATAAATAAAAACATATTCTAGAATAAAATTAAAGACATAAAAATGATAAATAATTTTAATAGTCATTTGCTGATTTAAATAAACTCAGTTTGAAACACTGATGCAACAACAATATTGAACTTTTTGTATCTTTTTCTTTAATGCAGACTATGATGATGTGGAGGAGTCAAACAATGAGAGAGAAGCAGCTTGACTCAATGGTCACACCTACTGCCACTGTTCATTGCAGCTTCTGATGTTTGTTTTAAATAATTTAACAAAATTGAAATACTTGACAAAATTTTAAAAAACAATATTTGTAGAGCTGCCTTTCTCTTTACAAAATTTCAGTATTCTTTGATGGTCATTAACACAGTCTTGATCAACAGAATTACTGCTAACATTACAATTTCTAAACATTGTTTATTGCCATGATTTCCATAGTTCAGTGTTATGAATCAGATTCAGGGTTAAATGTTTCTACACTTAACCATTTATTTCCTATTTTTGAGGAATGTAGGAGAGTCTTCCAGTGACAAAACATGATAGTTACAATGTCTTGCACAAATATGTTTTCTGAACATTTGTTAAATATGTTAGAAAACAATGTTGAAGGATGTTTGCATAAATGTTATTCAGTGGCTGTGAAGTTGTATATTTAAACCAATAATAAAGAACTGTCCTAATAAGAACTCAATTGCATTACATTGTAGGATGCAATGTACAAAATGTATATATTGAATCCTTAAGCCAACAGCATTTTAAGAGAAAGATCTTTCTCATCATTTGAGAGATCATAATGTTCATCTACTCCTGAATTGTTCTGATTACAGCTAAAGAATGTTAATTAAAGACAAGAATGGACAGACTCTTTTAAGAATATCTGATTCATTATCTTGATTATTCTGTTGTCTGTCTTTGATGGTTGTATTTTAGAGAAATTTTTAATATGGTTGACTTTCATATTTAGTTGATCTCGACTGTGATTTTCTAATGATTTTTTTTTATCCTAAGTATTTTCTGTTAACTCAAAATTTTTACTTCAAACTTTGTCTAAAGTCTAAAGTCAACATGACAAAATATATCTTAGCAAATGAATATGCAGTTTTAGGCATTTGGCTATTAATTATTCATGCTGGTTTGTATTTAAAAGTGTTGTAGATTTGGAGATTATGCTTTGATTTATATAGACCTTGATAATGACAGTTCAGAGCATTGATCCAGAGCATTTCAGCTCTGTGATTTCAGTTGTTTACAGTCTTTTACTGCCATCTTGTGGATACAGATGAATTGCAGTAATATACATTTCTAAAATGTAGGCTACAATTTCAATCATTGAAATTTCAGTATTATAATTCTATAAATTATAATTTTTTTTTTAATGTAAAAAAATCAGAATGTTTTTTGTAAGGGTTAGGGGATAGAATATAAAGTTTGTACAGTATAAAAGTCGTCTCTGGAGAGTCCTCTGGAGAGTGTGTGTGTGTGTGTGTGCATGTTTTTATGACATATCAGGACACAAATTTGTATAATGACATGGGGATGACATAGGTATTACAAGGAGAGGGTGACTTATGAGGACATTACCCCATGTCCCCATTTTTCAAAAGGCTTATAAATCATACAGAATGAGTTTTTTTGAGAAAGTAAAGATGTGCACAGTTTCCTGTGATGGGTAGGTTTAGGGGTAGGGGTAGTGTAGGGGGATAGAAAATATGGTTTGTACAGAATAAAACGTCTCAGGTTACGTATGTAACCATGCTTCCCTGAGAACAGGGAACGAGACTCTGAGTTCGAAAACGCTATGGGGAACGTCACACGTGACTCGGTGTTCGAAAGCCAACTATCCAAAAACTCCAATCCTCATTGGCCGGCGACAGCCTATGACGTCATATGGTGCGACCCGGAAGTGTAAAAGGAGCGCCTAGGGAAGCAGTCAGTATCCATCGTCTTGAGGGACTGTTCCGCAGGCAGCCCGAAGCATGGCAAGGAAACGCAGAGTCTCGTTCCCTGTTCTCAGGGAACCATGGTTACATACGTAACCTGAGATGTTCCCTTTCGAAAGGGAACTCAACTCTGCATTCGAAAACGCTATGGGGAACGATATACCCACTCCGCCATGCTTGAGGAGAGTGCATGCCAAAGAAATGGCTGAGACAAGAAAGCAGTTTCCGTAGAAACTGCAGCAACTCCCCTTCGGGTCACACTAGGCTGTCAGTGACAGCATTCCCTATGGCCAACAGCCCAAGCTGAGCCCCACATGCCCTTTAAGGGAATGTGGTCAGGGAACCGAAAGGAACCCCGGCCAGTCACTAGAGGGGAAAGAAGTCACCCCCAATGCCACCAGGGAGGCCGACCTGGCCTGAAAAAGGACAAGCTTAGTCTTGGCCAATCCTGTCTGAATACAGAATCTCCAAACGCATTCTTCATAGAAGAGAGCAGGTAAGAGTGACTGCAGAAAGGCAGGAGCAACTCAAACCCACGCGTAGAGACGGGCATCCTGGAGAGCAGAACTCAGCTGAGTGCTAACTCCCCTCGTGAGGGGAGTATAATCCGCTCATCCTAGGATCTACTCAGCGCTTAATTAACGCACTGAGGAGGCTGTGCGCTAAACACCTGTTTATACAGGGGAGCACAAACCAGCCTAGGGCTGAATCTTAGGAGGAGGCCTGATTAAGGCCTACCACCATGATCAGCTTAGGGAGCTAAGCACTATTACAAACATAACCCAGAAGGGAAGTACAAAGCTTACAGGGGCCTACGGCATGATAATAGCTATATGTGAAATAGAAGTATATTCAGAAAGTGGCCTGGAGGGGCCACCCTGAACACCTGTCTTGCTGGGGCAGACAGACAACTTCAATGGCAGCAAGAGAGGCTGCAAAAGTACCCGCATGACAATCTACCTAACACAATCCAACGAGCAGTGTACTTAGTAAAAGCACCTTTTAACTCTTTAAAGCAAGAGGAGTACAGCATACGCCAACAAGTATTAAGGAAGGCCTGGATGGGCCTATAACCTCAACAGACAAGTGGCATCAGCTCGTGGCAGTGTTTTAGGCACCAAGACTAATAAATAACCAAACCATAAGAGGTTAAAATTATCACCTGGGCCTCTGGCCAACCAGAAGTGTATATAGATAATTCTCAAGAGAAATATACACAAACATACTTTTTAAACATACTTTTAAACCAGTATGTTTAAAAGGCGGCCCATAAGGCCTAGCAACCTCTAAGACATATGGCGTAAGCCTAGTGGCCATTTCTAGGAGCACAATAGATCCACCCTAGGCGCTAGGTGGCTATTCAGCTCAACTAGAGTAGGAATCAGACTCAGGGAGGCAGATGTAGTTTAAACCAAACCTCAGTAAGGGTTTCACCACAACATTCACCCTGAGGGGCCAGCCACTCAAAAGTACTCGGTAAAAGCACCCTATTACTCTCACAGCAAGAGGAGTACATAACTGAACTCCACATGCTACACCAGAGGCTGAAGTAGGCCTACCTTAGTAACACGTGGCATCAGCAAGTGGCTATCATAACCATACCAACCAGAAGGCCATTTATTCAGAGATTTTTCCAAAGAGGGAATACATAAAATGCTGCCAAACATTGTGAACAGGCCTGTTTAGGGCCTATCCATCAGCGATGAGGCGTGGCCGATGGTGGTATGGCTTCCCAGGCATCCTGCCAGCAAGTCAACTAAAAAAGAGGCCTTATGGGGCTTACAATCTCAGCGACAAGTGGTGTTCAGCCCTTTCACAGAATATAAACACAACTGTGCCAACATGTGAATTAAAAAGGAGGCCTGAAGGGGCCTACCATTTCAATGACACGTGGCTTCAGCTCGTGACTAAGGGAACCAAGCTACAGGGAACCAGCTTAAACCCAAATAAGCTATGGGAAGCTAACTGCAACCTGAGCTAAGCTACACATTCCAACAGGCAATGTACCCTAACATAAAAAGGCTAAAGGGAACCAAACAAGCCAAATGGTCTAAGGAAGGCCCATAAGGCCTACACCTCAAACAAACACATGGCAAGGCCTGTGGCAGTGTAGATATGTGAGTAAACACTGATCAAGTAACAGCATGTGTGATAACAAATGCCAACTAGAAGGAGGCTAGATGAACAGGCCTACAATCTAAGTTATATGCAATATAGCCGTTAAGAGACCATAAAAGGGGCTAATAGCAACCATCTTTCCTCAAAAAGTGGTACTACTACCCTGAGTAGCTAAAAGAAGACTAAACGGCAGCCATTTTGTGGCCTGCTTAGTCATCTTGAGAACCACTGTTACATGTTCAGGAAAATATATATACACAGGAACAAAACAAGGTCAAATATTTCAATAATAAATCGGACCTTGATTTACCTTCCCGCGGCTCGAAGACCAAGGACTTTTCCTTCTGAAATTGATGGAAGGACAGCATCCCGGTTCTAAGCCAAGAACCCTTTCACTATCAAGCCAGAAGGCGGGCAGTCAGAGAAAAACTCATCATGGGCCCAGCCGTCAGCCTGACTGTTCAAAGGTGTCTCCTGAACATGCACAGTTAGTCAAAAACTCCCGGGAGGCCGGGGAAGAGAGGCGGGGGTAGAAATAATCTACCTCCGCCTGAGAGGAGACCGATTACCGGTGCTGCTGGCGCCTGTGCTCGATCACCTCCCTCAAGTCTTGCTTCCTCTTCCTCGTATCCCGCCGCTTTTGCAACTTACTCCGAGGTGGAGGAGGCGCTCGAGCAGTGACACTGGATCGCTGGCCCTGTCTCTGAGCCTCAGCTCGAGACGGGCCAGGGCCTCCCGGCTGTCTGGGCCCAGAATCGGATCTGAGCAGTATGCAGTTCTTATAAGCTGCTGAGCGCACCCTCGCCTCTCTGAACTTTCCAGCTACCGTCTCAACGGAGCCGCCGAAAAGCTCAGAAGGCGAGACCGGGCATCGAGGAGAAAGCCCTTCTCTTTCTCCCCGATGTCCGCCATGTTCAACCACAGATGCCTCTCCATGGCCGCCATCGATCGACCAATCAAGGCGGCCGTCTGCTTGGTGGCCCGGAGAGCAATATCTGTAGTGCGGCGCAGCTCAGCTACCGCATCAGGGAACAAACCCTGCCCCTGATCCAGATCCTTCAGCAGATCTGCCTGGTAGGCTTGCAACACCGCCATTTAGTGCAAAGCCGCACCAGCCTGACCTGCAGCAGCGTATGCCCTGCCGTTCAGACGAGATGTCATCTTAAGGGGTCTAGACGGCAGGACTGGAGCTTTTAGTGTCGGTGCACTGCCAGTGACGAGATTCGCAAACGTCTCGTCAATAGGCGGCATCGACACATACCCGTGCTGGTGTAATCCCTCCACATCAGCGAAATTTCCCCGCTTATGTCGATGTATTCTCGCCGAGTACGGGCTCTTCCACGCCTTCTCGATCTCTATGTGGAGATCCGGAAGGAACGGAAGGCTCACCGGAGTTACGGGGTTATGGTCAGAAAGAAACCGTTCGTCCAGCCTTCCACGCACAATTTCAGTACAGTAACGCTTCTCTCAAACTCCGCGGTGAGCTCCATCTGCGAGCCCCATGAATGCAGCCGCCGCTCTGCCTCAGCACGAGTGGGGCCAGACCCACCGGGCGCAGATGTCGACGCCCCTTCCCTCGAGAAGAGGGCCAGGCGAGAACGGAGCGTTTTCTTAGGGAAAAGCTCACAATTCACACAGACAGCGCCCTCAAGCACTGTCCGTGCGTGTTCTTCCCCCAGACAGTGAACGCAAAGGTTGTGTGTATCTTCCGGTGTCAAGAATCTCGGACTCGGATCAGTACACTTCCTAAAACGTTTTCCCTTGTCCTCAGACATAATAAATACCTTGTAATTGACGAGGTGGCACGATAGTGGCAGAAACACAAACAGTCCCAAAAGACGATGAGATACTGACTGCTTCCCTAGGCGCTCCTTTTATACTTCCGGGTCACGCCATATGACGTCATAAGCTGTCGCCGGCCAATGAGGATTGGAGTTTTTGGATAGTTGGCTTTCGAACACCGAGTCACGTGTGACGTTCCCCATAGCCTTTTTTCGAACGCAGAGTTGAGTTCCCTTTCGAAAGGGAAACCATTATGCCTATGGAATGTCCCCACAATTCACAAAAACAAACCTGTGTGTGTGTGTGTGTGTGTGTATGTGAGGAATTGGAAGCAAACAGAATAATGAATTAAATATGAAGTATTTTTTCAGGATTCTTTGAACAGAAAGTTTAGCGTTTATTTGAAATGAAATATTTTGTAACATTATAAATGACTTTACTGTCATTTTAAACAATGCGTCCTTGCTGAGTAAAATTAATTTTGTTTCAAATAAAATCTTACTGACCTCAAATCACGACTGTTCAAGTTTAAACCACCCATTCAGTGTTGTTTCTCTGTATCTCACTTAAACATGTATATACTTATGTATATGTTTCTTAACATATTTGCTTCTGTTTTTTTCCTCAATCTTTCTCACTTTAAAATTTAAGATATATATAACGTAGTAGAGAACTCTAAAATATTATTTTTATTCATCAAGTATACCAGTTTTTTTTTTTTTTTTCTGTAAACATTAAATCATTTAAGTGATCTGTGATTTTATAGACAAATCACTTATGCAAGTGTGGTAAACATTGTAATTGTTCTTCTAGCTTTAGACAACATCGGCCTGGTTTCACAGACAGGGCTTGGCCTAAGCCAGGATTAAGCCTTAGTTCAATTAGGATTTCAGTAGCTTTTAGAAACGTACACTAGAAAAAAAAAAAAACATTTCTGGTGTGCATCTTCAGACAAAACAATGCTCTGACATATTTTGAGATATGTCAGTGCAAGCTGCTTTCAGTTAAAACAGCTCAAACATGCATTTTAGTCTAGGACTAGCTTAAGCCTTGTCTGTGAAACCGGGGGATAGTGTCACATGCTGGACAAGAACCACTAAAGTGTAGACAGGAAGAGACCATATGACTGCCATTTAAAACCAACCACAGTTAGTTTTTACCAGCTGTTGCTAACGTTGGTCCTGGAGAGACACAGTCCTGCAGAGTTCAGCTTCAACCCTGATCAATGACACCTGAACAAGCTAATCAAGGTCTGAAGGGTTGCTAGAAAGCTACAGGCAGGTGAGTTTTTATCAGGGTTGAAGCTAAACTCTGCAGGACTGAGGCTCTCAGGACCGACCTTATATATAATGTTTAGGAGAGGGTTTATTTGAAATATATTATGTCATTTTCTCACATATGCCTTCTTCATCTTCATCTTTATTTATTATCTGTTTCACTGTTCACTATTTTAATGCGTTGAAATACCACTGATGCTATCAAAGCTACATTTTCTATCATTCTAATATCTGTGGAGGTTCATTTATTTCATTGTTCAAATATACAGTGTTTGAATGTGGAAGTATGAATGTGCAAAACAAGGTGCCTTAGCAGAAATGTAGTTCACTGGCTCTCTCTGCTGGTCACAAGGTGAACAACATGCTCATCTTCACTGAAAATTATGTTTTTTTCTGGGTCACCTGAATAAAAACACTTTTGTGCAATTAAGTCAATTTCACATTAGTTACAGGAATTATTTTGAGATATAGATAAAATGTTTCACAAAATTATTATATTTTTCTGCCTGTCATTCGTGTAATAAGGGCTTACTTGTGTGCTGTGCGCTTAGTAAAGATTTACTGAAATGGTTTTGTAAAAGAATATTAATTTTACAGAGTTTAGTTTATTACATGTTAATGTCATGCTAACATATGTACACTAATAGACAGTGTTTAGGACATTCACAGTTAGTTATCAGTGCTTTTATCTCGTCTCTGCAGGTGTTGGGCTTTGATGCTGTAAATAAACTGGAGAGTTTCCTGTCTCCTGTAAGTCACATATATATAAGTGTGTGTGTGTGTGTGTGTGTGGGGAGGAGGAGTTCATCAGCACTGACAGTTTTGATATGGAGAAAGTCATAAAAGCCTCCTCTGATTTGTCACTGAAGTTGTTTGATGGTTTCCTCTGTTGTGTCTAATAAGGTAACATCGAGTGTGATTGGAGGGTGTTTGGACCTCTTTCTCTCTCATTAAGGGGTGTGAGAGGATGCCTGTACTTCTGTATCATCAGTGCGGAGAAGCTTGAACTGGATGTTGAATTAATGAAGCAGAGAGAGATGGAGAGATGCCTGACACTCATTTTACTGACTACAGTTGTAAAACTCATCACAGCTGGTAAGTACACATGAAGGTAAAGAGATTAAGTTATTTTTAGGAATGAAGGTGTCAGACTGTTATTTAATCACTTAAAATTAAACTATACTGTAATGTGTGTGTGGTTTTATGTCTGTGTAATCGCATTGTCATAATATTTTAAATGTGCTCCTCTGTTTAACAGGCAATTTTTCCTTTCTTTCTCTTTCTCTCTCTGTCTCTCCCATTCATAAAGAGCTATAAATAAGTTTTACATGATGGTCTTCTTTTTATTCATTATAATATTATTATCAAAATAATGTTATTATTTGTTATTTACAGAAACCCTAAAAGGCCATTTATTATTATTGTGTTTTTGCCTTGCTGTCTTGTGATCGTAATAATTTTGCACGTGATAACAACATGGTAAATTTTGTCTCAATGTTCTGTTTAAAAAAGAATCACACATTGCTCACCTTTTCTCTGGTTGCAAATTCATCATGTGTCAAACATCATTCTATAATCATGCAGACATCTCAGTCCCTCGAGCTGGGTGGCAGTAAAATTAATCATATATTTGGACTTCTGATTTGACAAACATTAATTTGGAAATATTAGTGACAGACATGTTAGCTTGAGTGAGTCCCATAAACATAAAAAAAACAAAACAAAAAAAAAAAACAAGGAAAAATGATTTGCTAATTCATGATCCAGCAACATAAACGTTATATTATGTTATGTCAAGATCTCAAGAATATGAAGATCATGAGAAACAAGACAGAAAAGAAAAAAACCTAAAGGTCTTTTAGGGGGGAAAAATAAATATAAAAGGAATAAACCAGATTTAATATAGTTTAAGCTCAATTAACATCATTTGTGGCATAACTTTGTTTACAACAGAATTTTTTTTTTTTTTTTTTTACTTGGCCTTCCATTATGGAAAAAAAAAAAAAAAAAAACATTTACAATGGATGAGAATGGGGCCAATCTGTAAACTTTAAAATACTCACAGTTTCAATAATTTAGAAACAAGACGTAAACAATATGTCTGTTAACATGATTTTAGTGTGGAAAAAATTACTAACCTTTTCTGTGCAAATTTATATCCAGTTTTATAACTTTGTTTCCATGACAATGTAATGGTATAAACTCTGTAACAATGATTTACAAAATTTTAGGATAATTGATTTAAGTGCTATTATAAAATTATTAGCTTCACATTTCTGTCTTTTTTTTTTTTTTATAAAAAGAGGAAGTATTGAACTCTGAATATTCTTTTATATATTCAGACGTATGTGTCCCATTTTGCCACTTGTCCCACTTTGTAATGCTATGAATTAAACTTTCATCCCTTCATCTCTCATTATTACTGCTTAATATTTAGATGGTGTGAATGTGAGGTTGGTTGGTGTTCACAGTCGCTGTGCTGGTAGAGTGGAGGTTCTTCATAGAGGTCAGTGGGGAACAGTGTGTGATGAATTCTGGGATTTGGCTGATGCAGCAGTGGTGTGTAGAGAGCTGGACTGTGGAGAACCTGTAGATGCTCTGAGTGATGCTCATTTTGGACCAGGATCAGGACCAATCTGGATGAATTTTGTCATGTGTACTGGATCAGAGTCTACACTGAAGAACTGTGGGTCATCAGGATGGGGTAAAAGAAACTGTGATCATACTAAAGATGCTGGAGTCATCTGCTCAGGTAAAGTATTTTACATATTCAAATGCATATCTTTGTAAGATTTTTTTGTGCTTCCATATTGGTTTCTAATTTTTAAAGAATTTGATTTTAAAATTTTGACTTCAATAATAGATTTCATATTTATATTAGGTTTTTGTGTGTGTGTGTGTGTGTGTGTGTGTTTGTCTGTGTGTGTTTTTACATCATTTATTAATTAAAAGACAAACAATATAATGGTTTTTATGTACAAATCTTTATCTTGAAGCCCCATGAATAAGCCATGCTTTTGTTGATCTATGTTGTCTTATGTAGAAGTCAGACTGGTTGGAGGTTCTCGCTGCTCTGGGAGGTTAGAGATACTTGATGATCAGTCGTGGGTTTCAGTGTGTGCTGCTGCCTTTGACCAGCAGGATGCAGAGGTTGTGTGTAGAGAGCTGGACTGTGGGGCTCCTGTACAGGTGCTGGGAGAAGATGCTTTTGGCAAAGGAGACGCTCAGATGTGGACACAAGAGATTCAGTGCAGAGGAAATGAATCTCAGATTCACCTCTGTCCAACATCACCATCACATGAAAACAACTGTTCACATGAACACAGCATTGGTTTGCTGTGTACTGGTAAGAGTTTAAACTACAACAAAGCACATTAATTTCATTTTATTATAACATTTTAAGTTTACACTTCCTTTTTCTCTTACATTGACAGACATAGTAAATGTGAGGTTGGTTGGTGGTCACAGTCGCTGTGCTGGTAGAGTGGAGGTTCTTCATAGAGGTCAGTGGGGAACAGTGTGTGGTGGTGGCTGGGATTTGGCTGATGCTGCAGTGGTGTGTAGAGAGCTGGACTGTGGAGAACCTGTAGATGCTCTGAGTGATGCTCAGTTTGGACTGGGATCAAAACTGTTTTCGATGAAAAATGCAATGTGTGCTGGCTCAGAGTCTACACTGAAGAAATGTGGATTCATAAAACCATTTGATCCTGATGTGTGTCTTAATAAGAGTGCTCAGGTCATTTGTTCAGGTAAGCTAAAGCTAAAAATCCAGTCCTAATGTACTAAACAACTGCACCAAAAGCAGTCATAATTTCATTTTTTGTGAGCATTTTCCATCTTCTTTTTAGCACACAAACTGTTACATTAGGCTGTAATAATCATGGACCTTGTTGAAAATAAACTTTAGAAACTTGTTTCTAACTCTACATTTTCATGTAATGCTCTGAAAGGATTGATTCATGGATATTGTTGACATGAAAATGTGTGCAGATTTTTACAGTAACTATAACTATACGCTTTTTTCTATATGAGCCATTTTTGTATCTTACTTTCAAGGGCTTTTTCAAGTAAATATATTTTATTTTAGAAGATAAAGGAAAATATGATTTCTCATTATATGACTAATATATTGATTATATGACTGACTCATTATTGAAGGTTAAACTTCAAATTTTGTTCTTTCCTGTGTTGTTCTTTCAGAAGTCAGGCTGGTTGGAGGTTCTCGCTGCTCTGGGAGGTTAGAGATACTTGATGATCAGACGTGGGTTTCAGTGTGTGCTGCTGCCTTTGACCAGCAGGATGCAGAGGTTGTGTGTAGAGAGCTGGACTGTGGGGCTCCTGTACAGGTGCTGGGAGAAGATGCTTTTGGCAAAGGAGACGCTCAGATGTGGACACAAGAGATTCAGTGCAGAGGAAATGAGTCTCAGATTCACCTCTGTCCAACATCACCATCTCATAAAAACACCTGTTCATATGAAAATGATGTTGGCTTGGTTTGTGCAGGTTTGAGCATTTTTTAATAAACTGAAATCAGTTAATATTCCCAAAAACTACAATAAATATTCATTAATTTTATTCTCTTTGTGTGATACTTTTTCCTCATTCTTTCACTAAGTCCATATGTCTTTACTCCCTCTTTATTCATTATATAGACATTATGAGGGTAAGGCTGGTTGGTGGTCACAGTCGCTGTGCTGGTAGAGTGGAGGTTCTTCATAGAGGTCAGTGGGGAACAGTGTGTCATGATTTCTGGGATTTGGCTGATGCTGCAGTGGTGTGTAGAGAGCTGGACTGTGGAGAACCTGTAGATGCTGTGGGAGGTGTTCACTTTGTACCAGGATCAGGATCAATCTGGACAAATCATAAGTTTTGTTTTGGATCAGAATCTACACTGAAGGACTGTGGATCAGTAAACTTGGGTATTTTTAAGTGTGATCATACAAAAGATGCAGGAGTCATCTGCTCAGGTAAATGCTCTAAACCCTGCCCTGTTTTTTAATTCACAGATAAACCACCTGCTGCAAAGGGATAGTTCAACAAAAATTGAAAATTCAGGCATCATTTTCTATACTGTCTTTTCAAACCTATATGACGTTGTTCTGTGGAGCACAAAATGTATTTGTTTATTTATTATTTTACTTTCATTATAATGAAAAGAGTAGCAGGATATTCTGTAAATTCCCCTTTTTATGTTCCATACAAGAATTAAAGATGATTAAATAAAACAAATAATTTGATTATTTTACTCCTTTCACATTAATAAGTGGTGCTTTGTGGTAGAACTATAATGACAAGAATTACACATAGATAGCAAACAGAACTGAAACGTTTCTTATCTCTTGCTACTTTAGGTGTCAGGCTTATTGGAAACTCCAGTTGCTCTGGGAGAATTGAAGTTCTTCATGATCAGTCATGGATGACAGTGTGTGCTGCTGCCTTTGACCAGCAGGATGCAGAGGTTGTGTGTAGAGAGCTGGACTGTGGGGCTCCTGTACAGGTGCTGGAAGAAGCTGCTTTTGGCAAAGGAGACACACAGATGTGGACACAAGAGATTCAGTGCAGAGGAAATGAGTCTCAAATTCAACTCTGTCCAACATCACCATCACACCAAAACAACTGTTCTCATGATAATCACCAGGGGCTGATCTGTGCTGGTGAGTTAAAAGAATATGAGAGTAATATCATACCTTTTATTCATAGGGTGTGTCTCAGTCAGCTCCCTATTTCAGTAATCAGAACACTGACCAGTGCACAAGCCATTTTAAGGGCTGTTTCAATAACAAAATCCTTTTTTTCCCACTGGAATGTTCACTCCCTAGAAATCCCACAATGCACTCCAAAATCAAGATGCTCACTATGTTCCTTAAATGGAAATTCTTAAGTGAAAAACAAATCGCACAAACCAACACAATATCAACACAATATTATCATGACATGTGATAGAAGATTTGAAAAGACAAACCATTATTTAATGAAATGTCAGCATAAACATCAGTAGATGGGTAGTGAACAGTCTAGTTAATATTTATAATTAAAATTTGGCTAAAATGTTGCATCTTCACCCTGGCAACAGCCATCAAAGTTTATTTCATGACATACTTTAAACAGCATAAAAAATGTCATAAACATATTGGTCCTGTGTGTTGTTAATAAACACCAGGAGTGACAACACAAGCACCCAGTCATGTCACCAGAAATTGAGCATTCAGTGTCCGAAAGTGTAGTGAGCCAGTGTGATTTACCAGTGCCTGAATTTGTGCACACAATATACTGATACGTGAACTAGTGTGCTTGTGGAGATGCACCCACAGTCTCTATCTGTATTTTTCTGTCACTTAGATAAAAAAAATGTGAGGTTGGTTGGTGGTACAAGTCCCTGTGCTGGTAGAGTGGAGGTTCTTCATAGAGGTCAGTGGGGAACAGTGTGTCATTATGAATGGGATATGACTGAAGCTGCAGTGGTGTGTAGAGAGCTGGACTGTGGAGAACCTGTAGATGCTCTGGGTGATGCTCATTTTGGACAAGGATCAGGACCAGTCTGGATGGGTGGTACATATTGTGCTGGATCAGAGTCTACACTGAAGAACTGTAGGTCATTTGGATGGAGCCTACATTCATGCACTCACAGTTATGATGCCGGTGTCATCTGTTCGGGTTAGTAATTTAACTGATTGTCCATGAATTTGTTGTGACAAAAAGAATATTTTGTTTGGAAAACTCTAAATGTTTGTATGGTTATTGTATTTAACTATTAAGCATTTTTGTATTTGTCTACTGTGCTCTGTCATTCCTGTAATATGAACAGGTCATAAAGCTTCCAGACTCGTTAATGGATCTCACCTCTGCTCTGGGAGGTTAGAGATACTTGATAATCAGACGTGGGTTTCAGTGTGTGCTGCTGCCTTTGACCAGCAGGATGCAGAGGTTGTGTGTAGAGAGCTGGACTGTGGGGCTCCTGTACAGGTGCTGGGAGAAGATGCTTTTGGAAAAGGAGACGCTCAGATGTGGACACAAGAGATTCAGTGCAGAGGAAATGAATCTTATATTTCATTTTGCTCAACATCATCATCACACAAACACAACTGCACCAGTGACAATAATGTGGGTCTGATATGTTCAGGTAAATTATCAATATTCAGTATCTCTTCATTTGTATTTGATACAGTATATCTTCTCTGTCAGCTACATTATACTTTATTTTAACTTCTCTTTTCTTTATTCAGGTTACACAGAGGCCAAACTGATGAATGGTTCAGACTCTTGTTCTGGAAGAGTGGAGCTTTGGTTCATCAATAAATGGGGCACAGTGTGTGATGCATGCTGGGATATGAGAGCTGCCAGTGTCCTCTGTAGACAGCTGAATTGTGGGATTGCTGTGTCTGTTGTGGGATCAGACTGGTTTGGAGAGGGAAGTAGTGAAATCCGGGCTGATGTTTTTGATTGTGACGGGAATGAAACAAAACTCTCAGAATGTTCCATCTCTTCATGGAGTCGAGCTGAATGTTCTCATAGACGAGATGTTGGAGTCATCTGCTCTGGTGAGCTTATTTGACACTGAGAGCATAATGCTACTGAAAAACTCTCTTTAATATACATTTTTTCACTGTGTTCTAACACAATTCGTATTTTAGTAAAATAAGAATTTCTCCTCAGGTTCCTCTCTGGCTGTTCATGATGGTCTGGTGCGGTTGTCTGGAGAGAGACAGTGTGAGGGGGAGGTGGAAGTTTCCATCCATCAGATCTGGAGGAGAGTTCTGCTGGACTCCTGGAGTCTCACTGAATCCTCTGTGGTCTGCAGACAGCTGGGCTGTGGTTCTGTGCTGAACTTCTCCGGCTCCTCTTCATCCAGTCCTGAACACAGTCATGAGTGTGTGACGGGCTTCCAGTGCTCTGGGAGTGAAGCTCATCTGGGGAACTGCAGCTCTCCACAAACTCTCAACTGCAGCTCCTCACAACAGCTGTCAATCACCTGCCTTGGTGAGAAGAACAACATCTGGGCAGATTCTTCAGTTGTTAGTGATCAATAATGTGTTTTTCTCTCTCTGAATATCAGGTCACAGGTCCATCAGGCTGGTGGGTTCTGGGGGAGACTGTGCAGGGAGGCTGGAGGTTTTTCACAGTGGCTCATGGGGGACAGTGTGTGATGACTCCTGGGATATTAAAGATGCCCATGTGGTGTGCAGACAGCTGCAGTGTGGAGTGGCCCTCAGTAACCAGCAGGTACCAGCCTGGTTTGGTCCTGGTTCTGGACCCATATGGCTGGATGAGGTGGAGTGTGAGGGGAATGAGACGTCCCTGTGGAGCTGCTCTTCTCCAGGCTGGGGAAAACATGACTGTCAACACAAGGAGGATGTAGGAGTTTTGTGCTCAGGTAAATAGTACTCAGTTGTGAAAAATTGTTATTAACTAACTTTTAAAATCTAAATTTTATCTTTAGATAAAATATTTATAATTTCATCTTTTTGGTTTATTTCAGTCATTCGTATACATGTAACATCCAGTGGTTGAAACGAATTTGGATAAGAGCTGATATAGCGTTCATGTTTCCATCTAGAGTTTAAAGAGATCAGGTTAACTGAGGGCTGTGAAGGGAATGTGGAGGTTTTCTACAATGGATCCTGGGGTAATGTGTGTTTAAACCAGATGGACAGAGACACAGCGAGTTTGATCTGTCAAGAGCTGAACTGTGGAAAATCTGGTGTTTTGTCTGAATCTACACCAAGAGTGGAATCAGCTCCTAACTGGCTGGATGAAGTGAAATGTCGACCACATGATTCAAATCTGTGGCAGTGTCCATCTTCACCCTGGGGACAGAATGACTGTGGTGAAGAAGAAGTGGCCAAAATCACCTGCTTGGGTAAGACTGATGTATTTTCCATCTCTAAAAATACAACAGTAATAAATAACAGTACAAACAAAATATATAGATAAAATAATTAGGGCTGTTAAATTTAACGTTAACTCATGCATTTTTTTTTTTTTTTTTTTCCAGTTTGATGTTAAAAATATTTAATGCAGCATCTATTTTTTTTTTTTACCATCTTTTAGCTAGCATTACATTATATGATTGCGCTCTTATTCATGTAAATGCTTTGAAACCATTCAAACTTGACAAAATAGAGCTCATTGCAGTACTGGCACGCTGTCTGGGAATCTCCTGTCTGTATCACACACACGACTCACGTGCACAGAAATCCGCGCCGGCCACATTGAGTTCTCTTTCGCACTTTAATGAACAAAAACACACAAAATTATGCCAAAATGCCCAATAAACCTGCTGATGTCTGTCATTAATGTTAATCAAAGAACAAAAGAAAAAGAGAAAATCACTCACTGCTCTTGACTGAATAACTTTTATAGCTTTAATAAGGATTAATCTATATTTAATTTATAATTTATGCAGTGAAGAATGTGAAGTTTTTGATAACTTTATTCAATCTCTCTATATTTCCTATCTGTTAGATCAAAATATAAAATCTACCATCTTTGTTATTTCTACAATAATTTGGAGATGAAATGTGAAATTATTAAAATATATATATTAAAAACATTAATGTTAGGTGCGATTTTTTTTTTTTTTTTTTTTTAATTGATTGACAAAACTAATTATAATATTGAACTAACTTGTGATTACAGAACAGGAGAGTCATGAGTCTCCTAGAAGCTACTTGTCATGCTCCACATCTCCACATCAGAGACAGTGTTCAGGTAAGTTCATTTGATGTAGAAGAACATAAAAATCACAACAGCCATTTGTCATGTATGCATGTAATTTTGTTTGGGGGAACCAAGAGGATTTAATATCAAACCACACACATCCCACACTGTAGGTGTCGCTGTTCTGACAGAACTCTGTTGGTCAATAATAATGTCTACTTGTCTGTGGATTTTAGATCATGTTCCTCTCAGACTGAGTGGAGGGGAGGGCCGGTGCTCTGGGAGGCTGGAGGTGTATCATAACGCTGTGTGGGGCTCAGTCTGTGATGATCTGTGGGACATCAGCGATGCTCAGGTGGTCTGCAGGCAGCTGGGTTGTGGAGCAGCACTGAGGGCTGATGGGAATTCAGTCTTTGGTGCTGGTGAAGGTGTTGTGTGGCTGAACAGAGTCGAGTGCAGAGGGAATGAGATTCACCTGTGGGACTGTCCTCTCTCCCTGAAGAACCACACTGACTGCTCCAACAAAGATCACGCTGGACTCACCTGTGCAGGTCACAGCAAAACACTGATAAAATTGTATTCATTCATTGCTAATAATATTTGTGTATTAGTATGATATTGAATATGTTTGTGTTTGTTTTGTCAGATTTGTCAGTGTCCACTACTCCTGCCACATCAACATCATCTTCTCCTCCAGTTTCTCAGACAGTGAGCTCAACATCAGTCTCTCCTCCACAAACTCCTCCAGCAGCGTCTCTTTCTGTGCTTGTGATTGTACTGGGAGTTGTGCTCTTACTGCTCTTAGTGCCACTGCTTATACTGATTCAGCAGAACAGAGTGATGAGGAGAGGTAGGAGAGATCCAGAGACTGTCATATTGTGTCTTATTCAGTGTGTGATCAGTCATTTGTTGTGAACTGACAGCAGGTTTGTCTCTCTACACTCACAGCTCTCTCTAAGAGGAGACACAGGAGCACGACTGAAGCTGTTTATGAGGAGATTCATCACAGACCCACTCATAGACACAGTCTCTTCACTCAGAGGGGTGAGTAAGTGTCATAGTGTCTGATTTGTGGAGATCAACAGGGTAATCAGTTTATTCAGAGGCTGAGTGGAGTAAATCACACAGGTCCTTGTTTGTCTCACTTGTAGTAAATGATATAGGGTTAGTGCTATATGATGCAATTTGGCTGATTTGTGAACATGTCTGATGGTTCTCCTCCATAACAGGAAGTGTCCTTTCTACCGAACAGCATTCTGGGTATGAAGATGCTGATGAGCTTCTTTCAGGTTAGACGACTGAAATAGAATTATGTTACATACTACATACAGAAAAGAATGTGTGTTAAATAATTAAAAACATTCACTTAAGTTATCTTTAGAGTATAAATTATATAAATCATTCAGCACATAATTCAGATAAGGTTTTATTATTAATAATAATAATAACAATAATAATATGCATGTATTTATTTTTTCAAAAGCAAATTCTGCTGTAGGAATGAAGACTGACTACTATGATGATGTCACCACCACTAAAGGACCAACAGGTCAGTGACTTTGTTAACTGATCACAGAAATTCACTTAATTTAAATAACTATTTGGCCTGTGAATTAGTTTCTGTTTATTCTCTTTTCCTGTTAAATAATTTAGTAGAGCAACAAATCACACCAGAGAATTATGATGATGTAATCATTCCTGAACGGAGACATCATGCTACAGGTTTATTTCTTTTAATTACTTCGACAGGTTTTAACACAATATATATACATATGAACAGTTTCAAAATCCAAAAATTTGTCCATTAATGGATGCATTTAATTTTTAATTATTTTATTGTAGATGACTCAGCAGAAAACTATGATGATGTCGTCGTCGTACAGCAGTTCTCCAATGATAAGAAAGGTGTGGGTTTCAAATTATACACTTCTACAATAGAATAAGGTTTTTTTTTTCTTCTCATTTTTCATCAAATTATAGTAGCATATAAAGTATGAAGACTTTTTTTTTTTTCATGTAATTAATACTAGACACATTTATATCAGAGGGTGTTCAGGAGGAGTATGATGATGTGAAGAACGTCGGGGAATATATGAGTGACATGTTTGGTATGTTATTGACACCTTTTTTACTGAATAATTTTGGTTTAGCCTTTATAAGAGCTTTATATTATCAATTCATCTTGTTCTATCATCTATTATCTATCAGATAATTTAAATGGACTGAAAACATTGTGTTCATTATAATACTTTTAAAGCATGTTGATACATGAATTTGCTCTTGTTTTCTAATAACAGACTATGATGATGTGGAGGAAGATCCAGGAAAACATGGAAGGGCTGTATAACTCAAACCACACACACCGCCTCAAATCAAAGTGTTTAAGTGGTCTGAAAAGTGTTTAAGATCATCCTCTATACTGTATGTTTTACCTGCAGTCCAGCAGCAATGTTTTATGTTGCACTTTGTATTGAAATCTTCTAATTCAGCTACAATTTCTGAGAAAAAAAAAATGCATTGCTTTAAAAATGTTTGAATTTTTTTCCAGATGTTTTTGCAGATCATGCTTTTTTTATTATTATTTTTTTATTTATTTATTTATTTATTTTGCTTTACATTTCTATCATGTCGCCTTAGAAATTTTAGAGAACAAAAAAAAAAAAACAACAACAATTGAACAATTTAGTTCTTTACTTTTAAGCCACCACAACCACAGTCTTTAATATTTCACAGCACCTTCAACTTATAAAAAATCCTTTTAAATGTAAACCCACTGCTGGTGGACTTTTATATTTTGCTAAAAATTGTTGGAATTTACTTTAAGAAATAAGTTTACAAACAGCAGCAATTATCAGAAAAGCATGTTCACTTTATGTTCTGCAGAAGGAGTGACTGTCAGAAACACGTGACTTGCACTGTGAGCTGAAACCTTCAGTGTTTATAATAAAACTTTTTCAAATGGAGACCCTGTTTGTTTCATGCATTAGTTTTAGATTTGGTTCCAATTTAATTGTTGTTTTGAATTGATGTCCATGTTTTCTATTAAAGAGTTAAAATCAGGCTGACTATGTGCGTGGAAATGTGATTTTGGGGTGGGTGGGGGGTATTGGGAAGGCTGAAACAATTTATTGCAACAAATTGTTTTTTTTTTTTGTACACAAAAAACAAAAGTTCAATACATTTCTGCAAAACAATGTTTCGTTATTCACAGATTGTTCACAGATTGTCTCTCTTTCTTAGCATATTATTAACACCCAGTGCTCCTCAAGCCAGGGTGATTGTCAGTGTTTGTTAACTTTTCTCTGCAGACTTTGTGTTTCCCACATTCACTCTCATGACAGCTGGTGACTTTGTCAGCACTTTAAAAGGGACCTATTATGCAAAATTCCCTTGTTTGAACATAAATGTGTGTTGGCAGTGTGTGTACACAACCATCCTATAATGATAAAAATCCACCCACTCCTTTTTTTTTTTTTAATCCCCATAAATCATAAACAGTGTCTCAGAACAAGCCTTTAGCAGATTCGGTACAAAGTGACATCACTGTACAGGCCCTGGCCACGACTGCTGACGGACACTGCTGTATTAGCATAGACCCGCCCTGAGCGAGTTGTACACAGTCCGCCATTGTCTTAACGTCGGAGCAGCTGTAGCGACAAGAATGTCTCGTAAGCGATTGAGGTGTTTTGTTTTTGGATGTAAGAGTGAACATTAGTGATGGGAGAAACAAAGCATTTCGAAACTTTGAATGAATTGAGGCAATTGATTCGCAAAATGATTCACTGTTTTGAAGCGTTCAAAGCGCCACGTGCTGGTCAGAACAATGCAGTGAAAACTCAGCTCAAACATCCATTAAATCAGCTTTTACAAGAAAACTGCAAATGTTTTGTTGAAAGCGTAATCTATTAAATGCAATTAGCAAATTATCTAACACCATTAAATATGAAGCGTTATTGTTTTTTTATTAAATTGTAAGGCTTGTTTTGTTTGTTTAAAGGAGAGTTGGTTAATTAGAACAGTAAGAGATTTCAACTACAACTTTTCATTTTATTATACAAATGTGTCATTAAATGTCTACAAATGTATAAAACTGATCTGAGATCAGGTAAAAACCAATGGCTTTAACAGAGAGCATGGCCTGTAATGGCGAACCATTGACATTTCGAAACAGTTGTGACATAACGAAGCCTTGTTTACTGAAATCACATGGCTTTGGCAGTATGAGCTCTGAACCACTGATTCGAAACAAATAATTCTCAAAGGTTTTGAAGGCTCACGAAGCGCATTTCAAAAGCGCCCATCACTGAACGTAGCAGTCTTCATTTACTCCCGACATCTGAGCCGTTCTGACATTGAACCCAGAAGCCTGAACTGTCTATACAACTTAAACAGCATAGGAGACTGACAGGGGAGAGATGAAAATGTTGAATAAAGTCACTATTTTTGTTTAATATTAGTTGTTTCCATATTAGTTAAGATACTAATATGCCTCCTTTAGAAATGTGAAACTTTTTTTTTTTTTAAATGTACCTTTCCAATGATAGACTTTGTACCTTTTTTATGAAAGTATATGTATTTAATTATTTAATCATTCTTATGGGCATATTTTTACATTAATGGATGCATTTTATTTTTTATTATTTTGTTGTAGATGCCATGCCAGATAACTGATGATGTCATCATCATGATTTGGTTCTCCAATAACAAAGCAGGTGTGGGTTTTAAATTTTCTGATTTTCCTAATTTCTTTTCATATTATTATGGTTAATAAATTATATGGACTTGGTATCATTGTTATATTGTCATTTTATATATTATTAAAATATATTATAATTTAGTGTATTGTGGGTTCATTGTGCAGGTATATTGAGTGCAGTGTGAAATTTTCTTCATGTATTTAATGGTTGACACATTTGTTTATTTTCTGACGTACACTGAATCATTTTTGTTTAGTATTTTTAATCATTTGTCTATTTCTCACTGCAAATATTGGTGTGTTCATATGTGAATTTGCTCTTGTTTTCTAATAACAGACTATGATGATTTGGAGGAGGAGCCAGAAAAACAGGGAGGGACTGAATGACTACAAATATCTACAGAGTTTAAGTGGTACATATTATTAAATTTGAATATTTACTATTAAGCACTGAATACTGAACTCATTTTTTACTGAAAAATTATGTTTTCACCATGTTATAGGCCTATATCTACTTTATCATTTGTGTACTTTTTACATTTGCAAGATTTTGTTGTAATTCGAAGCATTTCACAGTGCATCGGACAGTGAACCTGGAGCATTCTGGGACATTTTCTCATTGGCACAATGATGATGTAGCAAGACTGTGATTGAACCTTTACCTGACTTGTTACCAATTCAGATCCCTGACCACCAAGCTACTGTACCACCATCCCAGTATTTAAAAGTTCATGATGCCTTCGACAGTGTTGGGGAAAGTTACTTTTAAAAGTAATGTGTATTATTGTGTTACACCCTAAAAAGTAACTAATTGCGTTACTTACTTTTTATGGAAAGAAAGTTATTTTCTCATATTTTTTTTTTTTTCACTGGTCTCGCTAGTTTTTTTTTTATTTTTAATGGAAAAAAGCTCTATTTTTTGCAAATGTAAATGAATTTGTTTAAAAAAAAATGAAACAAATGTTATGTCTATCTACCGTCATTTTTGCATATTGGTATGGTTGAATTGGATCATCGAAGGTCAGCAGCAAAGACACTGGTAAATAAAGTGAAATCAAATACATATATTTGATAATTTAACATTTAATTATATGCAAGTTTGCATTTCTTGTTTTTTTTATTCATTTTGAGGAATACTGAATGTTTTGTGCAAGTGAGATGAGTAAAAAAAAAAAACTGCTTACAAACCTTTTCTGTGCTGGTCGAGTGGAAGTTCTTCATAGAGGTCAGTGGGGAACAGTGTGTGATGATCTCTGGGATTTGGCTGATGCTGCAGTGGTGTGTAGAGAGCTGGACTGTGGAGAACCTGTAGATGCTCTGAGTGATGCTCAGTTTGGACCAGGATCAGGACCAATCTAGATGAGTTATGTCATGTGTACTGGATCAGAGTCTACACTGAAGAACTGTGGGTCAGGAGAATGGGGTAAAAGCAACTGTGATCATACTGAAGATGCTGGAGTCATCTGCTCAGGTAAACTACTCCATTCTGCACCATATTATTACATCACTAAAGATGTACCCAATCTTCATGCAGAAGGAACTGGATGAAATATTCTGAATGATCAATCCAGTCTGATTTGTGATGCAGTCTGGAATCATAACCACACCATTTTCGTTCTTCTGGTCTGAGGAGTTTGTTCTTCTGGTCCCCCAACTGAGCCTGATTTCTCCAAGACTTTTTTCTCCATTTCTATCACCAGTGGAGTTTGGGTTCTTTGACACTGTTGCCTTTTGTCTTGCTTAGTTTGGGACACTTAATATTCAACAATATTATTGATTTGACTGCACTGACACTATCAGACTGAACTGAGCTGGATGATGACATCACTGTTTTCTGCTTTATTGCTGAATTGAACTCATTCCATAATTGATGAACTTTACACAGTTACTGAACCAAACTGAATCAACACTGAACTATTGTCTTTTTAGAGCTGCTTTACAGTAGAATTGAATTCTGTTTGCATCATTGAATCATTTTTTACTGCTTTGAAACAATCTGTATTGTATAAAGTGCTATAAATACAGGTGGCTTGACTTGACTTTACCTGTGTGTAATCTTAAATCTCATGGCTTGCATGTTACTTTCAAAACTTGTTTGTCAAGTTGTGGATTTGGAAATATATTTAGACATTCTCGAATACAGCTCTTTGTAAAGGTTTAGATTTTTTCATTGTGTCAGTTTTTGCATTAAATTTATTACTCAAACCTGAACACAGAGAAAGACATTTTGTTACACATAACATTAAAATTGAAGGAAAATGAACAGGAATGCTTTATTAATCAACTTGATTTCCTGATTACCTCTTATTTGAGTCTTCTGGCTCAATTGTACCATATTGTTATACAGTCACACCAGTTAATTTGTATAATAGTGTGTGTGTGTGTGTGTGTGTGTGTGTGTGTGTGTGTGTGTGTGTGTGTGTGTGAGAAATTGGAAGCAAACAGAATAATGAATTAAATATGAAGTATTTTTTCAGGATTCTTTGAACAGAAAGTTGTGTTTATTTGAAATAAAATATTTTGTAACATTATTAATGACTTTACTGTCATTTTAAACAATGCGTCCTTGCTGAGTAAAATTATTTTTGTTTCAAATAAAATCTTACTGACCTCAAATCACGACTGTTCAAGTTTAAACCACCCATTCACTGTTGTTTCTCTGTATCTCACTTAAACGTGTATATACTTATGTATATGTTTCTTAACATATTTGCTTCTGTTTTTTTCCTCAGTCTTTCTCACTTTAAAATTTAAGATATATATAGCATGTAGTAGAGGAATCTAAAATATTATTTTTATTCATCAAGTGTACCAGTTTTTTTTTTTTTTTAAACATTAAATCATTTAAGTGATCTGTGATTTTATAGACAAATCACTTATGCAAGTGTGGTAAACATTGTAATTGTTCTTCTAAGTAGCTTTAGACAACATCGGCCTGGTTTCACAGACAGGGCTTAGCCTAAGCCAGGATTAAGCCTTAGTTCAATTAGAATTTCAGTAGCTTTTAGAAACGTACACTAGAGAAAAAAAAAAAAAAAAAACATTTCTGGTGTGCATCTTCAGACAAAACAATGGCTCTGACATATTTTGAGATATGTCAGTGCAAGTTGCTTTCAGTTAAAACAGCTCAAACATGCATTTTACCCGGGAACCGAAGTAATAGATTGGGACCCGACCCGGACCCGTCTGACCATTTAAAATATAGACCCGAACCCGTACGGGTCCCGGGTCCTCTTTGTAGACCTCTACTCTAGAGTCAGGTCCCAATCTATTACTTCGGTTCCCGGGTCTGTTTAACATTGTGTGTATACCCGAGCCGATCTGATTCGGAGATCACCCGGCCGTGTTGGGAGTCAGTCAGCGCTGTGCGTGACCCCAGCCATCAGAAGCGGAGCGGGCGGAGTTAAAGCAAGCGAACGGTGATCATCGAGTTTTCCTATTCCTATTGTGTGCAACAGTAATGCAAACAAACTTCAAATCTCAAAAACTGCTAGTAGCCTTGCACTCTCGCATTTAAATAACATATTTCAAATCATTAACAAAATCTGAGATGAACTATCACATGAATGTTTTCTATGACGCTCAAAATGCGTTTAAAAGCTTATGTTTCAGGTTGCTCCAGCTAACGCGCATGTACAGTCTCATGCGAGCGCACTTTCTTTCTCCTATTTTTATAATAATATTATGAATGAACCGCCTTGTTATATCTAAAGTTTTGGTCAGACTCGGCTCAGAAAGCACAGAAATGATCGCAAATAAGTAATGCTAACGTCAGCGGCCATGTCACTGAACAAGCAATCGTTATTATTCAAAAGGGCAAACAGTCAAAGTTATTTTATTATATGATTTGACTCGAGATACAACAAAATGCAAAACTGCAAAGTCGCATTTGTCATCGTGACAGCAAATGGACTTTTAAAGCTGGAATAATGAGTGGATTAAGCATTTCAATCGGCAAGAGAGGAATAACGGATGAACTTTCTTGGCAAGTGCATCACAGTCAGGGAGAAAGCTACTAAAGTTAGGTAAGACAAAACGTTTTATTTTCGCAACTTGTTTATTGAATAGACCTATGTGCCGATCGGGTCCAGTCGGGTCTGTGTCTTCCCGGCCGGGTTCGGGTCCAGCTTTCAAATAATAGACGGGTCCGCGTTGGTTCCGGGTAGTACATTTATGGCATTTCTCGGTTCTGCACGGGTCCGGGTCCATCTTTCAATATAATAGTCGGGCCCGGGTCGGTTCCGTATAGCACATTTACGGGTCTCTTCGGGTTCGGGTATGAATTTTTGGACCCGTGAAGACCTCAACTGCAGAGTTCAGCTTCAACCCTGATCAAACACACCTGAACAAGCTAATCAAGGTCTGAAGGGTTGCTAGAAAGCTACAGGCAGGTGAGTTTTTATCAGGGTTGAAGCTAAACTCTGCAGGACTGAGGCTCTCAGGACCGACCTTATATATAATGTTTAGGAGAGGGTTTATTTGAAATATGTTATGACATTTTCTCATATGTTATGCCTTCTTCATCTTCATCTTTTATTTAGTATCTGTTTCACTGTTCACTATTTTAATGTATGAAATACCACTGATGCTATCAAAGCTACATTTTCTATCATTGTAATATCTGTGGAGGTTCATTTATTTCATTGTTCAAATATACAGTGTTTGAATGTGGAAGTATGAATGTGCAAAACAAGGTGCTTTAGCAGAAATGTAGTTCACTGGCTCTCTCTGCTGGTCACAAGGTGAACAACATGCTCATCTTCACTGAAAATTATGTTTTTTTCTGGGTCACCTGAAAGAAAACACTTTTGTGCAATTAAGTAAATTTCACATTAGTTACAGGAATTATTTTGAGATATAGATAAAATGTTTCACAAAATTATTATATTTTTCTGCCTGTCATTAGTGTAATAAGGGCTTACTTGTGTGCTGTACACTTAGTAAATATTTACTTAAATGGTTTTGTAAAAGAGTATTAATTTTACAGAGTTGAGTTTATTACATGTTAATATCATGCTATCATATGTACACTAATAGACAGTGTTTAGGACATTCACAGTTAGTTATCAGTGCTTTTATCTCGTCTCTGCAGGTGTTGGGCTTTGATGCTGTAAATAAACTGGAGAGTTTCCTGTCTCCTGTAAGTCAAATATAGGTGTGTGTGTGTCTGTGTGTGTGTGTGTGTCTGTGTGTGTGTGTGTCTGTCTGTGTGGGGAGGAGGAGTTCATCAGCACTGACAATTTTGATATGGAGAAAATCATAAAAGCCTCCTCTGATTTGTCACTGAAGTTGTTTGATGGTTTCCTCTGTTGTGTCTAATAAGGTAACAGCGAGTGTGATTGGAGGGTGTTGGACCTCTTTCTCTCTCATTCAGGGGTGTGAGAGGATGCCTGTACTTCTGTATCATCAGTGCGGAGAAGCTTGAACTGGATGTTGAATTAATGAAGCAGAGAGAGATGGAGAGATGCCTGACACTCATTTTACTGACTACAGTTGTAAAACTCATCACAGCTGGTAAGTACACATGAAGGTAAAGAGATTAAGTTATTTTTAGGAATGAAGGTGTCAGACTGTTATTTAATCACTTAAAATTAAACTATACTGTAATGTGTGTGTTTTTTTTTTATGTCTGTGTAAACGCATTGTCAGAATATTTTAAATGTGCTCCTGTGTTTAACAGGCAATTTTTCCTTTCTTTCTCTTTCTCTCTCTGTCTTTCTCTCTCTGTCTCTCCCATTTATAAAGAGCTATAAATAAGTTTTACATGATGGTCTTCTTTTTATTTATTATAATATCATTATCAAAATAATGTTATTATTTGTTATTTACAGAAACCATAAAAGGTCATTTATTATTATTGTGTTTTTGCCTTTCTGTCTTGTGATCGTAATAATTTTGCACGTGATATCAACATCATAAATTTTGTCTCAATGTTCGGTTTAAAAAGAATCACACATTGCTCACCTTTTCTCTGGTTGAAAATTCATCATGTGTCAAACATCATTCTATAATCATGCAGACATCTCAGTCCCTCGAGCTGGGTGGCAGTAAAATTAATCATATATTTGGACTTCTGATTTGACAAACATTAATTTGGAAATATTAGTGACAGACATGTTAGCTTGAGTGAGTCCCATGAACAAAAAAAAAAAAAAAACAAGGAAAAATGATTTGCTAATTCACGATCTAGCAACATAAACGCTATATTATGTTATGTCAAGATCTCAAGAATATGAAGATCATGAGAAACAAGACAGAAAAAAAAACAAAAACCTAAAGGTCTTTTAGGGGGGAAAAATAAATATAAAAGGAATAAACCAGATTTAATATAGTTTAAGCTCAATTAACATCATTTGTGGCATAACTTTGTTTACCACAGAAAATATTTTTTTTACTTGTCCTTCCATTATGAAAAAAAAAAAAAAACATTTACAATGGAAGAGAATGGGGTCAATCTGTAAACTTTAAAATACTCACCGTCTCAATAATTTAGAAACAAGACGTAAATAATATGTCTGTTAACATGATTTTAGTGTGGAAAAAATTACTAACCTTTTCTGTGCAAAGTTATATCCAGTTTTATAACTTTGTTTCCATGACAATGTAATGGTATAAACTCTGTAACAGTGATTTACAAAATTTTAGGATAATTGATTTAAGTGCTATTATAAAATTATAAGCTTCACATTTCTGTCTTTAAACCCTCTTTTTTATTTTATTTTATTTTTTTTTATAAAAAGAGGAAGTATTGAACTCTGAATGTTCTTTTAAATATTCAGACGTATGTGTCCCATTTTGCCACTTGTCCCACTTTGTAATGCTATGAATTAAACTCTCATCCCTTCATCTCTCATTATTACTGCTTAATATTTAGACGGTGTGAATGTGAGGTTGGTTGGTGGTCACAGTCGCTGTGCTGGTAGAGTGGAGGTTCTTCACAGAGGTCAGTGGGGAACAGTGTGTCATGATAACTGGGATTTGGCTGATGCTGCAGTGGTGTGTAGAGAGCTGGACTGTGGAGAACCTGTAGATGCTCTGAGTGATGCTCATTTTGGACCAGGATCAGGACCAATCTGGATGAGTTTTGTCAAATGTACTGGATCAGAGTCTACACTGAAGAACTGTGGGTCATTAGGATGGGGTAAAAGCAACTGTGATCATAGTAAAGATGCTGGAGTCATCTGCTCAGGTAAAGTATTTTACATATTCAAATTCATATCTTTGTAAGATTTTTTTGTGCTTCCATATTGGTTTCTAATTTTTAAAGAATTTGATTTTAAAATGTTGACTTCAATAATAGAATAATAGTTTTTTGTGTGTGTGTGTGTTTACATCATTTATTAATTAAAAGACAAACAATATAATGGCTTTTATGTACAAATCTTTATCTTGAAGCCCCATAAATAAGTCATGCTTTTGTTGATCTATGTTGTCTTATGTAGAAGTCAGGCTGGTTGGAGGTTCTCGCTGCTCTGGGAGGTTAGAGATACTTGAAGATCAGTCGTGGGTTTCAGTGTGTGCTGCTGCCTTTGACCAGCAGGATGCAGAGGTTGTGTGTAGAGAGCTGGACTGTGGGGCTCCTGTACAGGTGCTGGGAGAAGATGCTTTTGACAAAGGAGACGCTCAGATGTGGACACAAGAGATTCAGTGCAGAGGAAATGAGTCTCAGATTCACCTCTGTCCAACATCACCATCACATAAAAACAACTGTTCACATGAACACAACATTGGTTTGCTGTGTACTGGTAAGTGTTTAAAGTACAACAAAACACATTAATTTAATTTTATTATAACATTTCATATTTACACTAGCTTTTTCTCTTACATTGACAGACATAGTAAATGTGAGGTTGATTGGTGGTCACAGTCGCTGTGCTGGTAGAGTGGAGGTTCTTCATAGAGGTCAGTGGGGAACAGTGTGTGGTGGTGGCTGGGATTTGGCTGATGCTGCAGTGGTGTGTAGAGAGCTGGACTGTGGAGAACCTGTAGATGCTCTGTATGATGTTCATTTTGGACTGGGATCAAAACTGTTTTGGATGAATAATGCGATGTGTACTGGCTCAGAGTCTACACTTAAGAAATGTGGATTCTTCAAACCATTTGATCCTGATGTGTGTCTTAATAAGAGAGCTCAGGTCATTTGTTCAGGTAAGCTAAAGCTAAAAATCCAGTCCTAATGTACTAAACAACTGCACCAAAAGCAGTCATAATTTCATTTTTTGTGAGCATTTTCCATCTTCTTTTTACCACACAAACTGTTACATTAGGCTGTAATAATCATGGACCTTGTTGAAAATAAACTTTAGAAACTTGTTTCTAACTCTACATTTTAATGTAATGCTCTGAAAGGATTCATTCATGGATATTGTTGACATGACAATGTGGGCAGATTTTTACAGAAACTATAACTATACGCTTTTTTCTATATGAGCCATTTTTGTATCTTACTTTCAAGGGCTTTTTCAAGTAAATATATTTTATTTTAGAAGATAAAGGAAAATATGATTTCTCATTATATGACTAATATATTGATTATATGACTGACTCATTATTGCAGTTTAAACTTCAAATTTTGTTCTTTCCTGTGTTGTTCTTTCAGAAGTCAGGCTGGTTGGAGGTTCTCGCTGCTCTGGGAGGTTAGAGATACTTGATGATCAGACGTGGGTTTCAGTGTGTGCTGCTGCCTTTGACCAGCAGGATGCAGAGGTTGTGTGTAGAGAGCTGGACTGTGGGGCTCCTGTACAGGTGCTGGGAGAAGATGCTTTTGGAAAAGGAGACGCTCAGATGTGGACACAAGAGATTCAGTGTAGAGGAAATGAGTCTCAGATTCATCTCTGTCCAACATCACCATCTCATAAAAACACCTGTTCATATGAAAATGATGTTGGCTTGGTGTGTGCAGGTTTGAGCATTTTTTAATAAACTGAAATCAGTTAATGTTCCCAAAAAGTACAATAAATATTCATTAATTTTATTCTTTTTGTGTGATACCTTTCCCCTTATTCTTTCCCTTTGTCTGTATGTCTTTACTCCCTCTTTATTCATTATATAGACATTATGAGAGTGAGGTTGGTTGGTGGTCACAGTCGCTGTGCTGGTAGAGTGGAGGTTCTTCATAGAGGTCAGTGGGGAACAGTGTGTCATTATTTCTGGGATATGGCTGAAGCTGCAGTGGTGTGTAGAGAGTTGGACTGTGGAGAACCTGTAGATGCTGTGGGAGGTGTTCACTTTGGACCAGGATCAGGACCAATCTGGACAAATCAAAAGTTATGTTTTGGATCAGAATCTACACTGAAGGACTGTGGATCAATAAACTTGGGTGCTTATAAGTGTGATCATACAAAAGATGCAGGAGTCATCTGCTCAGGTAAACTCCTCCAAACCCTGCCCTATTTTTTAATTCACAGATAAACCACCTGCTGCAAAGGGATAGTTCAACAAAAATTGAAAATTCAGGCATCATTTACTATAGTGTCTTTTCAAACCTATATGACATTGTTCTGTGGAGCACAAAATTTATTTATTTATTTATTATTTTACTTTTATTATAATGAAAAGAGTAGCAGGATATTCTGTAAAATTCCCCTTTTTATGTTCCATGAAAGATGATTAAATAAAACAAATAATTTGATTATTTTACTCCTTTCACATTAATAAGTGGTGCTTTGTGGTAGAATGATAATGACAAGAATTACACAGATAGCAAATAGAACTGAAACGTTTCTTATCTCTTGCTACTTCAGGTGTCAGGCTTATTGGAAACTCCAGTTGTTCACGTGATAATTACCAGAGGCTGTTCTGTGCTGGTGAGTTGAAAGAATATGAGAGTAATATCATACCTTTTACTCATAGGGTGTGTCTCAGTCAGCTCCCTAGTTCAGTAGTCAGAACACTGACCAGTGCACAAGCCATTTTAAGGGCTGTTTCAATAACAAAATCCTTTGAGTGCACTGGAATGTTTGCTCCATAAAAATCCCACAATGCACTCTAAAAACCAGATGCTCACTATGTTCACTTAATGGAAATTCTTAAGTGCAAAACAAATCGCACAAACCAACACAATATCAACACAATATTATCATGACATGCGATAGAAGATTTGAAAAGACAAACCATTATTTAATGAAACGTCAGCATAAACATCAGTAGATGGGTAGTGAACAGTCTAGTTAATATTTATAATTAAAATTTGGCTAAAATATTGCATACATATAACAATCATCAAAGTATATTTCATGACATACTTTAAACAGCATAAAAAAATGTCATAAACATATTGGTCCTGTGTGTTGTTAATAAACACCAGGAGTGACAACACAAGCACCAAGACATGTCACCAGAAATTGAGCATTCAGTGTCCGAAAGTGTAGTGAGCCAGTGTGCTTTACCAGTGCCTGAATTTGTGTACACAATATACTGATACGTGAACTAGTGTGCTTTTGGAGATGCACCCATAGTCTTTATCTGTATTCTTCTGTCACTTAGATAAAAAAAATGTGAGGTTGGTTGGTGGTCACAGTCGCTGTGCTGGTAGAGTGGAGGTTCTTCATAGAGGTCAGTGGGGAACAGTGTGTCATAAATACTGGGATATGACTGATGCTGCAGTGGTGTGTAGAGAGCTGGACTGTGGAGAACCTGCAGATGCTCTGAGTGATGCTCATTTTGGACCAGGATCAGGACCAATCTGGATGAGTGGTTTGTTTTGTGCTGGATCACAGTCTACACTGAAGAACTGTAGGTTTGCAGGATGGAGCATAAATTCCTGTACTCACAGTTATGATGCTGGTGTCATCTGTTCAGGTGAGTAATTTAACCGATTGTCCATGAATTTGTTGTGACTAGGGATGTAACGATATTATCAATACTGTGGTATAGGGTTAGGGTGATAGCAAAATTGTATCGATATTATCGTGGTCACATGACTGTATGAAACGATATGTCTTCCAAGCAAAAAGTGTAATTTTTTTCAGCCTGGATGCGAAAACCGTTCTGATGCGATGGGTGGGCGAAGTGTGAGGAGTGTATCCTCTAATAGAGAATATTATAGCAATGAATGCACTGAAAAGCCCTCGCGCTACTCATATATGTCAGATATCAATGTAGAGAGAGAGAAAGACTTTTCTAAAGTGTGTTCTAAACTGAAGAAGCAGTAGCAGGTCATGATCCACACAAGCTCTTGAAATTTTACAATTTTTTCACCTCTGGAGTAAGGCAAACCTAACAAAATGTATATCAGACAGAAGATAAAAGCAAGAGGTATATTAAGACAAAAAAAAAAAAAAAAACTGAAACAGTACAGTTGGGAGGAAAACTGGAGGAAAATTGGACAAAACAGATGCTGGAATCAATTCACATCCAAATAACAGGCAAGACTGAGTCTCCATCTACACTGCATTTAAAAGACTTGGAAATTAGTGAGACAGAACTGGAAAAAAAAAGAAAAAAAAAGTTATTTCTTGGTTAAGTGAAATACCGTATAATATAGAAACTAGCATAAAAACTAACATCAGTCTTACAGTGACAGTTAAAGTGACAGTTGCGGAAATCAAAACAAAACAAAACAATGGAAGCCATTGCAGGGGAGCCCCTCCCCCACTCCATCACATACCCACAGACCATCAAGAGTGCAAAAGACAAGAAAGCCTATAAATACAGCCTGCTGAAGAACAACCCAGAGATGTTTCACAAAAAGGGGACAGAGCCATCATCACTAATCTGCTCTTATACACAACAGACTGTAATGTTTGGCACACAGTAATCTGTAAATATTACAAAAGTTACAGAAAACTGGGCATCTGTAATGGCAGACAAATTCAAATTTATGAAGAAAATGACACTAATAAGGCATTTCTAACTGTAAACATCTACCATAATGGAACCATAATGTTTCAGGGGACTGAAGCATGCCTCAGCTCTGTCCAGGCAAACTTTACCAGCCTAAAAGCTCTGGCAGAGGCTGAGAAAGGAGCTGCAGGAGACTGTGAAGCCCAGAGATCAAGAGAGGGGCTGGAGGGGGCGGACCTCCATAACCATGTCCACCTCCATAAAGACAGTGTTCATATGTTTGCTAAAACCCTTAAAGATGTGGCCCTGGGCCGAACCCCTGACAGCCTCCCAAAGAACGCCAGAGCAGCCACTACCCCTCAGTCAACGAGACGCTTTCTTCACGCAGCACCACAAAACACTGTCTCTTCACATTCACCTGAGCCTCACTTTCCCAGAGGCCTGCACCCTATCGCCAATTCATTGTACCCCCACCACCCCTCCCTGGGCCCCGCCACCCACATCCTGCCCCCCTGCATCTGCATCCTGGACCCCACCGCCCATGGCCTGGACCTCCACACCCTGCTGTCTACCATCAGCCTACATCACAGCAGCAACACCCTACACCACAGGACCCTTTCTTCTGGCACCACAACCACAAAAGACCCAGAGCAGCACCAGCGAGAAACAGCAGCATCTCAGCAGAACAGCGGCCCGGTCCACAACCACACCGGCCTGAGCAACAGGAGCAGCTGAGTTATGCAGCAGCCCTGAAAGAACCGAGCCACACCGACCTAGTAGAAATTAAGGACCTTCTCAAACTTATATGCACACGGCTGGAACAGCAGTCGTGAGTAAAATAGATACATACAATATATTTAAAAAAAAAAAAAAAAATTACACATATATATTCATTCTATGTTGTACTAGGTTTGTATTACTCTAGAGCACTATTAAGATTGTGGAATTGTTAAACTTTTTAGATCATTAATTATTGCAATGTGGAATATACAGAGTATTCAGTTTTGGTTACAAAACCAAAACCTTAGATTTAAAAAAAAAAACATATCAAACATGGACATAATAATACTACAGGAAACTTGGCACAGAACTGATAAAGTCACTCTTTGTCCCTCAGGATACTGTGAAAAGTCTCTATCCTCTTGAAAGCATGAAAGTATCACATGTGGGAGAGATTCAGGGGGCATCATAATCTGGCACAAACAAGAAATTGATAAATACATCCAAACAGTTAAAAAAGAAGAATCACACATCTGGCTCAAAATCAACAAGCACCTTATCCAAACAACAAAAGATTTGTTCTTATGTGCTCTTTATATTCCTCCCTCTGAATCTCCATACTATAATGAGGACATTTTTGAATCTCTCCACAGTCAAATTAACCACTTCCAGGCCCAGGGAAGTGTGTTAATCTGTGGGGATCTAACAGGATCCCTTCCTGACTATACTACAGATAATGGGAATAACTATATTTTTGGACAGAGCTTCCCACAAAACATTGTAAACTTCCCAAGATATAACTCTGATGCCCAAGTAAATAAAAAAGGGAAGCATCTGATTGAGCTCTGTCAAAGCCTCGGTCTGTACCTCATCAATGGCAGGATGAGAGGGGATTCTCTAGGGAGATACACCTTCAGTTCATTTCATGGTTGCTCAACAGTTGACTACATGATCACAGATTTAGATCCATTCTCTTTGAGAGCATTCACGCCACTAACACCTCTATCAGATCACAGCCAAATTACGATTTATCTAAAAAGGACAAAAAATACTAACATAAATTCACAGCCCAGTAAGCTGTACAACATTAGAGAGAAATACAGATGGGTGCAAAACAGCACAGAAAAGTATGTGACAGCAATGGACCATCCAAAAGCATGGTCACTTATAGACAACTTCCTTGACAGAATTTATCCTCATGATGGAGATGGAGTAAATCTGGCTGTGGAGAACATAAATTATATATTTGATTATTTGGCAACTTTATCTAACCTCTAAGAAAATCCATAAAACAAAACAAGATAATGAAAAATGGTTTGATTTAGACTGTAAAACAATGAGGAAAAAATTCAGACAATTATCAAATCAAAAACACAGACAACCAAATGATGCAGATTTGCGCCATCAATATTGTGAGGAACTTAAACAGTATAAAAATACACTCAGAAAAAAGAGAGAACAGTGCATGCAAAATCAGCTAAAAATTATTGAAGAATCTGTCAATTCTAACAAATTCTGGGACAATTGGAATTCCCTGAATAAAAAACAACATGAACAAACAGCCATACAAAATGGAGACAACCTGGAAAAATCACTTTGAACAACTTTATGGCGAAATAAAAAGAACAAATCCAAATATATGATAAAATGATCAACATGGAACATACAATTGGTAAATACCAAAACCCATTAGACTACCCCATCACAGAAAATGAACTGATTAATAAAATGCAGACCATAAATATCACCAGATGGCATCCTCAATGAAATGCTGAAGAACACAGAGCACAAATTAAGACTGGCCTTACTAAAACTGTTCAACTTGGTTCTAAGTGTTGGTCATTTCCCTGACACCTGGAATAGAGGACTCATAACGCCCATATTCAAAAGTGAAGACAAATTAGATCCAAATAATTACAGGGTCATCTGTGTGTAATCTGCAGTAATCTGGGGAAGCTGTTCTGCAGTACCATCAACACGAGACTCATACACTTCCTTACAGAGCACAATGTCCTGAGCAAAAGTCAGATTGGATTCTTACCAAATTATAGAACATCAGACCATATCTTCACCCTACATACCCTGATCGACAAATACATTAACCAAAACAAAACCAAAATTTTTGCTTGCTTTGTAGATTTCCAGAAGGCCTTTGATTCAATTTGGCATGAAGATCTTCTGTCTAAACTTCTAGAATCAGGTATTGGGGATAAAACATACAACATTATGAAAACAATGTACTCAAACAATCAATGCGCTATTAAAATTGGCAATAAACAATCAGAGTTCTTCACTCAAGGGCGGGGTTGACAGGGCTGCCCACTATCACCGATCCTCTTTAATATTTACATGAATGAGTTGGCGAAACAACTAAAGACAATCAGCAGCACCTGGTCTCACACTACATGACTCCAACATAAAGTTCCTCCTGTATGCAGATGATCTGGTCCTGCTGTCTCCAACAGAAGAGGGTCTACAGCAGAACCTGGACATCCTGCATCGGTTCTGTCAGACCTGGGCCCTGACTATGAACCGTAACAAAACTAAAGTACTAACATTCCAGAAAAGACCTAGATGTCAGGGAAAGAGACACAATTTCACCCTTGGTATGACCAAAATTGATCGTGCCACAAACTACACATACCTTGGGCTGAAAATAAGTGCAACTGGAAAGCTAAATTTGTCCATGAATGAACTGAAAGAGAAAGCAATAAGGGCCTTCTATGCCATCAAAAAATCAATCCAAATTGAAATACTAATCAGAATCTGGCTCAAAATATATGCACTATATGGCAGTGAAGTGTGGGGTCCTCTTCTAAACCATGAATTTGACAAATGGGACAAAAACCCAACAGAAGACCTGTATGCCGAGTTCTGTAAGAGTATCCTGAGAGTACAGAGGAACACACTGAACAATGCATGCAGAGCAGAATTAGGCCAATACCCTCTATTAATCCGCACTGAGAAACGAGCCATCAAATTTTGGAAACATCTAAAAACGAGTGACCCCAACTCTTATCATTTTAAAGCCCTTAAAGACCATGAAGTGAACATTGAAAAAAGCCCCCTGATTCAGATGGTCCTGAAGCTGCAAAAACAAACTAACACAACAAACAGCCAGCCTCAGGACACTGACACCCTCATCCACAGAATTAGGCCCAACCAAATTATAAAAGCACAAAAAGAAAATTACCTGACCTATTGGACTGAAACAACAGAAAAACAAAGTAAACTTGAATGTTATTTGAACCTAAATAGAGACTACACCACAGCAGAATATCTGAGTACAGTGAAAGTGTGTAAATTAAGAAGAATAATGACAGACTGAGCAATCACACGCTGACTGTAGAGACGGGCAGATACAGACAGAACTGGCTGACCAGAGAGAGACGCATCTGCCCGTACTGTGACCTGGGAGAAGTAGAGACAGAGCAACACTTCCTCACCAGCTGCCCTAACTATGAGGAAATCAGAAAGACATTTTATCCTAAATTTGAAGTACTTTGCCCTAACTTCGTAAAATTAAACAATAAATTCACAAATTCAACATTTATTAGGTGAAAAAAGAGATTGTATCCTACTAGCAGCAAGATACATTGATGCCTGTCACAAAAAGAGGGATTTGACTAATCAGTAATGCGCTCACACACACAAACACAAACACACACACTCACTCACTCACTCACATAAACACACAGACTCACGCACATACACACTAAATTCTAAATTGTTCATAGAATTCTAAAATGTTGATTGATTGTTTCTACTTGTTTTTTTTTTTTTTTCTTTTGTTTTGTTTTTTGTTTTGTTTTCTCCTGTATATGTACATGTATTTTGATTATTTTGCTTTGGCAATACATTGTAACAATTGTCATGCCAATAAAGCACACTTTGAATTTGAATTTGAATTTGAGAGAGAGAGAGAGAGAGAGAGAGAGAGAGAGAGTGCACAAAGGCGAGCTGCACGATTAAGCTTTAAAAGATCGCGTTCTCGATTTAATCACCCACATTATCTAATGCGTCAATGACAACGATTTGCCCGTGTATATTAAACCTTTGACAAAAATAACATCGCGACATTCAAATCTGCGTTCGCGCTGCCGTTGATCTAGAGAGAGCAGTTGTCATGTGTAGATAAACAGCTTCACAAACAATCTTGTCAAACACACAGTATCATTATTTCTGTTACAAATATTCAATTTATCACCGATAGCATACAAAAGGGTAATATTCAGATAAACGCTGATGTCTACTTTACCGATCAAAATAAGATAAATCACTTTTTGAAAGTGCTTCTAATAACGACTGTGTCGATTACACTGTTACACCACTAGGTGGCAACAAATTACTGTTAAAAATGTATTTATCACTGAATTATTCTTTTAGAAACAAGTGAAGTCTTTATGAATCTTACAAAAATATTCTGCTTCACCTGTCTGGATCTTACATGTGTGTTCAAGCATCTTATTTGTGTTAAATTTGTGGTAACACTTTACAATAAGGTTCATTTGTTAACATTAGTTAATGCATTAACTAACATGAACTAACCATGAGCAATACATTTGTTACTGTATTCATCTTTGTTAACCTTAATTAATAAAAATACAGCTGTTCATAGTTAGGGTTAGTATTTAGTGCAATTATTTTAGTTTATAAAGGGGAGTTTTAGGTCATTTGACCCATCTCATACTATACCTCATACCTCTAAGCATCAGTTATGATTAGAGGATGAAGAAAAAAGGACAGAATATGACATGGTTAATTTGTACATGATTGTAATGTTCAGTCATTGTTTAACACTCATGGTACTTTTTTCCAAGACTTAATTTCTTTTCTTTTCTTTTTTTTTTTTTGTTTAATATCACAATGAATATCGTATTGTGGACTTTATATTGAGGTATTATCGTATTGTGAGATTTTGATATCGTTGCATCCCTAGTTGTGACAAAAAGAATATTTTGTTTGGAAAACTCTAAATGTTTGTATGGTTATTGTATTTAACTATTAAGCATTTTTGTATTTGTCTACTGTGCTCTGTCATTTCTGTAATATGAACAGGTCATAAAGCTTCCAGACTCGTTAATGGATCTCACCTCTGCTCTGGGAGGTTAGAGATACTTCATAATCAGTCGTGGGTTTCAGTGTGTGCTGCTGCCTTTGACCAGCAGGATGCAGAGGTTGTGTGTAGAGAGCTGGACTGTGGGGCTCCTGTACAGGTGCTGGGAGAAGATGCTTTTGGAAAAGGAGACACTCAGATGTGGACACAAGAGATTCAGTGCCGAGGAAATGAGTCTTATATTTCATTTTGCTCAACATCATCATCACACAAACACAGCTGCATCAGTGACAATAATGTGGGCCTGTTATGCTCTGGTAAAGTATAAATATTCAGTGTCTCTTCATTTGTATTTGGTACAGTATATCTTCTCTGTCTGCTGCATTATACTTTATTTTAACTTCTCTGTTTTTTATTAAGGTTACACAGAGGCCAAACTGATGAATGGTTCAGACTCTTGTTCTGGAAGAGTGGAGCTTCGGTTCATCAATAAATGGGGCACAGTGTGTGATGCATGCTGGGATATGAGAGCTGCCCATGTCCTCTGTAAACAGCTGAATTGTGGGATTGCTGTGTCTGTTGTGGGATCAGACTGGTTTGGAGAGGGAAGTGATGAAATCTGGGCTGATGTGTTTGATTGTGATGGGAATGAAAGAAAACTCTCAGAATGTTCCATCTCTTCATGGAGTCGAGCTGAACGTTCTCATGGACGAGATGTTGGAGTCATCTGCTCTGGTGAGCTTATTTGACACTGAAAGCATAATGCTACTGAAAAACTCTATAATATATGAACATTTTTTCACTGTGTTCTAACACAATTCGCATTTTAGTAAAATAAGAATTGCTCCTCAGATTCCTCTCTGGCTGTTCATGATGGTCTGGTGCGGTTGTCTGGAGAGAGACAGTGTGAGGGGGAGGTGGAAGTTTCCATCCATCAGGTCTGGAGGAGAGTTCTGCTGGACTCCTGGAGTCTCACTGAATCCTCTGTGGTCTGCAGACAGCTGGGCTGTGGCTCTGTGCTGAACTTCTCCGGCTCCTCTTCATCCAGTCCTGAACACAGTCATGAGTGTGTGACGGGCTTCCAGTGCTCTGGGAGTGAAGCTCATCTGGGGAACTGCAGCTCTCCACGAACTCTCAGCTGCAGCTCCAGACAACAGCTGTCAATCACCTGCCATGGTGAGAAGAACAACATCTGAGCAGATTCTTCAGTTTATAGTGATCACTAATGTGTTTTCCTTCTCTGAATATCAGGTTGTGGGTCCATCAGGCTGGTGGGTTCTGGGGGAGACTGTGCAGGGAGGCTGGAGGTTTTTCACAGCGGCTCATGGGGGACAGTGTGTGATGACTCCTGGGATATTAAAGATGCCCATGTGGTGTGCAGACAGCTGCAGTGTGGAGTGGCCCTCAGTAACCAGCAGGTACCAGCCTGGTTTGGTCCTGGTTCTGGACCCATATGGCTGGATGAGGTGGAGTGTGAGGGGAATGAGACGTCCCTGTGGAGCTGTTCTTCTCCAGGCTGGGGAAAACATGACTGTCAACACAAGGAGGATGTAGGAGTCGTGTGTTCAGGTAAATAGTACTCAGTTGTGAAAAACTGTTATTCAGTAACTTTTAAAATCAAAATTTTATCTTTTTAAAATATTTATAATTTCATCTTTTTGGTTTATTTCAGTCATTCGTATACATGTAACATCCAGTGGTTGAAATGAATTGGATAAGAGCTGATATAGCATTCATGTTTTCCATCTAGAGTTTAAAGAGATCAGGTTAACTGAGGGCTGTGAAGGGAATGTGGAGGTTTTCTACAATGGATCCTGGGGTAATGTGTGCTGGAACCAGATGGACAGAGACACAGTGAGTCTGATCTGTCAAGAGCTGAACTGTGGAAGATCTGGTGTTTTGTCTCAATCTGCACCAAGAGTGGAATCAGCTCCTAACTGGCTGGATGGAGTGAAATGTCGACCGCATGATTCAAATCTGTGGCAGTGTCCATCTTCACCCTGGGGACTGAATGACTGTGGTGAAGATGAAGTGGCTAAAATCACCTGTTTGGGTAAGACTAATGCATTTTCCATCTTGAAAAATACAACAGTAATCCATTAACATTACTGAGTATATAAACAACATATACAGTACTGTGCAAAAGACTAAGGCCACCACCAGCTTTGTTGTTTTGGCATCTTTTTTTTAATGACCATCTATATTTATTTTTCTGTCTCTTTATTAAGACACAAACAGAAAATAAAGGAAATATGTACACAAAATGTAATAAATAAATAAATAAATAAATAAAATCTGAACAATATGGATTCTTTAAGCAAAAATCAGTATTTAGTGTGACCTCCTGGACTCCTTTTTCAAAAAAGAAACTCTAAGAAACATCTCATCACGTTTTGAAAATATTCTTCCAGTCCTCTTCCATCCCATTTGGTTTAAGAGAGACGGTTCCTGCTGTTGCTCAAGTGTAAGGGGAGCTCACTAAATACTTGCCACTCTACTTATAGAAGCCGTGTTTTTTTTTGTTTTTGTTTTTCTGATTTTTTTTCTGTTTTTTTTTTTTAGTACTGCATACAAATTTGCTGTATTTTATGGTTATATTCTAATAAAGAGACTGAGAAATAATTATATATGGTGATTATACTATTGCTAAAACAACATCTAATGGTGGCTTAAGACTTTTGCACAGTACTATATATATATATATATATATATATATACTCGATATATAGTTATATAATTAGGGCTGTCAAATTTATCACATTAACTCATGCGATCAATTTTGTTCAACTTAATGTGTTATATTTAACGCAGCATCCATTTTTTCTGTTCAACCTTTAGCTAGCAATACATTATATGATCACACTTTTATTCATGCAAATGCTTTTTAACCATTCAAGCGCGAATACTGGCATGCTGTCTGTGAATCTCCTGTTTGTGTGACACACACATGACTCACGCGCACAGAAATCTGCTTCAGACAGCGTGCCGGCCACATTGAGTTCTCTGTCACACTTGAATGAACAAAAACACAAAATTATGCAAAAATACCTGATAAACCTGCTGTCTGTCATTAATGTTAATCAAAGAACAAAAGAAAAAGAGAAAATCACTCACTGCTCTTGCCTGAATAACTTTTATAGCTTTGATAAGGTTTAATCTATATTTAATTTATAATTTATGCAGTGAAGAATGTGAAGTGTTTGATAACTTTATTCAGTTTCTGTATATTTCCTACCTGTTAGAACAAATGTTTAAAATATACTGTCTTTATGATGTTTCTACATTCATTTGGAGGTGAAATGTAAAATAATTACAATAGAGAAATATATATTAACCCCCCCTAAATTGACAGCACTAAATATAATATTGAATTAACTTGTGATTACAGAACAGGAGAGTCATGAGTCTCCTAGAAGCTCTTTGTCATGCTCCACATCTCCACATCAGAGACAGTGTTCAGGTAAGTTCATCTGATGAAGAAGAACATAAAAAACATAACAGCCATTTGTCATGTATGCATGTAATTTTGTTCCACACACACACACACTGTAGATGGCGCTGTTCTGACAGAACTCTGTTGGCCAATAATAATTTCTACTTGTCTGTGATTTTAGATCATGTTCCTCTCAGACTGAGTGGAGGGGAGGGCCGGTGCTCTGGGAGGCTGGAGGTGTATCATAACGCTGTGTGGGGCTCAGTCTGTGATGATCTGTGGGACATCAGCGATGCTCAGGTGGTCTGCAGGCAGCTGGGTTGTGGAGCAGCACTGAGGGCTGATGGGAATTCAGTCTTTGGTGCTGGTGAAGGTGTTGTGTGGCTGAACAGAGTCGAGTGCAGAGGGAATGAGATTCACCTGTGGGACTGTCCTCTCTCCCTGAAGAACCACACTGACTGCTCCAACAAAGATCATGCTGGACTCACCTGTGCAGGTCACAGAAAAAAACTGACCAATATTAGTCATTTTTAGACAATTTTAGTGCTAATACTATTTGTGTATTTAAGACAATCATGATTTTGAACGTGTCTGTTTTACCAGATTTGTCAGTGTCCACTACTCCTGCCACAACAACATCATCTTCTCCTCCAGTTTCTCAGACAGTGAGCTCAACATCAGTCTCTCGTCCACAAACTCCTCCAGCAGCGTCTCTCTCTGTGCTTGTGATTGTACTGGGAGTTGTGCTCTTACTGCTCTTAGTGCCACTGCTTATACTGATTCAGCAGAACAGAGTGATGAGGAGAGGTAGGAGAGATCCAGAGACTGTCATATTGTGTCTTATTCAGTGTGTGATCAGTCATGTGTTGTGAACTGACAGCAGGTTTGTCTCTCTACACTCACAGCTCTCTCTAAGAGGAGACACAGGAGCACGACTGAGGCCGTTTATGAGGAGATTCATCACAGACACAATCTCTTCACTCAGAGGGGTGAGTAAGTGTCATAATGCCTGATTTGTGGAGATCAACAGGGTAATCAGTTTATTCAGAGGCTGAGTAGAGTAAATCACATAGGTCCTTGTTTGTGTCACTTGTAATGATGATATGGGGATTTTGGCTGATTTGTGAACATGTCTGATGGTTCTACTCCATAACAGGAAGTGTCCTTTCTACTGAACAGCATTCTGGGTATGAAGATGCTGATGAGCTTCTTTCAGGTTAGATGACTGAAATAGAATTATGTTACACAGAAAAGTATGTGTGTTAAATAATTAAAAACATTTACTTAAGTTATCTTAGAGGAGTATAAATTATATAAATCATTCATAATTCAGATAAGGTTTTATTATTAACAACAACAACAATAAATATAGCTGCAAGCAGCAATTACGGGGCCAAGCACAAAAGCAGCACAAGATGCCAGCCAACACGGCTGGGAGCAACAGACAAACTCCAACAGTGAGCAATTAAAGACCTATTAAGATCATTTTAGGCAAAAGAGCTGAAAAATGATCAAAAATGAGGATTTACTGGTTCATCACTTTCGACCAATAGGTGGCGCTGTGACCAAATTAATGTGGTGTGGTCAGAGTGAGGTGACAATGACACTTGCAAAGTTTGGTGTCAATATTTCAAAGCATTGCAGAGATACAGACTCAACAGTGATTTTGGCATCATGCCTCTGATTCGTTGCTGCAGTATGGGAAAACGGTTATGTCTATCAACACGAAATCAATAACATTTCACCAGCATGGTCTGAAGATGATACGATTTGATTTTGGTGAAAAATTGGACCAACGGTTTAGGAGTAGTTCCAAAAGTATGTTTTTAAAGAAAATCAAAATGACTGACAGGAAGTTTGGCTGACTGTGGCAAAATTGGCATCAATGTTGTCAGCATGACCACAGAATCTAATAAGACCAGTCTCATTACAATAGGCCACATTTAAATAAAGCTATTAGCATTTTTAAATATTTCGTTATAAATTTGACCACAAGGAGCGCTGTCTCAAAATCCTTCAGAGCATGATGCCGATGCCAAATCCTGAGTTTCGTAATGGTACATCAATGCATTCATATAATATAGCATTTTTTATCATAATACTGTATTGTAGTCAATGGAAATTTCATGTTTTGTTCAATTATAGCACCACCTAGAGGCACAATCCCACCTAACTTTTTGTGTGTCCTCAGGGTGACCCCATACATGTGTGTATCAAATTTGGTGCAAATATCTCATTTCGTTTTGGAGTTATAGACATTTTACATGTAAGAGATCATAAAAATGACCCTGGACGACTTTGTTTTGATTTTTGCCACTTCCTATCAAAATTTTGACATTTGGGCTTTAACATTTAGTTAACCAGCTTAGGTTCCGTGTTTTCTATGGTGGTTTCGTCTCGTCGGACTAACGGTTTCCGGAGATATTCGCAATTGTTTTTAAGCTAGCTAAAACACGACGCCGCACAAACCGTAAGTCAAAACCTAGCATGTTTGGTATCGTTGGACTCGGCAAGGATTCAGGAGTCTAAGAATGGGGCTCCCATGAAAATAAGCTAATCAGATCAAAAGTTATAAGCATATGAAAAAAAAATTCTCCACTAGGTGGCGCTGGTCCGAAACTTCTCAGGCTCCTTCAGGGCATTGTCCTGATGACCCATACCGAGTTTAAATAGCGATCGCTAATGCGTTAAGTAAAATACAGCATTTTAGCACAAAATTCAAAATGGCCGACAGCCAAAATGGCAGATATGGGAAAACTGGATATCATTCGACTACGCATGATGCCCCGAATCCAAAGAGACCAAATTTATGATTTTTGGACAAACCTATCAGAAGTTATAAGCAAAAATATTCATTTTCATATCTCCGGACCAGTAGGTGGCGCTGCGCGAACGCTGCACATGTTGCCTCAGGTCATGCTTGTGATGACATGTACCAACTTTGGTCTGAATAAAGCGTTGCGGAGATACAGCATTATTTATATTTTCGCAAGGCTTAAAGAAATTCATTCGCTTCTTTTGAAAACGGTTTGAGCAATCAACTTGAATTCCATAACTTTTTGTCGGCATGGTCTGAAGATGATCTGGTTCAATTTTAGTAAAAATCGAGATAACGCCTAGGAGGAGATCGAAAAAGTAGGTTTTCAGAAAATTCAAAATGGCGGAAAAATTTTCATGACGGAAAATGACGTCATAGGATGCAATCGATTCGTCTTGACCCAAGGAATCAGAGGAAAAAAGAATTTTGTTTCTAACCCTTACGGTTCAAAAGTTATTAACATAAACATAAGTGCAACTTTGGACAGCTGGTGGCGCTAGAGGGATTGAGTTAGAGACTCCAAATTTGCTATGGACAAAGGTCAGACTGTCCTCTAACGGTGTGCCAAATTTCACAACTTTCCCGCAAGCGGTTCTATGGGCTGCCATAGACTTCCAGAGCGGAAGCGGAAGAAGAATAATAATAAAAAAAAAAAAGAACGCCAACGGATACAATAGGTGCCTAAGCACCTTTGGTGCTTGGCCCCTAATAATATATATTTTCTTTTTCAAAGCAAAATCTGCAGTAGGAATGAAGACTGACTACTATGATGACGTCACCACCACTGAAGGACCAACAGGTCAGTGACTTTGTTAACTGATCACAGAAATTCACTTAATAGAATCACCTATTTGGCCTGTGAATTAGTTTCTGTTAAATAATTTAGAAAAGCAAAAAATCACACCAGAGAATTATGATGACAGGTTTATTTCTTTTACACACGTGCACACACACACACACACACACAGACAAATGGACAAAATTTTGGATTTTGAAACTGTACAGTTTCAAAATCCAAAATTTCGTCCGTTAATGGATGCATTCAATTTTTCATTATTTTGTTGTAGATGACTTAGCAGAAAACTATGATGATGTCGTCACCGTACGGCAGTTCTCCAATGATAAAAAAGGTGTGGGTTTCAAATTTAAACTTCTACATTAGAACAGTTTTTTTTCTTTTCTTTCTTATTTTTCATCAAATTATATTAGCATATAAAGATATAAAGTATGAAGACTTTTTTCATGTAATTAGTACTAGACACATTTATATCAGAGGGTGTTCAGGAGGAGTATGATGATGTGAAGAACGTCGGGGAATATATGAGTGACATGTTTGGTATGTTATTGACACCTTTTTTACTGAATAAGTTTGGTTTAGTCTTTATAAGAGCTTTATATTATCAATTTATCTTGTTCTATCATCTTCTGTTGTCACAATAGCTAATTTAAATAGACTGAAAACTCTGTGTTCATAATAATACTTTTTAAAGCATGTTGATACATGAATTTGCTCTTGTTTTCTAATAACAGACTATGATGATGTGGAGGAAGATCCAGGAAAACATGGAAGGGCTGTATAACTCAAACCACACACACCGCCTCAAATCAAAGTGTTTAAGTGGTCTGAAAAGTGTTTAAGATCATCCTCTATACTGTATGTTTTACCTGCAGTCCAGCAATGTTTTGCACTTTGTATTGAAATCTTCTAATTCATCTTCTAGAACAATTTCTGAGAGAAAAAAAACATGCATTGCTTTAAAAAGTTCATTTTTTTTCCCAGATGTTTTTGCAGATCATGCTTTTTTTTTCTTTCTTTTTTTTCTTTTCTTTTTTTTTGCTATACATTTCTATCATGTAGCTGTAAGACTTGATTTTCCTGCTAAGACAAAACTGAGATCAAGTGCCCTGCAATAAAGCAATAAAACTCATCTGGAGAGAAGATCTCAAAGAAATAACATAGGACAACGCCTTGCCCTCACAACATCTACAGGATGCAACCCCTCCCCCCACCCCACACACACCCTCCTTCCCTTCCCCCTAACTCAAGTCACTGAAAGTTCTTCAAGATGTATAATGTAACTTGTGTATCTATTGTTTTTCCCCTTTCATGTTTGGTATCATTTTAAATGTCTCAGTGCGATTGGTAAAATGGTCTCAGTTTCACAGCAGTCACTTATGTTATGAGTAAGATTGAGAACTAAGGAGAATTCTGTCCTCCTTTTGTCTCTTCAAGATATCTGAAAACCCACTCCTCTCCCCCCAAAACAGGTGTTGGTGTAGTAAATATTTACAATCCTTTTGTTCTGGTCTGGGTATATAAGGTAAAGTGCAAAGCAGTCATGTGGGATCTTCTGTAGCCAGAAGCCCCCATGCAGAGATGGTTGAATGTCTGAAGACATTCACACATCACTGTGTGTATATGCATTTCTTTGAGTAATTGATGTTATGCATTTATTATTTCTGAATTGGCTTCTAATTGTCCAACTATGTAATTGACATGATACATTTTACTTGACAAAATAAAATGTTATATTTGATTTACTCTGGATTCTTTTGAAATCATTATGACCAGTAGATTATTGGAGTCCATATTTCCGCAAATCTAAAACTAAAGGCCCATGAAAGGAGCATGTGAGCACATCATGGGACCTTTTGATTTTTGTCTATCAACTGGCTTAGCAAGTTGCAGTATCGTGACTAAGAAAACTGTGTTTTTGTATGAACAAGCATGTGGCGGTTCGACTCAAATGCATTAGTAAACTCTGCACCCTCTGACTAAGATTCAGAACTGGCGAATTTGTGATCGTGAATCGCACTCAATCGGCCGAAGTGACGTATCTAAGTGATATGGGTCCGTAATGAACGAATAATTGAAAATATGGGATACCCAGAATAATCAAATATCTAAATTAATACATAACAAATGATTAATTTCTAACTGGAAATACAACCTAAGAGTAATAATCATTTGAAATTGGAGTCAGATTAAACGAGTGAAATTACGTGAACTTCACAGAGGCGCTGAAAAGACATACACGCGTTAACCTTCGCCCAGGCCGTCGGATTCCGTTTTTGGGCCGATGGGGGGTTCCTTACATAGCTTTAAAAAATTGAGAGAACAAAAAACTATTTTATGAGATCTTTAGCTCTAAGCCGCCACCACCATTTTAAATGATGTTTTTTTTTTTTGTTTGTTTTTTTGCTAAAAAAATGTTGGAATGTACTTTGGGAAATAAGTTTACATACAGCAGCTGTGAGCAATTATCAGAAAAGCATGTTCACTGTTTCTGTGCATGCTTCTGACTGTCTGCACTGTGAGCTGAAACCTTCAGTGTTTATAACAGAACTTTTTCAAATAGAGACCTTGTTTGTTTCATGTATTTGTTTTAGATTTGCTTCCAATTTAATTGTTGTTTTGAATTGATGTCCATGTTTTATATTAAAGACTTAAAATCAGACTGACTATGTGCATTGAAATATGATTTTTTTCGGGTGGTGGGGGTGTCACAGTTCCCGTCTGCTTTGGACTCCATTTCCCGTGATCCTCCCTGACCCACACCTGCACTCACTGCACCACTCAGTATTCACCTGCACCTGATCCTCATCATCACCCTATCACCACCAGATACTTAAGCACAGCACTCACCTCAGTTCAGGGTCTGGTCTTGTTTGATACAAGGACTTCTACTCTGATGCTTCAGTGCATTAGGAATACTTACCTACTCCACTCCAGTGTGCTTCCCAGTCTTTGTGCCAAGTGTCTGTCTGTCTGTGTGTGTGTATCCCTACTGTCTCCATGAGTTCACTCCATCACTTCACCTCCAGTTATCCACGAGTCGTCCACCTGCAAGATACCACCTCTGTTTCACCATCGCTATTACCTATATTACCATTACTCTCCTGCTCATCTGTTATTCCCTGCTGTTTGTAAATGAACTCAATTACATCTGCAAACCTGTTGTCTCCTACCCTTCTGTCCATGATGGGGGGGATTGGGAAGGCTGAAACAATTTATAAGACCTTGTTTTTTGTTTTTTTTTGTACACAAAAAGCAAAAGTTCAATACATTTCTGCGAAACATTTTGTTATTCACAGATTGTCCTTTGTCTCTTTCTTAGCATATTATTTTTAATGTTTACTAATATTTATTATTATTGTTCATCTTCGGAACATAAAGTAAGATATTTTTGAAATCCGAGATTTTTTTATCCCCCATAGAACGCAACATAATTATCACATTCAAGGTCAAGAAAAGTAGTAAAGACAAATAGTCAACGTGACTGCAGTGGTTCAACCTTAACGTTATGAAGTGACGAGAATACTTGTGTGTGCAAAAATAAAACAAAAGATGACTTTATTCAACAATTTTGTCTCTCCCCTGTCTCTTACGCTGTTTACGTTGTATAGACAGTGCAGGTTTCCGTGTTCTACGTCAGAACGCCGACTGAAAGTCACAAACACATTCAAATGCTGCTGCACTTCTGTACTGTAGTTGAAGTTCTCTCTCTGTAATTCTACAATCTACATATTAATATATACATTCAAGTTTGTTTTGAGCTTGATGGCATTGATTTTTATGTTAAATTTGTAGATGACACACCTGAGGACTATGATGATGTCATTACCAGTGGACAGACCTATGGTACTGAAAAAGGTGTTTGTATTTTTTTTTTTTTTTAAGATATAATTTTTCTCTTTTTACACCCTATTTCTTTAAGGTGAAGGCAAGTTCAGATAAAATGTTATTTTATTAGCTTAAAGTTATATTTAAGTGCTTATTGTGTGTGTGTGTGTGTGTGTGTGTGTGTGTGTGTGTGTGTGTGTGTGTGTGTGTGTGTAGTGGACACATCAGAGAATTATGATGATGTCAACATTAATGGACAGTGCTCTCAATGTGTAATGGGTGAGTCAAACAACTTCATTTTGAATCTACATGTTTTCTAAGATATGTTGAACATTCTTTTCTACCATTAATGACTCATCATGGCTTCAGGTTTATTCTAATAGTCTCAGACATTCATGAGGGGTACATGGATGCACAGGGAGTTCTTGCCCAGAACAGAACCATACCGCCAATAAACTCTATGCATTATCAATCATATTTGATGATAGTGGTCCTGACAGAGTTAATTGATTCAAATAAAATCTTACTAAACTCAAATCATGACTGTTCAACTTTAATACACTCATTCACTGTTGTTTCTCTGTATCTCACTTAAACATGTTTGCTAAATAAATAAATGAGAATATACTTATGTATATGTTTCTGTAACACATTTGCTTCTGTTTTTTTTCTCAGTCTTTTTCACGTTAAAATGTAAGATATATAATATATATATATAATATATAACATGTTGTAGAGGAATCGAAAATATTATTTTATTCATCAAGTGTACCAGTTATTTTTTATTTTTTAAACATTAAATCATTTAAGTGATCTGTGATTTTAAAAGACAAATCATTAATGCAAGTGTGGTAAACATTGTATACAATATAAATATATTTACACTTATAAGTAGCTTTAGACAACATAGTGTCACATTCTGGACAAGAACCACTAAATTTGTAGACAGGAAGAGACCATATGACTGCCATTTAAAACCAACCACAGTTAGTTTATACCAGCTGTGGCTAACGTTGGTCCTGGAGAGACACAGGGTGCATCTCAATCAGCTCCCTAGTTCAGTAGTCAGGGCACTGATCAGGGAATCAGCCACATTCATTTACATGATATACTGATTCACGACCTAGGGAGCTGATTGAGACGCAGGGACAGTCCTGCAGAGTTCAGCTTCAACCCTGATCAAACACACCTGAACAAGGATGAGGATGAGTGTTTTTTTGAAATATGTTATGCCATTTTCTCATATGTTATGCCTTCTTCATCTTCATCTTTATTTAGTATCTGTTTCACTGTTCACTATTTTAATGTGTTGAAATACCACTGATGCTATCAAAGCTACATGTTCTGTCATTGTAATATCTGTGGATACACATATAAATATATAGTGTTTGAGTGTGGAAGTATGAATGTGCAAAACAAGGTGCTTTAGCAGAAATGTAGTTCACTGGCTCTCTCTGCTGGTCACAAGGTGAACAACATGCTCATCTTCACTGAAAATTATTTTTCTGGGTCACCTGAAAGAAAACACTTTTGTGCAATTAAGTAAATTTCACATTAGTTACAGGAATTATTTTGAGATATAGATAAAATGTTTCACAAAATTATTATATTTTTCTGCCTGTCATTAGTGTAATAAGGGCTTACTTGTGTTCTGTGCACTTAGTAAAGATTTACTTAAATGGTTTTGTAAAAGAGTATTAATTTTACAGAGTTGAGTTTATTACATGTTAATGTCATACTAACATATGTACACTAATAGACAGTGTTTAGGACATTCACAGTTAGTTATCAGTGCTTTTATCTCGTCTCTGCAGGTGTTGGGCTTTGATGCTGTAAATAAACTGGAGAGTTTCCTGTCTCCTGTAAGTCAAGTGTGTGTGTGTGTGTGTGTCTGTCTGTGTGTGTGTGTCTGTGTGTGTGTCTGTCTGTGTGGGGAGGAGGAGTTCATCAGCACTGACAGTTTTGATATGGAGAAAATCATAAAAGCCTCCTCTGATTTGTCACTGAAGTTGTTTGATGGTTTCCTCTGTTGTGTCTAATAAGGTAACAGCGAGTGTGATTGGAGGGTGTTGGACCTCTTTCTCTCTCATTCAGGGGTGTGAGAGGATGCCTGTACTTCTGTATCATCAGTGCGGAGAAGCTTGAACTGGATGTTGAATTAATGAAGCAGAGAGAGATGGAGAGATGCCTGACACTCATTTTACTGACTACAGTTGTAAAACTCATCACAGCTGGTAAGTACAGATGAAGGTAAAGAGATTAAGTTATTTTTAGGAATGAAGGTGTCAGACTGTTATTTAATCACTTAAAATTAAACTATACTGTAATGTGTGTGTGTGGTTTTTTTTTTTTATGTCTGTGTAATCGCATTGTCAGAATATTTTAAATGTGCTCCAGTGTTTAACAGGCAATTTTTCCTTTCTTTCTCTTTCTCTCTCTGTCTTTCTCTCTCTGTCTCTCCCATTTATAAAGAGCTATAAATAAGTTTTACATGATGGTCTTCTTTTTATTCATTATAATATTATTATCAAAATAATGTTATTATTTGTTATTTACAGAAACCCTAAAAGGCCATTTATTATTATTGTGTTTTTGCCTTGTTGTCTTGTGATCGCAATAATTTTGCATGTGATATCAACATAAATTTTGTCTCAATGTTCGGTTTAAAAAAGAATCACACATTGCTCACCTTTTCTCTGGCTGCAAATTCGTCATGTGTCAAACATCATTCTATAATCATGCAGACATCTCAGTCCCTCGAGCTGGGTGGCAGTAAAATTAATCATATATTTGGACTTCTGATTTGATAAACAAGGAAAAATGATTTGCTAATTTACGATCCAGCAACATAAACGCTATATTATGTTATGTTAAGATCTCAAGAAAATGAAGGTCATGAGAAGCAAGACAGAAAAGAAAAAACCTAATGGTCTTTTAGGGGAAATAAATATAAAAGGAATAAACCAGATTTAATATAGTTTAAGCTCAATTAACATCATTTGTGGCATAACTTTGTTTACCACAGAATTTTTTTTTTTTTTTAACTTGTCCTTCCATTATGAAGAAAAAAAAAAACATTTACAATGGAAGAGAATGGGGTCAATCTTTAAACTTTAAAATACTCACAGTCTCAATAATTTAGAAACAAGACGTAAACAATATGTCTGTTAACATGATTTTAGTGTGGAAAAAATTACTAACCTTTTCTGTGCAAATTTATATCCAGTTTTACAACTTTGACAATGTAATGATATAAACTCTGTAACAATGATTTCCAAAATTTTAGGATAATTGATTTAAGTGCTATTATAAAATTATTAGCTTCACATTTAATATTCAGACATATGTGTCCCATTTTGCCACTTGTCCTACTTTGTAATGCTATGAATTAAACTCTCATCCCTTCATCTCTCATTATTACTGCTTAATATTTAGACGGTGTGAATGTGAGGTTGGTTGGTGGTCACAGTCGCTGTGCTGGTAGAGTGGAGTTTCTTCATAGAGGTCAGTGGGGAACAGTGTGTCATGAGGACTGGGATATGCCTGATGCAGCAGTGGTGTGTAGAGAGCTGGACTGTGGAGAACCTGTAGATGCTCTGGGTGATGCTCATTTTGGACCAGGATCAGGACCAATCTGGATGAATTATGTCACGTGTACTGGATCAGAGTCCACACTGAAGAACTGTGGGTCAGCAGGATGGGGTAAAAGCTACTGTGATCATACTAAAGATGCTGGAGTCATCTGCTCAGGTAAAGTATTTTACATATTCAAATTCATATCTTTGTAAAAAAATTTTGTGCTTCCATATTGGTTTCTAATTTTTAAAGAATTTGATTTTAAAATGTTGACTTCAATAATAGATTTCATATTTATATTAGGTTTTTGTGTGTGTGTGTCTGTGTCTGTGTGTGTTTTTACATCATTTATTAATTAAAAGACAAACAATATAATTGCTTTTATGTCCAGATCTTTACCTTGAAGCCCCATGAATAAGCCATGCTTTTCTTGATCTTTGTTGTCTTATGTAGAAGTCAGGCTGGTTGGAGGTTCTCGCTGCTCTGGGAGGTTAGAGATACTTGATGATCAGTCGTGGGTTTCAGTGTGTGCTGCTGCCTTTGACCAGCAGGATGCAGAGGTTGTGTGTAGAGAGCTGGACTGTGGGGCTCCTGTACAGGTGCTGGGAGAAGATGCTTTTGGCAAAGGAGACGCTCAGATGTGGACACAAGAGATTCAGTGCAGAGGAAATGAATCTCAGATTCACCTCTGTCCAACATCACCATCACATGAAAACAACTGTTCACATGAACACAGCATTGGTTTGCTGTGTACTGGTAAGAGTTTAAACTACAACAAAGCACATTAATTTCATTTTATTATAACATTTTAAGTTTACACTTGCTTTTTCTCTTACATTGACAGACATAGTAAATGTGAGGTTGGTTGGTGGTCACAGTCGCTGTGCTGGTAGAGTGGAGGTTCTTCATGATGGTCAGTGGGGAACAGTGTGTGGTGGTGGCTGGGATTTGGCTGACGCTGCAGTGGTGTGTAGAGAGCTGGACTGTGGAGAACCTCTAGATGCTCTGAGTGATGCTCATATTGGACTGGGATCAAAACTGTTTTGGATGAAAAATGCAATGTGTGCTGGCTCAGAGTCTACACTTAAGAAATGTGGATTCATAAAACCATTTGATCCTGATGTGTGTCTTAATAAGAGCGCTCAGGTCATTTGTTCAGGTAAGCTAAAGCTAAAAATCCAGTCCTAATGTACTAAACAACTGCACCAAAAGCAGTCATAATTTCATTTTTTGTGAGCATTTTCCATCGTCTTTTTACCACACAAACTGTTACATTAGGCTGTAATAATCATGGACCTTGTTGAAAATAAACTTTAGAAACTTGTTTCTAACTCTACATTTTAATGTAATGCTCTGAAAGGATTCATTCATGGATATTGTTGACATGAAAATGTGGGCAGATTTTTACAGAAATTATAACTATACGCTTTTTTTCTATGTAAGCCATTTTTGTATCTTACTTTCAAGGGCTTTTTCAAGTAAATATATTTTATTTTAGAAGATAAAGGAAAATATGATTTCTCATTATATGACTAATATATTGATTATATGACTGACTCATTATTGAAGTTTAAACTTCAAATTTTGTTCTTTCCTGTGTTGTTCTTTCAGAAGTCAGGCTGGTTGGAGGTTCTCGCTGCTCTGGGAGGTTGGAGATACTTGATGATCAGTCGTGGGTTTCAATGTGTGCTGCTGCCTTTGACCATCAGGATGCAGAGGTTGTGTGTAGAGAGCTGGACTGTGGGGCTCCTGTACAGGTGCTGGGAGAAGATGCTTTTGGCAAAGGAGATGCTCAGATGTGGACACAAGAGATTCAGTGCAGAGGAAATGAATCTCAGATTCACCTCTGTCCAACATCACCATCTCATAAAAACACCTGTTCATATAAAAATGATGTTGGCTTGGTGTGTGCAGGTTTGAGCATTTTTTAATAAACTGAAATCAGTTAATGTTCCCAAAAACTACAATAAATATGCATTAATTTTATTCTCTTTGTGTGATACTTTTTCCTCATACTTTCCCTTTGTCCGTATGTCTTTACTCCCTTTTTATTCATTATATAGACATTATGAGAGTGAGGTTGGTTGGTGGTCAGAGTCGCTGTGCTGGTAGAGTGGAGGTTCTTCATAGAGGTCAGTGGGCAACAGTGTGTGATGATTTCTGGGATATGGCTGAAGCTGCAGTGGTGTGTAGAGAGCTGGACTGTGGAGAACCTGTAGATGCTGTGGGTGGTGCTCATTTTGGACAAGGATCAGGACCAATCTGGACAAATCATAAGTTTTGTTTTGGATCAGAATCTACACTGAAGGACTGTGGATCAATAAACTTGGGTATTTTTAAGTGTGATCATACAAAAGATGCAGGAGTCATCTGCTCAGGTAAATGCTCTAAACCCTGCCCTGTTTTAAATTCACAGATAAACACCTGCTGCAAAGGGATAGTTCAACAAAAATTTAAAATTCAGGCATCATTTACTATAGTGTCTTTTCAAACCTATATGACATTGTTCTGTGGAGCACAAAATTTATTTATTTATTTATTATTTTACTTTCATTATAATGAAAAGAGTAGCAGGATATTCTGTAAATTCCCCTTTTTATGTTCCATAAAAGAATTAAAGATGATTAAATAAAACAAATAATTTGATTATTTTACTCCTTTCAAATTAATAAGTGGTGCTTTGTGGTAGAACTATAATGACAAGAATTATACAGATAGCAAACAGAACTGAAACGTTTCTTATCTCTTGCTACTTCAGGTGTCAGGCTTATTGGAAACTCCAGTTGCTCTGGGAGAATTGAAGTTCTTCATGATCAGTCGTGGATGACAGTGTGTGCTGCTGCCTTTGACCAGCAGGATGCAGAGGTTGTGTGTAGAGAGCTGGACTGTGGGGCTCCTGTACAGGTGCTGGGAGAAGATGCTTTTGGCAAAGGAGATGCTCAGATGTGGACACAAGAGATTCAGTGCAGAGGAAATGAATCTCAGATTCAACTCTGTCCAACATCACCATCACACCAAAACAACTGTTCTCATGATAATTACCAGGGGCTGATCTGTGCTGGTGAGTTAAAAGAATATGAGAGTAATATCATACCTTTTACTCATAGGGTGTGTCTCAGTCAGCTCCCTAGTTCAGTAGTCAGAACACTGACCAGTGCACAAGCCATTTTAAGGGCTGTTTCAAGCACAAAATCCTTTGAGTGCACTGGAATGTTCACTCCCTAGAAATCCCACAATGCACTCCAAAATCAAGATCCTCACTATGTTCCCTTAATGGAAATTCTTAAGTAAAAAACTGTAAGGAACCCCCCATCGGCCCAAAAACGGAATCCGACGGCCTGGGCGAAGGTTAACGCGTGTATGTCTTTTCAGCGCCTCTGTGAAGTTCACGTAATTTCACTCGTTTAATCTGACTCCAATTTCAAATGATTATTACTCTTAGGTTGTGTTTCCAGTTAGAAATTAATAATTTGTTATGTATTAATTTAGATATTTGATTATTCTGGGTATCCCATATTTTCAATTATTCGTTCATTACGGACCCATATCACTTGCATCCTGTAGATGTTGTGAGGGCAAGGCATTGTCCTATGCTATTTCTTTGAGATCTTCTCTCCAGATGAGTTTTATTGCTTTATTGCAGGGCACTTGATCTCAGTTTTGTCTTAGCAGGAAAATCAAGTCTTACAAAACAAATTGCACAAACCAACACAATATCAACACAATATTATCATGACATGTGATAGAAGATTTGAAAAGACAAATCATTATTTAATTATATGTCAGCATAAACATCAGTAGATGGGTAGTGATCAGTCTAGTTAATATTTATAATTAAAATTTGGCTAAAATGTTGCATACATATAACAATCATCAAAGTTTATTTCATGACATACTTTAAACAGCATAAAAAAATGTCATTAACATATTGGTCCTGTGTGTTGTTAATAAACACCAGGAGTGAAGACACAAGCACCCAGTCATGTCACCAGAAATTGTGCATTCAGTGTCCGAAAGTGTAGTGAGCCAGTGTGATTTACCAGTGCCTGAATTTGTGTACACAATATACTGATACGTGAACTAGTGTGCTTGTGGAGATGCACCCACAGTCTTTATCTGTATTCTTCTGTCACTTAGATAAAAAGAATGTGAGGTTGGTTGGTGGTCACAGTCCCTGTGCTGGTAGAGTGGAGGTTCTTCATAGAGGTCAGTGGGGAACAGTGTGTCATCATGACTGGGATATGACTGAAGCTGCAGTGGTGTGTAGAGAGCTGGACTGTGGAGAACCTGTAGATGCTCTGGGTGATGCTCATTTTGGACAAGGATCAGGACCAATCTGGATGGGTGGTACATATTGTGCTGGATCAGAGTCTACACTGAAGAACTGTGGGTCAGTGGGATGGAGCATACATTCGTGTACTCACAGTTATGATGCCAGTGTCATCTGTTCGGGTTAGTAATTTAACTGATTGTCCATGAATTTGTTGTGACAAAAAGAATATTTTGTTTGGAAAACTCTAAATGTTTGTATGGTTATTGTATTTAACTATTAAGAATTTTTGTATTTGTCTACTGTGCTCTGTCATTCCTGTAATATGAACAGGTCATAAAGCTTCCAGACTCGTTAATGGATCTCACCTCTGCTCTGGGAGGTTAGAGATACTTGATAATCAGACGTGGGTTTCAGTGTGTGCTGCTGCCTTTGACCAGCAGGATGCAGAGGTTGTGTGTAGAGAGCTGGACTGTGGGGCTCCTGTACAGGTGCTGGGAGAAGATGCTTTTGGCAAAGGAGATGCTCAGATGTGGACACAAGAGATTCAGTGCAGAGGAAATGAGTCTTATATTTCATTTTGCTCAACATCATCATCATCACACAAACACAGCTGCATCAGTGACAATAATGTGGGTCTGATCTGTTCAGGTAAATTATCAATATTCAGTATCTCATCATTTGTATTTGATACAGTATATCTTCTCTGTCAGCTACATTATACTTTATTTTAACTTCTCTTTTCTTTATTCAGGTTACACAGAGGCCAAACTGATGAATGGTTCAGACTCCTGTTCTGGAAGAGTGGAGCTTTGGTTCATCAATAAATGGGGAACAGTGTGTGATGCATGCTGGGATATGAGAGCTGCCAGTGTCCTCTGTAGACAGCTGAATTGTGGGATTGCTGTGTCTGTTGTGGGATCAGACTGGTTTGGAGAGGGAAGTGGTGAAATCTGGGCTGATGTGTTTGATTGTGACGGGAATGAAACAAAACTCTCAGAATGTTCCATCTCTTCATGGAGTCGAGCTGAACATTCTCATAGACAAGATATTGGAGTCATCTGCTCTGGTGAGCTTATTTGACACTGAGAGCATAATGCTACTGAAAAACTCCATAATATACATTTTTTCACTGTGTTCTAACACAATTCGCATTTTAGTAAAATAAGAATTTCTCCTCAGGCTCCTCTCTGGCTGTTCATGATGGTCTGGTGCGGTTGTCTGGAGAGAGACAGTGTGAGGGGGAGGTGGAAGTTTCCATCCATCAGGTCTGGAGGAGAGTTCTGCTGGACTCCTGGAGTCTCACTGAATCCTCTGTGGTCTGCAGACAGCTGGGCTGTGGCTCTGTGCTGAACTTCTCCGGCTCCTCTTCATCCAGTCCTGAACACAGTCATGAGTGTGTGACGGGCTTCCAGTGCTCTGGGAGTGAAGCTCATCTGGGGAACTGCAGCTCTCCACAAACTCTCAACTGCAGCTCCACACAACAGCTGTCAATCACCTGCCTTGGTGAGAAGAACAACATCTGGGCAGAGTCTTCAGTTGTTAGTGATCACTAAAGTGTTTTTCTTTCTCTAAATATCAGGTCGTGGGTCCATCAGGCTGGTGGGTTCTGGGGGAGACTGTGCAGGGAGGCTGGAGGTTTTTCACAGCGGCTCATGGGGGACAGTGTGTGATGACTCCTGGGATATTAAAGATGCCCATGTGGTGTGCAGACAGCTGCAGTGTGGAGTGGCCCTCAGTAACCAGCAGGTACCAGCCTGGTTTGGTCCTGGTTCTGGACCCATATGGCTGGATGAGGTGGAGTGTGAGGGGAATGAGATGACGCTGTGGAGCTGTTCTTCTCCAGGCTGGGGAAAACATGACTGTCAACACAAGGAGGATGTAGGAGTCGTGTGCTCAGGTAAATAGTACTCAGTTGTGAAAAATTGTTATTCACTAACTTTTAAAATCTAAATTTTATCTTTAGATAAAATATTTATAATTTCATCTTTTTGGTTTATTTCAGTCATTCGTATACATGTAACATCCAGTGGTTGAAACAAATAGGATAAGAGCTGATATAGCGTTCATGTTTCCATCTAGAGTTTATAGAGATCAGGTTAACTGAGGGCTGTGAAGGGAATGTGGAGATTTTCTACAATGGATCCTGGGGTAATGTGTGTTTAAACCAGATGGACAGAGACACAGTGAGTTTGATCTGTCAAGAGCTGAACTGTGGAAAATCTGGTGCTTTGTCTGAATCTAAATCAAGAGTGGAATCAGCTCGTAACTGGCTGGATGAAGTGAAATGTCGACTACATGATTCAAATCTGTGGCAGTGTCCATCTTCACCCTGGGGACAGAATGACTGTGGTGAAGATGAAGTGGCTAAAATCACCTGCTTGGGTAAGACTGATGCATTTTCCATCTCTAAAAATACAACAGTAATAAATAACAGTACAAACAAAATATATAGATAATATAATTAGGGCTGTTAAATTTAACGTTAGCTCATGCGTTTTTGGGGTGGGGGTTATTTTTCAGTTTGATGTTAAAAATATTTAATGCAGCATCTATTTTTTTTTTACCATATTTCAGCTAGCATTACATTATATGATTGCGCTCTTATTCATGTAAATGCTTTTAAACCATTCAAACTTGACAAAATAGAACTCATTGTGGTACTGGCACGCTGTCTGTGAATCTCCAGTCTGTATCACACACACGACTCACGTGCACAGAAATCCGCGCCGGCCACATTGAGTTCTCTTTCAAACTTTAATGAACAAAAACACACAAAATTATGCCAAAATGCCTAATAAACCTGCTGATGTCTGTCATTAATGTTAATCAAAGAACAAAAGAAAAAGAGAAAATCATTCACTGCTCTTGACTGAATAACTTTTATAGCTTTAATAAGGATTAATCTATATTTAATTTATAATTTATGCAGTGAAGAATGTGAAGTTTTTGATAACTTTATTCAATCTCTATATTTCCTAACTGTTAGATCAAAATACAAAATCTACCATCTTTGTTATTTCTATATTAATTTGGAGATGATATGTGAAATTATTCAAATATAAAATATATATATTGAAAACATTAATGTTAGGTGCGATTTTTTTTTTTTTTTTTAATTGATTGACAGAACTAATTATAATATTGAACTAACTTGATTACAGAACAGGAGAGTCATGAGTCTCCTAGAAGCTACTTGTCATGCTCCACATCTCCACATCAGAGACAGTGTTCAGGTAAGTTCATCTGATGTAGAAGAACATAAAAATCACAACAGCCATTTGTGATGAATGCTTGTAATTTTTTGGGGGGAACCAAGAGGATTTAATATCACACCACACACATCCCGCACTGTAGGTGTCGCTGTTCTGACAGAACTCTGTTGGTCAATAATAATGTCTACTTGTCTGTGATTTTAGAGCATGTTCCTCTCAGACTGAGTGGAGGGGAGGGCCGGTGCTCTGGGAGGCTGGAGGTGTATCATAACGCTGTGTGGGGCTCAGTCTGTGATGATCTGTGGGACATCAGCGATGCTCAGGTGGTCTGCAGGCAGCTGCGTTGTGGAGCAGCATTGAGGGCTGATGGGAATTCAGTCTTTGGTGCTGGTGAAGGTGTTGTGTGGCTGAAAGGAGTCGAGTGCAGAGGGAATGAGATTCACCTGTGGGACTGTCCTCTCTCCCTGAAGAACCACACTGACTGCTCCAACAAAGATCACGCTGGACTCACCTGTGCAGGTCACAGCAAAACACTGATAAAATTTTATTCATTCATTGCTAATAATATTTGTGTATTAGTATGATATTGAATATGTTTGTGTCTGTTTTGTCAGATTTGTCAGTGTCTACTCCTGCCACAACAACATCATCTTCTCCTCCAGTTTCTCAGACAGTGAGCTCAACATCAGTCTCTCGTCCACAAACTCCTCCAGCAGCGTCTCTCTCTGTGCTTGTGATTGTACTGGGAGTTGTGCTCTTACTGCTCTTAGTGCCACTGCTTATACTGATTCAGCAGAACAGAGTGATGAGGAGAGGTAGGAGAGATCCAGAGACTGTCATATTGTGTCTTATTCAGTGTGTGATCAGTCATGTGTTGTGAACTGACAGCAGGTTTGTCTCTCTACACTCACAGCTCTCTCTAAGAGGAGACACAGGAGCACGACTGAGGCCGTTTATGAGGAGATTCATCACAGACCCACTAACATACACAGTCTCTTCACTCAGAGGGGTGAGTAAGTGTCATAATGTCCGATTTGTGGAGATCAACAGGGTAATCAGTTTATTCAGAGGGTGAGTGGAGTAAATCACATAGGTCCTTTTTTGTGTCACTTGTAATGATATAGGGTTAGTGCTATATGATCCAAATGATATGGGGATTTTGGCTGATTTGTGGTTTGTCTGATGGTTCTACTCAATAACAGGAAGTGTCCTTTCTACTGAACAGCATTCTGGGTATGAAGATGCTGATGAGCTTCTTTCAGGTTAGACGACTGAAATAGAATTATGTTACATACTACATACAGAAAAGAATGTGTGTTAAATAATTAAAAACATTCACTTAAGTTATCTTTAGAGTATAAATTATATAAATCATTCAGCACATAATTCAGATAAGGTTTTATTATTATTAATAATAATAGCAACAATAATAATATGCATGTATTTTATTTTTCAAAAGCAAAATCTGCTGTAGTAATGAAGACTGACTACTATGATGATGTCACCACCACTAAAGGACCAACAGGTCAATGACTTTGTTAACTGATCACAGAAATTCACTTAATTTAAATACCTATTTGGCCTGTGAATTAGTTTCTGTTTATTCTCTTTTCCTGTTAAATAATTTAGCAGAGCAACAAAACACACCAGAGAAATATGATGATGTAATCATTCCTGAACGGAGACATCAAGCTACAGGTTTATTTCTTTTAATTACTTCGACAGGTTTTAACACAATATATATACATATGTACAGTTTCAAAATCCAAAATTTTGTCCATTAATGGATGCATTTAATTTTTCATTATTTTATTGTAGATGACTTAGCAGAAAACTATGATGATGTTGTCATCATACGGCAGTTCTCCAATGATAAAAAAGGTGTGGGTTTCAAATTATACACTTCTACATTAGAACAGGGTTTTTTTTTTTTTTTTTTTCTCATTTTTCATCAAATTATAGTAGCATATAAAGTATGAAAACTTTTTTTTTCATGTAATTAATACTAGACACATTAATATCAGAGGGTGTTCAGGAGGAGTATGATGATGTGAAGAACGTCAGGGAATATATGAGTGACATGTTTGGTATGTTATTGACACCTTTTTTACTGAATAATTTTGGTTTAGCCTTTATAAGAGCTTTATATTATCAATTCATCTTGTTCTATCAGCTATTATCTATCAGATAATTTAAATGGACTGAAAACATTGTGTTCATTATAATACTTTATAAAGCATGTTGATACATGAATTTTCTCTTGTTTTCTAATAACAGACTATGATGATGTGGAGGAAGATCCAGGAAAACATGGAAGGGCTGTATAACTCAAACCACACACACCGCCTCAAATCAAAGTGTTTAAGTGGTCTGAAAAGTGTTTAAGATCATCCTCTATACTGTATGTTTTACCTGCAGTCCAGCAATGTTTTATGTTGAACTTTGTATTGAAATCTTTTAATTCAGCTACAATTTCTGAGAAAAAAAAAAAAAAAAATGCATTGCTTTAAAAATGTTTGAATTTTTTTCCAGATGTTTTTGCAGATCATGCTTTTATTATTATTATTATTATTATTATTATTATTTTGCTTTACATTTCTATCATGTCGCCTTAGAAATTTTAGTGAACAAAAACACAACAATTTAACAGTTTAGTTCTTTACTTTTAAGCCACCACAACCACAGTCTTCAATATTTCACAGCACCTTCAACTTATAAAAAATCCTTTTAAATGTAAACCCACTGCTGGTGGACTTTTATATTTTGCTAAAAATTGGTGGAATTTACTTTGGGAAATAAGTTTACAAACAGCAGCAATTATCAGAAAAGCATGTTCACTTTATGTTCTGCAGAAGGAGTGACTGTCAGAAACACGTGACTTGCACTGTGAGCTGAAACCTTCAGTGTTTATAACAGAGCTTTTTCAAATAGAGACCCTGTTTGTTTCATGCATTAGTTTTAGATTTGCTTCCAATTTAATTGTTGTTTTGAATTGATGTCCATGTTTTCTATTAAAGAGTTCAAATCAGACTGACTATGTGCATGGAAATGTGATTTTGGGGTGGGTGGGGGTATTGGGAAGGCTGAAACAATTTATTGCAACAAATTGTTTTTTTTTTTTTTGTTTTTTTTTTTTGTACACAAAAAAAAGTTCAATACAAGTTCAAGTTCAATACAGCCCTGAGCTTTCCTGTAGCTCAGTGGTTAGAGCATGGCACTAGCAATGCCAAGGTCGTGGGTTCGATCCCAGGGATTGTACATACTCAGATACAAATGTATAGTATAATGCAATGTAAGTCGCTTTGGATAAAAGTGTCTGCCAAATGCATAAATGTAAATGTACATTTCTGCAAAACAATGTTTCGTTATTCACAGATTGTCTCTCTTTCTTAGCATATTATTAACACCCAGTGCTCCTCAAGCCAGGGTGATTGTCAGTGTTTGTCATCTTTTCTCTGCAGACTTTGTGTTTCCCACATTTACTCTCATGACAGCTGGTGACTTTGTCAGCACTTTAAAAGGGACCTATTATGCAAAATTCCCTTGTTTGAACATAAATGTGTGTTGGCAGTGTGTGCACACAACCATCCTATAATGATAAAAATCCACCCACTCCTTTTTTTTTTTTTTTAATCCCTATAAATCATAAACAGTGTCTCAGAACAAGCCATTTGCAGATTCTGTACAAAGTGACATCACTGTACAGGCCCTGGCCACGACTGCTGACGGACACTGCTGTATCAGCATAGACCCGCCCTGAGCGAGTTGTACACAGTCCGCCATTGTCTTGACGTCGGAGCAGCTGTAGCGACAAGAATGTCTCGTAAGCTATTGAGGTGTTTTGTTTTTGGATGTAAGAGTGAACAGTAGTGATGGGAGAAACAAAGCATTTCAAAACTTTGAATGAATTGAGGCAATTGATTCGCAAAATGATTCACTGTTTTGAAGCGTTCAAAGCGCCACGTGCTGGTCAGAACAATGCAGTGAAAACTCAGCTCAAACATCCATTAAATCAGCTTTTACAAGACAACTGCAAATGTTTTGCTGAAAGCGTAATCTATTAAATGCAATTAGCAAATTATCTAACACCATTAAATATGAAGCGTTATTGTTATTTTATTAAATTGTAAGGCTTGTTTTGTTTGTTTAAAGGAGAGCTTGCTTAATTAGAACAGTAAGAGATTTTAACTACAACTTTTCGTTTTATTATACAAATGTGTCATTAAATGTCTACAAATGTATAAAACTGACCTGAGATCAGGTAAAAACCAATGGCTTTAACAGAGAGCATGGCCCGTAATGGCGAACCATTGACATTTCGAAACAGTTGTGACATAACGAAGCCTTGTTTACTGAAATCACATGGCTTTGGCAGTATGAGCTCTGAACCACTGATTCGAAACAAATAGTTCTCAAAGGTTTTGAAGCCTCACGAACCGCATTTCAAAAGCGCCCATCACTGAACATAGCAGTCTTCATTTACTCCCGACATCTGAGCCGTTCTGACATTGAACCCAGAAGCCTGAACTGTCTATACAACTTAAACAGCGTAGGAGACTGACAGGGGAGAGATGAAAATGTTGAATAAAGTCACTATTTTTGTTTAATATTAGTTGTTTCCATATTAGTTAAGATACTAATATGCCTCCTTTAGAAATGTGAAACTTTTTTTTTTTTTTAAATGTACCTTTCCAATGATAGACTTTGTACCTTTTTTATGAAAGTATATGTATTTAATTATTTAATCATTCTTATGGGCATATTTTTACATTAATGGATGCATTTTATTTTTTATTATTTTGTTGTAGATGCCATGCCAGATAACTGATGATGTCATCATCATGATTTGGTTCTCCAATTACAAAGCAGGTGTGGGTTTTAAATTTTCTAAGAATTTTCATATTATTATGGTATATAAATTATATGAACTTGGTATCATTGTTATATTGTCATTTTATATATTATTAAAATATATTATAATTTAGTGTATTGTGGGTTCATTGTGCAGGTATATTGAGTGCAGTGTGAAATTTTCTTCATGTATTTAATGGTTGATACATTTGTTTATTTTCTGACATACACTGAATCATTTTTATTTAGTATTTTTAATCATTTGTCTATTTCTCACTGCAAATATTGGTGTGTTCATATGTGAATTTGCTCTTGTTTTCTAATAACAGACTATGATGATTTGGAGGAGGAGCCAGAAAAACAGGGAGGGACTGAATGACTACAAATATCTACAGAGTTTAAGTGGTTCTATATATTAAATTTGAATATTTACTATTAAGCACTGAATACTGAAATCATTTTTTACTGAAAAATTATGTTTTCATCATGTTATATCTCTTGTGTCATTCTGAGCTGATGAAATGGTGTGCGTCGAGCAGAAGATGACGATGAGGATTCTGATTCCCTTTCGAAAGGGAACTCAACTCTGCGTTCGAGACGCATATGGGGAACGTCACTCGTGACCCGGTGTTCGAAAACCACTATCCAAAAAACTCCAATCCTATTGGCCGGCGACAGCCTATGACGTCATATGACGCGACCCGGAAGTATAAAAGAGCGCCTAGGGAAGCAATCAGTATCTTTCGTCTTTTCGGGACTGTTTGTGTTTCTGCCACTATCGTGCCACCTCGTCTTCTCACAAGGTATTTATCATGTCTGAGGACAAGACTAAACGTTTTAGGAAGTGTGCTGATCCGTGTCCGAGATTCTTGACACCGGAAGATACACACAACCTTTGCGTTCATTGTCTGGGGGAAGAACACGCACGGACAGTGCTTGAGGGCACTGTCTGTGTGAATTGTAAGCGTTTTCCTATGAAAACGCTCCGTTCTCGCCTGGCCCTCTTCTCGAGGGAAGGGGTGTCGGCATCTGTGCCCGGTGGGTCTAGCCCCGTTCGTGCTGAGGCAGAGCGGCGGCTGCATTCATGGGGCTCACAGATGGAGCTCACCGCGGAGTTTGAGAGGGGTGTTACTGTCTCTCAGCCTCCTGCGGCGGCTGGAGGGATGAGCTCCTGGATGACGATGATGTCTTATCTTTGACATCATCGGATCCAGGAGCGAGTGTTCTTCTGGCAGCTAGCCCCCGAGAGCAGGAGATGGCGGTGGAGGAAGAAGCGAGTGAGACAGCTTCTTTCTCCAGGCCTCCTTGCCCAGCGTATGCTGAGTTACTGGAGGTTATGGAGCGCGCTGCGGGCAGACTGCAGCTGCCGTGGGTGCGTGAAAGGAAAGAGGTCGTTCGTGGTAGGTTGGACGAACGGTTTCTTTCTGACCATAACCCCGTAACTCCGGTGAGCCTTCCGTTCCTTCCGGATCTCCATGTTGAGATCGAGAAGGCATGGAAGAACCCGTACTCGGCGAGAATACATTCACATCAGCGGGGAAATTTCGCTGATGTGGAGGGATTACGCCAGCACGGGTATGTGTCGATGCCGCCTATTGACGAGACGTTTGCGAACTATCTCGTCACTGGCAGTGCACCGACACTAAAAGCTCCGGTCCTGCCGTCTAGACCTCTTAAGATGACATCTCGTCTGAACGGCAGGGCATACGCTGCTGCAGGTCAGGCTGGTGCGGCTTTGCACTCCATGGAGGTGTTGCAAGCTTACCAGGCGGACCTGCTGAAGGATCTGGATCAGGGGCAGGGTTTGTCCCCTGATGCGGTAGCTGAGCTGCGCCGCACTACGGATCTCGCTCTCCGGGCCACCAAACAGATGGCCGCCTCGATCGGTCGATCAATGGCGGCCATGGTGGCCACGGAGAGGCATCTGTGGTTGAACATGGCGGACATCGGAGAGAAGGAAAAGGGCTTTCTCCTCGATGCCCCAGTCTCGCCTTCGGAGCTTTTCGGCGGCTCCGTTGAGACGGTTGTTGGAAAGTTCAGAGAGGCAAGGGCGCGCTCAGCAGCTTATAAAAATTGCATACCGCTCAGATCCGATTCTGGGCCCAGACAGCCGGGAGGCCCTGGTCCGTCTCGAGCCAAGGCTCAGAGACAGGGCCAGCGATCCAGTGTCGCTGCTCAGCGCCTCCTCCACCTCGGAGTAAGTCGCAAAAGCGGCGGGATACGAGGAAGAGGAAGCAAGACTTAAGGGAGGTGATCGAGCACAGGCGCCAGCAGCGCCGGTGATCGGTCTCCTCTCTGGCGGAGGTAGATTAATTTCTACTCCCGCCCCTCTTCCCCGGCCTCCCGGGAATCTTTTATTAACTGTGCATGTTCAGGAGACACCTTTGAACAGTCAGGCTGACGGCTGGGCCCATGATGAGTTTTTCTCTGACGGCCCGCCTTCTGGCTTGATAGTGAAAGGGTTCTTGGCTTAGAACCAGGATTCTATCCTTCCATCTATGTCAGAAGGGAAAGTCCAGGTAAGACAAGGTTCAATTTATTTCTTAATATTTGACCTTGTTTTGTTCCTGTGTATATATATTTTCCTGAACATGTAACAGTGAAATATGTTTAGGGGTTTTTGGGCAAGGAAAACTGAAGTGGTTTTTAAGTTGACTGAGCAGGCCACAAAATGGCTGCCGTTTAGTCTTCTTTAGCTTCTCAGCTATTTTCAGTATAGTTTGGGCTGGCACTTTCTACTTCAGTTTACATGTATCGGTGGCCTCTTTCGGCCACCTGACATGGCTGCTTGTGAACTTCGCTTTCTTTCTCCTTCTATGAGATTTGGAAGCGAATAACAGGCTTTATTAGGCTGTTTGGTGCCTGTTTTGTTCTAGGCCCATAGCTTAGCGGCCAGGCTAGAGCTAGGTTTACTGTGTTATTTTTTCAATAACCCCTTTTTATATATTATCCTCTGGATATATATAGTTCCTAGTTCTGGCCTCCTCCTGAGGGAGTTGTTAGGCCGTATGCCCATTACCCCCTTGCTATGTAGGTGCAATTGTGAGTTTAACAGCTAAGTGTAGACTGTTTTTAGACTCCCTGTTGCTGTTATCTCAGGTGGATTAGGCCCTTATCTTTGCGTAGATAAGTTATGCAGTTGTGCTAGGCCCCACTTTCTAGAACATCTATGCTATGGGAATTGTATTTTTTCCTCTGAGCTACTTGTTTTCTTAAACAAGTTTGAGTTGACGTTGCTAAAGTGTTAGCTTCCGTCCTCTTTGGCTCGGTACAGATTTGAGAATCTGTATGGAGAAAATTATTTCCTCTTCAGAAATAGCATTTTCATCAAAGCATTGGATTGCTTTGGATGTTCTAGACTTTTGCCCTTCATTATGTGTGAGCTTACGTATGCTGCCTCAGGTTAGCACCTGCTCTCATTCAGCGGGCTTTCAATTAGCCGCTTTAGAGACTTTGATGACTTTATTCCCCATTAGTAGGTTTATTGTTGTCACTGAGTGCTTTACCTGTTGGCTTGCATACTCAGGGTGGTAGTACCACTTTCTGAGGAAAGATGGTTGCTATTAACCCCTTTTTTGTGGTCTTTTAACGGTTATTTGCATATAACTTAGATTGTAGGCCTGTTTATCTAGCCTCCTTCTAGTTAGCATTTGTTGTCATGCATGCTGTTACTTGATCAGTGTTTGCTCACATATCTACACTGCCACAGGCCTTGCCATGTGTTGTTTGAGGTGTAGGCCTTATGGGCCTTCCTTAGACCATTTGGCTTGTTTGGTTCTCTTTAGCCTTCTTATGTTAGGGTACATTGCCTGTTGGAATGTGTAGCTTAGCTCAGGTTGCAGTTAGCTTTTTGGTTTAAGCTGGTTCCCTGTAGCTTGGTTCCTTAATTCACGTGCTGTAGCCTCGTGTTGTTGAAATGGTAGGCCCCTTTAGGCCTCCTTTTTAATTAACATGTTGGCACAGTTGTGTTTTTATCCTGTTTAAGGGCTGAACGCCACTTGTCACTGAGATTGTAGGCCCCTTTAGGCCTCTTTTTTAGTTTGGCTTGTTGGCAGGATGCTCGGGAAACCATACCACCATCGGCCACGCCCCATCGCTGACGGATAGGCCCTAAACAGGCCTGTTCACGATGTATGGCAGCGTTTTATGTATTCCCTCTTTGGAAAAATCGCTGAATACATGGCCCATTGGTTGGTATGGTTATGGTAGCCACTTGCTGATGCCACGTGTTTACTAAGGTAGGCCTACTTCGGCCTCCGGTGTAGCATGTGGAGTTCAGTCATATACTCCTCTCGCGGTGAGAGTATTAGGGTGCTTTTACCGAGTACTTTTGAGTGGCTGGCCCCTCAGGGTGAATGTTGTGGTGAAACCTTACTGAGGTTTGGTTTAAACTACATCTGCCTCCTTGAGTCTGATTCCTACTCTAGTTGAGCTGAATAGCCACCTAGCGCCTAGGGTGGATCTATCGTGCTCCTAGAAATGGCCACTGGACTTACGCCGTATGTCTTAGAGGTTGCTAGGCCTTATGGGCCGCCCTTTTGAACATACTGGTGTATGTTTGTGTATATTTCTCTTTGAGAATCATCTATATACACTTCTGGTTGGCCAGAGGCCCAGGTGATAAATCTAACCTCCTATGGTTCGGTTATTTGTCGGACTTGGTGCCTAAAAACACTACCACGAGCTGATGCCACGTGTCTGTTAAGGTTATAGGCCCATCCAGGCCTTCCTTAAATACGTGTTGGCGTATGTTGTACTCCTCTTGCTTTAAAGAGTAAAAAGGTGCTTTTACTGAGTACACTGCTCGTTGGATTGTGTTAGGTGGATTGTCATGCGGGCACATTTGCAGCCTCTTTCGCTGCCTTTGAAGTTGTCTGTCTGCCCCGGCAAGACAGCTGTTCAGAGTGGCCCCTCCAGGCCACTTTCTGAATTTACTTCTGTTTCTTATATAGCTACTATCATGCTGTAGGCCCCTCTTCGGCCTCCATGATTATGTGCCCATTGCATGGTCTACCTGTTAGGTGAGCTTTGTACTTCCCTATTAGGGTTATGTTTGTAATAGTGCTTAGCTCCCTAAGCTGATCATGGCGGTAGGCCTTAATCAGGCCTCCTCCTAAGATTCAGCCCTAGGCTGGTTTGTGCTCCCCTGTATGAACAGGCGTTTAGCGCACAGCCTCCTCAGTGCGTTATTTAAGCGCTGAGTAGATCCTAGGATGAGCGGATTATACTCCCCTCAATACGAGGGTTCATAGCACTCAGCTGAGTTCTGCTCTTCAGGATGCCCGTCTCTACGCGTGGGTTTGAGTTGCTCCTGCCTCTTTGCAGTCGCTCTTACCTGCTCTCTTCTATGAAGAATGCGTTATGGAGACTCTGTACTCAGACAGGGTTGGCCAAGACTAAGTTTGTCTTATAACAGACCAGGTCGGCCTCCCTGGTGGCATTGAGGGTGACTTCGTTCCCCTCTAGTGACTGGTCGGGGTTCCTTTTGGTTCCTTGACCACATTCCCTTAAAGAGACCACTTTATCTGCGGAAAAGTTGGTCTCACATGCCTCTAGCGGTCTCGGTAGGCCTTTTTCCTCTGGAGGGCCTTCCGTAGGCTCAGCTTGGGCTGTTGGCCTTAGGGAATGCTGTCACTGACAGCCAGGTGTGACCCGAGGGGGAGTTGCTGCAGTTTCTCAGGAAATTGTTTTCTTGTCCCAGCCATTCTTTGGCATGCACTCTCCTCAAGCATGGCGGCGTGGGTATATCGTTCCCCATATGCGTCTCGAACGCAGAGTTGAGTTCCCTTTCGAAAGGGAACGTCTCAGGTTACGTATGTAACCATGGTTCCCTGAGAACAGGGAACGAGACTCTGCGTTTCCCTGCCATGCTTCGGGCTGCCTGCGGAACAGTCCCTCAAAGACGATTGATACTGACTGCTTCCCTAGGCGCTCTTTTATACTTCCGGTCGCGCCATATGACGTCATAGGCTGTCGCCGGCCAATAGGATTGGAGTTTTTTGGATAGTGGTTTTCGAACACCGGGTCACGAGTGACGTTCCCCATATGCGTCTCGAACGCAGAGTCTCGTTCCCTGTTCTCAGGGAACCATGGTTACATACGTAACCTGAGACGTTTTTCTAATAAAACTCATCACCAGTAGGTTTATAACTTCAGTTGAGGGAGAAATTATCTCAATTCAAACATTTATATGGAATTAGATACTGCAGCTGACTTGTTGACATATTATGTACTTTATATTGTGCTTTGTTGTTAATATCCTTTTTCCTCTTTTCTTTTTTTCTTTTTCTTTCTCACAGTTGCTGTGCTGGTAGAGTGGAGGTTCTTCATAGAGGTCAGTGGGGAACAGTGTGTGGTGATCTCTGGGATATGGCTGATGCTGCAGTGGTGTGTAGAGAGCTGGACTGTGGAGAACCTGTAGATGCTCTGGGTGATGCTCATTTTGGACCAGGATCAGGACCAATCTGGATGAGTTATGTCACGTGTACTGGATCAGAGTCAGCACTGAAGAACTGTAGGTCAACAGGATGGGGTAAAAGCAACTGTGATCATACTGAAGATGCTGGAGTCATCTGCTCAGGTAAACTACTCCATTCTGCACCATATTATTACATCACTAAAGATGTACCCGATCTTCAAGCAGAAGGAACTGGATGAAATATTCTGAATGATCAATCCACAATCTGATTTGTGATGCAGTCTGGAATCATAACCACACCATTTTTGTTCTTCTGGTCTGAGGAGTTTGTTCTTCTGGTCCCCACTGAGCCTGATTTCTCCAAGACTTTTTCCTCCATTTCTGTCACCAGTGGAGTTTGGGTTCTTTGACACTGTCACCTTTTGTCTTGCTTAGTCTGGGACACTTAATATTCAACAATATTATTGATTTGACTGCACTGACACTATCAGACTGAACTGAGCTGGATGATGACATCACTGTTTTCTGCTTTATTGCTGAATTGAACTCATTCCATAATTGATGAACTTTACACAGTTACTGAACCGAACTGAATCAACACTGAACTATTGTCTTTTTAGAGCTGCTTTACAGTAGAATTGAATTCTGTTTGCATCATTAAAACATTATTTTCTGCTTTGAAACAATCTGTATTGTATAAAGTGCTATAAATACAGGTTGCTTGACTTGACTTTACCTGTGTGTAATCTTAAATCTCATGGCTCGCATGTTACTTTCAAAACTTGTTTGTCAAGTTGTGGATTTGGAAATATATTTAGACATTCTCAAATACAGCTCTTTGTAAAGGTTTAGATTTTTTTTTTTTTTTTTTTTTTTTAAATGTTGATGTGTCAGTTTTTGCATTAATTTTATTAGTCAAACCTGAACACAGAGAAAGACATTTTGTTACACATAACAATTGAACAAAAATGAACAGGAATGCTTTATTAATCAACTTGATTTCCTGATTACATCTTATTTGAGTCTTCTGGCGGTGTGTGTATGTGAGGAATTGGAAGCAAACAGAATAATGAATTAAATAGTATTTTTTCAGGATTATTTGAACAGAAAGTTTAGTGTTTATTTGAAATTAAATATTTTGTAACATTATAAATTACTTTACTGCCATTTTAAACAATGCATCCTTGCTGAGTAAAATTAATTTTGTTTCAAATAAAATCTTACTGACCTCAAATCACGACTGTTCAAGTTTAAACCACCCATTCACTGTTGTTTCTCTGTATCTCACTTAAACGTGTATATACTTATGTATATGTTTCTTAACATATTTGCTTCTGTTTTTTTTTCCTCAATCTTTCTCACTTTAAAATGTAAGATATATATATATAACGTAGTAGAGGAATTTTTATTCATCAAGTGTACCAGTTTTTTTTTTTTTTTTAAACATTAAATCATTTAAGTGATCTGTGATTTTATAAGACAAATCACTTCTGCAAGTGTGGTAAACATTGTAATTGTTCTTCTAAGTAGCTTTAGACAACATAGGCCTGGTTTCACAGACGGCTTAGCCTAAGCCAGGATTAAGCCTTAGTTCAATTAGGATATTTCAGTAGCTTTTAGAAACATACACTAGAAAAAAAAAAAAAAAAAAAAATTCTGGTGTGCATCTTCAGACAAAACAATGCTCTGACATATTTTGAGATATGTCAGTGCAAGTCGCTCTCAGTTAAAACAGCTCAAACATGCATTTTAGTCTAGGACTAGCTTAAGCCTTGTCTGTGAAACCGGGGGATAGTGTCACATACTGGACAAGAACCAATAAATTGTAGATAGGAAGAGACCATATGACTGCCGTTTAAAACCAACCACAGTTAGTTTATACCAGCTGTGGCTAACGTTGGTCCTGGAGAGACACAGTCCTGCAGAGTTCAGTTTCAACCCTAATCAAACACACCTGAACAAGCTAATCAAGGTCTGAAGGGTTGCTAGAAAGCTACAGGCAGGTGAGTTTTTATCAGGGTTGAAGCTAAACTCTGCAGGACTGAGGCTCTCAGGACCGACCTTATATATAATGTTTAGGAGAGGGTTTATTTGAGATATGTTATGCTATTTTCTCATATGTTATGCCTTCTTCATCTTTATTTAGTATCTGTTTCATTGTTTGCTATTTTAATGTATGAAATACCACTGATGCTATCAAAGCTACATTTTCTATCATTGTAATATCTGTGGAGGTTCATTTATTTCATTGTTCAAATATACAGTGTTTGAATGTGGAAGTATGAATGTGCAAAACAAGGTGCTTTAGCAGAAATGTAGTTCACTGGCTCTCTCTGCTGGTCACAAGGTGAACAACATGCTCATCTTCACTGAAAATTATATTTTTTTCTGGGTCACCTGAAAGAAAACACTTTTGTGCAATTAAGTAAATTTCACATTAGTTACAGGAATTATTTTGAGATATAGATTAAATGTTTCACAAAATTATTATATTTTTCTGCCTGTCATTAGTGTATAGTGTAATAAGGGCTTACTTGTGTTCTGTGCGCTTAGTAAAGATTTACTTAAATGGTTTTGTAAAAGAGTATTAATTTTACAGAGTTGAGTTTATTACATGTTAATGTCATACTAACATATGTACACTAATAGACAGTGTTTAGGACATTCACAGTTAGTTATCAGTGCTTTTATCTCGTCTCTGCAGGTGTTGGGCTTTGATGCTGTAAATAAACTGGAGAGTTTCCTGTCTCCTGTAAGTCAAATATATGTGTGTGTGTGTGTGTGTGTCTGTGTAGGGAGGAGGAGTTCATCAGCACTGACAGTTTTGATATGGAGAAAATCATAAAAGCCTCCTCTGATTTGTCACTGAAGTTGTTTGATGGTTTCCTCTGTTGTGTCTAATAAGGTAACAGCGAGTGTGATTGGAGGGTGTTGGACCTCTTTCTCTCTCATTAAGGGGTGTGAGAGGATGCCTGTACTTCTGTATCATCAGTGCGGAGAAGCTTGAACTGCATGTTGAATTAATCAAGCAGAGAGAGATGGAGAGATTCCTGACACTCATTTTACTGACTACAGTTGTAAAACTCATCACAGCTGGTAAGTGCACATGAAGGTAAAGAGATGAAGTTATTTTTAGGAATGAAGGTGTCAGACTGTTATTTAATCACTTAAAATTAAACTATACTGTAATGTGTGTGTTTTTTTTATGTCTGTGTAATCGCATTATCATAATACTTTAAATGTGCTCCTGTGTTTAACAGGCAATTTTTCCTTTCTTTCTCTTTCTCTCTCTGTCTCTCCCATTCATAAAGAGCTATAAATAAGTTTTACATGATGGTCTTCTTTTTATTCATTATAATATCATTATCAAAATAATGTTATTATTTGTTATTTACAGAAACCCTAAAAGGTCATTTATTATTATTGTGTTTTTGCCTTGTTGTCTTGTGATCGTAATAATTTTGCAGGTGATATCAACATCATAAATTTTGTCTCAATGTTCTGTTTAAAAAAGAATCACACATTGCTCACCTTTTCTCTGGTTGCAAATTCGTCATGTGTCAAACATCATTCTATAATCATGCAGACATCTCAGTCCCTCGAGCTGGGTGGCAGTAAAATTAATCATATATTTGGAGTTCTCATTTGATAAACATTCATTTGGAAATATTAGTGACAGACATGTTAGCTTGAGTGAGTCCCATGAATAATAATAAATAAGAGGAAGTATTGAACTCTGAATATTCTTTTAAATGTCCCATTTTGCCACTTGTCCCACTTTGTACTGCTATGAATTAAACTCTCATCCCTTCATCTCTCTCTTTATTACTGCTTAATATTTAGACGGTGTGAATGTGAGGTTGGTTGGTGGTCACAGTCGCTGTGCTGGTAGAGTGGAGGTTCTTCATAGAGGTCAGTGGGGAACAGTGTGTGATGATGAATGGGATTTGGCTGATGCTGCAGTGGTGTGTAGAGAGCTGGACTGTGGAGAACCTGTAGATGCTCTGAGTGATGCTCATTTTGGACAAGGATCAGGACCAATCTGGATGAATTATGTCAAATGTGCTGGATCAGAGTCTACACTGAAGAACTGTGGGTCATTAGGATGGGGTAAAAGATACTGTGATCATACTGAAGATGCTGGAGTCATCTGCTCAGGTAAACTATTTTACATATTCAAATTCATATCTTTGTAAGATTTTTTTGTGCTTCCATATTGGTTTATAATTTTTAAAGAATTTGATTTTAAAATGTTGACTTCAATAATAGATTTTATATTAGTTTTTGTGTGTGTGTGTGTGTGTTTACATCATTTATTAATTAAAAGACAAACACTATAATGGCTTTTATGTACAAATCTTTATCTTGAAGCCCCATAAATAAGTCATGCTTTTGTTTATCTGTGTTCTCTTATGTAGAAGTCAGGCTGGTTGGAGGTTCTCGCTGCTCTGGGAGGTTAGAGATACTTGATGATCAGACGTGGGTTTCAGTGTGTGCTGCTGCCTTTGACCAGCAGGATGCAGAGGTTGTGTGTAGAGAGCTGGACTGTGGGGCTCCTGTACAGGTGCTGGGAGAAGATGCTTTTGGCAAAGGAGACGCTCAGATGTGGACACAAGAGATTCAGTGCAGAGGAAATGAGTCTCAGATTCACCTCTGTCCAACATCACCATCACATGAAAACAACTGTTCCCATGAACACAGCATTGGTTTGCTGTGTACTGGTAAGAGTTTAAACTACAACAAAGCACATTAATTTCATTTTATTATAACATTTTAAGTTTACACTTGCTTTTTCTCTTACATTGACAGACATAGTAAATGTGAGGTTGGTTGGTGGTCACAGTCGCTGTGCTGGTAGAGTGGAGGTTCTTCATAGAGGTCAGTGGGGAACAGTGTGTGGTGATGGTTGGGATTTGGCTGATGCTGCAGTGGTGTGTAGAGAGCTGGACTGTGGAGAACCTGTAGATGCTCTGAGTGATGCTCATTTTGGACTGGGATCAAAACTGTTTTGGATGTATAATGCGATGTGTACTGGCTCAGAGTCTACACTTAAGAAATGTGGATTCTTCAAACCATCTGATCCTGATGTGTGTCTTAATAAGAGCGCTCAGGTCATTTGTTCAGGTAAGCTAAAGCTAAAAATCCAGTCCTAATGTACTAAACAACTGCACCAAAAGCAGTCATAATTTCATTTTTTGTGAGCATTTTCCATCTTCTTTTTACCACACAAACTGTTACATTAGGCTGTAATAATCATGGACCTTGTTGAAAATAAACTTTAGAAACTTTTTTCTAACTCTACATTTTAATATAATGCTCTGAAAGGATTCATTCATGGATATTATTGACATGAAAATGTGGGCAGATTTTTACAGAAACTATAACTATATGCTTTTTTCTATATGAGCCATTTTTGTATCTTACTTTCAAGGGCTTTTTCAAGTAAATATACTTTATTTTAGAAGATAAAGGAAAATATGATTTCTCATTATATGACTAATATATTGATTATATGACTGACTCATTATTGAAGTTTAAACTTCAAATTTTGTTCTTTCCTGTGTTGTTCTTTCAGAAGTCAGGCTGGTTGGAGGTTCTCGCTGCTCTGGGAGGTTAGAGATACTTGATAATCAGACGTGGGTTTCAGTGTGTGCTGCTGCCTTTGACCATCAGGATGCAGAGGTTGTGTGTAGAGAGCTGGACTGTGGGGCTCCTGTACAGGTGCTGGGAGAAGATGCTTTTGGCAAAGGAGACGCTCAGATGTGGACACAAGAGATTCAGTGCAGAGGAAATGAGTCTCAGATTCACCTCTGTCCAACATCACCATCTCATAAAAACACCTGTTCATATGAAAATGATGTTAGCTTGCTGTGTGCAGGTTTGAGCATTTTTTTTTTTTAATAAACTGAATTCAAATTTAATGTTCCCAAAATCTACACTAAATATTAGTTAATTTTATTATAGTTTAAATTTTGTTTTTCCTCATTCTTTCACTAAGTCCATATGTCTTTACTTCCTCTTTATTCATTTTATAGACAACATGAGAGTGAGGTTGGTTGGTGGTCACAGTCGCTGTGCTGGTAGAGTGGAGGTTCTTCATAGAGGTCAGTGGGGAACAGTGTGTGGATTTGGTTGGGATATGGCTGATGCTGCAGTGGTGTGTAGAGAGCTGGACTGTGGAGAACCTGTAGATGCTCTGGGTGATGCTCGTTTTGGACTGGGATCAGGACCAATCTGGACAAATCGCAAGTTATGTACTGGATCAGAGTCTACATTGAAGAACTGTGCATCAGTAAAATGGGGTTCTTATAACTGTGATCATACAAAAGATGCAGGAGTCATCTGCTCAGGTAAATTGCTCTAAACCCTGACCTATTTTTATTTCACTGATGATCCACTTGCTTTAAAAGGATAGAAAAATGAAATGAAAATTCAGGCATCATTTACTTATGACTTTGATCTGTGGAGCACAAAATGTATTTTATTATTATTATTAATTATTATTATTTTACTTTCATTATATTGAAATGAGTGCCAGGATATTCTGTAAAATTACCCTTTTATGTTCCATGAAAGAAAGTCAGATGAGTTTGGATTGACATGCGATTGAGTAATTTGATTATTTTACTACTTTGTGGTAGACTAGTAATGACAAGAATAACACATTTAACAAATAAACAAAATTGAAACATTTGTTGTCATTTGCTACTTCAGGTGTCAGGCTTTTCGGAAACTCCAGTTGCTCTGGGAGGTTAGAGATACTTGATGATCAGTCGTGGGTTTTAGTGTGTGCTGCTGCCTTTGACCAGCAGGATGCAGAGGTTGTGTGTAGAGAGCTGGACTGTGGGGCTCCTGTACCGGTGCTGGGAGAAGATGCTTTTGGAAAAGGAGATGCTCAGCTGTGGACACAAGAGATTCAGTGTAGAGGAAATGAGTCTCAGATTCACCTCTGTCCAACATCCTCAATCAAAAACAGCTGTTCAAATGATAATTACCAGGGGTTGTTCTGTGCTGGTGAGTTAAAAGAATATGAGAGTAATATCAAACCTTTTACTCATAGGGTGCATCTCAGTCAGCTCCCTAGTTCAGTAGTCAGAACACTGACCAGTGCACAAGCCATTTTAAGGGCTGTTTCAATCATAAAATCCTTTGAGTGCACTGGAATGTTCACTCTCTTTAAATCCCACAATGCACTCCAAAAACCAGATGCTCACTATGTTCCCTTAATGGAAATTCTGAAGTGCAAAACAAATCGCACAAACCAACACAATATCAACACAATATTATCATGACATGTGATAGAAGATTTGAACAGACAAACCGTTATTTAATATGTCAGCATAAGCATTAGTTGATAGATAGTGAACAGTTTAGTTAATATTTATAATTACAATGTGTCTAAAATGTTGCAGAGATATATAACAACAAGTAAAGTATATTTCATAATGTACTTTAACCAACATAAAAAAAATAATAATAATAAAATAAAAAAGTCAGAAAGATATTGGTCCTGTGTGTTGTTAATAAACACCAGGGGTGACAAGACATGCACCAAGTCATGTCACCAGAAACTGAATAGTGTCCTAAAGTGTAGTGTGATAGTGTGTTTTACCAGTGCCTGAATTTGTGTACACAATATACTAATACGTGAACTAGTGTGCTTGTGGAGATGCACCCATAGTCTCTATCTGTATTCTTCTGTCACTTAGATAAAAAGAATGTGAGGTTGGTTGGTGGTACCAGTCCCTGTGCTGGTAGAGTGGAGGTTCTTCATAGAGGTCAGTGGGGAACAGTGTGTCATAAATCCTGGGATATGGCTGAAGCTGCAGTGGTGTGTAGAGAGCTGGACTGTGGAGAACCTGTAGATGCTCTGAGTGATGCTCATTTTGGACCAGGATCAGGACCAATCTGGATGAGTACTGTGTTATGTACTAGAACAGAGTCTACACTGAAGAACTGTAGGTCATCAGGATGGAACATACATTCGTGTACTCACAATTATGATGCCAGTGTCATCTGTTTGGGTTAGTAATTTAACTGATTGTCCATGAATTTGTTGTGACAAAAAGAATATTTTGTTTGGAAAACTCTAAATGTTTGTATGGTTATTGTATTTAACTATTAAGCATTTTTGTATTTGTCTACTGTGCTCTGTCATTCCTGTAATATGAACAGGTCATAAAGCTTCCAGACTCGTTAATGGATCTCACCTCTGCTCTGGGAGGTTAGAGGTACTTCATAATCAGACGTGGGTTTCAGTGTGTGCTGCTGCCTTTGACCAGCAGGATGCAGAGGTTGTGTGTAGAGAGCTGGACTGTGGGGCTCCTGTACAGGTGCTGGGAGAAGATGCTTTTGGCAAAGGAGACGATCAGATGTGGACACAAGAGATTCAGTGCAGAGGAAATGAGTCTCAGATTTCATTTTGCTCAACATCATCATCACACAAACACAGCTGCATCAGTGACAATAATGTGGGTCTGATCTGTTCAGGTACATTATAAATATTCGGTGTCTCTTCATTTGTATCTGAAACAACATGTCTTCTCTGTCAGCTGCATTTGACTTTTCACTTTATTTTAACTTCTCTGCTCTTTATTCAGGTTACACAGAGGCCAAACTGATGAACGGTTCAGACTCTTGTTCTGGAAGAGTGGAGCTTTGGTTCATCAATAAATGGAGCACAGTGTGTGATGCATGCTGGGATATGAGAGCTGCCAGTGTCCTCTGTAGACAGTTGAATTGTGGGATTGCTGTGTCTGTTGTGGGATCAGACTGGTTTGGAGAGGGAAGCAGTGAAATCTGGGCTGATGTGTTTGATTGTGACGGGAATGAAACAAAACTCTCAGAATGTTCCATCTCTTCTTGGAGTCGAGCTGAATGTTCTCATAGACGAGATGTTGGAGTCATCTGCTCTGGTAAACTTATTTGACACAGAGAGCATTGTGCTACTGGAAAACTGTCTTTAATATATAACAAAATTCTTATTTTAGTAAAACATAAGATCTTCTCCTCAGATTCCTCTCTGGCTGTTCATGATGGTCTGGTGCGGTTGTCTGGAGAGAGACAGTGTGAGGGGGAGGTGGAAGTTTCCATCCATCAGGTCTGGAGAAGAGTTCTGCTGGACTCCTGGAGTCTCACTGAATCCTCTGTGGTCTGCAGACAGCTGGGCTGTGGCTCTGTGCTGAACTTCTCCGGCTCCTCTTCATCCAGTCCTGAACACAGTCATGAGTGTGTGACGGGCTTCCAGTGCTCTGGGAGTGAAGCTCATCTGGGGAACTGCAGCTCTCCACAAACTCTCAACTGCAGCTCTCCACTAACTCTCAACTGCAGCTCCACACAACAGCTGTCAATCACCTGCCTTGGTGAGAAGAATAACATCTGGCAATATTCTTCAGTTGTTAGTGATCACTAATGTGATTTTCTTTCTCTGAATATCAGGTCGCGGGTCCATCAGGCTGGTGGGTTCTGGGGGAGACTGTGCAGGGAGGCTGGAGGTTTTTCACAGGGGCTCATGGGGGACAGTGTGTGATGACTCCTGGGATATTAAAGATGCCCATGTGGTGTGCAGACAGCTGCAGTGTGGAGTGGCCCTCAGTAACCAGCAGGTACCAGCCTGGTTTGGTCCTGGTTCTGGACCCATATGGCTGGATGAGGTGGAGTGTGAGGGGAATGAGACGTCCCTGTGGAGCTGCTCTTCTCCAGGCTGGGGAAAACATGACTGTCAACACAAGGAGGATGTAGGAGTCGTGTGCTCAGGTACACAAGCAGAAATGTTTGCCATAGATGTATTTAAAAAAAAAAAAAAAAAAAACCCTACATTTTAACAACACTTTAACATATTATTAGGCTGATGTAATATTTTAGACAGCATGGATTACCCTTGTATTAACCAGTTATTTTGGTGATATTTTAGATTTAGCATAACCAGAATTGCTCTTGTTTTAAGGCACATCTTTTTTCAATCTAGAGTTTAAAGAGATCAGGTTAACTGAGGGCTGTGAAGGGAATGTGGAGGTTTTCTACAATGGATCCTGGGGTAATGTGTGCTGGAACCAGATGGACAGAGACACAGTGAGTCTGATCTGTCAAGAGCTGAACTGTGGAAGATCTGGTGCTTTTTCCAATTCTATACCAAGACTAGAATCAGCTCCTAACTGGCTGGATGAAGTGAAATGTCGACCACATGATTCAAATCTGTGGCAGTGTCCATCTTTACCCTGGGGACAGAATGACTGTAATGAAGATGAAGTGGCCAAAATCACCTGCTCAGGTAAGAATACAGTAGTAATCCGTTAACATTATTGAGTGTATGAACAAAATGTATTTATAATATTGATTTAACTACAATTACAGAACAGGAGAGTCATGAGTCCCCTAGAAGCTATTTGTCATGCTCCACATCTCCACATCAGAGACAGTGTTCAGGTAAGTTCATTTGATGTAGAAGAAAATAAAAATCACAACAGCCATATGTGATGTGTATGTAATTTTGAGCTTGGGGCACCAAGTGGATTTAATATCACACCACAGACATACCAAACTGTAGATGTCGCTGTTCTGACAGAACTCTGTTGGCCAATAATGTGTCTACATGTCTGTGATTTTAGAGCATGTTCCTCTCAGACTGAGTGGAGGGGAGGGCCGATGCTCTGGGAGGCTGGAGGTGTATCATAACGCTGTGTGGGGCTCAGTCTGTGATGATCTGTGGGACATCAGCGATGCTCAGGTGGTCTGCAGGCAGCTGGGTTGTGGAGCAGCACTGAGGGCTGATGGGAATTCAGCCTTTGGTGCTGGTGAAGGTGTTGTGTGGCTGAACGGAGTCGAGTGCAGAGGGAATGAGATTCACCTGTGGGACTGTCCTCTCTCCCTGAAGAACCACACTGACTGCTCCAACAAAGAGCATGCTGGACTCACCTGTGCAGGTCACAGAAAATCAATTTTAGATAATTTTAGAGTGAATAAAATTTGTGTATTTCCATGATTTTTAATGTCTGTTTTTTTTAATGTCTGTTTTGCCAGATTTGTCAGTGTCCACTACTCCTGCCACAACAACACCATCTTCTCCTCCAGTTTCTCAGTCAGTAAGCTCAACATCAGTCTCTCCTCCACAAACTCCTCCAGCAGTGTCTCTCTCTGTGCTTGTGATTGTACTGGGAGTTGTGCTCTTACTGCTCTTAGTGCCACTGCTTATACTGATTCAGCAGAACAGAGTGATGAGGAGAGGTAGGAGAGATCCAGAGACTGTCATATTGTGTCTTATTCAGTGTGTGATCAGTCATGTGTTGTGAACTGACAGCAGGTTTGTCTCTCTACACTCACAGCTCTCTCTGACTGGAACACAGGAATACACAGGGCACCAAGTGAAGCAGCTTATGAGGAAATTCATCACAGACCCAATCATTTCACTCATACAGGTGAGGCATAATCAGAGATTGTTAAAAACTTTATCTGCTGCGTTCTGATCAAAGGGTCCATACAAAGTGTTCACTTCTCCTCTTGCATTGTAACTGTTGCCTCTTGTGCACATTGTACCCATGAACAGTCATGTACAAACCACACCTGCAAGTAATTACATTGATTAAAAGCCTCACATCCTTTCCCTGGTATTTATTTCAGTCAAACTTCTTTATGTACTGAGGTGATGCACAATGACAGCTGGGTAAATTTCCTCTTCACTTCCTGTGAAGAGATGTATCGATGAACTGTTCTGCTCTTCTTTAACAGGAGAGAGTTTCATCTCAGAAGAACTGCATGCTAGGTGTGAAGATGATTTGCTTCTCTCAGGTTAGAGAGGTGATTTGCCCTCTCCCAAACTCCGCCTGTGCTTGTAAACTGGTCAAGTGATTTCATTATTCGATGATTAAAATAATAAAGACCTTACTGCCTCCATTTTATTTCTGCAAATATCTTTATTTTTTTTTGTACATAAATATTTTGTTCTGATGTTGAAGAAAGGCGGAATGCATTAACATCAGGATACTATGAGGAAATCATCATTGATGGACCAAAACCAGATAGTGAGACAGGTGTCTGTTCTGTAGTTGTACAGTAGTTCTCTCTCTGTAATTCTGCAATCTCTACATATTAATATATACTTTCAAGTTTGTTTTGAGCTTGATGGCATTGATTTCATGTTAAATTTATAGATGACACACCAGAGGGCTATGATGACATCATTACCACTGGACAGACCTATGGTACTGAATTTACTGAATTTATATATATTTACAAACATTCCTTTTGCCATTAATTGTAATAATCCATACAGACTAAATCCAGAAGAACTGTGGCAACATCTCCAAGACACTTGAAGAAACCTTCCTGCAAAAGTTTTAGGCACTTGTATAAAAATGCTGTGAAGTGAGGATGCTTTAAAAAATGTCACAAATAGATTTTATTTATCAATTAACTTAATATTTGGTGTGACCACCCTTTGCATTTAAAAAAGCTTTTGTCCTATAGGTACACTTGCACATAGTTTTCTAGGTCACTTTGCAGGTAGGTTTCTTCAAGTGTCTTGGAGACGTTCCCACAGTTCTTCTGGATTTAGTCTGTCTCATTTTTTTTTTTTTTCTGTTTCTTCATGTAATCCCAGATTAACTTGATGATAGAGAGATCAGATACCGGCTGTTGTCAGACTCCTTGTGCATACAAATATATATATTCATATTATCATATTATCATTCAATAATGGTAGACACGCAATAATATATATGAATATATATTATTGCGTGTCTGCCATTATTGAATCATCATGGCTTTATCAAGTGTAAATCTTAATAGTCTCAGATAGTCATGAGGGCAATGAGATCAATGACACAAGCTGTATTAAAGGAGCTTTTTTTCTTTTTCTTTTTCCCTGTAAAGAGGAGATCAGGATGAGTATGATGATGTATGGAATATCACTGAAGATTTGAGAAACCTGTTAGGTAAGCTTTTGTCTTATGATTGCCTAGAATTAATAAGTATATTGTAATGTGTCTATATATATATATATATATATATATATATATACTACCAGTCAAAAGTTTGGACACTGTAAGATTTTTAATGTTTTAAAAAGTTTCGTCTGCTCACCAAGGCTGCATTTATTTAATTAAAAATACAGTAAAAACAGTAATATTGTGAAATATTATTACAATTTAAAATAACTGTTCTATTTGAAAATATTTTAAAATGTAATTTATTCTTGTGTTGGCAAAGCTGAATTTTCAGCATCATTACTCCAGTCTTCTGTGTCACATGATCCTTCAGAAATCATTCTAATATGATGATTTGATGCTCAAGAAACATTTGTGTACAATTGTACAAAATATTTGTGTACAATATTTCTTTTTCAGGATTCTTTGATGAATAGAAAGTTCAAAAGAACAGCATTAATCTGAAATACCAAGCTTTTGTAACATTATACACTACCATTCAAAAGTTTGGGGTCAGTAAGAATTTTTATTATTTTTTTTTGAAAAGAAATTAAAGAAATTAATTATTTTTTTTCAGCAAGGATGCATTAAATAGATCAAAGTGACAGTAAAGACATTGTTACAAAAGATTATATTTCAAATAAACACTGTTCTTTTAACTTGCTATTCATCTAAGAATCCTAAAAAGAAATATTGAACACAAATATTTTGTACAATTGTACACAATAAATGTTTCTTGAGCATCAAATCATCATATTAGAATGATTTCTGAAGGATCATGTGACACTGAAGACTGGAGTAATGATGCTGAAAATTCAGCTTTGATCACAAGAATAAATTACTTTATAAAATATTTTCAAATAGAACACAGTTATTTTAAATTGTAATAATATTTCACAATATTACTGTTTTTGCTGTATTTTTAATTAAATAAATGCAGCCTTGGTGAGCAGATGAAACTTCTTTTAAAACATTAAAAATCTTACCGTGTCCAAACTTTTGACTCACACACATACACGCAATGAGCATAACACACACATCTGTATGTGTGTGTGTTTTGGGAGCTAGGGGTTCATATATTTGGTAGGGGTTCATATATCTATGTCTCTGTGTGTATTTGCCTTCAAAACCCTTTCACAGATCTTGAATTATAGTCTTACTCTTGTCTTGTAAACTGGTCACATCATTCATTGAATGATCAAAATCGTAATGGCCTCATGGCCAGCAAGAGCATTTCATTCCTAAATATATTCTGTTTTAAATTTTTGTAGACAGGGCGAATGATATCGCACTGGGTTACTATGGTGATGTCATTACTGATGGACTGAAACCAGAACGTGAAATAGGTGCTGTTTTGAACTATAGTTGTAATTCTCTCTGTTATTCTATAATCTATTTATGAAATTAAGAAAATATTCATATATAAGTTAGTTTTAAATGTGATGGCATCTGATTCATGTTAAATTTGTAGAAGACACACCTGGGAGCTATGATGATGTCATCACCAGTGAACAGAACTCTGGTATTAAAGAATATGCTTTTACTTTTTTTTTTTTAATCATTTTTTTAATTAATTTTTTATGTATTCTAACACACTCCCTGTAAATTGATGCTCAGTACCGATAAAATGCAACATTTGTTCTGTCTCTGTGTGTGTGTGTGTGTGTGTGTGTGTGTGTGTGTGTGTGTGGTGAACACACCAGAGAATTATAATGTCATCATTAATGGACAGGACACTGAAGATATAACGGGTGAGTTACAGAACAATATATTGAACATGTGTTCGTAGTATATCATTAATGAATCATCATGACTCTAATGGTCTCACAGTTATGAGGGGAAAGAGATCAATGACATCATCAATGACACAAGCTGTATTAAAATCACAATGTGAGGTTTTATTTCACATGTGTATCAGAGGGAGATCAGGAGGAGTATGATGATGTGAAGAACGGCAATGAAGATGAGAGAAACCTGTTGGGTAAGTTTTTGTCTTTTTTTAATCTTTATAAATAATAATTTGCTGATTTTAATAGGCTCAGTTTTAGATATTAAATACAACATTAAACTTTATATATTTGCTTTTGTTTTTAATAACAGATTATGATGATGTGGGTGAGGAGTCAAAACATGAGCACATGACTGTATGACTCAATGGCCACACCCACTGCATCGGTTCATGAAGTTTTACAGCTTCTAGAGTTGGGTTGAATTGATCTTACATAGCTCCTTTAGGTTTTAAATTCATTTTTAATGATAAGCCTGCATTTTGTAAAATGGATATTACAATTTAGAGGTATAACTTTGATTGTCCCTTTTTAAACACATTTTAACAATCACAAAGAACAATAATAATAATAAAAAAAAACATATGCATGATAAATGCATGAAATCATGCTAATGTATTTTTTCCCTCTAAACATTGTTGATTTTGTGCCTTACTTGAAGTTGGAGCTATTTCCCTGTACTGTTTTACAGTTGTGCTCAAAAGTTTACATACCCCTTGCAGAAAAAATTGTTATTTTTGTATGTGGTACTGTCCTGAATAAGCTATTTCACATAACAGATGTTTACATATATACCTTATGTGGCAGAAAATAGAATGCAGCCATCTTTAGAATTTTGTCTTTGAACTTCCGTTTTTGCGGTAGCTCTGTATATTTCTATGGCATCGCTGTTGAAGAGTAATTAGGTAATGAAGTGGATTTACTTATTGTAGAGTAAACAAAAGTTATCATGGACATTGTAACATTTGAAGCGGATGTCATAACAAATGTCAGTAAACCGGGAAGAATTTAAAATGACAGCTCATTCATAAATCCTTAAGATCATAAGATCATAAGATCTTACTGTCATGCTGGGTCTATAGCCCACAAAACAAAATAATAGAAAGAACAACTGAGGGACTCATTCACAAACATTACAAAAGGTGAAAACATTCACTGATGCTCAAGAAGGCAACATGATGCATTTAAAGGTGGGGTTGTAAACTATTTGAATTGTACAATCAGGGTAAATTGTACTTTTGTCTTCAGGGAAACATGTATGTATCTCTTGTACATAGTTTCTGGACACATGCAGTACTAAATGAAAAGAAAAAAAAATCTTTAAACAAATTAAGAAAAACTTACACATTATCATCCTGTTCAGAAGTTTACATACCCCAGCTCTTAATGCATTGTGTTTCCTTCTGGAGAATCAGTGAATGTTTGCAGCTTTTGTAATGGTTGTGAATGAGTCCCTCAACTCTCCTCAGTGTGAAAAGATGGATCTCAAAATGATATAGTCACTGCTGGAAAGGGTTCAAATATGCAAAAGATGCTGGAAAAGTAAAGAATTTGCAGGATCTGAAGGATATTTCTGAAGAGCAGTGGACAGTTTAATTGCTCAAACAAGGGACTCAAGAACAACCATCACAAAACAAACAAACAAACAAACAAACAAAAGTCGTGGATCACCCAGGTAACAACAGTATTAAGATTCAATATTTCAGCTTTTGAATGAGGACATTTTAATAGATTCCACTATTATTTTGTGGGCTACATGTATATGTAAACATCTGTTATTTGAAACAGCTTATTGAGGACAGTACTACACAAAAAAAAAACAAAACAAAAAAAAAACATAATTTTTATGATCCCTCTTATTTTGTATCTGTATCTAATTAAAACAGTTAAAGAAATAAATTGGTCTTATTTAATGCTTCTTTAACATGTATAGTTTTTGTGTGTGTGTGTGTGTGTTATCATTTATGGTTAAGAATCAATACATTGTCCAACCCGAAACAGGATGCTTGTGTAAGTTTTGAGTGGCTGTGTTGTGCATGGACACAATTGCATTACATACACTAGTAAAAAAGGACTGCATGTCTTACCCAAAAGATATGAGTCATAGTGTGAATACTGAATGTGAACCACATATTTACATTTTAAAACTTTCAGTTGTGTGATTTCAGGCAGCTGCTGGGAAGAAAGTGAACAACAGATGTTCTTCTTTGGATTAATCAGTGTTTTACAGCTATTTTGGGGCTAAAAATGAATAGCACTGTATAATGGAAAAGGTATGGATATTATAGCAACATTGTTATCACGGTCAAATAAACAGGCTACTTCATATAAAAGTAAATCTTTTTGTACACATGTTTAACAGTAAGATGAAAATAATTTTTAAAGCAGTATAGTGAAAGACAGAGAAATATATGATGTTGTCTTTTTATATTTCTCTGTCCTATTCACTGTTCTGAGTTATTTATTAATTAATATAACTGATATAATTTGTTGTGAGGTCTTACCTCAGAAATCATGTCATCTTGTCAGAACTCCATAGTGATTTTCACACTTTAAATAGTTATCCCAGGGTCAAACCCTGAATTAGTGAAGTGAATCATGATTAATGTTTCACATTGATCATACTTGCTAGGTAGCTATTCATATGTTTCACACTGTACATTCCTAAACAATTGATTCAAATCTGTTTCAATGACACTGTCAATGCAAATATGGAAGGTAACCCAGGGTATAGGAATGTACAGTGTACAGAAAAGGCAGTTTATGAATAGGATTAATTGATAACCCTGGTGGTAAAATATGATCCGTGTTAATTTAACACACCTTTGGTTGTTGTTGTTTCGGAAATTCCTTTGGCTTCAGAGTTACACTCTTACAACAACAACATTAGCTACTGAGTTAATACTTCTTTTTCACAACGAGAAGCTTTCGTCCATTCTGATAAGGTGGAGGTGTTTGCAAATAGACCATTTCGGTGTTCGCAAGGCAAGCGATGACATTTTTGTGGGCGGAGCCTACCAGGTGGTAGAAAATAACAGTTCTCTTTGAAAGTGATGACAGTGACAGTGGAAGCCACGGAATAAAAGTATATATATATATATATATATATAAAAAAGGTAATTAAGAGTTTGTATCTCACATTTTTAAAATCGCAATTACAAGTTTATATTTCACAATTCTGAGAATAAAATTAGAATTGCGAAATATAAACTCTATATTCTGCCTGTTTTCCCTCAGAATTGCGAGTTTATAACCAGCAATTCTGACTTTTCCCCCTTTCAAAATTGTGATATACGCTCGCAATTGCGAGTTATAAAGTCCGAGTTGGGAGATAGGCCTATAAACTTGCAGTTGCGAGAGAGAGAGAGAGAAAAGTTAAGTTTAAATGTTATCTACTATATGTAAAATGTTATAGGTTTAAATATTATTTTATCCTGTAACTGTAGGGCTAAGACAGTATGCCATTGACACCTGCATATGTGAATATTTTATAGATCTATTTGGATTAGTCATCTCAGGTTTAATCAGTCCAGTCTGTCCCCGTTAATGGCTTCAACCTGTAACAAGTGGAATTAGGTACTGCTCCTTTAAGGCGGAATTTATTTCTGTTGCTCTTTGCCGTTTTTTTTTTTTTTTTTTTTTTTTTGTTCAGTAACGCAGTTGTCAGTGAAGTGTTGCAAACTGCCCCATGTGTTCGTGGGGACGGCGCTGATAATAAACCCAATGTGAAACGTCAGATAGCCTACGTGAGTTTTGCTTGCACTTGGCTGCAACCATTCGGTCCAGCTATCCGGTCTCTCTCTGTATAAAAGCGTTACAAACCGTTCAACGTCTGCGTTTAGCTTCAAATGGCGTCTTCAACGACGGTGTTCTGTAAAAAATAAAGACCATTCTTATTTTTCATTCGATTCTGACATCCAAAGATTCATCAAGTCATCTTTATTTAGCTATATAGCGCTTTATACAATAGAGCAGGGTTTCCCAAACTGGGGTTCGCGAGGGAATTGCAGGGGGTTCGTAAGTTGATGACAAGCAATTAATTAAATTATAATTAAATAATTAAAAATCAAACAAATATGCTAAATACTATTCAAATAAAAATCTAAAAAAAAAAACAACAACAACTTGCTAACAAAAATAATATTTTATTTCTTTAATCTGCATGTCATGTGACCATTCAGTTACAGAACTGAACGTGTCTGCTCAATTCAGCGTGGGCTGAACGAAAGTCGCAGTACAGATCAGCTGCAGGAGTCAGATTTCACCTCACTTCGCCCATTTCGCCTCACCTTTGACTGATAAGATGATGGAGGAAGATTTGGTTTCAAAGCGAAATGTAAAGCGCCTTAAGCGAGTTTGTCATATGTTTTGTTGTGTTTTCATTAAGAATAATAATGAACCCATCATTAAAATGCGTCACGGGCGTTCATAACCGTGCGTGTCCACCAGGTGTCCACTGGCGCGGAGCTGTTATGAATGCCCATGAGGCCGTGAGCATTTTACTTTCACTTTTGAATTAGCGATTTAAAAGCCACGGTGTTGTCACATGTCGATTAAACAGGTAGGAAAATTTCCTCACCGTCACATCCCAAGTTCAAATGTGTAATAACAATAGCAATGTAAAATACTACTGATAAAAACTTTAAAAAAGGATAAATAATCAATGTTTTTTAAGTAAACATACAAATGTGCCATTAAATTATTGAAATATATACTTAAAATCTCAGGGGTACTTCAAGTAAATTATTGGGGCAAAGGGGTTCGGCTGACAAAAAAGTTTGAAAACCCCTGCTGCTGTAGGTCTTTTTCAACAACCACAATTTGTTTGAAATTTAAGTGAAACCTTCAAGTTTTTTTTTTTTTTTGTAAATTGGCCATTACTGCTATTTCGAATTATGTCTTGTAATGTGGCCTTGGTACACTCTCAATGTACAATTTATGTAATTTAAAACTAAAAGAAACATCCCACAGTGAAGCAGCAGAGGTTCATTGTGCCTCATGTCCTCCTCCATCCTCCACTCTCACTCTCTTTGCTTTAGTGTCTCTGTGTTTGTGGCTGCTTGTTCTGCGTATCTTTCTCTCTCTCAGGTCAGTTTCTGTTGGAAGAGTCTCGTCTGGGAGAGGCTGCAGTAATGGCTCAGAAAGCTGCAGAGCTGGACAGTTCTGAGTTTGACGTGGTGTTCAGCGCTGCTCATATGCTCAGGTGTGTGTGTGTCTGTCAAACATTCACATCGCTACATCTGCACACTTTTGCTTCAGGTGGACTCCACTTGTTTCATCATCATTGATCACCCTCCTGGGGTTTATTTTGTGATAATGACCAGTTTTATTCTGCTTATTCCACAGTTGCTTGCCAAACGTGGACATATTAATTTTACTTTAAATTATTTTTTAACAACTAAGCTAGTTAATTATTCTATCTTGTGTTGACACAGTTGAAACTGTGACATATTATACCCAAAAATTCTTCAAACAGTGGACTACCAGTAAAACTGATAAAAATTTGGAACCAAAAATTATTCAGACACTTTGACCTGACCATGTTTTGCTGAAGTGTTATCTGATATAATTAAGATTAATTTTTTTCTGACACAGTTTAACTCTGAGATCTTGTCATATTTTATTACCATTTATTTAAAATAGTGAACTGTATTAATGACTGACATGTTCAAGGTGTCTGAATAAATTTTGCTTTGACTGTATATCTGTAAAATTATTATTATTATTATTTTAATCTTGGGCTCATTATCACATACTTGTTATCATTGTTATAATAATAATAATAATAATAATAAGTGCCGCCTTCAGCCATTCTGTTAGATAATATGGATACTTTTGTACCTTGCAGTTACCTTGCAGATTTTCTAAAGTCTTCCATCATATTTGTTGCATCTGCTTTTTAGAATGTTCTGTTTTTTTTCTTCCCTAATTCTATAACCATCCATGATTCTCTCTTTTTGTGTCTGCTTTTCTCGTTCTCCCAGCATCCGGCAGCTCAGATGAATCCTCCATCCTCCATCTTAATGGGAAGCTGAAGGAAGCTGAGATCAACTACCTCCGTGCGCTGCAGCTCAAACCAGACGACCTCATCACTCAGTCCAACCTCCACAAACTCTGGAATGTCATGCAGAAACAGGGCCTACGAGCTGCTGAAACCTCTGCAGATATTCCATCTGTGGCGATCTGATCTTATTTGAGATGGATTTCTGTGGTTATTCAGCCCTTACTGTGGACGGATGTTGGTGGAACTGGTTAAAACATAAACTGGTCTAGTGGTTGGGAGTGAAGATGGAGCCTCTGTGAAGTTCTGTATTGAACAGTAAATAGTGTAAGAGAACAGTAAAGTGCACTGGAAAGAGTGTAATAGTCTCTGAATTTTACTTCGTCAGCGGTAACTCATACCATCTGAAGTGTCATATATTGTCATTATGCAGATATTTAAAATGTCTCTTCCTTATTTACTGTTGAAGTGATTTGTCACTTATAAATGGTTGTTAATAGAACTTAAAATCTCTCAACATTCAGCACTGAATCTATGAAGCACAATGTTGCTGATTGTGGTAGAGCTTAATTTGCAGACTTTTTACCAAAACATTTTACTACAATAAAATGCGTTTGACCAAAAATCATTCTGAATTTTTATTATAAGAAAGAACTGAACAATTTCTGTTTCAGTAAGCATTGAGATGCTCTCTCCTGTCAAGACAAGAACAAGAAGACGTTTATCAGCGCGTTTCATTGATTTTTCAGTGTTTTGCTGCCACCTTTTGGGTGAGTAACGCATTGCCACATTCAATGCACATAAACATTGCCCAAAGTTGCTAAGTTCTTTGTGTTATAGTGAATGAAAACTTTTTATTTACAACTGACAAAACATTAAAATGTATCAAATTAAATAATAATAAAATCTATGCTAAAATGGGTATCAGGGTTGAAAATTTAGCTTTAATTTGGGATGGTAAATTGTTTTGACATAATAAAAATATTTAGCCCTGGAAATTTAAATATATATATATATATTTATAAAATATATATTCAACATAAATATATTTTTTACATGTTATGATGTTTGAATTGAGCAGTTATCAGTGTCTGTATCAGCAGGTGTTTGGGTCTGATGCTGTATATAACATAAGGTGCTTCCTCTCTGAAATCTTCAAAGTCTCCCAAATGATGTGTGACTATTTTTAGCTCTTACGTGTGTGTGTGTGTGTGTGTGTGTGTGTGTGTGTGTGTGTGTGTGTGTGAGTGTGTGTGTGTATGTATGTGAGGAATTGGAAGCAAACAGAATAATGAATTAAATATGAAGTATTTTTTCAGGATTCTTTGAACAGAAAGTTTAGTGTTTATTTGAAATGAAATATTTTGCAACATTATAAATTACTTTACTGTCATTTTAAACAATGCGTCCTTGCGGAGTAAAATTAATTTTGTTTCAAATAAAATCTTACTGACCTCAAATCACGACTGTTCAAGTTTAAACCACCCATTCGGTGTCGTTTCTCTGTATCTCACTTAAACGTGTATATATTTATATATATGTTTCTTAACATATTTGCTTCTGTTTTTTTCCTCAATCTTTCTCACTTTAAAATTTAAGATATATATAACATGTAGTAGAGGAATCTAAAATATTATTTTTATTCATTAAGTATACCAGTTTTTTTTTAAACATTTTAAACATTGGTAAACATTGTAATTGTTCTTCTAAGTAGCTTTAGACAACATAGGCCTGGTTTCACAGACGGTTTAGCCTAAGCCAGGATTAAGCCTTAGTTCAATTAGGATATTTCAGTAGCTTTTAGAAACATACACTAGAAAAAAAAAAAAACATTTCTGGTGTGCATCTTCAGACAAAACAATGGCACCGACATATTTTGAGATATGTCAGTGCAAGTTGCTTTCAGTTAAAACAGCTCAAACATGCATTTTAGTCTAGGACTAGCTTAAGCCTTGTCTGTGAAACCAGGGGATAGTGTCACATACTGGACAAGAACCAATAAATTGTTGACAGGAAGAGACCATATGACTGCCATTTAAAACCAACCACAGTTAGTTTATACCAGCTGTGGCTAACGTTGGTCCTGGAGAGACACAGTCCTGCAGAGTTCAGCTTTAACCCTGATCAAACACACCTGAACAAGTTAATCAAGGTCTGAAGGGTTGCTAGAAAGCTACAGGCAGGTGAGTTTTTATCAGGGTTGAAGCTAAACTCTGCAGGACTGAGGCTCTCAGGACCGACCTTATATATAATGTTTAGGAGAGGGTTTATTTGAAATATGTTATGCCATTTTCTCATATGTTATGCCTTCTTCGTCTTTATTTAGTATCTGTTTCATTGTTCGCTATTTTAATGTGTGAAATACCACTGATGCTATCAAAGCTACATTTTCTATCATTGTAATATCTGTGGAGGTTCATTTATTTCATTGTTCAAATATACAGTGTTTGAATGTGGAAGTATGAATGTGCAAAACAAGGTGCTTTAGCAGAAATATAGTTCACTGGCTCCCTCTGCTGGTCACAAGGTGAACAACATGCTCATCTTCACTGAAAATTATATTTTTTTCTGGGTCACCTGAAAGAAAACACTTTTGTGCAATTAAGTAAATTTCACATTAGTTACAGGAATTATTTTGAGATATAGATTAAATGTTTCACAAAATTATTATATTTTTCTGCCTGTCATTAGTGTAATAAGGGCTTACTTGTGTGCTGTGTGCTTAGTAAAGATTTACTTAAATGGTTTTGTAAAAGAGTATTAATTTTACAGAGTTGAGTTTATTACATGTTAATGTCATACTATCATATGTACACTAATAGACAGTGTTTAGGACATTCACAGTTAGTTATCAGTGCTTTTATCTCGTCTCTGCAGGTGTTGGGCTTTGATGCTGTAAATAAACTGGAGAGTTTCCTGTCTCCTGTAAGTCACATATGTGTGTGTGTGTGTGTGTCTGTGTGGGGAGGAGGAGTTCATCAGCACTGACAATTTTGATATGGAGAAAATCATAAAAGCCTCCTCTGATTTGTCACTGAAATTGTTTGATGGTTTCCTCTGTTGTGTCTAATAAGGTAACAGCGAGTGTGATTGGAGGGTGTTGGACCTCTTTCTCTCTCATTAAGGGGTGTGAGAGGATGCCTGTACTTCTGTATCATCAGTGCGGAGAAGCTTGAACTGGATGTTGAATTAATGAAGCAGAGAGAGATGGAGAGATGCCTGACACTCATTTTACTGACTACAGTTGTAAAACTCATCACAGCTGGTAAGTACAGATGAAGGTAAAGAGATTAAGTTATTTTTAGGAATGAAGGTGTCAGACTGTTATTTAATCACTTAAAATTAAACTATACTGTAATGTGTGTGTGTGTGTGTGTTTATGTCTGTGTAATCGCATTGTCAGAATATTTTAAATGTGCTCCTGTGTTTAACAGGCAATTTTTCCTTTCTTTCTCTTTCGCTCTCTGTCTCTCCAATTTATAAAGAGCTATAAATAAGTTTTACATGATGGTCTTCTTTTTATTCATTATAATATCATTATCAAAATAATGTTATTATTTGTTATTTGCAGAAACCCTAAAAGGCCATTTATTATTATTGTGTTTTTGCCTTGTTGTCTTGTGATCGTAATAATTTTGCACGTGATATCAACATCGTAAATTTTGTCTCAATGTTCTGTTTAAAAAAGAATCACACATTGCTCACCTTTTCTCTGGCTGCAAATTCATCATGTGTCAAACATCATTCTATAATCATGCAGACATCTCAGTCCCTCGAGCTGGGTGGCAGTAAAATTAATCATATATTTGGACTTCTGATTTGACAAACATTAATTTGGAAATATTAGTGACAGACATGTTAGCTTGAGTGAGTCCCATGAACATAAAAAAAAACAAAAACAAAAAAAAAACCAAGGAAAAATGATTTGCTAATTCATGATCCAGCAACATAAACGTTATATTATGTTATGTCAAGATCTCAAGAATATGAAGATCATGAGAAACAAGACAGAAAAGAAAAAAACCTAAAGGACTTTTATATAAATTAAATAAATTTTAAGGGCTGTTTTTAAGGGCTGTTTAAATCACAAAATCCTTTTTTTCCCACTGGAATGTTCACTCCCTAGAAATCCCACAATGCACTCCAAAACCAAGATTCTCACTATGTTCCCTAAATGGAAATTCTTAAGTGAAAAACAAATCGCACAAACCAACACAATATCAACACAATATTATCATGACATGTGATAGAAGATTTGAAAAATAAATATAAAAGGAATAAACCAGATTTAATATAGTTTAAGCTCAATTAACATCATTTGTGGCATAACTTTGTTTACCACAGAATTTTTTTTTTTTTTGTTAACTTGGCCTTCCATTATTGAAAAAAAAAAACAACAAAAAAAACCATTTACAATGGAAGAGAATGGGGTCAATCTGTAAACTTTAAAATACTCACAGTCTCAATAATTTAGAAACAAGACGTAAACAATATGTCTGTTTACATGATTTTATTGTGGAAAAAATTACTAACCTTTTCTGTGCAAATTTATATCCAGTTTTACAACTTTGTTTCCATGACAATGTAATGGTATAAACTCTGTAACAATGATTTACAAAATTTTAGGATAATTGATTTAAGTGCTATTATAAAATTATTAGCTTCACATTTCTGTCTTTTTTTTTTTATAAAAAGAGGAAGTATTGAACTCTGAATATTCTTTTATATATTCAGACGTATGTGTCCCATTTTGCCACTTGTCCCACTTTGTAATGCTATGAATTAAACTCTCATCCCTTTATCTCTCATTATTACTGCTTAATATTTAGACGGTGTGAATGTGAGGTTGGTTGGTGGTCACAGTCGCTGTGCTGGTAGAGTGGAAGTTCTTCATAGAGGTCAGTGGGGAACAGTGTGTGATGAATTCTGGGATTTGGCTGATGCTGCAGTGGTGTGTAGAGAGCTGGACTGTGGAGAACCTGTAGATGCTCTGAGTGATGCTCATTTTGGACCAGGATCAGGACCAGTCTGGATGAATTTTGTCATGTGTACTGGATCAGAGTCTACACTGAAGAACTGTGGGTCATCAGGATGGGGTAAAAGAAACTGTGATCATACTAAAGATGCTGGAGTCATCTGCTCAGGTAAAGTATTTTACATATTCAAATGCATATCTTTGTAAGATTTTTTTGTGCTTCCATATTGGTTTCTAATTTTTAAAGAATTTGATTTTAAAATTTTGACTTCAATAATAGATTTCATATTTATATTAGGTTTTTGTGTGTGTGTGTGTTTGTCTGTGTGTGTTTTTACATCATTTATTAATTAAAAGACAAACAATATAATGGCTTTTATGTACAAATCTTTATCTTGAAGCCCCATGAATAAGCCACGCTTTTGTTGATCTATGTTGTCTTATTTAGAAGTCAGGCTGGTTGGAGGTTCTCGCTGCTCTGGGAGGTTAGAGATACTTGATGATCAGTCGTGGGTTTCAGTGTGTGCTGCTGCCTTTGACCAGCAGGATGCAGAGGTTGTGTGTAGAGAGCTGGACTGTGGGGCTCCTGTACAGGTGCTGGGAGAAGATGCTTTTGGAAATGGAGACGCTCAAATGTGGACACAAGAGATTCAGTGCAGAGGAAATGAGTCTCAGATTCACCTCTGTCCAACATCACCATCACATGAAAACAACTGTTCACATGAACACAACATTGGTTTGCTGTGTACTGGTAAGAGTTTAAAGTACAACAAAGCACATTTATTTCATTTTATTATAACATTTTAAGTTTACACTTGCTTTTTCTCTTACATTGACAGACATAGTAAATGTGAGGTTGGTTGGTGGTCACAGTCGCTGTGCTGGTAGAGTGGAGGTTCTTCATAGAGGTCAGTGGGGAACAGTGTGTGGTGGTGGCTGGGATTTGGCTGATGCTGCAGTGGTGTGTAGAGAGCTGGACTGTGGAGAACCTGTAGATGCTCTGAGTGATGCTCATTTTGGACTGGGATCAAAACTGTTTTCGATGAAAAATGCAATGTGTACTGGCTCAGAGTCTACACTGAAGAAATGTGGATTCATAAAACCATTTGATCCTGATGTGTGTGTTAATAAGAGAGCTCAGGTCATTTGTTCAGGTAAGCTAAAGTTAAAAATCCAGTCCTAATGTACTAAACAACTGCACCAAAAGCAGTCATAATTTCATTTTTTGTGAGCATTTTCCATCTTCTTTTTAGCACACAAACTGTTACATTAGGCTGTAATAATCATGGACCTTGTTGAAAATAAACTTTAGAAACTTGTTTCTAACTCTACATTTTCATGTAATGCTCTGAAAGGATTCATTCATGGATATTGTTGACATGAAACTGTGGGCAGATTTTTACAGTAACTATAACTATATGCTTTTTTCTATACTAGCCATTTTTGTATCTTACTTTCAAGGGCTTTTTCAAGTAAATACACTTTATTTTAGAAGATAAAGGAAAATATGATTTGTCATTATATGACTAATATATTGATTACATGACTGACTCATTATTGAAGTTTAAACTTCAAATTTTGTTCTTTCCTGTGTTGTTCTTTCAGAAGTCAGGCTGGTTGGAGGTTCTCGCTGCTCTGGGAGGTTAGAGATACTTGATGATCAGACGTGGGTTTCAGTGTGTACTGCTGCCTTTGACCAGCAGGATGCAGAGGTTGTGTGTAGAGAGCTGGACTGTGGGGCTCCTGTACAGGTGCTGGGAGAAGATGCTTTTGGCAAAGGAGACGCTCAGATGTGGACACAAGAGATTCAGTGCAGAGGAAATGAGTCTCAGATTCACCTCTGTCCAACATCACCATCACATAAAAACACCTGTTCATATGAAAATGATGTTGGCTTGGTTTGTGCAGGTTTGAGCATTTTTTAATAAACTGAAATCAGTTAATATTCCCAAAAACTACAATAAATATTCATTAATTTTATTCTCTTTGTGTGATATTTTTTCCTCATACTTTCCCTTTGTCCGTATGTCTTTACTCCCTCTTTATTCATTTTATAGACATTATGAGAGTGAAGTTGGTTGGTGGTCACAGTCGCTGTGCTGGTAGAGTGGAGGTTCTTCATAGAGGTCAGTGGGGAACAGTGTGTGATCTTTACTGGGATATGACTGAAGCTGCAGTGGTGTGTAGAGAGCTGGACTGTGGAGAACCTGTAGATGCTCTGGGTGGTGCTCATTTTGGACAAGGATCAGGATCGATCTGGACAAATCATAAGTTTTGTTTTGGATCAGAATCTACACTGAAGGACTGTGGATCAGTAAACTTGGGTATTTTTAAGTGTGATCATACAAAAGATGCAGGAGTCATCTGCTCAGGTAAATGCTCTAAACCCTGCCCTGTTTTTTAATTCACAGATAAACCACTTGCTGCAAAGGGATAGCTCAACAAAAATTGAAAATTCAGGCATAATTTTCTATAGTGTCTTTTCAAACCTATATGACATTGTTCTGTGGAGCACAAAATGTATTTGTTTATTTATTATTTTACTTTCATTATAATGAAAAGAGTAGCAGGATATTCTGTAAATTCCCCTTTTTATGTTCCATAAAAGAATTAAAGTTGATTAAATAAAACAAATAATTTGATTATTTTACTCCTTTCAAATTAATAAGTGGTGCTTTGTGGTAGAACTATAATGACAAGAATTATACAGATAGCAAACAGAACTGAAACGTTTCTTATCTCTTGCTACTTCAGGTGTCAGGCTTATTGGAAACTCCAGTTGCTCTGGGAGAATTGAAGTTCTTCATGATCAGTCGTGGATGACAGTGTGTGCTGCTGCCTTTGACCAGCAGGATGCAGAGGTTGTGTGTAGAGAGCTGGACTGTGGGGCTCCTGTACAGGTGCTGGGAGAAGATACTTTTGGCAAAGGAGACGCACAGATGTGGACACAAGAGATTCAGTGCAGAGGAAATGAGTCTCAAATTCAACTCTGTCCAACATCACCATCACACCAAAACAACTGTTCTCATGATAATTACCAGGGGCTGATCTGTGCTGGTGAGTTAAAAGAATATGAGAGTAATATCATACCTTTTATTCATAGGGTGTGTCTCAGTCAGCTCCCTATTTCAGTAGTCAGAAGACTGACCAGTGCACAAGCCATTTTAAGGGCTGTTTAAATCACAAAATCCTTTTTTTCCCACTGGAATGTTCACTCCCTAGAAATCCCACAATGCACTCCAAAACCAAGATGCTCACTATGTTCCCTAAATGGAAATTCTTAAGTGGAAAACAAATCGCACAAACCAACACAATATCAACACAATATCATCATGACATGTGATAGAAGATTTGAAAAGACAAACCATTATTTAATGAAATGTCAGCATAAACATCAGTAGATGGGTAGTGAACAGTCTAGTTAATATTTATAATTAAAATTTGGCTAAAATGTTGCATACATATAACAGCCATCAAAGTTTATTTCATGACATACTTTAAACAGCATAAAAAATGTCATAAACATATTGTTCCTGTGTGTTGTTATTAAACACCAGGAGTGAAGACACAAGCACCCAGTCATGTCACCAGAAATTGAGCATTCAGTGTCTGAATGTATAGTGAGCCAGTGTGATTTACCAGTGCCTGAATTTGTGCACACAATATACTGATATGTGAACAAGTGTGTTTGTGGAGATGCACCTACAGTCTCTATCTGTATTTTTCTGTCACTTAGATAAAAAGAATGTGAGGTTGGTTGGTGGTGCCAGTCCCTGTGCTGGTAGAGTGGAGGTTCTTCATAGAGGTCAGTGGGGAACAGTGTGTCATCATGAATGGGATATGACTGATGCTGCAGTGGTGTGTAGAGAGCTGGACTGTGGAGAACCTGTAGATGCTCTGGGTGATGCTCATTTTGGACAAGGATCAGGACCAATCTGGATGGGTGGTACATTTTGTGCTGGATCAGAGTCTACACTGAAGAAGTGTGGGGCAGTGGGATGGAGCATACATTCGTGTACTCACAGTTATGATGCCGGTGTCATCTGTTCGGGTTAGTAATTTAACTGATTGTCCATGAATTTGTTGTGACAGAAAGAATATTTTGTTTGGAAAACTCTAAATGTTTGTATGGTTATTGTATTTAACTATTAAGCATTTTTGTATTTGTCTACTGTGCTCTGTCATTCCTGTAATATGAACAGGTCATAAAGCTTCCAGACTCGTTAATGGACCTCACCTCTGCTCTGGGAGGTTAGAGATACTTGATAATCAGACGTGGGTTTCAGTGTGTGCTGCTGCCTTTGACCAGCAGGATGCAGAGGTTGTGTGTAGAGAGCTGGACTGTGGGGCTCCTGTACAGGTGCTGGGAGAAGATGCTTTTGGCAAAGGAGATGCTCAAATGTGGACACAAGAGATTCAGTGCAGAGGAAATGAATCTTATATTTCATTTTGCTCAACATCATCATCACACAAACACAGCTGCATCAGTGACAATAATGTGGGACTGATCTGTTCAGGTAAATTATCAATATTCAGTGTCTCTTCATTTGTATTTGATACAGTATATCTTCTCTGTCTGCTACATTATACTTTATTTTAACTTCTCTGTTTTTTATTAAGGTTACACAGAGGCCAAACTGATGAATGGTTCAGACTCTTGTTCTGGAAGAGTGGAGCTTTGGTTCATCAATAAATGGGGCACAGTGTGTGATGCATGCTGGGATATGAGAGCTGCCAGTGTCCTCTGTAGACAGCTGAATTGTGGGATTGCTGTGTCTGTTGTGGGATCAGACTGGTTTGGAGAGGGAAGTAGTGAAATCCGGGCTGATGTTTTTGATTGTGACGGGAATGAAACAAAACTCTCAGAATGTTCCATCTCTTCATGGAGTCGAGCTGAACGTTCTCATAGACGAGATGTTGGAGTCATCTGCTCTGGTGAGCTTATTTGACACTGAGAGCATAATGCTACTGAAAAACTCTCTTTAATATACATTTTTTCACTGTATTCTAACACAATTCGTATTTTAGTAAAATAAGAATTTGTCCTCAGGCTCCTCTCTGGCTGTTCATGATGGTCTGGTGCAGTTGTCTGGAGAGAGACAGTGTGAGGGGGAGGTGGAAGTTTCCATCCATCAGGTCTGGAGGAGAGTTCTGCTGGACTCCTTGAGTCTCACTGAATCCTCTGTGGTCTGCAGACAGCTGGGCTGTGGCTCTGTGCTGAACTTCTCCGGCTCCTCTTCATCCAGTCCTGAACACAGTCATGAGTGTGTGACGGGCTTCCAGTGCTCTGGGAGTGAAGCTCATCTGGGGAACTGCAGCTCTCCACAAACTCTCAACTGCAGCTCCTCACAACAGCTGTCAATCACCTGCCTTGGTGAGAAGAACAACATCTGGGCAGATTCTTCAGTTGTTAGTGATCAATAATGTGTTTTTCTCTCTCTGAATATCAGGTCACAGGTCCATCAGGCTGGTGGGTTCTGGGGGAGACTGTGCAGGGAGGCTGGAGGTTTTTCACAGCGGCTCATGGGGGACAGTGTGTGATGACTCCTGGGATATTAAAGATGCCCATGTGGTGTGCAGACAGCTGCAGTGTGGAGTGGCCCTCAGTAACCAGCAGGTACCAGCCTGGTTTGGTCCTGGTTCTGGACCCATATGGCTGGATGAGGTGGAGTGTGAGGGGAATGAGACGTCCCTGTGGAGCTGCTCTTCTCCAGGCTGGGGAAAACATGACTGTCAACACAAGGAGGATGTAGGAGTCGTGTGTTCAGGTAAATAGTACTCAGTTGTGAAAAACTGTTATTCAGTAACTTTTAAAATCTAAATTTTATCTTTTTAAAATATTTATAATTTCATCTTTTTGGTTTATTTCAGTTATTCGTATGCATGTAACATCCAGTGGTTGAAATGAATTGGATAAGAGCTGATATAGCGTTCATGTGTTCTTCTAGAGTTTAAAGAGATCAGGTTAACTGAGGGCTGTGAAGGGAATGTGGAGGTTTTCTACAATGGATCCTGGGGTAATGTGTGCTGGAACCAGATGGACAGAGACACAGCGAGTTTGATCTGTCAAGAGCTGAACTGTGGAAAATCTGGTGTTTTGTCTGATTCTACACCAAGAGTGAAATCAGCTCGTAACTGGCTGGATGAAGTGAAATGTCGACCACATGATTCAAATCTGTGGCAGTGTCCATCTTTACCCTGGGGACAGAATGTCTGTGGTGAAGAAGAAGTGACCAAAATCACCTGCTTGGGTAAGACTGATGTATTTTCCATCTCTAAAAATACAACAGTAATAAATAACAGTACAAACAAAATATATAGATAAAATAATTAGGGCTGTTAAATTTAACGTTAACTCATGCATTTTTTTTTTTCTCCAGTTTGATGTTAAAAATATTTAATGCAGCATCTATTTTTTTTTTTACCATCTTTTAGCTAGCATTACATCATATGATTGCGCTCTTATTCATGTAAATGCTTTTAAACCATTCAAACTTGACAAAATAGAACTCATTGTGGTACTGGCACGCTGTCTGTGAATCTCCTGTCTGTATCACACACACGACTCACGTGCACAAAAATCTGCGCCGGCCGCATTGAGTTCTCTTTCACACTTTAATGAACAAAAACACACAAAATTATGCCAAAATGCCCAATAAACCTGCTGATATCTGTCATTAATGTTAATCAAAGAACAAAAGAAAAAGAGAAAATCACTCACTGCTCTTGATTGAATAACTTTTATAGCTTTAATAAGGATTAATCTATATTTAATTTATAATTTATGCAGTGAAGAATGTGAAGTTTTTGATAACTTTATTCAATCTCTCTATATTTCCTATCTGTTAGATCAAAATATAAAATCTACCATCTTTGTTATTTCTACATTAATTTGGAGATGAAATGTGAAATTATTAAAATATAAAATATATATATTAAAAACATTAATGTTAGGTGCGATTTTTTTTTATTTTTTTTTAATTGATTGACAAAACTAATAATAATATTGAACTAACTTGTGATTACAGAACAGGAGAATCATGAGTCTCCTAGAAGCTACTTGTCATGCTCCACATCTCCACATCAGAGACAGTGTTCAGGTAAGTTCATTTGATGTAGAAGAACATAAAAATCACAACAGCCATTTGTCATGTATGCATGTAATTTTGTTTGGGGGAACCAAGAGGATTTAATATCACACCACACGCATCCCACACTGTAGGTGTCGCTGTTCTGACAGAACTCTGTTGGTCAGTAATAATTTCTACTTGTCTGTAATTTTAGATCATGTTCCTCTCAGACTGAGTGGAGGGGAGGGCCGGTGCTCTGGGAGGCTGGAGGTGTATCATAACGCTGTGTGGGGCTCAGTCTGTGATGATCTGTGGGACATCAGCGATGCTCAGGTGGTCTGCAGACAGCTGGGTTGTGGAGCAGCACTGAGGGCTGATGGGAATTCAGCCTTTGGTGCTGGTGAAGGTGTTGTGTGGCTGAACAGAGTCGAGTGCAGAGGGAATGAGATTCACCTGTGGGACTGTCCTCTCTCCCTGAAGAACCACACTGACTGCTCCAACAAAGAGCACGCTGGACTCACCTGTGCAGGTCACAGCAAAACACTGATAAAATTTTATTCATTCATTGCTAATAATATTTGTGTATTAGTATGATATTGAATATGTTTGTGTCTGTTTTGTCAGAGTCGACTACTCCTGCCACAACAACACCATCTTCTCCAGTTTCTCAGACAGTGAGCTCAACATCAGTCTCTCCTCCACAAACTCCTCCAGCAGCGTCTCTCTCTGTGCTTGTGATTGTACTGGGAGTTGTGCTCTTACTGCTCTTAGTGCCACTGCTTATACTGATTCAGCAGAACAGAGTGATGAGGAGAGGTAGGAGAGATCCAGAGACTGTCATATTGTGTCTTATTCAGTGTGTGATCAGTCATGTGTTGTGAACTGACAGCAGGTTTGTCTCTCTACACTCACAGCTCTCTCTAAGAGGAGACACAGGAGTACGACTGAGGCCGTTTATGAGGAGATTCATCACAGACACACTAACAGACACAGTCTCTTCACTCAGAGGGGTGAGTAAGTGTCATAATGTCTGATTTGTGGAGATCAACAGGGTAATCAGTTTATTCAGAGGGTGAGTGGAGTAAATCACACAGGTCCTTGTTTGTGTCACTTGTAGTAAATGATATAGGGTTAGTGCTATATGATGCAATTTGGCTGATTTGTGAACATGTCTGATGGTTCTCCTCCATAACAGGAAGTGTCCTTTCTACTGAACAGCATTCTGGGTATGAAGATGCTGATGAGCTTCTTTCAGGTTAGACGACTGAAGTAGAATTATGTTACATACTTACAGAAAAGAATGTGTGTTAAATAATTAAAAACATTCACTTAAGTTATCTTAGAAGAGTATAAATTATATAAATCATTCAGCACATAATTCAGATAAGGTTTTATTATCATTAATAATAATAACAATAATAATATGCATGTATTTTCTTTTTCAAAGCAAAATCTGCAGTAGGAATGAAGACTGACTACTATGATGATGTCACCACCACTGAAGGACCAACAGGTCAGTGACTTTGTTAACTGATCACAGAAATTCACTTAATTTAAATACCTATTTGGCCTGAGAATTAGTTTCTGTTTATTCTCTTTTCCTGTTAAATAATTTAGTAGAGCAACAAAACACACCAGAGAATTATGATGATGTAATCATTCCTGAACAGAGACATCAAGCTACAGGTTTATTTCTTTTAATTACTTCGACAGGTTTTAACACAATATATATACATATGTACAGTTTCAAAATCCAAAATTTTGTCCATTAATGGATGCATTTAATTTTTCATTATTTTATTGTAGATGACTTAGCAGAAAACTATGATGATGTCGTCATCGTACGGCAGTTCTCCAATGATAAAAAAGGTGTGGGTTTCAAATTATACACTTCTACATTAGAACAGGGTTTTTTTTTTCTCTCTCTCTCTCATTTTTCATCAAATTATAGTAGCATATAAAGTATGAAGACTTTTTTTTTTTTCATGCAATTAATACTAGACACATTAATATCAGAGGGTGTTCAGGAGGAGTACGATGATGTGAAGAACGTCAGGGAATATATGAGTGACATGTTTGGTATGTTATTGACACCTTTTTTACTGAATAATTTTGGTTTAGCCTTTCTAATAGCTTTATATTATCAATTCATCTTGTTCTATCAGCTGTTATCTATCAGATAATTTAAATGGACTGAAAACATTGTGTTCATTATAATACTTTTTAAAGCATGTTGATACATGAATTTGCTCTTGTTTTCTAATAACAGACTATGATGATGTGGAGGAAGATCCAGGAAAACATGGAAGGGCTGTATAACTCAAACCACACACACCGCCTCAAATCAAAGTGTTTAAGTGGTCTGAAAAGTGTTTAAGATCATCCTCTATACTGTATGTTTTACCTGCAGTCCAGCAATGTTTTATGTTGAACTTTGTATTGAAATCTTTTAATTCAGCTACAATTTCTGAGAAAAAAAAAAAAATGCATTGCTTTAAAAATGTTTGAATTTTTTTCCAGATGTTTTTGCAGATCATGCTTTTATTATTATTATTATTATTATTTTGCTTTACATTTCTATCATGTCGCCTTAGAAATTTTAGAGAACAAAAAACACAACAATTTAACAGTTTAGTTCTTTACTTTTAAGCCACCACAACCACAGTCTTTAATATTTCACAGCACCTTCAACTTATAAAAAATCCTTTTAAATGTAAACCCACTGCTGGTGGACTTTTATATTTTGCTAAAAATTGGTGGAATTTACTTTGGGAAATAAGTTTACAAACAGCAGCAATTATCAGAAAAGCATGTTCACTTTATGTTCTGCAGAAGGAGTGACTGTCAGAAACACGTGACTTGAACTGTGAGCTGAAACCTTCAGTGTTTATAACAGAACTTTTTCAAATAGAGACCCTGTTTGTTTCATGCATTAGTTTTAGATTTGCTTCCAATTTAATTGTTGTTTTGAATTGATGTCCATGTTTTCTATTAAAGAGTTAAAATCAGACTGACTATGTGCATGGAAATGTGATTTTGGGTGGGTATTGGGAAGGCTGAAACAATTTATTGCAACAAATTGTTTTTTTGTTGTTGTTGTTTTTTTTGTACACAAAAAAAACAAAAGTTCAATACATTTCTGCAAAACAATGTTTCGTTATTCACAGATTGTTCACAGATTGTCTCTCTTTCTTAGCATATTATTAACACCCAGTGCTCCTCAAGCCAGGGTGATTGTCAGTGTTTGTTATCTTTTCTCTGCAGACTTTGTGTTTCCCACATTCACTCTCATGACAGCTGGTGACTTTGTCAGCACTTTAAAAGGGACCTATTATGCAAAATTCCCTTGTTTGAACATAAATGTGTGTTGGCAGTGTGTGTACACAACCATCCTATAATGATAAAAATTCACCCACTCCTTTTTTTTTTTTAATCCCCATAAATCATAAACAGTGTCTCAGAACAAGCCATTAGCAGATTCTGTACAAAGTGACATCACTGTACAGGCCCTGGCCACGACTGCTGACGGACACTGCTGTATTAGCATAGAGAGATCCAGAGATCCGCCCTGAGCGAGTTGTACACAGTCCGCCATTGTCTTGACGTCGGAGCAGCTGTAGCGACAAGAATGTCTTGTAAGCGATTGAGGTGTTTTGTTTTTGGATGTAAGAGTGAACATTAGTGATGGGAGAAACAAAGCATTTCGAAACTTTGAATGAATTGAGGCAGTTGATTCGCAAAATGATTCACTGTTTTGAAGCGTTCAAAGCGCCACGCGCTGGTCAGAACAATGCAGTGAAAACTCAGCTCAAACATCCATTAAATCAGCTTTTACAAGACAACTGCAAATGTTTTGTTGAAAGCGTAATCTATTAAATGCAATTAGCAAATTATCTAACACCATTAAATATGAAGCGTTATTGTTATTTTATTAAATTGTAAGACTTGTTTTGTTTGTTTAATGGAGAGCTTGGTTAATTAGAACAGTAAGAGATTTTAACTACAACTTTTCGTTTTATTATACAAATATGTCATTAAATGTCTAATGTATAAAACTGATCTGAGATCAGGTAAAAACCATACAGACAATAGTTAATGGCTTTAACAGACGGTGGCCGAGAGAGCTCAACGTGCTGCAAATGAAAAAAAACACATGCAAATAGAAAAAACACCAGCAAATAAAGAAAACAACTTCATCAGTTTGACAACACATGCGCTGCAAAAGTCCACAACACATGCAAATTGACAAACGCGCAGCAAAAGTCCACAACACATGCAAATAGACAAATGTGCTGCAAATAGGCCTGCTCATAATGCACATACAATCAAAATGTTAACAAACAATAGTATAAACAAAAAAACTCACCTTTCAGGTGCACACCACGAGTAAACATTGAACAATTGAACAGACAGGCATGTCAATGTGTTCCCTATAACATTTTCGTTGTGGTCTGTGCCAGTCCCGGCGCCAGGACAAACGATTTGGGGGTATTATTTTGCGTAAAAAATATTATTAATAAATTATTAATAATAAATAATATATTTTTTTTAAATAATTTACTTGATTTTATGTCTCAAATCCCAGTCAATTATTCACTGCAGAAAGTGAAACTAAAAACAAAAGCGAAGAGAGCTCTACTTCAACATGTTCTGATAACACTATTTAACCTTAATTTATTTTCTTAATATTTCTCTTGTGGCCCACACGTATTGAAAAAAATGAGAAGAGATGTAGGCGTTACAAGTTGTTTTTTTTTTTTTTTTTTTTTTGAAATGAGGAGCTAATCTTATTACAGCGCGTCGGTTATGTGTGATGCGCTATAAATTATTGCGGGGCAAATTAAAATATTAATTTAATTCTAAAAGTAGCCTAATCATCATCATCATCATCATCATCATCATCATCATCATCATTCAGATCATCGCAGAAGGGCTTGAGATCGCTGGGCCTGGTATGTGCTATTTGCAGCGAGTTTGTCTATTTGTTGTGGACTTTTTCTGCGCGTTTGTCTATTTGTTGTGAACTTTTGCTGCGCGTTTGTCTATTTGCATGTGTTGTGGACTTTTGCAGCGCATGTGTTGTCAAAATGATGAAGATGTTTTCTTTATTTGCTGGTGTTTTTTCTATTTGCATGTGTTCCCTTTCAGTCGGTCACGTTCGACGTACGTCAGTAGTGACCGACGAATTGGGATATCGCTAGAGAGCCCTATCAGCTTCGAGTGAACTAAAACAGGCCAATGAAGTTGGCATGCGATATTTGCATAATGCGCACCGCCCCCACCAGGTGGTATAAATAGGGGAGCAGATGCCATCGCACTCTGTCTTTCGCTTCGGAGCCAACCAGTTGTTCCTGCTTCAGACTAGAGTGAAATAAGAAAAACAAGCCTCTGTGAAGTTTCAGCGTCTTGTGTTGGTGTATAAGGCACTTCAGCGAGGTCGCGAGCTTCTGAGGAGCCTGAGCTTAAAGCTCTCAACTGCTGTTTTTACAGCAATCTTTTCCAGCGCTTGTGTTTGTTGCGATTGGGCCGGTTCCTCCGTTGTGTTCGGGGAGTGGTGTACCCGAACACATCGTGACACTCCCTGTGTGCTTCAGCACAAGTGAGCTGATTCTTCCCCTTCTGAAAGAGCTTCACAGGCGAACCCTGCGTCTTTTTCAAGATGTCATTTCGTCTGTGCGTTACTGGATGTGGTCGTTCATTGGTCCCCGCTGACGGCCACGATCGCTGCATCACGTGCCTGGGTGTTCAGCACGCTGAAGCAGCTTTTGTGTATAGTTCATGTTCTCATTGTGGGAACATGACTATTGCAGTGTTGAGATCGAGACTCTCGTTCCTTGGTTCCTTGGTCCCCTCTCCTATGCCCCGTGCCGCCGTTTTCTCTGGCTTCGGCCGAGGTGACGGTGTGTCGGCGTGTAGACAGGGTGATCTGAGGATTACGGTCAGGGCTTCCCCGCCGAGCGCTGCTCCGCGGGCCCCTGCCCCCTCTACTTCACTGCAACCGGTGGTGTTGCCGATTGAACGTGCTGGTCCCTCTACGGAGCGACCAGCCGTCTCTTTCGGTGCACCGGCGGATGACCGTATGTCGATCACGGCATCGGAAGGCGAGCAAGAGTCCTCGGGAGATGAGGACTCGGCTGCGTTACCTCCCTCCGGGACCGTAGCGTTGTCCGAGCCCGATCCTGAGTTGACGGCTATGCTTTCCCGGGCTGCCGATGATTGGTATCTCGGGGTGGCCCGCGCTGGTCCCCAGCGCCCTGCCCCGATGCCATTCTTCCCGGAGGTGCATGATGAGGTGACCAGGTCCTGGCGGACGCCTTATAGCGTTCGTGCGAGACCTGGTCCCTCGTCCGCCTTCACCAACCTGGATGGCGGGGAGGCTAGGGGATATACGCGGATTCCCCCAGTCGAGAGGTCTGTTGCAATGCAACTGTGTCCAACGGCCTCCGGCTGGCACGGTGAGCCGCGTCTCCCATCCCGGGCCTGTAAATTCTCGTCAGGCTTGACAGAGAAAGCTTACAGAGCCTGCGGATAGGCCGCCTCCGCCCTGCATGCCATGGCCCTTTTGCAAGTTCATCAAGCAAAAGCGTTGATGGAAATGCCCCAGGGAGGTCTTGACCAGCAGCTGCTTGGGGAGCTGCGTGCCGCCACGGACCTAAGGTGACGGCACGTTCTGTTGGTCAAGCGATGGCCATGCTTGTGGTCCAGCAGCGCCACCTGTGGCTGACCCTCGCTGATATGAGGGATACCGACAAGTATCGGTTCCTGGACTCCCCCCATATCATAGGTCGGCCTTTTTCGGCGACGCGGTAGAGAGCTTCGCCCAGCAGTTCTCTGCCGCCCAGAAGCAGGCTGAGGCTATCAAACACGTCTTGCCCCGGCGGTCCGCTGCTGCCTCCACCCCGCCGCCGGCCGCACAGCCTCAGCCCGCTCGTCGCCGAGGGCGCCCGCCTGCGTCGTCCTCCGCCCCTGCTAAGTCGGCAAAACAGCAGCCTACACCAGCCAAACAGCAGGGTGCCAGTCGCGGACATGGCGCCCAGCCCGCTCAGGCCAAGCCAGGTGGCAAGAGGTCGAGGAAGGCGTGACCCTGAGACGGGCGACCTGGAGGAAGGTTCCTGCTCTTCGGAGAGGACTCCATCATCTCCCACCCGGAGGAGGGCCGGGGAATTTGTAAATTTGTCTGTCCCGCCGCTGGCTCTCCGGAGTCCAGCGGTACCCACTTCATCACAAAGAGCAGTTTCCCAATCCTCCAGGTCACAAGAGACTGCGGCTGTCAGTGCACGAGGTCTCCCCTTGCCACTCGCAGCCCACTCTCACTTTGCCAGCAGGTCCCAGTGTGATGGTCGAGGCTGCCCCTCAGCCGTCTCCCATTCACACTGCCACCTCGCGAAGTCTGACCTCACTGGGCCGCTGTGCCGTCCGAGTCAGGTTCCAGCACTCTGCTTCGCTGCCCCACCCGGTGCGTCTGTGGTGCCTTTGGTCCCGCTGGCTCGGTGTCTGGAAGCCTGGATAGCGCTCCCCAGCCCGTCCGCTGGCTCATTCGTACTATCAGACTCGGCTATGCGATTCAGTTCGCCCGGCGTCCCCGGTCTTCAGGGGTGTCCACTACACTCAGGTGTCCCTGGACAATGCACCTGTTCTCGGGCGGAGATTGCTGTCCTCCTGGCGAAGGATGCAATCGAGCCGGTCCTCCAGCCGATATGAAGTCAGGGTTCTACAGCCCCTACTTCATTGTACCGAAGAAGAGGCGGTGGGCTACGGCCAATCCTGGATCTGTGTGTCCTGAACCGGTCCCTTCACAGGCTGCCGTTCAAGATGCTTACGCAGAAGCGCATTTTGAATGCGTCCGTCCCCAGGATTGGTTTGCAGCGATCGACCTGAAGGACGCGTACTTTCATGTCTCGATTCTGCCTCGTCACAGACCCTTCCTACAGTTTGCGTTCGAGGGTCGGGCATATCAGTGCAAAGTCCTACCCTTCGGGCTGGCCCTGTCGGCCATTGTTCCGCTCAAGGAACAGGGCGTTCGCATCCTCAACTACCTCGACGACTGGCTCATCCTGGCCAGCTCGCGAGAGCAGTTGTGCGAACACAGGGACATGGTGTTAGCTCACCTCAGTCGGTTGGGTCTTCAGGTCAACTGGGACAAGAGCAAACTCACCCCCGGGCAGAGGATCTCTTATCTCGGTATGGAACTGGATTCGTCGCCTGACTGCGCGCCTCACCGAGGAGCGCGTCCAGTCAGTATTGACCTGCCTGAGTACGCTCAAGCGCAGGACAGCGGCCCCACTGAAACACTTTCAGAGGCTCTTGGGGCATATGGCATCCGCAGCCGCAGTCACGCCGCTCGGATTGCTTCATATGAGGCCGCTTCAACACTGGCTCCGCGGCCGGGTCCTGAGATGGGCGTGGCAGCGCGGTGCGTTCCGTGTCCTCGTGACACGAACTGCCCGCACCCTCACCAAGTGGTCGGACCTTCGTTCCTTTGGCGGGAGTTCCCCTCGAACAAGTGTCCAGGCATGCTGTGGTCCACACAGATGCCTCTGCCACGGGTGGGGAGCCACGACAACGGGCATGCAGCATCCGGGTCTGTGGGCGGGGCCCCAACTGCATTGGCATGTCAATTGCCTCGAGTTGCTAGCAATGCGTCTTGCACTGGGCGCTTCCAGAAGCTGTTGACAGACAAGCACGCGTACTGGTCCGCTCGGACAGCACTGCGGCGTTGCGTGCATCAACCATCAGGGTGGTCTACGCTCCGCCCGTATGTCGCAACTTCGCCCGCCATCTCTTGCTATGGAGTCAGAAGCATCTGAGGTCGCCGTGCCATTCACGTCCCAGGCGTGCTCAACCGTGCAGCCGACGAGCTCTCACGGCAGCCTCCGCTTCCGGGCGAATGGAACTCCATCCCCAGGTGGTCCAGCTGATCTGGCAGCGCCGGCGAGGCACAGGTAGATCTGTTCGCCTCCCGGAGACTGCCCACTGCCAGTTGTTCTATTCCCTGACCGGCGGCACGCCGCACGGATGCCCTGGCAATCAGCTGGCCCGGGGCCTACGCAAGTATCGTTTCCCCCAGTGAGCCTTCTCGCACAACTCCTGTGCAAAGTCAGGAGGGGCGAGAGCAGGTCTTGTTAGTGGTTCCATATTGGCCCACTCGGACCTGGTTCTCGGACCTCACGCTCCTCGCGACAGCACCTCCCTGGCCCATTCCTCTGAGGAAGGACCTCCTGACTCACCCTCTGGCACCCAGCGTCCCGACCTGTGGAAACTCCATGTGTGGTCCCTGGACGGACGCGGAGGTTCTGAGTGATCTCCATAGCGGTGCATGAGACACTATCACTTCCGCTAGAGCCCCTTCTACGAGGAACCTCTATGCGCTGAAGTGGAACCTGTTCGTCGAATGGTGTTCCTCTCAACCAGAGTGAGAGGACCCCCGATCATGTTCGGTCAGAACCGTGCTTTCCTTTCTGCAAGAGGGCCTGGAGCGAAGGCTGTCTCCCTCCACCCTCCACCCTCAAGGTGTATGTTGCCGCTATCGCCGCACATCACTATGCAGTTGATGGTGAATCACTAGGGAAGCACGATCTGATCGTCAGGTTCTTGAGGGGGGCGAGGAGACTGAATCCTCCCCGGCCCCCCTCTGTACCCTCTTGGGATCTGACCCTGGTTCTTACATCTCTCCGGGGTCGTCCCTTGAGCCTTTGCAATCAGTCGAGTTAAAGTACTGTCCCTAAAGACCGTCCTCCTGGTTGCATTGGCCTCGCTCAAGAGGGTAGGGGACCTGCACGCATTTTCGGTTGACGAATCGTGCCTGGAATTCGGGCCCGGTGACTCTCACGTTATCCTGAGACCCGGCCTGGATATGTGCCCAAGGTTCCTACCACTCCTTCCGAGATCAGGTAGTGAACCTGCAAGCGCTGCCTTCGGAGGAGGCAGGCCCAGCCCTAGCTTTGCTCTGTCCCGTCCGCGCTCTGCGCCTGCACGTGGACAGAACGCAGCTTCAGGACCTCAGACCAGCTCTTTGTCTGTTACGGAGGCCAGCAGAAGGGAAAGGCTGTCTCCAAGCAGAGGATGGCCCACTGGATAGTGGACGCCATCACCCTGGCGTATGAGTCCCAGGGCGTGCCTTGCCCGCTCGGGTTGAGAGCCCACTCCACCAGAGGAGTGGCCTCTTCCTGGGCGCTGGCGCACGGCGCCTCGCTGACAGATCTGTAGAGCTGCGGGCTGGGCGACACCTAACACGTTCGCTAGATTCTATAGCCTTCGTGTAGAACCGGTATCTTCCCGTGTACTCGCTTCCACCAGCCGGTAGACGCGAAGAGCCCGTTCTAGTGTCGGCTTGCAATGCCACTCCCACCCCCTGGGCCGGATACGTGCATCCTTTTTACTCCAGTCGAGTTCCCCCTTGGCGAACCCTGTCGAGTTCCTCCCCCTTCGGCTCGGACATTGCGGAGTGTCTGATGCCAGGCCAAACCTCCGTCACTGACGCTGACGTTTGGCTGGGTTCCACATGTCGTGACCCCTCCACATGAGTGGTCCCATGTGTGTATTGTCCACGGTCAACTCCCTACGGCGAGCCCGTGTCTTTCCCTTAGCAGAGCCAGCTCTGCTGTCACCTGTCAGATGAGTCTCCCCCTACCCAGGTGGAGCCATCCCAGGGACTCCATATGCGTACTGCCCACGGCCAGTCCATATGTGTACTCTCCACGTAAATTCCTCCCCTACGGGTGGGTAGTGGTCTCTCATGGCGTCCCCTACGGGTTCGCTTCCCCAGTGTAGTCTAGTTTACTTAGTGGGTATATCGGAACAGCAGTAGACTCTCTCGGCGTAAGCTCGCCCCTTCCCGTCCCACTGGTGCGCCGGGTGGCTAGAGCTTGCGCTGGGCACTGGAAGGGGTTCATACTGTGGCGCTTTATTTGGGATCCCAATTGCCGGTCACTACTGACGTCGTCGAACGTGACCGACTGAAAGGAAACGTCTCGGTTACATATGTAACCTCGTTCCCTGAAGGAGGGAACGGAGACGTCGTCCGTCGCCACAGTTGCTGTACCCTCGCTGTAGTGCGGACTAGGTTGTCTCCTCAGCGAAAAACAGAGTGCGATGGCATCTGCTCCCCTATTTATACCACCTGGCGGGGGCGGTGCGCATTATGCAAATATCGCACGCCAACTTCATTGGCCTGTTTTAGTTCACTCGAAGCTGATAGGGCTCTCTAGTGATATCCCAATTCGTCGGTCACTACTGACGTACGTCTCCGTTCCCTCCTTCAGGGAACGAGGGTTACATACGTAACCGAGACGTTTTCTTCATTTGCAGCGCATTGAGCTCTCTCGGCCACCGTATGACGTCGGTCCTGGAGAGCCACAGTCCTGCAGAGTTCAGCTTCAACAGAAGGCAAGAAGGGAAGGGAAGAGGGCTGGCTTTCATGGTCCCTTCTCTGTCATTGAGGGTAAAAGACTGACAGCTAAAGATGTAGCCAACAGGCCTAATATTACTTAGTGCACTAGTAACATTTACTCATGAGCAGTTTTGTTTCCCAGGGATTAGCGTGCGTTCTGCTTAGGTTCTGTGTTACTTACTTTTTTTAATTTTTTTTATTTTATTTTATTAATTAATTAATTAATTAAATAATTGAAAGGCTATTATAATATTGGTTTAATTTTACTTAAACTTTTTATTTATTCATTATTATTTATTTTATTTATTTATTATTATTATTATTATTTTTTACTTTGGGCATGAAAATGGTTACTACTTCAATACAGAAATTTAAGTTTAGTCTTTATTATCTGAACTTAAATCTAAGCACTTTAGTACCGGGTGGGCATTTTCTGTGGTTGTTTTTTGATCCTTTTGAGGAAAGTGAGTTGAACGGGTGTACTCTTTTAGTTCACTCAGTTACTTAGTTGTAATTGTTTTTTTTTTTTTTCTTTTTTTCTTTCCTTGCATTGTTCGCTGTTCATGTCATTGTCATTAATATCTTTTAATGCCAGGGGGCTCAGAGATAGTGTCAAACGGAACGCTATTTTTTTTTGTTGTTTGCTAAAAAACAATGTAATTTTTGGCTTTCATGAATGTGAAAAGGAAAATGATATTTATTTTATAAACCTTATTTTTCTGTTAGCCAAATATCACATTCATAAATGTAAATTTTCAAAGTGCAAACCTCTTTTTTTAAGATTTAAACATGAGATGAAAACGTATTTTCACTCTATTGAATTCTCTGAAAACCTGAAAGCTATGAGAACTGTGGCTGTGTTTAAGGACTTGGCACTTAATCTGGACTGAAAGACTGTTAGACTCTGGCATATTGTTTTATTGTTATATGACAATGATGACAATAGTTGTTACTTTTTTTGTTGTTTTTTCTTTTTTTTCTCAAGCATTTAATAAAAAAAAAGTTAAAAATATAAAAAAAAAAAAAAAAAAAAAAAAAAAAAGTTCAGCTTCAACCCTGATCAAACACACCTGAACAAGCTAATCAAGGTCTGAAGGGTTGCTAGAAAGCTACAGGCAGGTGAGTTTTTATCAGGGTTGAAGCTAAACTCTGCAGGACTGAGGCTCTCAGGACTGACCTTATATATAATGTTTAGGAGAGGGTTTATTTGAAATATGTTATGCCATTTTCTCATATGTTATGCCTTCTTCATCTTCATCTTTATTTAGTATCTGTTTCACTGTTCACTATTTTAATGTGTGAAATACCACTGATGATATCAAAGCTACATTTTCTATCATTCTAATATCTGTGGAGGTTCATTTATTTCATTGTTCAAATATACAGTGTTAGCCTGTGGAAGTATGAATGTGCAAAACAAGGTGCTTCAGCAGAAATGTAGTTCACTGGCTCTCTCTGCTGGTCACAAGGTGAACAACATGCTCATCTTCACTGAAAATTATGTTTTTTTCTGGGTCACCTGAAAGAAAACACTTTTGTGCAATGAAGTAAATTTCACATTAGTTACAGGAATTATTTTGAGATATAGATAAAATGTTTCACAAAATTATTATATTTTTCTGCCTGTCATTCGTGTAATAAGGGCTTACTTGTGTGCTGTGCGCTTAGTAAAGATTTACTTAAATGGTTTTGTAAAAGAGTATCAGTTTTACAGAGTTGAGTTTATTACATGTTAATATCATGCTATCATATGTACACTAATAGACAGTGTTTAGGACATTCACAGTTAGTTATCAGTGCTTTTATCTCGTCTCTGCAGGTGTTGGGCTTTGATGCTGTAAATAAACTGGAGAGTTTCCTGTCTCCTGTAAGTCAAATATATGTGTGTGTGTGTGTGTGTCTGTGTGTGTGTGTCTGTCTGTGTGGGGAGGAGGAGTTCATCAGCACTGACAGTTTTGATATGGAGAAAGTCATAAAAGCCTCGTCTGATTTGTCACTGAAGTTGTTTGATGGTTTCCTCTGTTGTGTCTAATAAGGTAACAGCGAGTGTGATTGGAGGGTGTTGGACCTCTTTCTCTCTCATTAAGGGGTGTGAGAGGATGCCTGTACTTCTGTATCATCAGTGCGGAGAAGCTTGAACTGGATGTTGAATTAATGAAGCAGAGAGAGATGGAGAGATGCCTGACACTCATTTTACTGACTACAGTTTTAAAACTCATCACAGCTGGTAAGTACACATGAAGTTAAAGCGTTTAAGTTATTTTTAGGAATGAAGGTGTCAGACTGTTATTTAATCACTTAAAATTAAACTATACTGTAATGTGTTTTTTTATGTCTGTGTAATCGCATTGTCACAATATTTTAAATGTGCTCCTGTGTTTAACAGGCAACTTTTCCTTTCTTTCTCTTTCTCTCTCTATCTTTCTCTCTCTGTCTCTCCCATTTATAAGGAGCTATAAGTTTTACATGATGGTCTTCTTTTTATTTATTATAATATCATTATCAAAATAATGTTATTATTTGTTATTTACAGAAACTCTAAAAGGCCATTTATTTTTATTGTGTTTTTGCCTTGTTGTCTTGTGATCGTAATAATTTTGCACGTGATATCAACATCATAAATTTTGTCTCAATGTTCTGTTTAAAAAAGAATCACACATTGCTCACCTTTTCTCTGGTTGCAAATTTGTCATGTGTCAAACATCATTCTATAATCATGCAGACATCTCAGTCCCTCGAGCTGGGTGGCAGTAAAATTAATCATATATTTGGAGTTCTGATTTGATAAACATTCATTTGGAAATATTAGTGACAGACATGTTAGCTTGAGTGAGTCCCATGAACAAAAAAAAACAAAAAACAAAAAACAAAAAAACAAGGAAAAATGATTTGCTAATTCACGATCCAGCAACATAAACACTATATTATGTTATGTCAAGATCTCAAGAATATGAAGATCATGAGAAACAAGACAAAAAAGGAAAAACAAAAAACTAAAGGTCTTTTAGGGGAGAAAAATAAATATAAAAGGAATAAACCAGATTTAATATAGTTTAAGCTCAATTAACATCATTTGTGGCATAACTTTATTTACCAAAAAAATTTTTTTTCTTTTTTTTTTTTTACTTGTCCTTCCATTATGAAAAAAAACAAAAAAAACAAAAAACATTTACAATGGAAGAGAATGGGGCCAGTCTGTAAATTTTAAAATACTCACAGTCTCAATAATTTAGAAACAAGACGTAAACAATATGTCTGTTAACATGATTTTAGTGTGGAAAAAATTACTAACCTTTTCTGTGCAAATTTATATCCAGTTTTACAACTTTGTTTCCATGACAATGTAATGGTATAAACTCTGTAACAATGATTTACAAAATTTTAGGATAATTGATTTAAGTGCTATTATAAAATTATTAGCTTTACATTTCTGTCTTTAAACCCTCATTTTTTTTTTTTTTTTTTTTTTTTTTTTATATATATATATAAAAGAGGAAGTATTGAACTCTGAATGTTCTTTTAAATATTCAGACGTATGTGTCCCATTTTGCCACTTGTCCCACTTTGTAATGCTATGAATTAAACTCTCATCCCTTCATCTCTCATTATTACTGCTTAATATTTAGACGGTGTGAATGTGAGGTTGGTTGGTGGTCACAGTCGCTGTGCTGGTAGAGTGGAGGTTCTTCACAGAGGTCAGTGGGGAACAGTGTGTCATGAGGACTGGGATTTACTTGATGCTGCAGTGGTGTGTAGAGAGCTGGACTGTGGAGAACCTGTAGATGTTCTGGGTGATGCTCATTTTGGACCAGGATCAGGACCAATCTGGATGAATTATGTCATGTGTACTGGATCAGAGTCTACACTGAAGAACTGTGGGTCAGCAGGATGGGGTAAAAGCCCCTGTGATCATACTGAAAATGCTGGAGTCATCTGCTCAGGTAAAGTATTTTACATATTCAAATTCATATCTTTGTAAGATTTTTTTGTGCTTCCATATTGGTTTCTAATTTTTAGAGAATTTGATTTTAAAATGTTGACTTCAATAATAGATTTCATATTTGTATTAGTTTTTTTGTATGTGTCTCAGTGTGTTTGTACATCATTTATTAATTAAAAGACAAACAATATAATGGCTTTTATGTACAAATCTTTATCTTCAAGCCCCATAAATAAGTCATGCTTTTGTTTGTCTGTGTTCTCTTATTTAGAAGTCAGGCTGGTTGGAGGTTCTCGCTGCTCTGGGAGGTTAGAGATACTTGATGATCAGACGTGGGTTTCAGTGTGTGCTGCTGCCTTTGACCAGCAGGATGCAGAGGTTGTGTGTAGAGAGCTGGACTGTGGGGCTCCTGTACAGGTGCTGGGAGAAGATGCTTTTGGCAAAGGAGACGCTCAGATGTGGACACAAGAGATTCAGTGCAGAGGAAATGAGTCTCAGATTCACCTCTGTCCAACATCACCATCACATGAAAACAACTGTTCACATGAACACAACTTTGGTTTGCTGTGTACTGGTAAGAGTTTAAACTACAACAAAGCACATTAATTTCATTTTATTATAACATTTTAAGTTTACACTTGCTTTTTCTCTTACATTGACAGACATAGTAAATGTGAGGTTGGTTGGTGGTCACAGTCGCTGTGCTGGTAGAGTGGAGGTTCTTCATAGAGGTCAGTGGGGAACAGTGTGTGGTGGTGGCTGGGATATGGCCGACGCTGCAGTGGTGTGTAGAGAGCTGGACTGTGGAGAACCTGTAGATGCTCTGAGTGATGCTCATATTGGACTGGGATCAAAACTGTTTTGGATGAATAATGCGATGTGTACTGGCTCAGAGTCTACACTTAAGAAATGTGAATTCGTACAACCAATTGATCCTGATGTGTGTCTTAATAAGAGCGCTCAGGTCATTTGTTCAGGTAAGCTAAAGCTAAAAATCCAGTCCTAATGTATTAAACAACTGCACCAAAAGCAGTCATAATTTCATTTTTTGTGAGCATTTTCCATCTTCTTTTTAGCACACAAACTGTTACATTAGGCTGTAATAATCATGGACCTTGTTGAAAATAAACTTTAGAAACTTGTTTCTAACTCTGCATTTTAATGTAATGCTCTGAAAGGATTCATTCATGGATATTTTTGACATGACTATGTGGGCAGATTTTTACAGAAACTATAACTATACGCTTTTTTCTATATGAGCCATTTTTGTATCTTACTTTCAAGGGCTTTTTCAAGTAAATACACTTTATTTTAGAAGATAAAGGAAAATATGATTTCTCATTATATGACAAATATATTGATTATATGACTGAGTCATTATTGAAGTTTAAACTTCAAATTTTGTTCTTTCCTGTGTTGTTCTTTCAGAAGTCAGGCTGGTTGGAGGTTCTCGCTGCTCTGGGAGGTTAGAGATACTTGATGATCAGTCGTGGGTTTCAGTGTGTGCTGCTGCCTTTGACCAGCAGGATGCAGAGGTTGTGTGTAGAGAGCTGGACTGTGGGGCTCCTGTACAGGTGCTGGGAGAAGATGCTTTTGGCAAAGGAGATGCTCAGATGTGGACACAAGAGATTCATTGCAAGGGAAATGAGTCTCAGATTCACCTCTGTCCAACATCACCATCTCATAAAAACACCTGTTCATATGAAAATGATGTTGGCTTGGTTTGTGCAGGTTTGAGCATTTTTTAATAAATTGAAATCAGTTAATGTTCCCAAAAACTACAATAAATATTGATTAATTTTATTCTCTGTGTTATACTTTTTCCTCATACTTTTCCTTTGTCCCTATATCTTTACTGCCTCTTTATTCATTATATAGACATTATGAGAGTGAGGTTGGTTGGTGGTCACAGTCGCTGTGCTGGTAGAGTGGAGGTTCTTCATAGAGGTCAGTGGGGAACAGTGTGTGATCTTTACTGGGATATAACTGAAGCTGCAGTGGTGTGTAGAGAGCTGGACTGTGGAGAACCTGTAGATGCTGTGGGAGGTGCTCATTTTGGACCAGGATCAGGACCAATCTGGATAAATCAAAAGTTATGTTTTGGATCAGAATCTACACTGAAGGACTGTGGATCAATAAACTTGGGTGTTTATAAGTGTGATCATACAAAAGATGCAGGAGTCATCTGCTCAGGTAAATGCTCTAAACCCTGCCCTGTTTTTTTAATTCACAGATAAACACCTGCTGCAAAGGGATAGTTCAACAAAAATTTAAAATTCAGGCATCATTTACTATAGTGTCTTTTCAAACCTATATGACGTTGTTCTGTGGAGCACATCATTTATTTATCATTTACTTTCATTATAGTGAAAAGAGTAGCAGGATATTCTGTAAAATTCCCCTTTGTATGTTCCATGAAATAATGAAAGATGATTAAATAAAACAAATAATTTGATTATTTTACTCCTTTCACATTAAGAAGTGGTGCTTTGTGGCAGAACGATCATGACAAGAATTACATATAGATAGCAAACAGAACTGAAACGTTTCTTATCTCTTGCTACTTCAGGTGTCAGGCTTATTGGAAACTCCAGTTGCTCTGGGAGAATTGAAGTTCTTGATAATCAGACGTGGGTTTCAGTGTGTGCTGCTGCCTTTGACCAGCAGGATGCAGAGGTTGTGTGTAGAGAGCTGGACTGTGGGGCTCCTGTACAGGTGCTGGGAGAAGATGCTTTTGGAAAAGGAGACGCTCAGATGTGGACACACGAGATTCAGTGCAGAGGAAATGAGTCTCAGATTCAACTCTGTCCAACATCACCATCACACCAAAACAACTGTTCTCATGATAATTACCAGGGGTTGTTCTGTGCTCGTGAGTTGAAAGAATATGAGAGTAATATCACACCTTTTACTCATAGGGTGTGTCTCAGTCAGCTCCCTAGTTCAGTAGTCAGAACACTGACCAGTGCACAAGCTATTTTAAGGGCTGTTTCAATCACAAAATCCTTTGAGTGCACTGGAATGTTCACTCCCTAGAAATCCCACAATGCACTCCAAAATCAAGATCCTCACTATGTTCCCTTAATGGAAATTCTTAAGTGCAAAACAAATCGCATAAACCAACACAACATCAACCCAATATTATCATGACGTGATAGAAGATTTGAAAAGACAAATCATTATTTAGTTATATGTCAGCATAAACATCAGTAGATGGGTAGTGAACAGTCCAATTAAAATTTATAATTAAAATTTGGCTAAAATGTTGCATACATATAACAACCATCAAAGTATATTTCATGACATACTTTAAACAGCATAAAAATGTCATTAACATATTGGTCCTGTGTGTTATTAATAAACACCAGGGGTGAAGACACAAGCACCAAGTCATGTCACCAGAAATTGAGCATTCAGTGTCCAAAAATGTAGTGAGCCAGTGTGCTTTACCAGTGCCAGAATTTGTGTACACAATATACTGATACTTGAACTAGTGTTCTTGTGGAGATGCACCCACAGTCTCTATCTTTATTTTTCTGTCACTTAGATAAAAAGAATGTGAGGTTGGTTGGTGGTACCAGTCGCTGTGCTGGTAGAGTGGAGGTTCTTCATAGAGGTCAGTGGGGAACAGTGTGTCATCATGGCTGGGATATGCCTGATGCTGCAGTGGTGTGTAGAGAGCTGGACTGTGGAGAACCTGTAGATGCTCTGGGTGATGCTCATTTTGGTCTAGGATCAGGAACAATCTGGATGTATTATGTGTCATGTATTGGATCAGAGTCTACACTGAAGAACTGTGGGTCAGCAGGATGGAGCATACATTCGTGTACTCACAGTTATGATGCCGGTGTCATCTGTTCAGGTGAGTAATTTAACTGATTGCCCATGAATTTGTTGTGACAAAAAGAATATTTTGTTTGGAAAACTCTAAATGTTTGTATGGTTATTGTATTTAACTATTAAGCATTTTTGTATTTGTCTACTGTGCTCTGTCATTCCTGTAATATGAACAGGTCATAAAGCTTCCAGACTCGTTAATGGACCTCACCTCTGCTCTGGGAGGTTAGAGATACTTCATAATCAGACGTGGGTGTCAGTGTGTGCTGCTGCCTTTGACCAGCAGGATGCAGAGGTTGTGTGTAGAGAGCTGGACTGTGGGGCTCCTGTACAGGTGCTGGGAGAAGATGCTTTTGGAAAAGGAGACGCTCAGATGTGGACACAAGAGATTCAGTGCGGAGGAAATGAATCTTATATTTCATTTTGCTCAACATCATCATCACACAAACACAACTGCATCAGTGACAATAATGTGGGTCTGATCTGTTCAGGTAAATTATCAATATTCAGTGTCTCTTCATTTGTATTTGATACAGTATATCTTCTCTGTCAGCTACATTATACTTTATTTTAACTTCTCTTTTCTTTATTCAGGTTACACAGAGGCCAAACTGATGAACGGTTCAGACTCTTGTTCTGGAAGAGTGGAGCTTTGGTTCATCAATAAATGGGGCACAGTGTGTGATGCATGCTGGGATATGAGAGCTGCCAGTGTCCTCTGTAGACAGCTGAATTGTGGGATTGCTGTGTCTGTTGTGGGATCAGACTGGTTTGGAGAGGGAAGTGGTGAAATCTGGGCTGATGTGTTTGATTGTGACGAGAATGAAACAAAACTCTCAGAATGTTCCATCTCTTCATGGAGTCGAGCTGAATGTTCTCATAGACGAGATGTTGGAGTCATCTGCTCTAGTGAGCTTATTTGACACTGAGAGCATAATGCTACTGAAAAACTCCATAATATACATTTTTTCACTGTGTTCTAACACAATTCGTATTTTAGTAAAATAAGAATTTCTCCTCAGGCTCCTCTCTGGCTGTTCATGATGGTCTGGTGCGGTTGTCTGGAGAGAGACAGTGTGAGGGGGAGGTGGAAGTTTCCATCCATCAGGTCTGGAGGAGAGTTCTGCTGGACTCCTGGAGTCTCACTGAATCCTCTGTGGTCTGCAGACAGCTGGGCTGTGGCTCTGTGCTGAACTTCTCCGGCTCCTCTTCATCCAGTCCTGAACACAGTCATGAGTGTGTGACGGGCTTCCAGTGCTCTGGGAGTGAAGCTCATCTGGGGAACTGCAGCTCTCCACAAACTCTCAACTGCAGCTCCACACAACAGCTGTCAATCACCTGCCTTGGTGAGAAGAACAACATCTGGGCAGATTCTTCAGTTGTTAGTGATCAATAATGTGTTTCTCTCTCTCTGAATATCAGGTCGTGGGTCCATCAGGCTGGTGGGTTCTGGGGGAGACTGTGCAGGGAGGCTGGAGGTTTTCACAGCGGCTCATGGGGGACAGTGTGTGATGACTCCTGGGATATTAAAGATGCCCATGTGGTGTGCAGACAGCTGCAGTGTGGAGTGGCCCTCAGTAACCAGCAGGTACCAACCTGGTTTGGTCCTGGTTCTGGACCCATATGGCTGGATGAGGTGGAGTGTGAGGGGAATGAGACGTCCCTGTGGAGCTGCTCTTCTCCAGGCTGGGGAAAACATGACTGTCAACACAAGGAGGATGTAGGAGTCGTGTGCTCAGGTAAATAGTATTCAGTTGTGAAAAATTGTTATTCAGTAACTTTTAAAATCTAAATTTTATCTTTTTAAAATATTTTTAATTTTATCTTTTTGGTTTATTTCAGTCATTCGTATACATGTAACATCCAGTGGTTGAAATGAATTGGATAAGAGCTGATATAGCGTTCATGTTTCCATCTAGAGTTTAAAGAGATCAGGTTAACTGAGGGCTGTGAAGGGAATGTGGAGGTTTTCTACAATGGATCCTGGGGTAATGTGTGTTTAAACCAGATGGACAGAGACACAGCGAGTTTGATCTGTCAAGAGCTGAACTGTGGAAAATCTGGTGTTTTGTCTGAATCTACATCAAGAGTGGAATCAGCTCGTAACTGGCTGGATGAAGTTAAATGTCGACCACATGATTCAAATCTGTGGCAGTGTCCATCTTTACCCTGGGGACAGAATGACTGTGATGAAGAAGAAGTGGCCAAAATCACCTGCTTGGGTAAGACTGATGCATTTTCCATCTCTAAAAATACAACAGTAATAAATAACAGTACAAACAAAATATATAGATAAAATAATTAGGGCTGTTAAATTTAACGTTAACTCATGCATTTTTTTTGTTTGTTTGTTTGTTTGTTTTATCAGTTTGATGTTAAAAATATTTAATGCAGCATCTATTTTTTTTTTTTTTTTACCATCTTTTAGCTAGCATTACATTATATGATTGCGCTCTTATTCATGTAAATGCTTTTAAACCATTCAAGCTTGACAAAATAGAACTCATTGCAGTACTGGCACGCTGTCTGTGAATCTCCTGTCTGTATCACACACACGACTCACGTGCACAGAAATCTGCGCCGGCCGCATTGAGTTCTCTTTCGCACTTTAATGAACAAAAACACAAAATTATGCCAAAATGCCTAATGAACCAGCGGATGTCTGTCATTAATGTTAATCAAAGAACAAAAGAAAAAGAGAAAATCACTCACTGCTCTTGACTGAATAACTTTTATAGCTTTAATAAGGATTAATCTATATTCAATTTATAATTTATGCACTGAAGAATGTGAAGTTTTTGATAACTTTATTCAATCTCTCTATATTTCCTACCTGTTAGATCAAAATATAAAATCTACCATCTTTGTTATTTCTACATTAATTTGGAGATGATATGTGAAATTATTAAAATATAAAATATATATATTAAAAACATTAATGTTAGGTGCGATTTTTTTTTTTTTTTTTTTTTTAATTGATTGACAGAACTAATTATAATATTGAACTAACTTGTGATTACAGAACAGGAGAGTCATGAGTCCCCTAGAAGCTCTTTGTCATGCTCCACATCTCCACATCAGAGACAGTGTTCAGGTAAGTTCATCTGATGTAGAAGAACATAAAAATCACAACAGCCATTTGTCATGTATGCATGTAATTTTGTTTGGGGGAACCAAGAGGATTTAATATCACACCACACACATCCCACACTGTAGGTGTCGCTGTTCTGGCAGAACTCTGTTGGTCAATAATAATTTCTACTTGTCTGTGACTTTAGAGCATGTTCCTCTCAGACTGAGTGGAGGGGAGGGCCGGTGCTCTGGGAGGCTGGAGGTGTATCATAACGCTGTGTGGGGCTCAGTCTGTGATGATCTGTGGGACATCAGCGATGCTCAGGTGGTCTGCAGGCAGCTGGGTTGTGGAGCAGCACTGAGGGCTGATGGGAATTCAGTCTTTGGTGCTGGTGAAGGTGTTGTGTGGCTGAACAGAGTCGAGTGCAGAGGGAATGAGATTCACCTGTGGGACTGTCCTCTCTCCCTGAAGAACCACACTGACTGCTCCAACAAAGATCACGCTGGACTCACCTGTGCAGGTCACAGCAAAACACTGATAAAATTTTATTAATTCATTGCTAATAATATTTGTGTATTAGTATGATATTGAATATGTTTGTGTCTGTTTTGTCAGATTTGTCAGTGTCCACTACTCCTGCCACAACAACATCATCTTCTCCTCCAGTTTCTCAGACAGTGAGCTCAACATCAGTCACTCGTCCACAAACTCCTCCAGCAGCGTCTCTCTCTGTGCTTGTGATTGTACTGGGAGTTGTGCTCTTACTGCTCTTAGTGCCACTGCTTATACTGATTCAGCAGAACAGAGTGATGAGGAGAGGTAGGAGAGATCCAGAGACTGTCATATTGTGTCTTATTCAGTGTGTGATCAGTCATGTGTTGTGAACTGACAGCAGGTTTGTCTCTCTACACTCACAGCTCTCTCTAAGAGGAGACACAGGAGCACGACTGAAGCTGTTTATGAGGAGATTCATCACAGACCCACTAACAGACACAGTCTCTTCACTCAGAGGGGTGAGTAAGTGTCATAATGTCTGATTTGTGGAGATCAACAGGGTAATCAGTTTATTCAGAGGCTGAGTGGAGTAAATCACACAGGTCCTTGTTTGTGTCACTTGTAGTAAATGATATAGGGTTAGTGCTATATGATGCAATTTGGCTGATTTGTGAACATGTCTGATGGTTCTCCTCCATAACAGGAAGTGTCCTTTCTACTGAACAGCATTCTGGGTATGAAGATGCTGATGAGCTTCTTTCAGGTTAGACGACTGAAATAGAATTATGTTACATACTACATACAGAAAAGTATGTGTGTTAAATAATTAAAAACATTCACTTAAGTTATCTTAGAAGAGTATAAATTATATAAATCATTCAGCAAATAATTCAGATAAGGTTTTATTATTAATAATAATAATAACAATAATAATATGCATGTATTTCCTTTTTCAAAAGCAAAATCTGCAGTAGGAATGAAGACTGACTACTATGATGATGTCACCACCACTGAAGGACCAACAGGTCAGTGACTTTGTTAACTGATCACAGAAATTCACTTAATTTAAATACCTATTTGGCCTGTGAATTAGTTTCTGTTTATTCTCTTTTCCTGTTAAATAATTTAGTAGAGCAACAAAACACACCAGAGAAATATGATAATGTAATCATTCCTGAACGGAGACATCAAGCTACAGGTTTATTTCTTTTAATTACTTCGACAGGTTTTAACACAATATATATACATATGTACAGTTTCAAAATCCAAAATTTTGTCCATTAATGGATGCATTTAATTTTTCATTATTTTATTGTAGATGACTTAGCAGAAAACTATGATGATGTCGTCGTCGTACGGCAGTTCTCCAATGATAAAAAAGGTGTGGGTTTCAAATTATACACTTCTACATTAGAACAGGGTTTTTGTTTGTTTGTTTGTTTGTTTGTTTTTTCTCATTTTTCATCAAATTATAGTAGCATATAAAGTATGAAGACTTTTTTTTTTCATGTAATTAATAATAGACACATTTATATCAGAGGGTGTTCAGGAGGAGTATGATGATGTGAAAAACATCGGGGAATATATGAGTGACATGTTTGGTATGTTATTGACACCTTTTTTACTGAATAATTTTGGTTTAGTCTTTATAAGAGCTTTATATTATCAATTCATCTCGTTCTATCAGCTATTATCTATCAGATAATTTAAATGGACTGAAAACATTGTGTTCATTATAATACTTTATAAAGCATGTTGATTCATGAATTTGCTCTTGTTTTCTAATAACAGACTATGATGATGTGGAGGAAGATCCAGGAAAACATGGAAGGGCTGTATAACTCAAACCACACACCGCCTCAAATCAAAGTGTTTAAGTGGTCTGAAAAGTGTTTAAGATCATCCTCTATACTGTATGTTTTACCTGCAGTCCAGCAGCAATGTTTTATGTTGAACTTTGTATTGAAATCTTCTAATTCAGCTACAATTTCTGAGAAAAAAAAACAAAAATGCATTGCTTTAAAAATGTTTGAATTTTTTTCCAGATGTTTTTGCAGATCATGCTTTTTTTATTATTATTATTTTTTTTTTTTTTTTTTTGCTTTACATTTCTATCATGTCGCCTTAGAAATTTTAGAGAACAAAAAAAAACAACAATCTAACAGTTTAGTTCTTTACTTTTAAGCCACTACAACCACAGTCTTTAATATTTCACAGCACCTTCAACTTATTAAAAATCCTTTTAAATGTAAACCCACTGCTGGTGGACTTTTATATTTTGCTAAAAATTGTTGGAATTTACTTTAAGAAATAAGTTTACAAACAGCAGCAATTATCAGAAAAGCATGTTCACTTTATGTTCTGCAGAAGGAGTGACTGTCAGAAACACGTGACTTGAACTGTGAGCTGAAACCTTCAGTGTTTATAACAGAACTTTTTCAAATGGAGACCCTTTTTGTTTCATGCATTAGTTTTAGATTTGCTTCCAATTTAATTGTTGTTTTGAATTGATGTCCATGTTTTCTATTAAAGAGTTCAAATCAGACTGACTATGTGCATGGAAATGTGATTTTGGGGTGGGTGGGGGGATTGGGAAGGCTGAAACAATTTATTGCAACAAATTGTTTTTGTTGTTGTTGTTTTTTTTGTACACAAAAAATAAAAGTTCAATACATTTCTGCAAAACAATGTTTCGTTATTCACAGATTGTTCACAGATTGTCTCTCTTTCTTAGCATATTATTAACACCCAGTGCTCCTCAAGCCAGGGTGATTGTCAGTGTTTGTCATCTTTTCTCTGCAGACTTTGTGTTTCCCACATTCACTCTCATGACAGCTGGTGACATTTTCAGCACTTTAAAAGGGACCTATTATGCAAAATTCCCTTGTTTGAACATAAATGTGTGTTGGCAGTGTGTGTACACAACCATCCTATAATGATAAAAATCCACCCACTCCTTTTTTTTTTTAATCCCCATAACTCATAAACAGTGTCTCAGAACAAGCCATTAGCAGATTCTGTGATCAAAGTGATATCACTTTGTACAGACCCTGGCCACAACTGCTGACGGACACTGCTGTATTAGCATAGACCCACCCTGAGCGAGTTGTACACAGTCTGCCATTGTCTTAACGTCGGAGCAGCTGTAGCGACAAGAATGTCTCGTAAGCGATTGAGGTGTTTTGTTTTTGGATGTAAGAGTGAACATTAGTGATGGGAGAAACAAAGCATTTCGAAACTTTGAATGAACTGAGGCAATTGATTTGCAAAATGATTCACTGTTTTGAAGCGTTCAAAGCGCCACGCGCTGGTCAGAACAATGCAGTGAAAACTCAGCTCAAACATCCATTAAATCAGCTTTTACAAGAAAACTGCAAATGTTTTGTTGAAAGTGTAATCTATTAACCCTCTATGGTATGCTTTATGATATCAATGAGGAAAAAATTGTGTTGTTTTTCCTGCTTAAAATTGGACACTTTAACAATATCATAAATCATATTCATAAATTTTTAATTCATTTATTTTTTAAAAGTTTGTTGCCTCGAGGCAACATTGTACCACAATGGAAAAATTGAGACATTTGGCATTTTCATGTAGAAAAAAGAAATATATTTATTGACAACATCAATTTCTTTAACTAGACACAAACACATTTATCCAGTTTTTAATGTATTAAAAGTTTCATATTTAATAAAAAGTAACATTTTATATCTAGCTGTTGCGCTCAGGCAACATTGTACCATAGTGGAACACAAATATTACCAAACCATCATATCTTATTATATCAAGTTATCTTATCCATCTTCATCCTTATCTCCATCTTCTCTCTCACCATCACTCTCTCCCTGAAGGATTACAAATAGACAAACGTGCTGCAAATAGGCCTGCTCATAACGCACATACGATCAAAATGTTAACAAACAATAGTATAAACAAAAAAACTCACCTTTCAGGTGCACACTACGACGTTGGTCCTGGAGAGACACAGTCCTGCAGAGTTCAGCTTCAACCCTAATCAAACACACCTGAACAAGCTAATCAAGGTCTGAAGGGTTGCTAGAAAGATACAGGCAGGTGAGTTTTTATCAGGGTTGAAGCTAAACTCTGCAGGACTGAGGCTCTCAGGACCGACCTTATATATAATGTTTAGGAGAGGGTTTATTTGAAATATGTTATGCCATTTTCTCATATGTTATGCCTTCTTCATCTTTATTTAGTATCTGTTTCACTGTTCACTATTTTAATGTGTTGAAATACCACTGGTGCTATCAAAGCTACATTTTCTATCATTCTAATATCTGTGGAGGTTCATTTATTTCATTGTTCAAATATACAGTGTTTGAATGTGGAAGTATGAATGTGCAAAACAAGGTGCTTTAGCAGAAATGTAGTTCACTGGCTCTCTCTGCTGGTCACAAGGTGAACAACATGCTCATCTTCACTGAAAATTATGTTTTTTTCTGGGTCACCTGAAAGAAAACACTTTTGTGCAATTAAGTAAATTTCACATTAGTTACAGGAATTATTTTGAGATATAGATAAAATGTTTCACAAAATTATTATATTTTTCTGCCTGTCATTATTGTAATAAGGGCTTACTTGTGTGCTGTGCGCTTAGTAAAGATTTACTTAAATGGTTTTGTAAAAGAGTATCAGTTTTACAGAGTTGAGTTTATTACATGTTAATATCATGCTATCATATGTACACTAATAGACAGTGTTTAGGACATTCACAGTTAGTTATCAGTGCTTTTATCTCGTCTCTGCAGGTGTTGGGCTTTGATGCTGTAAATAAACTGGAGAGTTTCCTGTCTCCTGTTAGTCACATATGTGTGTGTGTGTGTGTGTGTGTATGTGTGTGGGGAGGAGGAGTTCATCAGCACTGACAATTTTGATATGGAGAAAATCATAAAAGCCTCCTCTGATTTGTCACTGAAGTTGTTTGATGGTTTCCTCTGTTGTGTCTAATAAGGTAACAGCGAGTGTGATTGGAGGGTGTTGGACCTCTTTCTCTCTCATTAAGGGGTGTGAGAGGATGCCTGTACTTCTGTATCATCAGTGCGGAGAAGCTTGAACTGGATGTTGAATTAATGAAGCAGAGAGAGATGGAGAGATTCCTGACACTCATTTTACTGACTACAGTTTTAAAACTCATCACAGCTGGTAAGTACACATGAAATTAATGAGATTATTTTTTAGAAATTAAGAGGTCAGAGTCGTCGGACTATGTTATTTAATCGCTTAAAATTACACTATACTGTAATCAGTGTTTCTTAGATGTCTGTGTAAATGCATTGTTACAATGTTTTGAATGTGCTCCTGTGTTTAACAGGCAATTTTTCTCTTTCTCTCTTCTGTTTTCTCTCTCTCTCTCTCTCTCTATCTCTCTCTCTCTCTCTCTCTCTCCAGTTTATAAAGAGCTATAGATAAGTTTTACATGATGGTCTTCTTTTTATCCAGCAGCATAAATGCTATATTATGTTATGTCAATATCACAAGAAAATGAAGTTGTGATCATGACAAACAAGACCCTAAAGGTCTTTTAGGATTACCATGTTAGCCTCTTACACAATACCAAGAACTCATGCAGAAGAACTATGCAGAGGGAAAAAATATATAAAAGAAATATATAGTTTAAGCTCAATCAACATCATTTGTGGCATAATTTTGTCTGGGTTACAGTGAAACATTTACAATGGAAGAGAATGGGGCCAATCCGTAAACTTTAAAATACTCAGTCTGGATAATATAAAAACAAAACAATATGTGTGTTAACATAATTTTAGTGTGGAAAAAATTGCTTACTAACCTTTTCTGTGCAAAGTTATATCCAGTTTTACAACTTTGTTTCAACATAATAAACCCTGTAGTTATGTATTAAACAATTTACAGCTAAAATAATAATGCATTTTAAGGTAAGTAATTTAAGTCTTTAAACCCTCAATTTTTTTTTTTTTTAAAAAAGGGAGTCAGTCTGAATTTTGTTGTTGTTGTTAATCAACATAGCTATGATATTGATTGAGCTCAATTTGTATTGAACTCTGAATATTAATTTTAAATATTCAGGCGTACAGTATGTGTCCCATTTTTCCAACTGTCCCACTTTGTAATGCTATGAATTAAACTCTCATCCCTTCATCTCTCTCATTATTACTGCTTAATATTTAGACGGTGTGAATGTGAGGTTGGTTGGTGGTCACAGTCGCTGTGCTGGTAGAGTGGAGGTTCTTCATAGAGGTCAGTGGGGAACAGTGTGTGATGATTTCTGGGATTTGGCTGATGCTGCAGTGGTGTGTAGAGAGCTGGACTGTGGAGAACCTGTAGATGCTCTGAGTGATGCTCATTTTGGACAAGGATCAGGACCAATCTGGATGAGTTATGTAATGTGTGCTGGGTCAGAGTCTACACTGAAGAACTGTGGATCATTAGGATGGGGTATAAGCAAATGTGATCATACTAAAGATGCTGGAGTCATCTGCTCAGGTAAAGATATTAAAATTAATATTTTTGTAAGATTTTTTGTGCTTCTAATTTTTAAAGAAGTTGGTTTTAAAATGTTGACTTCAATAATAAACAAATTCCATATTAATATTTGTTGTGTTTTTACATTATTTATTCATTATAAGGCTAAAAATAAAATGGCTTCTATGCACAAATCATTGTCTTGAAGCCCTATAAATAAGTCATGCTTTTGTTGATCTGTGTTGTCTTATGTAGAAGTCAGGCTGGTTGGAGGTTCTCGCTGCTCTGGGAGGTTAGAGATACTTGATGATCAGACGTGGGTTTCAGTGTGTGCTGCTGCCTTTGACCAGCAGGATGCAGAGGTTGTGTGTAGAGAGCTGGACTGTGGGGCTCCTGTACAGGTGCTGGGAGAAGATGCTTTTGGAAAAGGAGACGCTCAGATGTGGACACAAGAGATTCAGTGCAGAGGAAATGAGTCTCAGATTCACCTCTGTCCAACATCACCATCACATGAAAACAACTGTTCACATGAACACAACATTGGTTTGCTGTGTACCGGTAACAGTTCAAAGTACAACAAAGCATATTTCATTTCATTTCATTTTATTGTAACATTTTAAATTTACACTAGTTTTTTCTATTACATTGACAGACATAGTAAACGTGAGGTTGGTTGGTGGTCACAGTCACTGTGCTGGTACAGTGGAGGTTCTTCATAGAGGTCAGTGGGGAACAGTGTGTGGTGCTGGTTGGGATTTGGCTGATGCTGCAGTGGTGTGTAGAGAGCTGGACTGTGGAGAACCTGTAGATGCTGTGTTTGATGTTCATTTTGGATTGGGATCAAAATCAATTTTTAGGATGAAAAATGCGATGTGTACTGGCTCAGAGCCTACACTTAAGAAATGTGGATTCTTACAATCAACTGATCCTGATGTGTGTCTTGATAAGAGCGCTCAAGTCATTTGTTCAGGTAAGCTAAAGCTAAAAAATCCCTTCTTAATGGACAAAACAATTGCACCAAAAGCAGCATTATTTGATTTTTCATGACCATTTTCCACCTTCTTTTTGACCACACAAACTGTTAAGTTCAGACTGTAATAATCAGGGACGTTGTTAAAAATAAACTTTAGAAGCTTGTTTCAAACTCCACATTCTAATGTAATTCCCTGAAAGAATTCATTCATAGACATTGTTGACATGAAAATGTGTGCAGTCATGTGATGTATTCTGGTTTTTACAGTAACAATAATTATATAATTATATGAGCCATGTTTGTAGCTTACTTTCAAGACCTTTTTGGGCAGGGAAAAAGTTTTGCTGACATGTGTAATATATTTTTTCACAGTAAATTTCTTTTATTTCAGAGGATAAAGAAAAATATGATTTCTTATTATATGACTGATATACTGAATTTGAATTTACTGAATTTCTCTAACTTTAAATTTGGTTCTTTCCTGTGTTGTTCTTTCAGGAGTCAGGCTGGTTGGAGGTTCTCGCTGCTCTGGGAGGTTAGAGATACTTGATGATCAGACGTGGGTTTCAGTGTGTGCTGCTGCCTTTGACCAGCAGGATGCAGAGGTTGTGTGTAGAGAGCTGGACTGTGGGGCTCCTGTACAGGTGCTGGGAGAAGATGCTTTTGGAAAAGGAGATGCTCAGATGTGGACACAAGAGATTCAGTGCAGAGGAAATGAGTCTCAGATTCACCTCTGTCCAACATCACCATTAGATGAAAATAACTGTTCATATGAAAATGATGTTGGACTGGTGTGTGCAGGTCTGAGCCTTTTTAAATACACTGAAATCAAATTTAAATATTAGTTAATTGTATCATAATTTTTTCTCTTTGTGTTTCTCCCCTCATTCTTTCCCTTTATCCATATGGCTTTACTCCCTCTTTATTCATTTTATAGACAATATGAGAGTGAGGTTGGTTGGTGGTCACAGTCGCTGCGCTGGTAGAGTGGAGGTTCTTCATAGAGGTCAGTGGGGAACAGTGTGTGATTTTTACTGGGATATGGCTGATGCTGCAGTGGTGTGTAGAGAGCTGGACTGTGGAGAACCTGTAGATGTTCTGGGTGGTGCTCAGTTTGGACGGGGATCAGGGCCAATCTGGACAAATCGCAGTTTTTGTACTGGATCAGAATCTACACTGAAGAACTGTGGATCAGTAAATTGGGGTGTTTATGACTGTGATCATACAAAAGATGCAGGAGTCATCTGTTCAGGTAAACTGCTCCAAACCCTGCCCTGTTTTTACATCACTTATGATCCTACTGCCTTAAAGGTGCTATATGTAAGATTTTCACTCTAATAAAGCATAAAAATACCCCAATATGTTTGCAGATATTTATGAAACATGCTAAGTTCACCTACTTGTTTCTCAGAAAAACAATGCTACAGCCAGATATTCTACTTTGAAATGTGCGTTCCGTGTCTGAATGTCTGGCTTTGTTTTGGTCTGTGCAAAACCGCATGCTGCCAGTTTATCCAATAGTATTTCAACATCACAGGTTGCCAGTTGGCGGAATACACGTATTACAGACATGGAAACCAGCAAACAAACTGGGTCAGAGAATAGCAGATTCTACCTGACCTAAAACGCCTCCGCATCCATCTAAAAATCTCTATGAACGACAGCATATTAAAATACAGATAAATCAACTCATCAGCTTACAGTGTGTAAGTCTCCACAGCTTTCATTGTCAATTGCGCTCCCTTTTGTTGTGTTTCCTCAAGCTGGCAACCCGCGTCTTTGAAGGAGGGGGCGGGGCAAACAATATTTTGAATTTGGACTGCAGTACCTATTTCGACCACTGGGTGTCATTCCTACATACCGCATCTTCAAAGGGAAAGTTCAACCAAAAATTAAAATTGTCATCCTTTTACTTTGTGTCTTTTCAAACCTTTGTGACTTTGTTCTGTGGAGCACAATGTATTTTTTTCTTATTATTTTGCTTTAATTATATTGAAAAGAGTATAAGGATATTCTGTAAAATTCACTTTTTATGTTCCATGAAAGAAATTCATATGAGTTTGGATTGACGTAAGATAGAGTAGCCTAATTTGATTATTTTACTCCTTTCACATTAATAAGTCATGCTTTGTAGTACCAATAATGACAAGAATTACACATATGATAACAACCCTTACAAAAAAGAAGTTTATTCAAGTGTGCTAGTATACTTCTTTTAAACTAAAAATAAGGAAGTATACTTTCAGTCTACTTTTTATATACTTCTCAGAAATATACTACTTTATGTACTTATGGTTAAAATTAAGTATATTTAGCCTATACTTGGACTCAATCTTTTGATCTAGGCCCTAGATATGTTTAAAAGTATAATTAAGCATCCTAAGTATACTTGGCTTGTAGTTGTGTTTAATCTTTTGATGGATTAACCTATTAAATATACTTTTTTCACATAGTTTTACAAACAATCTTATAAACTGACATCGTTTGAAAGTACAGATTTTCAAAGAAAACAGATACAGTATGTTCCTAATTCTGAGTATTTTAATTCTTGTGTAGGCTAGTCCACTGGTGGTCCTATAGGATCAATGAATAAAATGAGTCCACTGGTAGTGTACATAGGAATTTACTTCAAATCTACTTTACTCTTTCCCATTGACTGAATATTCAGGCTATCAGTGCTTTCACTGTACAGTAGGGGGCGTTATTACACATCTTCTGAAAGAGTACTGAATCTCCGGATCAAAAAACACAGGCGAAGAAGACGCAGAAACAAACGCTAGAAGATTGCTCATGCAAATGTAAAATAACGCGATCATCAAACATTAAACAGCATATAAATTAAAACTGCCTAATTTTACTGAATGAAATGTCGACCCAAGACGAGGTATAGGACTGTGAAGCTTTGAGGGTGTTGATGGACTTGATCTACTCCATCTATTTTGATCATTGTTCTGAATCACATCGGGACGAAGTCTAACAAAAATGTAGTTTTCTCAGCTTTTAATGAAACTTACCCACATTAAAGTGTTAATAAAAAGGATGCATGAAGGTAGAATAAAATTAGTACAGTTAAAGCTATATTTCAAGTATAAAGAATTTATACTTAAATAGGAACAAATAGTAGTGCAAAAATAATAAGTAGTAAACTATAAGTATGATATGTCCACAGAAGAAAACTTAAAAGTATACTTGCGGTATAAAGCTACTATTGTTACACTTGTAGTATACTTGAATGTATACTTTTTATATACTAAATTTGGGCCAATTTAGTACCAAGAAGTATAGAAATAGTACACCTACAAGTTTACTACTTGTACATTGACATTAGTATACTTACTACATAAAATATACTTAAAAATATACTTGAACATTATTTAAGTATACATCATAAAATGAACTTGAAGTATACTTCTTTTTCCTAAGGGAAACCAATTTAAACGTTTCTTATCTCTTGCTACTTCAGGTGTCAGGCTTATTGGAAACTCCAGTTGCTCTGGGAGAATTGAACTTCTTGATAATCAGACGTGGGTTTCAGTGTGTGCTGCTGCCTTTGACCAGCAGGATGCAGAGGTTGTGTGTAGAGAGCTGGACTGTGGACCTCCTGTAGAGGTGCTGGAAGAAGCTGCTTTTGGCAAAGGAGACGCTCAGATGTGGACACACGAGATTCAGTGCAGAGGAAACGAGTCTCAGATTCAACTCTGTCCAACATCCTTAGACAAAAACAACTCTTCACATGATAATTACCAGGGGTTGTTCTGTGCTGGTGAGTGAAAAGAATGAGAGTAATATCATACCTTTTACTCACAGGGTGTATCTCAGTCAGCTTCCTAGTTCAGTAGTCAGGACACTGACCAGGAAGCCAGCCATTTTAAGGGCGGTCTCAATCACAAAATTCTTTGAGTGCACTGGAATGTTCGCTCCCTAAAAATACCACAATGCACTCCAAAAACTAGATGCCCACTATGTTCCCTTCTGAAGGAAATGCAAAACATAAATAGCATGAACCAACACAATTTCAGCACAATATCATGACATGCAATAGAAGATTTGAAAAGACAAACCGTTATTTAATTACAGTATCTCACAGAAGTGAGTACACCCCTCACATTTTTGTAAATATTTTATTATATCTTTTCATGTGACAACACTGAAGAAATGACACTTTGCTACAATGTAAAGTAGTGAGTGTACAGCTTGTATAATAGTGTAAATTTGCTGTCCCCTCAAAATAACTCAACACACAGCCATTAATGTCTAAACCGCTGACCACAAAAGTGAGTACACCGCTAAGTGAAAATGTCCAAATTGGGCCCAAAGTGTTAATATTTTGTGTGGCCACCATTATTTTCCAGCACTGCCTTAACCCTCTTAGGCATGGAGTTCACCAGAGCTTCACAGGTTGCCACTGGAGTCCTCTTTCACTCCTCCATGATGACATCACGGAGCTGGTGGATGTTAGAGACCTTGTGCTCCTCCACCTTCTGTTTGAGGATGCCCCACGGATGCTCAATAGGGTTTAGGAATCCCTACCAAAGCACCACAGTCGCTGCCCCCTTCCAGTTCCCTGTGCAAGCCTCCTACTCCCTCTTATCTAACTGGAAGATGGGACGGGGCTAACACAAAGAGTGACCTACACTGCCGTTCTGTGATAACCCATACAATGAGAATATTGGATAACACTGGGAAAGCTTGCCTACTGACTGGGAAGGAAACGCTGCGGAAGCCACATTCTAAAATGCTCAGATGTGGACACGAGATTCAGTGCAGAGAAAACTAGTCTCAGATACAACTCTGAATCTGAAAGCTTGCCCATCGACTGGGAAGGGAACGCTGCGGAAGCCACATTCTTCCCCGAAGGAGTTATGTGGAGAAGTACACATGGACTAACCCCGTAGGGCCATACTACATATGGAAGTACTGGGGTGACTCCATCCTGGTAAGAGGTGGGTTCTCCCAAATGGAAAGACATGGGCTTCGTTTAGGAGCAGTCGTGGAGTTTACACATCCCTTCAGGGTCACACATAAGGTACCCAGCCTAAATCCGGTTCTCAAGGATGCAACGGAATAAAGGCCTGGCGCAAGACGCTCCACCACGTCCGGTCGCCGAGGGTGGTGGAGGACTCAACAAGGTCTGCCTTGTAGGGACTCTCTGGAGCAATAAGCGCGTGTCAGCCCAGCAAGCTGACTCTAAGCCGGGGCCTCTCCGTGTCTCTGACCGGTTGAGGTGAGAACACAGGATGAGAATGGCTCAACATGAAGGCTATAGAATCTAGCGAATGTTATTTGTCGCCCAGCCTGCAGCTCTACAAATATCTGTTAGCGAGGTGCCATGAGCCAGCGCCCAGGAGGATGCTACACCTCTCGTAGAGTGAGCACGCAACCTGAGCGGGCAGGGCACGCCTTGTGCTGGCCTCCGTAACAGACAAAGAGCTGGTCTGAGGTCCTGAGGCTTTGAGTTCTGTCTACAGTGCATCTGTCTCACAGCGCCTCACTTTTTTCACATTTTGTTATGTTACAGCCTTATTCCAAAAGTGATTATATTCATTATTTTCCTCAAAATTCTACAAACAATACCCCATAATGACATTGTGAAAGAAGTTTGTTTGAAATCTTTGCAAATTTATAAAAAATTAAAAACCAAAAAAATCACATGCACATAAGTATTCACAACCTTTGCTCAATACTTTGTTGAAGCACCTTTGGTACCAATTACAGCCTCAAGTCTTTTTGAGTATGATGCTACAAGCTTGGCACACCTATTTTTGGGCAGTTTCTCCTATTCTTCTTTGCAGGGCCTCTCAAGCTCCATCAGGTTGGATAGGGAACGTCGGTGCACAGCCATTTTCAGATCTCTCCAAAGATGTTCATTCGGGTTCAAGTCTGGGCTCTGGCTGGGCCACTCAAGGACATTTACAGAGTTGTCCCATAGCCACTCCTTTGTTATCTTGGCTGTGTGCTTAGGGTCGTTGTCCTGTTGGAAGATGAACCTTTGCCCTAGTCTGAGGTCCAGAGCACTCTGGAGCAGGTTTTCATCAAGTATGTTTCTGTACATTGCTGTATTCATATTTCCCTCGATCCTGGCTATTGTCTCAGTTCCTACCACCATGCTTCACTGTTGGGATGGTATTGGCCAAGTGATGAGCGGTGCCTGGTTTCCTCCAGATATGATGCTTGCTATTCAGGCCAAAGAGTTCAATCTTTGTTTCATCAGACCAGAGAATTTTGTTTCTCATGGCCTGAGAGTCCTCCAGGCGGGCTGTCATGTGCCTTTTACTGAGGAGTGGCTTCCATCTGGCCACTCCACCATATACAGGTGCTGGTCATATAATTAGAATATCATCAAAAAGTTGATTTATTTCACTAATTCCATTCAAAAAGTGAAACTTGTATATTATATTCATTCATTACACACAGACTGATATATTTCAAATGTTTATTTATTTTAATTTCAATGATTATAACTGACAACTAAGGAAAATCCCAAATTCAGTATCTTAGAAAATTAGAATATTGTGAAAAGTTTCAATATTGAAGACACCTGGTGCCACACTCTAATCAGCTAATTAACTCAAAACACCTGCAAAGGCCTTTAAATGGTCTCTCAGTCTAGTTCTGTAGGCTACACAATCATGGGGAAGACTGCTGACTTGACAGTTGTCCAAAAGACGACCATTGACACCTTGCACAAGGAGGGCAAGACACAAAAGGTCATTGCAAAAGAGGCTGGCTGTTCACAGAGCTCTGTGTCCAAGCACATCAATAGAGAGGCGAAGGGAAGGAAAAGATGTGGTAGAAAAAAGTATACAAGCAATAGGGATAACCGCACCCTGGAGAGGATTGTGAAACAAAACCCATTAAAAAATGTGGGGGAGATTCACAAAGAGTGGACTGCAGCTGGAGTCAGTGCTTCAAGAACCACTACGCACAGACGTATGCAAGACATGGGTTTCAGCTGTCGCATTCCTTGTGTCAAGCCACTCTTGAACAACAGACAGCGTCAGAAGCGTTAAAGATAAAAAAGGACTGGACTGCTGCTGAGTGGTCCAAAGTTCTGTTCTCTGATGAAAGTAGATTTTGCATTTCCTTTGGAAATCAGGGTCCCAGAGTCTGGAGGAAGAGAGGAGAGGCACACAATCCACGTTGCTTGAGGTCCAGTGTAAAGTTTCCACAGTCAGTGATGGTTTGGGGTGTCATGTCATCTGCTGGTGTTGGTCCACTGTGTTTTCTGAGGTCCAAGGTCAACGCAGCCGTATACCAGGAAGTTTTAGAGCACTTCATGCTTCCTGCTGCTGACCAACTTTATGGAGATGCAGATTTCATTTTCCAACAGGACTTGGCACCTGCACACAGTGCCAAAGCTACCAGTACCTGGTTTAAGGACCATGGTATCCCTGTTCTTAATTGGCCAGCAAACTCGCTTGACCTTAACCCCATAGAAAATCTATGGGGTATTGTGAAGAGGAAGATGCGATATGCCAGACCCAACAATGCAGATGAGCTGAAGGCCACTATCAGAGCAACCTGGGCTCTTATAACACCTGAGCAGTGCCACAGACTGATCGGCTCCATGCCATGCCGCATTGCTGCAGTAATTCAGGCAAAAGGAGCCCCAACTAAGTATTGAGTTCTGTACATGCTCATACTTTTCATGTTCATACTTTTCAGTTGGCCAAGATTTCTAAAAATCCTTTCTTTGTATTGGTCTTAAGTAATATTCTAATTTTCTGAGATACTAAATTTGGGATTTTCCTTAGTTGTCAGTTATAATCATCAAAATTAAAAGAAATAAACATTTGAAATATATCAGTCTGTGTGTAATGAATGTATATAATATACAAGTTTCACTTTTTGAATGGAATTAGTGAAATAAATCAACTTTTTGATGATATTCTAATTATATGACCAGCACCTGTAGGCCTGATTGGTGGAGTGCTGCAGAGATGGTTTTTCTTCTGGAAGGTTCTCCTCTCTCCACAGAGAAACGCTGGAGCTCTGTCAGAGTGACCATTGGGTTCTTGGTCCCCTCCCTGACTAAGGTCCTTCTCCCTGATCGCTCAGTTTGGCTCTAGGAAGAGTCCTGGTGGTTCCATAGTTCTTCCATTTACGGATGATGGAGGCCACTGTGCTCATTGGGACCTTTAATGCTTCAGAAATGTTTCTGTACCCTTACCCAGATCTGTGCCTTGATACAATCCTGTCTCGGAGGTCTACAGACAATTCCTTGGACTTCATGGCTTGGTTTGTGCTCTGACATGCACTGTTAACTGTGGGACCTTATATAGACAGGTGTGTGCCTTTCCAAATCTTGTCCAATCAACTGAATTTACCACAGGATGGACCTTAAGCAAGTTGCAGAAACATCTCAAGGATGATCAGTGGAAACAGGATGCACCTAAGCTCAATTTTGAGTGTTATGGTAAAGGCTGTGAATACTAAAGTACATATGATTTTTTTTTGTTTTGTTTTTTTTGTTTTTTTTTTTTAATAAATTTGCAAAGATTTAATCCCTTAAGACTGTAACATAACAAAATGTGGAAAAAGTGAAGCGCTGTGAATACTTTCTGGATGCACTGTATATACAGTCGCAGAGCGCGGACTGGACAGAGCAAAGACAGAGCTGGGTCTGCCTCCTCTGGGGGCATCGCTTGCAGGCTCACTACCTGGTCCATGAAGGGAGTGGTAGGAGCCTTGGGCACATAGCTGGGCTGGGGTCTCAGTACCACGTGGCCATCACCTGGCCCGAACTCTAGTCACGATTAGTCGACCGAAAATGCCTGAAGGTCCCCTACCCTCTTAATAGAGACCAATGCAACCAGCAGCAAAGTCTTCATGGACAGGATCTGCTGACTGCAAGGGCTCAAAGGGAGCATGCTGAAGTGCTTGAAGCACCAGAGCAAGGTCCCAAGAGGGTATGGAGGGTATCCTGACAACTAGGTCGTACTTCCCAACAGACTTGCCATCAACGTGGTCGTGATGCGCAGATATTGCAGCAGCATGAACTTTGAGGGTGGAGGGAGACAACCTTCACTCAAACCCTTGCTGCAATAAGGAAAGCATGGCTCTGATCGAACATCTTCGGGGGTCTTCTCTGTGAGCATATCTTGTAGACGGTGCTTGTGCCGAAGTGATGGTGTTAAGTACCTCAGGGGTAAGTCACCTAGAATCTCTGTGTCCCGTCCAGGGACCAGACATGGAGTTTCCAGAGGTCTGGACGCGGGTGCCAAAGAGTACCCATTCTCTGAGAATAAAGGTCTATTCTGAGAGGAATGCACCAGGGAGGGTCTATAGCGAGGAGCATGAGTTCCAGGAACCAGGTCCGGTTGGGCCAATAGGGCGCAACTAACAGGACCTTCTCCTTGTACTCACTTACTTTGCACAAGGTCTGTGCAAGTAGGCTCACTAGGGGAAACGCATATTTGCGTAGGCCCCGGGGCCAGCTGTATGCCAGTGCATCTGTGCTGAGTGTTCCCTCAGAAAGGGAGTAAAACAGCTGGCAGTGAGAAGTTTCTGGAGAGGCAAACAGGTCTACCTGATCCTCTCCGAACTCTCTTTAAATCAGCTCGACCACCTGGGGGTGAAGTCGCCACTCTCCCAGGAGCGCAGCTCATGAGAGCTCATTGGCCACACGATTGAGCACACCAGGGACATGAATGGCACGAAGTGACCTCAGATGCTTCTGACTCCAAAGGAGGAGATGGAGGGCGGGTTGCAACATGCGACGGGAGTGCAGACCACCTTGATGGTTGATATACGCAATGGTCACAGTGTTGTCTATACGGACCAGCACGTGCTTGCCCTGTAATGGCCTCTTCAGGCGGCTTAGAGCAAGACGTACTTCTAGCAATGCAGTTAGGGGTCCGCCCACACCCCTGACACTGCATGCCTGTTGTATGTGGCACCCCAGCTGGTGGCAGAGGCAGTTCAACAGTTCAACACCGACTGAGCACGTTCCTCTGTGAAGCGTGCCTGTTTGTTTGACCGAATCCAACTCTATTCCGAGAAAAGAGATCCTCTGCACAGGGGAGAGTTTGCTCTTTTCCTTTTAACTGATCCCAAGATTGAGCTAGTATGAGCCAGTCATCGAGTTTAGGATGCGAACGCCATGTTCTCTCATGGGAACAAGGGCTCCCTCCATGACTTTCATGAAGACGCAGGGAGACAGACCAGCCGAAGGGCAGGATCTTGTACTGATATATCTGACCCTCAAACGCAAAGTGCAGGAACGGCCTGTGTAGAGGGAGAATCGAGACATGAAAGTATGCGTCCTTTAGGTCGATCACTGCAAACCAGTCTCAAAAATGCATTTCTGCGTGAGCAGTTTGAACGGTAGCTTGTGAAGGCTTTGATTCAAAACTCGCAGGTCCAAGATCGGTCGTAACCCACCGCTTTTCTTGGGTACAATGCAGTAGGGGCTGTAGAACCCTGACCTGGAGGGACCGGCTGTATTGCATCCTTCGCTAGTAGCATCGCGATCTCAGCACGCAAGACATGGGCATTGACTGCTTTCACTGAAGTGAAGTGGATGCCCCTTAACCTAGGGTGACGCCGGGCAAATTGAATCGCATAGCCGAGCCTGATGGTCCAAATGAGCCAGCGAGATGGACTGGGGAGCACTAGCCAGGCTTGCAGAGACCATACCAGTGGGACCAAGGGGACCGTAGGCGTACCCGCAGTGGGGGAAAGCGAAGTGGAACGCAGGGACATGGCTCGGGGGGCTCTCTTTGTGAGGCCGCCTGAAGCAGGGTCTGAGTGTGATGTGCAACACCTACCTGGTTCCACGGTTGGGCAGGGGACACAGGAGAGGCTTTGGTTGCCTTCTCGAACAGCGCACTGCTGCCCGCTGGCAATAGAAGAGGGGGACTGCTCTCCGAGCCCTCTTCGGACCCAGAGATGAAGGAAACTGCTCTTTTGTTGAAATTTTGGGTACCACTGGCAGCTTGGCCAGTAGCAGAACAAAAAGAAAAAAAAAAACAAAGGATTTACCACTTGGCCCTCCTCCGGGGGAGGTAGTGGTGCGGTCACCATCTCCCGAACAGCAGTCCCTTCCATATCTGGGTCGCCCGTCCTGGTCTCAGCAACACAAACAGTGAAATGTGCAGCCTGTCGTGTGCTTCCTTCTCTTTGAAGGCGCTCTCTTACCAGCCATAAGAACAGCTTTTCAGCGCTCAAAAGTGCACTGTATCGGTAGTGAGAACAGTCTTTTAGGCACTGTAAAGACAGCCTTTTGCTCAAATTTGCTCTTTGGCACAGCAGCTGCTGCAAATGATTGCTTGCCAATGTGCATTGGCTCGTTTTAGTTACACTCGAAGTGGATTGGCCTCTCTAGCGAGATTCCATTTCGGCGGTCTGTCTGACGTACGTCAAACGTGACTGACTGAATAGGAACTCAGGGCTTAAATGCATGGGGAGTAATAAGGATACTAATTTAACAATAGGTGAACAAAATTAGTAACTTTGGGAACAGGGCATGAATAAGTAACCAAGGAAACTAATAAGAACAGGCAAACGAGAACGGAGCAAACAGAGAAAACGAAACTAAAACAGAACATACATGTTACAATAGTGAACAGTCTAGTTGATATTTACAATTAAAATGTGGCTAAAATGTTGCAGAGGTATATAACAACAATCAAAATATATTTCATAACATACTTTAAACAGCATAAAAAATGTCAGAAACATATTGGTCCTGTGTGTTGTTGATAAATACCAGTGGTGACAACACAAGCACCTAGTCACGTCACCGGAAATTGAGTAATCAGTGTCAGAATGTGTAGTGAGCCAGATTTATGTACACAACATACTGTGTGCTTATGGAGATGCACCCATAGTCTCTGTCTGTATTTTTCTGTCACTTAGATAAAAAGAATGTGAGGTTGGTTGGTGGTCGCAGTCGCTGTGCTGGTAGAGTGGAGGTTCATCATAGAGGTCAGTGGGGAACAGTGTGTCATTATGCCTGGGATATGACTGAAGCTGCAGTGGTGTGTAGAGAGCTGGACTGTGGAGAACCTGTAGATGCTCTGGGTGATGCTCAGTTTGGACCAGGATCAGGACCAATCTGGATGAGTGGTGTGTTATGTGCTGGATCAGAGTCAACACTGAAGAACTGTGGGTCATTTGGATGGAGCATACATACGTGTACTCACAATTTTGATGCCAGTGTCATCTGTTTGGGTGAGTATTTTATCTGTTTGCCAATGAATTTATGACATAAAGAATATTTTGTTTGGAAAACTGTAAATGTTTATGCTTATTTTATTTAACTATAAAGCATTTTTGTCATTCCTGTAATATGAACAGGTCATAAAGCTTCCAGACTTGTTAATGGATCTCACCTGTGCTCTGGGAGGATAGAAATACTTGATAATCAGATGTGGGATTCAGTGTGTGCTGCTGCCTTTGACCAGCAGGATGCAGAGGTTGTGTGTAGAGAGCTGGGTTGTGGGGCTCCTGTACAGGTGCTGGGAGAAGATGCTTTTGGCAAAGGAGACGCTCAGATGTGGACACAAGAGATTCAGTGCAGAGGAAATGAGTCTTATATTTCATTTTGCTCAACATCATCATCACACAAACACAACTGCATCAGTGACAATAATGTGGGTCTGATCTGTTCAGGTAAATTATCAATATTCAGTATGTCTTCATTTGTATTTGATACAGTATATCTTCTCTGTCAGCTACATTATACTTTATTTTAACTCCTCTTTTCTTTATTCAGGTTACACAGAGGCCAAACTGATGAATGGTTCAGACTCTTGTTCTGGAAGAGTGGAGCTTTGGTTCATCAATAAATGGGGCACAGTGTGTGATGCATGCTGGGATATGAGAGCTGCCAGTGTCCTCTGTAGACAGCTGAATTGTGGGATTGCTGTATCTGTTGTGGGATCAGACTGGTTTGGAGAGGGAAGTGGTGAAATCTGGGCTGATGTGTTTGATTGTGACGGGAATGAAACAAAACTCTCAGAATGTTCCATCTCTTCATGGAGTCGAGCTGAATGTTCTCATAGACGAGATGTTGGAGTCATCTGCTCTGGTGACGGGATTTTATTGAAATAACTGTTTTAAATTATCTATATAAATTACCTTGCAATATATTAATAAAATGCCACATCTTTCACTCAGATTCCTCTCTGGCTGTTCATGATGGTCTGGTGCGGTTGTCTGGAGAGAGACAGTGTGAGGGGGAGGTGGAAGTTTCCATCCATCAGGTCTGGAGGAGAGTTCTGCTGGACTCCTGGAGTCTCACTGAATCCTCTGTGGTCTGCAGACAGCTGGGCTGTGGCTCTGTGCTGAACTTCTCCGGCTCCTCTTCATCCAGTCCTGAACACAGTCATGAGTGTGTGACGGGCTTCCAGTGCTCTGGGAGTGAAGCTCATCTGGGGAACTGCAGCTCTCCACAAACTCTCAACTGCAGCTCCACACAACAGCTGTCAATCAACTGCCTTGGTAAGAAGAGCAACATCTGGGCAGATTCTTCAGTTGTTAGTGATCACTAATGTGATTTTCTTTCTCTGAATATTAGGTCACGGGTCCATCAGGCTGGTGGGTTCTGGGGGAGACTGTGCAGGGAGGCTGGAGGTTTTTCACAGCGGCTCATGGGGGACAGTGTGTGATGACTCCTGGGATATTAAAGATGCCCATGTGGTGTGCAGACAGCTGCAGTGTGGAGTGGCCCTCAGTAACCAGCAGGTACCAGCCTGGTTTGGTCCTGGTTCTGGACCCATATGGCTGGATGAGGTGGAGTGTGAGGGGAATGAGACGTCCCTGTGGAGCTGCTCTTCTCCAGGCTGGGGAAAACATGACTGTCAACACAAGGAGGATGTAGGAGTCATGTGCTCAGGTAAATAGCACTCAGTTGTGAAAATCATTATTCAGTAACATTAAAATATTTAAAATATTTTTAATTTAATCTTTTTGGGTTATTTTAGTCATTTGTATATATGTAACAACCAGTGGTTGAAATGAATGGGTTAGATAAGAGCTGATATAGCATTCATGTTTCCATCTAGAGTTTAAAGAGATCAGGTTAACTGAGGGCTGTGAAGGGAATGTGGAGGTTTTCTACAATGGATCCTGGGGTAATGTGTGCTGGAACCAGATGGACAGAGACACAGTGAGTTTGATCTGTCAAGAGCTGAACTGTGGAAGATCTGGTGCTTTTTCCAATTCTATACCAAGACTAGAATCAGCTCCTAACTGGCTGGATGAAGTGAAATGTCGACCACATGATTCAAATCTGTGGCAGTGTCCATCTTTACCCTGGGGACAGAATGACTGTGGTAAAGATGAAGTGGCCAAAATCACCTGTTTGGGTAAGACTGATGTATTTTCTATCTATAAAAATACAACTGTAATCCATTATCCTTACTGAGTATATAAACAAAACATAAATATAGTATAATTAGGGCTGTCAAATTTAAAACGTTAACTCATGGGATTAATCTTTTTCAGTTTAATGTGTTAGAAATATTTAATGAAGCATCTATTTTTTCCGTCATCCTTTAGCTAGCGATACATTATATGATCACGCTTTTATTCATGCAAATGCTTTTTAAACCATTCAAGCATGACAAAAGAGAACTGTGAATTTACTGTCTGTGTGACATACACGACTCATGTGCACAGAAATCTGCTTTTCAGACAGCACGCCGGTCGCATTGAGTTCCCTTTTGCGCTTGAATGGACAAAAACATACAATATTATGCCAAAATGGCTAATAAACCTGCTGCTGTCTGTCATTGATGTTAATCAAAGAACAAAAGAAAAAGAGAAAATCACTCACCTCTCTTGACTGAATAACTTTTATATCTTTAAAATGGATTAATCTAGATTTAATACATAATTTATGCAATGAAAACTGTGAAGTGTTTGATAATGTATTCAATTTCTTTATGTTCTCTATCTGTTAGATCAAATGTTTAAAATATATCTTTATGTTGTTTCTACACTAATTTGGAGATGAAATGTGAAATTATTATTTAAAAATATATTTAAAAATTAATCACAATTAATTACACTGCACTACATAAGATATTGAATTGACTTGTGATTACAGAACAGGAGAGTCATGAGTCTCCTAGAAGCTATTTGTCATGCTCCACATCTCCACATCAGAGACAGTGTTCAGGTAAGTTCATTTGATGTAGAAGAACATATATGTGATGTATGCGTATAATTTTGTTCCGGGGAACTAAGAGGATTTAATCTCACACCACACACATCCCGCACTGTAGGTGTCGCTGTTCTGACAGAACTCTGTTGGCCAATAATTTGTTTACTTGTCTGTGATTTTAGATCATGTTCCTCTCAGACTGAGAGGAGGGGAGGGCCGGTGCTCTGGGAGGCTGGAGGTGTATCATAACGCTGTGTGGGGCTCAGTCTGTGATGATCTGTGGGACATCAGCGATGCTCAGGTGGTCTGCAGGCAGCTGGGTTGTGGAGCAGCACTGAGGGCTGATGGGAATTCAGCCTTTGGTGCTGGTGAAGGTGTTGTGTGGCTGAACAGAGTCGAGTGCAGAGGGAATGAGATTCACCTGTGGGACTGTCCTCTCTCCCTGAAGAACCACACTGACTGCTCCAACAAAGAGCACGCTGGACTCACCTGTGCAGGTCACAACAAAACACTGACGAATATTGTTCATTTTTAGACAATTTTAGTGTATTTGTTTATTTGTGTATTCAAGACAATCATGATTTTGAATATGTTTGTGTCTGTTTTGTCAGATTTGTTAGTGTCCACTAATCCTGCCACAACAACATCAGCTTCTCCTCCAGTTTCTCAGAGAGTGAGCTCAACATCAGCTTCTTCTCTAGTTTCTCAGACAGTGAGCTCAATATCAGTCACTCCTCCACAAACTCCTCCAGCAGCGTCTCTCTCTGTTCTTGTGATTGTACTGGGAGTTGTGCTCTTACTGCTCTTAGTGCCACTGCTTATACTGATTCAGCAGAACAGAGTGATGAGGAGAGGTAGGAGAGATCCAGAGACTGTCATATTGTGTCTTATTCAGTGTGTGATCAGTCATGTGTTGTGAATTGACAGCAGGTTTGTCTCTCTACACTCACAGCTCTCTCTAAGAGGAGACACAGGAGCACGACTGAGGCCGTTTATGAGGAGATTCATCACAGACCCACTAACAGACACAGTCTCTTCACTCAGAGGGGTGAGTAAGTGTCATAATGTCTGATTTGTGGAGATAAACAGGGTAATCAGTTTATTCAGAGGGTAAGTGGAGTAAATCACATTCATTTGTACCTTGTTTGTGTCACTTGTAGTAAATGATATAGGGTTAGTGCTTTATGATCCAAATGATGTGGGGATTTTGGCTGATTTGTGAACATGTCTGATGGTTCTCCTCCATAACAGGAAGTGTCCTTTCTACTGAACAGCATTCTGGGTATGAAGATGCTGATGAGCTTCTTTCAGGTTAGAGGACTGAAATAGAATTATGTTACATACTACATACAGAAAAGAATGTGTGTTAAATAACTTGAGTGAATGTTTTTAATTATCTTTAGAGTATAAATTATATAAATTATTCAGCACATAATTCAGATAAGGTTTTAATAATAATAATAATAATAATAATATGTATGTATGTATTTTCTTTTTCAAAAGCAAAATCTTCAGTAGGAATGAAGACTGATTACTATGATGACGTCACCACCACTGAAGGACCAACAGGTCAGTGACTTTGTTAAATGATCACAGAAATTCACTTAATAGAATCACCTATTTGGCCTGTAAATTAGTTTCTGTTCATTCTCTTTTCCTGTTAAATAATTTAGAAGAGCAACAAAACACACCAGAGAATTATGATGATGTAATCATTCCTGAACGGAGACATCAAGCTACAGGTTTATTTCTTTTAATTACTTCGACAGTTTTTAACACTATATATTGTGTGTATGTGTGTGTGTGTTTAATTATACATATGTACAGTTTCAAAATCCAACATTTTGTCCATTAATGGATGCATTTAATTTTTCGTTATTATTTTTTTGTATGACTTAGCAGAAAACTATGATGATGTCATCATCGTACGGCAGTTCTCCAATGATAAAAAAGGTGTGGGTTTCAAATGATATTTTTTTCTCATTTTTCATCAAATTATAGTAACGTAAAGTATGAAGACTTTTTTCATGTAATTAATACTAGACACATTTATATCAGAGGGTGTTCAGGAGGAGTATGATGATGTGAAGAACGTCGGGGAATATATGAGTGACATGTTTGGTATGTTATTGACACCTTTTTTACTGAATAATTTTGGTTTAGTCTTTATAATAGCTTTATATTATCAATTTATCTTGTTCTATCATCTTCTGTTGTCATAATAGATAATTTAAATAGACTGAAAACATTGTGTTCATTATAATACTTTATAAAGCATGTTGAAACATGAATTTGCTCTTGTTTTCTAATAACAGACTATGATGATGTGGAGGAAGATCCAGGAAAACATGGAAGGGCTGTATAACTCAAACCACACACACCACCTCAAATCAAAGTGTTTAAGTGGTCTGAAAAGTGTTTAAGATCATCCTCTATACTGTATGTTTTACTTGCAGTCCAGCAATGTTTTATGTTGCACTTTGTATTGAAATCATTTAATTCAGCTACAATTTCTGAGAGAATTTTTTTTTTTTGCTATACATTTCTATCATGTAGCCTTAGAAATTTGAGAGAACAAAAAACAATTTTATGAGTTCTTTACTTTTAAGTCACCATCACCACAGTCTTTAACATTTCACAGCACCTTCAACTTATAAAAATATAATTCCTTTTAAATGTTGACCCACTGTTGGTTGACTTTTATATTTTGCTAAAAATTGTTTGAATTTACTTTGGGAAACAAGTTTACAAACAGCAGCTGTGAGCAATTATCAGAAAAGCATGTTCACTTTATGTTCTGTAAAAGGAGTTTCTGACTGTCAGAAACACGTGACTTGCACTGTGAGCTGAAACCTTCAGTGTTTATAACAGAGCTTTTTAAAATAGAGACCCTGTTTGTTTCATGTATTTGTTTTAGATTTGCTTTCAATTTAATTGTTGTTTTGAATTGATGTCCATGTTTTCTATTAAAGAGTTAAAATCAGACTAACTTTGTGGTGGGGTTTGTTGTTCACAGATTGTCTCTCTTTCTTAGCATCTTATTAACACTCAGTGCTCCTCAAGCCAGGGTCATTGTCAGTGTTTGTCATCTCTTCTCTGTAGGTGTCTGACTTTGTGTTTTCCACATTCATTCTCATGACACCTGGGTGACTTTGTCAGCACTTTAAAGCAAAATTTACCTATTATTCAAAATTCCCTTTTACATGATGTTTGAACATAAATGTGTGTTGGCAGTGTGTGTACACAACCACCCTATAACGATAAAAATCCAACTCTTTTTTTAATCCCCATAAGTCATAAGCAGTGTCTCAGAACAAGCCGTTCACAGATTCTGTACAAAGTGACGTTAGACCAGTAATCAGACCAGTAAAACACTTTTAACTACAAATCTTCATTTTATTAATCAAATGTGTCATTAAATGTCTACAAATGTATAAAACTGATCTGAGATCAGGTAAAAACCATACAGACACTAGTTCATGGGTTTAACAGAGTTAATGGGTTTTTCATTTATTCCCGACATCTGATCCACTGAAGACGCAGTGGATTCATTTTATTTTTGAAGGGAATGTGCCACAGATCTAATATACACATGATTTCTGTCCCTGCTGTTTACATTCACCAGCATAACAGACTGTGTTTATGTGAACTTTGTGTGTTTTTGACGTAAGCTTGTTTGTATTTGGCAGTGTAAAGCGTTAGTTTATCCAAAAATGAAATTTCTGTCATTAATTACTCGCCCGCATTTGTTCATCTTTGGAATACAAATTAAGATATTTTTGATGAAATCCAAGAGATTTTTTTATCCCCCATAGAATGCAACATAATTATCACATTCAAGGTCAAGAAAAGTAGTAAAGACATTGTTAAAATAGTCAACGTGACTGCAGTGGTTCAACCTTAACGTTATGAAGCGACGAGAATACTTTTTGTGTGCAAAAATAAAACAAAAGATGAATTTATTCAACAGTTTCATCTCTCCACTGTCAGACTCCTATTCTGTTTATGGTGTATAGACAGTTCAGGTTTCCGTGTTCTACGTCAGAATGCCGACTGAAAGTCACAAACACATTCACATTCTCTCTCTGTAATTCTACAATCTTCATATTAATACATACATTCAAGTTTGTTTTGAGCTTGATGGCATTGATTTCATGTTAAATTTGTAGATGACACACCTGAGGACTATGATGATGTCATTACCAGTGGACAGACCTATGGTACTGAAAAAGGTGTTTTTTTTTGGTTTTTTTTTTTTTTTTTTTAGATATAATTTAGCTCTTTTTACACCCAGTTTCTTTGAGGTGAAGACAAGTTCAGATAAAATGTTATTTTATTAACTTAAAGTTATATTTAAGTGCTTATGTTAGAAAGAGATCAATGACATCAATGACACAAGCTGTATTAAATGAGCTTTTTTTTTTTAACATTAAAGAGGAGGATCAGGAGGAGTATGATGATGTGTGGAGTATCACTGAAGATTTGAGAAACTTGTTAGGTAGGACTAACCTTTGTTTTATGATTCATACACTTATTAAATATATTATAATGTTTAATGATGCTGTATATAACATAAGGTGCTTCCTTTCTCTGAAATCTTCAGTCTCCCAAATGATGTGTGACTATTTTTTGCCTCTTATGTGTGTGTGTGTGTGTATGCATGTGAGGAATTGGAAGCAAACAGAATAATGAATTAAATATGAAGTATTTTTTTCAGGATTCTTTGAACAGAAAGTTGTGTTTATTTGAAATGAAATATTTTGTAACATTATAAATGACTTTACTGTCATTTTAAACAATGCGTCCTTGCTGAGTAAAATTAATTTTGTTTCAAATAAAATCTTACTGACCTCAAATCACGACTGTTCAAGTTTAAACCACCCATTCACTGTTGTTTCTCTGTATCTCACTTAAACGTGTATATACTTATGTATATGTTTCTTAACATATTTGCTTCTGTTTTTTTCCTCAATCTTTCTCACTTTAAAATTTAAGATATATATAACATGTAGTAGAGGAATCTAAAATATTATTTTTATTCATCAAGTGTACCAGTTTTTTTTTTTTTTTTTTTTTTTTAAACATTAAATCATTTAAGTGATCTGTGATTTTATAGACAAATCACTTATGCAAGTGTGGTAAACATTGTAATTGTTCTTCTAAGTACCTTTAGACAACATAGGCCTGGTTTCACAGACGGCTTAGCCTAAGCCAGGATTAAGCCTTAGTTCAATTAGGATATTTAAGTGGCTTTTAGAAATGTACACTAGAAAAAAAAAAAAAACATTTCTGGTGTGCATCTTCAGACAAAACAATGCTCTGACATATTTTGAGATATGTCAGTGCAAGTCGTTTTCAGTTAAAACAGCTCAAACATCCATTTTAGTCTAGGACTAGCTTAAGCCTTGTCTGTGAAACCGGGGGATAGTGTCACATACTGGACACGAACCATTAAAGTGTAGACAGGAAGAGACCATATGACTGCCATTTAAAACCAACCACAGTTAGTTTATACCAGCTGTGGCTAACGTTGGTCCTGGAGAGACACAGTCCTGCAGAGTTCAGCTTTAACCTTAATCAAACACACCTGAACAAGCTAATCAAGGTCTGAAGGGTTGCTAGAAAGATACAGGCAGGTGAGTTTTTATCAGGGTTGAAGCTAAACTCTGCAGGACTGAGGCTCTCAGGACCGACCTTCTATATATTGTTTAGGAGAGGGTTTATTTGAAATATGTTATGCCATTTTCTCATATGTTATGCCTTCTTCATCTTCATCTTTATTTAGTATCTGTTTCACTGTTCACTATTTTAATGTGTGAAATACCACTGATGATATCAAAGCTACATTTTCTATCATTCTAATATCTGTGGAGGTTCATTTATTTCATTGTTCAAATATACAGTGTTAGCCTGTGGAAGTATGAATGTGCAAAACAAGGTGCTTTAGCAGAAATGTAGTTCACTGGCTCTCTCTGCTGGTCACAAGGTGAACAACATGCTCATCTTCACTGAAAATTATGTTTTTTTCTGGGTCACCTGAAAGAAAACACTTTTGTGCAATTAAGTAAATTTCACATTAGTTACAGGAATTATTTTGAGATATAGATAAAATGTTTCACAAAATTATTATATTTTTCTGCCTGTCATTAGTGTAATAAGGGCTTACTTGTGTGCTGTGCGCTTAGTAAAGATTTACTTAAATGGTTTTGTAAAAGAGTATCAGTTTTACAGAGTTGAGTTTATTACATGTTAATATCATGCTATCATATGTACACTAATAGACAGTGTTTAGGACATTCACAGTTAGTTATCAGTGCTTTTATCTCGTCTCTGCAGGTGTTGGGCTTTGATGCTGTAAATAAACTGGAGAGTTTCCTGTCTCATGTAAGTCACATATGTGTGTGTGTGTGTGTGTGTGTGTGTGTGTGTGTGTGTGTGTCTGTGTGGGGAGGAGGAGTTCATCAGCACTGACAATTTTGATATGGAGAAAATCATAAAAGCCTCCTCTGATTTGTCACTGAAGTTGTTTGATGGTTTCCTCTGTTGTGTCTAATAAGGTAACAGCGAGTGTGATTGGAGGGTGTTGGACCTCTTTCTCTCTCATTAAGGGGTGTGAGAGGATGCCTGTACTTCTGTATCATCAGTGCGGAGAAGCTTGAACTGGATGTTGAATTAATCAAGCAGAGAGAGATGGAGAGATGCCTGACACTCATTTTACTGACTACAGTTGTAAAACTCATCACAGCTGGTAAGTACACATGAAGGTAAAGAGATGAAGTTATTTTTAGGAATGAAGGTGTCAGACTGTTATTTAATAACTTAAAATTAAACTATACTGTAATGTGTGTGTGTTTTTTTTTATGTCTGTGTAATCGCATTGTCAGAATATTTTAAATGTGCTCCTGTGTTTAACAGGCAATTTTTCCTTTCTTTCTCTTTCTCTCTCTGTCTTTCTCTCTCTGTCTCTCCCATTTATAAAGAGCTATAAATAAGTTTTACATGATGGTCTTCTTTTTATTCATTATAATATTATTATCAAAATAATGTTATTATTTGTTATTTACAGAAACCATAAAAGGTCATTTATTATTATTGTGTTTTTGCCTTGTTGTCTTGTGATCGTAATAATTTTGCACGTGATATCAACATCATAAATTTTGTCTCAATGTTCTGTTTAAAAAAGAATCACACATTGCTCACCTTTTCTCTGGTTGCAAATTCGTCATGTGTCAAACATCATTCTATAATCATGCAGACATCTCAGTCCCTCGAGCTGGGTGGCAGTAAAATTAATCATATATTTGGAGTTCTGATTTGATAAACATTCATTTGGAAATATTAGTGGCAGACATGTTAGCTTGAGTGAGTCCCATGAACATAAAAAAAAAAAAAAAAAAAAAAAACAAGGAAAAATTATTTGCTAATTCCTGATCCAGCAACATAAACGCTATATTATGTTATGTCAAGATCTCAAGAAAATAAAGATAATGAGAAACAAGATTAGAAAAAAAACAAAACAAAAAAAAAAAAACTAAAGGTCTTTTAGGGGGGAAAAATAAATATAAAAGGAATAAACCAGATTTAATATAGTTTAAGCTCAATTAACATCATTTGTGGCATAACTTTGTTTACCACAAAAAAAAAAAGATGCTCTGAGTGATGCTCATTTTGGACCAGGATCAGGACCAATATGGATGAATTATGTCATATGTGCTGGATCAGAGTCTACACTGAAGAACTGTGGGTCAGCAGGATGGGGTAAAAGCCCCTGTGATCATACTGAAGATGCTGGAGTCATCTGCTCAGGTAAAGTATTTTACATATTCAAATTCATATCTTTGTAAGATTTTTTTGTGCTTCCATATTGGTTTCTAATTTTTAAAGAATTTGATTTTAAAATGTTGACTTCAATAATAGATTTCATATTTATATTAGTTTTGTGTGTGTGTGTGTGTGTGTGTGTTTTTTTACATCATTTATTAATTAAAAGACAAACAATTTAATGGCTTTTATGTACAAATCATTATCTTGAAGCCCCATAAATAAGCCATGCTTTTGTTTATCTGTGTTGTCTTATGTAGAAGTCAGGCTGGTTGGAGGTTCTCGCTGCTCTGGGAGGTTAGAGATACTTGATAATCAGACGTGGGTTTCAGTGTGTGCTGCTGCCTTTGACCAGCAGGATGCAGAGGTTGTGTGTAGAGAGCTGGACTGTGGGGCTCCTGTACAGGTGCTGGGAGAAGATGCTTTTGGAAAAGAAGACGCTCAGATGTGGACACAAGAGATTCAGTGCAGAGGAAATGAGTCTCAGATTCACCTCTGTCCAACATCACCATCACATGAAAACAACTGTTCACATGAACACAACATTGGTTTGCTGTGTACTGGTAAGAGTTTAAACTACAACAAAGCACGTTAATTTCATTTTATTATAACATTTTAAGTTTACACTTGCTTTTTCTCTTACATTGACAGACATAGTAAATGTGAGGTTGGTTGGTGGTCACAGTCGCTGTGCTGGTAGAGTGGAGGTTCTTCATAGAGGTCAGTGGGGAACAGTGTGTGGTGGTGGCTGGGATTTGGCTGATGCTGCAGTGGTGTGTAGAGAGCTGGACTGTGGAGAACCTGTAGATGCTCTGTATGATGTTCATATTGGACTGGGATCAAAACTGTTTTGGATGAATAATGCGATGTGTACTGGCTCAGAGTCTACACTTAAGAAATGTGGATTCTTCCAACCATTTGATCCTGATGTGTGTCTTAATAAGAGCGCTCAGGTCATTTGTTCAGGTAAGCTAAAGCTAAAAATCCAGTCCTAACGTACTAAACAACTGCACCAAAAGCAGTCATAATTTCATTTTTTGTGAGCATTTTCCATCTTCTTTTTACCACACAAACTGTTAAATTAGGCTGTAATAATCATTGACCTTGTTGAAAATAAACTTTAGAAACTTGTTTCTAACTCTACATTTTAATGTAATGCTCTGAAAGGATTCATTCATGGATATTGTTGACATGAAAATGTGGGCAGATTTTTACAGAAACTATAACTATACGCTTTTTTCTATATGAGCCATTTTTGTATCTTACTTTCAAGGGCTTTTTCAAGTAAATATATTTTATTTTAGAAGATAAAGGAAAATATGATTTCTCATTATATGACTAATATATTGATTATATGACTGACTCATTATTGAAGTTTAAACTTCAAATTTTGTTCTTTCCTGTGTTGTTCTTTCAGAAGTCAGGCTGGTTGGAGGTTCTCGCTGCTCTGGGAGGTTAGAGATACTTGATAATCAGACGTGGGTTTCAGTGTGTGCTGCTGCCTTTGACCAGCAGGATGCAGAGGTTGTGTGTAGAGAGCTGGACTGTGGGGCTCCTGTACAGGTGCTGGGAGAAGATGCTTTTGGAAAAGGAGACGCTCAGATGTGGACACAAGAGATTCAGTGCAGAGGAAATGAGTCTCAGATTCACCTCTGTCCAACATCACCATCACATGAAAACACCTGTTCATATGAAAATGATGTTGGCTTGGTGTGTGCAGGTTTGAGCATTTTTTAATAAACTGAAATCAGTTAATGTTCCCAAAAACTACAATAAATATTCATTAATTTTATTCTCTTTGTGTGATACTTTTCCCCTCATTCTTTCCCTTTGTCCGTATGTCTTTACTCCCTCTTTACTATTTATATAGATATTATGAGAGTGAGTTTGGTTGGTGGTCACAGTCGCTGTGCTGGTAGAGTGGAGGTTCTTCATAGAGGTCAGTGGGGAACAGTGTGTGATTATTTATGGGATATGACTGAAGGTGCAGTGGTGTGTAGAGAGCTGGACTGTGGAGAACCTGTAGATGCTGTGGGAAGTGCCCACTTTGGACCAGGATCAGGACCAATCTGGAAAAATCAAAAGTTATGTTTTGGATCAGAATCTACACTGAAGGACTGTGGATCAATAAATTTGGGTTATAAGTGTGATCATACAAAAGATGCAGGAGTCATCTGCTCAGGTAAATGCTCTAAACCCTGCCCTGCTTTTATATCACTGATAAACCTGCTTCAAAGGGATAGTTCTCAAAAAAATGAAAATTCAGGCATCATTTACTATAGTGTCTTTTCAAACCTATATGACATTGTTCTGTGGAGCACAAAATTTATTTATTTATTTATTTATTATTTTACTTTCATTATATTGAACAGAGTAGCAGGATATTCTGTAAAATTCCCCTTTTTATGTTCCATGAAAGAATGAAAGATGATTAAATAAAACAAATAATTTGATTATTTTACTCTTTTCACATTAACAAGTGGTGCTTTGTGGTAGAATGATAATGACAAGAATTACACAGATAGCAAACAGAACTGATCTAATTTCTTATCTCTTGCTGCTTCAGGTGTCAGGCTTATTGGAAACTCCAGTTGCTCTGGGAGAATTGAAGTTCTTGATGATCAGACGTGGGTTTCAGTGTGTGCTGCTGCCTTTGACCAGCAGGATGCAGAGGTTGTGTGTAGAGAGCTGGACTGTGGTGCTCCTGTACAGGTGCTGGGAGAAGATGCTTTTGGAAAAGAAGATGCTCAGATGTGGACACAAGAGATTCAGTGCAGAGGAAATGAGTCTCAAATTCAACTCTGTCCAACATCACCATCACACCAAAACAACTGTTCTCATGATAATTACCAGAGGCTGTTCTGTGCTGGTGAGTTAAAAAAATATGAGAGTAATATCAAACCTTTTACTCATAGGGTGCATCTCAGTCAGCTCCCTAGTTCAGTAGTCAGAACACTGACCAGTGCACAAGCCATTTTAAAGGCGGTCTCAATCACAAAATCCTTTGAGTGCACTGGAATGTTCACTCCCTAGAAATCCCACAATGCACTCCAAAATCAAGATGCTCACTATGTTCCCTTAATGGAAATTCAAGTGCAAAACAAATCACACAAACCAACACAATATCAACACAATATTATCATGACATGTGATAGAAGATTTGAAAAGACAAATCTTTATTTAATTATATGTCAGCATAAACATCAGTAGATGGGTAGTGAACAGTCTAGTTAATATTTATAATTAAAATTTGGCTAAAATGTTGCATACATATAACAATCATCAAAGTTTATTTCATGACATACTTTAAACAGCATAAAAAATGTCATAAACATATTGGTCCTGTGTGTTGTTAATAAACACCAGGGGTGAAAAGACAAGCACCCAGTCATGTTACCAGAAGTAGTGAGACAGTGTGCTTTACCAGTGCCTGAATTTGTGCACACAATATACTGATACGTGAACTAGTGTGCTTGTGGAGATGCACCCACAGTCTCTATCTGTATTTTTCTGTCACTTAGATAAACAGAATGTGAGGTTGGTTGGTGGTACCAGTCGCTGTGCTGGTAGAGTGGAGGTTCTTCATAGAGGTCAGTGGGGAACAGTGTGTCATAAATCCTGGGATATGACTGAAGCTGCAGTGGTGTGTAGAGAGCTGGACTGTGGAGAACCTGTAGATGCTCTGGGTGATGCTCATTTTGGACCAGGATCAGGACCAATCTGGATGAGTGGTTTGTTATGTATTGGATCAGAGTCTACACTGAAGAACTGTCGGTCAGGAGGATGGAGCATAAATTCCTGTAATCACAATTTTGATGCCGGTGTCATCTGTTCGGGTGAGTAATTTAACTGATTGTCCATGAATTTGTTGTGACAAAAAGAATATATTGTTTGGAAAACTCTAAATGTTTGTGTGGTTATTGTATTTAACTATTAAGCATTTTTGTATTTGTCTACTGTGCTCTGTCATTCCTGTAATATGAACAGGTCATAAAGCTTCCAGACTCGTTAATGGACCTCACCTCTGCTCTGGGAGGTTAGAGATACTTGATAATCAGACGTGGGTTTCAGTGTGTGCTGCTGCCTTTGACCAGCAGGATGCAGAGGTTGTATGTAGAGAGCTGGACTGTGGGGCTCCTGTACAGGTGCTGGGAGAAGATGCTTTTGGCAAAGGAGACGCTCAGATGTGGACACAAGAGATTCAGTGCAGAGGAAATGAATCTTATATTTCATTTTGCTCAACATCATCATCACACAAACACAGCTGCATCAGTGACAATAATGTGGGTCTGATCTGTTCAGGTAAATTATCAATATTCAGTATCTCTTCATTTGTATTTGATACAGTATATCTTCTCTGTCAGCTACATTATACTTTATTTTAACTTCTCTTTTCTTTATTCAGGTTACACAGAGGCCAAACTGATGAACGGTTCAGACTCTTGTTCTGGAAGAGTGGAGCTTTGGTTCATCAATAAATGGGGCACAGTGTGTGATGCATGCTGGGATATGAGAGCTGCCAGTGTCCTCTGTAGACAGCTGAATTGTGGGATTGCTGTGTCTGTTGTGGGATCAGACTGGTTTGGAGAGGGAAGCAGTGAAATCTGGGCTGATGTGTTTGATTGTGACGGGAATGAAACAAAACTCTCAGAGTGTTCCATCTCTTCATGGAGTCGAGCTGAATGTTCTCATAGACGAGATGTTGGAGTCATCTGCTCTGGTAAACTTATTTGACACAGAGAGCATTGTGCTACTGGAAAACTGTCTTTAATATATAACAAAATTCTTATTTTAGTAAAACATAAGATCTTCTCCTCAGATTCCTCTCTGGCTGTTCACGATGGTCTGGTGCGGTTGTCTGGAGAGAGACAGTGTGAGGGGGAGGTGGAAGTTTCCATCCATCAGGTCTGGAGAAGAGTTCTGCTGGACTCCTGGAGTCTCACCGAATCCTCCGTGGTCTGCAGACAGCTAGGCTGTGGCTCTGTGCTGAACTTCTACAGCTCCTCTTCATCCAGTCCTGAACACAGTCATGAGGGTGTGACAGGCTTCCAGTGCTCTGGGAGTGAAGCTCATCTGGGGAACTGCAGCTCTCCACAAACTCTCAACTGCAGCTCTCCACAAACTCTCAACTGCAGTTCTCCACAAACTCTCAACTGCAGCTCTCCACAAACTCTCAACTGCAGCTCCACACAACAGCTGTCAATCACCTGCCTTGGTGAGAAGAACAACATCTGGCAATATTCTTCAGTTGTTAGTGATCACTAATGTGATTTTCTTTCTCTGAATATCAGGTCGTGGGTCCATCAGGCTGGTGGGTTCTGGGGGAGACTATGCAGGGAGGCTGGAGGTTTTTCACAGCGGCTCATGGGGGACAGTGTGTGATGACTCCTGGGATATTAAAGATGCCCATGTGGTGTGCAGACAGCTGCAGTGTGGAGTGGCCCTCAGTAACCAGCAGGTACCAGCCTGGTTTGGTCCTGGTTCTGGACCCATATGGCTGGATGAGGTGGAGTGTGAGGGGAATGAGACGTCCCTGTGGAGCTGCTCTTCTCCAGGCTGGGGAAAACATGACTGTCAACACAAGGAGGATGTAGGAGTTGTGTGCTCAGGTACACAAGCAGAAATGTTTGCCATAGATGTATTTTTATTTAATTTTTTTAAAAACAAAATAAAACAAAAAAACCCTACATTTTAACAACACTTTAACATATTATTAGGCTGATGTAATATTTTAGACAGCATGGATTACCCTTGTATTAACCAGTTATTTTGGTGATATTTTAGATTTAGCATAACCAGAATTGCTCTTGTTTTAAGGCACATCTTTTTTCAATCTAGAGTTTAAAGAGATCAGGTTAACTGAGGGCTGTGAAGGGAATGTGGAGGTTTTCTATAATGGATCCTGGGGTAATGTGTGCTGGAACCAGATGGACAGAGACACAGTGAGTTTGATCTGTCAAGAGCTGAACTGTGGAAAATCTGGTGCTTTTTCCAATTCTATACCAAGACTAGAATCAGCTCCTAACTTTACCCTGGGGACAGAATGACTGTAATGAAGATGAAGTGGCCAAAATCACCTGCTCAGGTAAGAATACAGTAGTAACCCGTTAACATTATTGAGTGTATGAACAAAATGTATTTATAATATTGATTTAACTACAATTACAGAACAGGAGAGTCATGAGTCCCCTAGAAGCTATTTGTCATGCTCCACATCTCCACATCAGAGACAGTGTTCAGGTAAGTTCATTTGATGTAGAAGAAAATAAAAATCACAACAGCCATATGTGATGTGTATGTAATTTTGAGCTTGGGGCACCAAGTGGATTTAATCGCACACCACAGACATACCAAACTGTAGATGTCGCTGTTCTGACAGAACTCTGTTGGCCAATAATGTGTCTACATGTCTGTGATTTTAGAGCATGTTCCTCTCAGACTGAGTGGAGGGGAGGGCCGGTGCTCTGGGAGGCTGGAGGTGTATCATAACGCTGTGTGGGGCTCAGTCTGTGATGATCTGTGGGACATCAGCGATGCTCAGGTGGTCTGCAGGCAGCTGGGTTGTGGAGCAGCACTGAGGGCTGATGGGAATTCAGCCTTTGGTGCTGGTGAAGGTGTTGTGTGGCTGAAAGGAGTCGAGTGCAGAGGGAATGAGATTCACCTGTGGGACTGTCCTCTCTCCCTGAAGAACCACACTGACTGCTCCAACAAAGAGCATGTTGGACTCACCTGTGCAGGTCACAGAAAATCAATTTTAGATAATTTTAGAGTGAATAAAATTTGTGTATTTCCATGATTTTTAATGTCTGTTTTTTTTAATGTCTGTTTTTGTCTGTTTTGCCAGATTTGTCAGTGTCCACTACTCCTGCCACAACAACATCATCTTCTCCTCCAGTTTCTCAGACAGTGAGCTCAACATCAGTCTCTCCTCCACAAACTCCTCCAGCAGCGTCTCTCTCTGTGCTTGTGATTGTACTGGGAGTTGTGCTCTTACTGCTCTTAGTGCCACTGCTTATACTGATTCAGCAGAACAGAGTGATGAGGAGAGGTAGGAGAGATCCAGAGACTGTCATATTGTGTCTTATTCAGTGTGTGATCAGTCATGTGTTGTGAACTGACAGCAGGTTTGTCTCTCTACACTCACAGCTCTCTCTGACTGGAACACAGGAATACACAGGGCACCAAGTGAAGCAGCTTATGAGGAAATTCATCACAGACCCAATCATTTCACTCATACAGGTGAGGCATAATCAGAGATTGTTAAAAACTTTATCTGCTGCGTTCTGATCAAAGGGTCCATACAAAGTGTTCACTTCTCCTCTTGCATTGTAACTGTTGCCTCTTGTGCACATTGTACCCATGAACAGTCATGTACAAACCACACCTGCAAGTAATTACATTGATTAAAAAGCCTCACATCCTTTCCCTGGTATTTATTTCAGTCAAACTTCTTTATGTACTGAGGTGATGCACAATGACAGCTGGGTAAATTTCCCTCTTCACTTCCTGTGAAGAGATGTATCGATGAACTGTTCTGCTCTTCTTTAACAGGAGAGAGTTTCATCTCAGAAGAACTGCATGCTAGGTGTGAAGATGATTTGCTTCTCTCAGGTTAGAGAGGTGATTTGCCCCCTCCCCAAACTCCGCCTGTGCTTGTAAACTGGTCAAGTGATTTCATTATTCGATGATTAAAATAATAAAGACCTTACTGCCTCCATTTTATTTCTGCAAATATCTTTATTTTTTTTTGTACATAAATATTTTGTTCTGATGTTGAAGAAAGGCGGAATGCATTAACATCAGGATACTATGAGGAAATCATCATTGATGGACCAAAACCAGATAGTGAGACAGGTGTCTGTTCTGTAGTTGTACAGTAGTTCTCTCTCTGTAATTCTGCAATCTCTACATATTAATATATACTTTCAAGTTTGTTTTGAGCTTGATGGCATTGATTTCATGTTAAATTTATAGATGACACACCAGAGGGCTATGATGACGTCATTACCACTGGACAGACCTATGGTACTGAATTTACTGAATTTATATATATTTACAAACATTCCTTTTGCCATTAATTGTAATAATCCATACAGACTAAATCCAGAAGAACTGTGGCAACATCTCCAAGACACTTGAAGAAACCTTCCTGCAAAAGTTTTAGGCACTTGTATAAAAATGCTGTAAAGTGAGGATGCTTTAAAAAATGTCACAAATAGATTTTATTTATTAATTAACTTAATATTTGGTGTGACCACCCTTTGCATTTAAAAAAGCTTTTGTCCTATAGGTACACTTGCACATAGTTTTCTAGGTCACTTTGCAGGTAGGTTTCTTCAAGTGTCTTGGAGACGTTCCCACAGTTCTTCTGGATTTAGTCTGTCTCATTTTTTTTTTTTTTTCTGTTTCTTCATGTAATCCCAGATTAACTTGATGATAGAGAGATCAGATACCGGCTGTTGTCAGACTCCTTGTGCATACAAATATATATATTCATATTATCATATTATCATTCAATTATGGTAGACACGCAATAATATATATGAATATATATTATTGCGTGTCTGCCATTATTGAATCATCATGGCTTTATCAAGTGTAAATCTTAATAGTCTCAGATAGTCATGAGGGCAATGAGATCAATGACACAAGCTGTATTAAAGGAGCTTTTTTTTTCTTTTTCTTTTTTCCCTGTAAAGAGGGAGATCAGGATGAGTATGATGATGTATGGAATATCACTGAAGATTTGAGAAACCTGTTAGGTAAGCTTTTTGTCTTATGATTGCCTAGAATTAATAAGTATATTGTAATGTGTCTATATATATATATATATATATATATATATATATACACTACCAGTCAAAAGTTTGGACACTGTAAGATTTTTAATGTTTTAAAAAGTTTCGTCTGCTCACCAAGGCTGCATTTATTTAATTAAAAATACAGTAAAAACAGTAATATTGTGAAATATTATTACAATTTAAAATAACTGTTCTATTTGAAAATATTTTAAAATGTAATTTATTCTTGTGTTGGCAAAGCTGAATTTTCAGCATCATTACTCCAGTCTTCTGTGTCACATGATCCTTCAGAAATCATTCTAATATGATGATTTGATGCTCAAGAAACATTTGTGTACAATTGTACAAAATATTTGTGTACAATATTTCTTTTTCAGGATTCTTTGATGAATACAAAGTTCAAAAGAACAGCATTAATCTGAAATACCAAGCTTTTGTAACATTATACACTACCATTCAAAAGTTTGGGGTCAGTAAGAATTTTTATAATTTTTTTTTTGAAAAGAAATTAATTATTTTTTTTCAGCAAGGATGCATTAAATAGATCAAAGTGACAGTAAAGACATTGTTACAAAAGATTATATTTCAAATAAACACTGTTCTTTTTAACTTGCTATTCATCTAAGAATCCTAAAAAAAGAAATATTGAACACAAATATTTTGTACAATTGTACACAATAAATGTTTCTTGAGCATCAAATCATCATATTAGAATGATTTCTGAAGGATCATGTGACACTGAAGACTGGAGTAATGATGCTGAAAATTCAGCTTTGATCACAAGAATAAATTACTTTATAAAATATTTTCAAATAGAACACAGTTATTTTAAATTGTAATAATATTTCACAATATTACTGTTTTTGCTGTATTTTTAATTAAATAAATGCAGCCTTGGTGAGCAGATGAAACTTCTTTTTAAAACATTAAAAATCTTACCGTGTCCAAACTTTTGACTCACACACATACACGCAAACGAGCATAACACACACATCTGTATGTGTGTGTGTTTTGGGAGCTAGGGGTTCATATATTTGGTAGGGGTTCATATATCTATGTCTCTGTGTGTATTTGCCTTCAAAACCCTTTCACAGATCTTGAATTATAGTCTTACTCTTGTCTTGTAAACTGGTCACATCATTCATTGAATGATCAAAATCGTAATGGCCTCATGGCCAGCAAGAGCATTTCATTCCTAAATATATTCTGTTTTAAATTTTTGTAGACAGGGCGAATGACATCGCACTGGGTTACTATGGTGATGTCATTACTGATGGACTGAAACCAGAACGTGAAATAGGTGCTGTTTTGAACTATAGTTGTAATTCTCTCTGTTATTCTATAATCTATTTATGAAATTAAGAAAATATTCATATATAAGTTAGTTTTAAATGTGATGGCATCTGATTCATGTTAAATTTGTAGAAGACACACCTGGGAGCTATGATGATGTCATCACCAGTGAACAGAACTCTGGTATTAAAGAATATGCTTTTACTTTTTTTTTTTTTAATCATTTTTTTAATTAATTTTTTATGTATTCTAACACACTCCCTGTAAATTGATGCTCAGTACCGATAAAATGCAACATTTGTTCTGTCTCTGTGTGTGTGTGTGTGTGTGTGGTGAACACACCAGAGAATTATAATGTCATCATTAATGGACAGGACACTGAAGATATAACGGGTGAGTTACAGAACAATATATTGAACATGTGTTCGTAGTATATCATTAATGAATCATCATGACTCTAATGGTCTCACAGTTATGAGGGGAAAGAGATCAATGACATCATCAATGACACAAGCTGTATTAAAATCACAATGTGAGTTTTTATTTCACATGTGTATCAGAGGGAGATCAGGAGGAGTATGATGATGTGAAGAACGGCAATGAAGATGAGAGAAACCTGTTGGGTAAGTTTTTGTCTTTTTTTAATCTTTATAAATAATAATTTGCTGATTTTAATAGGCTCAGTTTTAGATATTAAATACAACATTAAACTTTATATATTTGCTTTGTTTTTAATAACAGATTATGATGATGTGGGTGAGGAGTCAAAACATGAGCACATGACTGTATGACTCAATGGCCACACCCACTGCATCGGTTCATGAAGTTTTACAGCTTCTAGAGTTGGGTTGAATTGATCTTACATAGCTCCTTTAGGTTTTAAATTCATTTTTAATGATAAGCCTGCATTTTGTAAAATGGATATTACAATTTAGAGGTATAACTTTGATTGTCCCTTTTTAAACACATTTTAACAATCACAAAGAACAATAATAATAATAAAAAAAAACATATGCATGATAAATGCATGAAATCATGCTAATGTATTTTTTCCCTCTAAACATTGTTGATTTTGTGCCTTACTTGAAGTTGGAGCTATTTCCCTGTACTGTTTTACAGTTGTGCTCAAAAGTTTACATACCCCTTGCAGAAAAATTGTTATTTTTGTATGTGGTACTGTCCTGAATAAGCTATTTCACATAACAGATGTTTACATATATACCTTATGTGGCAGAAAATAGAATGCAGCCATCTTTAGAATTTTGTCTTTGAACTTCCGTTTTGCGCGGTAGCTCTGTATATTTCTATGGCATCGCTGTTGAAGAGTAATTAGGTAATGAAGTGGATTTACTTATTGTAGAGTAAACAAAAGTTATCATGGACATTGTAACATTTGAAGCGGATGTCATAACAAATGTCAGTAAACCGGAAGAATTTAAAATGACAGCTCATTCATAAATCCTTAAGATCATAAGATCATAAGATCTTACTGTCATGCTGGGTCTATAGCCCACAAAACAAAAATAATAGAAAGAACAACTGAGGGACTCATTCACAAACATTACAAAAAGGTGAAAACATTCACTGATGCTCAAGAAGGCAACATGATGCATTTAAAGGTGGGGTTGTAAACTATTTGAATTGTACAATCAGGGTAAATTGTACTTTTGTCTTCAGGGAAACATGTATGTATCTCTTGTACATAGTTTCTGGACACATGCAGTACTAAATGAAAAGAAAAAAAAATCTTTAAACAAATTAAGAAAAACTTACACATTATCATCCTGTTCAGAAGTTTACATACCCCAGCTCTTAATGCATTGTGTTTCCTTCTGGAGAATCAGTGAATGTTTGCAGCTTTGTAATGGTTGTGAATGAGTCCTCAACTCTCCTCAGTGTGAAAAGATGGATCTCAAAATGATATAGTCACTGCTGGAAAGGGTTCAAATATGCAAAAGATGCTGGAAAAGTAAAGAATTTGCAGGATCTGAAGGATATTTCTGAAGAGCAGTGGACAGTTTAATTGCTCAAACAAGGGACTCAAGAACAACCATCACAAAACAAACAAACAAACAAACAAACAAAAGTCGTGGATCACCCAGGTAACAACAGTATTAAGATTCAATATTTCAGCTTTTGAATGAGGACATTTTAATAGATTCCACTATTATTTTGTGGGCTACATGTATATGTAAACATCTGTTATTTGAAACAGCTTATTGAGGACAGTACTACACAAAAACAAAAAAAAAAAAACATAATTTTTATGATCCCTCTTATTTTGTATCTGTATCTAATTAAAACAGTTAAAGAAATAAATTGGTCTTATTTAATGCTTCTTTAACATGTATAGTTTTTGTGTGTGTGTGTGTGTGTTATCATTTATGGTTAAGAATCAATACATTGTCCAACCCGAAACAGGATGCTTGTGTAAGTTTTGAGTGGCTGTGTTGTGCATGGACACAATTGCATTACATACACTAGTAAAAAAGGACTGCATGTCTTACCCAAAAGATATGAGTCATAGTGTGAATACTGAATGTGAACCACATATTTACATTTTAAAACTTTCAGTTGTGTGATTTCAGGCAGCTGCTGGAAGAAAGTGAACAACAGATGTTCTTCTTTGGATTAATCAGTGTTTTACAGCTATTTTGGGGCTAAAAATGAATAGCACTGTATAATGGAAAAGGTATGGATATTATAGCAACATTGTTATCACGGTCAAATAAACAGGCTACTTCATATAAAAGTAAATCTTTTTGTACACATGTTTAACAGTAAGATGAAAATAATTTTTAAAGCAGTATAGTGAAAGACAGAGAAATATATGATGTTGTCTTTTATATTTCTCTGTCCTATTCACTGTTCTGAGTTATTTATTAATTAATATAACTGATATAATTTGTTGTGAGGTCTTACCTCAGAAATCATGTCATCTTGTCAGAACTCCATAGTGATTTTCACACTTTAAATAGTTATCCCAGGGTCAAACCCTGAATTAGTGAAGTGAATCATGATTAATGTTTCACATTGATCATACTTGCTAGGTAGCTAATCATATGATGTTTTACACTGTACATTCCTAAACAATTGATTCAAATCTGTTTCAATGACACTGTCAATGCAAATATGGAAGGTAACCCAGGGTATAGGAATGTACAGTGTACAGAAAAGGCAGTTTATGAATAGGATTAATTGATAACCCTGGTGGTAAAATATGATCCGTGTTAATTTAACACACCTTTGGTTGTTGTTGTTTCGGAAATTCCTTTGGCTTCAGAGTTACACTCTTACAACAACAACATTAGCTACTGAGTTAATACTTCTTTTTCACAACGAGAAGCTTTCGTCCATTCTGATAAGGTGGAGGTGTTTGCAAATAGACCATTTCGGTGTTCGCAAGGCAAGCGATGACATTTTTGTGGGCGGAGCCTACCAGGTGGTAGAAAATAACAGTTCTCTTTGAAAGTGATGACAGTGACAGTGGAAGCCACGGAATAAAAGTATATATATATATATATATATATAAAAAAGGTAATTAAGAGTTTGTATCTCACATTTTTAAAATCGCAATTACAAGTTTATATTTCACAATTCTGAGAATAAAATTAGAATTGCGAAATATAAACTCTATATTCTGCCTGTTTTCCTCAGAATTGCGAGTTTATAACCAGCAATTCTGACTTTTCCCTTTCAAAATTAGATATACGCTCGCAATTGCGAGTTATAAAGTCTGGAGTTGGGAGATAGGCCTATAAACTTGCAGTTGCGAGAGAGAGAGAAAAGTTAAGTTTAAATGTTATCTACTATATGTAAAATGTTATAGGTTTAAATATTATTTTATCCTGTAACTGTAGGGCTAAGACAGTATGCCATTGACACCTGCATATGTGAATATTTTATAGATCTATTTGGATTAGTCATCTCAGGTTTAATCAGTCCAGTCTGTCCCCGTTAATGGCTTCAACCTGTAACAAGTGGAATTAGGTACTGCTCCTTTAAGGCGGAATTTATTTCTGTTGCTCTTTGCCGTTTTTTTTTTTTTTGTTCAGTAACGCAGTTGTCAGTGAAGTGTTGCAAACTGCCCCATGTGTTCGTGGGAACGGCGCTGATAATAAACCCAATGTGAAACGTCAGATAGCCTACGTGAGTTTTGCTTGCACTTGGCTGCAACCATTCGGTCCAGCTATCCGGTCTCTCTCTGTATAAAAGCGTTACAAACCGTTCAACGTCTGCGTTTAGCTTCAAATGGCGTCTTCAACGACGGTGTTCTGTAAAAATAAAGACCATTCTTATTTTTCATTCGATTCTGACATCCAAAGATTCATCAAGTCATCTTTATTTAGCTATATAGCGCTTTATACAACAGAGCAGGGTTTCCCAAACTGGGGTTCGCGAGGGAATTGCAGGGGGTTTGTAAGTTGATGACAAGCAATTAATTAAATTATAATTAAATAATTAAAAATCAAACAAATATGCTAAATACTATTCAAATAAAAAATCTAAAAAAAAAAAAAAAAACAACAACAACTTGCTAACAAAAAATAATATTTTATTTCTTTAATCTGCATGTCATGTGACCATTCAGTTACAGAACTGAACGTGTCTGCTCAATTCAGCGTGGGCTGAACGAAAGTCGCAGTACAGATCAGCTGCAGGAGTCAGATTTCACCTCACTTCGCCCATTTCGCCTCACCTTTGACTGATAAGATGATGGAGGAAGATTTGGTTTCAAAGCGAAATGTAAAAGCGCCTTAAGCGAGTTTGTCATATGTTTTGTTGTGTTTTCATTAAGAATAATAATGAACCCATCATTAAAATGCGTCACGGGCGTTCATAACCGTGCGTGTCCACCAGGTGTCCACTGGCGCGGAGCTGTTATGAATGCCCATGAGGCCGTGAGCATTTTACTTTCACTTTTGAATTAGCGATTTAAAAGCCACGGTGTTGTCACATGTCGATTAAACAGGTAGGAAATTTTCCTCACCGTCACATCCCAAGTTCAAATGTGTAATAACAATAGCAATGTAAAATACTACTGATAAAAACTTTAAAAAAGGATAAATAATCAATGTTTTTTAAGTAAACATACAAATGTGCCATTAAATTATTGAAATATATACTTAAAATCTCAGGGGTACTTCAAGTAAATTATTGGGGCAAAGGGGTTCGGCTGACAAAAAAGTTTGAAAACCCCTGCTGCTGTAGGTCTTTTTCAACAACCACAATTTGTTTCAAATTTAAGTGAAACCTTCAAGTTTTTTTTTTTTTTTTTTTTTTTTTTGGTAAATTGGCCATTACTGCTATTTCGAATTATGTATTGTAATGTGGCCTTGGTACACTCTCAATATGCAATTTATGTAATTTAAAACTAAAAGAAACATCCCACAGTGAAGCAGCAGAGGTTCATTGTGCCTCATGTCCTCCTCCATCCTCCACTCTCACTCTCTTTGCTTTAGTGTCTCTGTGTTTGTGGCTGCTTGTTCTGCGTATCTTTCTCTTTCCTTGGTCAGTTTCTGTTGGAAGAGTCTCGTCTGGGAGAGGCTGCAGTAATGGCTCAGAAAGCTGCAGAGCTGGACAGTTCTGAGTTTGATGTGGTGTTCAGCGCTGCTCATATGCTCAGGTGTGTGTATCTGTCAAACATTCACATCGTTACATCTGCACACTTTTGCTTCAGGTGGACTCCACTTGTTTCATCATCATTGATCACCCTCTGGGGGTTTATTTTGTGATAATGACCAGTTTTATTCTGCTTATTCCACAGTTGCTTGCCAAACGTGGACATATTAATTTTACTTTAAATTATTTTTTAACAACTAAGCTAATTAATTATTCTCTCTTGTGTTGACACAGTTGAAACTGTGACATATTATACCCAAAAATTCTTCAAACAGTGGACTACCAGTAAAACTGATAAAAATTTGGAACCAAAAATTATTCAGACACTTTGACCTGACCATGTTTTGCTTAAGTGTTATCTGACATAATTAAGATTAATTTTTTTTCTGACACAGTTTAACTCTGAGATCTTGTCATATTTTATTACCATTTATTTAAAATAGTGAACTGTATTAATGACTGACATGTTCAAGGTGTCTGAATAAATTTTGCTTTGACTGTATATCCGTAAAATTATTATTATTATTATTTTAATCTTGGGCTCATTATCACATACTTATCATTGTTATAATAATAATAATAAGTGCTGCCTTCAGCCATTTTGTTAGATGATATGGATAATTTTGTACCTTGCAGTTACCTTGCAGATTTTCTAAAGTCTTCCATCATATTTGTTGCATCTGCTTTTTAGAATGTTCTGGGTTTTTTTTCTTCCCTAATTCTATAACCACCAGTGATTCTCTCTTTTTGTGTCTGCTTTTCTCGTTCTCCCAGCATCCAGCAGCTCTGATGAATCCTCCATCCTCCATCTTAATGGGAAGCTGAAGGAAGCTGAGATCAACCACCTCCGTGCGCTGCAGCTCAAACCAGACGACCTCATCACTCAGTCCAACCTCCACAAACTCTGGAATGTCATGCAGAAACAGGGCCTACGAGCTGCTGGAACCTCTGCAGATATTCCATCTGTGGACATCTGATCTTATTTGAGATGGATTTCTGTGGTTATTCAACTTGAACTGGTCTAGTGGTTGGGAGTGAAGATGGAGCCTCTGTGAAGTTCTGTATTGAACAGTAAATAGTGTAAGAGAACAGTAAAGTGCACTGGAAAGAGTGTAAAAGTCTCTGAATTTTACTTCGTCAGCGGTAACTCATACCATCTGAAGTGTCATATATTGTCATTATGCAGATATTTAAAATGTCTCTTCCTTATTTATTGTTGAAGTGATTTGTCACTTATAAATGGTTGTTAATAGAACTTAAAATCTCTCAACACTCAACCCTGAATCTATGAAGCACAATGTTGCTGACTGTCGTAGAGCTTAATTTGCAGACTTTTTACCAAAACATTTTACTACAATAAAATGCGTTTGACCAAAAATCATTCTGAATTTTTATTATAAGAAAGAACTGAACAATTTCTGTTTCAGTATGCATTGAGATTCAATTTAGTGTTTTGCTGCCCTCTATTTTTAGAACAAGTGTTTTGCTGCCACCTTTTGGGTGAGTAACGCATTGCCACATTCAATGCACATAAACATTGCCCAAAGTTGCTAAGTTCTCTGTGTGTTATAGTGAATGAAAACTTTTTATTTACAACTGATTTGTGGGCTTTTCTAACAACAAACATTAAAATTTATCAAATAATAATAAAAACTATGCTAAAATGGGTATCAGGGTTGTAAATTTAGCTTTAATTTGGGATGGTAAATTGTTTTGACATAATAAAAATATTTAGCCCTGGAAATTTATATGTATATATATTTATAAAATATATATTCAACATAAATATATTTGTTTACATGTTATGATGTTTGAATTGAGCAGTTATCAGTGTCTGTATCAGCAGGTGTTTGGGTCTGATGCTGTATATAACATAAGGTGCTTCCTCTCTCTGAAATCTTCAAAGTCTCCCAAATGATGTGTGACTATTTTTTAGCTCTTACGTGTGTGTGTGTGTGTGTGTGTGTGTGTGTGTGTGTGTGAGTGTGTGTGTGTATGTATGTGAGGAATTGGAAGCAAACAGAATAATGAATTAAATATGAAGTATTTTTTCAGGATTCTTTGAACAGAAAGTTTAGTGTTTATTTGAAATAAAATATTTTGCAACATTATAAATGACTTTACTGTCATTTTAAACAATGCGTCCTTGCTGAGTAAAATTAATTTTGTTTCAAATAAAATCTTACTGACCTAAAATCATGACTGTTCAACTTTAAACCACCCATTCACTGTTGTTTCTCTGTATCTCACTTAAACGTGTATATGTATACGTAAACTTATGTATATGTTTCTTAACATATTTGCTTCTGTTTTTTTCCTCAGTCTTTCTCACTTTAAAATTTAAGATATATATAACATGTAGTAGAGGAATCAAAAATATTATTTTTATTCATCAAGTGTACCAGTTTTTTTTTTTTTTTAAACAATAAATCATTTAAGTGATCTGTGATTTTATAGACAAATCACTTATGCAAGTGTGGTAAACATTGTAATTGTTCTTCTAAGTAGCTTTAGACAACATCGGCCTGGTTTCACAGACGGCTTAGCCTAAGCCAGGATTAAGCCTTAGTTCAATTAGGATTTCAGTAGCTTTTAGAAACGTACACTAGAAAAAAAAAAAAAAAACATTTCTGGTGTGCATCTTCAGACAAAACAATGGCACTGACATGTTTTGAGATATGTCAGTGCAAGTTGCTTTCAGTTAAAACAGCTCAAACATGCATTTTAGTCTAGGACTAGCTTAAGCCTTGTCTGTGAAACCAGGGGATAGTGTCACATACTGGACACGAACCACTAAAGTGTAGACAGGAAGAGACCATATGACTGCCATTTAAAACCAACCACAGTTAGTTTATACCAGCTGTGGCTAACGTTGGTCCTGGAGAGACACAGTCCTGCAGAGTTCAGCTTCAACCCTGATCAAACACACCTGAACAAGCTAATCAAGGTCTGAAGGGTTGCTAGAAAGCTACAGGCAGGTGAGTTTTTATCAGGGTTGAAGCTAAACTCGGCAGGACTGAGGCTCTCAGGACCGACCTTATATATAATGTTTAGGAGAGGGTTTATATGAAATATGTTATGCTATTTTCTCATATGTTATGCCTTCTTCATCTTTATTTAGTATCTGTTTCATTGTTCGCTATTTTAATGTATGAAATATTACTGATGCTATCAAAGCTACATTTTCTATCATTCTAATATCTGTGGAGGTTCATTTATTTCAATGTTCAAATATACAGTGTTTGAATGTGGAAGTATGAATGTGCAAAACAAGGTGCTTTAGCAGAAATGTAGTTCACTGGCTCCCTCTGCTGGTCACAAGGTGAACAACATGCTCATCTTCACTGAAAATTATGTTTTTTTCTGGGTCACCTGAAAGAAAACACTTTTGTGCAATTAAGTAAATTTCAGATTAGTTACAGGAATTATTTTGAGATATAGATGTTTCACAAAATTATTATATTTTTCTGCCTGTCATTAGTGTAATAAGGGCTTACTTGTGTGCTTAGTAAAGATTTACTTAAATGGTTTTGTAAAAGAGTATTAATTTTACAGAGTTGAGTTCATTACATGTTAATATCATGCTAACATATGTACACTAATAGACAGTGTTTAGGACATTCACAGTTAGTTATCAGTGCTTTTATCTCTGCTCTCTGCAGGTGTTGGGCTTTGATGCTGTAAATAAACTGGAGAGTTTCCTGTCTCCTGTAAGTCAAATGTGTGTGTGTGTGTGTGTGTGTCTGTGTGTGTGTGTGTGTGTGTGTGTGTGTGTGTGTGTCTGTGTGTGGGGAGGAGGAGTTCATCAGCACTGACAGTTTTGATATGGAGAAAATCATAAAAGCCTCCTCTGATTTGTCACTGAAGTTGTTTGATGGTTTCCTCTGTTGTGTCTAATAAGGTAACAGCGAGTGTGATTGGAGGGTGTTGGACCACTTTCTCTCTCATTAAGGGGTGTGAGAGGATGCCTGTACTTCTGTATCATCAGTGCGGAGAAGCTTGAACTGGATGTTGAATTAATGAAGCAGAGAGAGATGGAGAGATTCCTGACACTCATTTTACTGACTACAGTTGTAAAACTCATCACAGCTGGTAAGTACAGATGAAGGTAAAGAGATTAAGTTATTTTTAGGAATGAAGGTGTCAGACTGTTATTTAATCACTTAAAATTAAACTATACTGTAATGTGTGTGTGTTTTTATGTCTGTGTAATCGCATTGTCAGAATATTTTAAATGTGCTCCTGTGTTTAACAGGCAATTTTTCCTTTCTTTCTCTTTCTCTCTCTGTCTTTCTCTCTCTGTCTCTCCCATTTATAAATAGTTATAAATAAGTTTTACATGATGGTCTTCTTTTTATTCATTATAATATCATTATCAAAATAATGTTATTATTTGTTATTTACAGAAACCCTAAAAGGTCATTTATTATTATTGTGTTTTTGCCTTGTTGTCTTGTGATCGCAATAATTTTGCACGTGATATCAACACCGTAAATTTTGTCTCAATCTTCTGTCTCAAAAAAAAAAAAAGAATCATACATTGATAAACATTCATTTGGAAATATTAGTGACAGACATGTTAGCTTGAGAGAGTACCATGAACATTTAAAAGAAAAAAAAAAAAGATTTCCTAATTCACGATCCAGCAACATAAATGCTATATTATGTTATGTCAAGATCTCAACAAAATGAAGATCATGAGAAACAACACAGGGAAAAAAAAGAGAAAAAAAAAACCCTAAAGGCCTTTTAGGGTCACCATGTTAGATCTTACACAATGCCAAGAGCTCTGCTGCAGAAGAACTATATAGAGGGAAAATATAAATATAAAAGGGATACACCAGGTTTAATATAGTTTAAGCTCAATCAACATCATTTGTGGCATAGTTTTGTTTACCACAAAAATAAATTTCTACTTGTCCTTCCTTAAAAAACAAAACAAAAAAACATTTACAATGGAAGAGAATGGGGCCAGTCTGTAAACTTTAAAATACTCACAGTCTCAATAATATAGAAATAAGATGTAAACAAAAAGTCTGTTAACATGATTTTAGTGTGGAAAAAATTACTAACCTTTTCTGTGCAAATTTATATCCAGTTTTACAACTTTGTTTCCATGACAATGTAATGGTATAAACTCTGTAACAATGATTTCCAAAATTTTAGGATAATTGATTTAAGTGCTATTATAAATTTATTAGCTTCACATTTCTGTCTTTCAACCCTCATTTCTTTTTTTTTTTTTTTATATATATATATAAAAAGAGGAAGTATTGAACTCTGAATGTTCTTTTAAATATTCAGACATATGTGTCCCATTTTGCCACTTGTCCCACTTTGTAATGCTATGAATTAAACTCTCATCCCTTCATCTCTCATTATTACTGCTTAATATTTAGACGGTGTGAATGTGAGGTTGGTTGGTGGTCACAGTCGCTGTGCTGGTCGAGTGGAGGTTCTTCATAGAGGTCAGTGGGGAACAGTGTGTGATGATGAATGGGATTTGGCTGATGCTGCAGTGGTGTGTAGAGAGCTGGACTGTGGAGAACCTGTAGATGCTCTGGGTGATGCTCATTTTGGACAAGGATCAGGACCAATCTGGATGAGTTATGTCAAATGTACTGGATCAGAGTCTACACTGAAGAACTGTGGGTCATTTGGATGGGGTAAAAGCTACTGTGATCATACTGAAGATGCTGGAGTCATCTGCTCAGGTAAAGTATTTTACATATTCAAATTCATATCTTTGTAAGATTTTTTTGTGCTTCCATATTGGTTTCTAATTTTTAAAGAATTTGATTTTAAAATGTTGACTTCAATAATAGATTTCATATTTATATTAGTTTGTGTGTGTGTGTGTGTGTGTGTTTTCTTTCCATCATTTATTAATTAAAAGACAAACAATTTAATGGCTTTTATGTACAAATCTTTATCTTCAAGCCCCATAAATAAGTCATGCTTTTGTTTGTCTGTGTTCTCTTATTTAGAAGTCAGGCTGGTTGGAGGTTCTCGCTGCTCTGGGAGGTTAGAGATACTTGATGATCAGACGTGGGTTTCAGTGTGTGCTGCTGCCTTTGACCAGCAGGATGCAGAGGTTGTGTGTAGAGAGCTGGACTGTGGGGCTCCTGTACAGGTGCTGGGAGAAGATGCTTTTGGCAAAGGAGACACTCAGATGTGGACACAAGAGATTCAGTGCAGAGGAAATGAGTCTCAGATTCACCTCTGTCCAACATCACCATCACATGAAAACAACTGTTCTCATGAACACAGCATTGGTTTGCTGTGTACTGGTAAGAGTTGAAACTACAACAAAGCACATTAATTTAATTTTATTATAAAATTTTAAGTTTACACTTGCTTTTTCTCTTACATTAACAGACATAGTAAATGTGAGGTTGGTTGGAGGTCACAGTCGCTGTGCTGGTAGAGTGGAGATTCATCATAGAGGTCAGTGGGGAACAGTGTGTGGTGTTGGCTGGGATTTGGCTGATGCTGCAGTGGTGTGTAGAGAGCTGGACTGTGGAGAACCTGTAGATGCTCTGTATGATGTTTATATTGGACTGGGATCAAAGATGTTTTGGATGAATAATGCGATGTGTACTGGCTCAGAGTCTACACTTAAGAAATGTGGATTCGTACAATCATCTGATCCTGATGTGTGTCTTAATAAGAGCGCTCAAGTCATTTGTTCAGGTAAGCTAAAGCTAAAAATCCAGTCCTAATGTACTAAACAACTGTACCAAAAGCTGTCATAATTTCATTTTTTGTGAGCATTTTCCATCTTCTTTTTACCACACAAACTGTTAAATTAGGCTGTAATAATCATGGACCTTGTTGAAAATAAACTTTAGAAACTTGTTTCTAACTCTGCATTTTAATGTAATGCTCTGAAAGGATTAATTCATGGATATTGTTGACATGAAAATGTGGGCAGATTTTTACAGAAACTATAACTATACGCTTTTTCTATATGAGCCATTTTTGTATCTTACTTTCAAGGGCTTTTTCAAGTAAATATATTTTATTTTAGAAGATAAAGGAAAATATGATTTCTCATTATATGACTAATATATTGATTATATGACTGACTCATTATTGAAGTTTAAACTTCAAATTTTGTTCTTTCCTGTGTTGTTCTTTCAGAAGTCAGGCTGGTTGGAGGTTCTCGCTGCTCTGGGAGGTTAGAGATACTTGATGATCAGTCGTGGGTTTCAGTGTGTGCTGCTGCCTTTGACCAGCAGGATGCAGAGGTTGTGTGTAGAGAGCTGGACTGTGGGGCTCCTGTACAGGTGCTGGGAGAACATGCTTTTGGAAAAGGAAACACTCAGATGTGGACACAAGAGATTCAGTGCAGAGGAAATGAGTCTCAGATTCACCTCTGTCCAACATCACCATCACATAAAAACACCTGTTCATATGAAAATGATTTTGGCTTAGTGTGTGCAGGTTTGAGCATTTTATAATAAATTGAAATCAGTTAATGTTCCCAAAAACTACAATAAATATTCATTAATTTTATTCTCTTTGTGTTATACTTTTTCCTCATACTTTCCCTTTGTCTGTATGTCTTTACTCCCTCTTTATTCATTATATAGACATTATGAGAGTGAGGTTGGTTGGTGGTCACAGTCGCTGTGCTGGTAGAGTGGAGGTTCTTCATAGAGGTCAGTGGGGAACAGTGTGTGATGAGGACTGGGATATGGCTGAAGCTGCAGTGGTGTGTAGAGAGCTGGACTGTGGAGAACCTGTAGATGCTGTGGGAGGTGTTCACTTTGGACCAGGATCAGGACCAATCTGGACAAATCAAAAGTTATGTTTTGGATCAGAATCTACACTGAAGGACTGTGGATCAATAAATTGGGGTTATAAGTGTGATCATACAAAAGATGCAGGAGTCATCTGTTCAGGTAAATGCTCTAAACTCCTGCCCTATTTTTTAATTCACAGATAAACCACCTGCTGCAAAGGGATAGTTCACCAAAAATTGAAAATTCAGGCATCATTTACTATAGTGTATTTTCAAACCTATATGACATTGTTCTGTGGAGCACAACATTTATTTATCATTTTACTTTCATTATAATGAAAAGAGTAGCAGGATATTCTGTAAAATTCCCCTTTTTATGTTCCATGAAAGAATGAAAGATGATTAAATAAAAGAAATAATTTGATTATTTTACTCCTTTCACATTAATAAGTGGTGCTTTGTGGTAGAACGATAATGACAAGAATTACATAGATAGCAAACAGCACTGAAACGTTTCTTATCTCTTGCTACTTCAGGTGTCAGGCTTATTGGAAACTCCAGTTGTTCTGGGAGAATTGAAGTTCTTGATGATCAGTCGTGGGTTTCAGTGTGTGCTGCTGCCTTTGACCAGCAGGATGCAGAGGTTGTGTGTAGAGAGCTGGACTGTGGGGCTCCTGTACAGGTGCTGGGAGAAGATGCTTTTGGAAAAGGAGACGCTCAGATGTGGACACAAGAGATTCAGTGCAGAGGAAATGAGTCTCAGATTCAATTCTGTCCAACATCCTTACACAAAAACAGCTGTTCACACGGTAATGACCAGAGGCTGATCTGTGCTGGTGAGTTAAAAGAATATGATAGTAATATACCTTTTACTCATAGGGTGCGTCTCAGTCAGCTCCCTAATTCAGTAGTCAGAACACTGACCAGTGCACAAGCCATTTTAAGGGCTGTTTCAAGCACAAAATCCTTTGAGTACACTGGAATGTTCACTCCCTAAAAATCCTACAGTGCACTCCAAAAACCAGATGCTCACTATGTTCCCTTAATGGAAATTCTTAAGTGCAAAACAAATCGCACGAGCAAACACAATATCAACACAATATCATGATGACATGCGATAGAAGATTTGAAAAGACAAACCATTATTTAATGAAATGTCAGCATAAACATCAGTAGATGGGTAGTGAACAGTCTAGTTAATATTTATAATTAAAATTTGGCTAAAATATTGCATACATATAACAATCATCAAAGTATATTTCATGACATACTTTAAACAGCATAAAAAAATGTCATAAACATATTGGTCCTGTGTGTTGTTAATAAACACCAGGAGTGACAACACAAGCACCAAGTCATGTCACCAGAAATTGAGCATTCAGTGTCCGAAAGTGTAGTGAGCCAGTGTGATTTACCAGTGCCTGAATTTGTGTACACAATTATACGTGAACTAGTGTGCTTGTGGAGATGCACCCATAACCTTTATCTGTATTCTTCTGTCACTTAGATAAAAAGAATGTGAGGTTGGTTGGTGGTACCAGTCGCTGTGCTGGTAGAGTGGAGGTTCTTCATAGAGGTCAGTGGGGAACAGTGTGTCATAAATCCTGGGATTTGGCTGATGCTGCAGTGGTGTGTAGAGAGCTGGACTGTGGAGAACCTGTAGATGCTCTGAGTGATGCTCATTTTGGACCAGGATCAGGACCAATCTGGATGAGTGGTTTGTTATGTACTGGATCAGAGTCTACACTGAAGAACTGTAGGTTTGGAGGATGGAACATAAATTCCTGTACTCACAGTTATGATGCTGGTGTCATCTGTTCAGGTGAGTATTTAACTGATTGTCCATGAATTTGTTGTGGGATGTGACGATATTATCAATATCGTTGTATTGGGTTAGGGTTAGGGTGATAGCAAAATTGTATCGATATTATCGTGGTCACATGACTGCATGAAACGATATGTCTTCCGAGCAAAAAGTGTAATTTTTTTCAGCCCGACTGCGAAAACCGTTCTGATGCGATGGGTGGGCGAAGTGCGAGAAGCGTATCCTTTAATAGAGAATATTATAGCAATGAATGCACTGAAAAGCCCTCGTGCTACTCATATATGTCAGATATCAATGCAGAGAGAGAAAGACTTTTCTAAAGTGTGTTCTAAACTGAAGAAGCAGTAGCAGGTCATGATCCACACAAGCTCTTGAAATTTTAACATTTTTTCACCTCTGGAGTAAGGCAAACCTAACAAAACGTACATCAGACAGAAGATAAAAGCAAGAGGTATATTAAGACAAAAAAAGAAAAAACTGAAACAGTACAGTCGGGAGGAAAACTGGAGGAAAATTGGACAAAACAGAAGATACTGGAATCAATTCACATCCAAATAACAGGCAAGACTGAGTCTCCATCTACACTGCATTTAAAAGACTGTTGGAAATTAGTGTGAGACAGAACTGAAAAAAAAAGTTATTTCTTGGTTAAGTGAAATACCGTATAATATAGAAACTAGCATAAAAACTAACATCAGTCTTACAGTGACAGTTAAAGTGACAGTTACGGAAATCAAAACAAAACAATGGAAGCCATTGCAGGGGAGCCCCTCCCCCACTCCATCACATACCCACAGACCATCAAGAGTGCAAAAGACAAGAAAGCCTATAAATACAGCCTGCTGAAGAACAACCCAGAGACTCTAATGGCAGACGTTTCACAAAAAGGGGACAGAGCCATCATCACTAATCTGCTCTTATACACAACAGACTGTAATGTTTGGCACACAGTAATCTGTAAATATTACAAAAGTTACAGAAAACTGGGCATCTGTAATGGCAAATTCAAATTTATGAAGAAAATGACACTAATAAGGCATTTCTAACTGTAAACATCTACCATAATGGAACCATAATGTTCCAGGGGACTGAAGCATGCCTCAGCTCTGTCCAGGCAAACTTTACCAGCCTAAAAGCTCTGGCAGAGGCTGAGAAAGGAGCTGCAGGAGACTGTGAAGCCGAGATCAAGAGAGGGGCTGGAGGGGGCGGACCTCCATAACCATGTCCACCTCCATAAAGACAGTGTTCATATGTTTGCTAAAACCCTTAAAGATGTGGCCCTGGGCCGAACCTCTGACAGCCTCCGAAAGAACGCCAGAGCAGCCACTACCCCTCAGTCAACGAGACGCTTTCTTCACGCAGCACCACAAAACATTGTCTCTTCACATTCACCTGAGCCTCACTCTACAGCCCTTTCCCAGAGGCCTGCACCCTATCGCCAATTCACTGTACCCCCACCACCCCTCCCTGGGCCCCGCCACCCACATCCTGCCCCTGCATCTGCATCCTGGACCCCACCGCCCATGGCCTGGACCTCCACACCCTGCTGTCTACCATCAGCCTACATCACAGCAGCAACACCCTGCACCACAGGACCCTTTCTTCTGGCACCACAACCACAAAAGACCCAGAGCAGCACCAGCGAGAAACAGCAGCATCTCAGCAGAACAGCGGCCCGGTCCACGACCACACCGGCCTGAGCAACAGGAGCAGCTGAGTTATGCAGCAGCCCTGAAAGGACCGAGCCACACCGACCTAGTAGAAATTAAGGACCTTCTCAAACTTATATGCACACGGCTGGAACAGCAGTCGTGAGTAAAATAGATACATACAATATATTTAAAAAAAAATAAAAAATTACACGTATATATTGATACTATGTTATACTAGGTTTGTATTACTCTAGAGCACTATTAAGATTGTGGAATTGTTAAACTTGTTGACAAAAATTAGATCATTAATTATTAAAATGTGGAACATACAGGGTATTCAGTTTTGGTTACAAAACCATAAAACAAAAAACATATCAAACATGGACATAATAATACTACAGGAAACTTGGCGCAGAACTGATAAAGTCACTCTTTTTCCTTCAGGATACTGTGAAACCTCTCTATCCTCTAGAAAGCATGAAAGTATCACATGTGGGAGAGATTCAGGGGGCATCATAATCTGGCACAAACAAGAAATCGATAAATTAAAAAAGAAGAATCACACATCTGGCTCAAAATCAACAAGCACCTTATCCAAACAACAAAGGATTTGTTCTTATGTGCTCTTTATATTCCTCCCTCTGAATCTCCATACTATAATGAGGAATCTCTCCACAGTCAAAATAACCACTTCCAGGGAAGTGTGTTAATCTGTGGGGATCTAACAGGATCCCTTCCTGACTATACTACAGATAATGGGAATAACTATATTTTTGGACAGAGCTTCCCACAAAACATTGTAAACTTCCCAAGATATAACTCTGATGCCCAAGTAAATAAAAACGGGAAGCATCTGATTGAGCTCTGTCAAAGCCTCGGTCTGTACCTCATCAATGGCAGGATGAGAGGGGATTCTCTAGGGAGATACACCTTCAGTTCATTTCATGGTTGCTCAACAGTTGACTACATGATCACAGATTTAGATCCATTCTCTTTCAGAGCATTCACAGTCAAATCACTAACACCTCTATCAGATCACAGCCAAATTACGATTTATCTAAAAAGGACAAAAATACTAACATAAATTCACAGCCCAGTAAGCTGTACAACATTAGAGAGAGATACAGATGGGTGCAAAACAGCACAGAAAAGTATGTGACAGCAATGGACCATCCAAAAGCATGGTCACTTATAGACAACTTCCTTGACAGAATTTATCCTCATGATGGAGATGGAGTAAATCTGGCTGTGGAGAACATAAATTATATATTTGATTATTTGGCAACTTTATCTAACCTCTAAGAAAATCCATAAAACAAAACAAGATAATGAAAAATGGTTTGATTTAGACTGTAAAACAATGAGGAAAAAATTAAGACAATTATCAAATCAAAAACACAGACAACCAAATGATGCAGATTTGCGCCATCAATATTGTAAGGAACTTAAACAGTATAAAAATACACTCAGAAAAAAGAGAGAACAGTGCATGCAAAATCAGCTAAAAATTATTGAAGAATCTGTCAATTCTAACAAATTCTGGGACAATTGGAATTCCCTGAATAAAAAACAACGTGAACAAACAGCCATACAAAATGGAGACAACCTGGAAAAATCACTTTGAACAACTTTATAGCGAAATAAAAAGAACAAATCCAAATATATGATAAAATGATCAACATGGAACATACAATTGGTAAATACCAAAACCCATTAGACTACCCCATCACAGAAAATGAACTGATTAATAAAATGCAGACCCTAAATATCACCAGATGGCATCCTCACTGAAATGCTGAAGAACACAGAGCACAAATTAAGATTGGCCTTACTAAAACTGTTCAACTTGGTTCTAAGTGTTGGTCATTTCCCTGACACCTGGAATAGAGGACTCATAACGCCCATATTCAAAAGTGGAGACAAATTAGATCCAAATAATTACAGGGTCATCTGTGTGTAATCTGCAGTAATCTGGGGAAGCTGTTCTGCAGTACCATCAACACGAGACTCATACACTTCCTTACAGAGCACAATGTCCTGAGCAAAAGTCAGATTGGATTCTTACCAAATTATAGAACATCAGACCATATCTTCACCCTACATACGCTGATCGACAAATACATTTCCAAAACAAAACCAAAATTTTTGCTTGCTTTGTAGATTTCCAGAAGGCCTTTGATTCAATTTGGCATGAAGATCTTCTGTCTAAACTTCTAGAATCAGGTATTGGGGGTAAACATACAACATTATGAAAACAATGTACTCAAACAATCAATGCGCTATTAAAATTGGCAATAAACAATCAGAGTTCTTCACTCCAGGGCGGAGTGAGACAGGGCTGCCCGCTATCACCGACCCTCTTTAATATTTACATGAATGAGTTGGCGAAACAACTAAAGACAATCAGCAGCACCTGGTCTCACACTACATGACTCCAACATAAAGTTCCTCCTGTATGCAGATGATCTGGTCCTGCTGTCTCCAACAGAAGAGGGTCTACAGCAGAACCTGGACATCCTGCATCGGTTCTGTCAGACCTGGGCCCTGACTATTAACCGTAACAAAACTAAAGTACTAACATTCCAGAAAAGACCTAGATGTCAGGGAAAGAGACACAATTTCACCCTTGGTATGACCAAAATTGATCATGCCACAAACTACACATACCTTGGGCTGAAAATAAGTGCAACTGGAGAGCTAAATTTGTCCGTGAATGAACTGAAAGAGAAAGCAATAAGGGCCTTCTATGCCATCAAAAAATCAATCCAAATTGAAATACTAATCAGAATCTGGCTCAAAATATATGCACTATATGGCAGTGAAGTGTGGGGTCCTCTTCTAAACCATGAATTTGACAAATGGGACAAAAACCCAAAAGAAGACCTGCATGCCGAGTTCTGTAAGAGTAACCTGAGAGTACAGAGGAACACACTGAACAATGCATGCAGAGCAGAATTAGGCCAATACCCTCTATTAATCCGCACTGAGAAACGAGCCATCAAATTTTGGAAACATCTAAAAACGAGTGACCCCAACTCTTATCATTTTAAAGCCCTTAAAGACCATGAAGTGAACATTGAAAAAGCCCCTGATTCAGATGGTCCTGAAGCTGCAAAAACAAACTAACACAACAAACAGCCAGCCTCAGGACACTGACACCTCATCCACAGAATTAGGCCCAACCAAATTATAAAAGCACAAAAGAAAATGACCTGACCTACTGGACTGAAACAACAGAAAAACAAAGTAAACTTGAATGTTATTTGAACCTAAATAGAGACTACACCACAGGAGAATATCTGAGTACAGTGAAAGTGTGTAAATTAGAAGAATAATGACAGACTGAGCAATCACACACGCTGACTGTAGAGGACGGGCAGATACAGACAGAACTGGCTGACCAGAGAGAAGCGCATCTGCCCGTACTGTGACCTGGGAGAAATGAGACAGAGCAACACTTCCTCACCAGCTGCCCTAACTGAGAAATCAGAAAGACATTTTATCCTAAATTTGAAGTACTTTGCCCTAACTTAAAATTAAACAATAAATTCCACAAATTCAACATTTATTAGGTGAAAAAAGAGATTGTATCCTACTAGCAGCAAGATACATTGATGCCTGTCACAAAAAGAGGATTTGACTAATCAGTAATGCGCTCACACACACAAACACAAACACACACACTCACTCACTCACTCACATAAACACACAGACTCACGCACATACACACTGAATTCTAAATTGTTCATAGAATTCTAAAATGTTGATTGATTGTTTCTACATGTTTTTTTGTTTGTTTGTTTTGTTTTGTTTTTTGTTTTTTATTTTTTCCTGTATATGTACATGTATTTTGATTATTTTGCTTTGGCAGTACATTGTAACAATTGTCATGCCAATAAAGCACACTTTGAATTTGAGAGAGAGAGAGAGAGAGAGAGAGAGAGAGGTGCACAAAGGCGAGCTGCACGATTAAGCTTTAAAAGATCGCGTTCTCGATTTAATCACCCACATTATCTAATGCGTCAATGACAACGATTTGCCCGTGTATATTAAACCTTTGACAAAAATAAAATCGCGACATTCAAATCTGCGTTCGCGCTGCCGTTGATCTAGAGAGAGCAGTTGTCATGTGTAGATAAACAGCTTCACAAACAATCTTGTCAAAAACACACAGTATCATTATTTGTTACAAATATTCAATTTATCACAGAAGCATACAAAAGGGTAATATTCAGATAAACGCTGATGTCTACTTTACTGATCAAAATAAGATAAATCACTTTTTGAAAGTGCTTCTAATAACGACTGTGTCGATTACACTGTTACACCACTAGGTGGCAACAAATTACTGTTAAAAATGTATTTATCACTGAATTATTCTTTTAGAAACAAGTGAAGTCTTTATGAATCTTACAAAAATATTCTGCTTCACCTGTCTGGATCTTACATGTGTGTTCAAGCATCTTATTTGTGTTAAATTTGTGGTAACACTTTACAATAAGGTTCATTTGTTAACATTAGTTAATGCATTAACTAACATGAACTAACCATGAGCAATACATTTGTTACTGTATTCATCTTTGTTAACCTTAATTAATAAAAATACAGCTGTTCATAGTTAGGGTTAGTATTTAGTGCAATTATTTTAGTTTATAAAGGGGAGTTTTAGGTCATTTGACCCATCTCATACTATACCTCATACCTCTAAACATCAGTTATGATTAGAGGATAAAGAAAAAAGGACAGAATATGACATGGTTAATTTGTACATGATTGTAATGTTCAGTCATTGTTTAACACTCATGGTACTTTTTTCCAAGACTTAATTTATTTTATTTTCTTTTTTTTTTAATATCACAATAAATATCGTATTGTGGACTTTATATCGAGGTATTATCGTATTGTGAGATTTTGATATCGTTGCATCCCTAATTGTGACAAAAAGAATATTTTGTTTGGAAAACTCTAAATGTTTGTATGGTTATTGTATTTAACTATTAAGCATTTTTGTATTTGTCTACTGTGCTCTGTCATTTCTGTGATATGAACAGGTCATACAGCTTCCAGACTCGTTAATGGACCTCACCTCTGCTCTGGGAGGTTAGAGATACTTGATAATCAGACGTGGGTTTCAGTGTGTGCTGCTGCCTTTGACCAGCAGGATGCAGAGGTTGTGTGTAGAGAGCTGGACTGTGGGGCTCCTGTACAGGTGCTGGGAGAAGATGCTTTTGGAAAAGGAGACGCTCAGATGTGGACACAAGAGATTCAGTGCAGAGGAAATGAGTCTTATATTTCATTTTGCTCAACATCACCATCACACAAACACAGCTGCATCAGTGACAATAATGTGGGCCTGTTATGCTCTGGTAAAGTATAAATATTCAGTATCTCTTCATTTGTATTTGATACAGTATATCTTCTCTGTCTGCTGCATTATACTTTATTTTAACTTCTCTGTTCTTTATTCAGGTTACACAGAGGCCAAACTGATGAATGGTTCAGACTCTTGTTCTGGAAGAGTGGAGCTTCGGTTCATCAATAAGTGGGGCACAGTGTGTGATGCATGCTGGGATATGAGCGCTGCCAGTGTCCTTTGTAGACAGCTGAATTGTGGGATTGCTGTGTCTGTTGTGGGATCAGACTGGTTTGGAGAGGGAAATGGTGAAATCTGGGCTGATGTGTTTGATTGTGACGGGAATGAAACAAAACTCTCAGAATGTTCCATCTCTTCATGGAGTCGAGCTGAACGTTCTCATAGACGAGATGTTGGAGTCATCTGCTCTGGTGAGCTTATTTGACACTGAAAGCATAATGCTACTGAAAAACTCTATAATATATGAACATTTTTTCACTGTGTTCTAACACAATTCGCATTTTAGTAAAATAAGAATTGCCTCTCAGGCTCCTCTCTGGCTGTTCATGACGGTCTGGTGCGGTTGTCTGGAGAGAGACAGTGTGAGGGGGAGGTGGAAGTTTCCATCCATCAGGTCTGGAGGAGAGTTCTGCTGGACTCCTGGAGTCTCACTGAATCCTCTGTGGTCTGCAGACAGCTGGGCTGTGGCTCTGTGCTGAACTTCTCCAGCTCCTCTTCATCCAGTCCTGAACACAGTCATGAGTGTGTGACGGGCTTCCAGTGCTCTGGGAGTGAAGCTCATCTGGGGAACTGCAGCTCTCCACAAACTCTCAACTGCAGCTCCACACAACAGCTGTCAATCACCTGCCATGGTGAGCAGAGCAACATCTGGGCAGATTCTTCAGTTGTTAGTGATCAATAATGTGTTTCTCTCTCTCTGAATATCAGGTCGTGGGTCCATCAGGCTGGTGGGTTCTGGGGGAGACTGTGCAGGGAGGCTGGAGGTTTTTCACAGTGGCTCATGGGGGACAGTGTGTGATGACTCCTGGGATATTAAAGATGCCCATGTGGTGTGCAGACAGCTGCAGTGTGGAGTGGCCCTCAGTAACCAGCAGGTACCAGCCTGGTTTGGTCCTGGTTCTGGACCCATATGGCTGGATGAGGTGGAGTGTGAGGGGAATGAGACGTCCCTGTGGAGCTGCTCTTCTCCAGGCTGGGGAAAACATGACTGTCAACACAAGGAGGATGTAGGAGTCGTGTGTTCAGGTAAATAGTACTCAGTTGTGAAAAACTGTTATTCAGTAACTTTTAAAATCTAAATTTTATCTTTTTAAAATATTTATAATTTCATCTTTTTGGTTTATTTCAGTTATTCGTATGCATGTAACATCCAGTGGTTGAAATGAATTGGATAAGAGCTGATATAGCGTTCATGTGTTCTTCTAGAGTTTAAAGAGATCAGGTTAACTGAGGGCTGTGAAGGGAATGTGGAGGTTTTCTACAATGGATCCTGGGGTAATGTGTGCTGGAACCAGATGGACAGAGACACAGCGAGTTTGATCTGTCAAGAGCTGAACTGTGGAAAATCTGGTGCTTTTTCCAATTCTATACCAAGACTAGAATCAGCTCGTAACTGGCTGGATGAAGTGAAATGTCGACCACATGATTCAAATCTGTGGCAGTGTCCATCTTCACCCTGGGGACTGAATGACTGTGGTGAAGATGAAGTGGCTAAAATCACCTGTTTGGGTAAGACTGATGTATTTTCCATCTCGAAAAATACAACAGTAATCCATTAACATTACTGAGTATATAAACAACATATACAGTACTGTGCAAAAGAATAAGGCCACCAACAGCTTTGTTGTTTTGGCATCTTTTTTTTAATGACCATCTATATTTATTTTTCTGTCTCTTTATTAAGACACAAACAGAAAATAAAGGAAATATGTACACAAAATGTAAAAAATAATTAAAAAATAAAAAAAAATCTGAACAATATGGATTCTTTAAGCAAAAATCAGTATTTAGTGTGACCTCCTGGACTCCTTTTTCAAAAAAGAAACTCTAAGAAACATCTCATCATATTTTGAAAATATTCTTGGCCTTCCAGTTCTCTTCCATCCCATTTGGTTTAAGAGAGAGACGGTTCCTGCTGTTGCTCAAGTGTAAGGGGAGCTCACTAAATACTTGCCACTCTACTTATAGAAGCCGTTTTTTTTTTTTTTTTTTTTGTTTCTGATTTTTTTCTGTTTTGAAGAAATAATTATATATGGTGATTATACTATTGCTAAAACAACATCTAATGGTGGCCTAAGACTTTTGCACAGTACTATATATATATATATATATATACTCGATATATAGTTATATAATTAGGGCTGTCAAATTTAACACATTAACTCATGCGATCAATTTTGTTCAACTTAACGTGTTAAAAATATTTAATGCAGCATCCATTTTTTCTGTTCATCCTTTAGCTAGCGTTACATTATATGATCACACTTTTATTCATGCAAATGCTTTTTAACCATTCAAGCGCGAATACTGGCATGCTGTCTGTGAATCTCCTGTTTGTGTGACACACACATGACTCACGCGCACAGAAATCTGCTTCAGACAGCGTGCCGGCCACATTGAGTTCTCTGTCACACTTGAATGAACAAAAACACAAAATTATGCAAAAATACCTGATAAACCTGCTGTCTGTCATTAATGTTAATCAAAGAACAAAAGAAAAAGAGAAAATCACTCACTGCTCTTGCCTGAATAACTTTTATAGCTTTGATAAGGTTTAATCTATATTTAATTTATAATTTATGCAGTGAAGAATGTGAAGTTTTTGATAACTTCATTCAATCTCTCTGTATTTCCTACCTGTTAGAACAAATGTTTAAAATATACTGTCTTTATGATGTTTCTACATTCATTTGGAGGTGAAATGTAAAATAATTACAATAGAGAAATATATATTAACCCCCCCTAAATTGACAGCACTAAATATAATATTGAATTAACTTGTGATTACAGAACAGGAGAGTCATGAGTCTCCTAGAAGCTCTTTGTCATGCTCCACATCTCCACATCAGAGACAGTGTTCAGGTAAGTTCATTTGATGAAGAAAAACATAAAAAACATAACAGCCATTTGTCATGTATGCATGTAATTTTGTTCCACACACACAACCCACTGTAGATGGCGCTGTTCTGACAGAACTCTGTTGGCCAATAATAATTTCTACTTGTCTGTGATTTTAGATCATGTTCCTCTCAGACTGAGTGGAGGGGAGGGCCGGTGCTCTGGGAGGCTGGAGGTGTATCATAACGCTGTGTGGGGCTCAATCTGTGATGATCTGTGGGACATCAGCGATGCTCAGGTGGTCTGCAGGCAGCTGGGTTGTGGAGCAGCACTGAGGGCTGATGGGAATTCAGTCTTTGGTGCTGGTGAAGGTGTTGTGTGGCTGAACAGAGTCGAGTGCAGAGGGAATGAGATTCACCTGTGGGACTGTCCTCTCTCCCTGAAGAACCACACTGACTGCTCCAACAAAGATCACGCTGGACTCACCTGTGCAGGTCACAGAAAAAAACTGACCAATATTAGTCATTTTTAGACAATTTTAGTGCTAATACTATTTGTGTATTTAAGACAATCATGATTTTGAACGTGTCTGTTTTACCAGATTTGTCAGTGTCCACTACTCCTGCCACAACAACACCATCTTCTCCTCCAGTTTCTCAGTCAGTGAGCTCAACATCAGTCACTCGTCCACAAACTCCTCCAGCAGCGTCTCTCTCTGTGCTTGTGATTGCACTGGGAGTTGTGCTCTTACTGCTCTTAGTGCCACTGCTTATACTGATTCAGCAGAACAGAGTGATGAGGAGAGGTAGGAGAGATCCAGAGACTGTCATATTGTGTCTTATTCAGTGTGTGATCAGTCATGTGTTGTGAACTGACAGCAGGTTTGTCTCTCTACACTCACAGCTCTCTCTAAGAGGAGACACAGGAGCACGACTGAAGCTGTTTATGAGGAGATTCATCACAGACACAGTCACTTCACTCAGAGGGGTGAGTAAGTGTCATAATGCCTGATTTGTGGAGATCAACAGAGTAATCAGTTTATTCAGAGGCTGAGTGGAGTAAATCACATAGGTGCTTGTTTGTGTCACTTGTAATGATGATATGGGGATTTTGGCTGATTTGTGAACATGTCTGATGGTTCTACTCCATAACAGGAAGTGTCCTTTCTACCGAACAGCATTCTGGGTATGAAGATGCTGATGAGCTTCTTTCAGGTTAGACGACTGTAATAGAATTATGTTACATACTACATACAGAAAAATATGTGTGTTAAATAATTAAAAGCATTTACTTAAGTTATCTGAGAGGAGTATAAATTATATAAATCATTCATAATTCAGATAAGGTTTTATTATTAACAACAACAACAATAATAATATATAATTTCTTTTTCAAAGCAAAATCTGCAGTAGGAATGAAGACTGACTACTATGATGATGTCACCACCACTGAAGGACCAACAGGTCAGTGACTTTGTTAACTGATCACAGAAATTCACTTAATAGAATCACCTATTTGGCCTGTGAATTAGTTTCTGTTAAATAATTTAGAAAAGCAAAAAATCACACCAGAGAATTATGATGACAGGTTTATTTCTTTTACACACGTGCACACACACACACACACACACACACACACAGACAAATGGACAAAATTTCGTCCGTTAATGGATGCATTTAATTTTTCATTATTTTATTGTAGATGACTTAGCAGAAAACTATGATGATGTCGTCACCGTACGGCAGTTCTCCAATGATAAAAAAGGTGTGGGTTTCAAATTATACACTTCTACATTAGAACAGGTTTTTTTTTTTTTTTTTTTTCTCATTTTTCATCAAATTATAGTAGCATATAAAGTATGAAGACTTTTTTCATGTAATTAATACTAGACACATTTATATCAGAGGGTGTTCAGGAGGAGTATGATGATGTGAAGAACGTCGGGGAATATATGAGTGACATGTTTGGTATGTTATTGACACCTTTTTTACAGAATAATTTTGGTTTAGTCTTTAGAATAGCTTTATATTATCAATTCATCTTGTTCTATCAGATATTATCTATCAGATAATTTAAATGGACTGAAAACATTGTGTTCATTATAACACTTTATGTGATGTCACCTGTTGGAGTTTGGGTTCCTTGCCGCTGTCGCCTTTGGCTTGCTTAGTTGGGGACACTTGACATTTGATATTCAACAGTGCTTTGATCTGCCGACATTGACCCTATTCTTTAAGAGCTGCTGTGCAGCTAAAATTATATACCAGTTATCAATGTAAAGCTGCTTTGACACAATCTGCATTGTAAAAAGCGCTATATAAATAAAGGTGACTTGACTTGACTTGACTTTATAAAGCATTTTGATAAATGAAATTGCTCTTGTTTTCTAATAACAGACTATGATGATGTGGAGGAAGATCCAGGAAAACATGGAAGGGCTGTATAACTCAAACTTGCAAAATTGCTGGTGGACTTTTATATTTTGCTAAAAATTGTTGGAATTTACTTAAATAAGGCTAAAACATTTTATTGCAACAAATTGTTTTTTTTGTTGTTGTTGTTGTTTTTTTTGTACACAAAAAAATAAAAGTTCAATACATTTCTGCAAAACAATGTTTCGTTATTCACAGATTGTTCACAGATTGTCTCTCTTTCTTAGCATATTATTAACACCCAGTGCTCCTCAAGCCAGGGTGATTGTCAGTGTTTGTCATCTTTTCTCTGCAGACTTTGTGTTTCCCACATTCACTCTCATGACAGCTGGTGACTTTGTCAGCACTTTAAAAGGGACCTATTATGCAAAATTCCCTTGTTTGAACATAAATGTGTGTTGGCACTGTGTGTACACAACCATCCTATAATAATAAAAATCCACCCACTCCTTTTTTTTTTTTTTTTTATCCCCATAAATCATAAACAGTGTCTCAGAACAAGCCATTAGCAGATTCAGTACAAAGTGACATCACTGTACAGGCCCTGGCCACGACTGCTGACGGACACTGCTGTATTAGCATAGACCCGCCCTGAGCGAGTTGTACACAGTCCGCCATTGTCTTGACGTCGGAGCAGCTGTAGTGACAAGAATGTCTCGTAAGCTATTGTTTTTGGATGTAATAGTGAACATTAGTGATGGGAGAAACAAAGCATTTCGAAACTTTGAATGAATTGAGGCAGTTGATTCGCAAAATGATTCACTGTTTTGAAGCGTTCAAAGCGCCATGCACTGGTCAGAACAATGCAGTGAAAACTCAGCTCAAACATCCATTAAATCAGCTTTTACAAGACAACTGCAAATGTTTTGTTGAAAGCGTAATCTATTAAATGCAATTAGCAAATTATCTAACACAATTAAATATGAAGCGTTATTGTTATTTTATTAAATTGTAAGGCTTGTTTTGTTTGTTTAAAGGAGATCTTGGTTAATTAGAACAGTAAGAGATTTTAACTACAACTTTTTGTTTTATTATACAAATGTGTCATTAAATGTCTACAAATGTATAAAACTGATCTGAGATCAGGTAAAAACCATACAGACAATAGTTAATGGCTTTAACAGACGGTGGCCGAGAGAGCTCAACGTGCTGCAAATGAAAAAAACACATGCAAATAGAAAAAACACCAGCAAATAAAGAAAACAACTTCATCAGTTTGACAACACATGCGCTGCAAAAGTCCACAACACATGCAAATTGACAAACGCGCAGCAAATAGGCCTGCTCAAAAATGCACATAAAATCAAAATGTTAACAAACAATAGTATAAACAAAAAAACTCCACGAGTAAACATTGAACAATCCCAGCGGTCCCAGACAGGCATGTCAATGTGTTCCCTATAACATTTTTGTTGTGGTCTGTGCCAGTCCCGGCGCCAGGACAAACGATTTGGGGGTATTATTTTGCGTAAAAAATATTATTAATAAATTATTAATAATAAATACGATTTTTTTAAATAATTTACTTGATTTTATGTCTCAAATCCCAGTCAATTATTCACTGCAGAAAGTGAAACTAAAAACAAAAGCGAAGAGAGCTCTACTTCAACATTGTTACAATACAGATGGGTCAGAGGCAGAGATAACAGAAAGTAGACTTTATTTTTCACACACAGCAGAGTAATGGATGAAACAGGTAAGTGCAGATGAGTGAAGTTGAATGTAGACGTGAAGATGAGTATTAATACTGTCCTTATGGGTGATTTGTAGAAGTGACGATCCGTGGAGGAATGCTGGGATGGCTGACGAGGATGGACGTAGACACTCACACACACACTGGAACAACACTGGGAGACGAGGAGACAGGTTAGTAGCTTCAATAGGAGTCCAAGAGGTAAGCATATAGAGATCCTAATGCGAACGAGACCGGACAGTGACTGTGAGTGTGTGTGTTTTATGGTGGCAGTGATGAGTGGCATGATGAGGTGCAGGTGCGGGTGATCAGTACTCCGGTGATTGAGTGCGCTGTGATTGGGTGATGTTGGAACCTGACGTGTCTGTGACAGTACCCCCCCCTCCACGGCCCGCTCCTGAGGGCCGAGGACCCCGACGTCGCAGTGGTCGCCCTCTTCCACGGGGGGCTGGTCTGTCAGGGTGAGAGGAATGGAAGGTTTGGAGGAGGTTTGGATCTAAGATGTCATCCCTGGGGACCCATGAGCATTCTTCTGGGCCGTAGCCCTCCCAGTCGACCAGATATTCTAATTGACCACCACGGCGTCGGGAGTCCAAGATGTCGTGAACCTCATATGCGGCGCCGTCGTCCAGGATGAGTGGAAGGGGGGGTTCGGAGGCTGCCACGTCAGGTCCTGTGGAGGGAGAAACAGAAGGGTGGTGAGGCTTAAGCAGTGAAACATGGAATGTGGGATGAATTCTGTAGTGAGGAGGTAGTTGAAGTTGATACGTAACTGGGTTGATCTGCTTGGTGATGGTGAATGGACCAATGAACCTGGGACTCAGCTTCCGGCAGGGCAGACGCAGGCGGATGTCCCTGGTTGACAGCCAGACCTTCTGACCGGGCTGGTATGAGGGAGCTTCGGACCGGCAAAGGTCTGCTGTCATCCTGCGTCTGCGCAGGGCTCGCTGCAGTTGGTGATGCGCTGAGTCCCAGACCCTCTCGCTCTCTCGGAACCAGTAATCCACAGATGGTACATCAGAGGGTTCCCCAGACCAGGGGAACAGTGGGGGTTGGTAGCCGAGTACGCATTGGAATGGTGTAAGGCCGGTGGAGGGCTGACGGAGAGAGTTTTGGGCGTACTCGGCCCAACCCAGGTACTGGTTCCAAGAGTCGTGGTGGTCATGACAGAAGGTACGGAGGAAGCAGCCGATCTCCTGGATCTTCCTTTCCGTCTGCCCGTTCGACTGCGGATGGTACCCGGATGTTAGGCTGACGGTCACACCTAGGAGCGAGAAGAATGCTCTCCATACCTTCGAGATGAACTGAGGTCCTCTATCGGAGACTATGTCTTCTGGAATTCCAAAGTATCGAAACACATGATTGAAGAGTTGCTCTGCCGTTTCCATGGCAGTGGGTAGGCCTCTTAGGGGTATGAGGCGGCAGGACTTTGAGAACCGATCCACCACCACAAGGATGCAGGTGTTGTTGTTGGAGGCTGGGAGATCGGTGATAAAATCGACTCCTAGGTGTGACCAGGGTCGGTTGGGAACGGGCAGAGGTAAGAGCTTGCCGGATGGTAAATGGCGTGGGCTCTTTGAGATGGCGCATTCCTTACAGCCCTGCACGTACCTTCTGACATCTGCTGCCATGTTGGGCCACCAGAAGCGTTCCCTCAGCAGCGAGAGGGTTTCATTGGCCCCCGGGTGACCAGTGCCAAGTGACGTGTGGGCTGAGTGGATGAGAGGAGTGCGTCGTGACTTAGTAGTGTAGCACAAGCCTGGTGGGCAACCCGGTGGAGCTTTGGTGGAGGCATTGGAGGAGGGTAAGGTCTCCTCTGACCAGGAAATGGGGCTGACAATGAGTTCCTTTGGAATGATGGTTTCTGGATCTTCGGTCCTTTCATCCGGAGCGTGGAGACGGGAGAGAGCATCTGCTTTGACATTTTTGGGACCAGGGCGATAGGTTATGGTGAAATTGAATCTAGTAAAGAATAAGGACCAGCGGGCTTGTCTTGGATTCAGTCTTTTAGCAGAGCGTAAGTATTCAAGGTTTTTATGATCAGTGAGAACTTGGAAGGGATGTTTAGATCCCTCCAACCAATGCCTCCACTCCTCCAGGGCGAGCTTCACAGCTAGGAGTTCTCTGTTCCCGATGTCGTAATTTCTCTCCGCCGGGTTGAGCTTGCGGGAGAAGAAGGCACATGGATGGAGTCTGCTGGGATTCCCCTGCTGCTGGGATAACACCGCTCCTACTCCGGTGGTGGAAGCGTCCACCTCGACAACGAAGGGCAGCTCTGGGTTGGGGTGGACGAGGAGAGGAGCGGTGGTGAAGGCTTCTTTCAGATGTTGGAATGCCTTCGTGGCCTCAGGTGTCCAGGACAGAGACTTGGGCTTATTACGGAGCAGGTTGGTAAGTGGAGTGGTTATGGAGCTGTAGTTGTGGATAAAACGGCGGTAGAAGTTGGAGAATCCGAGAAAGCGTTGTAATTCCTTGATGGATGAGGGAGTTGGCCAGTTCTTAATGGCTTCCACCTTCCCCTCGTCCATCCGGATGCCACTGCTATCAATGATGTAACCGAGGAACTGGACTGATGGTTGATGGAATGTACACTTCTCTGCTTTGAGGAAAAGATGAAACTTGCGGAGTTGTTGGAGGACCTCCGCAACGTGGTGGCGATGTTCGGCCAGGCTCCGGGAGTAGATCAGGATGTCGTCAATGTAGACCAGGACAAAGCGATGGAGAAACTCCCGGAGCACCTCATGAATGAAGTCCTGGAATACGGAGGGGGCGTTGACCAGGCCATACGGCATAACCAAGTATTCGTAGTGGCGGTAGGTGTCACAAAGGCGGTCTTCCACTCCCCTCGCGTATCCGGATGAGGTTGCCAGCGCCATGGAGGTCCAGTTTGGTGAAGACAGTGGCACCACGGAGATGTTCTAGGGCTGAAGGGACGAGAGGAAGGGGATAACGGAACTTGACAGTGATGTTGTTTAATGAGCGGTAGTCGATGCAGGGCCTCAAGCCTCCGTCCTTCTTGGCCACGAAGAAGAAGCTTGAAGCAGCAGGGGAAGTGGATGGTCTGATGTATCCTTGGGCAAGAGCTTCCTTAATGTATTCCTCCATGGCCTTCTCCTCCGGGACGGATAGAGGGTATATCCGTCCCCTAGGCACTGGTTCACCCGGAAGCAGATCGATGGCACAGTCCATGGCCGGTGTGGAGGTCCCGTGGCTGGTTCTGGGGAGCTGACGGATTCTGGTCGACGTGCTGAGATGGGATATAGCAACTGGCCCTGGTGTTCTTCTAAACACGACTGCATACGAGTGGCGAAACGGATGGAGAGTTGGATGAATCGTTCAAGGCCGATGGAATCCTCGTATGCAGCGAGATGCAACCGCACGCGAGGATCCAATCCTTGGCGATACGTTGTTATCAAGGCTTGTTCGTTCCAGCCGCTGGATGCTGCGAGAGTTCTGAACTGCAAGGCATATTCGTTAACAGATAGGGATCCTTGTTTTAAATTATATAGTTTCTCACCAATCGACGAGTCAGAGATGGGTTTTCCAAAGACTTCGCGGAAGTGAGCCACAAAACCAGAGTACGATTGAGTAATTGGATGATTTTGGGACCAGATAGAATCTGCCCACTGGAGCGCCTTGCCTTGCAGTTGAGAGATGATGAACGCCACTTTTGAAGTTTCGGTGGGAAAGTTGTGCGGTTGCATCTCCAGGACCAGCGAGCACTGCAGAAGGAATCCGCTGCAGTCCTCCGCCGAACCAGAGTAGGGTGCCGGTTTCGCCATGGGACTGGCGTGCACAGGAGGTGAAGGAGAGGTAACGGTGTTTGTGGAGGTGATCGCTGGATGAGGTGATGTTGGAGTGGTGGAGAGAGCTCGTCGAAGGACATCGACGAGCTCTTGGATGGGATCCGGGTGACTCATGCTGTGTGTGAAGACGATGTTTTCTGGTCCGGTCTTCTGTTACAATACAGATGGGTCAGAGGCAGAGATAACAGAAAGTAGACTTTATTTTTCACACACAGCAGAGTAATGGATGAAACAGGTAAGTGCAGATGAGTGAAGTTGAATGTAGACGTGAAGATGAGTATTAATACTGTCCTTATGGGTGATTTGTAGAAGTGACGATCCGTGGAGGAATGCTGGGATGGCTGACGAGGATGGACGTAGACACTCACACACACACTGGAACAACACTGGGAGACGAGGAGACTTGGAGACGATGGAGACAGGTTAGTAGCTTCAATAGGAGTCCAAGAGGTAAGCATATAGAGATCCTAATGCGAACGAGACCGGACAGTGACTGTGAGTGTGTGTGAGTGTTTTATGGTGTCAGTGATGAGTGGCATGATGAGGTGCAGGTGCGGGTAATCAGTACTCCGGTGATTGAGTGCGCTGTGATTGGGTGATGTTGGAACCTGACGTGTCTGTGACAAACATGTTCTGATAACACTATTTAACCTTAATTTATTTTCTTAATATTTCTCTTGTGGCCCACACATATTGAAAAAAAATGAGAAGAGATGTAGGCGTTACAAGTTGTTTTTTTTTTTTTTTAAATGAGGAGCTAATCTTATTACAGCGCGTCGGTTATGCGTGATGTGCTATAAATCATTGCGGGGCAAATTAAAATGTTAATTTAATTTTAAAAGTAGCCTAATCATCATCATCATTCAGATCATCGCAGAAGGGCTTGAGATCGCTGGGCCTGGTATGTGCTATTTGCAGCGAGTTTGTCTATTTGTTGTGGACTTTTGCAGCGCGTTTGTCTATTTGCATGTGTTGTGAACTTTTGCAGCAAATGTGTTGTCAAACTGATGAAGATGTTTTCTTTATTTGCTGGTGTTTTTTCTATTTGCATGTGTTTTCTTCATTTGCAGCGCATTGAGCTCTCTCGGCCACCGTATGACGTCGGTCCTGGAGAGCCACAGTCCTGCAGAGTTCAGCTTCAACAGAAGGCAAGAAGGGAAGGGAAGAGGGCTGGCTTTCACGGTCCCTTCGTTGTCAGTGAGGGTAAAAGACTGACAGCTAAAGATGTAACCAACAGGCCTAATATTATTAATATTAGGCCTAATATTATTTTTTATTTTATTAATTAATTAATTAAATAATTGAAAGGCTATTATAATATTGGTTTAATTTTACTTAAACTTTTTATTTATTCATTATTATTTATTTTATTTATTTATTATTATCTTTTAGTTCACTCAGTTACTTAGTTGTAATTGTTTTTTTTTTTTTTTCTTTTTTTCTTTCCTTGCATTGTTCGCTGTTCATGTCATTGTCATTAATATCTTTTAATGCCAGGGGGCTCAGAGATAGTGTCAAACGGAAAGCTATTTTTTGTTTGCTAAAAAACAATGTAATTTTTGGCTTTCATGAATGTGAAAAGGAAAATGATATTTATTTTATAAACCTTAATTTTCTGTTAGCCAAATATCACATTCATAAATGTAAATCTTCAAAGTGCAAACCTCTTTTTTTAAGATTTAAACATGAGATGAAAATGTATTTTGACTCTATTGAATTCTCTGAAAACCTGAAAGCTATGAGAACTGTGGCTGTGTTTAAGGACTTGGTACTTAATCTGGACTGAAAGACTGTTGGACTCTGGCATACTGTTTTATTGTTATATGACAATGATGACAATAGTTGTTACTTTTTTTTGTTTGTTTGTTTTTTCTTTTTTTTTCCTCAAGCATTTAATAAAAAAAAGTTAAAAATATTAAAAAAATAAAATAAAATAAAAAAATAAAAGTTCAGTTTCAACCCTAATCAAACACACTTGAACAAGCTAATCAAGGTCTGAAGGGTTGCTAGAAAGCTACAGGCAGGTGAGTTTTTATCAGGGTTGAAGCTAAACTCTGCAGGACTGAGGCTCTCAGGACCGACCTTATATATAATGTTTAGGAGAGGGTTTATTTGAGATATGTTATGCCATTTTCTCATATGTTATGCCTTCTTCATCTTCATCTTTATTTAGTATCTGTTTCACTGTTCACTATTTTAATGTGTGAAATACCACTGATGCTATCAAAGCTACATTTTCTATCATTATAATATCTGTGGAGGTTCATTTATTTAATTGTTCAAATATACAGTGTTTGAATGTGGAAGTATGAATGTGCAAAACAAGGTGCTTCAGCAGAAATGTAGTTCACTGGCTCTCTCTGCTGGTCACAAGGTGAACAACATGCTCATCTTCACTGAAAATTATGTTTTTTTCTGGGTCACCTGAAAGAAAACACTTTTGTGCAATGAAGTAAATTTCACATTAGTTACAGGAATTATTTTGAGATATAGATAAAATGTTTCACAAAATTATTATTTTTTTTTTGCCTGTCATTAGTGTAATAAGGGCTTACTTGTGTGCTGTGCACTTAGTAAAGATTTACTTAAATGGTTTTGTAAAAGAGTATTAATTTTACAGAGTTGAGTTTATTACATGTTAATATCATGCTAACATATGTACACTAATAGACAGTATTTAGGACATTCACAGTTAGTTATCAGTGCTTTTATCTCGTCTCTGCAGGTGTTGGGCTTTGATGCTGTAAATAAACTGGAGAGTTTCCTGTCTCCTGTAAGTCAAATATAGGTGTGTGTGTGTGTGTGTGTGTGTGTGTGTGTGTGTCTGTGTGTGTGTGTGTGTGTGTGTGTGTAGGGAGGAGGAGTTCATCAGCACTGACAGTTTTGATATGGAGAAAATCATAAAAGCCTCCTCTGATTTGTCACTGAAGTTGTTTGATGGTTTCCTCTGTTGTGTCTAATAAGGTAACAGCGAGTGTGATTGGAGGGTGTTGGACCTCTTTCTCTCTCATTAAGGGGTGTGAGAGGATGCCTGTACTTCTGTATCATCAGTGCGGAGAAGCTTGAACTGGATGTTGAATTAATGAAGCAGAGAGAGATGGAGAGATGCCTGACACTCATTTTACTGACTACAGTTGTAAAACTCATCACAGCTGGTAAGTACAGATGAAGGTAAAGAGATTAAGTTATTTTTAGGAATGAAGGTGTCAGACTGTTATTTAATCACTTAAAATTAAACTATACTGTAATGTGTATGTGTGTGTGTGTGTGTGTGTTTTTATGTCTGTGTAATCGCATTGTCAGAATATTTTAAATGTGCTTCTGTGTTTAACAGGCAATTTTTCCTTTCTTTCTCTTTCTCTCTCTGTCTCTCCCATTTGTAAAGAGCTATAAATAAGTTTTACATGATGGTCTTCTTTTTATTCATTATAATATTATTATCAAAATAATGTTATTATTTGTTATTTACAGAAACCATAAAAGGTCATTTATTTTGCACATGATATCAACATCATAAATTTTGTCTCAATGTTCTGTTTAAAAAAGAATCACACATCGCTCACCTTTTCTCTGGTTGCAAATTCGTCATGTGTCAAACATCATTCTATAATCATGCAGACATCTCAGTCCCTCGAGCTGGGTGGCAGTAAAATTAATCATATATTTGGAGTTCTGATTTGACAAACATTCATTTGGAAATATTAGTGACAGACGTTAGCTTGAGTGAGTCCCATAAACATAAAAAAAACAAAAAAAACAAGGAAAAATGATTTGCTAATTCACGATCCAGCAACATAAATGCTATATTATGTTATGTCAAGATCTCAAGAAAATGAAGATCACGAGAAACAAGACAGAAAAAAAAAAAAAACCTAAATAAATATAAAAGGAATAAACCAGATTTAATATAGTTTAAGCTCAATTAACATAATTTGTGGCATAACTTTGTTTACCACAGAATTTTTTTTTTTTTTTTTTTACTTGTCCTTCCATTATGAAAACAAAAAACAAACAAACAAACAAACAAACAAACAAAAAAACATTTACAATGGAAGAGAATGGGGCCAATCTGTAAACTTTAAAATACTCACCGTCTCACTAACTCACTAACTTTTTCTGTGCAAATTTATATCCAGTTTTACAACTTTGTTTCCATGACAATGTAATGGTATAAACTCTGTAACAATGATTTACAAAATTTTAGGATAATTGATTTACGTGCTATTATAAAATGATAAGCTTCACATTTCTGTCTTTAAACCCTCTTTTTTTTTTTCATAAATAAGAGGAAGTATTGAACTCTGAATATTCTTTTAAGTATTCAGACATATGTGTCCTATTTTGCCACTTGTCCCACTTTGTAATGCTATGAATTAAACTCTCATCCCTTCATCTCTCATTATTACTGCTTAATATTTAGACGGTGTGAATGTGAGGTTGGTTGGTGGTCACAGTCGCTGTGCTGGTCGAGTGGAGGTTCTTCATAGAGGTCAGTGGGGAACAGTGTCTGATGATCTCTGGGATTTGGCTGATGCTGCAGTGGTGTGTAGAGAGCTGGACTGTGGAGAACCTGTAGATGCTCTGGGTGATGCTCATTTTGGACAAGGATCAGGACCAATCTGGATGGGTGTTGTCATGTGTGCTGGATCAGAGTCTACACTGAAGAACTGTGGGTCATTAGGATGGGGTAAAAGCTACTATGGTCATAGTAAAGATGCTGGAGTCATCTGCTCAGGTAAAGTATTTTACATATTCAAATTCATATCTTTGTAAGATTTTTTTGTGCTTCCATATTGGTTTCTAATTTTTCAAAGAATTTGATTTTAAAATGTTGACTTCAATAATAGATTTTATATTAGTTTTTTGTGTGTGTGTGTGTGTGTGTGTGTTTTTACATCATTTATTAATTAAAAGACAAACAATATAATGGCTTTTATGTACAAATCTTTATCTTGAAGCCCCATAAATAAGTCATGCTTTTGTTTGTCTGTGTTCTCTTATTTAGAAGTCAGGCTGGTTGGAGGTTCTCGCTGCTCTGGGAGGTTAGAGATACTTGATGATCAGACGTGGGTTTCAGTGTGTGCTGCTGCCTTTGACCAGCAGGATGCAGAGGTTGTGTGTAGAGAGCTGGACTGTGGGGCTCCTGTACAGGTGCTGGGAGAAGATGCTTTTGGCAAAGGAGACGCTCAGATGTGGACACAAGAGATTCAGTGCAGAGGAAATGAGTCTCAGATTCACCTCTGTCCAACATCACCATCACATGAAAACAACTGTTCACATGAGCACAACATTGGTTTGCTGTGTACTGGTAAGAGTTTAAACTACAACAAAGCACATTAATTTCATTTTATTATAACATTTTAAATTTACAATAGCTTTTTCTCTTACATTGACAGACATAGTAAATGTGAGGTTGGTTGGTGGTCACAGTCGCTGTGCTGGTAGAGTGGAGGTTCTTCATAGAGGTCAGTGGGGAACAGTGTGTGGTGGTGGCTGGGATTTGGCTGATGCTGCAGTGGTGTGTAGAGAGCTGGACTGTGGAGAACCTGTAGATGCTCTGAGTGATGCTCATATTGGACAAGGATCAAAACTGTTTTGGATGAATAATGCGATGTGTACTGGCTCAGAGTCTACACTGAAGAAATGTGGATTCTTCAAACCATTTGATCCTGATGTGTGTCTTAATAAGAGCGCTCAGGTCATTTGTTCAGGTAAGCTAAAGCTAAAAATCCAGTCCTAATGTACTAAACAACTGCACCAAAAGCTGTTGTAAGGTTCCACCCACTAGCCCAACGACGGCATCTAGTGGTCTGGTCGAAGGTATTTCGCGTGTACATCCTCTGGCACTTCTGTAAAATTCATCTTAATTTAATACAACTTTGGTTTTTAATTCAATTCTGACTTAGTGAACAATTTGATCCGACTCCAATTATGACTGACTCTTAATTTTACAATTTTCCTGATGTAACAGCTGATTATGAGATTAGTTGTGCTTTAATTTAGATCTTTGATTATTCTGATTATCTTTTACTTTCAATTATTCGTTCACTGCGGTCCCGGTATCGCTTTAGAAAAGTCACTTCGGCCGATTGAGTGCTTTCTCGGACACAAACTCGTCAGTTCTGACCTTAAACATTGGATGCAGGGTAAATATCTACCTTTAAGTCGGTCGCGCTCTGCTTACTCATAACAAAAAGCATAGTTTTTATATATTTACGAAAACTGCAACTTATTTAAGGCAGTGATAGTCAGAAATCGAAATGGACTTAATTGATGTGCCCCATGCTCCATCTATTAAGCCTTCCGTATGATCAATCCTGAACACAGATTTGCGGTAATACCTTCGCTTTAATCTACTAGAAATAATGAATTAAGAATAATGTAGAATAAATCAAGATTTACATTTATTGGTTTTGCCAGGCAGGATAAATCATCAATTAAAAGAATTAAAAAGAATACATCACACAACTGATCAGCATAAAATGCAAAGTACAATTCACAACAAAATATTAAAAAGAATTTCAAAGAGTCAGCATACCTGGCAAATAGAGAGATACACACAGCAATTGTGCGGGAAGTTCTGAATGCAGATGCTTCCTTGAGTGGTTTGCCAAATCCCTTTAAATACTCCAAGTCTTAACAAAAGGGCTATAAACATTTAGCACCCAAATATTTATGCAACTTTTGCTGGACCTTTTCTCGTGCCCCAAAGGGTCACACGCCTGGTTTCGGGGATCAAAAACAAATGGTTGATAAGGATCTTTATTGATCTCCCACCCCAGGAGAACAGGCATTCTTGTCTGTTCTATTGTTGTGGGAGTGAAACCCTCTTACCAGTCGCACCAGAAGTATTTACATTGATGTCACTTAAAACAACTAAGACAGCAGATTTGTGAGACTTGCATGGCTTGAGGGGAAGGAGAGGGTGTGAGGAGTCAGGAACTCAGCATGGGAGGGAAGAGAGGAGGTTGAACCAGGTGTTGTCCTGTGCTCTTTCTCGCAGATCCTCTCTTCAGATTAGAGAGTTTTATTGTTTTATTACAGGATAGGAATCTTGAATTCAGTAATTCAGTTTTAGTAAAAATCCATTCTTACACTGTCATAATTTCATTTTTTGTGAGCATTTTCCATCTTCTTTTTACCACACAAACTGTTACATTAGGCTGTAATAATCATGGACCTTGTTGAAAATAAACTTTAGAAACTTTTTTCTAACTCTACATTTTAATGTAATGCTCTGAAAGGATTCATTCATGGATATTGTTTACATGAAAATGTAGGCAGATTTTTACAGAAACTATAACTATACGCTTTTTTTCTATATGAGCCATTTTTGTATCTTATTTTCAAGGGCTTTTTCAAGTAAATATATTTTATTTTAGAAGATAAAGCAAAATATGATTTCTTATTATATGACTAATATATTGATTATATGACTGACTCATTATTGAAGTTTAAACTTCAAATTTTGTTCTTTCCTGCGTTGTTCTTTCAGAAGTCAGGCTGGTTGGAGGTTCTCGCTGCTCTGGGAGGTTAGAGATACTTGATGATCAGACGTGGGTTTCAGTGTGTGCTGCTGACTTTGACCAGCAGGATGCAGAGGTTGTGTGTAGAGAGCTGGACTGTGGGGCTCCTGTACAGGTGCTGGGAGAAGATGCTTTTGGAAAAGGAGATGCTCAGATGTGGACACAAGAGATTCAGTGCAGAGGAAATGAGTCTCAGATTCACCTCTGTCCAACAACACCATTACATAACAACACCTGTTCATATGAAAATGATGTTGGCTTGGTGTGTGCAGGTTTGAGCATGTTTTTTTTAATAAACTGAATTCAAATGTAATGTTCCCAAAATCTACACTAAATATTATTTAATTTTATTATAGTTTTTTTTTCTCTTTGTGTGATACTTTTTTTCCTCATTCTTTCACTAAGTCCATATGTCTTTACTTCCTCTTTATTCATTTTATAGACAACATGAGAGTGAGGTTGGTTGGTGGTCACAGTCGCTGTGCTGGTAGAGTGGAGGTTCTTCATAGAGGTCAGTGGGGAACAGTGTGTCATTATGGTTGGGATATGACTGAAGCTGCAGTGGTGTGTAGAGAGCTGGACTGTGGAGAACCTGTAGATGCTCTGGGTGATGCTCGTTTTGGACTGGGATCAGGACCAATGTGGACAAATCGCAAGTTATGTACTGGATCAGAGTCTACATTGAAGAACTGTGCATCAGTAAAATGGGGTTCTTATAACTGTGATCATACAAAAGATGCAGGAGTCATCTGCTCAGGTAAACTGCTCCAAACCCTGACCTGTTTTTATATCGCTGATGATCCACTTGCTTTAAAGAGATAGATAAATGAAATGAAAATTCAGGCATCATTTACTTAAGACTTTGATCTGTGGAGCACAAAATGTATTTTATTATTATTAGGGGCCAAGCACCAAAGGTGCGTAAGCACCTATTGTATCCGTTGGATTTCTTTTTTTTTTATTCTTCTTCTTCTTCCGCTCTGGAAGTCTATGGCAGCCCATAGAACCGCTTGCGGGAAAGTTGTGAAATTTGGCACACAGTTAGACGACAGTCTGACCTTTGTCCATAGCAAATTTGGACTCTCTAACTCAATCCCTCTAGCGCCACCAGCTGTCCAAAGTTGCACTTATGTTTATGTTAATAACTTTTGAACCGTAAGGGTTAGAAACAAAATTCTTTTTTTCCTCTGATTCCTTGGGTCAAGTTGAATCGACCCTATGATGTCATTTTCCGTCATGAAATTTTTTCCGCCATTTAGAATTTTCTGAAAAACATACTTTTTCGAACTCCTCCTAGGCCGTTACTCCGATTTTCACGAAAATTGAACCAGATCATCTTCAGACCATGCTGACCAAAAGTTATGGAATTGAAGTCGATTTCTCAAACCGTTTTCGAAAAACACACAAATGAATTTTACGAAGCGCTTGCGAAAATAGAAATAATGCTGTATCTCCGCAACGCTTTATCGTATTCAGACCAATCTTAGTACATGTCATCACAAGCATGACCTGAGGCAACATGCAGTGTTTCGGCGCAGCGCCACCTACTGGTCCGGAGATAGGAAAAATGGCTATTTTTGCTTATAACTTCTGATGGGTTTGTCCAAATGATATCCAATTTTCCCATATTGACCATTTTGGCTGTCGGCCATGTTGAATTTTGTGCTAAAATGCTGTATTTTACGAACGCATTAGCGTATCGTTACGAAACTCGGTATGGGTCATCAGGACAATGCCCTGAAGGAGCCTGAGAAGTTTCGGACCAGCGCCACCTAGTGGAGAATTTGTTTTTTCATATGCTTATAACTTCTGATCTCGTTAGCTTATTTTCATGGGAGTCACATCCTTAGACTCCTGAATCCTTGCCGAGTCCAATGATACCAAACATGCTAGGTTTTGACTTACGGTTTGTGCGGCGTGGTGATTTAGCGCTTAAAAAACAATTGCGAATATCTTTGAAACCGTTAGTCTGATCGAGACGAAACCAGCCTAGGAAACACGAAACCTAAGCTGGTTAATTAAATGTTAAAGCCCAAATGTCAAAATTTTGATAGGAAGTGGCAAAAAAATCAAAACAAAGTCGTCCAGGGGTCATTTTCTATGCTCTCTTACATGTAAATGTCTATAACTCCAAAACGAAATGAGATATTTGCACCAAATTTGATACACACATGTATGGGGTCACCATGAGGACATATAAAAAAAATGGTGGGATTGTGCCTCTTGGTGGGGCTATAATTGAACAAAACATGAAATTTACATTGACTACAAAACAGTATTATGATAAAAAATGCTATATTATACGAATGCATTGATGTACCTTTACGAAACTCAGGATGTGGCATCGGCATCATGCTCTGAAGGTACACAATAGGTTTTGAGACAGCGCCTCCTTGTGGTCAAATTTTATAACGAAATATTTAAAAAATGCTAATAGCTTTATAAAAATGTGGCCTATTGTAATGAGACTGGTCTTATTAGATTCCGTGTGTCATGCTGAGAACATTCATGAAAATTTTGCCACAGTCAGCCAAACTTCCTGTCAGTCATTTTGATTTTCTTTAAAAACATACTTTTTCGAACTACTCCTAGACCGTTGGTCCAATTTTCACCAAAATCGAATCGTATCATCTTCAGACCATGCTGGTAAAATGTTTTGGATTTCGGGTTGATAGACAAAACCGTATTTATTTGCCACCGCAACAAATCAGAGGCTTGATGCCAAAATGACTCTTGAGGCTGTATCTCTGCAATGATTTCACATATTGACACCAAACTTTGCGAGTGTCATTGTCACCTCACTCTGACCATACCTCAATAATTTAATCACAGTGCCACCTATTGGTCGAAAGTGATAAACCAGTAAATCTTTATTATTGACTCTCTTTGTGATTTTTCAGCTCTTTTGCCTAAAATGGTCTTAATAGGTCTTTAATTGCTCACTGTTGCAGTTGGTCTGATGCTCCCAGCCGTGTTGGCTTCTTGTGCCTCTTTTGTGCTTGGCCCCGTAATTGCTGCTTGCAGCTATATTTATTAATTATTATTATTATTTTACTTTTATTATATTGAAATGAGTGCCAGGATATTCTGTAAAATTACCCTTTTATGTTCCATGAAAGAAAGTCAGATGATTTTGGATTGACATGAGATTGAGTAATTTGATTATTTTACTACTTTGTGGTAGACCAGTAATGACAAGAATAACACATTTAAATAACAAACAAAATTGAAACATTTGTTGTCATTTGCTACTTCAGGTGTCAGGCTTTTCGGAAACTCCAGTTGCTCTGGGAGGTTAGAGATACTTGATGATCAGTCGTGGGTTTCAGTGTGTGCTGCTGCCTTTGACCAGCAGGATGCAGAGGTTGTGTGTAGAGAGCTGGACTGTGGAGCTCCTGTACAGGTGCTGGGAGAAGATGCTTTTGGAAAAGGAGATGCTCAGATGTGGACACAAGAGATTCAGTGCAGAGGAAATGAGTCTCAGATTCAACTCTGTCCAACATCCTCAATCAAAAACAGCTGTTCACATGATAATTACCAGGGGCTGTTCTGTGCTGGTGAGTTAAAAGAATATGAGAGTAATATCATACCTTTTACTCATAGGGTGGGTCTCAGTCAGCTCCCTAGTTCAGTAGTCAGAACACTGACCAGTGCACAAGCCATTTTAAGTGCTGTTTCAATCACAAAATCCTTTGAGTGCACTGGAATGTTCACTCCCTAGAAATCACACAATGCACTCCAAAAACCAGATGCTCACTATGTTCCCTTAATGGAAATTCTGAAGTGCAAAGCAAATCGCACAAACCAACACAATATCAATATAATATTATCATGACATGTGATAGAAGATTTGAAAAGACAAACCGTTATTTAATATGTCAGCATAAGCATTAGTAGATAGATAGTGAACAGTCTAGTTAATATTTATAATTACAATGCGTCTAAAATGTTGCAGAGATATATAACAACAAGTAAAGTATATTTCATAATGTACTTTAACCAACATAAAAAATAATAATAATAATAAAAAAAAAAAACGTCAGAAAGATATTGGTCCTGTGTGTTGTTAATAAACACCAGGGGTGACAAGACATGCACCAAGTCATGTCACCAGAAACTGAGCATTCAGTGTCCGAATGTGTAGTGAGTGTGTTTTACCAGTGCCTGAATTTGTGTACACAATTATACGCGAACTAGTGTGCTTGTGGAGATGCACCCATAGTCTTTATCTGTATTCTTCTGTCACTTAGATAAAAAGAATGTGAGGTTGGTTGGTGGTACCAGTCCCTGTGCTGGTAGAGTGGAGGTTCATCATAGAGGTCAGTGGGGAACAGTGTGTAATAAATACTGGGATATGCCTGATGCTGCAGTGGTGTGTAGAGAGCTGGACTGTGGAGAACCTGCAGATGCTCTGAGTGATGCTCATTTTGGACAAGGATCAGGACCACTGTGGATGAGTGGTTTGTTATGTATTGGATCAGAGTCTACACTGAAGAACTGTAGGTTTGCAGGATGGAGCATAAATTCCTGTACTCACAGTTATGATGCCAGTGTCATCTGTTCAGGTGAGTAATTTAACTGATTGTCCATGAATTTGTTGTGACTAGGGATGTAACGATATTATCAATATCGTAATAGAGTTAGGGTTAGGGTGATAGCAAAATTGTATCGATATTAGCATGGTCACATGACTGTATGAAATGATATGTCTTCAAAGCAATAAGTCTCATCAGAGAGAGAGAAAGACTTTTCTAAAGTGTGTTCTAAACTGAAGAAGCAGTAGCAGGTCATGATCCACACAAGCTCTTGAAATTTTATAATTTTTTCACCTCTGGAGTAAGGCAAACCTAACAAAATGTATATCAGACAGAAGATAAAAGCAAGAGGTATATTAAGACAAAAAAGAAAAAAACTGAAACAGTACAGTCGGGAGGAAAACTGGAGGAAAATTGGACAAAACAGAAGATACTGGAATCAATTCACATCCAAATAACAGGCAAGACTGAGTCTCCATCTACACTGCATTTAAAAGACTGTTGGAAATTAGTGTGAGACAGAACTGAAAAAAAGTGGTTAAGTGAAATACCGTATAATATAGAAACTAGCATAAAAACTAACATCAGTCTTACAGTGACAGTTAAAGTGACAGTTACGGAAATCAAAACAAAACAAAACAATGGAAGCCATTGCAGGGGAGCCCCTCCCCCACTCCATCACATACCCACAGACCATCAAGAGTGCAAAGGACAAGAAAGCCTATAAATACAGCCTGCTGAAGAACAACCCAGAGACGTTTCACAAAAAGGGGACAGAGTCATCATCACTAATCTGCTCTTATACACAACAGACTGTAATGTTTGGCACACAGTAATCTGTAAATATTACAAAAGTTACAGAAAACTGGGCATCTGTAATGGCAGACAAATTCAAATTTATGAAGAAAACGACACTAATAAGGCATTTCTAACTGTAAACATCTACCATAATGGAACCATAATGTTCCAGGGGACTGAAGCATGCCTCAGCTCTGTCCAGGCAAACTTTACCAGCCTAAAAGCTCTGGCAGAGGCTGAGAAAGGAGCTGCAGGAGACTGTGAAGCCCAGAGATCAAGAGAGGGGCTGGAGGGGGCGGACCTCCATAACCATGTCCACCTCCATAAAGACAGTGTTCATATGTTTGCTAAAACCCTTAAAGATGTGGCCCTGGGCCGAACCCCTGACAGCCTCCCAAAGAACGCCAGAGCAGCCACTACCCCTCAGTCAACGAGACGCTTTCTTCACACAGCACCACAAAACATTGTCTCTTCACATTCACCTGAGCCTCACTTTCCCAGAGGCCTGCACCCTATCGCCAATTCACTGTACCCCCACCACCCCTCCCTGGGCCCCGCCACCCACATCCTGCCCCCCTGCATCTGCATCCTGGACCCCACCGCCCATGGCCTGGACCTCCACACCCTGCTGTCTACCATCAGCCTACATCACAGCAGCAACACCCTGCACCACAGGACCCTTTCTTCTGGCACCACAACCACAAAAGACCCAGAGCAGCACCAGCGAGAAACAGCAGCATCTCAGCAGAACAGCGGCCCGGTCCACAACCACACCGGCCTGAGCAACAGGAGCAGCTGAGTTATGCAGCAGCCCTGAAAGGACCGAGCCACACCGACCTAGTAGAAATTAAGGACCTTCCCAAACTTATATGAACACGGCTGGAACAGCAGTCGTGAGTGAAATAGATACATACAATATATTTAAAAAAAAAAAAAAAAAAATTACACGTATATATATTGATACTATGTTATACTAGGTTTGTATTACTCTAGAGCACTATAAATATTGTGGAATTGTTAAACTTGTTGACAAAAATTAGATCATTAATTATTACAATGTGGAACATACAGAATATTCAGTTTTGATTACAAAACCGAAACCTTAGATTTAAAAAAAAAAAAACATATCAAACATGGACATAATAATACTACAGGAAACTTGGCGCAGAACTGATAAAGTCACTCTTTGTCCCTCAGGATACTGTGAAACCTCTCTATCCTCTTGAAAGCATGAAAGTATCACATGTGGGAGAGATTCAGGGGGCATCATAATCTGGCACAAACAAGAAATCGATAAATACATCCAAACAGTTAAAAAAGAAGAATCACACATCTGGCTCAAAATCAACAAGCACCTTATCCAAACAACAAAAGATGTGTTCTTATGTGCTCTTTATATTCCTCCCTCTGAATCTCCATACTATAATGAGGACATCTTTGAATCTCTCCACAGTCAAATTAACCACTTCCAGGCCCAGGAAAGTGTGTTAATCTGTCCTGACTATACTACAGATAATGGGAATAACTATATTTTTGGACAGAGCTTCCCACAGAACATTGTAAACTTCCCAAGATATAACTCTGATGCCCAAGTAAATGAAAACGGGAAGCATCTGACTGAGCTCTGTCAAAGCCTCGGTCTGTACCTCGTCAATGGCAGGATGAGAGGGGATTCTCTAGGGAGATACACCTTCAGTTCATTTCCTGGTTGCTCAACAGTTGACTACATGATCACAGATTTAGATCCATTCTCTTTCAGAGCATTCACGCCACGAACACCTCTATCAGATCACAGCTAAATTACAATTTATCTAAAAAGGACAAAAAATACTAACATAAATTCACAGCCCAGTAAGCTGTACAACATTAGAGAGAAATACAGATGGGTGCAAAACAGCACAGAAAAGTATGTGACAGCAATGGACCATCCAAAAAACATGGTCACTTATAGACAACTTCCTTGACAGAATTTATCCTCATGATGGAGATGGAGTAAATCTGGCTGTGGAGAACATAAATTATATATTTGATTATTTGGCAACTTTATCTAACCTCAAATCCTCTAAGAAAATCCATAAAACAAAACAAGATAATGAAAAATGGTTTGATTTAGACTGTAAAACAATGAGGAAAATCAAATCAAAAACATCAATATCAAATCAAAAACACAGACAACCAAATGATGCAGATTTGCACCATCAATATTGTGAGGAACTTAAACAGTATAAAAATACACTCAGAAAAAAGAGAGAACAGTGCATGCAAAATCAGCTAAAAATTATTGAAGAATCTGTCAATTCTAACAAATTCTGGGACAATTGGAATTCCCTGAATAAAAAACAACATGAACAAACAACCATACACAATGGAGACACCCAGAAAAATCACTTTGAACAACTTTATGGCGAAATAAAAAGAACAAATCCAAATATATGATAAAATGATCAACATGGAACATACAATTGGTAAATACCAAAACCCATTAGACTACCCCATCACAGAAAATGAACTGATTAATAAAATGCAGACCCTAAATATCACCAGATGGCATCCTCAATGAAATGCTGAAGAACACAGAGCACAAATTAAGATTGGCCTTACTAAAACTGTTCAACTTGGTTCTAAGTGTTGGTCATTTCCCTGACACCTGGAATAGAGGACTCATAACGCCCATATTCAAAAGTGGAGACAAATTAGATCCAAATAATTACAGGGTCATCTGTGTGAGCAGTAATCTGGGGAAGCTGTTCTGCAGTACCATCAACACGAGACTCATACACTTCCTTACAGAGCACAATGTCCTGAGCAAAAGTCAGATTGGATTCTTACCAAATTATAGAACATCAGACCATATCTTCACCCTACATACCCTGATCGACAAATACATTAACCAAAACAAAACCAAAATTTTTGCTTGCTTTGTAGATTTCCAGAAGGCCTTTGATTCAATTTGGCATGAAGATCTTCTGTCTAAACTTCTAGAATCAGGTATTGGGGGTAAAACATACAACATTATGAAAACAATGTACTCAAACAATCAATGCGCTATTAAAGTTGGCAATAAACAATCAGAGTTCTTCACTCAAGGGCGGAGTGAGACAGGGCTGCCCACTATCACCGACCCTCTTTAATATTTACGTGAATGAGTTGGCGAAACTAAAGACAATCAGCAGCACCTGGTCTCACACTACATGACTCCAACATAAAGTTCCTCCTGTATGCAGATGATCTGGTCCTGCTGTCTCCAACAGAAGAGGGTCTACAGCAGAACCTGGACATCCTGCATCGGTTCTGTCAGACCTGGGCTCTGACTATGAACCGTAACAAAACTAAAGTACTAACATTCCAGAAAAGACCTAGATGTCAGGGAAAGAGACACAATTTCACCCTTGGTATGACCAAAATTGATCATGCCACAAACTACACATACCTTGGGCTGAAAATAAGTGCAACTGGAAAGCTAAATTTGTCCATGAATGAACTGAAAGAGAAAGCAAGAAAGGCCTTCTATGCCATCAAAAAATCAATCCAAATTGAAATACTAATCAGAATCTGGCTCAAAATATATGCACTATATGGCAGTGAAGTGTGGGGTCCTCTTCTAAACCATGAATTTGACAAATGGGACAAAAACCCAACAGAAGCCCTGTATGCCGAGTTCTGTAAGAGTATCCTGAGAGTACAGAGGAACACACTGAACAATGCATGCAGGACAGAATTAGGCCAATACCCTCTATTAATCCGCACTGAGAAACGAGCCATCAAATTTTGGAAACATCTAAAAACGAGTGACCCCAACTCTTATCATTTTAAAGCCCTTAAAGACCATGAAGTGAACATTGAAAAAAGCCCCCTGATTCAGATGGTCCTGAAGCTGCAAAAACAAACTAACACAACAAACAGCCAGCCTCAGGACACTGACACCCTCATCCACAGAATTAGGCCCAACCAAATTATAAAAGCACAAAAAGACTGGACTGAAACAAATTCTAAATTGTTCATAGAATTCTAAAATGTTGATTGATTGTTTCTACATGTTTTTTTGTTTGTTTGTTTTGTTTTGTTTTTTGTTTTTTCCTGTATATGTACATGTATTTTGATTATTTTGCTTTGGCAATACATTGTAACAATTGTCATGCCAATAAAGCACAATTTGAATTTGAATTTGAAAGTGAGAGAGAGAGAGAGAGAGAGAGGTGCACAAAGGCGAGCTGCACGATTAAGCTTTAAAAGATCGCGTTCTCGATTTAATCACCCACATTATCTAATGCGTCAATGACAACGATTTGCCCGTGTATATTAAACCTTTGACAAAAATAAAATCGCGACATTCAAATCTGCGTTCGCGCTGCCGTTGATCTAGAGAGAGCAGTTGTCATGTGTAGATAAACAGCTTCACAAACAATCTTGTCAAACACACAGTATCATTATTTCTGTTACAAATATTCAATTTATCACAGAAGCATACAAAAGGGTAATATTCAGATAAACGCTGATGTCTACTTTACCGATCAAAATAAGATAAATCACTTTTTGAAAGTGCTTCTAATAACGACTGTGTCGATTACACTGTTACACCACTAGGTGGCAACAAATTACTGTTAAAAATGTATTTATCACTGAATTATTCTTTTAGAAACAAGTCTTTATGAATCTTACAAAAATATTCTGCTTCACCTGTCTGGATCTTACATGTGTGTTCAAGCATCTTATTTGTGTTAAATTTGTGGTAACACTTTACAATAAAGTTCATTTGTTAACATTAGTTAATGCATTAACTAACACGAACTAACCATGAGCAATACATTTGTTACTGTATTCATCTTTGTTAACCTTAATTAATAAAAATACAGCTGTTCATAGTTAGGGTTAGTATTTAGTGCAATTATTTTATTTTATAAAGGTGATTTTTAGGTCATTTGACCCATCTCATACTATACCTCATACCTCTAAGCATCAGTTATGATTAGAGGATGAAGAAAAAAGGACAGAATATGACATGGTTAATTTGTACATGATTGTAATGTTCAGTCATTGTTTAACACTCATGGTATTTTTTTCCAAGACTTAATTTTTTTTCTTTTTTTTTCTTTTTTTTTTTTTTGTTTAATATCATAATAAATATTGTATTGTGGACTTTATATCGAGGTATTATCGTATTGTGAGATTTTGATATCGTTGCATCCCTAGTTGTGACAAAAAGAATATTTTGTTTGGAAAACTCTAAATGTTTGTATGGTTATTGTATTTAACTATTAAGCATTTTTGTATTTGTCTACTGTGCTCTGTCATTTCTGTAATATGAACAGGTCATAAAGCTTCCAGACTCGTTAATGGACCTCACCTCTGCTCTGGGAGGTTAGAGATACTTCATAATCAGTCGTGGGTTTCAGTGTGTGCTGCTGCCTTTGACCAGCAGGATGCAGAGGTTGTGTGTAGAGAGCTGGACTGTGGAGCTCCTGTACAGGTGCTGGGAGAAGATGCTTTTGGAAAAGGAGACGCTCAGATGTGGACACAAGAGATTCAGTGCAGAGGAAATGAGTCTTATATTTCATTTTGCTCAACATCATCACACAAACACAGCTGCATCAGTGACAATAATGTGGGCCTGTTATGCTCTGGTAAAGTATAAATATTCAGTGTCTCTTCATTTGGATTTGATACAGTATATCTTCTCTGTCTGCTGCATTATACTTTATTTTAACTTCTCTGTTCTTTATTAAGGTTACACAGAGGCCAAACTGATGAATGGTTCAGACTCTTGTTCTGGAAGAGTGGAGCTTCGGTTCCTCAATGAGTGGGGCACAGTGTGTGATGCATGCTGGGATATGAGCGCTGCCAGTGTCCTCTGTAAACAGCTGAATTGTGGGATTGCTGTGTCTGTTGTGGGATCAGACTGGTTTGGAGAGGGAAGTGGTGAAATCTGGGCTGATGTGTTTGATTGTGACGGGAATGAAACAAAACTCTCAGAATGTTCCATCTCTTCATGGAGTCGAGCTGAATGTTCTCATAGACGAGATGTTGGAGTCATCTGCTCTGGTGAGCTTATTTGACACTGAAAGCATAATGCTACTGAAAAACTCTATAATATATGAACATTTTTTCACTGTGTTCTAACACAATTCGCATTTTAGTAAAATAAGAATTGCTCCTCAGGCTCCTCTCTGGCTGTTCATGATGGTCTGGTGCGGTTGTCTGGAGAGAGACAGTGTGAGGGGGAGGTGGAAGTTTCCATCCATCAGGTCTGGAGGAGAGTTCTGCTGGACTCCTGGAGTCTCACCGAATCCTCTGTGGTCTGCAGACAGCTGGGCTGTGGCTCTGTGCTGAACTTCTCCGGCTCCTCTTCATCCAGTCCTGAACACAGTCATGAGTGTGTGACGGGCTTCCAGTGCTCTGGGAGTGAAGCTCATCTGGGGAACTGCAGCTCTCCACAAACTCTCAACTGCAGCTCCACACAACAGCTGTCAATCACCTGCCTTGGTGAGAAGAGCAACATCTGGGCAGATTCTTCAGTTGTTAGTGATCAATAATGTGTTTCTCTCTCTCTGAATATCAGGTCGCGGGTCCATCAGGCTGGTGGGTTCTGGGGGAGACTGTGCAGGGAGGCTGGAGGTTTTTCACAGCGGCTCATGGGGGACAGTGTGTGATGACTCCTGGGATATTAAAGATGCCCATGTGGTGTGCAGACAGCTGCAGTGTGGAGTGGCCCTCAGTAACCAGCAGGTACCAGCCTGGTTTGGTCCTGGTTCTGGACCCATATGGCTGGATGAGGTGGAGTGTGAGGGGAATGAGACGTCCCTGTGGAGCTGCTCTTCTCCAGGCTGGGGAAAACATGACTGTCAACACAAGGAGGATGTAGGAGTCGTGTGTTCAGGTAAATAGTACTCAGTTGTGAAAAACTGTTATTCAGTAACTTTTAAAATCTAAATTTTATCTTTTTAAAATATTTATAATTTCATCTTTTTGGTTTATTTCAGTCATTCGTATACATGTAACATCCAGTGGTTAAAATAGAAATGGATAAGAGCTGATATAGCGTTCATGTTTCCATCTAGAGTTTAAAGAGATCAGGTTAACTGAGGGCTGTGAAGGGAATGTGGAGGTTTTCTACAATGGATCCTGGGGTAATGTGTGCTGGAACCAGATGGACAGAGACACAGTGAGTCTGATCTGTCAAGAGCTGAACTGTGGAAAATCTGGTGTTTTGTCTCAATCTACACCAAGAGTTGAATCAGCTCGTAACTGGCTGGATGGAGTGAAATGTCGTCTACATGATTCAAATCTGTGGCAGTGTCCATCTTCACCCTGGGGACTGAATGACTGTGGTGAAGAAGAAGTGGCCAAAATCACCTGTTTGGGTAAGACTGATGTATTTTCCATCTCGAAAAATACAACAGTAACAGTAACAGTAGCCACCACCAGCTTTGTTGTTTTGGCATCTTTTTTTTAATGACCATCTATATTTATTTTTCTGTCTCTTTATTAAGACACAAACAGAAAATAAAGGAAATATGTACACAAAATGTAATAAATAAATAAATAAATAAAATCTGAACAATATGGATTCTTTAAGCAAAAATCAGTATTTAGTGTGACCTCCTGGACTCCTTTTTCAAAAAAGAAACTCTAAGAAACATCTCATCACGTTTTGAAAATATTCTTCCAGTCCTCTTCCATCCCATTTGGTTTAAGAGAGAGACGGTTCCTGCTGTTGTTCAAGTGTAAGGGGAGCTCACTAAATACTTGCCACTCTACTTATAAAAGCTGTTTATTTTGTTTGTTTTTGTTTTTCTGATTTTTTTTCTGTTTTTTCTTTTTTAATACTGCATACACATTTGCTGTATTTTATGGTTATATTCTAATAAAGAGACTGAGAAATAATTATATATGGTGATTATACTATTGCTAAAACAACATCTAATGGTGGCCTAAGACTTTTGCACAGTACTATATATATATATATATATATATATATATATATATATATATATATATACTCGATATATAGTTATATAATTAGGGCTGTCAAATTTAACACATTAACTCATGCGATCAATTTTGTTCAACTTAACGTGTTAAAAATATTTAACGCAGTATCCATTTTTTCTGTTCAACCTTTAGCTAGCAATACATTATATGATCACACTTTTATTCATGCAAATGCTTTTTAACCATTCAAGCGCGAATACTGGCATGCTGTCTGTGAATCTCCTGTTTGTGTAACACACACATGACTCACGCGCACAGAAATCTGCTTCAGACAGCGTGCTGGCAACATTGAGTTCTCTGTCACACTTGAATGAACAAAAACACAAAATTATGCAAAAATACCTGATAAACCTGCTGTCTGTCATTAATGTTAATCAAAGAACAAAAGAAAAAGAGAAAATCACTCACTGCTCTTGCCTGAATAACTTTTATAGCTTTGATAAGGTTTAATCTATATTTAATTTATAATTCATGCAGTGAAGAATGTGAAGTGTTTGATAACTTTATTCAGTTTCTGTATATTTCCTACCTGTTAGAACAAATGTTTAAAATATACTGTCTTTATGATGTTTCTACATTCATTTGGAGGTGAAATGTACAATAATTACAATAGAGAAATATATATTAACCCCCCCTAAATTGACAGCACTAAATATAATATTGAATTAACTTGTGATTACAGAACAGGAGAGTCATGAGTCTCTTAGAAGCTCTTTGTCATGCTCCACATCTCCACATCAGAGACAGTGTTCAGGTAAGTTCATTTGATGAAGAAGAACATAAAAAACATAACAGCCATTTGTCATGTATGCATGTAATTTTGTTCCACACACACAACCCACTGTAGGTGTCGCTGTTCTGACAGAACTCTGTTGGCCAATAATAATTTCCACTTGTGATTCCACTTGTGATTTTAGAGCATGTTCCTCTCAGACTGAGTGGAGGGGAGGGCCGGTGCTCTGGGAGGCTGGAGGTGTATCATAACGCTGTGTGGGGCTCAGTCTGTGATGATCTGTGGGACATCAGCGATGCTCAGGTGGTCTGCAGGCAGCTGGGTTGTGGAGCAGCACTGAGGGCTGATGGGAATTCAGCCTTTGGTGCTGGTGAAGGTGTTGTGTGGCTGAACAGAGTCGAGTGCAGAGGGAATGAGATTCACCTGTGGGACTGTCCTCTCTCCCTGAAGAACCACACTGACTGCTCCAACAAAGATCACGCTGGACTCACCTGTGCAGGTCACAGAAAAACACTGATAAAATTTTTATTCATTCATTGCTAATAATATTTGTGTATTAGTATGATATTGAATATGTTTGTGTCTGTTTTGTCAGATTTGTCAGTGTCCACTACTCCTGCCACAACAACATCATCTTCTCCTCCAGTTTCTCAGTCAGTGAGCTCAACATCAGTCTCTCCTCCACAAACTCCTCCAGCAGCGTCTCTCTCTGTGCTTGTGATTGTACTGGGAGTTGTGCTCTTACTGCTCTTAGTGCCACTGCTTATACTGATTCAGCAGAACAGAGTGATGAGGAGAGGTAGGAGAGATCCAGAGACTGTCATATTGTGTCTTATTCAGTGTGTGATCAGTCATGTGTTGTGAACTGACAGCAGGTTTGTCTCTCTACACTCACAGCTCTCTCTAAGAGGAGACACAGGAGCACGACTGAGGCCGTTTATGAGGAGATTCATCACAGACACAATCTCTTCACTCAGAGGGGTGAGTAAGTGTCATAATGTCTGATTTGTGGAGATCAACAGGGTAATCAGTTTATTCAGAGGGTGAGTGGAGTAAATCACACAGGTCCTTGTTTGTGTCACTTGTAATGATATAGGGTTAGTGCTATATGATCCAAATGATATGGGGATTTTGGCTGATTTGTGATTTGTCTGATGGTTCTACTCCATAACAGGAAGTGTCCTTTCTACAGAACAACATTCTGGGTATGAAGATGCTGATGAGCTTCTTTCAGGTTAGACGACTGAAATAGAATTATGTTACATACTACTTTACAGAAAAGAATGTGTGTTAAATAATTAAAAACATTCACTTAAGTTATCTTTAGAGTATAAATTATATAAATCATTCAGCACATAATTCAGATAAGGTTTTATTATTATTAATCATAATAACAATAATAATATGCATGTATTTTCTTTTTCAAAGCAAAATCTGCAGTAGGAATGAAGACTGACTACTATGATGATGTCACCACCACTGAAGGACCAACAGGTCAGTGACTTTGTTAACTGATCACAGAAATTCACTTAATTTAAATACCTATTTGGCCTGTGAATTAGTTTCTGTTTATTCTCCTTTCCTGTTAAATAATTTAGTAGAGCAACAAAACACACCAGAGAATTATGATGATGTAATCATTGCTGAACGGAGACATCATGCTACAGGTTTATTTCTTTTAATTACTTCGACAGGTTTTAACACTATATATATACGTATGTACAGTTTCAAAATCCAAAAATTTGTCCATTAATGGATCCATTTAATTTTTCATTATTTTGTTGTAGATGACTTAGCAGAAAACTATGATGATGTCGTCACCGTACAGCAGTTCTCCAATGATAAAAAAGGTGTGGGTTTCAAATTATACACTTCTACATTAGAACAGGGTTTTTTTGTTTTTGTTTTTTTTTTTCTCATTTTTCATCAAATTATAGTAGCATATAAAGTATGAAGACTTTTTTCATGTAATTAATACTAGACACATTTATATCAGAGGGTGTTCAGGAGGAGTATGATGATGTGAAGAACGTCGGGGAATATATGAGTGACATGTTTGGTATGTTATTGACACCTTTTTTACTGAATAATTTTGGTTTAGCCTTTCTAATAGCTTTATATTATCAATTTATCTTGTTCTATCATCTATTATCTATCAGATAATTTAAATGGACTGAAAACATTGTGTTTATTATAATACTTTATAAAGCATGTTGATACATGAATTTGCTCTTGTTTTCTAATAACAGACTATGATGATGTGGAGGAAGATCC